>OU696478.1:12836598-14107397 GCA_916048165.1 Spilarctia lutea | reverse complement strand
TTTTAAAAACTTCACGAAAAGTCGGCTTAGGTAATTGAATTTAATGTATGCCGTAGATTGCTAAGTATCGTTGACGTTTTCCATTGATATACTCGTAGCTCCTAAATAAGCTAAATCATATTTTGCCGTAGCCATAGAAATGGTCATTCATTTACTTCAAACGTTATAGAAGCTCACTTTACCTGTTACTTGTGCCTATGGCTAATATTAATAATATGTCAACACTGCCACATAATCAATCTTTGCCTGTTTATACAGTCTTCAGGGCGGATGTTGATAGGGAAGCTACGGAAAGTTTTCATTAAAGAAGATAAATATATTCATTAATTTTGTAAGCGAATCCATGTTTTGTCACAGCGTTCTCGAGGTCCTTTGTTGACACTGTTTTTGCCGGTAGCTGTATATACTTTGATGTATATGTAATGTTATGAATGAAACAAAAAATCACACAATCTGTCATGTACTTTAGGGAACTTTAGTAAAACAACACAATTTTCATTCCATCTATATCCATACTTGGAGTATCTAAACATACTACGCCTACATGGCTAAACATGGCATTGGAAATACTTTAATACTTGGCTACTTTTACAAAGATAACCGATATACAAACAGACCGAGCTACGGCTCTAAACCAGTACATCATAAATTCCTCTGATGTGTTTAGTACGTTAAGAGGAACGACTTAGTGTGTAAAGGAAAATAATATTATTAAGTTTCAGTTTATTTTAATTAACCCAACGATAACTTGTAGATTATAAATGCTATTTACGTACTGTAATTAAATAATTTCACAAACAAACATTTAACTATTTGTGTAGGAAATTTTCTTACTAATAGATAATTATATACTCTATTAGTTGTTATTACAGTACTTGGTTTCATTCTAATTAATTTCCGGAAATAATAGAAAGATCTGAATATCATAAACTGTTCAGTTGAATATTTGGCCAAGGGTCTTTATTGTCTTGCGTTCCTTAACTATTCAATCAACTCCATTTCATATATAACCCTAGACACAGGGCTTTAAATATCTCAGATGAAAACAACATCTAACTCAAACCTCACCTCAAAAATTTCTTAATTAGTCCCTTAGCTAATGTTAAAAACAGGTCTAAACAATTTATTTTCCTTTCCAACAGATACGTCCGGGAAGCTGATGGTGTTTGTATTGCCGATGAAGTCCAAGTAGGTTTCGGACGTGTTGGTACCCATATGTGGGCGTTCGAAACTCAGGATGTTGTTCCTGATATCGTTACAATGGGCAAGCCCATGGGCAATGGACACCCAGTGGCAGCTGTTATTACTACCCCGGAGATCGCGAAGAGTTTCTCTGATACTGGAGTCGAATACTTTAACACCGTAAGTAATATCATTATAATGTTATATAACTATTATTTTTAATTTATGGAGATGTCTAAGTAGATTGTCTCCACAAGCTTTGGCTGCACTGATGGCGTAGTGGTATAATCGGTCACCTTGCCGATTCCTATGCCCTGAATGTTATGGGTTCGATCTCCACATGGGACAACACTTAATGTGATCCACAAATTGTTGTTTTGAGTATGGCTGTTCTTTGTGTTTATTTCATGAATGAACTCAATAATGAACTGAATATATTCCTATTAAACTTTAATAGAAATATGTATATTTTTCTGCTTGTAATATTAAGAATGAAAGTAGCCCTTATCAGTATTTAGGAGTTAGCGTTATGTGCGTGGGTATACCAGTAGATTCCTATGATTCATTCACATTATGTCCTTACTTACATTATGTACAAAAGTGATACATCATCGCTTATATTGTTGTAATCTATTTATTAGTCATTATCAAACAACTTTCCCCAAAGTCGTAGTAAAGATATCATATTTATAATGCATGCACTCGTAACGTCCACTATGTCCATGACTTTCAAGACGGTGAAAGAGATCAGCATATTTATCTAGTTGTAAAATGTTGTATAAACAAAATGTGCGTTGTACGTTATTGACATTGTAATTAAAGTTATATTAAACATACTCGTAGTACATAAATGATAATTGAGCTGACAATCTATTTTTAATGCGTGCGTTGGAAAAACACAACACACCGATAATATCATTCAGATAGCTTAATATCAACATGTTTTCATCTAACCATTGATAGTATAGAAAATAGAAATTCATAGTTCAAAATAATGTTTTCATTATTTTTTATTTCTACCTACATATTTTATTTTTTTAACTATTTTCTATTAACTTTTCAAATAAATATATCATATTCTAATATCTAAATTTGACAGTTAGTATTAAAAATATAATTATAACACCCGTTCAGCAAAATCCACATAAAATTATGTGGTGGTGATATCCATTGAGGTCAGATTATTTTGATGAAGGTACTTCAAAGACTAGAAATATAAAAGACGATTTACATTTTACGTTGAAATATTCTTACAGTATGGCGGCAATCCAGTCTCCTGTGCGATCGCAAATGCTGTTCTCGACGTCATCGAAGAAGAAAAGTTGATGGAGCGCGCTCACCGCGTCGGCAACCATTTACTCAACCGCTGTGAAGAACTTAAGCATAAACACAGTTTGATTGGAGATGTACGTGGAAGAGGTCTATTCGTCGGAGTTGAGCTTGTGACTGACAGGAAAACAAGGACTCCAGCAACAGCTGAAGCGAAGCATATTGTAAACAGGTTAGAAGAGATTTATAGTGCCGTGAACTCTCAGGGACTTAAGGGGTATACTTACGAGACCCAACAAGATTGAAGGGACAATATTCTTTCAAATATGAATGTTGAAACAGCAATACTTGACGTAGGGTAGTGAATATTTCTGGGAGGGGTACGGATCCCTCCCTTCTCAGGCGTAGAGTGGCACACTGTGTGGTTTTAGTCGGTCCGATTCCGACACACCACCAGGCCGTAAACCCCGGAGGGGTGACTGCCCTTGAGGATTTCCTCACGTTAAAAAAATGGGTAGTGAGTATTTATTTGAACGATAAGTCTCTCAACAGATAACAGGAATAGATTAGTTGATAAAATGGACAAATTGTAGTTAGAACGCCATCTATGGAGCTCAAACATCAACATTGTACATAATTTATTGAACAACCTGACATATAGATAATATGTATCTTCATAGCTTCGGTTAACCACATATTTTATACTATACACCATTATAAATTTTATTGATTATGTCAACTGATTTTTAAGCTTTGTTCAGGAATTAATAATTCCAATAAAGTGAAAAAATATAGCTTTCTACTTACTCTAAAAAGCTTTCCATGACACTACTCCACCTAGTATTTCAGTGCACTAATATTTTATTTTCTTATTTACAGAATGAGGGAAGAGAAGATTTTGATAAGTCGAGATGGTCCTGATAGCAACGTGTTGAAGTTCAAACCACCAATGGTGTTTTCATCGCAAGATGCTGACAGACTTGTAGACACCTTAGATAGAGTTTTAGATGAGCTGCAAGGCAACGCAAGAACCCTCACTAATCTCAAGCTCGAGGTAATTAATCAGCTTTTATTTGTAATAGTTCTACAAAGTGAAACTGTAAATGCATTGATTATCTGAAAAATATGGATAGTGTTAAGGCCACAATATGATGATTGTGATAGTATATAATTTATTATTACTATACCAGTTACTACCCTCAGACGTTAAAAGCATTTTAAAAACTTTTAAATTCATATAATATTCAATTCAAGGATTCTTTGTTTCAAAACTTTCTGTTATTGCCGAAAAATACTCGTAACCTGTAGTCTGAGTGAATTTCATGCTGCTGAGTTTGAGTTGTTAAAGAATGTCTAATAGTTATTATTTATCAAAAAAAAAAAGAACTTTGCCAATTATTACATTTCTAATGACTTCTTTTAATTTTCAGGTCCGCGTCACACCGATTGATGACTCGAACGCTGAGTCAGTTTTGAAAACCAACATGACGCAGTTACTAAAAAGTTCATGATTACAGTATGAAGTATTAACATTATGAATTAAGTTTAAATTAAGTGTTAAGTTTGTAAATATAGGAAAATAAGATCTAATTAGTTGTAAGTTTACTATATTTTGGATTAATCTGAATGTTATGTAACAAAAAACAATGCAATAATCTTAAGAAAAAAAAACATGAGTATTAAATATTTTTTAAATTTAGATTTTGCTTTTTTAATTTATTTCACCTACATAGGTACAAAAATATCCATATAGTCCTAGTTTCACCAGTTCCTGACAAATCTTTGAGATAGTTATCTGCCATACAGTGTTGGGCATTAATCAATAAATTTTTAATTAACTAATTAATTAATTAAAAAGGTTATTGTTGTTAAATTAAATGCAATAGAATCAGTCGCAATTAAATATTTCATTGCGTATTACAATTACATTATTTATAATAATGCAGATCAATTGTAAATCACAATTAAATAAAATTAACTTTTTTAAATGTTTTATGAAGCAATTAAATCTAACAATTATCTTTTTGCGGTATTTTGTTGAAAACGTTGGTCTGACAAGTCCTGGAAGCTTAACTTTAAATAAGTACCTATTATAAAGGGTACTGACTGAATAAACTGATATAAATACTTATCTACTTTTTTTTTGTAAATACATACATATTATACATAGAAAACACCCAAACTCCGAAACAAATATTTGCAGATCATACAAACATTTGGTCCGACCCGGGCATCGAACCCGAGACCTCAAGCTTAGCAGTCGCATACGCTACCACTACGCCACCGAGGCAGTCAAAATATGGATTTGACATCATATCAGCACTAATAAAATTTTAATAAAGGTGTATTTTTTTTTCCTAAAATAACAAACAATCAATTGTTAACTCTATAAAACTACGATTAACTTCTGCTCGTTTATTATGAATAAATGTATAAAATTTTATGACTGGTATATATTCTTCAACACCTAAATACTGATTAGGTACGTGTATGAGAATGAAATACTACAGGTTTTAATAAAACACAATAATTTTGGTTACCACCTATTTTAAAGGCAACTTTATTGTCTTTTATATAAAATGTAACAAATGAAAAAGAAAATTAACTTAAAACGACATTTAGTTACAGCAAGCATACTACAGCGGATTTTCATAGTCGCTGTTACACGAATGAAAAAGTGGGTAGGTACTAAAACAATATACTTCTGAAAAAATAAATAAATGAGCTCTAAAAGGATATGGGCTATTTTCGCCACGCGTACATATTTAACCAGCACTTTAATGTAGATTTATTGTTATAACTCAAGGGGATAAAATAATAAAAAAGTAAAAAAACATTAACATTGTAGCCGCACCGAAATACATATAAAAGGAACCCTTATGTGCATTCTTAGGCTTACGCAAAACTATAATCCTAAAAACGTATTATTAAAAAAATCGTTGCTAATACCTTCATGTAAAATATGTAACTGATATACGTTTTGCTTTCACGTTCAAATATCTAAATGAAAACACAGGTATACAGTAATATCAGCTACACAACACACGGTGTAATCAGCCACACGTATAAAATTCACAAATAAGTTATGATATAATATTTGCTGGAAACGGTGTAGTTAGAAAAAATAAAAAAAATAAAAGGGGTAAAATTACTTTTTGGTTTTCTTCTTATTATAATCAACATTTCTATACAATGTGGTATAATTTTCGTCCGTCACTAGAACTCGTGGCTTATAGCATGGTCTCACTAATCCCATGATTTCCATCAGTAAATAATCATATGAACCACGAGTATAGACACAATCCTTGTAGCTAGCAGTGTGTGGTTCCTTACAATTGGCACATTTTGGATTTTCTTCTTTTTTTTTCTGACATCTTTGCGTGAAATGATTTTCACCACATTTGACGCACTTGACTTGGCCGTGACAGTAACGTTGCGAGTGACCCCACTTCTGGCAACGATAACACTGTTTCGGTTTATCTCTTGGAGGTTCCAGTACTACTTTATGCCCCAATATTTCTTTAACTCGTAAAATTTGTCTGCCTTTATCATTATGGGGTACTACTGCGAGAACTAGCATGGATTTGTCTCTTCTTACCTCGGCTGTCTTCATTTTATGTATTCTTAAAACAGGTATAGAATTTGTCTTTAACGTTTCTTTAATTTCGTTTAAATCTAAGTTCTCTGGAAGCCCTCTGATGACCACTTTCATTTTCCTTTTAGTGGGGTGTCCATACGTATGATAAGGGATTTGTTCCTTGTCAAAATATTGGGTCATAAGTTTATGGTCATTGAAAGTTTCACACATGATTCTAGTATACATTTTACCACGACTTGGCTGGTAGAACTTGATACCTAGGTTAAGTATTTTCTTAACATGTCTTTCAAAGTCTACCGGTTGGTGTAAAAATATAGGAGGAACCTTTAATTTAACCTTTGGCCACTTAGAAAATAGGTTAGGGTCGATTTCGTTACTTAAAATTGTATTTTTAACGGGCTCTTGCGGTGAAATATTGCATTGTAACAGTGCACTGGTTATTGCAGCTGCTGCTGCTGCTTCTGATATTTTATTAACTTCCTCAGCTGTTTTTTTAGCTTTTTTTTCTTTCTTTTTATTTTTAGGCATAATTACTTCTGGCTTCTGGAAAGAAAATTGTAGTTTCGGTTATAAATTCCATTCTACCCTCATTTCAAGAATTATGAATATGGAGAATTTTGTGTCAGTAACATTTGCTCAAAATCGGAAAACAATAGCTTATCAAGGAATCTTAGTAAATATTAATATAGTAAAATTTAATAAACGTTATAACATTAAAGAGTTGTAACTTTTATCAACATTTTCAATCTTTTTACAAAATTTATCTCTAAATGAAACCTTTATATTGAAATATGTATATTTAAAAATATTACTTACGAAGACTAAATATTTCAAAATCCGGAACAATAATAAATATGAAAACTATAAAAGGATAAAACTCTGATACGTATTAAACTTTCTTGTGAACTGAAGATATTGCCGTGCTTTAACCGTGCCGTTTTTTACCTAATCAACTTTTAAACAAACGTCGTCACGTGTTACACGATTCAGTTCGTAACCTGCGCCTGTGCGTGTAACTTTAAACTGAGCATATTTTTAGATGGCTAGTATCTACAGATTACCGATTTATTTAAGGGTAAATTAAAAGTTCAGGAGCCAATGCTAAATATACGATGCGCTTTTCTATTTCAGTAACCTAATAAATAATTACACATGATCCAGTTACACAGACATTCGGATATTGTTTAATTTCTGCTTTTAAATTTTTTTTAATTATTTTTGTATTTACGTATTTTATGATATATATTATTATGATAATTACGGATTAGACATTTGATATATATCATCTAAATAAAACACGAATATATTATATATTTAGAGCCAGGAGAGGCCTACGCTAAAGAGACAACTAAGTTAAATTATTTAATTGGTAGTAGAATAAATGCTATTTTATTTTAATTATACATTTAGAAATTCAAAAGTCTTTGTCTCCGTGTTTTCAAAGATTTTCTTCTTAACAGGCGTTCCAAGTCACTTATTCGTTGCTAATCAAAACCTAACCTAAGTGACTAATATAACCAAAATTAAGTTTAGAGTCTTTTTCTGCGATCGGGTTACGGAAACACGTAACCAATATTTAGTATTTATATTTTGAGTGTGGTGATAAATACGTACATATATCCCGTCGTCAAATGTTTATTTCCGATTGCAGAGCGTTTGCGAATGCCAAATCATGTATACGAATCAAACTCACATTTATTTTACAAGCGAACAAAAACATAAATCACAAAATGTTCCGCTCCACATAATGTCAATGCTGTGTAGCTTCCCGACAAAGAAATCTGTCCTTTTCTGTCTTTATCATTGAACCATCTATTGAGCAAACCGACTTTACTGGAGCTATAAAAAATATACAATAACTTTCAATACGATACAGACTACGGCATAAGGTTTTCGCTTACGGTACAAAACGATTCTTATTCCGCTGTTATGTTTTATACTTAAAAATAACGTGTGACGTTAGTTGAATTTATAATTTAATTGAACTTAAACAAGAAGGAAGCATAGATCCGTAAAATGATTCATTATTATGGTTTTAATATATACGATGAACAATTAGGACTTTTATGATAAAACCAAATGCATAGACTCACTGTTGTCTATGCCGTCAAACATAAAACACAGTTCCTTTTTGAGACAGTAATAATTTCTTAAACCTACTAGAATACAAAAACATATTTTCCAAGAGATAATGTCTATCATTATTGACGATCATGGATTTATAGTTTTTTTTACCTAAAGCAACATTCTGTCTGGCAACACTATGGTTATGCAAATTTTGCAATTATTTTGTTAGGTACCTTCTAATGTAATTATTATCGTCATAGGTACTTATGACAAGTGGAATTATGGAACAAGTGGCGTGTATTTGGAGAGGCCCATATCCAAAAGTCGGCTGTAGTATTATAACTAGACATATTTATTTTGATTCGCGATGGAAATAAATGAATGTTTTCTTTTTCTATTTAATTGATTTGTTTGTTACCGATTTCAAGTTATTATTTCCATTTCTACTTGAAATGGCTGGCCTCCAACTAGAAACCTGAAGCCCACAACCAGCACACGTCTTCCCCCCCTATAATTCTTAAACTGTAGCTTTAATTGCTTTTGGATACAATTTTGAAATCTCATATTTTCCGTTTCTTATTATTTTGAAATAATGGTATACAAACAATTATTCTATCCTAGATAATTCCACACACACTGAAGTATTATGTAACTGGTATAAGCAAGTGATTCACTAAGCTTTCCACTAAATTGTCAGTCCTTATTTTTTATTTTATGACCAGGAGTAAGAATAAATAATATTATCAGTACTGATATTATACAAAGAACCCATAAACGTATTCTTTATGTTTGGTTCAATATTTTTTATGTTACACCCAGGAGTAAGACGCAGCCGGCCTTAGCACGTGCGCAAACTTGCCACCGACCGTTACATCCATCTTGTCTACCTTTATGTGTTTTGTGCAAGCTTTTCTTATACGGTTGCTTTAAAATTCCATTCTTAAAGTCCCCTAGTCTTTGAATAAAAAATGGTTGTGCTCGTTGTGGCTGTTACGACTTTACGTAATTGTATGTCCGGGTACCTTCTTTAGACAATGAAGGCATTCAACGTCTGGACAATGCGAAGAGGATCCCGTGCTACAGCGATTAGCCGGATTTATTTAACGGTTCTGATCTCAAGGATGACCTCGCAGATATCGAGGCGTAAAGAGTCTCCGTTTATTTTAACGGACGAAGGGTTAGGGTGCTTATGGGGTGAAGTTTTTGTGATTGTGAGATTGTTTATGTCTTTTAAAATTTATTGAAGCGGTTCGGAAGATTTTTATTGAGTTATTTGATCGATGTGTAATTTGATATTGAGAAGAAGTAAATGATATAATATTTTTTATCCCAGTTGTCTACATTCATATGTTATTAGTTTTGTTTTTAACCAGTGAGTCCTGCCCGTAATGACATATGGAGTCGAGACGTGGACACTCACCATTGGACTGATCCACAAGTTTAAAGTAGCGTGCGATGCTGGGTGTTTCTTTTGACGATAGAATTCGTAATGAAACAATTTGAAAGAGAACTGGGTAACCGATATCGCACAGAGAACTAGCACGCTGAAGTGGAAGTGGGTCGGTCATGTCTCCAGGTGGACGCTGGTTGCTGGAGTCGACAAGTGTTGGAGTGGAGACCCATGTAGGGCACCCTGCGGCACCAAAGATCGAAGACTTGCGGAAAATGGCCAGGGCCGGGATAGATGGCGCTCATTGGGGAAGGCCTTCGTTCAGCAGTGGACGGCAATAGGCTGAAGACAATAATTGATGATGTCCACAACGTTACTATCATAAGCAAGACTAGTAGCTTTCTTGCATCTTTCACGCATTGCCCTTTACCAGCACTAGGCTTGGCAACACGTTCGTGACACTTATCATTTGCTAGCATGCTTCACCAGTTATACACGATATAAACGACACCCTTTTATTTAACAGAACAGTAAGGATGTGAAATTTAGAAAGATTTCATTCATATAATAGGTCTTTACCTATGAAATTGCGTTTCTTCAGTACTGGTCATTTCAAATAAAAAAAAGTTTGTCTCAGTCTTTTGTTTTTTGATTAGCGTTGTATTTTCATTACATTTGAACATTTTTCGTCATAATGGATACTTTAAAAATTCGTGTAATTATGGAATATGAGTTCCGTCGTGTCACCAACGCGACACAAGCGGCACGTAACATCAAAAACGTTTACGGAGAGAACTGTACAAACGAACGCACAACCCTTTATTGGTTTTCCCGGTTCCGTTCTGGAAATTTTGACTTGAAAAATGAAGCTCGTGGTCGTCCGGAGACTTTGGTTAACAATAATGAATTAAAGGCGATTGTGGAAGCTGACGAAACTCAATCTACAGCTGAGCTAGCAGCAGCTTTTAATGTAAGCATCAAAACAATATTGATCCATTTGCGACAAATTGGCAAGGTAAAAAAGCTTGATAGATGGGTGCCCCACGACCTTAACGATCGCCAGCGCAACGTACGCGTCGAGACCTGCTTTTCGCTGCTCAACAGGCAAAGAAATGAAGGAATTTTGAAACGAATAGTTACGTGCGACGAAAAATGGATTCTGTTCGACAATCGAAAGCGCTCAGCAAGTTGGTTAGACCCTGGTTCAGCACCAAAGCAATGCCCTAAACCAAAAATGACCCCTAAAAAGGTGATGGACTGGATGCACTGTTTGGTGGTCTAGTGCGGGTGTAATTCACCACAGCTTTTTACAAAACGGCATGAGCATTAATGCAGATGTGTACTGTGAAGAACTGGAGAGAATGATGGAGAAGCTTGCACATCTGCAACCAGCTTTGGTCAATCGGTCGTCCCCACTGCTCCTTCACGACAACGCGCGACCCCATACTGCGCAACAGACAGTCTCCAAGCTGCAAGAGCTGGGGTTGGAAGCTCTCCCTCATCCGCCATACTCACCAGACCTTGCACCTACCGACTATTACTTTTTCCAAAATTTAGACAACTTTTTAGTGGGTAAAAAATTCAATTCCCGAGAGGCAGTACAAAATGCCTTTAAAGAGTTTGTTGCCTCCCGTCCAGCTGATTTTTACAAGAAGGGCATCAATAAACTGTCAATGCGTTGGCAAAGATGCGTCGATTGTATGGGTGATTACTTCGAATAACAGAAATAAAAAAGTTTGAAAAAATAAGTACTTTCACTTATTGCATACAAAACGGCAATTTCATAGGTAAAGACCTAATATATATGTGGGTATATATAAACATTATTTTTGGAGAAGTGAAGAATGAAGTGACAATTCATTAGGATATATGTTCATTACGGTGGTTGATTCTTTTTGCAAGTTCATTATTTCACAAACTGATAAGATTTATTTTTATAGAAGATTTACAGTAGATTAATCCTTCTTTGCCTTTTCCCTTATTAAATAATACCTATCTATAAAATTAATAAACAGTTTTAATTCCTAAGGCAAATTTGCTTTAAAGTTAAAAAGTTACGTGTCACACGACACGTGTTACATTCACACAGATTGGTGTACTATGAACTTATAGGGGAGCAATTATGTTTGAAAACGATTAACGTAAGTGGTTTGGCACGCGCCTCGCCCGCATGTAACGTGCGATAGTACATGTCGTGTTGTGACGTAACATGGCCTATCTCCCAAGTTCGACTACTCTCACTTCCTAAAATCATTTCCGTGTACAACAGGGAACATGACGCCTGAAACCTAACATGATGGGTTTCATAACTTTGGGGACAAGCTTGTTTATTTTGTGCTCTAAGAAGTGAAGTCTTTAGGTTTGAGTAAAAATTAAAGGTTGGTCTGGTTGGGTCTCTGTCATACTCACTCACTCGGTTCACTGTTAACGAAAAGAAACTCGGTAACGAAAGAATTCCTTAGGATTGGTTTTCTGTAAGGTGCTGGAATAACTCCGGTCGAGCTAGGTCATTCGTAGCAAACGAAGGCGTGAAGAGAAGCAAGCTTTATACAAGGTAAATGTCGTATGTAAATCAAACTGTTTTGTTAGCTTTATAGAGCTGATGAGTACTTTACCGACTAACCAAAAAAATGGGTAGTAAAACAATTAATATCTTCTTGTTTGGAATTTTATGAAATGAGTTTTCAAGAATAATCAATTTCTTGCCTATGGCATAAGTTACAATTACCTACAATTTAACAATTTGTAACTTAGTTTGGTAAACAAAGGACCCTCTATAATTGAAATATAATTTGCTTCACACTATGGCTTTAAGTTGAACTATGAAACTTTCCAATATTCGGATCTTGTGAATTTGATACGCTTGACAAGCTTTAGAGTTTGTGATTAATTTTATTGTTGTTCTTGCTTCAATTTTATAAAGGCGGATTAACAAGTAGTTACGGTTTCACACTTTGATTTACACTTTGAAGGATTATTTTCATCTCACAAATTGTAAAGTACACACATAATTTAACTCTGTATGGGTTGAATCCGCCAACCAAGTGTATGGAAGTAACCAGAAGGGAAACTTTTGTAAATCAATTTACTTTAATCAAATTATTGTGTTTGTGTATGAGACTCTGATTGAGACTGAGTTTTTGTGTATTAAATTAGAGTTACTATATATCGGTCACTATGTACCGTTGTTTCCATAAATAATGTTAAGATTAAGTACTTACGCATTAAAATGTTTCTGAAATTACTATGAATATTTCTAGTTGTCTGTCAGTATTAATAAATCTTTTTAATCAACACAGTTATTTTTGATAGGTACTAGATTTAGGATAGCGTTATAAACAACTAAGAATTTAATAAGACCGTTTGGTATCTAGTATCTAATAGTAAAACCTTTAGGTAGTTGATTTAAAAAAATTAAATAATTATCCGTCGGAAACATGTGCGCACCCTGCTGGAATGCACCTCTCGCTTCCCCACGCATCGCCCCGCCTTCGCCTATCTAGTGCCGTTGCCAACGGAAGCACCGACGCACGCACGTTCTTGCTTTCGTAATCTCATTGTTGTTTATTGTTTCTCTGTTCAGTGAAATATTAACTCTCTAGTTTGCATGACGTCATTAAGCCAGGTTCGCAGATATTTCCAACGGGTTGCATACACTAACATCAAATGCTAACTAAAAAATCACGACTTCAACACAATGTTATCTGATGTACATTATGAACAAAAACCGTGTGAATGTTTAGCAGCGATGTCAGTGACAGGCTGAGGGTATGCGGGTTGCGCGTGTTTATACCACTTTACATTGACATTTGATTAATATTTACTAATAGGGATTGTATTGTACTTTGACTGCACGGTTGGCCTAGTGGTTTAAGCGGTCGCCACGCCGCTCATTACTGCGCCGAGTGTTGTAGATACAAATCCTACACGGGACAACACTTTGTGTGATCCACAAATTGTAGTTCTGGGTGTTCTTTGTGTCCGTTTAATGTATGTTTGTAAAGTCCCCCGTAACACAGGATTGATATTCTTAATGCGGGAGATGTCTATTAAAAAAAATGTACGATAAAAGATGCAGCAATTTTATTGCATGAATATGTATCTATATGTATGTTACTGTGAATATCCTAGGCATAATATTTCTAAATGTTAACATTCACTCTGAACTGGTCAACAATAAAGTTGTTCTGTGGTCGTTGGCCATAAAAACACTCACTGATTCTTGTTTTCATATTACAAATGACGATTGTAATATTTCTTATCCCTATCCATCAAACATCTAGTAAGAATGTTAAAAAAAATATTATCCATAATAAACCCATTCCGATCATTTCTTTCAACTCACATTTTTTTTGTAATGGTGTCATCAGTATCTAATTCAAGTAGCCAAGCATTCGTCACACTTACGTCGACGTATTGCTGTGACGTGGGTTTCAGACGGATTGTCAATCATCTGGCAAAAATTGTCCGGAAAATAGTTGCACCGAAGGACGGGATGATAGACTCTTTGACCGTCCCCGATTGACATATTGCTCCAAACGCCCGATTCGATCCCAACATTTATATTCCGGTCTCGAACTTCTGATCTTAGATAATGTCTTTACAATAACGATCTCGAGCTGGCAAAAAAACCATTTAAATTTTGAACGCTTACTCATTATTTACATTCAAATATATTCTTGTGTTAAAATGTAAAATTAGTCCTAAAAAAATGATTCACAGGATTCACTGAAATTGTATTGAATACAATAGGAAGTTAATTATGTACCGCTCGAACTTGGTAATCTTTCATCGACACAAAAAAGTTAAGGTGAAAAGTCAGAATTTATTTGAATAAACTTACTACGAAATGTGCTTTAAATTCAAGGTAAACAACATTAAACCTTTGGCGTTACTGCATTGTAATGTTCGGAACGGTTTTTGCTTAAGATGCAGGGTTGAAATCGTGCAATTTCGTCTGAGGCGTTGCCAGCTGGTGGGATAAAAAGCGAACAGTAGTTACACCTTGCGCCTTTGCTCGTTTTCCCACAATATCAGCACGGACTACTTCGTTAGGGGACCGGGCCCGACACAACCGTCTGAATAGTGGATTCAAAAGTACGAGTGAAACTAATGAAAACATTTAGTTGCACTTAGCGTTGTCGCTGCAGATTTATATTTTAATTGTACCGCGCGGAATGAAAAGCAAAATTAGAATATCTTTTATTATTAAAATTGTAAGTGTTTTATTCTGGGAAAATTAAAATTGAAGTTGTATTTGTGTAGTCAAATGATAATATCACGCTATAAATAACGTACTCTAAATATATATTACGTAAACAAGCATATTTTAGCTACATATACCTAAATAAAAATACTGAAGATCAAAACAAATTAGGGGTCTCGTCTATAATAATTAGTCTAAGCAAAAGTAGGTGTAACACATGTTAGACTTAAGTGATGGGAAGTAACGGCTTTATCATTATTATTATACCTATATACGAATTTCGGATATAACAATGGTCCTTCTCACTTAACATTTTTTCTGAGCTGGGCAAAGTAATGGCTAATCCATTTATCTTCAAATTTCCTTTGAGACGGGTTTAATTACCCTTAATTTACTTGAGTTTCTAGAATGACCTTAGCCGCCTTTACTTGTGAAGAACATTTTTTAATTAATTTACTAAATTATACGAACCTACTCACAACTTAATCTTGAACAATTTACATTTATATTAAAAAAGTAAGCTTGTGAAGAATGTAAATAAGTTTTCATAAAACATAAGCACTGGAAATAATCTTTACCGCTTGCTGAAGAGCTTTTATTTAACATGAAACTGTTTAATAAATGTCTATTACACAGACACATATTGTCTTCGTCATATAGGACATATTACAAATCCTATTCTACATCAAATAGTTTAATAACGAGCTGTCTCTATAAACACCGGGGCGCGGAGTATATATCAGAGGAATAGTACGTCTCAATATGCAATAAAATCGGGAAACGTATGTGACCTCAGATCCAAGAGGATTCTCGAGAGCACACCTGAACTAGATTACTGTTGCCGCACTATAAAAACTTTCGTTCAATCGGGTCCCAAAGAAAGGGCGAATTTGAAAGGGACCCCCGAGTTATTCCGCTCGGATGTATTTCAAAGGTAACGTATTCTATCTACCGGTTTGTGATTTGTGTAAACAGTTATATACAACGTATTATGGGATGGGAAGGTCATATTTGGGATTGGTATTTTTAGATGGAAAATAAGTATGATAAAAGATGATTGATGGTGTCCACGGCCGCAAGAAAATCAGTTTTAAGTAATTCTTTCGTATTTTTAACCGACTTTAAAAAAGGAGGAGGTTCTCAATTCGACTGTTTTTTATGTTTGTTACCTCATAACTTTCGACTAGGTGAACCGATTTTGATGATTATTTTTTATTTGAAAGCCGGTGCTTCCCGTGTGGTACCATTTGAATTTGGTCCAGTTCTTGAAATCGGTTTTTTTGTTGTTTCAATTTGTGATTATTAAAGGAGTAAGATTATTGGAGCCCTAACCTCCCTTAGGTAGAAAAAGCGGCAACGAACTTCTTTTTGTTGAGTTGTACGTGAGCGGCGCTAGTCTTTTACTGTCAAGTGACCCGTCTTTTTGTCTGATTCCTATGCCATAATGTAATCACTGCGTTTTGAACTAGCTGTGTATTATTTAATACTAGTTTTTTTCCGCGGCTTCACCCGCGTTTATGTTAATTGTCGCCGTAAAGAGTAGCTTACATTCTTCCTCAAGAATCAAAGTATCTCCATCCCAAATTTCGATGAATTCGGTTCAGCGATTTAGCCGTGAAAGCGTAAAAGACAGAAAGCGTTATATTCGATTTTTTAACGTAAAAAGTACAATTGCGGTACTAGTCTATCCACTTATGTTTAGTTATTTTTTACCGAAAGAGTTGTAATGCTTGTGGCGAAATTACAAACCATGCACGTCATTAAAACATTAATATACTAAACTTAAAGAAAGCTAAAAATATTAGATTTCTATTAAAAAGAAACCTTTTAAATATTTGTCCTGATTCACTCGCACTCTAAGAAGAAGAAGAACACATGAAAATGCTTAAACACTTGGGCATGATGAAAAACCTTTAAATGATAGCTTATCTATACCTGGATCTGAAAGTGAAGTCTGGTGCAGTTAAGCTTCGCATAACAATTTATAAAATAATTGAGAGTACCGCACACTGTTAATATTTGTATGGAGGAGATGGCATATCCGCATATGTATTTCTAGCTCCTACATAATAAAATGAACACAGAGATGTCGTATATTAATTTTATATATATAATTTATGCATGTCGTTTGCATTTGACGTCTTGCGTAATAAACTTCACCCGGCCTTATTCTGGGTGCTTAATATTAAAAGCTTCAACCTCATCTCACGTCCTTGCCTATACGTTACATAGGTACGTCCTTTTGCAATCTTTCTGTTGTTAGCACGACCTGAATCCGCTTTTGTTCCGTATGAAAAGAACCGGGGCCAAAAAGCGAGTGTGTGTGTAAATAATTGAGAAGAGGCGCTCCCCGTCTTGTGCGAACAAGTATTAACAAAACTCATTGGAAAGTGCGCCCCGCTACTTCACGTGTTCGCCTCAGCACATAATGTTATGTATAGAATCTCAAATCAAGTAAAGTTCTCATTGTTTCAGATTTCCCGCGTATAAAAGTTTCCTCGTATAAGTGTTTTATTTGTCGTAGTGGTATAGTGTTGAGTGTTGTTAATATATTTCTTTAAACTTTACCTACGCCAAGGATCTATTTGAGGAATATATTTCCGTAATTGCATTAATGTTCATATTAGGAATGAACTACTATAGTTAGATTAGTTTTTCTAATAAAATATACAAGTCTTTTGTAGTCGACACAGATACAAAATTCATATAATTGTACATGTTAGGAATAGGTGGTAACAAACGACGGAACCCTACACAAACTTCTTTCGTCACCAACGATACACAAATTTAGTTATTTACGTATTTACGAGTTTGTGTTCTGTCGTCTAACGTTCACAATATTTGAGTTAGTAAAGGAAGATAATACGAGTACACATTATACATAAGTACACATTATACATAACCTGCTTTCTAAGAAGATGTATATGTTTAGTAGTGGAATATAAGGCTGTGTATGACATCCAATAAATGTAAATAAAATAAACGATTTTCTCAAAATAGGTATATACATACTTATTCCTATACAGAGGATAAGTTTCTCGTGTAATAAAATGCAATTCAATATTATTCGTTATAGTAATTACCAGGTTGTATTCATTTAAGTATAGACATACAGACAGAAAAAGTGTGTCATAAGACAGTGATCAATAAATTTCTCGCTATCCCTACCATACAACGGGATCTGTTTGTAAAAAGAATTTCGCAGAAGTGGGTTATGATAATCGGCTGCCTGATATTCCGAAGTTCCCCTATCCCCGTCTTAGATAAATCCTACCAATCTCTTTCACAAAACGTCTAAGATTTACGATCGTGAAATATAATATTACATGACATTGGATATGTGAGGCGGATTTGTTACTAAGCCTTGGGATAATGGATAGATGTTAAAATAATCGCAGGCGTTTGTGTGATTTGTTGCAAGTTCTTTAAAGGCTCTCAAGTGCTTAATATCAAACAAGAGACTGCGAGGTTCTCGTTTAGACGAAGCATATTGAGAGGTTGTTGTGGTTGGTTTTTGTTTTCGGATAGTCCTGAGATTTTTTTTGTATCATATTCCTAGTGTTGTGCTTATTATTTGACGTAGGTAGGTACTTCGGCGCATAATTTCGGATATTTCGGATGTTGAAATTGTTGTAAAACTGATCACAATATATAAGTACGAGTACATATATAGATATATTAAGGCCCGTTAGCTTATATTAACTAAAAATTTAATTAAAAAACTGGCTATATGTTCTTCTTCTACATTAAAATATAAGTGTTCCAAATGTGATCCGTAGCGATATTTGTTTAAACCATAGTTAATAAAGAATGTTCTTGAATTATTGTAGAAGATCTTTCGTACGTAACTTTGGACCTAAAATAGTTTACTTATAAACAGGAGAAGTTATTACGTTATTAGGGTAATCGTTTCATTATTTCTGGGTACAGTTTGAAAACAGTTTAAATTTAATTATAGCACTTGTATTTACTTCAACCATTAAGTCGAGGGGACATAACTAGTTAGCTATTATAGTAATTGAACATTGTTTATAATTCCTGTAATAGATATATGTTTATGCATACATAAACACTTTTTTTTATCGCGGTGAATGCTTTTCGCACCATGCTCTCCAGGGGGAAGACGATGGGCGTATGTGGAACTCCCGAAGAACCGGTCTACCCATTAAACCCCACGGTAGCGTACCTCGGCATTCGGGTGGAGCTCCAGGAACGCATCAGCAGCTTCTGGAGCCCTCCAAGATGAGGTGACGATTGGAATACCGACGTCTACCGCGTCCGCTTCGCCGCATACTTCGAGTGGGATCAGATTTTTCCCAGTCCCGCTCTTTGAACTCTTTCTGTAGCATAACATATTCAAAGAAGGAAATCCTGGCTTCCCAACATATAAACAGCTACACTTTAAATGTTTTGTATGTATGAGTATTACACGGGGTTCCACAGGAATTTTTTGGTAAGAAAAATAGCACTATTACAGGTCCTCACTATTAATTGCTCTGCAAATGTATGATAACATTTTAAATCGCTAATCGATCAGAGTGGAGTGCAATAGGAGAGGCCTAAGTTCCGTAGTGAACTGCAATTGACTGATGATGATTCAAACTAATTAAATTTAAATGTAAAATTAGAACTAAATTTAAAAATTAAAATTATAATCATCAAAATGCCGTGAAACCTAAAGGGAATTTGTGTGTGACTGAAAAGCGTTCTAATCGTGTTCTTACGTACTTTCTTAATTATAATTGTTTCAAATAAACTTACAATGTTGTTTGTAATTGACGGTAGATAAATACCAACTCATAAAGAGCGGTATATGAGTACTGGTATAAATCGGTGTATTTCGTAAAAAATAAATATTTCGGACATCTAGTACACAACGTCATCTAGTCCAAAACTAAGCAGTATATATTATACATAGAAAATACCCAAACTCCCAAACAAATATTTGTAGATCATACAAACATTTGGTCCGCCCGGGAATTGAACCAAAGACCTTATGCACAACTGTAGCGTACGTAACATTATCTTGTTGTACCACACAATTAAAAGAATATGAATAGTAAGTATATTAATTGTGTTTAACGTGGTAATTGGTTTTCAACTGTCAGAAATAAACACGTTTAAATCAGTTCCAAAATTAATTGCAATCAATTACAAATTAATTAACGATTATTGTCCAGTTTGATACAGCCATTAGTAGATAATTATTATTCTATTACTAGTTCAGATATAGTCTGAGATTACGTGTTACTTAACCTATAACAATTAATGACTAATTGATGCTAAAACTGCTCATTGTACAGTGAGGTCGCCTTACACAGTGGGTCCATCTTACAGGCGGTCTAGTCTACTCAAATTCACAAAGACAGAAAGATCATTATAAGGTACCCCTAAGATATCGGAAAAAGATCTAATGACAGAACACTGCCTGGTGTTAGTCGGTTGGGGTCGAAGGTTACATTTGGTCCGCTAAGATGGGAATTTCATACAAAAAAGTTCTTTGTTAGAATATCTCATGATTTGTTCATAAAACAGATTATTAAGTCCAAAGAATATTTATTAGCATATTGTTCGCCATAAAAAGTTAAAACCCCATCCTCATATGGAAAACTACATTGATAGAAAAGAAAAAAACCCAGTAAGATGTTTCTTACTTATTTTAAAGAAGGCATGAAATTTGTTAATAGTGAATTTAAGCTACCGTTATTTATTTAATTCTTGTATTGTATGATTATTAAATAAATAAATAAATATTCCGGACATTTAACACACAACGCCATCTAGTTCCAAGCTAAGCAGAGCTTGTGTTATGGGTACTAGACAACTGATATAAATACTTATATCCTTTTTTTGGTATATACATACATATTATACATAGAAAACACCCAAACTCCGAAACAAATATTTGCAGATCATACAAAGATTTGGTCCGACCCGGGAATCGAAACCGAGACCTCAAGCTTAGCAGTCGCATACGCTACCACTACGCCACCGAGGCAGTCAATATTATTAATATCTGCACACCACTGTTTTATTCGCTATAGCTTATCTTACTTTCTCCAATAATTGTACCAGCTATTTCAGTACCAAAATATTGAGTTTTAATAGAAAGACGCCTGCAAATACTTTAAGAGATAAGTAACTAATCGTGTTATTTCTTTATGTTAATCAATATCTGTTAATACATCCTCCAGTATAAATAATTCAGGCATTGAATTACTTCCTAAGAAAATCTAATTTAAAGCTTCACTTCTGTCCAATCTTCATGGCTGTAACAAACAAATTCTGTGAGTTTTAAAATATAAAACTATAAGCAAGCATTTATATTACACGAAGAATCAGGACAAAGAGAGTAAACAAGAGGAAATAATACATGCACGAGGTATTACAAATTGAGAGAGTCGAAGCTGATTGTCTTTGCACGTGCATTTCCCGAGGGTCGTTCGTACGGTCCGAAACATGGTACGGACGCGTAGGGGCGCCGAGCTTCAAGTAACTGGAGTACTGGACTTATATGCATGCATATACCATAAGCATACGGGAACAAAGGTCATTCCATTTGTTATTGCTTTGCTCAGTACTTTAGTAATTTTAAGGGGGAACATTTCCGATTGTTGCTTGCTTGAGTTCAACTACAATTATGATGGGAACCGTAACCATAATTATGAAATAAAATCTTGTAGTACGAGTATCTTAAAAGGCTATTTTGTCGAAATTTGGAGGAAGTCTATGTGCAGCAGACAAAGAAGAAGCGTTTATATCAAACCAGTAGGTATTTTATGAGATTGGGTCGTCCAACCAAACAAACTATTCGGATTTATAGTTAGTTGTGTGTCATAATGTGTGTTTGTGACATAATATGAGTGTATTATACCTAAGAATAAACGTAACATTAGATTTTAAGACTAAGTACAGATTAGCAATAATACAATTATTGCTAATCTGAACTAATATTACAAAGAGGTAAAGTTTGTGACTTTGAGAGGTCAATGGAAAACTATATTAAATAGTGGTAGTCACATTTGCTTGAATGTCTACCGCCCAACGAAGTGGACACGTGTCACCTAGTTTTTAAATAATATGAAATCTATTCTCGAAATTATGTCATTAATACATTTCATTTATAAAAAAAACAGTACCTAAAACCTCTATTTCTGTTTACCTATACTTTTTCATCATCACCATCATCATCATAATTTTTAGGTCCGGAGACACAGGAACTATTAGGTTATCATTATGATCATTAACGTCATTTAAAAGTCTTGTGCTAGATATATGTCCATCTCTTTTCTGCGGCCATATGCCAAAATATCTTTTTTAAGAAGACATATAGGTACGCGTCTTTTTAAAAGGACACATTCGTGTACCACAACATTCAGCTTATTTGACTGTTGACAGTAGTAGTAGTAGTCTTATCAAGAGTTTTAATTTTCACACACAATTCTGAAATAAAGAGCTTCAGTTGACTACATTCAATAAAAGCTTCATATTATGTCGTTACTGTTTTAATACATCTAATGGGACCCTTGCTGCGCGTTGTCGGAAATTAGATTTACCGTCACTTTCTTTTGAGAAAAACGTAGGCTACAGTTGACTTCTGGACTATTTAAATAATAGCCTTGCGATGGACAGTTTCTTCATAATTAGGAAGTAAAGACTTTCATGAAAGAAATTAAAATATCAATGCAATAAGTATTTAATAGGCGTAGAAATGTTTTTGCATTTGTTGATACATATGCAAAGATCATTTTCTTTAAAAGTTTTTAGATTTCCAATGAATTAATTGCCGATCAATAAATAATAAATATTCAACTATTTAAATAGGTATTCATCAAAACCCGGAACATTCGTCTTAATAATGACCTTTTAAAAAATATTTATTGCGCGAAAACACCAATACACGAATCCAGACTCATGAAGCATTTTATACGCATCGTTGAATCATTAAATTATGGTGCCATTTTTAATTGAAATCTATTTTATACTTTACAAAAGTCTTTTGACCTGGTAAATGACGTTGTATAATTAATTTCGTGGGAGAGCCACGCTTCGGCATGAATGGACCGGCTCGACCGGAGTCATACCACGGCCTCACAGAAAACCGGTGTGAAATAGCGCTTGCGCTGTGCTTCACCGAGTGAGTGAGGATATCGGAGGCCCATACTCCAACCCCTCCCCAAATCCCTTCCCATCCCCCAAAGGTTGGCAATGCACTTGTGACGCCTCTGGTGTTGTGTATGTCCATGGGCGGCGGTAATCGCTTACCATCAGGTGATACGTCGGTTCCTTTGCCCACTATTCAATAAAAAAGCGTAGTGAAATTTTGAAATACGAATGACGTACGTGCGTGAGTCTTTCGAACCAGTTCAACGTGATGTCCGGATTAATTTATAGTAACGTACACATTTATTTTTCTCGTTTTACACAAAAGTGACGGGTAAAGCAACAATTCGAATTTCTCAGATATTACTCTCACATCGTTACGGCACCCTCGATTTGTATTATAAGTTACCGTGAGAAAAGCAAGTACAGTGCCGACGCAAGGCTTGCACCTGGTTTTGCTTCTTACACAAGGATATCAATTTGTCCCCAATATCTATACAAATAAATAAAACTGAACTGTCTGTTTGAAATATCAAATTGACGGCTTTTAACCAATGTATATAAAAATATTGTCTGTATGTATGTATGTCTGTTTGCTCCGGCTAATAAATCTCTAAAACGGCTTCACCGATTTTGGCAGTACTTTCACTGGCAGATAGCTAATGACATGACGAGTAACTTAAGCTATTTTTTTTTGGACCAGATTCTCTTCTCCCCTGTTATTTAGTAAGGGTACTATAACAAACGCGGGTAATACTACGGGGCTCAACCAGTCATTAACAAATATTAAATCATTCGTAACCTTATTAAATCTCATTTTAACTCATATAATATCGTATTATGAGTTAGCTGTTTTTGAGTTTTAAGTTTAAAACTGGGCTAGGACAGTAAAACAGTTGTTACATCAACATAATTATGAAATTATGTTTACAATGCGTGGTTTCAGTATTATTATGGGTGACATAATTACCAAAACTATTTACTGAGTCTGGCCGTAAATACTGTGTGATGATGAAATGAGAATCAAAACTGACGTGAAAACAATCTTTGATAAGGTTTGTATATGTCGTCTTTGAAGTACACACCTATAGATATATAAGGACATATTTGATTATATATGCGATGTTCCCTTTTTATGTAATAAGGGGCAAACGAGCAGACGTATCGGCTGATGGTACGCGATTATCGCCACCCATGAACACTCGCAACACCTGAGGCGTCACAAGTGCGTTGCTGGTCTTTGGGGGATGATGAGAGGGATGGGGGAGGGGTTAAGGTATGGGCCTCCGGCATCCTCACTCACTAGCTGAAACACAGCGCAAGCGCTATTTCACACCAGTTTTCTGTGAGGCCAAATAACTACAGATTTCGATTTCAAGTCTTGAATAGACATATACGTCAGGTAAACATTTAAATATCAGTAACATTTAAATGAGGCGCTCATAGCCTAGTTACACTCGGTGATTAGAAACAATTACCCAGAGTAAGTAAGGACGGCGTGGTCAGTACCTGGATGGGTGACCGCTGGTGGCATTATACCATGAGCGTCTCGTTAAGCCGTCGGTCCCGGTTGTTATCATATTATGATAACAGTTGTGAAGCTTAGTTGGAGGCCTTTGGGCTGCTTGAAAACATTTAAAGGCAAGATTGCGTAGCCACACCGTTACTTTGCCAGTCCCCAACCGGCACTCGGTCAGCGTGGGGACGTATGGTCTTAACCCTCTCCTGAGAGGTGACCCAGCAGTGGGACATTATGGGTTGTTTATGTTGATGAACATTTATATGTTAAATATTATAATATTGCAGACAGCTATCAGTTTCATTTTATCGGGAACCGGTGAAACCGTCTGTAGCTCTCTTAAAAGTATAAAGCACCAATCCATTGAAAGAATGAATAAAAATACCTATTGATATCCAGACTATCTATCCATAATATGATAGTGGTTTATCAAACGGCGGTACCAGGAAATTTTATCACTCTTTTTATACCCACAACCCTTACGTTGATAAGGACGCCACATGAAGCTTAGCATTATAAACGAAATAATCTAATCAATTTTAAGCGTAGTTATTTATACTTATCAGTGGCGTTCCTACTGATTGATAGTAAGGTAGGGTCAATATCTTATAAAGGATTAAGGACGTTAATGTAGTAAACGTTTAAAAGCAGATATATTTAACGGATTCGGAAATGGATTCTGTTTTTTACTTACATTTCAAACAGCTAATTATAATTTATAACTAGCTGTGCCCGCTACTTTATACACGTCACATTTGGATTTTCTAGTCATTTCAATTTTTCACCAGTTAAGCCTTCCTTGGATTACCAAAACCAAAATTAGCTAAATCGGACTAGCCGTTCTCGAGTTTTAACAGACAAACGAACAGCAATTGTATTAATTACTAGCTGACCGACGCAACCTCGTTTGCGTCTTTTATTGCCCGTAGCGAAAAATTTTCCCCCGTGTAGGGTTAATTTTTTACACCTTGTGTCCGAAAAACCCCAATATCTTACGGAACCCTATTTTTTTCCAAAATAAAATATAGCCTATGTTACTCGTGGATAATGTAGCCTTCGAATCGTGAAAGAATTTTTAAAATCGGTCCAGTAGTTTTAGAGCCTATTCATTACAAACAAACAAACATACAAACAAAGTTTTCCTCTTTATAATATTATAAGTAGGTATAGATAACATTGTTACAATGGTTTTTTGCTATTTCACCTACATTCATATACAACTTACTGAATGTATTTCACTATATTATTATTATTACAGTAGTCAGGAGAATGAGGTGAGGTGGCTTCAAATTTGAATACATTTTTTTTATTTGTAACAGAAATAAGGAAACGGAATTTGTTTTTGATTTTACAAAAAATCTAAAGTTTTCTCTATACATACCTATTACATAAAACCCAAATTGGTGTAAACAAATTGGTGTAAACAGTAAATACGGACAAACGAAAAGTCTTAGTATAATTACATAACTCTCCCCTTAATGAAATAAAGCCCTCATTATGGTAAGCAAAGCACGCTCTCTCGTACTCCTCAAAAAAGATCTTTTGTTCGGCGGCAAAACACTTGGCGTAGTCAATCGTGCAAAGAGGCCCGTTAGCTTTGTTTGACTCTGCAAATTAATGACGCACTAGTACATAATTGTACGTAGACTAATGTTTCACCTCCTTGTTCGCAAACTTTTGGATTTTTGTAAGGTATGCGGTTATAGCCTATGTGTAGCAGGGACCTGCAAAATGCGGTATTTTACAATGTTTATACAGAAATGGAGTTAAGTGTTAATTATCGAGGTAAATAGTAGTCTATGTATTGTTCTATTGCTGCAAAGTGTCGCCTTAATTCGTACAAAGGTTTTTGTGGGAAAGCGTAGCAAATATTCGTACATCCTCACAAGTTTTAAGTAGAAAGTACCATAACAGATATCGTAAATTTACCGACAATGAGCAGTAACTATCTTCTTTTGTTATTGTACTAGCTGCCCCGACAGACTACGTTCTACCAAATGGTATTAGCTTGTCGCAGTTCAATAGAAAAAATAAATAAGTATTGTTTTTACTATTTTCCTTGCAATTTTTAGGTGTTTTTTCTTACCATAAGAACCGCTTAGCGTTAATATATAAAATTAAATAACTGAATTGATCGAGCGGTTCTCAAGTTTTGCACTCAGCAACACATTTGGCGATTTATTTTTATTTATATAGATTTTTTAGTTAGTAAAGAACTTCAATTAGAAATTAATAGCAGAGAATAAAGTATATCACAGACTTCAACTTTGATTGGCAGTTAAGCTAAGCTAGTTACTAGCTTATTGGTTTAGTGGTAATCCTAATTACTAAGGCAGTCTTTGTTTGTTCAATTACCACCCAGGGCAAATCTTATGTGATGAGCTAACAATTATTTGTACTTTGTCTGGATGTATTTTATCTAGAATAGTATATATATGTCGTTGTGTTTATCAGCGATGTGGTTATCATAATACAGGTTTGGTTTTGTTAAGTATTTTTGTTTGTGATTTGATAGTCGCTGATAATTAATGTATTAAACAATTAGATCTAGAATTAGTTACTTATTTTTCTTAATGTGGCAATACTGAAAGTGTGCGATGATGCGGTGGTATTTTTTGAAATAGTTTTTGTTGTGTTTAATAGTTTTACCTACGCGAAAAATAATATAGGTGCAAGATTTTCAGCGGTATGTTTAGTTTAAAGCAGCATACCCCACACACGTGTCTTCTATAACATTACCTTTAAACATGTTATACGAAGCCCGAACTTTGTCGATTAGCTCAGAATACTGCAAGTAAGATGTCTGCACCAAGAGCCTGTATTATATATACGGTAATTACCGTTACCTTAATTAGTAATAAGGAAATCTTGTACCAGTAACAGTAATTTCTGTTGCAACAACGTTCATGAAATATTTACATAACAATAGTTCGTTGCGTGTGAAAATAAAAATCAACCCTCTTATAATTCACATAGTTATCGCGTAATATAATTCAATTTCAGTTACGATTGCGTACAATTCCCACCGAGTGAGATTTCTCCCCTTGCATACAGGTAACAGATAGACGTTAAGACGTTCGAGGGGTCGAAATCAATGTGGACAAAGAATAGGGAGCTATTGTGTGCGCTTACGCAAGGAGTCCACGTGCGCGATCGCTCTCACGGTCGATCGGGAAGGGATTTCGGGAATCATATATAAGGGTGCAGACTGCTGTTAACAATCACATTCAAACCGAAAGCGAGACACTGCACTACTCCGGGGGATGGTACATGCCTGCCCCCGGAGGTATATCTCCACATTCTTCGATAAAAACCGTATGGTTATAAGTTTCGTGAAAGAAAATTTGTGTGACTCTTCAATGGAAGACGAAATTGTGTGAAATGACACCTTTTAGTCGTGCTGATAGCGAGTTCTTTACATACTATAGGTAAGTGTTAATTATTGTTGAAATTATTTATTGTTTTTAGAAAAGTTATATTTTCATTTGCCAGTGTGTAGGTGTTTATTAAGTACTAAGTTTTTTTTTAACAAAATGACTTTCAATTAATCTCGATGGTTGATTTTCCTGTTATTTTTATTTCAAGAATGAACTTGCTTGAACAGATTTTTAAACTTTTTCTTTTCAATTGTTTCAGACTCTGATTTTGAAGGAAAAACAAATGAAGGCAGAGCAATTACGCATGTTAACTTGGGAATTTGGTGATCTGAATTTCAAACTTGAATCTGCATCAACTACAAAACAAATTGTAGTTCCATATTAAACGATTCAATACGCGAAAATGCTACTTGCAACCAACCGAAGGATTCGACAAAAGGTGAATTCATACAAATATTCATCTCTAGACTCCCCAAAGATATGATAGGCTTAATTAGGTTAGGGTTTTTTGTGTGACGAGTGAAATATTAATTTTCAATTGACATTAATTATGCGTACAGTTTCAAGAATTAACTTAACTATAGAATAAGCACTAGAATATAATTAAAAGCGCCTTAATGATCGGTGTTGTTGAAACTTGGTTATGTTTCTGTTATGTACTCGTAAACAAGTTGTTCATGTTGACCGTGTTCATTGTTTATTACGTCTTTTCAATGTTACCAAATATGAAACCAAAGGAAACTAAAATGTTGTATCTTGGTTTTAATTTATTAGTAAATTTTGATATTTATTGCAGTTTATGATATCAGTGGATACTTACTAACATCTTTGCAAACATTATCCCTGATGTTTCACTATCCGTCAGTTATTGTACAAAATAATTTATCTTACAGAAACCAAAAAGCTGTGTTCATAGTTGTTATTTGAAACTGTTGAGTTTTTGTTTCAATTATCATATAACTAGCTGGACTAGTTATATTGTTACTTGTTGTCTAATGTGTACCTAACTATTAAGTTTTATTTCATGTCCGTTGATTTTCTTGTTTTAGATCAGTTGAGTTTTCGTTTCAAATCAGTTGAGTTTTTGTTTAAAATCAGTTGAGTTTTTGTTTAAAATCAGTTGAGTTTTTGTTTAAAATCAGTTGAGTTTTCGTTTTAAATCAGTTGAGTTTTTGTTTAAAATCCGTTGAGTTTTTGTTTAAAATCCGTTAAGTTTTTCTTTAAAATCAATGGAGTTTTTGTTTAAGCTACTTAAGTTTTCTTGTTATCATAATTACACCTTCACATAATTTTAAATCTTAATGTTCTTTTTGGATCTAAATAAGTTCAGTTTGCTTATAACAATATTTTTGCTCTCGTTTTAAATGGGTTAAGTTTGCGTTTCAAATCAGTTGAGTTCTTGTTTAAGATCAGTTGAGTTTAGTTTTCACATATGTTGAGTTTTTTTGTTTAAATTAGTTGAGTTTACGTTTTAAATAAGTTGATCTTTTGATTGAAATAAGTTGAGTTAGTGTTTCAAATCAGTTGAGTTTTTGTTTGAAATCAGTTGAGTTTTCGTTTAAAATCAGTTCAATTTTTGATTAAAATAAGTTGAGTAAGTGTTTGAAATCAGTTGAGTTTCCGTTTGAAATCAGTTGAGTTTTCGTTTAAAATCGGTTGAATTTTTGTTTTAACTCCGTTGAATTTTTGTTTCAAATCCGCTAAGTTTGCGTTTGAAATCAGTTGATTTTTGTTTAAAAACAATTTCGTTTATGTTTTCAATCAGTTGAGTATTGTTTGAAATTATTTGTATTTTTTTGTTTTGAACCAGTTAAGTTTTCGATTTTAAATCAGTTGATTTTGGTTTAAACTAAGTTGAATTTTTGTTTAAAATCCGCTAAGTATTTGTTTAAACAGTTGAGTTTTTGTTTAAACTAATTATTTTTTACTGCTTTTATAAGTAATCTTTGACTTTTTGTTTTATACTTTAATATTTCAAAGCACTTTTCTCCCTCAATTCCATTCAAATAATTTGCATTATTTTATATTTTTCTGTAAAGATGCACTTCATTTAAACCGCGAGCTCTATAATATTTAAAAAATCACTAATTTACTTACTTACAGTTTAATTTATAGTTATTTTAAAATTTCACAAAGTTTGTCTTTGGTTTTCATTATAGAAAATCATTTTGAATTAAACTTAATCTCATTCCCATTCACAGCTGTTCCAAAGTTAAGTTCATTTTCTATTTAGTCATATTAAATCACAAGAATACCAATAGATTTCTGTAATATTATATTGTATATCGGTTTCAACTTCCAAACAGAAGCTCCTTTGTTTTTGTTATTACTATAGTTGAGTTTTTGTATTGTTGTTTTCATCTTAATTGTTTTTCCATGTTGGTGACCATCTTCCAACACAATTGTAAATAGTACGGTTGTTAATTGTTTTCGTTTTTCCTTATCTGTTTTGTTAAGTTTGGTTTTCTTTCGAAACAATCACATTGTGCCTTACTAACCTTTGTGCCTGATATTGTTTCATTTTGTTTTGTTATTAAAATGTTATTTCCTCCTTATTGGGTTTTAACCGTTGTTAAAATCCTATTTGGACGATAATATCACGTGTACTTACTCACGATGAACGATAATTATTTACATTCAGCTCTATGTAAAATACTTCTTGTGAATACTTATCCATGTTTTGTATAGTTTTATGTACATTTGTACAAACTTATGGTTTTAAATAACAATCGACTTGTTTGCTTAGTGATTATCTTGTCCCCTTTTCATTCAATTATACGACTAGGTGCCACAACGGTTTCATTCATTAAATTGTTTTTGAAATTAAATCATATAAAGCAATAGTTGACATGAGTTGGTTCTCAGCGCACATTTGCAGGGACAAAATTGTCATTACGCCCTCATTGTTCTTACCGTTTGGTATAATTTTGTTATTAATCCGTTATTGTTAATGTTACATATTTTTAAGCATTGAATTATTGTTAAGTTTGAATTGTGATATTGTTGTTAATGATTGATTATGGCTGTGTTTGTTAATTTTATGTTAAGTTTTCGTTTGCAATCATAAATTGTTCATTGTTCTTTGCCGACATTAAGGCCACCAAAGCGCGTCAATCTGGTTATAATTCAGTTTTAAATAATGTAATATATTTTTTAGAATAAGTCTTTGTACTTTAGCTTTTGCTCATGTTTGTATTAGCCGTAAGTAAAACTGAAGCTTTGTATAAAATTAACAAATAGATTAAGATAGGGATGTATGACAGTTCGTGTGCTTGTGTATAATAAACGATAAAATAACACCAACACCAATTTAGTTTTATTTTTTTATGAAGGTAAGCTGGTATTATATATAAAAAAAAATTACAACATTTACGGGAGTAGTTGGATTATAGCCAACAAATTTGGCATATACAACCCAATCTACGAATAACGTGGAACATGTTCGCGAAACATTGTTACTGTACAATTTAGGTACTAAACATATACAAAGTAATGAGGATAGTTTCCACTGGGGGAAACAAGAAGTTCGCCTGATGCAATCTCGTAGCCTGCTTCTTCTTAATTGCATAACTTTATCTACAGCGTCTTCTTGGTGTCGCGGGCTTTATTTAACTTACACATACTTCTGTTAAAACTAGTCGCTTACATCTTCGAGGGCTTCACGTCTCTCTGCCTGCAACATAGTCAAGGCATTACTGACAGATGAAATTAATATGTAGTTTATGAGCTTGTCAATTCAAGTTAATAACTCATAAAATAAATCATTGTATATTATCCGAAGGAAGTTCTTGGCATGGCATTTACAACGCGTCGGAAATATCTGCGAACCTGGCTAATAATTAATGACGCCATACAAACATGAGAGTTATTAATATTTCACTGAACAAAGAAACAATAGTAAGACTAGGAAAGCAAGAATAATGCACGTATGTCGGCGCTTGAGTTGGCAGCGGTACTAGATAGGCGAATTAGGCGAAGGCGAAGTTAAACGCACCGCAGCCGGTTGCACAGATATTTCCGACGGGTAATACCAATGCCAATTGACTAGTCACAAATGCGTTGCCACCCTTTGGAAGGGTTGGTTTCACTCGGTGATAAAGAATAAAAACAGCCATTTTCTTTTGTATTATTCCAGACCATTGTGTGATTCTCCCACAGTTTTTTGCACATTAACCTTTTTCAAAAATTAAAAAGGACAAAAACTACTGTGCCATACTCCGCGTAAAGTAAACAGTGAGTAGGCAGGCAGTAGCTTCTTGAGTTTCAGTAAAATTTCTCAACTTCAATAGTACGCATATGTAAAAACATTTCTGGTGTTGCACGTTTCAGTACGACACTATATTTATTCATTTTTCCATCTATGTTGATCTAGTCACTAGATTCTAGTGATAAAAGGTGCTGCCTGGTAAGGTTGGGTTCTGAAGAAGGACTATTATTTATTCCGTTACCGAGGTCAAATATTTCAAATGAATATACGTATTATCGATACAAATTATTTGACTTATTATAATATGTTCTTAATTTCCGAATGTCGAAGAAAATCTACGTATATTGTGAAATTGTTTGTGTCGAGATTTACCTAAAAAAAAATTGTCTGCATGTACTGCAACCTTATCAGTACAAAATATACGTGTCCCGGAACGTAACACGCGATGTCAGCTGGCGTGACCTGTGACTTCGAAAGGGCGCAGGATATGTCAAATGTCGACCGTGTGGAGTCGATACGCTTGACTCTCATTTTCGACAGTCGCCGACGACTTCAATTAATGAAGACATATGTTGCTTTATACTGCGGAACTAGTATGTTTTGTGGTAATTTCACCAAGTTAGACTTCTTGAGATTGCTCAAGAAGCATATTGATGCTCTCTCGTAAAGGGATGGATGTAAATATGATCACTATTATTTTTACTCACATTCCACGTTCCTACCGAGTTTGGCTGAAGCGTACCATCATTCCAGAAGTATTTAGTTAAATTCTTAAACGATGTTAAGTCTCTATTCAATGCCGCTCTTAGTTCGACTACAGCTTTATTACATTGCTGACTCCTCTTTAACTGGTTTTCTGATCTTTCTTGGAGCGACATTAATTTTCTTTGATCCAGTTGTACTCTCCTCACTTTGGATCGCACCAATGCGACATAATGATCAATCTGTCGTTGATAACTATCTAATGACCAAAAGTAATTTGAATTGGGCCCAACAACCAAAAGGAATGCGAGATATAGCCCGAGAAATCCAGCACCCCAGTACAACAACTTCGGGTCAGCGCTTGGGTCAATGATGCACTCGTCGGGTAAAGTCAAACAGTTCCATAAATATGTCACCATATCGTTTTGTTTGGCTACGTCCGCTCTCATTTTGGTTTTTAATAAATAACTGAAATTTTGAAAGAAAGAGATACTTTTCACGGATGACAACCTACATCTTTCACTAGAGATGACAAAGACTAATGTGTAAAATATTAGTCTATGAATGCAAAGGTGACACTCGGACATTATTACAGCTAGGAAAACATACGTCTATTACTACTCACATTCTTTTGATTCAGGTCTTGACGTGTAGATTCTGATCTGAATGCTTCGAAGTTTTGGTTGTTGTTGTCTTTGGTGTCAATTCCAAGAAGCCATATAGTATTTAAAAATGTTCATAAGTTGATATTACAACGGACGGGAGTAGCAAGTAGTCTTTTGCCTGCTTTTGCCGTTGCAAAATAGTCTATCATTGTTTGCGGGGGGATACCGTCACACATATACATTTTACAGGAACGCACACATAGCAATTAATACAAAATATGTGTTCAGAATTTATGCAGACCTAAATACATTCTGTGTCATAACAGTGTAACGGGACGGGAACGCTTGCGTATGGCTTCTCATTACCGTGTTGCTCTATGGTTGATGTCTTGCAAAAGGTGATGTAATAATTATATGCTTATTATATCATGCTATTAAAATCATATTGTGTCTCTTGAAAAATCATTATTAAAAAACATTATTGATATGCAAATAAGGTTTCGATGCAAACCGTACTATTAAAAGGACATTTGACGGGTAGATATAAAATAGCGTACTTCCTATCAAAAGGCCGGCAACGCACTTGAGACGCTTCTGGTGTTGCGGGTGTCGATGGGCGGTGGTAATCGCTTACCATCAGGCGATGCGTCTGCTCGTTTGCCCCCTATACCATAAAAAGTAAGGGAGATAAAAAGTAGAGAGAGAGAGAGACTATACTTGGGTGCAATAATTTTGTCAAAATCTGTCTTCTTTTATACAACTGAAAGATTTCAGAATATAAGAATACAAAATTTCAATCCTCTTTACGTCTAAGTGTTTTCTTTAGAAATAATACGATACCAATCTGAACACGACAAAGTGGCATCTCTCTCACTGACAATAGCGAATAAAAGTGCACAACGCTTCACTTGAGGCAATATCGAATTCCCGTGAACCGATCCGGGCTAGACAGCGCGTCAACAAAACATCAAGACCCGAGACTAAAGTCCAGCGGCACTCGCCTTAAATATTTCTACCTTTACACAGAGCTTCATGCATTCTTTAGAATTCAAGGAATATCGTATACTTAAATATTTGGACATAATGGAAACAGACCTTCGATTTCACAGATCTTTAAGAGCACATTAGATTAACTCACGAGATGTTTTTCATGGACCATATTCTTTTAATCGCGGACAAAGTATCAGTCACAAAATTAAAAGCATTTTAAAAAACTTTTACTGATATAAGGCATGGCATGGCATTTGCCCTAAATAAATTTGAGTATCTCTGGCTAATCAGAATAAATTCTGTGAAATGTTGTATTTACATAAAAATTGTGATTTGATCATGTTAATGTCAGATCAGACAGAAATACAGTTGTTGTGTAACAAATATTTAAATGACGGTTTACAATACATTTTTACTACCTACATTTGTTTACACAGCTTAATAGTGACTATTTAGTAGTAGTCATAGTTCATAGTCGACGTCTCATTCTGAACAAAATTTAAATCAAATTATATAACCCATCTCGCATCTTAATGCAATGATGGTTCCCATTTATCTGACCGCATTGCCTCGCTGAATTACAAGGGGCACCCTTTGCCTCAGGAACAAGTCTGGATGGAAGTCACCATCTTTATCCTTAACTGCGTTCCTTTAATGAACTACGTCTACTAGGTCTCTCTAATCTCTGAAATGGCTCGGAGACCCAACGATGCAGAAACCTCTCCATAGGCCACACTACTGTGGCGCTGCATTGTTGCACTGTCTGCATTCGCAATGAGTATAGTCGCCACTACTCTTGGATTCTGCTCATTTTTTCCACAGAATATAATCACTTTGACGGGATCATACTTAAAAGAAAATAGGTTTTTTTTCACTATACAAAACACCATAAGAAATTTAAGTGGGTAATTAAAACGTTTAATTCAATATCAATAAGTTGTCTATGAAGATTGAAAAGACTGTAAGCGGGATAGAAGCTGTTGACAATGGAACTACTACTCATCGAGTGTCTGCACAAACCTTATTTTTCATGATTACAAAGGTTTCAGAGAATGACGTTTAAAATTTTTCCGCAAAGTTTATTTCTATGACAGTTGGCAAACGAGCAAATTGTAATACATTACGTTAATACATCACTTAATAACTTAAATACTTGATAGGTATTCAAGTGATCATACTCAATAGTTTCTTGTTGTTGTCTTGTTTTATATACATTAGGGAATAAAAATGTTCCGTGCAAAGGGTGTACAAATTTACTGTCGTATACATATGTGCGAATACAGAGTTCTACTAAAATTATGATACAGCCAAAGACGTCAGATTCATGTACATAAAGTTTCACTCTAAACTTTAGTATTTGCAAAGTCGCCAATATTCGAAATTTTCAATACAAGTTCTTTTGAATGCTATTTGTAAAAATTTTGCTGATATTTCATAGTCAAACTTTTGTGTACAAAAGATTCGATTCTGAGCCAACATCAAAGTGATTTATTGTGTTTTATATTTTAAATTTGTTGTTATCGTTCAATTGGCGAGTTTACAAAATTATTTGAATGAATATTATTGTTATTATTTTGCTAAAATATGTTAAAAACTGTCTAAATTTATTGTATGAAAATATACCTAAATGGATTAGATGAGCAAAGATAAGTATGTAATCAGAGAGCTCTCTCATGAGTTTAATCATTTTTGAACTTCCCTTACTTTAAAATGACAACCGTGAGTTCATTGGGTATAAAAATAGAGAAAAGATTAAATATTGTACGTCATAAAATTACATGACCAACTAGATTTTAATCAGTTTACACATTTTATGTTTATAAAGGCTACAGTAAATTAGTGGTATAATAAAAACCAAAATTATATTGAGTTTTTTGAGTTCTTTAGATTATTATAATTGTAGCAGCTGGGACAGTTGCAATTTAACACATAAGTCAAATAAGTAGAATACCTATTTATATTTATCATATAATTGACTAAAATTCGAGCATAATTTAAAAAAAAAATTCAATAATCAGTAGAATTATTTTAATTTCTTCAAACCAACAAGCTCTTCGGATACCTCCCATAATTTTCGAGCTACGTCTTCATCTTGAGCACTTGGTGCTGGAATTCTTTCTCGACAGTCCGAGTAATACTTTCCACTTACAGATTCCAGTTCAGGTGATACTGCTAGAAATATTGTTGTTTGTGCCCCTTCCCAAGGCGTTTTTAGAAACTGATGAACTATTATATTAAGGCATCTCAGCAGTAATGTGTTTTCGTCCTTTGTAGCGCTGAAAACTATTCCAGGGTTGAGACAATGTGATGTAACTCCTGTTCCTTCCAACCGTTTTGCTAGTTCCAACGTCATTAGAATATTACAAATTTTTCCTTTTCGGTATTCACCTCGAAGGCTAGAAGCATCACTCGTTGCATTTTCATTTATTTTATCCAATTCAAGTTTACCTCTTCTATGTTCGTCTGATGATATGTTTATGACACGACTAGGTGACGAAGATTTCAGCAACGGTAGCAGCAAGGAAGTAAGAAGAAAATGTCCAAAATAGTTGACTTGCATGTACAAAGATAGTCCATCTTTTGTTTTTATATTTTCTCCTTCAAAAATCTCTGCATTGTTGATGAGTATATCAACACGTTTTTCGGTCTTGATTACACCGTCAGCGAATTCTTTTACGGAAGATAGCGAAGCGAGATCAAGTTCCCGACAATGTACGTTATCATTACCTGTACATTCAATGACTAAGTCGCGAGCTTCAGTTCCTTCTTTCTCAACGTTATATGCTAATATCACTCTAGCTCCTCTTGATGCTAAATCTTTTGCAGTTTCCAAACCAATTCCACTGTTGCCACCTGTTATTATAACTGTTTTACCGACAAGATGCCTACTACATTTGCATATTCCGGTTGTTAACTTACAATAAATACTAATAATTATGGCACCTATTATATTTATTACTAGTAATGTGCCAATGAATAACATTTTTGCTTGTCGACACTAATATCTAGACTAAGTTGGAATATCAAAAAATGTTTATCAAGCAGATAACATACATATTGCATAGTTTTATTATGTCTGATATTTAGGTAATCTTAGATATAATATACGTTGTCCACTTATTACTATATTTAGATAAAGCCTCGGGCTAGTCAGTCATTATCATAGCACTGAGACACTTTTCACACAACACACACAATTCAATAAGCATGAACATATGATAGGTTGTGTTCTAAATAGATTTTTACCTTCAGTTGACGAAATTTTACGGCATGGTAAATTGTTAAAATCTTTATATTCGCGTTAGTTACTATGAAATAAGTTAAATTTTTAGTATTATAACTAATGAATTGTCTGAAACACATTACTAGATAAAATGTGCTTTGTTAAGAGCGTACCTACTCCTTCTTAAAAGGTCGGTAACGCACTTGTGAAGCCTCAGGTGTTGCGAGTGTCCATGGGCAACGGTGATCGCTTACCATCAGGCGATACGTTTGCTCGTTTGCCCCTATACAATAAAAAAATTCATGAATAAAACATGAACGTTGTTGTTCTATTTGTTTGCCTACAGTTAGCAATATTGTGTTCTGTGTAATGCTACAATATTCTAGCAGGCGTTTGCATGAGTTAATAAAAATGAGTTAATAAGCTTATCGAATTATTGAAATGGTGCAGAGATACCACTTCTGGGCTTCAGCGGGAGTGAAATCATTCTCCAAGCTCAGGAGAACCTCTCCAGTTTCCAGTATAAAAGATTATGCCAGATTATTTTATATTTATGCAAGTATTAATTCAGTTTTTACTCAAAATCTTTAGGGTCTGAATTTGCTACGATATAAGTTTATTAAACTAATGTTGTATTTTGAGATTGAATAACCCTTGTAGTCTGTATGGTAGTTGTATCCAGTATTGCTCGGTCTAATTTTAGATTGAAAACGATCTATCAAACATTTTACATTTTATTTAATACTTGTATTTCTTACATTATCTACTGGCTTTGTACATCAGCTTTTCCTAGCTGAAATGCATATAGAAAATGCTTTCAATACCATTGTGACCCGTGCAGTAGTACACAAGTTGTGCTTAGGGTATATACCATTTATACGTACATACCTACTAAAAAGCTTTACTTCGCTTTACAATATTCTGTGCTACATTATGAACACATTTGATGAAATTTAGGATCTAAAGTCAAGTACTTTAATAATTGCTTTATTATACAGAGTTCAACAATAAGACTTTAACGGGCTCGTAAAGCGTTGGCTGTTCGAGCCGGGTCTACCGGCCGATCGACACGATTTAGATTGACGGCTAATTAGGTAAGTACATGGATCTTAATTAATTTATAAAAAGATGTCACACTTCAGCTTAGCTTAGCTAATAAAAATTCAGTGATTTTTATGAGCCAAAGTAAATGATTATTATCATAGTCATTATTATTAAAAATACCAAGGAGAAATCGAATTATTACGTCGCTATCGTACCTATTTATTGTTGCTTTTGCTTATTTGTTAGAGGAAACTCCGCGCAAGGTCATTTTGACTCCAGGGACATTATGAATTCTTGAAATGAAATTAGATATCATATATATAATCATAGGGTCTAAATTTGCTATTATTTCATTTCATGATAGCAAATAAGTTAATTGGAAAATAAATATATTTACAAAAATATACCAACTGACCCATTTAATTTGTATCCGTTTCTTTTCAATCATACTCGGCTCCTTTTAGTCTAAGCGTGATGTTAAATATCCTAGCCTTTTAAACATCTTAACTAAACATACATAAAAATGTGAAAATCTTTGTATAGTTTCGTAGTTCATCGTAAACAATAACGTGACACGAGAATAATTCTCGTGTTTTTAAGAAATAAGTTTTCGATATACGATAAAAAATAACTATTTATTATTGAATTAATAATTATTCAATAATAATTAATTCAATAATTATTATTATTATTGAATTAATTAATCTAAATTAATAGAAAACTTATTGTTAAGAAATAAGTTTTCTATAGATAGAGATAGAAAACTTATTTCTTAACAATAGTGAAGTCTGTTAGGGAACGGGGTGTCATGTCCCTCCAACACAAAGGGAGGATCGATCCTCCAACCAGGTGAGGTGATCATGCCTGGCGGGCCACTGCCCAACAGTTGATGTTGGGATGTTGTACTTATAATAATCAGCGCGAGAACTTCTATTGCGCGATTCAGGATTGGTAGTTACTCCGTGTAGTGCGTTACTTCGTAGTTGAGTGCATCTTCGGTAGATGGCGCTGTAGTAGGTTATTTGTGGTTATATGTGGAAGTCGCTACATCTTTATAAGTATTAATATGTGATAAAATAGAAATAAAATAACAATAAGCTATTATAAATTGTTAGGAATCGAAAAATTTGTAGGCCCGTAATTAAGGTTAATGTTATACTTTACTAAAAATGAAGGCAAGCACAAAGCTCTGATAAACTATGCAGATCGTAAAAGCCCTTTGATATAAATCGCTGGTTGCCTTAACCGCATTTTATATTTAATTAAACATAACACTACCATATAAATTACAAATATCACTTACAAACACTTCCTTTCCTATCTTAACTAAAGCCTAATTAATTCTTAAGAGCTGAGAACCTTGCTAGGAGTTCTTTTGTTGTTGAAAAGAAATGGCTCAAAACACGTAAAGAATTTTATGTAATATCCGTTGTTTTAATATTTATATTTAACTTGGCTTAAGTAATTACGGGATATTTACCTGGCGTACTGTTGCGTATAACGGTAGATAGATATGGTGCCGCAAACGTCTCCAATTGCTTGTGTAAGCGCTGTGTAATTGCCTACAATTGGATTTTTAAAAATGGATTTTCTTTCCTTACAATCCAATTTCAAAGAAAGTCTCTTTCTTGATTTCAGTATAAATACCGCTGAGAATTTTAATTACATTTTAGAATGCCTTTATACTTTATAAAGCTTTGTGTTTCGCGTCAGTTGACATCAAAGTGGAGAGAATAACGTTTTTTCAACATATCTAGATAGAAATGTAATAGAAATATAGATTATCCAACTAATAAAACCATCATACCACAATACGAGTACAGGTAAACTCTCCAAGTAATGAGGTCGTTTGATGTCACGCGATGCGAGAAATTGTTCAGCAATTGCAAGCACAACATCTTTGATGAGTTATAAATGTCTAATTTTATGACATTGTCGTTTGTCTGGCAGCTTATAATGGAGTTACAGTCGTTTTAAGTAATCCTAACTACATATTACTCAAGGTTGTTTAAAGGTTGTTAAGTACGCCGATGCCTTAAGCAATAATTTTTTTTTTGTGTTATTTCATTATTTGTTTTATGTTTTGTAGATAAAAATCGTTTATTTCTCGTGTTTGCTTCTTTAGCAGTATGCAATTTTATAACTCTTTTACCATTAAAGACACTACATATAGGCAAAACATAGTGCCATGAACGATGTACGGACAGAGAAATCATTTTATTCCATCAAATGATTTTTGATTTACACTTACTAACTATCAGTGGCGGCCTAACTCCGTGAGAGGCCCGGGGCGGCATAGTTGAATGAGGTCCTTAGTGTAAAAAGTTTTTTATTAATTTCACGTTGTATAATATGTATGTATTTACAAAAAAAGTATGTATGTATTCATACCAATTGTCTAGTACGACTGGTACCCATAACACAAGCTCTGTTTAGTGTAGGAGTTGTGTGTAATATGTCCGAAATATTTATTTTCAATTTATTTGTATGTACTTATGTTTATTTGATTTACATTCTATAATTGACGTTTCAATTAGAATTTCATGAACAGGAAAATAAAATTGTTTTTTTTTCAGCCATGTAATAGATTTACTCTGTAGTTTTTTTATTATATTATTATCTAGGGGATGCTGCTGCTGTTGGCGCTGTAGTATGTTATGTTATTGGTGCGTTGTATGTAAAGGTCACTAAATATCTAAATATATATGTACCAGGTTATTTTACGTTACCCTGACCTAAATCGAGATACATAATTGGAGGTAAAAGGTGTGTTAAAATGAATTTAGATCAATAATCAATACATTACTTTAATGTCATGGTCCGTATAAATATTATATTTATTTACGTCTTATTAATTTACTTTGGCAAATCTATTTATACTAGATTATTCGTTCGATTGAATAGAAACTTTTTCCGGTTGTTATGGGCATTTGCGAAAACACTTCGTCACAAAAAGTAAAAGAAATGTATTGGCATGTGTATTTAAGCTATATTATCTTTGTCTTATTACTGTGTTAACTATGTAAGGTCTCTTTTCGTGTAAATAAAGCTATTATTCCTTGTGGTGATGCATTCAGAATATGAGGTGTCTCCACCTCTACCCATTCCGTGTTTGAAGGAGCAAAAGTGCAAGCCTGGGGGTGACAGATGAGGCCATCTGTCATCCTGGCAGAAGCAGGCTCGGGTGGACGCGCGGACGCTGCGGAGCGTGCGCGCCCCGGGGGACAGTAATGAGAACATCGGGGTTACCACATTAGGGGGCCATCTACAAACCCATAGGTGGCCGGAGGTACGTCGGGGTTCTAGGGTTTTCCTTTCTAGGGTGAACCAGTTTTCTCCGGCATCTAGTACCCGAGACGGCGTGCAGTTTTAGTCGGTTCGTGTCCGACATGCCACCAGGTGGTGTTATCCAAGGGGCTTTCAGCAGGAGGAAAAAAAAGGGCACAACCACGTTTCTATAGCCTAGCCTGGTGTCCTACTAAAGGCTATTGATGACACCTATTTGTTCAATTGACGTTTTGATTGAAAAACATGGAAATTATAAACGAAATAAAGGAACGTTCATTTGTAGAATGCATAACACGGTCAATAATTGAAATATGTACTATAAATAGTTATGACATTATTTATTCAATTCCCGTGATTATTTCACAGTCATAAATTTATAAAATGTTTGACAATTTACCGTTTTAACTGGTACATTTGTATAAACATGTCTAATGTCAGATTAACCACTAACCGACATTTGTCTAGTGGGATGGAAATCGTTATGTTTAGTGGTCCAAGTTGTTATGTTGTGCGGTAATGGCGATAACAAAACTGAATGTGAATTTATACTATGTATAAAGTTTACTATCTTAAAGTACGAAGTTACACAAGTTTTGAGGCGAGTAAATCGCAAACCGGAACGCTGGACTAAGAAAGAAAGAGAAGGGATTACTTGTATATATCTTTTGAGACTTAGAAAGTTCCAGGAAAATAAATATTTCAGGCTTTCCTCCTCTTCGTGTCGTTATCTTCATTACTAAGGGTCGTGACCTTCTGCCGAACTGTTGCTCACCACTTGTTCCTTTCTTTAGCCAAATGAAGAGCAACGTGTAGATTGGCGTCCAAGGCTGTTTGGATCTAGATAGTTCACCTAATTGGACTGCGTCCTCTTGGTCTTTTGCCATCAACTTTTCCGGTGACCATGCGTTACTCGAGGTTATACCCTTCTTTACTTGCAAAAGCTTCAGGCTTTAGACTATAGATAATTAAGATTTTTATTATAGGATATTCAGAGTAGTCGAGACATTTAGACGTATGCGGGGCGCCATAATATTTATATAATATTCATAATTTAAGTATTTAAACTTCTGAATATCACAAATCCAAATTTAGTGATAAAACAGAAATAATTATACTTACAGTAAGTATATGTGGGGGAACGGGTATCATGTTCCACCCAACACAAAGGGAGGATCCTCCGACCAGGCTAGGTGATCATGCCTGGCGGGCTACTGCCCAACAGTTGATGTTGGGATGTTGTATATATGATAATCGGCGCGAGAACTTTTTTTTCGCGATTCAGGATTTGTAGTTACTCCGTGTAGTGCGTTACTTCGTAGTTCAGCGTATCTTCGGTAGATGGCGCTGTAGTAGGTTATTGTTGTGTTATATGTGGAAGTCGCCACATATATATAGTATTTGTGGGCTAAACAATGCATAGAAATAACGAAATTCACATTCAAGGATAAAAACTCGGTAATAATATATTTTATGAATGTAATCAAACGGTAAATTCCGCTTAGTAACGGTGATAATATTCCACGAGACGACGTATGTAAAAACTCATGTACCTAATACCTACATCTATATACCTATATAAAATTTGCTCTGAATAACTTGCCTGATCCATCAATTCGTTCGAGTTTTATTTTTACGTTTTAAAAGGTGACTAAACCAAAAACATATAATCCATTTCCAGTTCGTTTATAGAAAATACGTTTAATCTATATTTTTATTTTAAAGACGCAGATCAAGTTACGTAAATCAACTGATCTACAAATAAAATTTATTGTCAGAATTTTTGATAAACAATAACTGAATTTCCTTTTACGGAGAGCCATGCTAAACTAACCTTACTCAATCTTTGATCTCGTTTTTTGGTGTGTGTGATATATAATATAAATATACAATAAAATGGTAGTAAATAAATAAATAAATAAATAAATATTTCGGACATCTGACACACAACGGCATCTAATCCCAAGCTAAGCAGAGCTTGTGTTATGGGTAGGTACTAGATAACTGATATAAATACTTATATACTTTTTTTTTGTAAATACTTACATATTATACATAGAAAGCACCCAAACTCCTAACCAAATATTTGCAGATCATACAAACATTTGGTCCGACCCGGGAATCGAATCCGAGACCTCAAGCTTAGGAGTCGCATACGCTACCACTTCGCCACCGAGGCAGTCAGTTTCTATTGCTTCTTTTTTCATGAGCACCTGATACCTCGTGGTACATTATTTATATGACGGTAGTTTCTAAGATGAAGAATTTAAGGAGAAAAGGAAACTGGGATCATTCACTTCAAGATGACGCTATATGCTAAAATATAAATCTGAATTAAACTTATATTTTTGTAAATACACATAGTATAAATACTCTAAAGTATACGTTCAGTCGAAAATACTATTTTATGCCTATTTTTTTGCAGTGTTTGTAGTTCACTCCCATGTAAGGTTTATGTCAAGATTTTCATATGAACTCGCAAATACAGCACTGACCTTAAACTGCTTATGCAAAGGTATCGCGGTAAATTAAGTTCTTGTTTTTATAAACACCAGTCTCAAGGTAATAACAGTTTAGAACGAGCGACACTAAACTCAATGCCACCATTATGTAATGCCGTCGCATGTTGCCCCGATGTAGCGCGTACGCATGTTTGGCAACTAGTGTTGTTAAGAATACGGCAATGAGTGGACTGTAACTGGTCAACGCGACTTAAATGTCGCTCTATGCAAACATTTTTATCATAGATAAAGTTATTGATACGCGGCGGCTGTTATCAATAAGGTTACGCGCGTGACCCCTTTTAAATTCATTGTTGGTTTTAGTTCCTTGTGCGATAAACACTTCGATATTTTCTAAGTAATACATATTAAAAAATGGTTGTTTGGATGATAATTGGCGCCATTGTCGCCATAGTGATAATTATAAGTATCTATCAAAAACTTACTGTTGGAATATGTAAATCAAGTGCTCATATGGTCGGAAAAGTTGTGATTATAACAGGAGGTAATAGTGGCATTGGACTTGAAACAGCTAAAGACTTAGCTTGTCGAGGTGCAAAAGTGATAATCGCGTGCAGGAACGTACGTCGGGCAAATGAGGCTAAAGAAGAAATTGTGAAAGCAAGTGGCAACACTGATGTCCAATTCCGACAGTTAGATTTAGCTTCACTACGTTCCGTTAGAGAATTTTGCGATCATATTTATAAGACAGAGAACCGTGTCGACGTACTCATTAATAATGCAGGCGCTGGCGGTCTTGGTAACTACAAAACAGCTGATGGATTACATGTTGGAATGCAAGTTAACTACTTCGCGCCATTTTTACTTACCTGCCTATTAGTTCCGAAGTTAAAAGCGTCAGCTCCGAGCCGCATCATAAATGTGTCGTCCCTTATTCATAAATATGGAGAGATGGATTTCGAAAACTTGAATATGGAAAAATATTGGAGTGACTATTTAGTGTACGCCAATAGTAAACTGTTTCTTAACATGATTACATTAGAACTGAGCAAGAGACTTGAAGGCACGGGTGTAACGGTAAATGCTTTACATCCAGGTGTAGCTGCGACCAATATATTTAGAAACATTCCTAGCAAGATAATTAAGAAAATTCTTTTAGTATTTATAGGTTTTGTATTCCAAAGTCCATGGGAAGCAGCACAGACTTCTATATATCTGGCTGTAGCCTCAGAATTTGAAAATGTGAGTGGAAAATACTTTAGTGATTGTCGCCAGAAATTGCCCTCTAAGGTAGCGAGAGATCCTGAATTAGCAAAGAAATTATTTGCGGAATCAGAAAGATTAGTTAAATATACATTACCTGATAACTAGTACTTATATCTGAATAAAATTCACGTAATGTTTTTATCATTACAATCTTAGTCGCAGGTGCAAGTATTATGTTTAAATTCGGTCTGATCTTTTAAATTTATTAATTTTATCGAACAATGAATTGATATTTTTAAATACCAATCGAAATTTTTAAATATCAATCCTTTTTTTTGTATTTTTGAACATAATAAAGAACTATTTATTTACAGAGTAATTTGGAGTATTTTTTTAGACTTACCATTATGCATTTCTAAGTGTGAGTTAAACTAATAATTGTTTTATTATTTTGTGTTTGTTATAATTTTGAAATACCTACCATATAGATGAATGACCAGTTTTGCTATAAAATAAGCGAAATAAATAATTTCCTTATAAGTATATAAAATTCTCTTGTCGCGGTGTTTGTTACCAGTCTACGAAACGGCCGGACCGATTTTTATGAAATTTTATTTGCATCGGTTAGGTCTGAGAATCAGCCAATATCTATTTATCATACCCCTAAATGATATGGGTCACCCACCCCTAAATATTTTCTTTTATAGCAAAACAACGTTTGCCTTGCCAGGTATTATATATATATATATATATATATATATATATATATATATATATATATATATATATATATATATATATATATATATATTTTTCCTTTTTGAATTTTCTTACCGTGTGGACGTTACCCAATGCATGAACTGTGTTAAAGGTGAGATTAATAGGTATAATAAATATCACTACTACTGCTATTGTACTCATTAGGCAAGTCACGATGCAACAACTACAAAATAATAAGGAAAAATATGCATTTAGCTTTAAACATAATATATTTTGATTATTATATTACCGTGGAAGAGCCACGTTTCGGCATGCATTGACCGGCTCGACCGTAGAGATAACACGGCCACAAACGCGTTGTGTTTCACCGAGTGAGTGAGGATACCGGAGGCACATACCTCAACCCCTCCCTCTACCCATCCCTCAAAAACCACCAACCCCTGGTGTTGCGGATGTCCATGAGCGGCGGTAATCGCTTATTCCATAAAAACAAATTTAAAATAATCTTACTTTGTCATTACATGAATATTATTAAGGTACGAGTACCTAACGTAATGGTATCAACTCGAAGTGATACATAAATTCTACTTAAATTTACTGTCGATACTTAATACGTAATCATTCAGCTGAAAATATTTTATATACACGTCAATTTTCGATTATTTATCAAAATTATCTATTGAATTAATTCTACATTATAGAAATTAATATATTTGATTAGGAACACCTGTGTCGCTTGTGTGGACGTGTATTAAAATATATTTACCTCAGACGTGACGCTAGTGAGTTTTTGATACAAAACAAGATTAAAGTCTTTACTTGTGGAATTATAACTGTTAAAACATTACCTAGGTTTGATATTAATGAAGTCATGTAGAAACAAAAATTGATAAAAGTTTTCACCCGCAGCTTCGTTTGCATTTAATAAATATTATCCTATGTTACTTTTAATACCTCAAAAATTATGTGTACCTACACCGTTAACTGTAAAATTTGATGACAATAACTAAGAGGTCCATTATATATTATATATATACATATTTAAATAGTATTTTATCACAGAATATCAAATAAAATATCTATACAAATAAATAAAATTGGAGTGTCTGTTTGTAATATTAAAATAACCGCTTTCCACTACATGCATATGAATGTAAAATAAATAAAATATATATTTTTAAATTTTTTGTCTGTCTGTCTGTCTGTTTGTTCCGGCTAATCTCTGGAACGGCTGGACTGATTTTGACGGGTCTTTCACTGGTAGGTAACTGATGGTACAAGGAGTAACTTAGGCTTACATTTTTTAGACTAGCTTCGCCCCGCGGCGTTACGCACGATACGACAATAACCGCGGGTAACACCGCGGGGTTCAGCTAGTATGAAATATAATGCAAAACCTAAAGGACTTTGAGCGGTTCTGGGCCACATGCTGTATAGACTTGGGAGTAGAAGTACAACCAAATCGTTACTTGCTTTAACTACAGTTACATCCAATAAGGAGTACGACGTACACATATGTCGTCCAAAATCTACCAAATGTATTTCAATTTTATCGTTTTCAAGAAAAATCTGATAGGTTTTATTTCTTTGTCTATCAATAAATAGATAATTTTAGCACTATACAGTGCAATAACACACAATAAAGTGCAACGAACTAAACTAAAAACACAAATCTATGTATTTAAAATGCTTATGAGTTTATTTCCTTGCGTGCTCACCTAGTACTATTTAAATTAACTTAATTAACAATATAAATAAGTATATTCTTGTTATTCAATTTCGTTCTCATGCAAGTTGATTTTATTCCGCACTGTGAAGAATAAGGTAAGAATTAGGTACCTAATATTGTTTCTAATATGTAACGAATCATACTGTTACTACATAATTTTCCATATAAAGCCATTTCGTCAGTGTCTAGACGTTTGGTATTATGTCTGCGTTTGCCATGCGAGACAAATTGTACCTAATTGTGTCGCGACAGGAGAATTTTTATCTTAATGAGTTTAATTGTATTTAGTCTTGAATACTCGTACACTTTACTCACCACGATACTGTTTTGCTTTGTGTATATTTATACTAATCATTACTATCGACAATATTTTATAGCAATATCTCAGAACAATATTAATAACTAGCAGAACCACGCGGTGCTACCCGCGGTACGATAATAACCGCGGGCAACGCCGCCAGGCGAAGCTAGTATCTTTATAAATTGTAGCCTATGTGTTATTCTGATGTATAAGCTATATTATTGTGATGTTTAATCAAAATCCATTCAGTAGTTTTTGCGTGAAACAGTAACAAACATCCATTCATCCATACTTACAAACTTTCGCGTTTATAATATTACTAGGATAATTTAAGGATCATAGGTCACTAGTAATTTACCACGTGTTGCTTGGTCCTTGAAATCTCTTCCGACTTAGGTGTTCTATGAATTGCTTATGATCGGGGGATCGATCGGAACGTTGATATATCTCATTCGAATCGAATTCCATTAGTCGATGCAACCATTACGTGATATTCTCTCCCCTGAGAAGAGCGTAAAAAGACTGCTTTTGCTGCTTTTTTATTCATTTGGACAACGATTTCTTTAAAATTTAACTGCGTTCAAGCGTATTTCGTAAAATTATCTTAGTTTATTAAAATACATTATCAATTGCAGAAATGAAGTATTACATGAGAAAAGCCATAAAGAGAATCAAAATTTAAGTTAAAGTTATTTACAAGATAACAAGATAACGCTTTTACTTTACCACTATTTGATACCACACTTTCTTTATTTCTAAAACGACTTTAGAGACAAACTTCTTAGCACTCCATGGATTCACCGTGCGGGTGCCGGGTCCATCGTGTGGCAGAGGGAGAAACTCAAAGCAGTTCCCAGGACTTACGACCTGGATGTAGGTTTAAGGAGGCCCCCTTTAAGATGCGCATCAACGCTCACCTTCACTGCTCGAGTTTCCCGCCCTACCTAGCCAAATTTGGTAGGAACCTGTTAGTGCAGCCTTGGATACTCGTTCTAAAATAGAACTTACTGCAGATCTCGACAGGCCAAGGTCTTTCAGAAGGTTATAGAGAGATTTAGCTGGTATACCTCTCGCTCCTACTTCTACCGCGTATAAATTAACCACATAGCCATTTTTGTTAAGTTCAGTTGTTAGATCGTAATATTTATTTAATTTTATTCTATGGTCTTTAGGAATATTAGTTTCCCACGGAACAGTTATTTTATATTACTTAGCCGACTGTGTACATATTTTGACATCGTTTTGAATATTGTAACGACTTCAAACTATCAAATAGTGTGTGGATGGACGCGTGTCCCTCACACACAAAGGGAGGATGTATCCGACCAGGGGAAGTAATAATGTCTAGCGAACCGTGGTCCAATGGCGGATGTTGTACGAAGAATCTATAATATTCTATGAGAACTTTCATTGCACAATAATGATACTCGTATACAGCGTGGTGCTGGGGTTTAAATATTGGATGGCAGTAGATAAATGGCTAAAATTAAATTAAAAGATAAAAAGCCTTAAGCATATATATTTGTAAAACTATTGGTATCGTTGCACCTTATACAACACACATGCACAAGGAAAAACTAAATGAATAATACATGTCCCATAGTTTGTTATGTATATACCCAAATGTTTACACTTCATAAGAATTTAGAGTTTATGATACAAATATTGTGAATGTAGATAGAAGAAAAATATTTTTGACTTGACTCATGAATTTTGATAATAGTTCTAGGGCACGGGTCAACTTCCGAAGGAGAGGTTTAGAAGTCTCCCTGTCCGCCTAGCAGAAGCAGGCTAGGGTGGCGGCGCGAGCTCTGTAAAGTGCTCGCGCCCTTTTATGAATAGAGGGTGGGTATGTTAGGGTTCCTACACAGGAGGGAGGTACCTACAAACAGTGGATGGCCCGAGGTACGTCGGGGTTCCAGGGATTTCCTACCGAGGGTGTACCTGGTTCCCCGGCTTCTAGTACCCGAGACGGTGTGCGGTTTTAGTCGGTTCGTATCCGACATAATCACCAGTTGGTGGTATTCAAGGGGATAATCGCACAAAAAAAAGGATCAACTTCCGAGGGCTGATATTACCATTTTATAAAAAAACAACGATCAACCAAATTGTTACTTCAGCAATTTTCAAATATTGATGTTAGATAACTTCTATGCTGTCTCTCTTATGCTAGTGACCGTAAAAAGTTAGAACTTAAGGTATATATAAAAAAGACAGCATAATTTATTGAGGAAGACGACAGTTGTTTTTTTAAGTCAACTCTTGCACTAACAATGATTCCTGTCTCTTGGGACTTACAACATACAAGTAAAGGACACTAAGAGAATTCATAAAACTCAAAGAAATCTTGGTCTCTTATGGGATTCGCAAATTCCTGTGCCGAGACGAATACTTAAAACATAATATGTACCTTTGCAAAATCACAAAATGTAAACATGCCTCAATCTGCGTAATTCGACCAGGGCTGTGAGTGATTTATTAAAATCTATTAACATGATAATTATTTATTGATTATTAGGAGTTAATTAGTGGACACTAACGAGAGAACTAATAGTTTGTGCTGTATAAACTTTATATTAATTTATCACGTATCTAGTTGGCGTTAAATTGAAATAATTTTACACGATGGCCGACGTTGCTGTGGTCGTTTTATTTGCCCATAAATCTCCCGCGTGGTACATCTGATTTACAGTACTGCTCTTTGTGCTTGCTCACCTCACTGTTTGCGGGGTTTTGCGGCTATATACTCACACAATTTCGGTTTATACAACTTTAATTTATTAGTCTATATCCGATTTAACATATAGCCCGAATCCACGTGTTTTATTATAGATATTTTTGTTACAAGTCGAGCTTAATTTCAAAAGTTGAATGAGAGAAAATGACATGCTCAATTATGCATGCATAAGCAAAGAATACAACGTTCATTTTTGTTTCTTTAGTTTTCATTTTTGCTACGCATTCCCGAAGTGGTGATGGCTGTTATTAACAGCTTATTTGTTCAGTTCTAGTAATGGGGTATTCGTTTATGGAGTAAAATTCAATAAGGATTTGCATACGTATTTATAAAGGACAGTCAAATCAAGTATTCAACCTTATACACATATATATTCACACCTCACATATATTCAACCTTGAATTACTGGAGCTATTAGTTTTAATCCTTAATTCATCTATCAACAGCCATTACTAGTCCACTTTTGCATATAACTCTGTCCTTATTTAAGAGATTTTTGTTTACTAAACCTCGTTAGTCTAACGAGTTCGTCTAGAATTTGTTCCAAGTTTTCCTTCCAGCTCCTAGTTGCGTTGTTCTATGTAATTTGCTCCCTTAGTCGGTTCTTAAGACACTCACGGGAAGAAAAGAGGTGGTGATCCTCCGTGTTCTTAATCCGTCACTATACAAATAATCTATCCCTATAAACAATATCTTTTCATCCCCCCGTCTCGGAAAGCGTATTTCTGCCCTTTTTATCCGCAAGAGTCACTGTGTAAATTGAATTTAGAACATCGTGTGCACTAATACACTGTTTGTGAAACATCATTAAACCTATTTACTTCTACCTCCAAGGTGCCGAATTCGTCATACAACCTTTTTTAATTTCTTAAAACTTAATAATTCAGACTCGTATCTTTTTGGTGTACTTTTTTTTATTTGCTATGCCCACGCCATTCTCTTTTCAAGTCATATTGTTAAAACCTTAGATTAAAAACAAGAAACCCAGTGAAAAATCTAAAATTAGCAAATCTAGCTCCGGGGAAGTTTATTTGACGCCAATATAACTGACTGAAATTGTTGATAATGAGCAAATCAACTTAAGTAACGGTAGCAACGTTACTTTTAATTTTTCTTAATTATACCTAAGTATTATTTGAAACGATTTAAAGATTATTCTGTAATACTTACCTATCATAAAGTAGTACCTAATAAATATTATTACCTAAACAGAAATAAAAGTTTCTTGTGATTGTAAATGCTTTGTGTTCTTTTGATTCCCTCGCTGACATTCAGGATTCGGCGGTTAAAAAGCAATTTTGCACTCTTGTAAAACAAAAAACTATTCCTGCTATTGCTTTCAAGACCAACTTTACGTATTTATTTCTCAATTTTCCCAACCAATTCGTGAATGACCTGGTTGAAGTTAACAGGCTTGTTTAATATTTATATGCCATCAAAGGCCTTCGAAAGTCAACTACAAGTTATAGGGCTCTCATTAGAAAGGAGATTTTGGGCTACTATATATAGATATAGGCGGAAGTGTGTGTATGTATGTCATCTACGTGGGGAGAGACTTAAACTTGGTCCATTTCCACGTTTGTCACTCTATGCTATACAAAAATAATATCTTAAAATTGGGTTTCTGTATGTGAATTATATGTAATGTATGAGAAATGTTTCAATTCAAACATATTTATACATAAGAGTAAGTCAAATCAAATCTCCGCAGACGAGAAGGTCGTATAGTCTAATAAAACATTAATAACGTATTTTTATTTAGTTTATAAAATTGTCGACACATAAAATGTGAATACGGCACGGCTAAATTGAAAGAAGAAAGAACATTCAATGAAATTAAGTGGATTTAAGAGAAATTTCAATACAAATTCTTTCAGTAACATCAACACACTTTTCAAAGAAATTCTAATTTATTTTACAAGTTGAATATACACATAATCTTGCGAGTTCAATAACCGACGATAAATGTAATTTAAAAGTAAATTAGTCTTTTACAGATTCATAACAACACGTAACATTTGCGTTAATAAAGGTAATATTTCGCGCTTGGCTGCACGACCCACAGTGATTTGGTATGGGCAGATTTAGAGGCTGGAAAATAGGCGGTTTCCCGGCGGAAGTGCGCACAATATTAATGTGTTCCATAAGTCAGGACCATTCCGGATATTTTTCTCTCGCAGTCGACGGTAAGACAGCAGACACTAATTAACAATATTAGCATATTCCCTGGGACATGGTTTTTTGTGACTTTATCTGCGTACTCATATTTATTTCTGCAAGAATATTTTAGCCGAAGTTTCGTTTATTACCTGAGTCGGTAATGATGTTTGTTATATTGGATTGTCCTTTGCGTCTTTTGAGACATTAAACTGTTATTTCAAAATTGAATTCAAAATTCATAATGGTTACTTTTTTAAGTAGGCTTCAAGAAAATTGGTATATAGTAAATTTGTTACTAAAAAAAAGTTAAAATTAAAAGAAAATGCGAAATATAGAAGGGATATTTATAAATCCATACTAATATTATAAAGCTGAAAAGTTTGTTTGTTTGTGTGTTTGTTTGAACGCGCTAATCACTGGAACTGCAGGTTCAATTTGCAACATTATTTCAGTGTTGGATAGTCCATTTATCGAGGAAGACTATATATCATCACGCTAATACTAATGGGAGCGGAGCACCATTGAAGAATGTTTCAAAAATGGGGGAAAATTTTCACGCTACGGGCAATAGAAGACGCAAATGAGGTTGCGTGGGTCAGCTCGTGTATTATATATAGATAAATAATAAATGGTAGTCATTGTTAGTCTTCTAATCTCGGTAATAACTTGTTGAACGGAAATTATTCAGTGGCACATTGTACGTTCAGGTGCAAATTAAGTTTCACTACTACGATTTTGGGCAAGAACTAAAGAATACTTTGAAATATATGGACAATAAAACATCGATCTATCTAACATAAAAATCAATTTAGAACACCAAGTCTTGTTCCCAAAATTTTCAGAGAAATTTGGCGGTTTAAGAGATCTGGCAAAGCAATGTAGGTATTTAATTTTATTTAAAAGTATTTAAACAAGCTGACGGCCTAATTTAATAAGTTGAACTATTTAGTTAAGTTAGCTGCGTGAGTGCGTGTAGTCAGTGAGGCAAAAGCTGGTTCGCTGCTGTTCCTATTTGACAGCCTCGGTGGCGTAGTGGTAGCGTATGCGAATGCTAAGCTTGAGGTCTCGGGTTCGATTCCCGGGTCGGACTAAATGTTTGTATGATCTTATAGATATAATATGTATGAATTTACAAAAAAAAAGTATATAAGTATTTGTATGAGTTGTCTAGTAGTATAACATAAGTTCTGCTTAGCTTGGGACTAGATGGCGTTGTGTGTTAGATATTCGGCATATTTATTTATTTATCAAGTTTACTTAAATTATACCATACTATATCATAATTTATTCAATACAGGGTAATGCAAATGCCCGTGACTGCAAATAATTGCGTGCATGATATGGCAGAGCAATTTTTCGTGATAAGTTTTTCAAAAAAGGTGAGTTATAAATGACTATTTGATGTCTTGGCACGCGATGCATACTTAATGCTGATTACCTAGTGAAAAATAACTAATCAACTATCATATATATACCTATTGTTACGCAGTTACAGATTAATATCACATAATTGTGCAAAATGAGCTCAATTAGTGCAGAAATTTTTGAGGTTTTGAAACGTATATAATCCAACAGAATGTTTATATACATATATATACACAAACATGTTTATATGAATGTTTATATACATGTATATTGTGTATGTATTGTAAAAGCCAAATCTCTGGAAAATACTAAGATTTTCCGGTAAAATCTAAGTTTTACCAATTCTTAATAGCATTAGTTCAAACCGTTCTATGATCAACGTTTATTTCAAACTTTTACCACCATTCACTTCTTAGGAGTTGCCTCAAGGACACGGTATATGTTGAAATAAAAAGGTCATAAGAACGTCTAATTTGCTTTGTACGTTCTAGCAAATCTTCTTTTAAATAAAAATCATTTGCTGCAAGAATGACTGTGCCGATTTTTTTGATTTTGGTTTTGAAATATTCGTCGTAGTCCAGGGAAGGTTTAAAAGGTGAAAAATTAAACATAACTAGAAAATTCAATTATCAGGTGTACGAAATAGCGGGCACAGCCAGTATTAAATAGATTTTGAACACCAGCCGTTTTCGAGCTAACAAAGTAGTTTGTGTTTTTTTCTTCTCGGTATATACTTGCTTACATTTGATACTGTGGCGACCTCCACATACAACATAACATACAACAGCGCCATCGGTACACTGAACTACGAAGTAACGCACTACCCGGAGTAAATACAAATCCTGAATCGCGAAATAAATAGTTCTCGCGCCGATTAGCATATATACAACATCCCAATATCAACTGTTGGGCAGTAGCCCGCCAGGCATGATCACCTAGCCTGGTCGGAGGATCCTCCAGTGGTGACCCCGACGTGATTGGAAGCAGCCTTCAAGGAAGCAGATCAGCAGCACCATCGTATTCACTCCCACAGCAAGTCTCAAGCCAGCCAGCAACCTCGGCCTCAACAGGGACACACCACACGCAGGAAGCGACCGCTCCAGCCTGGTACCACTACGGCCTCTACAGCGTCTAGGCACAGCACACTGCACCTACGGTCCATGTAAACAGAGCACATCTCTCCCGTCTACGCAGCAGCCAGCCACTACGCAGCAACCACCCCGACTCACTGGGGACCTCACCGCAGCACCGCGCACCGCATGCGATCCTGACTCACTGGGATCAGCGGACTTCAACCCCGACTCACTGAGACTAGCGGCATTCAGTTCCGACTCACTGGAACTTGCGGCACTCAGTTCCGACTCACTGGAACTACTCACTTCTGGCACTGGCAAGCTCCACAACAGAGCACAGACAGCTGACGCAATATATATTGACCTCCAGTCTTGGAGGGGAGTGATGTGGCGACCTCCACATACAACATAACATATAACAGCGCCATCTACCGAAGGTACACTGCACTACGAAGTAACGCACTACCCGGAGTAAATACAAATCCTGAATCGCGAAATAAATAGTTCTCGCGCTGATTAGCATATATACAACATCCCAACATCAACTATTGGGCAGTAGCACGCCAGGCATGATCACCTAGCCTGGTCGGAGGATCCTCCCTTTGTGTTGGGTGGAACATGATACCCGTTCCCCCACAATACCATATATTGCTTGTAATCACGTAGGTTAGATTATTTAACTAGATCCCTTCGTTGTTGTGAAATCAATTGGAATTTGTTAGTTTGAGTTCATTATTTTATTCCCAAAGCCAATGTTTACCAATTGTCACCGATAAAACCTACCATGCACTTAATTGTAATGGTAATAGTCGAAAAAAATCCTGATATAGAAGTTCTTATATTTACCAACTCGTGTTGGTAAATTCTAAGAGTTACTAGTAAAACATAAGATGAACAAATATGCGGGCTTTTACATAACGTATGCTTTTATTTACGTTTTTATTGTTGGTAAAGCGAGATATTGATCCATATATGTAGGTAATTTATTTTATCGATGATAAACAAACATGTATACGGCAACTGATATTATTTTTATTATTTCCATAGCCTATGGATGTTTATCGACGAAGGTGAACGGCTCTAGTCTGTAAAAGAATTATATGACTGTACGTTTGGCCTAGTGGTTTAAGCGGCTGCCACGCCACGCCGTTTTCTACTTCGTCAAGTGTAGTAGGTTCAAATCCCACACGGGACAACACTTTTGTGGTCCACAAATTGTTGTTCTGAGTCTGAGTGTTCTTGTATGTTCGTGAAGTCCAGGTCAAGCGACAAAAGATTTATTCTTGGTACGGGAGTTGTCTTAAGAGATAAAAATATAAAGATAGTCAACACAGAATTTATCTTTATTCAAATGTGTCGGTACGGCCCTTTATCGGCCAGTCAGTCCTCATTGCAGTTGGTTATGGAAAAAACGTTTTTCTCGAAACTAATTCAATGGAAAGTGACGATAAGGATGAAAATAGTATTTGCTCAACCAATGAAGCCTATATTGTCTACATTTCCCGGTTATAATTGTGTTGATGGATAGTTTGTTCTAGAATTTAGTTACTTAAACCAAAAAAAAACTACTATCAAAGTGACTGTAATGAGTTTAGCACACCCGCCACATGATTTATATAAAAACCCAACCAGCAAGCGACTTTACAACCTACAAACTCTATGTAGTTGCTTATTCGTGGAATTCAATTCAATTCAAGCTGGTTTATTGCCGAGCACTCCCTAAGGTGACTGCAGTGCTTCGTGCAAATTTGAACTGGACGTGTATAGAAATTAAGCAGCTATTCAGAGCAGAAGTACCCCTGGACTTTCGAAATATCGAGTGTCATTTCGAAGATCCGATGGTATTCGATGAAATTTGTTTGTACAATGGTTTCGATTTATTTATCAATGATTTGACTTGACTACGATGGCTATACGTCGTGCATACTAGAGATTCTAGAGAAAGTATTTATTACAGTCTTATTAGTGAACAAAGAGCTGTTGTCTTAAAACAAGGGGTTTATTTTGGATTTCACATGTACCAGAAGTATAATTATTAAAACATGAAGAAAAAGTTACCAAACAAAGTAATTAAAAGAGAACGTGGGTAAATTTGTTAGTATTATAGAATTCTACACAAATACGAAATGATTAATGTGAGATGTTTCTGTTACATTAAACCACCGTTGTACTTAAATAATACTACAAAGATTCCGACATTCTTCCAAATAGTGTAAATAAAAGAAAATTAAAACCATTTAATTTTTTTTTTATTAGTATATAGCGGGCAAACGAACAGACGTATCCTGATGGTAAGCGATTACCGCCGCCCATGGACACTCGCAACACCAGAGGCGTTGCAAGTGCGTTGCCGGCCTTTTTGGCAGGAGTAAGCTCTTTAAAATTAATTTTGCTAATTAACATTAATATTTTTTTATGTTTTTTGCACAGTATATGACTGCCGCCACCCATCAAGTCAGTAACTCTTACTTTTACTAGGAGGTTCCAGCGTGTTCTAGCTCTCAGTGAGTACGATAATTTTCTTGGAAACTTGAAGGTCGAATTGGCTCGTAAATACCATATTTTTGTAAAGTAAAAAAATGAAAATCTAGTATCCAAGTGAAGGATAAGACATTTTTACAGCCGTGAAATGAAGGGGAAAAGTGCGGCATGAACAAGACGAAATAAATAAATAAATAAATATTTTTGGACATCTAACTGAATTTCCTTTTACGGAGAGGCATGCTAAACTAACCTTACTCAATCTTTGATCTCGTTTTTCGGTGTAGGTAAATATAAAATATAAATATACAATAAAATGGTAGTAAATTAATAAATAAATAAATAAATATTTCGGACATCTAACACACAACGGCATCTAATCCCAAGCTAAGCAGAGCTATGGGTACTAGACAACTGATATGAATACATATACTCGTATACTTTTTTTTTTCGTAAACACATACATATGATACATAGAAAACACCCAAACTCCGAAACAAATATTTGTAGATCACACAAACACTTGGTCCGACTCAGGATTTGAACCCGAGACCTCAAGCACAGCAGTCGCATTCACTACCACTGCGCCACCGAGGCAGTTCCTCGGAGCACAGCACGTTCTGGTGGTAGCAATTGTAGAATGAGAATCGACATGAAACAGTTGCATCTTGTCTGTTGTCTTGGCTGGTTAGGATACAAGCGATCGATAATGCTAATGTTTTTTTTTTCCTGTACATTCCATTGCAACAGTTACAGTGCAACAAAAGCGACATGAGTTGAATCCTTTTAATCTTGCAATTCACAAATAGTATTAGTTTAAATGCATTGCTCTTAAGGTGTGACCTATATTCAGTTGTGAACTGGAAAAAGTACACGGCGATGATGCTTCAATCTCTAAGCGTTAAACGTTAATTTTAGAATAACAAATTACAAATAAAGTAGAAGTATAGAATAGAAAAACACTACATGCAGTGTATGCATGTTTCATCTATACTAATCATAAAGCTGAAGAGTTTGTTTGTTTGAACGCGCTAATCTCAGGAACCGGTGTTCCGATTTGAAAAATTCTAGTAATAGGAGCGGAGCACCAATGAAGAATGTTTAAAAAAAGACGCAAACGAGGTCGCGTGGGTCAGCTAATGTATTATACAGCTAACTATGCAAAACATATAAAGTTATTAATATTAATAACACAAACATGCAGAATAACTAATTAAATATTCAACAAAATTGACCCCTGTATATAATCTTTATGACTGGCCTTGTGAATAACTGCCTTGACAAGATGAATTTTGATTGCGAACACATAATTTGGCGTTCAAAAGACTTTGGCACTTTGTATTAACCTTTGTAACGAAGTTGAGATGAAAGTTATCGGCTGACAGCGTCATGATAGAGTTTCACTATCGTATAACAAGAAGGTATCTGTGACTGTACACTGTTCACATAAACTTTTAATGACAAAAAGGAAACTTTACAGCGATAAAATGACTGCCTCTGTAGCGCAGTGGTAGCGGATGCTGCTGCTGTTCTTGACCTCGGGTCGGACCATATGTTTGTATGATCTACAAATATTTGTTTCGGAGTTTGGGTGTTTTCTATGTATAATATGTATGTATTTACAAAAAACAGTATATATGTATTTATATTAGTTGTCTAGTACCCATAACACAAGCTCTGCTTAGCTTGGGACTAGATGGCGCTGTGTGTAAGATGTCCGAAATATTTATTATTATATAAACAATAATACAACTTAAAAACTGTTTGTACCTCCTTGTTACTTTGTGGTACTTGTAAAATAAAATTTAATACCTTTTAAAATGATTACAGGTTACTTTATTAACAATAAAAAAAAGATCTTACAATTACTACTAAGTTTATGGTTTTTGCCCCACCTACATTTGTGGTGGTGGTTTAAATTTATATGTAACTAGCTGAACCCCGCAGTGATACCCGCGATACAAAAACCGCGGGCAACGCCGCGAGGCGCAGCTAGTATCTTTATAAATTGTAACCTATGTGTTATTCTGATGTACGAGTATAAGCTATATTGTTGTAAAGTTTCATCAAAATCCATTCAGTAGATTTTCGTGAAAGAGTAACAAACATCAATCCATCTATACTTAAAAACTTTCGTGTTTATAATATTAGTAAGTAGGATAAATATGCTTAACTAGTGTAACGGTTCTTGCGTTCATTATATACTAGCTGTAGCCCGCGGCTCCGCCCGCGTTTATGTCGGTTTTTTCGTGTTTTTTCGCGGTCGCGGATATGTGACTGATGCAAAAATTAGATAAAAACAATCCTTGATGCGGATTATATTTCATTCTAAAATTTCAGCTCGATCGGTGCAGAACTTTTTGAGTTTTTGAAGCGTACACAAACAAACATAACATTTTATATTGTAAATATACATTTTCGTAGACTTTTGACGTATAGGAAGCATAGAATATTTTTTTTATACATCAAATAAATAGATAACGTACACGTAACCTTAGAATTAAAGGTAATTTCTAACAGGTATATAGGTATAAAGTTTTGTAGTCAGGTAGTACTGTGTTATGCAGGTGTTTATTTACGAATGATTATAACTACTTACACATTCGAGTTGGTATTCCCATGAGTAGCGAACTAATTTTGAAAGTAGGCCGTTCGAAATCAGCATTCGAGGTGCGTTACAGAATATTAACATTATGTTCGTAATTGAGTTTTATATGGATCGGTATTATTCGCGTTACCCAATAGAAACTAGTGACAATAAAATCTCAAGAACTGAAATGAACACTGCCCTAGGTCGACTTCTTATCTTCGTTGCCGTCTTTCTGCTTCAGCCTTAAAGTAGATACTTTAGGCATTGTTTGATAGCAATAATGTCTTATGTGCCTTAATGTTCATCCTACTGGTATCTTAAGATCGAACTAAGGAGCACACTATGCAGGACTCAGGGGTTGAGGTCTGACAAGACAACGTTGTGGCTACGTAATCTCGTCGTTAGATGTTTTTTCATTCTTTACGTCTGTTATTCTTTGATAACAACCGGGACCGACTACTTAACGTAACCTCCGAATCACGGAGACGCTCGTGGTAACATGCCACCAGTGGTCACCCATCCAGGTACTGACCGCGCCGTCGTTGCTTACCCTCGGTAATTGTTTCTGGTTACCGAGTGCAACTGGACTATGAACGCCTTATTCATTTCACTTAATTTTATTACTTTCGCATAATAAAAGTAAATTCTGTAATAAAATATTATGAAACAATTGTGACTATTTTAGTTGTCTAATGTTATCCAATATTATGAAAATTGTTATGGGGATATTATGGAAATCCATTCTAAGAATCAAATCTAAGAGCAAATCTATAATGCTCTCCAGTATAATGTAAGTTCAAGCTCAAAACCACATTAAGTAGTAGGTATCCTTGTTCAGTGAGCTCAAATAACAAGTCGCTACATGCATTTACAATTTTACAAGAAATTCTACATACAAATTTACATTTTAATAAGTATGCACCCAATCACATGCATGTTAAAAGACTGCTTGGAATTTAACCGGGCGTCCAATTATGTACAGTGGGTACTTGGCACAAACAATTGAGTCCAATGCAAAAGGAGTTGGGCACGCTGAATTTGTGTTTTTGTTCCATAGTATGTACTGCAATCGGTAACAATGGGCGTTGGTAAACCGCTCAATTGCTAGTGTTATAGTGAGCGTGGCCAGAGAAAATGTGGAGCTAATCCTGGATGCTGTTGGCAAAGCTCTGCAGTCGTATAACTATATGAGCCACTTGTATAAGATTTTTTAGTCGTGGCAAATATAATTGAGACAATTCGATCAAAAGTTTTGGTTAATAATTATTTTGTGTTGTCTATTTGGAGACCTTTTTCGAATTATACAAGAATAATATTAATTTTACTTGTAAAGACGATGGTTTTCATTACAAAAAAATAGGAATCTATGTATCAATTATTATATACAAGCTGAACCCCGCGGTGCTACCCGCGGTACGACAATAACCGCAGGCAACGCCGCGAGGCGAAGATATATCTTTATAAATTGTAACCTATAAGTTACTCTGATGTATAAGCTATATTATTGTAAAGTTTCATTAAAATCCATTCAGTAGTTTTTGCGTGAAAGAGTGAAAAACATCCATTCATCCACACTTAAAAACTTTCGCGTTTATAATGTTAGTAGGATACACAATAAACTTTTTTTAAATAAATTAACTATCAAATTTGCTAGGTTCACTCATTTGTACCTGGTTTCTACAATAGCTAATGCAATAAAATTTATATTTTATTATTTATTGTAGAAATCAGACAATGTAATATTACTTCAATTATTGAACGACGTAATTAAATTGAAACTGCTCTTGTTAAAAAATTACATGAATAGAAGAAAATTTCTTATACAAATAAATAAAATTGGAGAGGCTGTTTGTAATATTAAAATATCCGCTTTTATTACATTCATGCTTATGCGTATACACGGTACATATACCGAAATAACATTCTTTTCAATTTTTGTCTGTCCGTCTCTTTGTCGCCTGTCTATCTGTCTGTGTGTTCCAGCTAATTTCTGGAACCACTGGTTTGATTTTCACGGGACTTTCACTGATTGGTAGCTGATGATATAAGGAGTATCTTAGGCTAGCTTCGCCCCTCGGCGTTACCCGCGTTACGATAATAACCGCGGGAAACACCGCGAGGTTCTGGTAGTAAACAATAAAATTGTAGAGAGGTAAATGCCGACTTTCAACGAATTATTCTCATAGCTTAAGATAAATCCAACCACCCTTTGTAATCTAGGAAACCTTTTTAAAACGATCGTACGCCAAAGGTACTGAGCGTTGTTTTAAAAATTCTTAAATTATTACGTAAGTTAATTCTCTTATAAGTGACTAGCTGACCCACGCAACCTCGGTTGCTACTTATATTGCCCGTGGCGTGAAAATTTTCCCTCGTTTTTGAAACATTCTTCATTGGTGCTCCGCTCCTATTAGTAGTAGCGTGGTGATATATAGACTATAGCCTTCCTCGATAAATGGACTATCCAACACCGAAAGAATTTTTCAAATCGGACCGGTGGTTCCTGAGATTAGCCGGAACAAACAGACAGACAGACAAAAATTTTAAAAATATATATTTTGGTATGTGTACCGTACATACATTCATATGCATGTAGTTATTTTAATATTACAAACAGACACTCCAATTTTATTTATTTAGATAGATGATATGTGATAATAAACCTCATTACTGTATTTCAATCTAGCATCTAGTATCAATTTTTTTACTTTTTTACAAAATAAACCTATCGTTTGTAGGCGCGACCTTCTTTATTTTCCTTCCGGCCGTTATTGACCTAATACTGGTTGTCTCCTTGTTTATTAAATTGAATAAGAATGCGTTGTTTTCATTAAAAATATTTTTGCTTTAAAGAACATGCCGAAGCAATAACCTCGCGAATCAAGGTTTTACGATGCTAAAATATACCATGTTTTCCTTGAGAAAATATTTTTTAATATTTTCCTCGAAATATGAGGAGTAATCAGACACGTAATACGGAATTCAGTGTTGACATATGCCGAGTACATGTTAGCATATGGGAAATGAAGTGTAGCCTGATGGTGGGAAGTTACTTGTGTAGATATTTAGACGTACTATAAAAAATGTAGTACTATATTGTAGATTTTCATGATTTTAGCCTATAAACTTTCCAGTATAAGAGACGTTTCGTTATTATTTGAAAGCCAGGGATATATTTCTACTTAATATTAACATTTATGATATTATGTACTACTTCTAGCCTTCCTTTTAAAGAAATATTTAGTGATGTAAAGCGTTCTAGTAAATCAGACTTACGCGAATAATTAATTTACAACAAAAAATATTGCCATACAAGCGACTAGAATTAAAATTTAAACAAATGTGTCGCAACCGAACATCTCTTACTATATAAGAATGTTATATATATTTATCGCGTCTTTGTCCTCAGCTTATTTAGGAGACGTTTTTGTTACATCGTAAAGTTCCTTGAAAAATTATGAGTGTGTGATATTTTGTCGCTTTGGAAGCCGGTATGAGTGTAAAGAATACATACAAGTATCTTTTTTAAATACTTATGATTACTTTTTTATTGTTTTTAATGTACTTTTTGTTTTCCAAACGATAAAACAGGGAATCAAATTAAGGAGGCTTAGAAAAGTCTACAACTATTGCCCTATTACCACGTGTAATTTAATTATTCCATTGAGTTGTGTAGTCGAGCTCCAAAAAACAACATCAGCTTATTTTACCCCACAACGCCCCATCTGCACAACTTTACCTCATAGCCAGAGGGAATCAATTATTAACATTAGGCTGGAGTTCGATTAATCGAACAAGGAACATTTGATGTGCACGAAGATAATAAAGGGAACCTTCTTCAAGAACACAATAGATCTGAAATTTACATACGTGATTTAGGACTTAAGGACATTATAACACTGAAAATTAATATTGAACTATTACACATTATAGTGCAATTCTTTAAGAAGTCCAGGTTATGGGAAAGAAGTACTATTACATGGATAATGATACTATTCCATTGGACATAAAGAAAGTAAAAAAAAAATGTCTCCGTTTTTCAATAGTTTCGTCTAACAATCAGGCATCAAACTTCCTTAATTTTGTTTTTGTTATGAAATAGGGGCAAGCGATCAGACGTATCGCCTGGTAAGCGATTACCGCCGCCCATGGACACACGCAACACCAGAGGCGTCACAAGTGCGTTGCCGGCCTGTGGGGATGGGAGAAGGATGGGGAGGGGTTAGGGTATGGGCCAGTTTGGACTTTGCACACGACGATCTACAACTAGCGCCCGAATAGGTTTCATTGAAGTACATGTAGAACAGAATTTCACCAACATGATTTAAGTATGGCTACTGTGTGTGACCAAGGCTGGCCATAGTATTCAAGAACACTGTGTATGAAAAGAATAAATAAATTAATCACCAATAACCGAGAACAAATTTCCAACCGTATAAGATTTTTTACTTATTTATGGAGGGACAGTTATTAAAAAAACCGGCCAAGTGCGAGTCGAATTCGTGTGCACCACCGCGGTTCCGTACAAGCCTGAAGGTATACTATATGATGTAACTAAAAATTTGCAGCATAAACGGCTGTATCTTTTGACTACGTTGGCTTAGAAGTATGATTTAACAGCTCTAAGGTACAGTAGACTTGAGTATTTGATATGAATTTCAGCTTGATACCTCCACGCGTTCCTGAGAAAAATTGGTCTTGATAGACAGACAGTAGCATATCAAAGTGATCCTATAAGGGTTCCGTTTGTACGCCGCCAATTATACTTTACTAATTTTAAGTTAACCTTGTAATGCATCTGGTGTACAATAAAGTGATCTATTATTATTATTATTCCGTTTTTTTCCCTGTGAGGTGATAAAATATTATGAAGATATTTTGAAATCTGTTTGTAAATAATAAAATTCATCATCAGCCCATCACTGTCCACTGCTGAACAACGGAGTCAACTATCCCGGTATTGGACAGTCTACTGCCATACGCTGCCAACTACTTTTCTCAAGTCGTCAGTCCATCATGACGCTGACATGACACGTTGTTCGATTTAAAGCTTCAAGATTGATTGATTTTGACGTTTCGGCTGTATAATCACGAATGATGATACATAGCCAAGTCCTAATATAACATAGATGAAACTCTTCTGAAGTCTGCTAAAATGTCATGAATATATCAAAACTCGTTATAAAAACCGAGTTTAAAACATGCCGTGATTTAACGAAAATGTACGACTTATATTATAATTCTGTAGATGTAGGTTTTGTCAAAATGGCACCAAGTCTATTACGTAAAGAAGAAAATTTTAAACGTAATAAAGGTGGGTCGGCCTCAATAGCCAAAGTATTTTCCCTCTTTCTCTTCCCTTTTATAATTGTAAGGCCGGTTACACACAGCCCAGGTAATATATACAGTATAAAAATTATACGATATAATTTTTGAAGTATGGAATTACAATGTTCAAGATTTTTTTTGTGTTATGATTATTGAAACAGTGAAGGCATTAAAGAGTTTAAACCTATTGGAAACAAAAAGAAACGGTATTTATCCATTATATATTTAACGTTTTCTATTATTTATAGATTTGAATTTAAACTCTTCCTCTAACAAAACACAGAGAGAACTTGTTTACGGTTTCAAAACGACTTTTAGGTGCATGCTGTAGGGGGCATGATGAGCCGTCGGGTCACTCAATCGCAAGTATCTAAGTTTCACCGACGTTGGAAATCTGCAACCCAAGTAGGATCATAAATACGTTGCTGCTTTTCAGGTCTTTAATCAGGAAAAGGGAGGTTTTTCAGTGACGCTCTCGTATCTTTACGGACGAGCAGGAACAATACTTAGTTCATGATTTTTTCGCCGAAGTATGTGTAAATCACGATTAACTATAACGTTTGTTAATTAAGATTACTTAAATGGATTATGTTAATCAATGTTTAAACTTTTAGTTATATAATTAAACTACACCACAAATTACTGTTAATCTAATTGGGTAAACCGACGATGTAGACAATGTGTAGGCACTTAAAAGTTAAAGACAATTGTCTCAGTGGAACGATTGTCACGAGGCGACGCGACATATGCGACGTGACATGTGACATGGCAAAGTGCAAATAGTTCACAAAGTGAACTCATTCCTGTTTGGGCGTATCTACACTTTGCGACGCTAATTAGCACTAGACACCGAATCATGTAGGCAAGCTTGGGATTTACGACAAAGTTGTTTTCATAAGTAAAAGTACTTCTAGGATGCTGAGCTGCAATGTTACAGGTTGAATTTTTGATAGAATCATCAACAGCTCTTGATTCATCTCTTGGAAAGGAAATTTTTGTCTACTGTACTACACTGACCAAACGGTCTGGTAAAGGATCTGTTTCAAGGTTTTATTCTGTTTTGATATAATATTAACACAATTTTTATGCATTTAACGTGCTTGTATTGTAGCAAAGTCTTTATGTCAATATGCAACATGATTGGATATCTTGCCTTATATTTTAGCAACTTTGAAACTATTGTCATAAAAATATTCTGTATACTGGAGTTTCTAAACTTACGAGCGGTAAAAACTGCTTTGTAAATATTTTATTAAAACTCTCCAATCTTAAACGATTTACGGCATTATATCTATAATATATTAAAAACCTTTAAAAAACCAGTTACAGCTTCCATCAAATAGGTCATTTATGCATTGGTTTGGAACACATAATAACTAAGAGTTTCATATAGAACATTCGATTCTGAGAAAGTATATTTTAATCGTCGGAAGTAGAATTTTCTCTTAAGTTTATTATTTCACAAACAAAGTGAAAACCAGCTTTTTACTTCAACTCATGGACTTAGCCTTGACTGTAGTAATTAAGAATAACAACGACACGAGAGCATCTTATACGTATATATGTTCCCGATTCGTTATGTGTACGTTAGTCAATATTACTTATTAGATTTGTAGGTTTCTCGACAGACATGAGTGAGTTTTAAATGAGATAGAACTAGACGATGTATGTTGTCGGCATTTCCAAGAATACAAAATTCTTGATACATTTCTGGGTACATGTACTAATTACTTCTCTCACGTTTGTATATTACCAACACTAATTAGAGCACTGTCTTCTTGAAAAATCTGTAGCAATTACCTCGAGACCATTTACCTCGAATATTGATTGCGCAATACCTTCATTTGGGCTAATTGTCTAGGCACCTGAGGTAATTCTTTCTAATGGTAATTAAAGGATTTGTTACATAGTGTCTAAACTATAACAACAAAGCGTGATCTAAAGAAAATCGTGGAATATTGTGGTTCAAAAAAAGATACATACAGTGGAACATAGAATCTCTTCCCTGTTTGAAGTCGGTTAAAAAATAGGTAAAATCCATTATTTTAATGTCTTATATTTGAGGTCAATATGTGACAAACTTTTTGAGTTTTTGAAGCGTACACAAAATAACTTAACATTTTTATATGTATATATTGTGATGCCTTTTAATAGTCGACTTTTTGAGTAATTTGCAACGGTTCTTGCAACTGTCACGTGACTAAAACATTTCAAACTTTTTCAATATCATTTGAAATACCTAGGTTGTTCCGAAAAGTGATGGCCACAGAATTAATACAATCTCTTCTTTCATGAAACTATTTTGTTATTTGGATTGACAACTAATTTCAACACAAGCCAGTGATTTTCACAAAGAAGTGTGAAAATCAGTGGTCACTTTTTTTGTTTGCAACAATGGACGTCTTGCGGGAAGTTTTTCGTGCTATGTTTTTCTATGATTATACCTAACCGGGTTAAACTTCAAGGAATCTGAAGAAAATTAACAAGCTTCTTTTGGGGAGTCTGCTCCTACGTTAGCAAAAATCACTTATTGGTTTCGTGAATTTAAACGTAGTCGAGAGAAATTAAACGATAACTCTAGATCCGGCCGACCACCAATTGCAGTAACTCATGGAAACGTCATCAGTGTAGAGTGCGTCAAGTAGAAGAAGAACACCTTAAAGTTAGGAAGCTTGCTTCGTAATGGATAGGCCATGCCTCACCGAAAAAATGCTGTCGTGTTGTTTGTTGCAAATTTATGTTTAAAAGTTCAATGGAGGAACTTCGCAAAACGTATCCTACATTCTTACAGCTGACGAACCATGGATATATAGCTGAGATACCACGAAGCGGCAATCCACGCAATGGCTTTTTGAATGCATTCTTTTTCAACAAGATAACGCGCCCGCTTATATAGCTAGAACTATGGACTATTTGACGATTTCGGGGGTGAAAATGTTACCCCAACCTCCGTACAGCCCAGATTTAGCTACATGCGATTTTTTTCATTTCCATGGTAAAAAAATAATTCGTGGGCGAAATATAAGCACTGCAGACGAGGCCGTTGAAGAATTACAGCCGTTATTTATCGACCGCCCACCAGACACGTTTTTTAAATGTTTTGAAAGCTGGTTCACCCGAATCCTATTTTGGAAAGCTGTAAATAAACTCTTTTAAATTCTAACTATGTTTAATTACACTAACTAGTTTTGGAACATCCCACGTATAAAACCGATCTATAACTTAGTATAGCGGTGTCTGTTAACAAGGACCGCAAATCCAGTGAGATTACGTTTCGGCCAGTCTCTCGCTGTCATATCAGGGTGCCTTGTTTGCCAAAGTTATCCCTGGCAACACGGCGCTTGTTTTGTTATTGATATGCATACTAGCAACGATATATATGTTCTGCAGCTTTTAGAGCATTACTTAAATGGAGAGAGAGATTGACTCTAAAAACTTGCAAATGAGCCAGGATTTTTTTTACAAAAAATTATGAATAAATTCATACAGATATGTTGGGAAGATCTTTTTTGACGTTAAACGATGTCATTTGTCTATTATGTTTCGAACATGAATCCACCGTCTATAATATTGTTGGTTAACCGAATATTATGTTGCCATCGCGGGCTGTTCTGTGAATACATTTGACATATTATTGGTGAACGAGCATAATACTCTTAATTGTTCTGATATTGCAATACGATTCAATGAAACCGAATATTTGATTAGCTTACTATCAATTCACGATTTATATACGAGCACAGAGAACTGGAACATACTTTAAGACAATATACTCGTATTGTTAACAAACATAACAATGTTTCCTACATTGTCTAGCTATATAATTTCCGTCAGGCCCTTTGAAGGCTTCATTATGAAATATGTGATATTTCGTGTGGGTACTGAAATCGTGAATTATAAAGTCTACGAGAAGGTAATCTATTTCAATCATGCAAGCCGAGTTTGATGTTCCGACTAGATAACTTCGTTATCATTACAGTACGAATTGTCTTTCGAATACATGTAGTCAAATAATTGTAAAATACAATTTATTATATTAAAATGAAATGAGGTATTATCACGCTGTTCTATAATCTGGTCCGGTCTGTTACACATTTTTAGATTTTGAAAGTGTTGGGGCCGGTTAATTAATTATTATTTTACCTATCTATATCTTATGTCAGACTACCGTTACACTTCTATCAATCTTCAAATATGAATATACTCTATACTGATCTACCTCTAAAACTAAAATAAAACAATTTATAAATAAAGTATTTTATACCCTAAATTTAAAATTTGACACAATTTTTAAGAGCGATAGATTTAACAGAGAGCGACTCCACTTGACGGCTTCTCCCTCTTGCCATTCGTAAAATGTAGTTATTGCATTTTAAAATGTTTGTATTACCGATACCGATTACAAGTAATATCCTAAAGAATTATTTACGATCATCATCCATACTTCCATACCCATCACTCGGATAATTGACTTTCAACCTTTAGGAAAAGAACGTACTCATATGCCAATGTCTAGAGCTCGCAGTAGTTGACTGTGAAATAGCGCTCGCGCTGTGTTTCACCGAGTGAGTGAGGATACCGGAGGCCCATATCCCAACCCGTCCCACAATCCCCCTCCCTTCGTCCCCAAAGCTCTCAAAGGCCGACAACGCACTTGTGACGCCTCTGGCGTTGCGCGTGTCCATGGGCGGCGGTAATGGCTTACCATCAGGCGATATATCTGCTCGTTTGCAGCCTATTCAATAAACAAAAAAGTATAGACATCTGCAACTGAAAATAATAACTTACTATTGAGTGACCTTTTCTCCGCTATTACGTAAATTTTTTTTATTGCAATTACTGTTTTTATCAACCCAGTTTTAGGCAAAATAGGCTAGGGTAGATCTTTAGTCTACCAAAAATATACGCAATGGAGTATTTTTGCCAATGATTATATCAGATTCTAATCTGATGGCCGACAACCGTATTGTCATTTATTTGGCAAAGTTCCCGGTCATGGTTATATCCGAGAATTTTCTTAACCGGAAAATCGAAAATCTTGGAGAAAATGCGGATCAAAGTGGCGCTTGGATACTTTTGTAAGAGTAGGGTTCGCTAAAATAAAACTAGGTATTACATCGCATTTTGTGGTCGTACAAAGGATGTAGGAAAGGAAGTGTTTATCAGAATGATTGATAGAAAATAAACATTGCATTAGCAGAGTTTAATAATTCTACTAATTTGATCTTTATTTTATTGATCAATTATATTGGCTATGATAACCTTAGTTATCGTTGAATGGTCTGACATACGTGACTACCTTCACGGGCCCTCATAATATGCTGTAGCCATATAGCTTCTTGTAACTGTTTCGACTTTATTTTTTAAATTGTACTTTTAGCTTCATAAACTTATTTAACAGCTACATAAAATTTAAGAATTTCTTATTTCTTGTTAAATATATAAATAAACTTTAGTATAATAAAGTACATGTGTATGTATAGATACCCAATCTTAAGTGGTAGAATGTCAGATATAATATCGATGGCCAAATATTGCTTATGAGTAGATAGAAACCAAACTTGCATAAACGGGCCGGCTCCACCGGAGTAATACCACGGCCTCACAGAAAACCGGTGTGAAATATGCGCCTGTGCTGTGTTTCACCAAGTGAGTGAGGATACCGAAGGCCCATATCCCAACCCCTCCCTCATCCCTATCCCCATTCCCCAAAGGCCGGCAACGCACTTGTGACACCTCTGGGTGTCCATGGCCGGCGGTAATCGCTTACCATCAGGCGATACGTCTGCTCGTTTGCCCGCTATTCAATAAAAAAACTAGTATCACTAGTGATAGGATGATTTTAATTACTACATATTTGTGAAAGCTTTTACCAGTAGGTTTGTGCTTTGAAAATATGTACAAAATATTCAGTATACAAGATGCTTTGAACAGTCACTACAAACTCACGTAACGTCACGTAATATCTATACAAAGATAAAATATATTACGTAAAATCTATACAAAGATAAAATGGGTCTGCATTGGGTGCAGTGTAAATAGTGCGGAGAACGGTGTCGTCTGCTACAAAACGAATTTCTCGCCACTCGCGTTCAGCTATTTACATTTGAAGCGCTTTATTTGTTAACGTGAACCAAAAAGGTATTTTAACGTTATTAATTTCAAAGAACTTTGAGTAAAATACTTATTACTATTTGTTTTCAACTTTCAATTTGCAGTATTCATTTATTTACTTTTGATTCTTAATTTTGTAATGGTCATACAAACCATGATGAATTGAAATCAAACTATAAACATGCAATCTATTTTCTTTATATATATTAAAATATTGTTCTGTAACTGTTTTCTAATGATAAATATATTAATAAGTTGAAAGGTTATATGTCTAGTAACACTTTTCTGAACACTGAAATGAATTTTCGAGCGAATAAAATAGAAAAATAACCACAACAATCTCGGAAAATAAATTTTCCAAACATATTTTTCAGATAGAATGTCATAAAATCCGAGCACTGCCAACGAAATCTCCAAAGTTCGTTAGAAAACAAAAAACAAAAAGAGATCGAAAACGATGCCACTATGCACTGTCATGTTGAACTTTACGAGTTTAGGAAGGAGCATTTGGCTGCGATACCGTCTTGGTAGATTAAGTAATCAAAGAAAACTTTTAACTCTCATTTGCGTTTCTTATCATTGAATATGGATAAGAGAGGGAAACAAAACTTAACTGAAATGTTACAAGGAGTAAAGAAAGAGTTCTAAATAAACATCATCTTTTCTTCTAGATTATAAATACAGCTGGAATACGTTGTTTTCTTTTCTTATCAGATCTTAGTAAATAGACGTAGTAATTTTGACCGTGGGAGAGCTATGCTTCGGCATGAATGGGTCGGCTCGACCGGAGTGATACCACGGCCTCACAGAAAACCGGTGTGAAATAGCGTTTGCGCTGTGTTTCACCGAGTGAGTGAGGATACCGGAGGCCCATACCCCAACCCCTCCCCCCATCCCCTTTCCTATCCCCCAAAGGTCGGCAACGCACTTGTGACGCCTTTGGTGTTGCGGGTGTCCATGGGCGGCGATAATCGCTTACCATCAGGTGATACGTCTGCTCGTTTGCCCACTATTCAATAAAAAAAAAAAAAAAAAAATTAAAATTACTGTTATTTAATAATAACAATGTTCTCCTTACCGATAACGGCTACGGCGACCAGTCTCAACGTAGACCAGCTAACTACGCAGGAGATATTATAGTGCACTCTCTGTTCCCTGTCTCTCTCATAATCCGATGGGGTGGTTAACCGACACGATCGGGGAGAGATTAGGCGCAGCACCGACAGCTTTACGTGCTCTCCAAAGCACGAGGGTTCAGACCCTAACTTCCAAACTCCAAGCTGTTATTAAGTAGTAAATTATTTCTATATTTATCAGTAAAGCTTAATAATAGTTTAGGTCCAACCAGTGATTCGAACCCGAGACCTCTTGATCGGCAGTCGCAAACGTCAACCGTTAGACCAACGAGGCAGTTACGAGGGGGACTGTTATTTATAATGTACTCAAAACGAAACAGTAACTGTTTGAGTGAAACAAGGTTTTGCTTGTTAAAGAACTTTATTTTTTGTCGTATTTTGCTTTGCTTGATTGTAAACAAAAAAAAATCTATACGAAATATACTCAATAAGTTTAACAGTGCGTGTTATTAAACTAATGCGAGTAAGTTACTAATTTGAAATGAAACAATAGGTAGCATAATTTTATTAAAATTATGGACAGACATTGCTGTAAGCATGTAGGCTTACGAAAACCGAAAACAATGCTTATTATGGCTTAACATCTCAGCCTACGATCATGCAAGGTCACGTGCTGTGTGTATTAAGTTTTAATTAGAATTTTCTTTTATCCTCGCGAATACTGAGGTTGGAATGTTGATGACAGGTTAAGAATAAAACATGAGTCGTATTATTGAGCGTTGAAAATACGAAAGCTTACCTACAAATACGACAACCGAAAATAATCCATTACTTGCCCATATCATTCATAAAATATTTGTCGGAAAAATATTTTTCTAGTAAAGGTAATGTTCACGCCACCCATTGATTGCATATTCTTCCTCATCATTTTAATGATTAACGTTTCTAATATTTTCTATGTTTTTACCGTGGGAGAGCCACACTTCGGCATGCATGCGCCGGCTCGACCGGAGTGATACCACGGCCTCACAGAAAACCGGTGTGAAATAACGATTCTGCTATCCCCCAATCCCTCTCCCCATCCCTCTCCCCATCCCTCTCACCATCCCTCTCACCATCCCTCTCACCATCCCTCTCCCCATCCCTCTCCCCATCCCTCTCCCCATCCCTCTCCCCATCTCTCTCCCCATCCCTCTCCCTATCTCCCTGGTGTCCTTGAGTGACGACGATCGAGCAATAACATAAGTATTTTGGAATCATTTTGTCGTCATAAAGATTTTTTCTCAATTTGAAAATAGTAAATATGTTAATATTCGAAAAATAACCACCACGGCTCGATGCCTAGTCCCTATTAATACATATGCTTTAACCTAAAGCTTGTGGCGGCTTCCACATATAACACAAGAATAACCTACTACAGCGCCATCTACCGAAGATACACTGAACTACGAAGTAACGCACTACACGGAGTAACTACAAATCCTGAATCGCGCAATAAATAGTTCTCGCGCCGATTATCATATAAACAACATCCCAACATCAACTATTGGGCAGTGGCCTGCCAGGCATGATCACCTCGTCTGGTTGGAGGATCCTTGTGTTGGAGGGACATGACACCCGTTCCTCCACAAGCTCTTTTAATAATGGTAGTCTAGAGGTAAAATATTTTTATTAAATATAAGTTCACATCAAATAAATTTCAATCAATCAATTCAAATTTTAAAACAATATAATCGAAATTAGTAACATTGCCAAAAAAAATATCTCAAATGCTTATCGGTCAACGTCATTCACGGGTCGGTCGGTCATACAATAATTTTAATAAAACTTCCCGTCCGTAATACTCTGTGTTATTTTATCTTATACATATAACTTGAAGAACACTTGATCAAATACAAAATATTCATTTATGAGCTTACTTCCACAGGCCTTCAAATTGCCTTCATAACTTATTTATTATTTACTTTGTAGTAGAATTATTAGATTTTTCTGGAGTCGGGATGTTTTTAATATACATTTCTAATTTTTTCATTAACGTGACGTATTTTTATTTTCGTTTCAGCAATATGATAAAAGGAAATAAGTGACAGTACACATTGTTAATACATTATTATTAATTATTTATGGATTAATAGTAAGGCATTGTCGAAATATTACGAATTTTTCTATTAGATTATATTTGTTCGACAATAGACTTGTATTACCTATTTCAATGCGGCTAAAACAAAAAGAAAAATGTGTGCGTGTACTAGCGTACACTCGTAAGAAGTGAAACTTCTTTATGACGTTATTTTTCAAAAAATAATTTACTATATGCAATTTTACAGAAATTGGTTAAATAAAGTTAAATTAGATAAAATTTAATAAAAGGCTTTTATTATCATAGACATAAATACAAATTCTACAATTATTTCATTGTAGCTTATTACTACAAAGATTATTATTGAATTTCATTAATTGTAATAGAATCATTACCATCATTGATGTCGTTATTATTCGGTTGTTGTAACGTAAACGTAAAAAAAACGTAACTACTCAAAACGGGCCGCAAAATACATTGGAGACATTTACCAATCCCTGTGATAAGAAAAAGATAGCGTAACGGATAAATGTGACGCGTAACGTAACCGATAAATGTGACGCGTAACGTAACGGATAAATGTTACGCGTAACGAAAAAATGTTACACTAAATTTTTTGACAACCCCGATAAAGAAGTTTCACTTCAAAAATACTCACAGATATGTAATTTATCCTAAATTTATTAGTCTTAGGGTTTTTAAGTTTAAATAGAAGTGGTACCTTGAGAGCAAATTTGTTATATTTTTATTTTTTTTTACTTTCTGCACTCACTTTGTTAAAGTTTATATAGAGGAGTCATAAACTTTAATTGTGCCAATTGTCATACTTCTCCGTTAGCATAATATTCGTAAAAAGGCTACCAAATTTTTGCTTCATGTATAACTTAATATACACATATTTTGTCTTTGTTAGAAAGCTGTTACGAAAACTGCTTAAAAGTCATTAGTTTCCAATGTGGCCGAAGGGAAATATTCAGTAGGTATATTGAAAGATTGCTGCTTATTGAAATCGGTTTGATATCGAGACCAGATGAAGATCGATTCCTTTAATTTTGGATTTAGACCTCGATGCTATTTGACAGATAATGGAATAGGGATGCCATTAATGAAAATGTTTATTTAATTGCAGTAAATTCAGTACTACTTAAATACAAGTTTCTTATTGGAAAGACGGTCCCCATTTCATGTCATCCACATTATATATATTTTTATCATTAATTTCATCACGACGACGACTTGAAGACTTGAAGACTTGGTAATTGAAGATGATAAATACTTGACATTGGCAGAAATAGCTGATCCGAGTGATCCGGCTAGTGACAATTTGATCATCAAAAAAAAAAAAGTTTCTTATTATAGGATTCTATCAAAAAGTATTAAAAAGTAAGTGACAATAAAGCTGGATCGCTAAACACCAAGGTGGAACACCAAACGTATTAGTCCAACCTTTGTACCTGCAGGCAGACCAAGGAGGCCCTCCCGACGATCAACCCCAGATTGTCACGGAAGCTGATGCAACTTAAGAGGCCGCTGCTTCGACTTTTAATTGGAGCAATAACTGGTCATGCATTACTAAACAAACATCTTTTCACTCTAGGTGTAACAGACAGTCCTCTGTGCAGGGCATGCATGGAGGAGGAGGAGACAGCCGCCCATGTCATTATGACATGCCCTGAGGTGGCAGAATACCGGGCGAGACACCTCGGATCACCGAGGTCACTCCCAGAAGTCGTCGGCAACATGAAGGGTCTGCTAGGCCCGCGAGTTTCAAGATTCAAGTGACAATAAAAACATAAAAAAGAATATGATTGTTAATAAATACGATAAACTATTAAAAAAAAGTTTATATCAGTTCTCTAGTACCCATAATAAAAGATCTGCTTAGTTTGGGACTAGATGGCATTGTCTATTGATGCGTCTAAGATTTTCGATATAAATACGAGTATATTATATAAATTTAGTACTTCTTAACGTATTTATTTCTTTCAAAATAAAAACATTTCACAAATGAATTACACTCATACACAAAACAAATAATCGTGATCATCACTCAATATTTGTCCTAGATGGAAATCGAACCCATCAGTAATATATCATCATAATATATTTATTCCTCATTAATTAGAATAATGTCAATCAATATACTCATTAATAAATATGTAATCAATAATCGATGATGATGATAAAGGATCAATGTGTAATCAATGAATGTAATGAGACGATCATAGAACTAAGTGATATACGTTAATGAGTTTTTATTATTATTATTATTAATTATTTATATGATATTAATGCCGGTTCCTGTTATAAAGTTAACTCTGCCAATTATCTAGGAAATCACATCTAAAATTGATAATATAGATATTTATTAGTTTGTCTTCTTGAAACCTCTTTTATTTATATTTGATTTATATTTATAAAACTATTTAAAACAAGTTACACACAGAGTTATAGAACATATAATACACAATCATTCTTAGTGTGAGTTAGTGTAAGGTTGCATCAATAAGTACTGTAGAATCTATATGACTTCTACAGTAATTAGCTGAAAACTTGATTAAACGTTTGATACAGTACTCGTATATACACAGTATGTTATGTACGCATTGTTTACTGTTTCTATATTTCGTAGAACTAATCGAAAGCGTTTGTAAACTAACAACAGAGTAATTATTTTACAATTTACTATAGGTATGGTGCGGTAAACTTCTACTCGCTACAAAGTTGATACTTCAATAGCGGGTTCCATAGATTCGGCTTTGCTTGTGAAGCTCAAAGGTAAATTGGATGGCGACCACAACGGTTTCAGCGCACTACGCTCATTGACTTCGAGTACACAAAACCGATTTGTTTTCGGCTTTTCTACTTACATACTTTATCTTCAAAAGTTTTGTGAAATTTTTCGAAAGCATTTATAAAATTTGTGTATAGAACTAAAAAAATAACTTGTAGTGGAAGAAAATGTAATTATGTATTTAAATACAGGATAAATAACGACATCTTGAAACGTCTTTGAAATTCTCGGACATCCTCTACTATAAAATAAATGTATTACACATATAAACCTACCTTTTGAAGCATCGTCATCTCAGCCAAAACATGTCTATGTCCACTGTTGGATATTGAACTTCTTCAAAGTTCTCCATAACAGCTGGACCTATGCTTCCTAATCCAACTGGGTGGTCCGTCGGCGTAGCGAAGGTCGCAGGAAGTCGTTGGATGATAAAAATAAGTAAATTAATATCCCGATTATGTATTGGCAATAAACATGTTAAGTTTCTTTTTTGGTATGAAATATACCACATTTTCGTTAGATATTCATAGATCCCTTTGTTGTATACCTTAGGGTAATTGATAATTTGAAAATGTATCAAGTAAAATCTAAATTAAGTAAAGCGAGACACGATATGGTGATATGCATGGATTTTGTTCGTATATTACTAACAAAGTTCTTGTAGAACGAGTAAACAAATAATTAACAACCTTATTTATTTATTTAATCGTCCTAATAATGTTTTATTGTATGTTAACATGAGTTTTCAAACTGTTTTTAAGTAATTATCTAACTTTCTAAGAACAGGAATCACGCGATTAAGCAATTTTTTCGACTCGAATTAGTATTGCTATAAGTTCAAAAATAGATATTAAATTTTCTTAAATACAGAAAAAAAGTAAAAGCAGTATAAAAACCGAACCATTTTAAAAGAAGTTAATCCTATTATTTAGTAATGATTTTGTTTCTCCTTGTTTAATGAATAACTTCATATTCTTGACGGGCTCTTTTGAACCGAAATAAGCCTTAAGGGAATATCGTTTCATTTTCAAGCTCTTGGTTTTTTCAAATTTTAAGTGATCCTGAATAAAATATCGAGCTCGTTAATTTTAATAAGATTACTGGAGAGCCCGCTGCTTATCCCGTAACAAATAATTACTAACCATACCCGGGCAGTTCTTAGTAACGTAATACCTCTTTAATAATAAACAAAGTAAACTATTTAAGAACTTCTTACATTCTTTACATATTTTTAAAATGTTTTATGTAAATTTAGTAAGCGTAGTAAAATTACAATGACTGAGGAGTTGACTCCACCTTTAATTTTTTTAGTCTTATTTTGTTTGTGTTTTCTTTAAAGATAACTGCTATACTAACACTATATGATTCGTGGAGGATCTTATTTTGGGAAATAGATACAAAGTGTTCTATGAATTCAGTACACAGCACTCAACAAAGTAGCAAAGCCCCGATAATATAGTGCCAGCCCCAAATTATTCCTCTTCTAACTAACCCTCTTGACATGATTTGGACTCGGTCGTCCTTTTTTTTTACAAAAATATGTAACTTGAAAATTGTAACTTTAATCTACGCCTTGTGTACCACGTTATGTTTCTTTTATTTTTTGGTCATGGGTATATTTGACTTCTGAGTAAAATATTCGACCTAAAAAGTACAAATAAAAATATTGTTAGAAACATACGAGTACATGTCGAGTAGGCATGCAGGGATTTATTACATAAAAACATTTAAAAGTAACCCTTTATTTTTTTTTTTAATGTGATAGGGGCAAACGAGCAGGCGTCGCAAGTGCGTTGTGGCCTATGGGGATGGGGAGGGGGATGGAGGGAGAGGTATGGGCTAAATCTCCGGAATTCTCACTCACTCGGTGAAACACAGCGCAAGCGCTATTTCACACCGGTTTTCTGTGAGGCCGTGGTATCACTCTGGTTGAGCCGGCCCATTCATGTCGAAGCGTGGCTCTCCCACGTAACATTTATCTCAAAAGTTTACCTAGATTTAGTGTTTTAAATATTAATTTAAATTATATTTGGTAATTCTATTTCAATTCATGTTCTGTTAAACTCTATTTTATCTATCAAAAAGTAACACAGTGTTTGAGAGAGAGGGACATTGACTAATAACCAATTAAAACTTCGACGTTTTGAAGTCCAACGACTGTCAAAGTTTTACCAAGAGGGACTACAACATCATAATTAGTATGTTATTAGGCTTAGTTGAAAGGATATGGTTTTAGTAGAGTGCTGTGCACAGGTAGAATAAATATTTGATTTCAACGTTCTATTTCTGACAGTGTTTCGTGTGACCTCAAAACGTGAGGCACGCAAGAGTGGGGCGGCTAACACACGGTATTGGAATTTTTGTCGCTGTTTCCTCGCTGTGTACGACTCTTTCAGACACGAGATGGGGTTGTGTCGGTCAAATAATTGGAGACCTTCTTTTATGGCGGTGTGTGGACGACACCTATCCCTTTTTATTAACGTTAACCGTATAACGTTAAATCGGTACAAAGGATTTTCAGATGGCTAGCCATCTACATAAAATAATATAGTGTTTTTTTTTGTAGGTTGATGAGGAAGCCATGTTTGTAAAGTTTCCTATTTATATTATCTATACTTACTAATACAAAAAGCTGAAGAGTTTTTTTTTGTTTGGTTAAACGCGCTAATCTCAGGAACTCCTAGTCCAATTTGAAAAATTATTTCGATGTTAGCTATCTCAATTATCGAGAAAGGCAAAGGCTATATATGTATACATATATCATTAGCCGACCACATATGAGGAATATTACAAAAACGGCACAAAATTATTGCCCTACGGGCAATAGGAGACGTAAACGAGGTTGCATGGGTGGGTCAGATAGTTATTTGTATAATATATATAATAGTCTAGTATAGATGTCCATCTATGATCAAGATTTAATACATTATAAATTAATATACTTGGGGATACGTTACATAGGTTAACTTCCAAAGCAAAATAACTTCAAAAACGAGTCTTAAAGTACTTGAGATTTTTATTTGATAGTGACTTATATCTTTATCAAAAACTTTTAACGAAACTTAAAATCTACTAAGGCACATCCGGTCTGTATCAATATAAATTATTGTAAACATATATCCTTAATTAAACAACAAATTAAATTAAAGTCTACATTATACCTACACTTTAGAGGTACAATACACAATAGAAAAACAGTTCACAAAACCAGAGCGTATCTGTCTAACTCGTTAAAAACTAGTGACCCCTTCGGGAGAGCATAGAAAATTCAATTTACATATTACAAGAGCTGGCTGACTGGACACCTCATTATCCCATATAATGGTCGTCGCTGGGTTGTATATATATAATAGTCTAGTATAGATGTCCATCTATGATCAAGATTTAATACATTATAAATTAATATACTTGGGGATACGTTACATAGGTTAACTTCCAAAGCAAAATAACTTCAAAAACGAGTCTTAAAGTACTTGAGATTTTTATTTGATAGTGACTTATATCTTTATCAAAAACTTTTAACGAAACTTAAAATCTACTAAGGCACATCCGGTCTGTATCAATATAAATTATTGTAAACATATATCCTTAATTAAACAACAAATTAAATTAAAGTCTACATTATACCTACACTTTAGAGGTACAATACACAATAGAAAAACAGTTCACAAAACCAGAGCGTATCTGTCTAACTCGTTAAAAACTAGTGACCCCTTCGGGAGAGCATAGAAAATTCAATTTACATATTACAAGAGCTGGCTGACTGGACACCTCATTATCCCATATAATGGTCGTCGCTGGGTTGCACTCCCACAAGACTTAATTACCCCTAATCTGGCATTCCGTGAATCTAACAGAAACCTTGCCCGCGTAATTACGGTCTACTGTTCTAAAACTAATGGACTCGTTTATTTATCTGTTAATTGCACATAATCCGAGAATCAAGATGTCTATCTTTTTGTGCGTCTTACTCTCATGGCAACCAAAACATTTGTATAACTTCAAAATATATTTATACCATAGCATGACAATTCTTCAGTCATAGCTCTAGTAAACTGCTTAAAAATAATATTTCGCTAAAAAATTATTTTCGGGTGTCCATGGGGGGCGGTAATTGCTTACCATCAGGCGATACGTCTGCTGGTTTGAACATTATACTATAAAAAAAAAAACAAAAATTCTAGGTTTTAGAAGTGAATTTCAAAATCTAACCAACACTTTTTCTAACCAATAGGATATAAAGTATTTCGAGAGCATTGTTGACAATAAAGTATAGTAAATTATGACAAACTGAAAACGAATTTATTCGTCTTTGAATATTTATGCTGTGGTTATGTTGAGTATTTATGGCGGTTCTGGTGCATCGATGCAGTATATCGCGTGCAGACTGAAACGAAAAGCTTCATAAACCCCGAGGCGGTCTCGTTTAAAAGTCGTGTGTAAACGTTATGATATCGCTCCGACCTGCTTACGTACGCTCGTCGCACTTTGCCTGCCCCTTAATTGGAGGGGTTGGCATAATTTAACACGCGACTATGTATATTTGCAAACAAAAATAAACTCTCCTACCATATCCCACAGACTAATATCCGAGAGCTCTGCAAACACGGGCGACTGTACGAGCTTAGTGGTTTTACACAGAAACAGTTCATGAAAAAGTACTTTGCGTACATTAATGTGTAATAATATTATAACGACATGGACGTTAAATCACTTACTATGAACTTTCTTGTAGGCCTGTTGCTAATTCTTTATAGTACGAAATTGTTTAATGCCTTTACAGTTTTGGTAGCTAAATTAAATGTATTTAAAAATGGAATTAAAAAGATTTCTAAGTAAATACACTTTCCTCTAATAACGATATGAATTTCACTTTGTCGTAACATTTGATGAAAATCATTATTAAATTCAGTTTTATTCTACATTACCTGCACTTTGCTTTTGAATCGGATTTCTTTCTATTTCATTGGTTATAATTTCTAAAAAAATAACCTAATTACTCCTTACAACATAAGTATCTGCCAGTGATAGGTCTGTCAAAATCAGTCCAGCCGTTCTATACCAACAGACCGAAAAAATAAATAATAAATCGTTATGTATAAGTACCGTATACGCTTCCGTATACATCTGATGAAAAGTTGTTAATTTGAAATTACAAACGGATACTTAAATTTTATTTATTTCCACAGAATGTTATCAGATATAAAAATATTTAAAGGAAAACAGTGAGCTTGCAAAGTTTTGATACCAAAAGAGCCATTGTCTATTCTGTAAATATTTTAGAAAATGTTTAATCTTAAAATAGAATTGGTACTTCCTAAAGCGGAATAAAGGGTAAAGGTACTTGGGGAGCTTTACTACGTACATTGCACTTTGAAATTTTAATGTCAATTTTGCACAGTAAACACCATTTTAAGGGTATGGTTTCGTTAAGACAATAATAATAACGATTTTCTTTGAGGGACTGAAGAACGAATTCTACAAAGAGGTAACGCTGTTTTTTTTTCAGCCTAAGTGAAAGCGTCACGAGCTCAAAGGAAATTGCCAATAACATCAGAATTTATACATTTTTTAAACTGTTTATACTTTCTGGATAGGTAATGTTATCATTCAATCTAGTAACATGTTTGAATAATACTAGAACATATAGAATATTCTTGGAATACTGAATACTTCAGAAGGTGAAAGCGCGATGACATTACAAAAATTGTTAACAACCTATTGCAAAATGATCTTACCGACTAGAACCACATAGTGTGCCACACTGTGCCGAAAATACTAAAAAAATATCCAAAAACAGTTTTCGTTAAAACATCCGGACCTTTATCAACGCCTACCCCTAATCAACCTGCGTTTAACACTCCTAATGATTACAGACTCCTATTAAAAATATCTTTTAGGTTTATTACAATATACATTAAAGATTAAAAGTATAACATAAAAGCGAAATTATTATAATATTTGTTGTAATATTACAAAATGGACGATATGAATACAATGTTTATTAAAATTAACTTCATTTCAGGAAACAATGAGCTGCAAATATTTAAATTACTCGCTACAATTGTTACAGGAAAACCGCAGCTGTAAAATCGTAATTATCTTTCATCTCTTTCATTGAAATGTCGATAACAAACTGAGCGTCAAGCTCTTGGTAGAGTTTCCTTTTTTATTTGTATCGTTGCCTAATCGCCACTTTGTTATTCAATTTGGGCTTCCGCCAACGAAGCGTCTGTTAAACAATACAGTGCTGAATTAAAGCTTGTGCACGGCCCAACTGTTAAATGCTTTGTTACATACATTTTATACCATTTCAAATCATGTCTGTAAATAAGAAAGATTTAAAATGTCCGCATGATATCGGATTAAGAATATGGCGAGTCAACACTCCTATAGGTACATCTCTTGGGCGTCGCAAGAGCTAACTTATGGAGGAAACTGCGCAGATCAACACCATAACAAAGTGAAGTAAAACTTGAAACAGACTGTATCTAGACCAGCTGGGTATATTAGATCAAAACAGTCTTTATGAGATGAATGTTAAGCCAATTAACAACTGATTGCTGTTGATGATTAAGAATGTTTACTTTAAGGACAATGCATATGAAACTACTGGTAAGGCTGTAATAAATCCACAGCAGCAATTTGCTATTTTAATCATTCTGCTATTTTTGTTGTGCTAGTTTTATGTCATTTTATCAAAAGACCTTCTTGTTATATCTTGACAGAGTAATGTATTATAATAAGGGGTTTGGTATGTTACGATAATAATGGCCATTTTTTTTTATAAATTTTCTAAGTCTCTCTCTCAAGTTACTGACAATTACTGGAAGCACCCATGGGATCATAAGATGTCAGATTCTATTAGTTTATTGCTACGTTGATGTATATATTAATGACTGTCCAATCCACGAGTGTCAATTAACTCACATAAATGTTAAGGGTTGAGTTGCTTTGCATACTTGGGCCACGCTGAGTGTTTTGTACTTCTAGTATTGATTATATTTACGAATGTAAACATAGTATAACTAAAGGCTACAAATATTTTATTTTGTGTTTATTTTTAACTCATAAATTGACTAGAAAACTGAAAAAATCAAACCACTTGTTTATTGTTATTTCTTTTAACTCAACTCAAAAGTTTCAAATATCGGAATGCATTAAAGTAGGTACAATAGAAAATCTTAAAAAAATTTAACCAAATTTTTACTTTTCTATGTGTTCAAAATATTAAATCGAAAAGGTTTTAATTAAAAAGAAGCAGGTTTCCACAAAAGGTTAACGATCTTTTTAGATTTTTTTTAAATAAGTATCATTATTAGATAAGTGGCTTAAATCAAGTTTATAGATTACATTTGTTTAAATAGTTCTTCCTTCTTTCTATCAATTGCGCTATGAGTAAATTATGTGAGCAAATCCAAAGCATCGATAACACAACTGCAAAGCTCTTACATTATAGCCTCTTTTTCTACAGTTTATTGGTACTAATTAGTTAGTACCACAATTTAAGTTTATTTTTAAAACAAAATTTGATAAATGAATACCTGATCATATTTAACTTTCTTAAACCTTCCTTGAACTACGACAAATATTTTAAAACCAAAATCAGCTGAATCGGCCGAGCCATTCTCGAGTTTTAGCGAAACTAATGAACAGCAATTCATTTTAATATAAATAAATAAATATTTCGGACATCTAACACACAACGCCATCTAGTCCCAAGCTAAGCAGAGCTTGTGTTATGGGTACTAGAAAACTGATATGAATACATATATACTTTTTTTTTGTACATACATATATATTATACATAGAAAACACCCAAACTCCGAAACAAATATTTGTAGATTACACAAACTTTTGGTCCGACCCAGGATTTGAACCCGAGACCTCAAGCACAGCAGTCGCATTCACTACCACTGCGCCACTGAGGCAGTCATCATAACACAATTATTATCATTAACAGCCTTTAAGTGTCAGCTCCTGAACATAGGCCTCTCCTTAGATAAGAGGTTTTTGCCTATTATGCCAGGCTGGGCAGACAGCTTGGTATAGGGTTTGTGTTAAGTTATCTTTTTCTTTTGCAGTGCTATTGACCTGCATAGTTTGCTTCCTTAAGCTAGTCATACACGATAGGGTGTACCTGACAGGTATACATACATACCGTCAAATAAGTTTGAGCTGAGTAGAAGATAAAATATTCAACTGTACTGGTAAACTTGTGAGCTATCGTCGGCTTGTATGACATTCATAGGATTTATAGGAGTGGTGACACTCGGTATACTTAGTCTATCATTACATAATCGTCATCATCATCTTCCTACCCATATCCCACGTTTATTTGGGTTCGGTACAAGGCTCTCTTTTACGCAGTCCATTCTTTTTTTTGGTCGTCCTGTACTCTTAAATCTGTCGACTTCCATTTTTAATTTTATAGACGTAATCATGATCAATAAATTGTTAATATAGTTACGTAAAATACGACTAAAACATACTTAGTATTCTAGTCTAGTAGTTACATTTAGTAATAGTCCGCAGAGTCATTATTGCGTGATCGTAGTTGTATACCATTTACCACACGACATCTAATTTTGCGTGCGTGATTTTCGTGAGGTAAAAATAGTACTTGTACAAGTAAATTATTGGTACACGCCTACAGTACCAGTTTATTACACTAACCCTGAATTTACATAAAATATTAAAATAATACTTCTCTTTAGAAATCTAAGCGATTAAAGTGGGTTTCTCTACCGTAGATCTTAACTATCTACAAGAGTTTAAGCAAAAGAAAAAAGGTCATTCTCAATTTGCCAGACTCGCATCGTTATTAAAATCACTTTGGTGTTGAACTCCTTATGCTCAAATCTATTCATATTGATGGCCATTTTCATTTTTAAATAATTCATGGTAGAATTAAAAACAAAAATAACACTATAAATAATTTGGTATGTCAATTTCTTACTCTGTTAGCTTTACTGTTACTATTAAAATCCATACATAAGGCCAGTGTCACCAGTTCCTAATAAAGCTTCAGACACTTATCTGACATATAATATTAATTAACCGGTAAAAGTTAGTGCTAAATATATGTATATCAGTCATACATATCTCTATCTAAGACTTCTTAAATAAAAATCTATAGTATCTACTATAGATTATCTAATTTGGCAAATAACTTCGAATTAGTCTATCCGGGTATTTATCAATAAGCCGTGAATATTTTAAATTGTTTTCTAAAAAGTTTTTAAGTTTTTTACACTAACAGTTCTATTTTAACAACAGCATAATTTATTTCTTAAAATCAGTCGAAGAAGAAATTTCATTAAAGGTTTAATTTGTTTCAATAACTTTTTTACAGTTAAAAATATCCGTCTTAAGTTGCTTGTAAGAAATTGTTTTTACCGATAAGACTAGCTGTTATACATATTGCTTTGGTAGTTTACATATAATTTAAATAAATTTATTGATGTACGATAAAGTTTGTGTTTAATAAAACTCTAAGGTGCAAGCACGCTATTTCGCTTATTTTTTTTTCTTTTTTTTTAAACATATGAGGCTAATTGTAGGCTACATTAAAATGAAGCTATAAATTTTTAAACATTCAATAACTTATTACATAGAATAAAAGTGCTCGTGCAATTCCTGCTGGCTTGAATCGTCTGAGAATGTAAAAGTATTGGAGGCGGTTGCCAAAATATATATGGTATTATAGAAACTCGAGATAATATTTAATTTTATACATACATTAATATTTACCTAATAGGTTACCGAATCGGTATTATACAGAGCGGACGTGTTAATCGCTCACGCGCCGTGTTCTAGTTAATAGTGCAGACGCAGCGTTGCGCTGCCTCCGCCGCCGTCGCGAACGATGACCTACTTACAGACATATGATTGACTTAGGTATCATTACTATTGTGCGATATTATTAAATAATTTTAATGATGTCGAATGTTACGCCTACAAAAACCATCGACTTAAAAACAAAAAATGAACAATTCTTATACGAACAGTATCTGAATGAGAAAAGAAACAGTGAGAGTCTTCGTCTCATGGTGCAAGATTTGCGTGTGCAAGTAGAGAACCTCCAAAGTCAATTGGAAAAGCTCCAAAGTGAAAATCAACATAATCTAAAAGAAGAGTCTTCTAAATCAGTTCAGTATGAAACTGATGAGGACGAACTTGCTAATGAAACCGAGTGGATTCGTCAGCAGAGTCGCAAAAAAAGGAAGCTGAACGTATCGTTGACACCACCGGCCAAACAACAAGGGGTAGGATCCAGCGATGAAACGAAGACTAGTAAAATTAAGAAGGCTCCACAACCGCCACCCATAATTACCGAAAATATAAAGGACTACCAGAAATTTTATGATTTCTTATCTGAAAATGCCACTGGTGAGTCATTTTTAATAAAAATGCTGAATAATAACAGCGTTAAAATAAACTGCCGTAATGAAGACACTTACAGAACCATTACAAAGTTATTGCTTCAAAATAACTTCCTTTGGCACACTTACGAAAACAAGCAGGACAGGCCTATCAGAGTGATGGCCAAAAACTTGCCTTCTTCGTGTGTACCAACTAGAATAATAGAAGACCTAACAGCCAAAGGTTACAAAATCCTAGAGGTGGTTAACAAGTTAAGCTGGCGTGACAAAACGCCTCTTAACATGTTCATGCTCTCCTTTAAAAAGGATGAAGATACAAAAAATATTTACAACATCAAGACTATCCTTGGGTGTAAAGTAGACATTCAGCCACTGAAAACTAGCAAACTAATCGCACAATGTAAGAGGTGTCAAGCTTATGGACACACACAAAAATACTGTTCTAAGGAACCCCGTTGTGTGAAGTGTACAGGGAAACACCTAACAAAGGACTGCAAAAAGCCAGCAGATGCCAAACCAAAGTGTGTTCACTGCGGCGAACCACACCCTGCCAGCTACCGAGGTTGTATGGTAGCTAAAGAATTACAAAAAATTAGAAATAAAATACCAAATACAAAGACCGTCCCCTCAAGTCAGGGTCCCAAGGCGATCGTTGATAAAAAACCTGTTACGTCTAAGGTTGTACGTAAAACACATACATTTGCTCAAATCACAAAGGGTGCTCAGAGACAGCCACAAATGCAAACAAAATCCACAACAACTCTGGATGAAAAGCTAAACAAAATTTTAAACATTTTAACAACGTTCGATGAACGATTACAGAAATTAGAACACAACACTCATGAGTAACAAACTTAAAATCATGACTTGGAATGCTAATGGACTCCTCCGCCATCAGAATGAGCTGCTAGTTGTCCTAAATATAGAAAATATTGATGTATGCCTTATATCGGAAACTCATTTCACTAATGAATCTTACATTCAAATGAAAGGATACAAAATTTATCATGCTTTACATCCGGAGAACAAAGCCAGAGGTGGTAGTGCAGTTATAATAAAAGATAACATTTCTCATTACGAGAAATTCAAGCACGAAGAGCTTGAGATACAGGCAGTCGCTGTATGTGTTATGACCGAAAGGTATGCCATAACAATTTCTTCAATCTACAGCCCACCAAGATATTCCTTAAAATCCAGCCATTACCAAAACCTCCTAAAGGAAATGGGAAGCAGATTTATTCTTGGTGGTGATTTTAACGCTAAGAACACCCACTGGGGATCTAGACTTACTACATCAAAAGGGAAAGAACTGTTATGCGCAGTTAGAGATTTGCAATGTAACGTTATATCTACGGGAAAACCAACATACTGGCCAACTGACCCGCACAAAGTTCCTGACCTCATAGATTTTTTTATCTATAGGAACATATCGGATTTAATATGTATTGAAAGTTGTTGCGATATGAATTCGGATCATTCACCGATCATGTTAACAATAAACGAAAAAAAAAATACAAACAGAGATCCGCCCAACGCTAGTAAATAAATTCACTGATTGGGAAAGTTTTAAATATGACCTACAGTCTATCACTAATCTAAAGGTCCCATTAAAGCTCCCAGAACATCTGGATAAAGAAATACTCACCTTTGTAAATAACATTCAAAGCTGCGCTTGGAAGAATACACCAGAGTTAAAACGTACAATTAGAAGTACTAACTATCCAATCGAAATTAGAAATTTAATCAGCGCAAAAAGAAAACAGAGACAAAGGTGGCAGCAAACAAGGTACCCTTCGGACAAAACATTGTTGAATAATCTCACAAAAAAACTCACTCGAGTAATACAACAGTTCAAAGATGAATGTATGTGTACTTACCTAAATCAACTAACCAGTGACCGCACTACAGATTATTCGTTATGGAAGGTCACAAAGAATTTAAAAAGACCTGTTACGCAAATACCACCCATTAGAGAAGTAAGTGGGCAATGGGCTGTAAGTAATGAACAGAAAGCTATGAGATTTGCTGGTCATTTAGAACAAATATTTCGTCCGAATGTAGCAAATACTGTGATCGAAACATGTCAAGATGGAAATAAAAAATATGAAGACGATATAAGACTCATAACACCAAAAGAACTGTGCAAAGAAATTAAATTGCTGAACCGTAAAAAGTCTCCTGGTTATGATCTAATAACTGGTGAGATTTTAAATAATTTACCACGAAAAGCAATAGTTAAGCTTACTACGCTTATAAATGCAACATTTAGACTAAAATACGTACCTGATATGTGGAAAGTGGCAGAGGTAATAATGTTACCGAAACCTGGCAAACCACTTCATGAAGCAACTTCATATAGGCCTATTTCTTTATTACCAATAATTTCAAAATTATTTGAAAAGCTGTTATTAAAAAGGTTAAAACCAATAGTAGAATCAAAGCATTTAATACCTGACCATCAATTTGGCTTTCGAGAAAAACATTCCACTATAGACCAAGTTCACAGAATTACTAATATCATAGAAAAAACTTTAGAAGAAAAGAAAGTGTGTGCCACAGTTTTTCTAGACGTAGCACAAGCTTTTGATAAAGTATGGCACGAGGGACTTGTGCACAAATTAAGAAAAGTATTACCAAAACCCTTTGTAGACATATTAAAGTCCTATATATCTGATCGAATGTTCAGAGTAAGAGAAGGAAATGCATATTCTGATCTGAAACCTATTAAAGCTGGGGTTCCACAAGGAAGTGTTTTAGGACCGGTCCTGTACCTGTTATACACTTCTGACATGCCAGGATTAGATGAAAATATCATTGCGACCTTTGCTGATGACACGGCTATTATGGCCATTGGGTCTACACACAAGGAAGCAGTAGATAAACTTCAAGTAGCAGTGAACACCATTTGTGACTGGACGAGTAAATGGCAAATTAAATTAAATGAATCTAAATCGGTTCACATTGACTTTACTAATAAAGCTCCTAACTATCACCCGGTATATATAAATAGTCATATAATACCCTATGTCAATACTGCCAAATATTTGGGAATGACACTAGACGCTAAGCTTCGCTGGAAAGCTCATGTCAAAAAGAAACGCGACGAGTTGGAACTTCGCTACAAAAAAATGTATTGGCTCTTAGGTAAACACTCAAAAGTGTCCGTACATAATAAGATTTTATTGTATAAACAAGTCCTTATGCCTATATGGACTTATGGTATCCAGTTATGGGGATGTACCAAACAATCCAATACACTGATGATACAACGTTTTCAAAATAAAGTACTCAGGGGTATTGTAAATGCACCCTGGTACATTCGAATGAACGACCTCCATCGGGACCTTAAAGTAGAACTCGTCGCAGACATTATATCAAAGTTTGCCGAAGCACATGAATGCCGGCTTCATCATCACGTAAACGTTGAGGCTATCCAGCTTCTTGACAATACGGATATTACAAGGAGACTTAAAAGGTTAAAACCCTTTGAGTTAGTTAAGTGAAAGTGCGAAGTGAACAAAATACTACTATTTTAGTGCAGTGTAATACAAGAACACACGAACAGAGTGTCCTCAATTAATTAGAGACAATAAGAAAAGTGTTAATGGACACAATCTTATTATAGTTTTGTTTTAATAATTTAGGTCAAAGTAAAATTACTCATTAGTCAGTAGACTAGATCGTAATAGCAATGTCATACTTGCAATGTACGGCATTTATAGAAAAAAAAATTTTTTTTAACATTGCTCGCTGTATAAAATAAGTATTATTTAATTACATGTTACCGTATGACAACCTAAAAAAAAAAAAAAAAAAATATTTACCTAATACGATATCAGTATTATTTTACAGTACAAAGAACTTAAATTGACGTATATCAGAGTAGTAAAATTATCAAACTGCGACTTTGATTCTCCCACTAAGAATACGATTCTTTTAGAACTTTAAAAAATCTTGCTTATCCAGTTTTCCAATACATACATACATCTCATGTTTACTTTACCCTGAAGGATTTATTGATGTTATGATACATATAAGATATTTATTTTACAAAAGATTAAAACAAGTCAATTAATGACAAGTTTATATGAGACTAGCTACGAGTAACCCACGCAACCAAGTTTGCGTCTTCAATTGCCCGTAGCGTAAAAAAATCCCCCGTTTTTAATACATTCTTCAATGGTGCTCCGCTCCTATTAGTATTAGAGTGATGATATATAGCCCTTAGCCTTCCTCGATAAATGGACTATCCAACAGTGAAAGTTTTTTTTCAAATCGGATCAGCGGTTCCCGAGATTAGCACCTTCAAACAAACAAACTCTTCAGCTTTATTATTAGTATAGTATACATCTAGTACATATTAAATTTTAAGGTCTTATAATTTACACCTATACACACCTTGTGTAACTCACGCGATATTAATAATTATCTTCTTATTTTATGAGGGCGACATAATCACTTCGTGACTAAGCCCTCATTAAACAAATAAAGAAAAAAAAAAAATCTTCTTATTTTGTTATCTGATAATCTCGATCTGTCATGATATTAATAATAATCTATATCCGTATATTGGACTAGAATAATGAATGTAAGTGGTACGTTACATGGTTATTGCGATCGTTATTTCTCTTTATGTGTCTTTATTAATTATTCTGAAAATTAATTAGTTTTCTTAGTAAAAGATTAGGTTAGAAACATTTAAGAATAAAATTAATTGTAATAAACTGGAAATAAAGATAATATATTTAGTAATAGTTATTAGATTGTTTTAGGTCTATGTAAAATAAAATAATAATAATGATAAATATTTCTAATTTTCCTATTCCGTTTAAGTTTATCTATACTAATATTATGAAGCTGAAGAGTTTGTTTGTTTGAACGCGCTAATCTCAGGAACCGCTGGTCAGATTTGAAAAGTTTTTTAGTGTTAGATAGTCCATTTATCGAGAAAGGCTTTAGAATAAAGCTTTAGATCATCACGCTAATCCTAATAGGAGCAAAGCGCCAATGATGAATGTTTCAAAAATGGTGGAAAATTTTCACGCTATGAGCAATAGAAGACGCAAACGAGGTTGCGTGGGTCAGCTAGTTATAATATATATTTTTTGTATTATTGTTATTATTACTTACGGATCGCCGGATATCACTCGAAATACGAAATCAACAACGAATACTGGTTTGTTCAATTTTGCTCCTGGCAACTTAGTCTCGTATAATAGTTATCTGAAAAAAACCTTGCGTGATAATGTAAATAAAAGAGTGTCTACCAACCTGTCTTCATACAATATAATTATGTGTTTATATAAAGACTTGGAATAAATTGTTAATATTATTTGGAACATCTTAATTTGGGCGAAGGGAAAATTAAGCTTATTTTTTGTCAGTACAAAAAGTAAGCTACATGAACTTATTACAAAGAGCTCGTCTGGTTTAGCTTTACAAGAAATAATGACCGAGGAAAACTGTCCACGAAGACGTAAGATGATCTCTATTGTCTTGACTTCGGTGAATTTTCTTTCCCTCAATCTTTCACTTATATTTACAGCGAAAAAAATATTCCATCGATCAATTTAATTATGTTACTGGATAATTTATACAGAGAAGTTTTAATAACTTGCTAAGGATTGATAATTCTTCAGCCATTAATAACATATTTATTTGTACAGAAATGAATTTGTGAGGTGTTTGAATTATTGCGTAGTTTTCATTCTATTTATTTTCACGCTTTTATTAGCTTCACCTGCATGTTTGTTGTAACTGATTTTTTAGTTTTTTAAACTATGTTTTTTATGATAAGGATAAAAGTTCATGGGCTTGGTCACGCACTAGTCGCTACAGGCGCTATGTAGTACAAGGACATAACATGTACATGTTACGTTACTGAATGTATATAACTGAGACAGTCTATTTTAAAAATGTGTACGTAGGGTACCTTGCTTTTTGTTTAATAATAAAATGCCTTGAATAATGTAACAAAAAGTTATCAAATATGAACTGTCACATTTTTATGAGTGTGAGCATTATTACGATTGATCTGACTATATTTTTCACAAGTAAAGGGGGAAAGGAGCATGTCAGCTCGAAAAATGATTTGTATCGTAGGCTTCTACGAATATTGTAGAGTGTATTTCAGTTTTACAATTCCAGGTATTATTACCATTCGGATGCGGATACTTCGGACATCACCTGCGTTTGATCCGCAAGAAGTCAACGCCTGCGTGCCACCACTGTGATGGCCAGGCCATGGACAGGGCACTCCACACGCTGGCAGAATCTCCAGGCGTGATCTCGTGGCGGGTATCGGGGTGGGGGTTCTCTCGCTCGGTAACATGATGGTGGCCATGTTGCGAAGCGAGAGCGCGTCCACCGTCTCTTTCTGCGAGCAACTTATGTTTGCCAAGGATCGGTGGAGCGGAACCGGGAGAGGTTTAGAACCTGACCGGCCCGCCAGACCCGGGATCGAGCCAGGTACCGCAGGCGACGCGGGCGCCGGAGATCTCAGGACGATTTCCGTCTTCCATAAGCGAAAGTCTGAGGGTGACAGATGAGATCTAAGATCGCGGGAAGTACCCTGTAGGTTGTGATTCCCTTGCGAGTGTCAAAAATTTTTCAGTTAGGTTTTACATAGAAAATCCACAAAGGTTTCATTCCTGTTAACGTTGACATTCACCATATTTTTTTCTTGATATAAAGCCGTAGCTTGTCTCTGGACCGAATTTCATTTAACTTTGTTCAGCTGTTTACACCTATCGCGTTTAAATAACTAAGGTACAAATACGAGAAGTTTCAGTCTTTCAAATTAGTAATGTCAGTGAATGAGGCAGCTTTAAATTACATTTAAGGCCTACCTTGTAAAAAAAGCTTACACGAGGACATATTATCAAGTTGAGAAACTCAATAACAACTTGTATAAAAGCCAGCATTTCAACTAATTGATTTTGTAAACTTGTTTTATTTAATTGGTCCCGAGCGGCTGCGTCCAAGTTTTTATTGACTGACCCGCAATTCCAATTATTTTGATCAAATTCTATCTTCAAACGAATAACCCGAACTAATAAGCTAATATTAATGTAACCTTATTTATGTAGTCTATCCAATAGGTGTTTTCTTTCATTGTTCGTTAATTAAATAAAATATTTAAATGTAAATATTTCGGACATCCAACACACAACGCCATCTAGTCCCAAGCTAAGCAGAGCTTGTGTTATGGGTACCAGACAACTGATATGAATACATATATACTTTTTTTTTTGTAAATACATACATATTATACATAGAAAACACCCAAACTCCGAAACAAATATTTGCAGATCATACAAACATTTGGTTCGACCCGGGAATCGAACCCGAGACCTCAAGCTTAACAGTCGCACACGCTACCGCTACACCACCGAGGCAGATTATCTACCAACCATCACTAATCTGAAATATGGTAAGAAACATTTTAAATTTAAGTAGTTTGCTTTTCTAAGTATCTAAATTGAATGTATTTTGATGCGATGCCAAACAAATCAGTCTTGTTTACTCAATTTGTACTCGTAAATAAAATTACGTTGATTTAATTGATTATTCTTCAGTAAAATTTGAGAATTTAGTTTTTTTTGAAGTGTAATGTTGTTTAGAAAATTTATTATTCATAGTTATTTTTATGCTATATGGGAAAACGAGCAGACGTATTGCCTGGTGGTAAGGTATTACCGCTACCCATGGACACCCACATGCAACAGAGTTGTCATAAGTGCGTTGCCGGCTTTTGGGGGACGGGAAAAAGGATGGGGAGGGGTTGGGGTACGGGCCTCCGGTATCCTCACTCATTCGGTGAAACACAGCGCAGGCGCTATTTCAAACCGGTTTTCTGTGAGGCCGTGGTATCACTCCGGTCGAGCCGGCCCATGCATGCCGAAGCGTGGCTCTCCCACGGTATGTCATATTGTTTATGTTTTATTTTAATATCTAATGCATTATGTACATGAGCGAACTTTATGCTTGTTTCTGCACGATGCCTGCCGCACTCTGGCATTCTATCCCATTACATTTATCTTAATCTATACTAATATTATAAAGAGGAAAGATTTGTACCTATTTTTGTATGTTTGTATGTTTGTAATGAATAGGCTCAAAAACTACTGGACCGATTTTAAAAATTTTTTCACCATTCGATAGCTACATTATCCACGAGTAACATAGGCTATATTTTATTTTGGAAAAAAATAGGGTACTGTAAGATATTTGGGTTTTTCGGACACAAGGTGTAAAAATCAACCAGAAAAGTTACTTATTTTGCGATAATTTTCATGCTACGGGCTATATAAGACACAAACGAGGTTGCGTGGGTCAGCTATGTTTTATATACAACGTGTAGTTAGTATCAGCATTGCACCCGTGCGAAGCCGGGGCGGGTCGTGTAACATAAATACAAAAACTTTGCAAATATGCTATTTGCTATTAGTTAGTTATATGAGTGAAACAAAATAGCAATCTAATAATAACATATATTTGAAATGAATCAGAATAAATAGAAATTTGACATTTTAAAAAACTTCTTTTAAATATCAAACGTAATACACCGACCCAGTCTTTAGTGAACCTCTAGAGATGTAGTACAGCCAGTAAAGAAGAAATGGTAAACAAACGTATTGTAACAATCATACATCAACAAACTCTTGAGACAAATAGAAATATTTTATTTCTTTACCTTTTTCAAATTTCACGAGATTGTTGACAAGAGCTTTAACATTGAGAGAACTTTCCACAGGAAAGCTTGGCTTTATAATTCTTATAAATATCATTTTGGCAGCAATATCTTGCGGCAAGTTTTCATATCATATATTCTATAGTCAATATTTTTTTAGGATTTAGTAAAAAATTACTTTAAAAACTTTTATCATAACATTTTGAAAGTATGGATAGGGTATACGTCTCGGTTTATGATCTGTCTTTGTTTTAATTTTGGGCTCTTGGCTATTGTGTTTAGAGGTGCATAGTGCATGCGCAATTTATTACAGATTGAACTTAACTTATTCCTATGACACGGTTAAACGTATAATTCTAGAGTTTCTCTTTAGCAGGGCTCAAACCTAACTTTATTACAAAAAAATGTGTCTATACAGTTTACATTGAAAGAGTACCCGAGTAAGAGCAAATCCTGGAAATAAATGAGAGATAGTAAAATTTAGAATAGCTTTTAATGACTGAAAGATACATAAACGATTGATATACATATCAATCGTTTATGTATCTTTCAGTACTTACGTTCAACTACCATTATTCTTTAAAGTACCATAGAACTTTAATATACCTATAGTGTTTATATGTATTTTCATGTATAGAAAATTTTGTGCGTATATAATTTCGTATCTGCATGGTTACGTTATGGTGACTACGGTAAGAAAACGTAGTCGATTCTGAACCCATCAAATAGAAACATTCTGAGAATATTTTAAAGTTAATAGTTTAGAAAAGAGTCTCAGCATTCAACACATATTTAAAGCTCCATGCTTGTATGATTTTCATTATTTTAAAAACAAATTAAAATAAGTAAACTATCAAACCAACTAACTGCAAAACTGTCAAACATTTAAATTTAGTTATAGCAATCTTGGCAGGCTAACAAATAATTTTGTTGACAAAATGGACAAGCAAACAACTTAACAAACTTATGGACATTCTATCACAAACATTCAATTCGAAGTCGAGAAATTACACAACACGAAATACAATACATTTCTCACCTAAACCTATTTTCGAAGTTCCTAACCTACTTGTCGACTATAGCCCATTTCGATCGTAACTTCTCGAAGTCTTCGAACGATGAAAACACGGTGCATTGACCTTCCGACCATGAGAACATCAATTCCATTGGAACTCACAACAAACTTAATTAAGAAAGTAACAGTAAAAGGGAGGAAAATAAGAAAATATATGTACTGTGGACTATAGGAAAATCTTTCAATACCGTCACACATTCATCTATCTTATTACTACATTAAATTAGTAGTACTACTAATAATTTAGTACTACTACTTTAGTACTACTATTAATTTAATGTCATCTTCATCTTATTGGTTCATCAAATAAGATTGTCGACTCATCATTAAGGAATCTGTCCCTCTATTTATTGTTATTACACCTTTGTTTAATATATTATTTTGTCTTAATTTTCAATTTTCATTATCTATACTAAGGTGCTATCTAAACTTATTTTTTTTTTGCTATAATTATAAGACACCTTCGGTTTAACCAGTATGACTAGACAGATCCGTTTGCTCTTTTGGCCGCCAATCCAAGACCACTCTCAAAAGAGCAGACTATCACATATATATCACAGTTATTTATCAATAGATGAATATCTATAAAATTCCAATAACACTTTTGGCCCGATTCGAGAATCGAACCCGATACCTCTTGATTACCGGCCGCATACGATAAGCTCTCTAAACCGACGAGGCGGCTATTATCCTACTAATATTATAAATGCGAAAGTTTGTAAGGATGTGTGTGTTTGTTACTCTTTCACGCAAAAACTACTGAACGGATATTCATGACACTTTGCAGGTATGTTAAAACTTATAGAGATTTTTTATAAATTGGTCGTAACTGTCAAGTAAGTCGGGAACAAAATCAGCCTTCTTGAACCTATCTTGGCATTCGCTGCCCAAACCGTTGGAGTAGAGACCTAGAACTTTGAACTTTTTTACACTAAGTAATTTGGACAAATAGTTTAATAATTATCACTATAAGTTTGAACTAATTGAAGCTTCAATAACAGCAATAAGAGAGAGTGGTGCGGCGGGCGCGGGTAGTTAATGCATTGCCAATGTTAAATGTTAGTATATATGCGAATAATGAAATTTGCCATGGAGATTCTTAAAACAACGCATAGACTACGAATTACCATGATAACCGACATACACGCGGGCGAAGCTGCAGACAAAAGCTAGCTTTAAATAAAGCTCGTTTGTAAACATTAAAATTATTGAAAAATATGTATTAATAATTAAAGAAAGTGTAGTTTTAATTTTGTTTTAAAGTTGCGACAAGGTAAGTATAATAATGAACTACGATTGTATTGTCTGTGAGAAAAGCTATTGGTAGAACCACCTGTCATAAGGATCACGAACCTTCACCCCTGCCACCACCGCCGAGGTGGGTAGGTAGTTATGTTGTATAATTGTTGATAATATAAACGATTGTTTGAAGTTAATTGCCTACCCAAGGAGTCTTAAGTCAGTTTCAATTGTGAATTAATCGCCGGCATTTACGTACTTTAATACCTAGAACTCAATCACAATTATTTTAATTATTTTACGTGTATTATAAAATATTAAAGTATGTGAAAACCATTAAACAATTAACGTGACCCTTTGTGGAATGATATATTAACTTAAGGCCCCACTAACATTAAAATGAGATTTGTTATCAATTTAAAGTAGTTTAAAATAATAAAAATTTTAGAAGACATGCAATGAAACATACAAAAAATTTTAATATTAGTGAATAATATTTGTAAATATGGAAGTCGACGTATATAAGAGTAGGAGACTACTTAAGAAAAAATGGATGAACTGCGTAAAAGAGGATATAACCAGGAAGGGAGTAAGAAGTCAACTGACGAGTGACAACAGAGAAGGAGATCTCATTGCATTGACCCCAAATAAAGTTAAGAAAAGGGTAGGAAGATGTTGAGTGAAAATTTTCCTTTTAAAAGCAAATCTTTGAAAAAAATATTGTATGTTAGTCAATTTGGGGTTATAATTAAATTACTTTTCCAAAAATAAAAACAGTTAAAATTTATACTGCATTGTCTGCATTCGTAATGAGTTTTGTGACCACCACTCTCGGTTCCTGCTCATGCTTTCCATCAACCTGAGTAGAGTAACTTTGGCATGCACATATTAAAAAAAATGAAGAAATATACTTTAATTCAAATCAGTTTCTTTTAATTTAATGAACACAACTTTGTCATGTATGTTGTTCGAGTTAAGGTTGCGTCATATCTTCGAGTCGTCATTCCCGCAATCACTGAAAGCCAAGGCTTTTGACCAGTGCGTCCTACCCGTAATGACGTATGGAGCCGAGACGTGGACACTCACCGTTGGACTGATCCATAAATTCAAGGTCGCTTAGCGTGCAATGGAGCGTGCCATGCTGGGTGTTTCTCTACTAGATAAAATTTGTAACGAGACAATCCGAAAGAGAACTGGAGTAACCGATATCGCACGCAGGATCAGCACGCTGCTCGCCCCTGGAGCCGACAAGTGCTAGAATGGAGACCACGATTAGGCAAACGCAATGTTGCGGCATGACGACTTGAGGAAAATGGCTGGCAACGGACGGATGCGGGCTGCCCAGGACCATGATGGTTGGTGCTCTTTGGGGGAGGCCTTCGTTCAGCAGTGGACGGCAATAGGCAAAAACTATAAAATTGTGCTTTCATATAATACTAAAATAAAGTATATTATTATGTCTTCCTTTTTTACTGGTTAAGATTTAAGTAATTGCTTTTTTAAATGCGTTTAGAGCTAATCGGCAATTGTAGAGCGGTTTCACAATTTTAATGGCATGCGGTAACTGAAACGTATTCCATGTCCGCCTATTCAAGGGCGTGAGCAACTCCGGACAGATCTACGGTTGTATGTGTATTTGCATGTGAAAGAGCTTCAAATGTACCCACTTTTGTATGAAAGCGGATGAGTAGACAGGGTAAAGTAATAAATCGTGAATGTTCAGCGCCTTCATTCAGCTTGGAACAATGCAATATAGGGATGCTTTCATTTTAATGTTGAATATGTATTCAAATGTTGTGAAAAGATTGAAATGCGTATGTTCGAATACGCTTCACGCTATTTTAAAAACGAGGCGCCTGCGCTCTTATACATTTATCATTAGTATCGTTATATTAATTATTGCTTAAAATTTACTTTTATAATGAAAAAATCATAGTAGATAAATGATTATAGAGGGTTTATGGTAACCAGCAAATAATAATAATATTTATTTACTCAAAAATGAGGTACACCTTACCTATTTTAAAATTACTTTAAGGAAAAATTATTATTAGATACTACATATTAACGATAGAGTGAAACGACGGTGTTTGAGAAACAGACACCGACGTTAAGTGTTAAGTTGAACCTTAACAAGGACATGGTGTTTGACCATTTAAATTCAAATAAAATTATTGACATTTAAAAAAAAATAATTGGCCACTAATAAGCACATATCACAGCCCATGAGCACCTGTAACTCAAAAGTCACAAGTGCATTACCGGTAACCACCTTCTGAGTCGATCCCGAGAATCAGAAGAAAACAATTGAGGGTTGTATACTAATTCAAAATCTACTTTGTCAACCTCAATATCAATTGTTCAAAAGTGGTTCTTTGAAAGCCAACGCAGTAGAATTTGTTCATATTTAATTTTTGTATTCAGCAATTTTTGGAACGAAAGGGGGCTAGACGGAAAAATTTAAGACGAAAAGTTGTAACGACACGAAAAAATTAAGACGAAAAGTTGTAACGACACTTTTTACGAAGTTCCTTATCGCGCGTTGCGAAAGGGGGCTAGGCGGAAAAAATTAAGACGAAAAATTGTAACGACACTTTTTGCTATAGTAAGCTATTGTAAGCCGTGCGGCGTGCGCATGTTTCTCTGTCTGTCTCTCTCTCTCTCTTATAAAAAGCAAGCCAGATATTTTCGTTTCGCCTTTCTATTTCGAACTTCGTTCTATCCGGGTGTCCCTTGACACCTCTCAAGTTTTTTATATCTATGTATTCTTATTAATTTACATATAATCATAGTTATATAATATATGTAAATTTTATAACATATATGAAAATATCTCTCCAAAGTATACCAATAAATTTCAACATCATGCATGTTTATTTGTTAATCATGTTCATATTGTTGATCCACCTTATGTGTCTTCTGTGGATAACAATTATTTAGTAAGTTAAGTTAAGAGTTACAGCTGTTGTTATTTATCCCTATGAATAAATAAATAAGCATTAGCCATATCGTTACTCAAAAATCCAATCACAAAAGAGAATAACTAACTATGTCCCCAACCCCGCCCGCGTGTATGTCGGTTATCGCGGTTATTAGAAACTTATGTCCTTCCGCAAGAATCGAAGTATATATATGCGAAATTTTATTGAAATCGGTGCAGCAGTTTAGTCGTGATAGCATAACAGACAGGCAGAGTTACTTTCGAATTTATAATATTAGCGTGTAACTATGCATTATATCCCTATGTAGATACCTGAGCTTGCGTTTACTACATTTTTATACGAAGTAAAACAATATTGCACGATTCAAACAGGACAAACGATTGAAGCCTCAATTGATGAGTGTTTAAAGTACACTTTTTAATAAAAGTAGCTACAATTTGTATGAGTATGAATGTTTTGTTTGTTGGAGGAGACTTATTGCTCTATTAGTAGCAAGCTCTGTTGCCGACCTGTTGTGTTTGTGAGTTTCGGGGATCAAACTCAGTTGTAATTTCCGGGTGAACAGAATCGTGATTGAATTTTACTGTTAATACATTTTCTGTTTACTTTGCTTTGCAATATTGAAAGCTGGTTTGAAATGGTGTGCGGATTTCTGTAAGATTAAGGCCCGTATTTTAAAAGGCATCTCAGTCGTAAATCTAGTTTTAAATCTAGTTTCAAGAAAAGATTTTATTTTTAAACGTCTCTTAAAACAATATTCACTGATTGTTAATCAAGTAAGTAAAGATCAATGAATAGCTTATTTTAGAAAGATGTTTATGTCAAAATCTCCTCTCAGGAATATATTTTGACAGATGTGATCTCAGTTCAACTTAGACAAGCTCAATCTATCAAGTGGTCATTTCTAATGCCTTATAAGGGAAATTAAGGTATTTTAAGATGATTATTCTGAATAACAACGTAAGATTTATGTTACCTTACTTTATTTATGAAAGAATTGCTTATTATACATTTTTCAATACACTTTAATTAACACTAATTTATATTCAATTCACTTTAAATACACATTCAACTATTTGTTTAAAGTAATATCCTTCAAGCAATAGTAATAACCTTTTGGCTTCTGACAAAAATTTACTGATAATTTTTAAATGAAAACAAAATCATAGTTTGACAATTCGCCATGAAAAGTATTGATACCAATTTGAACGCTCCGTTATAGGTCTGGTATCTAGTCATTTTTATTTTAATATTTAATTGAAGGCGAACTGCTTCTTATTATTATATTTAAATTGATACACTAGCCAATAGCCAATTATATACAAACGAATAACCAATAATATATAAATTATATTGGTTAGATATGGTTTGTTTAATATAATTTTCTGCGTAATACGGAACAATAATTTCGACCATGCAGAAACGTAATTGAGAACAGACTTGTGAGTTGAGATTAGTTACTGAGACTAGTTTCAACTGACTAGAACTTAAAATAAGTTCTATATATAAGAGCGACGCTTGAGATTTGATGAGAACTTGAGACTTGTTTCAGCTGATCATAGTTCAAACGATACTTGAGATACCTTCTATAACACGGGCCTAAATGTTTTAAATTATTGATTATTTCTTTATGATTCTATACAAAAGTCATGCCAGCTTTTAGCTCATCAATACATCTATATCTGTACACATAAATAAATTTGGAGTGTCTGTTTATAATATTAAAATAATCGCTTTTTATTTGTTACCTTGTTTAATAAATAATAAATATTATTTAAGTGAAGTTCTTGAACCTATTATTTCTGTATCTGTCTCTATTTACCATAACCTACTCTAAATCGCATATGATAATCTGTCAATTGTGAGCTTTTGTAGTGTGATAAAACCACAACTCAATTAGTATATTAAAAGGTCATGCTCTTTGGTTTGAAGTGTGTAATAATAAAGAAAAATAAGCATGTTTTTTTCTTTATTATTACACACTTGAAATCGCAAGCAAGCAATTTGCATCAAACAAATACTGCCAACCCCAGTCTGTCAAAGATCATCGGCGTTGTAATTATTTATTCTATAATTTATCTTCCAAAATATTTATGTAAAGAAGAAAAAAGCTGTCTAAATTAATGTAAAGTGATCCCACCAGACATCATTAGGAAAATTGTGTTTTGGTACTTTTTAAGCTTTATTAAAATGAAGGAGGGTTTGGAAATTTCGTGTACAATAGACTTGAAAAAATAACAACGAAATATTTTCACTTCACTAAATTGAAATTTTAATTTTTCGTAGCAACTCCATTGTGTAGGGTGACAAGGAAATTTATAAATGTTTCCAAATTTTGAACTCGATGCCGGCGGAAAGCAATTGCGAATTTGCCATTCGAGATTTACGTATTTCGCGTTCACTTTTACGAACGAAAAAGTGAAATTATTTATGCCCAACTAGCTGACCCGACGAACTTCGTACCGCCATATTCTTCTTTCGTAAATTATTAAAAATATTATTATAAAAAAACTTATTTTTAGTAGCTATGTCCGCCTCAGCTTCCCACGGTGCAGTCATAAACAAAAAAGTCCCCATTATCCTTTGATTTTCTTCTGTACGAACCTCATCTTAATAATAACGAACATATAGAAAAAGGCATTATTCAATTTGGTGCAGGCGATCGGAAGTTATGCGCGTACATATACTCGTATTTCGGCGATTCATATTTATATATATATATATACTCGTATATATATATGTAGCTTAAATTGATGAAAAATTATTATATACACTAAATTTGTGAAGGAATGTTAAAAGTTATTATACAGCTGATGTAGTTACAAATAAAATAAATAAATATTAGGTATTTATTTATCTTAAACTTTGTTTTTCTACCTGTCGTTTATCTAGAGTGTAATCATAGTATATGCTATGATTACACTCTAGATAAACGTTTCAGTACGTCTGAAAGTTTGAAAGTTATCGATACCAAGTTTGAAGAATGAGACCAAAACAAATCAATTTCAGGAAGGGAATTGCGTTTGATTATAAACCGAGTTCAATAAATGAAAGAAAACCAACACCTAATCTTACGATAAAACTAGCTTAAACCGCGATACGGCAATAACCGCGAGCAACGCTGCGAGGCTAAGCAAGTAGCTTTATAAATTGTAGCCTATGTGTTTCTCTGGTGTATAAGCTATATTATTGTCAAGTTTCATCAAAATTTATTCAGTGCTTTTTCGCGTGAAAGAGCAACAAACACACTCACTTACTCACAAACTTTCGCGTTTATACTCGTAATATTAGTAGGATATACAAAAGTCAGCTAGTCTTTTAGGACCATATTTTTAAGAAATAATAATGAAATAATAGTGTAGGTTGTTTCATTCAATATTAACATACAGAATTCAAAGAAAATCTAATGCGATTAACAAAATGATGCGATGGTCACTACGGATTGATTTCCAGTTAATTTATATTAGGTCTTTGTCTTATATTAGTGTAAATTAATCACTTGGAAAGTAAAATGATATTTACTCATTATATAAAAATATATTTATATATACTACGGGTCTGGCATGGACCGTTATTGTTAACCACTAAACTAATAGGGTCCAGTAGTTAGCAATGACTTCTAAGTTAGGAGTTCAATTCCCAACCAGGCACAAATATTGTTTTTTGGAGATGGTAAATATTCTGTGGCTGAGTGTTGTTTATTTATATTTATGTATGTATGCGTTTTGTTGTTGTAAAAGAATATTCATTTATGAAAATATTGGGCCTACTTCCAATACCATTGTATTTAACAAAATGTATTAAAACAGTGTAAGACAATCTAAAAATAAGTAGCAAATAAGTAGCTCTTTTAAGAAACAAAAGACTGCTTGATAACTACTCGTATTTGCAGTCTTTGTGTGTACTTATTTGGATGTGAAATCGTGAGAGAGACTTTTCGAGCTGGCATACAAAATATCTGTAGTTCAGTACGGAAAGTGTGACCTAATTTCAGCATTGGTATGTCATTTGTATTGTCGTTGTATTTTGACCGGCAATAGTAGCAGAATTTAGTACTATGTTTCCATATGTGTTTACAATCAGCAAGTTGCAATTAGAAATGGCAAGCAAGTATCGCCCCAAGCCAGTCGAAATAAAAATATTTTCTATGTCTAAATTTTTGTGGAAACATAATATTAACGGTGTGGTTGTATGATCGTTTGACTATACAAGCTGAAGCTAATACTGAAGCTAATTTTAGGGTAATTATTTTAAAATGTAGGAAAGTTTAAAGTTTACCGGACTTCCAGCAAATGCTACAGCTACTTCAAGAATTAAACCGTGGTAATATTATTTAAATTCAATACGTTCGGCGTTCGCATGATCACAGACCTTTTTCTCCGTATTAAAACCTAATGGATCGGCACATGATGATAGCACGGTATGTCATTATTGACGTGAAAAATGAGAAGGATTTTGTTGAGGTGACATGCTCAATATTGATGCATCATATCTCTAAATACCACACTCATACCACACTTTTCGTTATGTCTATTTTTATATAATACCTTCACGTTGATATGCCTTGACATGTATGGATTATATAGAGTATGATACAGTTTCGTAAATTAATATTTAATATTATCTAGAAAATAAAACACGTCTATTATTCCGTTGAAATTTCTCCTGATGAGTTCTGATTTCTTCTTTTTTTATTATATAGTGATAAACGAGCAAATCTATCGCCTAAGCGCATAAGCGATTAACGCCGCCCATGGACACTCGCAACACCAGAGGCGTTATAAGTGCGTTGCCGGCCTCTCTCTTTTTACTCTTTTCTTGAAGGTTTGAAGGTCGCATTGGTCCGGGAACACCGTACTTAATTGTTGTTATAGTTTTAAAAATCTGATTTGCAACAATTTTATTTGTTCTAAGAGTGTTTTGATGGAAGGAAGAGTGATTAGCGTCCATATCATGTCAGTCCATCAAAAATTGCGATTCTACCAGCACATATTAAATAGTGTACAAGGTAGTCCTATTTAAAACAAAACTTGGTCAGCTTAACACGTTTACCTAGATGTATATTCGTGATGTGTCAAAGCTGCAAACTTCATATGTTCATTGTTAATTTATGTGTTTAGTAGTTACTGGCAAATAAAAGCCTTTTTTATGTGTAATATCTGCGTTAGTTATTATTTAAATATAAAAATAGCAACGTATTTTAGGTTATTGCTCGACTGTTTGCTAAATCTTAAATCAGTATTAATTTTTGTCTGTTTATTAGGTTTACTCGTAGCATTACGATTCATTAAAAGTGAACGTGTACATTAAGTCTCTATCCCAATAATTCCATTCCATAATCAATATCTCTGAACACAATAATTGGGCACATAATCTTAAATACTTACCCATATATATGTAGTTTTGGTAATGTCAGTAAGTTATCGTAGCGATAACCTGGGGAGCAGCTATAAAAGTATGCAAAATCTTTGGTATAATTATGCAAATGGTACATTTCCACGACCGCAATTCAGATTCAAGCAGGTACTTTGGTGCCCAGCGTATTGCAAAGATTAAAGGTACGTAGGCACATGGACTGAGAATGAAACATTTGACATTATAAGGTTAAAGTTTTATATTTCTAATACTTTAAAGGGGCGTTGAGGTATTATAATCCGTGGAGAGGAAATTGGAGCACGTTTTGTGGTTTTTCGACAACAAATTTAATTTGTTTTGCAGCTGATTGTGATGGACGGGCCCTGAATAGTGTTTTGTCCAGTGAATTGTGTTAAAGTGAAATTAATTATTTTCATTTATTTTGGAAACAAGGCTAAAGGTCTGTTGCACGAGTACTTGAAATATTTACATATAGTTTCCTGGCAGATAATAATATTTAAAAGATGAAAGTTGTTAATAGTTGTGTAATTAACTGACATCTTAGTCTCGATTCGAGACATGTGAAATTGAAATCTGTAGATACCTGGTAAAGGACTTGTATCGTCGATTGCCAAGAACTATCAATTCGGCTGGACTCTCTGGCGCTGCGTAGAGATGTGGCTTCGCTGTGCATCTTCTACATTTAGCAAGGGTAGTGCTCCGAGCAATTGTTTGGATTGATCCCTGCCGCCTCTTTCCGTCATCGTCCTATGCGACAGAATTTTAATTCCCATTATCTAGACGGTTGGCAGTCCATAACTGTGCGATTTTCCCGAAACTTTCTGCCGCGCACAACAAAACTGTGGAATGAGCTGAAATAAGAGACATAGACTTAAGCTGCAAATGATGAAACTGGCCCTAAATGTTAATTTTTATTAAGTTATTTTTTATGACCCTCTAGTACGTTAGAAATATAAGTACTGCAGACTAATATTTCTAAATAATTTTCGGAGCATTAAATAGTAAAGTTAAATGTTTTTTAAAGTACCTTATAATTACCTACCCAGCAAAGTTAAATAATTCCATTACTACGAAGAAATATTTCTAAAGACTCAGCTCGTTTATAAGAATAGCGATATTGATTTTACGATTGAATAAGCGGCTCGTTGGCTTTGTAAAATTCGACTTTTAATTCTCTATTGTCGGTTGGGCTAAGGTCTGTAATGGAATCAGGCGGTCGGGTCACGTCTTGGGCCCTCAAACGGCTGACTGTGGAAGATAAACTTTACCTTCATTGTCAATTTCCTTGAGTCTTGAGGGTATTCTGCACGCCCGGAAACAATGAAAGAAAAGTACTTTGAATGAGTTTTTGTTGACTTTTAAATGGTGCGTTAGGCTAACGTGGACTATTAAGCTGTTTCAATCGCGATAACATGCCACAGATTTGTTTTGTTACTGCATAGGGCTGCAAACACACACCAAGAATCGATAAACCAGATATTTAAGTAAAAACTTTATAATGTAGCTTATATTTTTTTTACCGAAAGGATATCATAACACGACTAGGGATCGATATATCCTCTAGGTATATCTCGAAAAATACTATTTAATTTTTTACCGTTACGAAAATGAATGTATCTATTAATAGTCTAAAGTACTACTGTTTACGGAAATGATTTATTGCTTATATTGTATTCACAAGAGAAAAAAATTATTACAGACATTGACCACGAATTCTCTTTAGCAGAAATTATCACCAGACATATATAATTATATATATATATATATCTATATATATATATATATCTATACACAATTTGCTGATTTTTATCTAGTTTAGATTAATATTTATTTGTAGCCCTGGACAAAACCAACTGCAATCTGCTTTTAAACAGCACCCACACATTTTTATTATTCTATTATTATTTACGATATGATAGGAATAAATAGAACTGTAGCAACCCCATTCTCCTTTGTTTTTTTTTTTTATTTTTAATATATATGGGGCAAACGAGCAGATGTATCGCCTGATGGTAAGCGATTACCGCCGCCCATGGATACCCGCAACACCAGAGGCGTCACAAGTGCGTTGCCGGCCTTTTAGGAAGGAGTACACTCTTTTCTTGAAGGTTTGAAGGTCGTATTGGTCCGGGAACACCGCAGGCGACAGCTCATTCCACAGTTTTGCTGTGCGTGGCAGAAAATTGTAAAATTTGGCCCTTAAAAATACAGCATTAAGGTTGTAACACTACTTTGCAGTTGACTGAGTTTTCCCCTTCCCCTACATCCTTTATTAATTATCTTTAGTAAAACTTATATTTTTAAACTACATGTTTACAATACGGTACAGTACAAGCGAAAAATAAAAATAATTACAATTAATACCAAACCGTGATTAGTGCGCAGCTCTAGAATAGTCGGTATTATTTTACACTATTAATAACTTAATTAATATACGAGGGACTTAACTTAATTGGAGGGTTACAACCTTAATTATAACTTTGTGTATTTGGAAAACATGTTTGGTACTGTAAAGTGCCTTGTGGGCTTGATAAGAAGGTATTTACTATATTGCATAGCGAACCGTCATAATAAGCGTCTTTCTCGTTTCTTTTCACATCCGAATATTATTAAATGTGAATGTAAATTTGTTTGTTAAGCTTTGTAATATTTCTGAGCAAAGTTGCTGTTGAAAGAGTAAATTTCAGTTGAAAAGAGTAGTCATATTAACTTGTTTTTTGTTACGATTTTTTAGATTTTTATCTATACCGTATACAACACATTCAACACTATATAAAAGTTGGAAATATTGGATGGCCTAAGCATAACATAACAACCTGAATATATCCTAAATTCTCTAAATCGATTGTTGAATACTATTGTTGAAAAGAGCGACGAGATAGAATGAAGGGTAATCAAATAGAATAGCTTCTTCGATACGAATGACGAATTATTTTCGCCTTAGCCAAGTAGCAAGTGTTTTGCGTCAAATCTCTTTCTACAATCGCTAACACCTTTATTCTTTGTATTATTGACTAATATTTTATTTTGTCCGCGTGATTTAGCATTGAGTGACATCATTCCAATACATTTGTTGGTATTTTTTATTAAAGTTTGCATTTACAAAATAAAATTTGGCAAGGTGGCAGGTGTCTATAGCCGAAAGAAGTAGATTTACGCCATTAATAATAATAAATATTTCAGACATCTAACACAGAACGCCATCTAGTTCGAAACTAAGCAAAGCTTGTATTATGGGTACTAGACAACTGATATTAATACATATATACTTTTTTTGTTAATACATACATAGAAAACATCCAAACTCCAAAACGAATATTTGATCATTTACACAACATAGATTTTTACTGGCTGCTTGATGTGGTTGACTGCTATTTTATGAACAACCAAACACGGCATACCCGCATAATTTCGATTAATTCTTAATATTATTGGCCGACCAATTTATTATAATATATTATGCACCCCTGATAACAGCTAAAGTGAACATAATGTTTGGCTGAGTGTTTCGATAATAACCTATAGTTCAAATATTAAAATTATGTTGGCAATTTAAAGTGGCTACGGTATTATGTTAATTTCATTATCCATTAATGTAGGTACGTAGTTCTTAAGTATAGTAGTCATGAAGTAAAAGGGCCGGCTCGACCGGAGTGATACCACAGCCTCACAAAAAACGGGTGTGAAACCGTTTGCGCTTTGTTTCACCGAGTGAGTGAGGACATTGAAGGGTCATACTCCAACCACTTCCTCCCTCCCCCTCTCCCCATCCTCCAAAGGTCGGCAACGCACTTGTGACGCTTCTGGGTAGCTGGTGTCCATGGGCAGTGGTAATCGCTTACCATCAGCCGATACGTCTGCTCGTTTGACCATATTCCATAAAAAAAGAATCGATTGTTTAATAAAGTTTAGTTTACAAAACAAAAAATGTGTCCTAATGACTCAGTTTACTATTTCCAATAATTACTTACCTTTACAATATATAGTAAAAATGTTATTAAATAATGAATGTTATTTAATAATTTTCACTATATAATCTTGTTTTATTTCATATTAGGTATATAGAGAAGGTGGTCGTATGATTTAACAGAAACAATGGAAAATTTCTTGCAAACTATTTTTGAGAACAAAAGCAAGTGGAAAGACTAGAGCAGACCTACACTCAAAATAGGATCTATATCCAAAAATATCTAAACAAACAGGTAGTAATGGTATAACAATATTTTACTTATAATAGTAATTGAACGGTGAATTAAAGATGGACGAAATAAAACCTTCATTATATTTTTAGATCTTGTAAGTAATCCAATTTCTATCGGATAAAGTAAATTGAAAGAAATAAAACTATAATTCCTTTATCTATAGTAATAGCTTGTGGTTCTTAGTTCTAGGAAAGCGACTACTTACTCCAGTAAAAACTATCTTTGTGCTAAAGTGGTTCCAGTATACGTTAATCTTGTTCTCTCGAGGAACAAGTTGAGGCGATCCCCAGCCATGGAAAAAGGATAATTAAGTTTTATGTTAGATAAAAATCTCGTTCAGGATTGGAAATGGATTCTGTTAACAGCAATAGAATTGGACTCTATCGCATGATAACATTATCTACAGAGCACTATTTTGTACACTGATAACCTGAAAGTAGGCTGAACGGTTCAAGTAATGGAATAATTTTTATCATATTTCTTTTTAATTAAAAGGCCTGCGAATTTCTTGTTCACGGGTAATTCAAGTTACCGGTATATGGCCTTGCAATGCTCATCTTGTTGTATATATTTCTTTAAAACCTATTTCTCTTTCATATCTATCTAACCTTTCAACATTCTCTAAATTTTTCGATTAAATCGGTTTCCGGTTATTGGTATAGTACCAAGTAGTGGCTTGGCATCATAATATATAAATAAATAATAAATATTTCGGACATCTAATACACAACGCCGCCTAGTCCCAAGTCTAAGCAGAGCTTGTGTTATGGGTACTTGAACAAGGGATATAAATACATATATACTTTTTTTGTAAATACATACATATTATACATAGAAAACACCTAAACTCCAAAATAAAATATATGTAGATCATAATTATAAATATTTGGTCCGACCCGGGAATCGAACCCGAGACCAGTCAAACGGGACTATAATAAAAACGTGTCCTACACAATGCGGTTAAGTTCTATACTCCATTATTCTTTAACGTATATATAAATTAAACCAATGTTCGAATTGTATTTAAATTAGTAATTAAGATATAACTGATTTCTTATTTAAGATTATGTGTTCAAGAACTATGAAATCTCTAAGTTCAAAAGAAACCAATGTCTTGAGTGGTAAAATACCAATACTGTGGAAACTGTTGGAGAGGGAGGAAAACAAAGCGCAACCAAGAGGGAAAATAAATTAAATCGATTTAAGTTACGATGATTGAATGGAATGAAGTTTTAAATATGGTACACGTTTTTCAATTTTATTTAGCTTTTAAAATTTGATGTATAGTTTGTCGTAGCAATGTTCAGTGTAATGTTATGGTAGATTATATACGGTATTAACATGAAACGTCATGTCGTCACTTAACATGAAACGTCGTAAAAAGTCAATCATTTTTAAAAAAAAATATGAATGACTTTTTGATTGTAATTATAATATTTAGCTGTATTATACAAAGTTTTCATATTACTTTTTTAAATAATCCTAAAGTAAGAATTTTCACAGGATTATCTCAAAATTTGCTTTGCGTAACAATTTGCTTATTGTGAGCTAAAACTCACAATTAGCAAATTGTTACAGTCATGACCCGTTGCTTCGATTAAGGTAGTTAGTGAGCTGAGGTAATTGTAATTCTGTACATACTTATATTAATGCAAATCTTTTTGCAGATTGTTCATTTCAGTCGGATTATGGTCTCGAATCTTAGTGTATCCTGTTAATGCTTTAATGTACTTGAAAGCTGTGTATTCCTTAGAAATATCATTCTTCATTTTTATTACGAGGACTAAACAACATTATTTGTATGACAATGGCTCGACAGCTTTTGAAGCCCTTTTATATAATTCGTTCAGCAGTGGACGACAGTAGGCTGACGAAGAAGACGTTAGCGGGTGCTTTTTTTATAACAGCGTATATTCATTTACTAAATAATAATCTAAGCATACATGTAATAGTCATTTACCATCTTATAAACTGTACACAGATAGCTGAGATGTGAGATATCGAAAAATTTACTGTAAGCAGATGAGGTTACAGTATATACAGTATATACTCTCTTTATTTTTTATTTTTCTCTCTCCATCCAATGGTTGCCTGTAAGAGATTGCCTCCGGGCGATAATGCCGCCAATTGTACTTCTCTAATTTTAAGTTAACCTTGTAATGCATCTGGTGTACAATAAAGTGATCTATTATTATTATTATATAATCCAAAAACAAATTTTAGTGAATTTTAGTTCAGTAATGAGAACAACAGAATCACCACTACTGTTCACTGAAAAGGCAAAACAAATAAAAATATTCAGTCGGAAACGTAAGAGATTTTCAAGTAAATACTAAAAACAAACTGGTTGTTTGAACTCTAATGAAGTGCGGTAACGAGTACACTATCGAAACGCTCGCTCCAAATACCTCAGTCGATATCGTTATTTCGATAGAATAGCAAAAAAATGTTAAAGTTTTTGTTACCCGAACTTTTTCTTTCACAGAGCGCTTTTGACTACCTCAAAGCTACGTCAACTGAAATTCCATGTGAATCGGCAGCAATATGGAGAAAATAAAGTTATAACGTAAATGGTATTGAATGTGTTTTGTGTACTCTTTCGTGTTCGTAAGTGGGACGAAAGAAGCTGCACGTTCTGGACAAGTTTTGTTTTCCTACTTTGCTATGTAATTTGCCGTATGTAAAAGGAAATGTAATGTAAACATTGAACCCGAAACCGGTAGGTATCATCAGTACGTGGTAATTTTAACATATGTGCTTATTTTATTTACATAAATGCAAATTTAAATCCATTCGTATTTTGGGAATTTTTTTTATAACTGATTGCAAATAGTAGAAGTCTCAATTCGACTTCATTTAAAGCGATATATTTATATTATAATTCAAAGCCTTGGGACACATTCACCAATTCCTAACAATGTTTTCAACCATATATGCTATTTATCTATATAAATAAAAATGAATCTCTGAAATTGGATAATTCTTATTTTACGTGTTTGCTATTGTCAGGAAGAGGATTTTATTTTAGAAAATTACGAGAATAATGGATGTGTAGTTTTTTTAAATCTACGACTGTACTACTCTTGTAAAGTTTAAATTTAGAATATAATTACGAAAAAAATGACGGTACGCAGTTCGCAGGGTCAGCTAGTAATATATAAAATTGCTGATATTGCATCTGACGATGCACATGTCCTTGTCTAAGAATCCTGAAATCGAAATCTGTAGATTCTTCACAGATAAGTTAAAAAAAACAATCGGGAATCTTATCGGCAAGTAGTGAAGTTGGCCCTTAGTCACTAATATTAGCTCAAAATCTGTATATTAACGATATTAACAGCGAAGAAGTTTTTTTGAAGTGAAAACATCTTTAGCGGCGCTGTGTACTTTTTTGGAATGGGTAAAACGGTATAAACTCGCGTCAAGTCACGTGACCTGATCGAAAATTCGTAAGACGGATGGAGAGAGGACGTATAAACTCGCGTCAGGTCACGTGACAGGACAGGCGGCGCAGGGCGCTTGCGCGAATGTTCGTGTGTGTATGTAATATAAATTGTCATGTTTGTGTACGATAGCGCAATAAATGAATATTGTATTCCACCACATAAATAATAGTACTTTTATACTGATAATGAAAGCAATTCGTACAAAATTATTCTCTAACCATTCCAAAATATCAAAAATGCACAACGTTAATATTCAAGTTTTCACTTCTGCCGGCACTCCCGGAGTGCAACCCGTCGATTTTTTTTTGTTATATAGGGGGCAAACGAGCAGACGTATCGCCTGATGGTAAGCGATTACCGCTGCCCATGGACACCCGCTACACCAGAGGCGTCACAACTGCGTTGCCGGCCTTTTAGGAAGGAGTACGCTCTTTTCTTGAAGGTTTGAAGATCGTATTGATCCGGAATCACCGCAGGCGACAGCTCATTCCACAGTTTTGCTGTGCGCGGCAGAAAGTTTCAGGAAAATCGCACAGTTGTTGGACTTCCAACCATCTAGATGATGGGGATGAAATTTCTGTCGCGGAGGACGATGGCGGAAAGATGCGGCAGGGATCAATCCGAACAATTCTTTGGAGCACTCCCCATGGTAAATGCGGTAGAAGATGCACAGCAAAGCCACATCTCTACGCATCGCTAGAGAGTCTAGCCGAATCGGAAGTTCCTGGCAATCGACGACAAGACAAAAGTGTTACTAAATGACTTAAAAGTGATGATACTCGCCCGTAATATGTCAATAATGTTGTTTTTAATGAAGACATTTACTCTATGATCCCAATAACTATTATATTTGTGAACGTATTATACTTTTATAAGGCACTTATTTTATGGTAAACTTTAAAGACATTGAGATTTTTAGTTCTAATGGTTTATAAACTTTTGATAATTTTGATTAATGGGTTTGATTTGGTGTTTCAGTCCTATTAACATTAAACACACACACAAAAAACTGACTTACAATAAAACTAGCATAGAGCCATTTTGATTATTTGGAACAAAGATATCCAGGGACAGTCGATAGAATGTAAGTCAGTAATTAGTATAATAAATTATGGAAGAACAAAGAAAATCACTCATATACTCGTACATACACGAACCCTAAAAGGTTGCAATCTATTTTAGTCAGTCGTGTAGAGAGAACAAAATGTTTACAGGAATTCCTACATATGAATGGCAGTAAGTTGTGCGGTTCATTCTAACTGAATGTTAAACAGGGTGAGCGTCACTACAATAGATCACCGCAACGCAATCGCGAAGTTACATATTAGGCCCATATGTTAGCAAGCCACAGACAAAACCAGTCTCACGTTCCGTTATGTTAAACTACGAATTGATTTCCTGAACGAGTTTCTTTGAGATGGCTGTGTTTTTTAATGCCAGTTTCGCAAACATGTGCGTCCTTCGACATATTGCTTTTTTCATTCGTTTTCTATATCCCTGTGTCGTGTTTTCGCTTTAGTAGATGTCGATATTGGGCTTTTTTCGTGTTGTATGACGAATGCCGCACGTTTTTGTTCGTGTAATAAGAGAGATAGAGTGTTTCTGGTTAGTTGGGTGTGAACATTTTTGTTTTAAATCAATAATAGATTATTTTTAAATTAAATCAAAAATATTTAAAAAAAAATCCAATCCTCCATCTGAAATAATAACAGAAATTACGATAAATATTAACATTTCATTTTTAAACTTATAAGATTGATATATCGTAGTTACTTTACATTTCTTTAATGCAATGTTATATTACACACAGTACTACTACTTCTACAGTATCCTATTATACAATCAGTATTCACTATCTTTTAATCAGGACACGTGACCCCGGACGCGGTGCAGGTCACGTGACACCTGACGCGAGTTTATACATTTTTACCCATTCCAAAAAAGTACACAGCGCCGCTAAAGAAGTTTTCACTTCAATAATAAAGGTACGTCTAGATTTTCTTAATGTATTACTTCATTAATGGTTATTTACCAATTCTGTGCTAAAGATATTCTTAATGACATGGCCTATATTCTCACCTAAATATAGGTATAACAGCTCATATCGTCGAATCAAACTAAAATCGTAGCAAGAAAGTCATAATCTCGATGAAAAGTTGAGAGCGGTCGGTGAAAGAGCGATAAATCATTGAATGCCAGTCTTATTGACAGCCAACGTTACATTTAGGAAAACTCTTGAAATCAATTTCCTTGCTGAATTTAAAGGAAAATCGGAACGCTGGTAGGGGGCACTGCTCTCGGTCTCAGCGCTCGGCCGCTCCGGAATCACTGCACTGCACTCGCCAGCTCCAACAACCAATCCTCGGACAAGCTGAAAATTAGATTGTATCTGCAGGTGACATATGCCTTGCTCAATATAATCTCTTTTGCTTTGAATGGCTATCTTCGTTTCTGCATTCGATTTAGACTACAGGATTACGTTTAAATAGAATCGTATGGTTCGAAACGACATTACACATATTCTAAATTTAAATTGAAAATACTTTTGTTATTTGTTTTAATTTTGTTTTTTAATTAAGAGAATAGGGTAGATGTCATCTACCGTATTCTCTTAATTAATAAAATCAGGAGGCTTATTTTTAGAAAGCTGTTTATGCACACAGGATTCTAGGACCTTGGAGAGGAAGGGGAGAATAGAAATTGGTCTGAAGTGGTTGGGGAGAGTGATATTTGCAACTTTAGGTTAGGGGATGACACAAGCTTTGCGCCAAGATGATGGGAAAAAGCCGGAGTACAAGGAGTAGTTAATAATGTGGAACATTATAGGTAAGATATGGTCAAGGATTGTAGTGATCGCATGATCGACGCATGTCGGCTGATTTGATCACAACCAACGGCATTGGATTTGATGGAGAGTATTATCTCTTTAATCTCACATGCGGCAACCGCCGAAAATTTGAAGGGGTTTATATTAGGGCCATTTAAACTCGTCAAGTAATCCACAGTACGGCACCGGATTTGATGATCCAAATAAACAGAGGAGGAGAAATGTCTATTTATCTCATCCAAACCAATCATCCCCTACAGACTATCTGATCGCTGCTTACCGATGCCCCACTGGACATATGGAAGTTTTTAGGAACACTTTCCTAAAAACTTCCATATATTGGTGGGGGATGAACGGGTGATGTTGTCAAGAAAGTGTCGGCGTTTAGTCGTATCATCTGATTGCAATGATTTCTGCCAGTTTTTCTTTCTTCGGTGCCTCCTAAACCTGAAAAAGACCCTATCTCTTCGCCGCATCGTCATGTGTACCTCCTTTGTCATCCAGGGAGCAGGTTGTCTTTTAATTTTAATTTTCTTTATAAGTGCATGAACATCATAAAGGGCTAGAACGTTGTTATTGAAGTTTTTAACTTGCTCGTCTACACTTTCAGTCGAAGTTACTGCGTCCCAATTTAGGTTTGAAGCATCCATACACAGTTTTCCAACCTCGATACGGCCAAAACTACGCATGTACAAAATTCTAGGTTGGATTTTGGGCGGTTTAAGGGTGTAGGAAAGATATATAAGATCATGATTGGAGAATGCAGGTGCTTCCAGTTGGCCGTAGTTGCGGACTAGTGTTGGTGCCGATGGTAAGATTTGCATGCCAGTAGACTTAACAATTTGAAGGAGTTTGCAGGAACGTGAGGTACGGTGAGTTAGGTCTGTGTTAAAATCTCCCATGTTGGGCAATACATTTCAATATTTATTTGATAAAATTTGTAACAGAAATGAAAAGCTGTAATAATTATATTTTTCGAGATATTACAGTCATCTACTCTATTACACATTGAAATTTGCTACATGACATACATCCATTCTATGTATAAATAGAATATATATGTTTTTGTTTAGAATTTCAGAACATAATTATGTAATTTTTAAGAAACTATAAGGAGTGGAAATAGCTATTCCCGCTGCTTCGGTTATCGTGGTAAATAGTATTTTCAAAAATCATAGTAGATATATCCATATCAAATTAAATTATGTTAGGAAAGTTATGCTGTATAGAAAGTATATACTCAATTGCAAAGCTTCATTTTCTTCTCATTTCTACATCAAATGCTAATAATATTCATGTTTCACGTTAAATGAATCTGATAAGTGGAAGTGTTACCATTTAGTAAAGGGAATTTCCTTATGGAAAACGACGCTTTAAAGGAAGATATTTACGCCATGATGAGGCAATAATACCCACGCCCCTATCTTAACATAGAAATAACGTGACGTTTATTACGCGTACTTGTACATGTGTAATCAGATAACAAATTCACTTATAATGCACACGAGTATACATTAAAGTGTAAACAAATCTTTGTACCTTTTAAAATTTAACATCTGTCTTGATCTAAGACTACAGATTTATTAGGATACTTCGCACGCAGTGCAAAGAATAAAGTACAACTTCATTCTTGCAGTTTAAAAACGTAAGATTGAGCGTCTGGCGGCTTAGAGCTGTGTTAAGTGCCGCCCATAAACAAGAGTCCCTCAACACGTCACTTGCTACAAATGGACTCTTTATGTCCCTGTCAAATATAAATTTCCCCGGCTTTTTTCGGTACTCGAAATTTTTGGACTTGTCCGTGGATTTGCCTAATGGTTACAGCTATTTCATCAGCGATTCTGCACACACTTATCTTGTTATTCGATAAATTGGCTTAACTTTTAATGGCTTTTAATAATAATAATAATACTTTATTTCAAACACAAGGTTCATAGGTAATTTACATCAATACATAGAAAAATAAATAAAAAATAAAATAAAATAATACAAATACCAATAAAACAAACTAGAACATACAATAAATAAAAAAAATAAAAATTTTAAGGCGACTGTTTTTAACCAGTGCTTGTACATACAGGACAGATAGGAATATTATCCTATCTGACAGACTTTTAATGATGGAATTCTTACACCGTCAACTCTGGATATGAATCGAGCCATGCGATTTCTCTGGATGACTTCAAAAGAGTTAACTCGCGCCTCAAAGAACATAGCGGAAGCGCTACAGTATCGTGGTAGTCCCATGAGTTGCCTAAAGATGTTGTTATAGGCAACTCGAATGCTGTTAATGGATTTTTTATTATAGTCTGTCCAAAGTTGACAAGTGTAAAATGTCTGACAAAAGGAGCGAAACAATGTAACTTTAATATATGGGGAAGACTTACAATATTTCCTATAGATCATATTGCCTACAACACATAAGGTTCTCCGTTGACGTTCAATGTCGCTGTCATCTTTTAAGTTTGACGTTACAATGTGGCCAAGGTACCTATTTTCGACTATTTCAATATTTAAACTTTAGAAGTCAGAAGTAGTGAAAAAATTATGGCAAGTAGTGTAAGTATATATATTTATAGATAACTTATAGATAAATAAATAGCTAAATTTCTATTGGATAGTTATCCCACTAATATTATAAACGTGAAAGTTTGTGAGTATGTAAGTGAGTATGTTTGTTGCTCTTTCACGCAAAAACTACTGAATGGATTTTGATGAAACATTACAATAATATAGCTTATACATCAGAATAATACATAGGCTACAATTTATAAAGATACTAGCTTCGCCTAGTGTCGTAGCACCGCGGAGTTCAGTTAGTAGTCTATAATTTTATTGAAAGATGTCGGACTGTTAATTTAATTTTTGATGAAATCTAGTGAACCTATGCATATACGTAACATTTTGGTAAAAAAATATCGTTACAAAATTTAAAGAAAATTCTACGTAAACTAATGCAATTTCTATATTTTTTTCTATATTATTTCATGCACATTGGGTATAACAATCATATATCTGTCCGTGACGTTTTCACGGCTAAACCGCTACACCGATATCATTTTTATTTATTTATTTATTTTTTAAAGATAACTCCCCCACTAGGAATAATTCCTGTGTCGCGGAGGACTTTACAAACATACGTGAAACGGACACAGAGAACACCTTGACTTAGAACAACAATTTATGGATCACATAAAGTGTTATTCCATGTGGGATTTGAACCCACAATACTTGGCGAAGTAGGGAACGGCGTGGCGACCGCTTAACCATTAGGCCAAACGTGCAGTTGTATTTGGCATGTAAATACGATGATTTTCCAAGGAGGACATAGGGGTACTATTAACCGTGATAACCCACACACACGCAGGCGGAGACACGGGCAAAAGCTAGTTTCATAATAAATATAATAAATATTTTCGGGCATCGAACACACCACGCCATCTAGTCCCAAACTAAGCAGGCTTGTATGATGGGTACTAGACAACTGATATACAAATATAATTACATACTTATTTATTCTAAATACATATTATACCTAAAATACACGTAAACTTCGAAACAAATATTTACATTTTTTTAATTTTGAAAGATCCTCCCTGACAGAACTTATCACAGCAGTATGACGGTCAGTTGCAACTATCAATATCTTTTGATTTGGTCCAATTCTATATTAACATTCGAACTACGCGCAAGTGGGGATTCTAAAACTACAGTATAAAACATTTATAAATATATGTATATTACTGTTATTTCTTCCTTATTTTTAAACCTAAAATGACCGAGAGAAATAATATGAAAAAAAAACTCATAATAAAAACTATTTAATACTATTTATTTCATTTTATAATGAGGTGATCCTGTAGAGAATCAAGATCATGGACATAGCCCAAAGGATTAGCAAGGTGAAGTGGCAGTAGGATGGTAATATTAACCGCAGAACTGATTATCGTTGGGGTAAACGGGTTCTTGAGTGGAAACCGCATTTTGGCAAACATAGTGTAGAAAATCCACAGACCAGGTGGAATGATGATGTGCGCAAGACAGCTGGCAGGAGCTGGACGCGAGAATCCGAGGATCGAACCACCACTTGGTTTAATTGGCCAGAGGCCTATGTCCAGCAGTGGACTACGATAGGATGATGATGAATACTATTTATTATTTATGTAAAATGTGATTAAGATAAAATATTGAATTTAGTTGAAAACATAATCAAAAGTTTTTTTACTTAAAATAGAACTCAATACAAATACCGTTACAATGAAAATATTATTTCAGAGTTCACTGCACCGAACAACACAAACATCATTGTTTGTTTTTGTCCCGCGCGATAGTTTTTGATATATGGACTGGATAAAAAATGTATAATAGACAAATGTTTGTGAACTGTCGGTAGAGTGAAGGCGGAACGACTGAATGAAAAAAATTCAAACCAGTTTATCAGGCATTTTGGCGCGAGAGTTGCTTGTCAAGAGAGGCTGACAGGACTCATGCTGTGATGTTTCGTTACTGCCAGGCCCGCTACACATTTTTTTCTTCTATCAGTACACAGTGGTTGCAATTCAACACTCGTTTTTCGTTTACTTCCCTTCAACGTTTGCTTTGTTCGCAGCCGGATAAACACAGCTCTGTAACGTATGTGTGTGCCTGACCATTTTTTCGACTTGTTTAATGCTTTGTTGGATACAATTTTTCCTGCTAACTCCGAGCCAGCCGGCCTCACCGCAGAGGGCCGGAATTGGGGCAATTCATAAAGAAAATTAATGTATAAGTGGTTAAGCTCAGCTATCATTCAAAATAAGTGAGGTTCATAAAACTCGTTTAATACTTTATTTTAGCTTAAACTTCCGTACCGTTTAAATTATTTGTCCGTAGAGGCTGGAGCCATTCCAAATTAAATTATACGCAGAAAATTTTCGGTCACATTGCAAAATTCATTATGATTTCTGTTCAGTGCGATACGTTTAGCGGAGTCGTTTTTACTTAATTCGTTGCCAAGTTGTTCGCTGTGAAACAAGTGAAGCATTTAAATTGAATTCCGGATGACAATTTGAATTCCTGTAATAACAGTTCGGTTGTTTGGGACAATCGTACTAATCCTACAATAATTTACGACACCGAAATTTTGGTTACCGCTTTTGTTGACAAAGTGTTAAGTGTCTCCTAATTGCTTTAACTAAACTATTACGTTAACTAGCTTTCTTATATGCCTCTCATGTACTTTATGTGTGGGTTCGTTCATTTATCACTTTTATTAAGCACTCAATTTATATTCTATTGTAGGAGCAAAAGATTTCAGATACAAAAATATTAAATAAAAATTATAGTCCCAAGCTAAGCAGAGCTTGTGTTATTGATAATAGACAACTGATATGAATACATATATACTTTTTTTTGTAAATACATACATATTACACATAGGAAACACTCAAACTTCGAAACAAATATTTGTAAATCACACAAATACTTGGTCCAACCCAGGATTTGAACCCGAGACCTCAAGCACAGCAGTCGCATTCACTACCACTGCGCCACCGAGGCAGTCATAAAGGTATAAAGTGCTAATACTACTAAATTTAGTAAATCCTTATTTTTACCCGACCACGGCAAAGCCAAAGGAGGGTTATGATTTTGACAGGCTATTTTATTTCATATGTTCCCTCACAGCTCCTTAATTAGTAATTAGCACTTGACAAATGAGTATCTTTAGAAGCGTCTTGATTGTTCGTTGGTTATAGGCTATATGACGCGTCACTGAATCTTATGTGGCGCCCTCTAGCAGTCATAAAGTACTGTGTTAAAAAAGTTTGAGATAAATATGCCATTTTTAGTATCATAGGACTAGTTACTTGTACATTTAAAATATTTTTAGCATTTGCTCTTGACTTTGTGCGTATTTATTCGTTATTTGTGATATTTCTATGGTATTTAAAATATATTTTGCAAAGAAGTAGAAGTAGTCACACATTACATAGAAACGCACCATTACATTTTAACAACGCGTGACTACGGCTTTTCAAACTTGTTTCATACTTTTTCAGCGTCGTTTTTGTCGTAGTTGGGTTTTAGTTTTTACTTTTTTTATTTAATTTCATTCAGTAACTCGAACATACTTTTTTTTTTTTTTTAATTTTTTTTTTACCATATGTCCAATTGTGAACGCAGCATGATCGTTATACATATGAATACGTAACTTGGTTAATAAAACAAAATTGTTTTGATCCCGCAACCGACAACGATATTTAGACTTGATTTATAATGTACTAACCACGATAGCATTCTATGTAAAAAATCTGTTAAAAATAAACAAAGATTAATCATATAGTAAATGAAAACTATTTTCAATATTGACCAAGTAGATTGGCATGTTCTCGAAATGAGATGGTCGATACGCCGCAAAACAGCCAACCACAAGAGCTCGCAAACCGTTCAAACCTGCGGTCACAGATTGTTACAGAACCAAATAAACTTTATCATATTAATGAATAACTCGTACTACACCGTGTTTGTTTATTTATTTCACACCGGCTTTCTGTGTAAGTGGGTAACTTTGGCTACTTTTTTAAGACTAGCTTCGGCGTTACTCACGGTACGACAATAACCGCGGAAAACATCGCGGGGTTCAGCTAGTATCTTATAAATTTTAGAAACACCCTAGAAGATCGAAGGAGAATTAATAATCTAAATAATTTATGCATAAATTATACAAAACACAACATACAAGCATGTTACTAACATTAATTAAATCGAACCTTAATATTATTACCTAGTCGATTAGTCGCAAAGCCCATCGTGCCTCGAAGGTATTATCTATACAAATAAATAAAATTGGAGTGTCTGTTCGTAATATTAAAATAACCGCTGTCTACTACATGCATATGAATGTATATACGGTGCACATATCAAAATATATATATTTTTAAAATTTTTGTCTGTCTGTCTGTCTGTTTGTTTCTGCTAATCTCTGGAACAGCTGGACCGATTTGGACGGGACTTTCACTGGTAGGTAGCTGATGGTACAAAGAGTAACTTAGGCTTACATTTTTAGACTAGCTTCGCCCCGCGGCGTATCCCACGATACGATAATAACCGCGGGTAACACCGCGGGGTTCAGCTAGTGTTTCATAATATTGATGAAGAGTGAAAGAGCCTATCACTATTTTGCTGCTGCAACTTCTCCTACTATCCTATAATTAACTATAACTGCATGATTGAAAATAAATTAACATTGGATAACGTACAGAAATGGAAGCTATTTTACATTAACTGTTATATTTGTTACTAGTTGAACCCCGCGGGGAAAATCTAGTCTAAAAAGTAACGTTACTCTTTATATCCTCTGTTATATTTACTCGTATTACTAGTTGAACCCCGCGGGGAAAAGCTAGTCTAAAAAGTAACGTTACTCTTTATATCCTCTGTTATATTTACTCGTATTACTAGTTGAACCCCGCGGGGAAAAGCTAGTCTAAAAAGTAACGTTACTCTTTATATCCTCTGTTATATTTACTCGTATTACTAGTTAAACCCCGCGGGGAAAAGCTAGTCTAAAAAGTAACGTTACTCTTTATATCCTCTGTTATATTTACTCGTATTACTAGTTGAACCCCGCGGGGAAAAGCTAGTCTAAAAAAGTAGCCTAAGTTACTCCTTATATCATCAACTATCTACCAGTAAAAGACCCGTCGAAATCGGACCAGCGGTTTCAGAGATTAACTGAAACAAACAGACAGACAAAAATAGTAAAAATAAATATTCATATAAACGTACCGTGTTGTTATTATTAGGTTGCGAAAATATAATTGTTAACAAAAACAAAATACAAAATATTAGTTAGGACATAAGTCTAATTATTTAATAATAAAAACAGCCGCGGCCTACGCCGCGAGGCGAAGCTACGAGTAGTATTTTTATAAATTGTAGCCTATGTGTTATTCTTATGTATAAGCTTATTATTTATATTATATTTATATTTATTATTGTAAAGTTTTGTGGGAGAACGGATATCATGTTCCACCCAACACAAAGGGAGGATCCTCCGACCAAGCGATGTGATCGTGCCTGGCAGGCTACTGCCCAACAGTTGATGTTGGGATGTTGTATATATGATAATCGGCGCGAGAACTATTTATGGCGTAATTCAGGATTTGTAGTTACTCCGTGTAGTGCGTTGCTCCGTAGTTCAGTGTATCTTTGGTAGATGGCGCTGTAGTAGGTTATTGTTGTTTTTATATGTGGAAGTCTCCACAGTTTCATCAAAATCCATTCAGTAGTTTTTGCGTGGAAGAGCAACAAAGATACTCACTTACATACTCACAAACTTTCGCATTTATAATATGAGTTGGATTATATTTACAAAAACACAGAGTGAACACTCCCAAATCCATACATTTGAACTTGCCGCAGCCCGCTCCGCTCCCGCTTATTTTGTATACGCGGCCTTACACACATGACGTCAGTTTCAATGTCAATAGTAAATAAGTGTAAACAATAGCAAATATCAAGAGACACAATTTCTAATACATTTCTTTGTTATACTAATAGTCCACGGGCCCACGTACAAGGGATTTCAGTGATTAATAACAGGCTGAAAGTTTATACACAGCTTCGTTTTGACGAGACCCCGAACTTTTATTATTGGACCAAATTCTGATAGTGACAGGACAAAGCGGGATAGGGAGCGAAACACGTCGATTTGATGAGTGTCTCAAATTAATAAATAACAGTATCTAAAATCAATACTTCGAGAAAATACGATGGAAAACTGAGAAAAACTTGTGGCATACAAAGTGAATGGTATCTTCCCGAGTGACCCCCAGCTCTAACATGTCAGAATGGTGACTTGAAAATTTTTATTCATTTTCATTAATAACAAACTGATTTTTGTTTTGGGGCTTGTAAAATATATATTTTTCATAAAAAATGCATCGGCATACAAATTCGATGGTAATTTTTTTGAGACCTACACTTGAAAGTTGTCAAGATTATGTTAATATTTTTTCGAGTGTGGGACACTCATCAAATCGACGTGTTTCGCTCCCTATCCCGCTTTTTCCTGCCACTAACAGAATTTGGTCCAATAATAAAAGTTGGGGGTCTCGTCAAAACGAAGCTGTGTATAAACTTTCAGCCTGTTATTAATCACTGAAATCCCTTGTACGTGGGCCCGTGGACTATAAGTAGTTGTTGCGCTACGAAGAATTTATTAATGAATGGGTTTTAAAGTCTATTAATTAAAATTTCTTTAGTTTCACGTATAGGGACTTTATTGTTTTTAAGGATCATAGAGAGACTAGCTGACCCGGCACACGTTGTTTTACCATGAAAAAAAAATAAGGGTGGGTCACCCTTAACATTTAGAATATAATGAAACAAATAAAATTACTATAATACTTACATGGTTTTAACATTTCTAATTATTTTTAAATAACATTACTATGTTCAAAAAAAGTATAATAAAGATGAATCATAAAAAAGTTTTTAAAGCATAAAATAATTACTTTTAGACCGTCAGCTATTGGGGTTAACGAAATTTTAAATAACACGCGCTCAACCGCCGGCTATATTTAGTCACAAAGAAAAATCAAATAGGCTTTGAAATTTCATGTTTCATTAACCATGTTTATAACTGCTACTTAGACGAAACTTCGTTCTTTATTTTCTAAGGGATTCTGAGTGAATTAATTCTGTTCATTTACTTTACCTAATCAAGTGTACCTTTTAAAGAGCAAATTATTAGAAACAGGTGCGTGAAAATAGTTTTATAACTTTGATTATTTGACATGGTTGAGTACACACTATTATGGGCATGTTTGACCGGAGCACCACGGCTTTACAAGACACTGGTTCTTAGGCATCTGCTTAATTGCTTTGGACCGAGAGAGTGAGGTTATTCTTCTTCTTTGTCCTAGCCATTTCCCATTATTTAGGGTCGGCTCTCCTCGTTCTGCGGCGCCAGGACAATCTATCCTGGATTGTCGAAACATTTGTTTGGGCAAGCTCTAAGTCCTTGGCCACCGTGGACCACCAGGTGGCTAGTGGGTGTCCTCTACCTTGCCTAATATTTGGTAGCGCCAGGGCTTGTTTCACTGCCTTCAGGGCGTGACATGACCGAACCATCGTAGGCGGCTTTCGCTGAGTTTTTTTGCTATGGGCGCGATCTTGAAACTTCCTCTAATGTGCTCGTTTCTCACTTGATCGAGTCGAGTTACACCTGCTGCCTGCTGCTGAGTCAGGTTATCCTTAGATAATGATAAAGTCTGTGGCGACCTCCACATACAGCTCCATCTACCGAAGATGCACTGAACTACGGAGCAACGTACAACACGAATAAACTACCAATCCTGAATCGCGCAGTAGAAGTTCTCGCGCCGATTATCATATACACAACATCCTAACATCAACTGTTGGGCAGTTGCCCGCCAGGCATGATCACCTCGCCTTTTTTTTTTTTTTTTTTTTTTATTGAATAGTGGGCAAACGAGCAGACGTATCACCTGATGGTAAGCGATTACCGCCGCCCATGGACACCCGCAACACCAAAGGCGTCACAAGTGCGTTGCCGACCTTTGGGGGATAGGAAAGGGGATGGGGGGAGGGGTTGGGGGTATGGGCCTCCGGTATCCTCACTCACTCGGTGAAACACAGCGCAAACGCTATTTCACACTGGTTTTCTGTGAGGCCGTGGTATCACTCCGGTCGAGCTGACCCATTCATGCCGAAGCATAGCTCTCCCACGGTGGTCGGAGGATCCTCCCTTTGTGTTGGATCATGTTCCATCATGATACCCGTTCCCCACAAGTCCAAGCTCTTTTTTGAGGGAGCGAAGAAGGCATTTGCTTTTTAGTTAGGTTAGTTTTATTTTAGGTGATCATGGTCGATAGTAATCACTTACAGTGAGGAGCGTATTTGCACATTTTTTATGTATGTATTTGATTCAGGTATGTGTTTCTGGAATGCCCAAATACTCGAGTCAGTGAGCGACGAATATCTTCACAAACGGCTCTACTCGTACACTGATTATTTTCTTCTTATCGTGTCGATGGCAACACTTATACGATTTCGGTTCAATGTTTTGCGACACGAGTGCCGTTTGGCCTTGCTAGGTATAGGTTATAAAATGTGGACGATTCTGGGTTCACGGGTATATAAACCAATGGCCCACCTTCTGTGATGATATGCCACAGTCGCATTCATTTGAGAATTCATAAATTTCCTTCTTGTCAGATTGTGCCTTGATTTACCAACCCGAGTACGCAGTCTATTGAGTACCTTTAAGGTAGGCCAGGAGAGCTTACCACCTGGAGGTATATTTTCTGTCGATTTCGTTGTTATTTATTTATTATTATTTAATTTTGTTATCTGCTTTTAGCCTTACAGTGGGTGAAAAGGATCAGTTTCCATTTATCTATGGCGGAGGCTACTTTTCCACAAACTATTGGAGGGGCAATGGTTGCTACTAATGAAAGAAATCCACGTTTCCAATTGTTTATACAAACAACAAGACTGTTTAAAACGAACACTTGATTGTTATTCTTTAATATACCTACGTATATTTTGCCCAGAATTTACGATATGCGAGTGAGTGATAAATGTGAAAATATATTAACTGATCCACATCTCCGTCCGGAAACGTATTGGTTACGAAAGTGACAACGATAACATCGAAGCGTTTTAAATACTTCCAATTCAATATTTTATAAAAATTGTAGTCGTATAATATTTGTTTGCTCGGTTTCTTAGTCGATGATTTGAAAAGTTGTAAATTACCATAGACTATATTACCACGCGATATTATTAATTTCTGTTAAAAGAACATCAAGAGTCATTGAAAAAACAATTCTTTGAAATATAATTGTCATTTTACTTAAACGTACCCTCGAAAAATATTATAAATGCTTTAAGAATATTGATTAGCCTTATTTATAAGTATGGTATGTGCCATCCATAGTTATTAATAGCTTGACAGTTAACTGTTAGTTATAATTACAAGGTATTCACGGTATTGGATCATTTTTAATGTTGGTTAATAAATTGAATTAATAATTTAGAAAAGAAAAATATGTTATAACTTATAATTTCTATTTATAACGAGTTAATCCCAACACAAACGCTATGCAGAAAAGGATTTGTTTAATCAAACTCTATTAACGTACCTACATTGGACTAAGTAAACATGCAAAGTTAATTAGTACTGTTGCGCCATAACCAGATGAATCTCGTGTCCACTAGAATAATCGAGAACTGTCGAGGACAACACCATCTAGTATCGGAAAGCGCGCAACTGTGTGCATTATGACGATTACTCGACGCTAGATGGCGCTACAAACAGCTCTAGAGTAATCTATTTAGCCTAGAAACATCGATCGAATGTTTTCGTAGTTTCGAGTAATTTCCACGGCCATATAAAAGCGGAACGTGTTGGCCGTAGGGACAGTATTGTTTCACGATACAGCGGATAAACATGGAAGAGATCTTCTAGTGCGACTAACCAGTGATTTAGTGATTTCTTATTGTAAAAAGTGTTCTTAATAAATATTGTGTTATTTTTGGTAATTAATCGAGTACTTTAATTTATTTAATACCCAGCTCGTAACAATTTGGTGTCAGAAGTGGGATTAAAGTATGCCGGTTTTACCAAAGGAAGACACGGAAGGTATCCGAACTAGGAGTCAGCGCCAGCAAGAGGCTGATCAGAGGCGATTTGGAAGTGCACAACTGCCTACATCGGAAGATCAGCATCCAGCTATGGAAACCACGCCGTCCACATCCGCAGCAGCTCCAGATATCACGGCCCTAATGGCGATGCTCCAAGAGCAGGCCCGCCGCCAGGAGGAGCAGGCCCGCCGCTTGGAAGAGCAGCTACAGCGGGACAAAGAGGAGCAGACCCGCCATCAGGAGGAGCAGGCCCGCCGCCAGGAGGAGCAGGCCCGCCGCCAGGAGGAGCAGGCCCGCCGCTTGGAAGAGCAGCTGCAGCGGGATAAAGAGGAGCAGGCACGCCGCCAGGAGGAACAGATGCTCTTGTTAAAAGGCATTCATGAGACTTTCGGCAAAGAAATCAAGGTAGTGAAGGATCCGGTTCTTCAACACGAGAATCGTATCACTGAGGCCGAAACTCAAATTGCTGACGTGAAGAAGGCCTTAGGAAACCTTAAAGTTGGAGACGGAGCGGCGACTATAGTAACTGCTGCTCCTTCGGTACGGGGGTTCAAAGTACCGCCGTTTGATGGAACATCTTCGTGGTCAGCCTACAAGATTCAGTTTGAGGCTGTTATGACGGCAAACGGCTGGACAAAGGAACAAGCTATGACCGCGCTCACCTTGGGTCTTCGAGACCAGGCTCTAACCGTCCTCGAAGCCCTCGGTAAGAAGGTAACCTATGAGCAACTGCTGGAGGCATTGGAAGCAAGATATGGTGACGCTCATCTGGAGCACGTGTTTCGTGCACAGCTGAAGGATCGTGCCCAACGCATCGGTGAAAACTTGCAACAGTGGGCTCTGGAAGTTGAGAAACTGGTCCGTAAGGCATACCAGTCTGCACCTGCGCTCGTTGACGGGAATCTGGTGCAAGCTTGTATCGATGGCATCCGTGACCTCGAAGTTAGAGCTGCTGTGAGACTTGGGCACCATGAAACTCTCAAGGACGCTCTGGCCCATGCTTTGGAGGTGGAAGCTGTGAGACAAGACCATCGGTTTCATCGGGTCCGGGAGGTTGTGGCGTCACCTGTGCGGGACCGATTTCACGGTTACAGCCCTAGATGTTACGCCTGTGGTGAAAAAGGTCACCTTCGGTCCAACTGTCCTAAGCGAAGCATAAGAAGAGAATACGAGCGGTTTCAGGAGAATAAGGCGGTTGATAGTACTGCCCGACAACAGCAGGGCAGAGCTGCTGTGAGACTTGAGCACCATGAAACTCTCAAGGACGCTCTGGCCCATGCTTTGGAGGTGAAAGCTGTGAGACAAGACCATCGGTCTCATCGGGTCCGGGAGGATGTGGCATCACCGGTGCGGGACCGATTTAATAGGTACAGCCCTAGATGCTACGCCTGTGGTGAAAAAGGTCACCTTCGGTCCAGCTGCCCTAAGCGAAGCATAAGAAGAGAATATGAGCAGTTTCAGGAGAATAAGGCGGTTGATAGTACTGCCCGACATCGCAGTGGAAAGTCTCACGGTAACGCAGACGCATTAGCAAGAAGACCTTGCCTTGAAGACTGCAAGCAAGAAGTAAAGGAAGCTGTTCCTATAAGGACGATAAAGACGGACCTTAGCAACGAATGGAAGGAAAGCCTACAGCAAGCACAGCAAGAGGATGCAGATCTCAAACCACTTCTCGAGTGGATTAAAGCTGAGACTCCTAAGCCACACTGGAGCGAAGTCGCATCGCTGAGTTCAACCGCGAAGAGTTATTGGGCTCAATGGGATAGTCTAGTCATCCAGGATGGAGTCTTGTGCCGTAAATGGGAAAACACTCGAGGAGACTGCTGTCATCTGCAAATGATTGTTCCTAAAGCTAAGATACCAGTGGTCCTGCAGCTCTACCATAACGAATGTTCAGGAGGTCATATGGGAGTTAAGAAGACATTGTTAAAGATAAGGGAAAGATTCTACTGGATTCATTGTCGTGATGATGTTGAGGACTGGTGTCGCAAGTGTACCAGTTGTGCGGCCGTGAAGGGACCTCATACACGTAGCAGAGGCGCATTGAAATTGTATAATGTTGGTGCACCCTGGGAAAGAATTGCTATAGACGTGGCAGGACTGTTTCCTGAAAGTGAAAGCGGAAACAAGTACTTCATGGTCGTAATGGATTACTTCACTAAGTGGCCAGAAGTCTTTGCCATTCCCAACCAAGAGGCATCAACAGTTGCAGATAAATTAGTGCACGAAGTCTTCTGTCGTTTTGGAGTGCCTTTAGAAATCCACAGTGACCAAGGAAGAAATTTTGAGTCTCAAATATTTCAAGAAATGTGTCGAGTGATGGGTGCTCACAAAACCAGAACCACCTCTTACCACCCACAATCGGACGGAATGGTGGAACGATTTAACCAAACACTAGAGAGGTATCTGGCAAAAGTAGTTGAAAGTAAGCAAAAAGATTGGGACAAACACATCCAACCGTTTCTTCTGTCATACCGAAGTGCAGTCCACGAATGTACTTCCGTAACACCAGCTTTTGCAAACTTCGGAAGAGAACTACGGTTGCCTGCAGACTTGATCACTGGAATACCCCCTGATACCCCGCGAAGTATAACGGAGTACGCGAATGACTTGCGGAACAAGATGAATGACATTTATGAGCATGTCAGACAATCGGGCCAACAAATGTCTGAAAAGATGAAAACCCGTTATGACCGGAAAGCGAATAATAAGGGCGTCGAAGAGTGTTCGCTAGTATGGCTACATAATCCAGTTCACCGTAAAGGGAGATCTCCGAAGCTACAAGCAAAATGGGATGGGCCATACCGGGTAGTCACTAAAATCAATGATGTTACCTACCGGATACAGAAGTGTCCAAGAGGCGCCCCAAAGATAGTTCATGTAGATCGACTGGCGCGATACTATGGAACCGATAATGCTCGGGACGAGCATGTCTTAGGAGGGGGCAGTGTTGCGTCATAACCAGATGAATCTCGTGTCCACTAGAATAATCGAGAACTGTCGAGGACAACGCCATCTAGTATCGGAAAGCGCGCAACTGTGTGCATTATGACGATTACTCGACGCTAGATGGCGCTACAAACAGCTCTAGAGTAATCTATTTAGCCTAGAAACATCGATCGAATGTTTTCGTAGTTTCGAGTAATTTCCACGGCCATATAAAAGCGGAACGTGTTGGCCGTAGGGACAGTATTGTTTCACGATACAGCGGATAAACATGGAAGAGATCTTTTAGTGCGACTAACCAGTGATTTAGTGATTTCTTATTGTAAAAAGTGTTCTTAATAAATATTGTGTTATTTTTGGTAATTAATCGAGTACTTTAATTTATTTAATACCCAGCTCGTAACAGTACCAACGTTTATAGATCGCAATGTTTATAGGAACGCCAACGCTAGGGGATAATATATTTTCAGTTCATCCATTTCTTTTTGCAAAGCAGTGGAAATTCCATTTCAGTTAATAAATATCAGAATTAATCACAAGGGAAAAGATATAGGAGTCAAATTGAGTGCTTTTTCAAGCAGATCACGTAGCACTTACATATAAAGCGGTTTGGAAAGAGAAACTTAAAGTCACAACTTTTAAACCAAATACGTGATTTAATTTAATAGTAGAATCTCTTGCTTCCACTACCATTTCGAAAAGTCGTCCTTAGATATGTTCAATTTTCTTTCATATTTTGGATAGAATGTTAGTGTGTATTGACAATTTATTTGAAATTAACTATATACTCACAGACAAAATTGTAAGTTATAAATGAATTAATAAAAATCTTTATATTAATATATGTACGTTTTAAGGAATAATACAGTTAAAAAAAGAAAACATTAGTTGATGGTTGATATATTACTTCATTTGTAGTAGCATTTGATGTATAACACCTAACACAGCTTTGTTTTTCAGCTTCGTTTTGCATTCCATTCCTTTCCATGAAAATACTTCTACAGATTGCGATGTTAAAAGATAAGAAAGAAATACACAACAAAATGTTTGTTCTACCTTATCAAGCCGATTATTAAATTAAACTTTTGTTTCTAGCTAAAATCGAATAATCAGAAGCTGTACTCCAACTTGACGCTTCACTGTTAACTTGCAGCTTTAAGCGAAGTAGAAATAACTTCAAAAGTAAAAAAGAACCCACTCTAAACTGAAATTTAAGTTTCAAGCGGACTCTTTGGACGGACAGGCCAATTGCAGTTACTCGACTTTCAGGGATTGCCGTTAGATAAAAGCTATAGTATTGTATATTTTTTTCTGTGAGTTTGAGTTATGTTTCCAAAATACTGAGATAGATGCTTATTGTATGAAATGTATAAATTACACTACTGTTGCTGAAAGTATTTATATTACATGCACAATAGAACCGACACCTAGTATCTCTTGTATGAAAAATCAATGAGTCGAATTATTCTCCGTTGTACGAGTGTTCCGAGATATTGCCAGACGTGTAATAATTTGTAACAGATTTCCGAAGCCGTTATGTCGTACATGAGTAGATTCATAAACTAATTTAATAAACCATTAAAGCTATCTGGACCAGGAGTAGCCATGGTGATTTATAGCAATATGAGAACATTAAAAACGCATTACGAAAACATGACTTTAGGCGAAAAATTTAACAGCGCCATATATAACGCGGAGCGGATGTTGTGTGTTTGGCGGAAATTAAAAAAATATATAATGAACGCTAAGTAAATTGTTTACAGAATTTATAGGAGCAACTTTATTAACTTAAGATACTGTTCACGTTTAATTAGTTTTTTAGTATAAAAATATATTAACCTATAGTTAACAATTCTCGTTACATAGTAAAGTCTATGGATATGTTTAGTATGAATATGGATATATATCTATAGATATATATATATTTCTAATTTAGCTATACTAAGGGACGAGGGGTATGTAGAAAATGGTACCTCCAGTATTTCATAAAAAGGCTTATGATTCTGATCTTACTTTACGTGTTGTTACATCATAGAGAGATTCTATTTAAATACGTGTGCCGATTCAACCTTTAGTTGTACATGTAACTAATCCCTCTAACAAGTTAAATTAGTAATGTTTCAAACTAAACCATAGAGAGAACTTAAAATGTTACATCAGTTAATTCGGAAGTTTGTCACGGCTTTAAAACATATTTACCTGCTACCTGATGTTCATATAACATATCATATAAACCATAGTATTAAATAGACCTAAAGTGAACGGAGAAGCTTTGTGTAACACATTTGAAATTGTCAATTAATTATATAAATAATGGATGACTGAATATTTGTCGCCGACAACATGTATTACAAATATTTGATTTAACATGTAGAGCGAGAGGTCTTGACCTCTGTTAATTCAAATTCTCAATTTAAAGGTCTATTACATTTAACGGCAGGAATTTGTATGAAAGGGTAAGTCACACACGTAATGATTGGGAATAATTAGTGGAAACAAACTCTTCTAATTGAACAGTCAGCAACTGGTAAAATTTAAATGTAAATTGAAGTATATAGTTACGTAAATGTTATTTACCTTTAACAAAAAATACTGTTTTACTTTTGAAATATATTTCGAAGACAATTGACTTATTTTATCAAGCATGAAAGTTATTTTAACGACTATAAAACAGTGTAAAAAAATTAACAATGATTTTAAACACGACTTATTGCATTGGTATATCTATTCTCATTTAAAAGTTAGTCTGACTACGGCACAGTTATAATGCCACGGCTAGTCACAGGGCAGCCATACTTTTTCAAAAATGGGCCGGCTCGATTTTAGTTGCCGAATATCTGAAACCAATATTAATCATCACTGATAAGGTATATAAAATGCGAAACTATGAAACGTCCATCTAATGACACGTCATTAGCAACCATAATCGTAAGGCAAACTAAGAAAATTTTACTAATCATACTGAGCTGCTTCAACGCAAAACGATAGCAACTAAGTAGTGTTAAAAATATTTTGATGAAATGGCAACCAGCCGGATCAGTGGTATCAGCTATTTCTGCCAATGTCGAGTGTTTAAAGTCTTCAAATCTTAAGTCTTCAGGTCTTCGTCGTGATCAAATTAATGATAAAAATATAAAAAATGTGGATAAGATGAAATGGGGACTGTCTTTCGAAAAACAAAAACGATCTCCGTGAAAACTTCTTTAGGCGCGTTAAGCACTTTTCATGGAACTCGCGTCATCGTCACCGAACGCTTTCCATGACCTAAATTTTTAATTCTTTTTATCGCGCAATTTATTTAGAGAAAAGAGGTTTGTTTCAGGTGAACTTAAGAAACTGTTTATTTATAGTTTTGAATTTTTACTCCTATCGGCAGGCCTCATGAACTGCTTTTTGTTTTTTTATTACAGATATACTGATATCCTTAAATGTGATGTAGTATTTACAAAGTATTTTGTACTTTTGACAAAACAAAGAACAAATATTTTTAATCGCTCTTGAAAGGAACAAAGAAACAAACAATGTTGTACGAAATATTATTCAAAATTCCCTAAAGCTGCAGTAACAAATTAGTTACTGAACATTCTGACAGTTTATAAAATACGTATTGATTTTTTCCGCTCGTCCTTCCTTGAAACGAATTTTCTGTGGCTGTATAGAAAATAAGGTATTTGATACTTTCCCTTATGTAACTATGTAAATCACTATAAAAAAAAGTACTTAAATCTAGTTTTTATGGTTAGTGTAATTATGTACTATCAAAATTGTTATATTTTGATTCTATATTAAACTTGTCTATTCTTGATCCTTTTAAATATAAATTTAAATTGATGGTTATCTTTTATGAGTCATTGATGTTACGTTTTATGTACAAGGTGTCTCAAAAGAAATTTCATATTTAGTGGATTGATTAAAAAAAAAGGAAGCGGTATATAGAAAAAATGTTTATTTATTGTTAAAATACACTTTTTGGGAATTCATTTCTTAAAAATAATATCGTCTAAATGTAAACCCTCACGTTGTTGGCACTCATTTAATCGAACAGTAAAATTACTTATGACTGCTCGACAGGTGGAGTGAGGGATGGCTGCCATTTCGTGACGGATATTTTCTTTCAAATGCGCCAGTGAAGTTGGTTTATTGGCGTAAACTTTAGATTTAAGATAACCCCATAGGAAAAAGTCCATAGGGGTTAAATCTGGGCTACGTGGAGGCCAATTTATGTCACCTCTCCGGGAGATCAATTTTCCTGAGAAAATTTCACGAACACGTGGCAGAGATATATTGGACGTGTGTGAAGTTGCTCCGTCCTGTTGAAACCATGTTCTTTGGTTATAGCCAGGAAAGTTTTGTAGTTCAGGTACCAAGAAGTTGTCTAACATCTCCACATAACGCTCTGAATTCACTGTAACTGTACGCCCCATTTCGTCTTCAAAAAAGTAAGGGCCGATAATTCCTCGCGCCGACATGGCAGCCCATACGGTCACTTTAGGCGAGTGTAGGGGTTTCTGATGTTTGCGTTTCGGATTGGATGAACTCCAGTAGCGGCAGTTTTGCTTATTTACGTGGCCATTAAGATGAAAATGAGCTTCATACGAAAACAAAATGTTGGTAAACGTTGAAAATCGCTCAATCATCTGATTTACGAAATTAAGCCTCTGACCGGCATCTTGGGGCTTTAATTCTTGCACCAATTGAATTTTGTAGGGGTGCAGCTTTAGATCTTTGTGCATAATGCGATGTAATGATGATCTATGCACATTTAAAGCACTCGCGCGCTTCCGAATTGAAAGGCTCGGGTCATCACTTACAGATTGATTAACACTCTCCACGTTTTCTACCGTTCTTGATGACCTAGGTCGCCCGGATTTTGATTTATCCAGCGTTGATCCAGTCTCTTCAAACTTTTTAACCCAATGTCGAATGAGAGGAAGGCTTGGCGCATCATTTAAGTGGCGAAAACCTCGAATACTGCAGAATTTTCTACGCGCGACAGTTGTCGAATCACCGTTCTTGTAAAACTCTCGCACGCACAACGCGCGGTCTGCTCCCGATAAACGCTCCATAGCGACTGAATCCCCAAGAGCCAAGCTACCAATTGACATAACCCCCGCACCCCTCAAGTACGCAGCGTTCACGCAGTAAGCTAAACAAATATAAAATTTCTTTTGAGACACCCTGTATAATAAAGGGTAGCACGATTTGATTTATTATTTATTGTAAGAGTATAAAGTAATAAGTGTCTATTCGAATTAATTATATTATTAAAATTCGTTTGTTTTACATAATTTAGTATGTATTTAGTTTGGCTATATTTAGTATAGATACTCGTAGTTACAGAGTCTGTATTACGTATAACGTATAATAAAATGAACGCCGATATTTTAGGGATGAATTACATCCCGAGATAGAACTAATAATGAAAATAGTGAAAACTATGTTGAACCAATTTGTATTTTCAATAAGAACTAATAATTAATTTGCTTGAAGTCTGCAAAAGCCCTTGTGGTAGTAGTAGATTCTGAAAGTTTTATTTTGCTTTTGTTATCATGCAATCAATAGTATTGACCATGAGTCGGGAGTGTCCGATTGGAGCCAACCACTTATTTTTATAGTCATACAGTTATTAACGCCTATAATTTATCAACTAGGTTCCATCGTTTAACCCAGAGGACGCGGACTAGTTGTTTTGGGAATGTTGTGGTTCTAAATAATAAACATATTAATATCTACTTATACTATTTATAAACGATAGAAGTAATTGTAGGAATATTAAACTACAAATCTATAAGTATTAGTTTATGGTAATCATAAACTTTGTTTTCTTCTCTGTGGCGCTTGTGTCTTTGATATTGTATATATCTTGTCTATGGTTCTAAGCAATAAACGTTGTTTGAACTATCTTTTTGTTCCGTGTTATAATTACTTTTCTACAGTAATCTTTTATAATGTATTCTCTGTCTCTTTACTTTTTCCTTCTTATTGTAGAGAAGTTTAAAGCACGTAGCGTAAAGAATTTCAATATATGTCGCAGTGGTCTTCTGTTTCTTGCCACTAATCTTATTGGCCACTCTTTGTTAACCAGAAATTTTAAATATTTATAAGAAAATTTTACCATGGGAGAGCCACGCTTCGGCATGTATGCTCAACCGGAGTGATACCCCGATCTCAAAGAAATCCGGTGTGAAACAGTGCCTGCGGTGTGTTTCACCGAGTGAGTGAGGATACCGGAGGCCCATACCCCAACCCCTCTCCCCATTCCCCAAAGGCCAACAACGCACTTGTGACGCCTCTGGTGTTGCGGGTGTCCATGGGCGGCGGGAACCGCTTACCATCAGGCGATACGTACGTCTGCTCGTTTACCCCCTATTACCTAAAAGAAAATATATTTATTTACTTATAAATGTGATACTTAAAATGTTTTAATTTATAAAATGTACGAATTTCAATATTCTGAGGAGTAACTGTTTCTGTTACCACGGGAATTTGTTGTTTGATGTCTTTGCGATGCTCTTGAGACATCTATTACGTAAAACCACGATCGATCAAAGTCTTTCTGCTTCATTAATCTTGCTCATCAATGAACAACACTGTGTATTTTCTTCAAGATATTCACATTTTCCTTATTTCGTTAATATGATATTTCGTTTTTGAAGCATACATATTTTGATGTAAAATCCTTGAAAAATTAATTTACGAATATTTCGATACATGTATTTTATTTCTGGATTATGTGATCTGGGATTTTATTTGACTCATCGCTGTTAGGAATACATAAGGTTAAAAATAAATCCTTTACTGAATAAAACCGAAAACATTTTATTTGGTTTTAGGTTTCGACAAAACGAGTTGCCAATTTGGTTTAAAACATTTTTGTGAGTATAATGTTCTTTTGAAATTAACTATTTAATAATCAAAATAGTATTTCATGACCTCAGTTTTCTAAACTCATTCATATAAAAAAATGTATGAGTAGTCTTATTAGTTTTCGTGAGTTATTTACTACTTATACGTTACTACGTAAATTGACAGTTAGGGCCCCCGCAGACTGCAGACATTTTATCGGCCGATAGTTTAGTCGGGTTAGGCTGAAAGTGCGCACACCGAGCCAACTAAACAGTTTGGTTGGTGAACAGGGCGCAGACTATCCAACAGCCGGCCGACTATTCTCGAACTAGTTTGTAACTGACTGTTGAAGCAGTCGCACAATGAGAATATTGTCCAGAAAAGTTATTGCTCTCATCATATGATTATCTTGCACCAAGAATTTACAACCATCTAAATTTAATCCATAAAACAAGAAACTTAAGCAACTTTAAATTAAAGCAAATAATTAAATTGTGGCTTAATGAAATGGATTTTGATAATGTTGAAAGCCTATTACAAATAATAAAGTAATGAAAACTTGAAAAATTGCACACACATCTCACTACACATAAATCTAAACACATAACCTCAAATACACAGTAAATCATACTCATACATTCACACACAAACATTTATTATCTAAGCATTCATTTTAAAATTTATTAACTGTAACTGTCTATTATTGTAACTACTGTGTGTTCTTTTTGCCTGTAAATAGGAACTGACTCCCTACACACAGCTTGCGCTACTTTGGGAGTCAGGGCTGTACAGTGTCTTGTAATCACATTTTGTTACAATAAAATTTATTATTATTATTATTATTATTATTATTATTATACTCCGGAGGAGGAAAATCAAGAAGAGATTCCGAGAGTATTGGGTGCATCCCATTCTCAGTGATAAATTAGTTAGTGGAAAATTTTACACTATGCATTCCAAATTACTTGATTACCCGAAAAAATTTTTCGCCTATTATCGAATGAGCATTACCAGCTTCAATGAACTTTTTATAAAGCGCTGGTCTTTTCTCGACTTCTTCAATCTACTTTTCGACGGAACTTCCTCAATCAACAATTGTGATTTGGGCGACGCCATATTCAAAATACACGCACATGACGCCAAATCACAGAGCGAACTGAACTATCGGCCGACTAAACAATCGTCATGTATGCGCAGGCGTGTATGCGCCAATACTGATTAAACAGTCGGCCGATAGTTGGCCGACAGATTAGTTTGAATGTAATCGGGTAGCCCATCAAACTTTTTTATCGGCCGATACTGAATCGCTGTAGTGTGCGCATATGCATTCCTCTCCATACTGATTAAGAAGCCGACCAAACTATCGGCCGATAGTTTAGTCGGGTTGGGCTGAAAGTGCGCACACCGAGCCAACTAAACAGTTTGGTTGGTGAACAGGGCGCAGACTATCCAACAGCCGGCCGACTATTCTCGAACTAGTTTGTAACTGACTGTTGAAGCAGTCGCACAATGAGAATATTGTCCAGAAAAGTTATTGCTCTCATCATACTCCGGAGGAGGAAAATCAAGAAGAGATTCCGAGAGTATTGGGTGCATCCCATTCTCAGTGATAGATTAGTTAGTGGAAAATTTTACACTATGCATTCCAAATTACTTGATTACCCGAAAAATTTTTTCGCCTATTATCGAATGAGCATTACCAGCTTCAATGAACTTTTTATAAAGCGCAGGTCTTTTCTCGACTTCTTCAATCAACTTTTCGACGGAACTTTCTACAATCAACAATTGTGATTTGGGCGACGCCATATTCAAAATACACGCACATGACGCCAAATCACAGAGCGATCTGAACTATCGGCCGACTAAACAATCGTCATGTATGCGCAGGCGTGTATGCGCCAATACTGATTAAACAGTCGGCCGATAGTTGGCCGACAGATTAGTTTGAATGTAATCGGGTAGCCCATCAAACTTTTTTATCGGCCGATACTGAATCGCTGTAGTGTGCGCATATGCATTCCTCTCCATACTGATTAAGAAGCCGACCAAACTATCGGCCGATAGTTTAGTCGGGTTGGGCTGAAAGTGCGCACACCGAGCCAACTAAACAGTTTGGTTGGTGAACAGGGCGCAGACTATCCAACAGCCGGCCGACTATTCTCGAACTAGTTTGTAACTGACTGTTGAAGCAGTCGCACAATGAGAATATTGTCCAGAAAAGTTATTGCTCTCATCATACTCCGGAGGAGGAAAATCAAGAAGAGATTCCGAGAGTATTGGGTGCATCCCATTCTCAGTGATAGATTAGTTAGTGGAAAATTTTACACTATGCATTCCAAATTACTTGATTACCCGAAAAATTTTTTCGCCTATTATCGAATGAGCATTACCAGCTTCAATGAACTTTTTATAAAGCGCAGGTCTTTTCTCGACTTCTTCAATCAACTTTTCGACGGAACTTTCTACAATCAACAATTGTGATTTGGGCGACGCCATATTCAAAATACACGCACATGACGCCAAATCACAGAGCGAACTGAACTATCGGCCGACTAAACAATCATCATGTATGCGCAGGCGTGTATGCGCCAATACTGATTAAACAGTCGGCCGATAGTTGGCTGACAGATTAGTTTGAATGTAATCGGGTAGCCCATCAAACTTTTTTATCGGCCGATACTGAATCGCTGTAGTGTGCGCATATGCATTACTCTCCATACTGATTAAGAAGCCGACCAAACTATCGGCCGATAAAAAGTCTGCAGTCTGCGGGGGCCCTTACTGGTTAGTAATTTGAGAACTGTGGGTTCGTTTCACGATTTGGGGGTATAAAACATTATACCAATGTAAACAGTTGGTCAAATCTGTGATTAAGGCGTAATTGAGCACGTATACGACACTTGTCAGACGTTAATAAAATATCAGCATTTGTTAACGCACCACGTGCCCTAGAAAAAGTAATTTAATATAAATTCTAGTTGATGCTCGTGTCAGTGATAATTTAATCATATCTCTACAAAATTAGTTTAAGGAAAACTAATTAAATAATCCTGAAAGTAATTATCACTGCTTAATAAGTAGACGCAGCCCGTGTTACAGAAAGTAAAAAAGTTGTGTCCCAAGAGTATGTTTAACTTAACTAATGCTTGCCTGGCGTGGAAAGCTTGATTAAAAAACGTCCCTCGAGTTATGAGGCTTGTCTCCATTAGCTTTCTGGCAGACCCAAAGGGACTTTGTTCTTCAGGTAACATGATCTAATTAGTAAAACAAGATAAATCATTTACGAGCTCCTTCATGTTAATCCCTTTCATTTGTATGAAGAATATGGTTAAAAACCTACCCAAAAATATTGAGTACACGATTCCAAGAACAATAAAGAAAGGAATTTAATATCATATTTTATTCAAACAATTTAATTGATTACCGTAGTTTCCCCGTAGACATTCGAAGAGGAACGCGGTCGCCTGGAGATATTTGAAATACGCCGCATATTGAAATCCTCAAGCCATCATATCGGACTAAAATGACCCGTGACGTTCCCGGCCCCTTATTACGTGAGGATATTTTTAAAAATTCTCGAGACTTGGTAGGTATTATTTCCTTTATTAAAAATAGCCGAGATTGCGCGAAGTAAATTGTACTGTCGTTGCTATTTAATTTTTTAGACTAAAGATATTTTGTGCGTCATATTGCAGTACTACTTGGTACGGTATGGTGGCGGGAGCTGCTTTATTTACTAATATTTTGTATTGTGATTAATATTATTTAGTTATAAGGTTTGTGTCATAATTTATTGTTTGTCATGATTTAATATTTCCTGGTAGATAAATTATTTTTTTTTCTTCTACCCTTGTTTTTTTATTTTATTAGGAGTCAGCTCTTCTGTGTATGAGTCATCTATCATCATCGGGTGGACTTACTAATTTTAGTGGTCTCTCCTAACCGCTGCTATTAATGTTACTTGGATCTTTAGTTCTGTATCGGTTCCAGCTTATTCTTTAGTATCTATCTTCTTCATATGAAGTGAGTTTCATCCTACCACATGAGTGTGAATGCCGATATAGAAATTGACGGCGATCAAAGAATATCTCAGAAATCTAAGAATTACTAGACGACCTCACTGTCATTAAATTACCACAGGTATTGTCGCGTGTCTCCAATATGGAGTGAATAATAGTTTTTTTTAAGTTAAGTAAAAACTTTTTTATTGGATAATCCAAAAATATACAACCTCCTTTAGGCAAGAAACTATAGGACACGGGCTTAAACTATCGACTTTAAGACATAGAGTTTAAACTATCCTAATCATAAAATAGCAGAATTCATGTGACTAGGAACAAAAGCTCGAGGGTTCTGGGAAATTTAATTATATGGTTAGTTGATAGTTCATCTAGGGAACTATGAGCTATTAAGTTAATAATATTATTAAATTAGTGGTAAAGTTATCAATTAACAAACTTACATTTGCTGTGGTAAAATGTTTTGTGATGAATTGATGCACATCAAGCTGGTTGAATAATATTTTTTTGATTAATACTGCACTTCCACTACTGAAACTTCTTTACTCCAGGATCAACAGCCCAAACGAACACACCGAATTCTGACACTCAAAAAGAGTCAAGTAAAAATTAAACTGTCTTGGAACCCGCAACGAAATTATTTCGAAGAAAACTGGAGGATTTGGAAATTAATAAATCCACTTCCCTACTTAGCAAAGCGGGAGACAAAATGAAGTAAAAATAAGCTAACACCGTTTTCGAACTGGGAAGTACCACGGATATCAAATATTATTAGTAAGCTATATTTGATTTCTATAAAACGTATGGTAGAAGCTCCTAAACGCACGGAAATTCACCATGGTTGAATAACATATTTAACAAATAAATAATTCTAGAAGTTTTGTCAAAATGTTATGAGTGTAGATAAACCCAGAATCTCTTGCACTCAAGTCTATTTCCCCGGAGGGACCAACAGAGGTATATTTTTAAGCCTGCATTTTGAAAATAGTAGTTTCATGTACGTAATACCAGCAACCCATTGTCACCAATTGGGTACTTGGAGAATTAGATTGGACTAACCGGAAGTGTATTCCGCTTGAATTGAAGTAGATTACGGTTGCATATATAAAAACTGAATTGGTTATTGGTGGGTATTGGCATAGCTTTTAACCTAACAACTAAATTATGAAAAAAATTAAGACACTTATACAATTTTATGGATAGGCCTTAAATTTCTTTCTGCTTTTGACTTGTACCTTAAAATTGATTGATGCTTGAATTCTAACACGCAAATTAACTTGCAAAAACGCAGAGGTTGAGTTCGAATTTAAAAGACTTATGCAGCCAACAATAAAGCTACTGGTTCACCATCTATAAACAATTTCCAAATTAAAATTTATTTGTATGCTAAAATAAAAAACATAATTGTAAATAGTGCCCAAGTGATACTGAAGATTAATTGCTACAATTTCAATTATAATATGGTTAATTTCGTCATACAGTGCTCAATATACTTGTATCAAATCAAGTAAAGCGACAAGTTGAGTAAGTATTACCAGTGCACCGTAGTGAGTGCTTCGAAGTGGCTTCGTGTGAGTCTAGTTAGTTCCAGTAAACAAACACACAAGTCGCTGCAATCGTGATGTGACCATCGCCCAGATGCTGCTTTTGTACACCAAGGATACATACGAGTAATATATTGTCAACTGGAAATACTTGTATTATTAGATTTAATTTTAAAATTAATTCCATAATTATAAAGAGATGTTATAGTAGTCAGTCACAATTCTAGTAGTAGAGCGTTTCTTTTTAAATTTATACAAGATTTTTTGTCAAGGAAGCCTTGTTATCTCGCTGTAATAATTACTTAATCTGATTAACTATAATGGATTTACTGTGAAGAAGAGGTATCATATGGTAAAATAATATTTTAGTACCTTAAGTAGATAAAAAAGACCCAGCCACGGTACGAGGTACATTCTTGGACACAGGAGTTAGAAATCGACAGGTTTAACTATGACTATAAATAAACAGAAAATATCAAATTAATAAAATTACAAGGTCACAATTATATAGAACGTACGGCACCTTATTTATAATAAGTGATAACTTAATTCACCGTTCAAATTTCATAAAATAACAAACTTCTCCAATTATTTCTTCTTTCAAACTTCAAGCGAATATGAAATATTTTATTTTCTAGATATCTTTTTAAGAAAACTCTTCTGGAAGTAACTTGTCTCTTTAATTGGCTCCACATCTGCGTTTATACTGTAACAGTATCTTGCACAATAAAATACCGTTTACATTTCTGCTCTGTTGTTCACTTGTTTGCAGGCACCGGACCAACTTGCCAGGGCACCCCTTATTTATTCAAGGAATTGTATATTTGCATACTTATTTAGAAATGTTGCATAGTTCTATGTAAATAATATAGCTTAGGTTTGTTTTGCAAATATATCAGAAAACATAAAGTTGGTATGAATATATTAGGTGCTTACATATCAAATTGACGTTTTGTCGTACTGGCCACTTTGATCTGTAATATATCCTTTTTGGTTGAGAATTCCAAATTCAAAGTTTTAAATGTATATAACTGGTATATTTGATTTTCGAAAACAGTAAGCAATATAGATTAAGCGGTTACAAAAGATTACATCTTCTGATAGTAGCCCACTGACATGACACGGAGTCGTTTTAATTGACACTCAATTTTCTTATTTAACTTTGGTACATGGCTATCTATCACAGTATCTTCCATGAACCACCACCTCAGCTTGACAATATCACTGTCACGTAAGGAGAGTCGTATTTTCGTTGATATTCGTAAAAAAAAAACCAAGAGATAGCCATGGCCGTTGAATTAACACAAATTGTTTAAGGATTTCCTAATGGAGTCTTGAAATAGCTACTACGTGTATAATTTTAAGCAAATGAATGCAAATATTGTATTCACAAGATTTGTACCATCGTTGCCTTTGTAACAGCAACTGTGGAAATCTGATAATAAATTGCTATTTACAAATTAATAACAAATAAAGCTTATTACACAAAGCGTTTACCAAACTAAACTTCAACTATTTCATTCCACGTATTATGTTAGAAAACTTTCAACGCAAATTCTTGGGTACGCCAACTTGGATGGCTTAAATAGTACCATTCGATACATTGTAAAACGTGCATACACCTAATGAGTTTTTGAGTCCTGCCTTGCTTTAATAACTATTTCGTCTTGAATGTTTTTGGTATTTTTTAACAGTGTGCTCTCGGATGGCAATGTCTCGTAATAATGTGTTCGCTGTCGACTCGTGTTTGCGAAACTGACGGGTAGTTGACGCAATTTGAATCGCAGACGGTAACTATTTTAATAGTCGTTATTTTAATGCTGGAGCAAATGTTACCGTTATGTCTTTGCAGTTTTATTAGTTTAAAGAGAATAAATAATTTTTTTAGACAGTTATTCTAAAAGAGTCTTGTAGGTATCTATCAATAAAGTAATAACTTTTATGTTCATGATTTGTAAGGCAGTATGACTATTTTCCAAAATAATAATAATAAATAATAAATAAATATTTCGGACAATTTAACACACAACGCCGTCTAGTCCCAAGCTAAGCAGAGCTTGTGTTATGGGTACTAGACAACTGATATAAATACATATATACTTTTTTTTTTGTAAATACATACATATTATACATAGAAAACACCCAAACTTCGAAACAAATATTTGCAGATCATACAAACACTTGGACCGACCCGGGAATCGAACCCGAGACCTCAAGCACAGCAGTCGCTTACGCTACCACTCGCGCCACCGAGGAAGGAAAAAAGGAGAAAGTAACTACTGATCCAATATCAATGAAATTTATGTGTTGTTTGATGGCTGATGTACTTTAGAGGGAAGGAAGGGAGGGATTATGAATATAGGAATGGACTTAGGAGTGTGTTAATTTGTCAATTTGAAAGTACGTACTATAAATTGTATTAGAGTTTTTTTAGCTTCTGTAGTTCCGTCATCCGTCCGTCTGTCCCCGGGTTATCTTCTAAATGGTTAGAACAAAGCACTTTTGCATGCATTTGCATAGATATTATATTTACTACGTTGACAAAGTGCTAAACTAAAATCAGTTCTTTTTTTTGCAATACTTTAATTGTACGTGGTTCCTGTCTTGTAAGGAAACTAGTCATTTAGGTCAATCTTTTCTACTTTTTAACTGACTTCCAAAAAGGTGGAGGTTATCAATTCAACTGGATTTATTTTTATGTTTGTTACATAAGAAATTTCGACTGTGTTAACCAAATTTGATGATACTATTTTTATTTAAAAACTGTGTTCCATTTCTTTTTGGTTCAGTTCTCGGTTTTTTTGTTAAAAAATTCTGATTATTCTTTCTTATAATTTCACTTTATTGCTTTTGTTTTTATCTTAAAAAAACAATGGGATTTAAAGTTGAATATCTCACAAGTGGATATCTAAATCAAAAAAATGTTTTAGCAACCTCTCAATGTTTTTAATAAATCTATCTAATGATATCTTACAGTATAGATGAGAGAAAAAAACATCCCCATTTCAGGTAGGTAACACAAAAAGACCATGATATTATTTCAGTACTTTGTCGACGTGATAAATACAAATATCCATGCAAAGCTTTATCTTTCTACCTCTAACTGTTTGGAAGGTTAGGAAGGACGGGTGGTCGGACACGGACTGCTGAATGGACATGACGAAACTCAAAGGGTTCCGAGACGTGAACTATGGAACCCTAAAAATAGTATGATAGTTGTATTATAACGCAATATTACTTTTTAACATACGTTAAGAAAGTCATTTCTATAACACATTATATTGTAGAATTTGAATAAGATAATTATATCGTGCGCAATGAGTACAAACGCGTCTAAAAAGGAGAAAACCTGTTTAGTCAAAAAATTTAGGTCGATCCAGCACAACAAAGCTTTTTGAATTTCAAAGTCGGTTCTACTCTTCAGCTTTAGGTCGTTCCGTTTGACACTTTATTTTATCTTTTTACTTTTTGAGATGTTTAGTATATGTCTGTGAAGACTATTTTTGGAGTCAAGTTTAAAGTATCTATTCATGTGTAAATTGATTTTAACTCTGTAAGAAATCTGCGAATAAATAAGATTTTATATAATTATATGTTTACTGAATTTATTTATAGGAATTGATCACAATATTATTATCAAATATTTTTAATAGATTAGGAAATAAATAATTGGTTCCAAGTACTTTTTTATCCAATGTATAAATATTGAAGTAAAAATAAATAAATAAATAAAAAATTAAAACGCCTCAAAAAAAATGTGAAATGGAAACTCTCGGTCTAGAAACACTAAAACACAAAATAAATTTGCTTTGATTTGGCTGCATCAAAAATATATAATTTTGTAATCATTTCATCAAATTAGTATTTATGTATGCTAGTTAGGTACCCTAAAATAACTTGGTCCGGGTCCTCCCCAGAGCAGGGCGCCTGAGACCGGCCGCCGGGGTAGTTTTTAGTGGACTCACCACATACCTAGCTCCTCAGTCCCCGAGGAGCTGGAGATCCGAACAAAAAAAAAAGGTGCCTAAGATATGTTTGTGGTCACGTGTTAGGTGGAAATATATTTTTTAATGATTAGTGATAAAGTAAATAGATCTTAATTTTAGACATGGCCGGTACCATGCCTAAAATTAAGGTTACCTCAATATCAAAAACACCTTAAAAGAATCAACTTTTGTTTGACCAAAATCTTTCGTTAAATGCAAACTGGATATTTTGGAGAGTTTGCCTTCAAATAGCAGTGCATGCAAATTTAACACGTTCCAAAAAGCAAAGTGAACATGACTACGGCTTACGAACGTTGATTGTTTTTAGCATGCAGTGTTCGCATGTTTCAATGGCCGTCATTTTATGTATATTTTACACTCATAACATTAACAGTACTGAACAAGGATTAGGTCAACTGTAGGCAAAAACGTTTCAAAGGAGTTTTTTGAGCATTTGAAAGGCGAAAAGCCACCAGCGCTTTTTTAATTAAATAAAATTAACATGTGGTAGGGAACTGTACATACGTATCGCAAAGACGCCGTACGTATGGCACAGAAAATCGGTACTATCTAATTACGTTGTTACTTCTCATTAAATAAATGTAATAAAGTACCTACAGCATTATCAAAAATATACCATGAATTTGGCATATACATATAAGTTAATTGGAAACAGTTTTTACTAAACAGAAAATCTTCCAAGGTGCTAGAGGCCTGCGCCCACAAACACTTCTACTTTGTTTACAGCAACAGCTTACTCAGTCCTTTCCAGTCAGGGTTTCGACGGGCTATAGTACAGTCTCTGCTCTTCCTTGCTATCCTATCCTTATTGTCGGTCTTTCAAGAATTACTGAACTGGTATTTCTCTTACCTTCGAGATCGTCAACAATCTATCAAAGTAGAAGATCCTTCTTCTGGCTGGCGTGGTCTTGTTGTTGGTGTTTCTCAAGGTGCTATTCTTTCACCTCTCTTATTTTCCATCTTTATTAACCTCACTATCACTTAGACTTTAGTGTTCCTATCATCTATACGCCGATGACTTGCAGATATACCATCAAACAGAGTTGTGCAATGTATCGTCCACGGTTTTGGCTGTTAATAGGGACCTGGCCTAATCATTAAATACTGGTCGGATACGTTTTGTGTATCGGTGAATCCAAATTAACGCAAGGCTATTATCGTCGGGAGTAACCGTAGTATAAACCAGATCGACCTCGCTTCACTTCCACCACTTACTTATGATGGCATGGTTATTCCATATTCCATACACTGAAAGTGTAAAAGACCTTGGACTGTATATTGTCACAACTCTTAGCTGGCGAGAACAAGCGCACCTGTGTGCCAGAAAGTCACAGGTTCTTTGCAGGCCCTCCATAGACTTAAGAACTTCCTTCCATCGAAAACTAAAGCAATGCTTGTTTAGACCCTAATATTCCCCATAATTGACTGTGATGATATTTTGACCTGAATGCTGATCTGCTCAATAAACTTGATCGTCTTCTCAACAATTGCATTCGATTCGTTTTCAATTTACACAAATGTGACTACGTGTCTCAGGATCGATCAAATTTGAAATGGCTCCCAATTCGTCGATATAGGCAGATACGAGCATTAACTACTCTATATTCTTTACTCTCTTCTCCAAGTTCACCTTCCTACTTAACTAGTAAATTACAATATTTAGGTGCAAACCATGTCAGAAACCTTAGATCTTCAATCAACGCACTTCTCCACTGTCCCACTCACTGCTCCGACTTTGTACATTCCACTTTCTTGGTACAATCTATTCTGTTATGGAATGCGCTCCCTCTCGAGATCAGGATGGCAAAAACTCGACAAACGTTCAAATTCTAGTGCGGAAACATTTTTTAAACACTTTATCAGATCCACCTTATTTTTATACTCGGGGAGAGTATAAAATTAAGGGGAAGTTGTATTATGTGTATTTATGTATATAAACATATGTATTATGTATACCTATGTACCTATATTATTATTTTTCTGTATATGTAGATTATATGTATGATACTCCACCATGTTTGTCTCTGCTTCACCCTAAGGTTGACTGTTACAAAATGCCTACAGTATAAAGTCTGCCTTTGTATATTTGTGCATAAAGTATAAATAAAATAAAATATAAATACCTAATAAATCATTCTTTAAACACATATCTTAATGGTGTCCTAAAGAAGTGTATATTTAGAGTAATCTAAAACCTTTCACTCTTTTAGTATTGAAACGTTAAACTAAGTATATAAAACACTATAATTGTGTAATTCTTAGTTACGTTAGTACTCGTATACTGAAATAAAAAAGTTAAAATATTAGAATGACTAGTCTTGTCTATTGGAGTCTGAACTGTAAGTACGGCAGGATAAGATTTATTTGAGAAAAACTGCGAATAAAAGCTGCCTCACGTCTTCTATAAGTAAAGGTTATTTGTGGAATCTCTCAGGTGCTGAATAAGACGATCATTCAATTATTCAAGTACAACTCGACCCCGCCCTGACGATGCGAACACAAAACAGAGGTACAGATTTATTGTACGAATTGCAAGAGCTCCTATACTGCAGCGTGATTTACGTTCTAAGATTTAGCACTTCCACTTGTATCGAAACGTTAAACCATTTGTTACTAACTCGAATTCTACAATCGTATGGTTTGGGAAAACGTTTCGGTTGAACTTCTTACTCTCATATCAGAAGCGAGAGGAATGTTGGAAAGCGGAAAATAAGAATGTGGATAATATTCTATTTTGAACTCTTGTTTATATTTAAGCACTTAGTCTTAGAACTACTACACTAAGTAGCTACTGGAACATTATATTTATTATACTACAACACCTCTACTATAATTTTGTATACAAATATTTCTCCAACGAAATTAATAGCCGTAACTAAAATGCTACGTGCCAACTTTTGACACTAGGCTGTATATGGTAGAAAATGTGGCAACAGTGGAACCGTTTTTTGTATATTTTTATCGCAGTTTTTAATATGTTCAGCTACTTTATAAAAACCTAGCAATGTTTAGCACATAAAGCCATGACATGTTAGGGTTGCAGCAGATGTAACAAAGTGTTATAGCTAGCTTTAGTTTATAACAGCACAAAATAAACAGATAATAGCTTAAGCTTGCCTCTTCTTGCATAATACGAGTACAAGCACCTATTTACTTCATTTAAAGTACCGTTACATAGTCTTTGTGAATAAAGTGAAGTACCTAATTATACTGTCGAGCGCCAATTGGCATTTAAGTGTATCATAGGGTTTTATTTAATTAGCAAAAGTATTTTGGTAACTCTACGCTTTAAATACAAACCATTATATTTAAAATATAGACTCTCTGTGTATGTAGCAACCTACATGTAAACCTATGTATTACAAGGTAAATCCTTTATGCGGTTGAGGCTTGTATGGTAGTAAAATGTTAAGCAGACCTTTACTTTTATGTGAGTCGGCTATTCTATTATTAAAAGGACACGCCGGCAGCAAATTCGAAATCTGGCGGGATTCCAAATTGAATTAAACGTGAACGCGTGGCCGGCCTACTGGGAACTTTGATCGTACGACAATGTGACGCCTGGTTCCTTGATGCTTATTTTTAATCCTTTCAAGATGTAAAAAGTAAATATGATAATTGGCTGCTAATGATTTTTTTATGTATGGACCTGCTAAATGACTCCACTCTGCCTGATGGAAATTAAAAGCAGAATCCGAGAGTGGTGGTCGCCCTACTCACTGCGAATGCAGACAATGCAACAATGCAGCATGGTGACCTTTTGCATCGCCGGACCTCCGGTCTCGCACTCATCAAGGAAACACGACAGCACAAACGCTGTCAATTTACGTTGATCTTCTGTGCGAGGGTAGTACCGCCCCGGTTGAGCCAGCCTGTTCGTGCTGAAATCAGCGTGGCTCTACTATCTTTGGTATGTACATTGTGATGGTACAACGGATCTGCTATCTTTGCATTGTACTTTTACTGTGAATAAGTATCATCACAATTATTCTTTTTTCTGAAGTTTTCTTTCTTCTGAAGTACATAAACTTAATTACTATTTGAATAGGACCGTGAATTTCATGTCAATTAAACATAAAAAAATAAAAAACAAAAGAAAGTTATTAAGTTGACACAAAAACAAACATTAAGTGTCTTCTATAATTAGAAAACTTTTGTCTAATTATTACTATTAACTAAATTGAGGAAAAACTCAGTTTGTTAACAGCAAAACAAGCAATAAAATTAGCTGATAAATAATAATAAATCATGAAGTTTTCTTATTCATTTACATCGATATAACAAAAACCTTTGTTGGCGGCAAATGGAAGTTAATTTAATAAATAGTCGTTGCGGAAAAATAAATTGATGTAATTGCAAAAGACCGAGTACCCACTGGCGCAGGCGGGAGGTTTTGAGAGGAGCTCGTTAGCAAAAAATATAGGTAGAGGTATTATTCAATGTTCAAAATGTTCTTCTTCTTAAAAATAAATCTGTTCTCCAATTTAAAATCTTTGCTATTTTTTGTATTTAGTACGTATATACATTGAAGTTGAAACTCGCGGGCTGGGTCTCCGCAACTCGACGACTTCAGTGCGCCTATTTTGCGTGGTGGGTAGGCATTATTCATGACAACCCAGTTCCTCCAAGAAGACCCTTTACGTTGCCGCCGACGAGTATTGGTTTAGGGCCAACTGCCCTTATTTTTGATTCACCTCTTGTCAGTGCATCGGCTGCATCGTTCTCTTGTGAATTGCTATGCCCCTGTATCTACTGGAGATTATACTGTTAGTGGTACATAGCTCTGTCAGGGTTCTGTGGCATTCGTAAATTAGCCCTGAGGTTGTCGCATGATTCTGTAGGGCTTGTAATACTGATCGGCTTTCGGAAAGTATGCGGATGGTGTATTCCGTTACGTGGAAATGATTGCATGTGCTGCCGTTATTAACGACTGTGTTGTGGGCTCCTAATGGTGTCGAAATGTGTATGTTTAGGTCCTCAGAGAATACTCCCGAGCCCGTGCCTGACCGTGTTTTGGATCCGTCTGTGAAGATGCTTAACTCTCTTGGGTTAAGTCCTTCTTGGGGGTCCCCGTACAAGTGTATCTTGTACTTTTTGCCGAAAATGAATTGCCTGGATATCGTGTCAGTTACCGCTTCCATGAGCGCTTCCTTACCTATGGCCACGTAGAGGATTTCGGTGTGTGGTACCCTAGGCGGTCTCCAAAGATTCAGCTAGAGCTTCCTGCCTTACAAAGAGGTGGAGTGATGGTAAACCTATGATGGCTTCCAGAGCCACAGTCGGTGTAGTCCTCATACAGCCTGTGGTCGCCAGACAGGCCAATCTCTGGAGTCGTTGTAGTTTAGCTTCGACTGTGGATAGCTTGGTAGCTCACTATTGGTCGAATTACTGTCTCGTAGAGCCATAGACCGATTTTGGGGTTTAGTCACCAAGTTTTACATACCATTCTGCGGCACTGTCAGAATACGTACATACATTTAGTAATATACTATTTGACAAAGATTTAAATTTTTATTTTCATGTCTTAGTACATACCTATTTTATTCGTGGGAGAGCCACGCTTCGGCATGAATGGGCCGGTTCGACCGGAGTGATACAACGGCCTCACAGAAAACCGGTGTGAAATAGCGCTTGCACAGTGTCTCACCGAGTGAATGAGGATACCGGAGGCCCATACCCCAATCCCTCCCCCATCCCTCTTCCCATCCCCCAAAGGTTGGCAACGCACTTGTGACGCCTCTGGTGTTGCGAGTGTCCATGGGCTTACCATCAGAAGATTCGTCTGCTCGTTTGCCCACTATTAAATAAAAAAAAAACAACCTAGGAATTAAGTCACTCAGTCAAATCTAATCACAATTTCCTGCCATAATTGGTTTACAAAATTACTTAAAACAAAATAAAAAAAAATATTTCATTGTCCAATAAAAATTTGACAATTTCAATTCATTCATCAACACAATAAGATATAGATAAGTATACTTTAATTGCTACGGTTCGCACTCGCTTTGATAAAGATGAAAAATTATTTTTTCCAGCTTACAAGGTTTCTTTCGACGATTAATCTTTCCGCAAAACCCATTGTTGAGCTCGGCGGGAGGAACTTTTGTGTCTGAGTTCCTTCTGAGATCAAAAATTTACGATGGTACAAACCGCTATGATTTTTAGAAACCGTTTCAATGCAACTAAAGTGAGGATCTGAAACCGTTGGTTTGGAAGATCGTCAGAAATATAAATTGCTTTTAGTGGACAATTGAAGGCTAAATGCATTCTGATAATGCCTTTTTGAGAAATTTTTACACAATTTGCTGTGCAAATCGTTAATGTCGAAAGCATTTCTTAGGGAGTTAAAAATACTATAAAATTAATGATGAAAGTACATTCCATGAATACGTTGGTGAACTTGGGTAATACATTACGTTTAATACGCTACGTTTTTTATGTAATAGGGGGCAAACAGGTAGACGTAACGCGTGATGGTAAGCAGTTACCGCCGCCCATGGATACCCATGGAAATTACTAATAAACTAGAATCATATAAATAAATAAGTTTAAAAGCAATTTGCTTACTATGTAAAAATACTTATGGCTTCTCACTGCATTAATTCCTTGTTTTTTTCTTTTTATTACAACTCCTGGTAACGAATTTTACACAGTAGGGGAGCGATATTATATCAACGTGAATTTTTTTTTCCCGCATATTCTTTGATCCCTTGTGGGAATCGAATCGAGTGTATTTGACGTGTTTATAAAATCTTTAAATATGTGTTAAAAAGACAAAAGCAACAACAACAATAAGTGTATTTACCTGAAACGCAGTAATTGTTATTGTTGCTTATTTTAGAAAAAATAATTCAAACCCCAATTAAAAATTAAATTACAAATAATATCATTTATCTACACCAATATTATAAAGAGGAAAGATTTGTATTTTGGTATGTAACGAATAAACTCAAAAAGTACTGGACCGATTTTAAAAATTCTTTCACCATTCGAAAGCTATATAATCCACGAGTAACATAGGCCATATTTTATTTTGAAAAAAAAATAGGGTTCCGTAAGATATTTTCGTTTTTCGGACAGAAGGTGTAAAAAATCAACCAGAAAAGTTACTTATTTTGCGTACGCTGCCTAAACTGTAAAAGATAGAACCATAAAATGCTCTAATGGGTAGGCTTTTTGCAGCGGTAACCGACATCCACGCGGGCGGAGCCGCGGGCGACCGCTAGTTTAAAATAAAACGGAAAAAATACTTTGATAGCTTTATTTAGCAGAGGGGAAAAATGTGGTCATAAATAGTTTTTCATATGAGGTATATGAAAAACTATTTAGAACTTAGAAGGGAGGCTTAGGCCTACCGTGATACGTGGGTTGTTCCGAAAATAGTAAAAGGATAAATAAATATAATATAAAAAAAGTTTATTTATAGCTTTCCAATACCAGCCGGACAGTTTTCCAAATATTTAATAAAACGTGTCTTGCTTCTTCATATTCGACGGCCTCGTCTGGAGGTTAATCTGAGATGTACGAAGGATGGAGTAACATTTGTACCCCCGAAGTTGTCAAATAGTCCATAGGTCTAGTAGCTGTGTGAGCGGGCGTTATCTTGGTGAAAAAGAATGCCACGGACACAATTCTTTATACCATTCACTAGTAACTGTTCTACGGTCTTCTAGCGAAATTACTGCTAGTGGTCGTCGAAAAAAAAGCCATTATTTTTTTATTAACGCTTCGACTGCGAACAACTTTTGTGGGCAAATCGCTCTCTTCAAACACCCATTGCGTTGATCGATGTTTAGTGAGAGGATTGTAGATATATCCACGATTTGTCAGTTGTAAGAATTAGAGTAACAAGAAAGTGGAAACTGCTTGTGATGCATTGTTAGTTCAGCCTGTATCTCTTGATGTGTAATATATCTATTCTCTCGCAAAAAGAAGTGCTCTACCCTGATGTCGTTTTCATGAGTTAATGCAGTTGGTGGTCGGTCGAGTCTGGGGTCATCGTTTAAGATCTCTCGACCACGTTTAAATTCACAAAACCAATTAGTAATTGTTGCTAACGCAGGAGCAGACTCCCCAAAAGCAGCTTGTAAATTTTCTTGAGATTCCTTTAAGTTTAAACCTCGTTTATAATCATAGAAAATTATAGCGCGAAAAGTTTCCCGCGAGATGTCCATTGTTTCAAACGGAAGAAGATTGACAGATAATCTTTAATCATCATCATCATCTTCGTAGCCTTTATTTTCCCCAAGATTATTTGGGGTCGGCTACTAGTTCATCCGTTTTTTAAGGTTAACATAAACCTTAAAGATAAAACAAACTAAATTACCGATGTAACATACTGCATTAAGGAACTTAAGTGGACATAGGCTGGTCCATGAGAAGTAAAAAGATAAATGTCCAATTGATGTCCAAGACATCAAAAGGGAAAGAGAGGTGGACAACCGCAAAGATGGAAGGATGATTTTCCGAAAAGGGCTGGGGTCACATGGAAGACAGAGACACAAGATCTAAAACTATGACAAAAATTAGGGTAGGCCTATGTTGGCGGACAACTCAATCTCGACACCGGTGTCAACTAAGTAAAAGATAAACATACATTACCATTTTACTATGCATGTTATTTAAGTTTAAGATTATGAATAAAGGCTATTATTATTATTATCTTTATTAACGACTACAGCAGGTACATCAGATACAGGGACCAAGAAACCGGTGGATAGGGCTACAAAGACAGGCACCTCCTCACTATACGTGCCGTGTCAAGGAGGACTGCCTTCTGTATCAGACCCTTGAACCAGCCTTCTAACGTGAGTCTTTTTTTTCAATACATATATTTATTTCAAAATGTAAGATAAGGACAAGACTTATTTGAAAAAGAAAACGATTGAATTACTCCCATTAACTATTATGTTCTTCAAAAACTGCAAGAATTTGTGAATACAATATTTTCATATGATAGTATATACTCGTACGTTGTACGAGCGTTTTCAGACTAGCTGCTAAAACTAAATACGTCATCAGATGAATAAGAGTGATCATTAAGCGTAGTACCACGCGGTCAAGTAATTTACAAATAGGTCCGTCAATTTACAAATTAACTCTGCATAAAGTGAAAATTTCAATGCACTGGACATGATATGCTATATTAGTAAAATGTAAAATGAAACGAGTTCATTAGCCGCTGCAGCTGCTCACGATATTTCACTACTCTACAATTTCCACACTGACGTTTTTGCTGCATATGAAATGTGTAAAAAAGGTCTACATTTATTTTAAATTGGGACTAGCTACATATTATTTTCTTATGAATACCGACTTACAATTTTTTTTAGAAAATGTATATATTTACATGATCGTTACTACTGTACGTAATATAAATGATAGTGATAGTGTTTTTTATTGAGCTGCACCCGTAGTACTTATAAATTAATCGTAACATATGTATTTGATTCATCTGAAATAATTAAGATCCTTAAATAATTCTTCTTTAGTGTTTCTGAATCGTTCGTTCATTGAGTAATTTAGAAGGGAAAAGGATTATCCATACTAATTAATACTAATATTATAAATTCGAAAGAAACTCTATTTGTCTGTCTGTCTGTTACGTTTTCACGATTAAACTGCCGAATTAGTTTCCATGAATTTCATTTTAGAGATATATTGAACGGCAGAGAAGGACACAGGCCACGGCGGATTAAACCAAATTGTACATCAGTACATAATATAAAACAAGGTCCTCCGCTACGTCTGTCTGTCTGTCTGTCTGTTCGCGATAAACTTAACCTGCTTCTGCATGTATTTTTATGCGGTTTTTACTAATAGGTAGAGTGATCCTTGAGGCAGATTTTCGTATATAATTTGTTATATTTTTGAGTATACTGCTTAAAATATAACGATAATTGTTAAAGGCGTCGGAAAAAATTAAGCCGTATATCTTCTCAGACAAACATAGGCTATATTTTATTTTCCGTAAAAAACCCGTGCGAAGCCTAAGCGAGTTGCTAGTGAAACAATAATATTGGTTGGGCATTACCAAGACTAGTTCCTTTTCGCCAGTGGATGATTAAATGTTATGATACGATGAAACTAGTATTGCTCACTTAAATATGTACAATTGGAGATAAGCTTTATATATAATTACTAGCTGTCCCGGCAAACGTTGCTTTGCCATAAAAGGGAATATATGTTGTAGAGGTGGGTCAATAAAAATCGCGATGGAAAAATAGGGGTTGATTGTATAGGGTTGAAAATCTAGGGTTGTATGTATTTTCTAATGCTGCATCATAAAAAAATAGAAATTAAAATTTTTGTCAAAAAAATAAAAAATAAAATTTAGGGGTGGACTACCCCTAACATTTAGGGGGATGAAAAATAGATTACAACCGATTCTCATAGATACCGGATAATCACAAAAAATTTCATCAAAATCGGTCGAGCCGTTTCGGAGGAGTTCGATTACGCACCCCGTGACACGAGAATTTTATATATAAGACTAGCTGTCCCGGCAAACGTTGCTTTGCCATAAAAGGGAATATAAAAAAATAGGGGTTGATCGTAGAGGGTTGAAAATCTAGGGTTGTATGTATTTTCTAATGCTGCATCATAAAAAAAATAGAAATTAAAAACTTCGTCAAAAAAAAAAAAAAAAATTTAGGGGTGGACTACCCCTAACATTTAGGGGGATGAAAAATAGATAAGAACCGATTCTCATAGATACCGGATAATCACAAAAAAATTCATCAAAATCGGTCGAGCCGTTTCGGAGGAGTTCGATTACGCACCAACACGACACGAGAATTTTATATAATAGAAGATGGTACAGGAAAGAGTATGAATTGGTTCTTTTGGTAGGTTTTTAGTGACCAAATCTACCAAGAGTATAGAGTGAATAATAGAATATGTCTGAACAATGTAATTTAATTATTATTGCCTTATAAATTTGAAATGTTTTTTCATTGTATTAATTTACAATTCGTATGTTTTTTGTTTTAATCGAAGTATAATAAAAATATTATAGTCTTATTGCCCGCAAGCTATTTATAACTATATTGTTGCAAATAATAGGGTCCTTTGATATTTTAAAACATTGTGGGTTAAAGCCCATTGTACAAATGAGAGGAAGATTAATGCCTCCTAACCCCTATATATTTATGTAGGGACGTTTTAGCGAGATCCACACATTGAAATTTATTTATAGGTTCATAGAAATGTCACACGTTTACGTGATTCATTTGATACAAAATTTATGTTCGTTGAAAATCACATATTCAACTGAACAATTTTTCATTTCAATTTATGTCAATGCTTATAGATAAGCTGTGACTCCTGTCATGTAAATATAGTCGTTGAGTTTTCATTAAAATTAAATATTCTGAATCCTCCCAGTAAAGTTGCTTTGGTTATAATATCAAGATTTATTCATTGACTAACGATTTAAAATGATACTTTCTAATTTTTTATCATACCGTGGCATTTATAACCTTGATTACTGTATCGTCGTATTTAAGATATATAAATCCCCTTATGACATCCCCGGGATGACTGGTGGGGTAATTATGTCACAAGGCAGTAGGTAGATTCTCACGTGCACATACACACACATACATACACCCTCATACAAACATGTGTAGAAAGTATACATAGTACTCAGAAGAATTATATTGTTAATTCTAGATCTAATGTACGAATTTATCGCGCATCTTCGATACCAGTTTGTAATAAACATGTACCTAACTGTGTAATTTATATTTGGAAAGATATTGATTCCTAATTGTTAAATGTAATATGTCGCAATGGGAATTTATTACTATTACAACAATAGCCACACGCAGTCTAGTATACCAATAGCTCTAGCCCAGAAATTCCTAATATCCTGACGGATGTCAGCGGCCCATTTACATGACAATAATAATTTCGTTTTATTCTGTTAACCTTATTTTATGTTACATATTCTATGAATTAATAATACTTTAAGCTTTTGACTTAACCCTACCGCTAGTGCGACTTCATTGGCGAGAAACCTGGATCTGGCAGCAAGTTTAAGGGGAGTCGCCCCCCGCTAGTCACAGTTGCATTTTTCTCGATAATGTTATAGGAACACGTACTAAAATATTTGTTTTGGATTTACCATAAAATTTCCTACCGATTAGTATATATATATACATATCGGTATACTCTAAAGAAATTAAATACCGATTTTTTTAAAATATTCTTAGTTGAACTTCTTCTTCAACTTCGGTAAACTATAAGCTATAAACTTTTACTGAATATTTGTTGAAAAGAGCTGGCAGAGGATGGATGAGGGCTGCCCTAGACCGGGATAATTGGCGTTCTTTGGGGGAGGCCTTCTTTCACCAGAGGACGGCAGTAGGCTGAAGAAGAAGAAAAAGAAGAATATTTAGTTTGACTTCGACTCACCCAGATATGTCAGATACATTATAAATAAATGTTAAAGTACGTGATAAGAGTGTAAACATGCAAAAATTCTTGTATTAGTTTAGTCATTTAAATTTCCGACAAAAGTAAAACCCTTTACATTTTTGCAGTGTAATTATAACACACAAAGTCCTTTATATGGAAGCTAAATATAATATGCACGTGACTGGGTCTAAAATACCCGTAGCAGTAATTTATTAAATATGCTACATTATTTTAAAGTTAACATCAAAAATTCGTCTTAAAATTTCACCTTTGCCTTTTATATTTACACACTTATGAACTGAATATTAAATGCTGTTGTTAATGATGATGATAGAAATTCCATAGATTAATGAATCTAGTAGTTGAACATGAATACATCATAACTTAAATAAAATAATATGAAAATATAAACTAAATTCACTAAAATACGGCGATGAGCGTAATTCGAATTATAAAATGAACGAAAATGTGTTCGAGTGGCGATCGACTGTGAAATTGATACACTTGTTCACTAAAAGGTCTATAAGGATATTAATAATGAATGTTTTCCCCGACCGACATTATGACGTTGCGATTTAATAGGCTATGAAAAACTCTATTGTTAGTAGTCACACGGTTAACTATTACTTAGTATAAAAAAGCAGGTAGTACTAAGTTTAACTTTTTGCACAACTGAAAAGGTTAATTCCCATATTGTATCATTTTTCGGTTTCCAATTTCTTCCAATAATTATTTTCTTTATTAAAATGTTTTTATAATTATACCATTTCGTTTTAAATTCATCATTTCATCATTAAGACATCAAATAAACTTCTCAGTCTTTACTTTAAATAAAAATAAATCTCTTTAATGGAAAGTGCCACAATTCTCGTATAATACCCCTTTGGCATTAAATATTATGTAGAACGTGTAGCTAGCTAAAGGTAGTAAATCTGCACAGTTTTCGTTACCCAAGACTTTCCTTTGTGTTCGATTATTAATTATTATTCCCAAGTGGCCTTTGTTCCAACCGGCTCTTTTATTCAGTCCTTGACTAAGTTCCTAAGTAGTTACTACGTTCTGAAATTAAAGTTACCGCCGGCGTATCGGGAGCGACATTTTATATTGAAAAGCCTTCACTATTCGAGACAGTATAAATGGTGTTATAAATCATTATTATATTTATAGGAGGGCATAAAATCGCGGAGCACCCTTATCGTTTAAGTTGAAAAATTTCATAGCGCAGAAAGGAAAATCAGCTGGAGGAGACCATTTATCATAGCGGTGGGTGAAACGCGGCTTGGAACTTATACGTCCGAGATACAAAATAATACTGCTATCATCTTAAGCATTGTGCAATCGTGATTTATATGATTTAGGAAAGACAAAATACAAATATTTGTTTAAGAATAATAATAATATATATTCTCACATTTGTCACACATCACACACCCATGTCTAATCCCAAAGTATGGTAATTAGACTGCTGATGATCATATTTACACACACATACAATTTATAAAAAAAAATTACCCACTCACACCTGCAACTGAAGAGTCATTAAGGATTTGCTGCCTTTTTAGCCTCTCTCCTCCTAGAATCAGTAAGAGGTAGGGTCTTTAATTCTGGTTACCTTACTAACTGGCAACCCTACAAAGTAACGAAAGAATAAATCAACATAGAACAACTAAAAAATAACTTCTATTTCTGTAAGGCTGTGTTATCTCTTCGGTCAAGACTACATATTTGGGGCGAAGCAGGTCTCTTCCACTTTTAAAAGTATTACCACATTTCTTGTTTAGTTACCAAATGAAAATTTTATTAACCTTTAATAGCAATCTATAGATACAAAAATTCAGGGCAAGATCATTGTTGTCCTATCCTTTATTATTCGCAAGATCATTTGGGGTCAGATAATGATTGAACCGGTTTTACCTGATTATCAGTTTTTGGAGCGGCTGGTATCGGACCTTCGCAAAAATGAGGGCGAACTGAACTCAAAGGTTGAAATAGTTGTCAGTATAGTTGAAGATATTTTATTCACAATAACGATTGTCATAGATGTTCATGACAACCGGCGCCGGAGAGGAAGTAACCAAATAAATGGTTTTTGTCGTATAACACATGTCAACGGTGTCAAGCTGTAGAAATATACAGTTTGCAGAACCAGAGCTTTATATATTCATATTCGTACGCACATCTAATACACGCCCTTCACAACGCTATCGGATGATATGTCATTAATCTTGCAAAAATTAATTAACAGACAGCTGAGTGACGTAGAGACGCGTATGCGAATAAAAGTGCGTGCTTAGTATAATTATTTATGAATTGATGTACAGTATATGTGGTAGCATAGGGCTAAAATAATGTTGCAGTAGATTTGTGTACTATTTTCGTTAATACTCAATAAAATAAGTAAAGTTTCAGAGTCATGGTAGATTTTATTTATTCAGAACTGTGTAAAATTGGTAAGTGTTTGATCAACAGAGAGTTTGAAAATACATTTTGAATGGGTTTCATTTAAGGCAAATCTGCATAAACGAAACTGATATATCCACATGCTAATTTCACATTTTTAAATGGCAAAATTGTGTGAGTAATAAAGCCAACACTACTGACTTTTCTGAATAACTTGTTAAACCAGTATTTGAAGCCTTTTTAAAAACGAAATAGTAAATCCAGTACTTATACAATATAAGAAAAATAAACCGTTACATTTCAATAACCACAAAAATGGTGACACAGACATTAAATTAATCATAGTAATTAATGGAAAACCACTCACATCGCTTATTTTTATAAGTGTTTTCATGTCAAAACCACAGGCTGTATGCAGGCGTGACGGTTGAGATAGGTCTGAAGTACCCGGCCGGCTCCTCTCGTTAAATTTTCACATGCACTTGACTGCCCGACCTGGCTTACGTTAATTATGAAATCTCATTTGTGAGTGTACCTACACGTTTGAGTAATAGCTTCTGCTTCGAATGTAAAAGTTTCCATTTAAAATAACGTCATTATGAACGTAAAGTTCTTTTTTTATGTTGGTCCTGCCAAAATGACTCTAATCTGCCTGATGGAAAACATAAGCAGAATTCAAGAAATTTGATTAAAATAATATATTGCCGTTAATGATAGCATGTTCTTCTTTAATAATATTCGTTTACGTAATGTAAAAAGCATTGGTTCATTATATAGGTACAGAATATTGGGAACAAAAGTATATTTTTAAATATAGGTATGTATCGATTTAGTAAGTCATTCTTGATTTGCTTTTATACTCGTTTCAAACGAGTATAAAGGCTATTAAGGGAAAAAATAATAATTGATAACGCAGAACCATATAGGTAAAAAACTGCGAGAAACAGGTGTTAATACTGTTGTTGATTATTTATAAATTTTTTGTAGTCCATTTTTTATATCTTAAATCATAACTATCACTGTGTTTAGTTCAGTACCCAATTAACTTTAATCAGAGGCGCACGTGTGTTTGTTACTTGAAAGGTAAAATTTACTTAATAAATTAAAATAATCTTTTTTTGCTATTCTTGTGTTGAACGTTCAAATCGTGTAACGTGTGACGTAAAGCTTGACATGTCACTACACACTAAACTTAGACGTCGTCTAAATACATGGTGACTAAGTTTTCTTACGTAATTATTATTTATAATTTTTACATTAAGAGTTTACTTTACTTATTTTATTATTAAACAAGCGTGTGCCTCTGATCAACTTTTAGTTGGTACTGAACTAAATATAATGAAAACTAAGATACGAGATATCGAAAAATGGTCTATATTCCTACGATTTTAAAGTAAGTATATAATCCAACAATAAATTTTGGTGAATTTTAGTTTGGTGAAGTCAAGAACAGAATTAGCACCATTGCAGCTTACTATATAGTTAAAAGTTAATTTTGACAACTCTTCAAAAGTATATTGTTCTAGCTAATAGTTGCTATGCATAAATTATTTATCTATGTACGAGTATTTTTGTTAAAAACTATGGAAGAGTTTCACGTTTTATGATATTTCAAATTATTAATAGTCAATTACCTTTGTAATTTAGAGAAATATATTCATGTATGTCTGTACAAGGGAAATATTTGTTTCTAGGAAATATGTTTCATTCATTCCGTAACGTTAGCTTCAAACACAAAAGTTTTCTCTTTATGTAAGTGTGGTTCAATTTCATGTGTAAGGTTTCAAGGAAACACTTGTTATTTCAATGCTTTGACATGTAAGTAGCATTCAGTTTTTATAGAATATTCATAACAAAAGACGATATGTTGTGGTCTATATTTTGAACGTCGTTTGACTTGTTAAAATACTAATTTTTATACTGATTTCTGGCGTTGTTTGGAGAGACCAGCATCGTAGTTCAAACACTCTTTAACACTGGACTAACTTTTACGAAAATAAAACGTATTTCACTGTGGTAGTGGTGGTGGTAGTGTTTATTAAGGGTCGAACCGTCATTTAAAAATTAAAGGTTTATAATCTATCTTGAAAAGTATAATGCAGTTGCTACATTAAGTCAATTAAAAATATATACTAGCCCCTGTAACGACAAATTGTTACCGAATTTCATTGGCAGATAGCCGATAATACAAAAACTAACTTAGGCTACTTTTTAAGATTAGCTTCACTCAACGGTGTTACCTGCAGTAGTTATTGTAAAGATCCAGCAACAACTACGGATAACACCGCACGGTACATCTTAATAAATATTATATAATAGTATATAAAGAAATAAATGCGTGGGTAAAACGTGCCATGCAGCAAGAGCTGTCCTTCGGCACTATACCTTAGAATTTGCAGATCAACTGGAGGTAAACCACGATCTTAAAGAAAAACGAATAAATCAACTAAGTGAGACGAGTCCCTGATTTTGAGAAAAACATTCGTTTCTAAAATTTTTACTTAAATCTCTAAATAAAAAATAAATAATCTCTAAATTCAATCAAAATAAATGAAAGCCTCTTATATCACATATAAGGCCGATAAATAGTCTTAACGAAAAACAATAGTACAAGTCAATTTAAAAGCATAAATACAATGGTAAGAAATGTACTTTTACAACAATAATTGCGGGTAACGCCGCTGGGTGAAGCTAGTCTAAAAGATGCTTAGTTACTATTTTTATCATCTGTTGTCTGCTAGTAAAACTCCCGTTAAAATCGATCTAGCCGTTCCAGAGATAAACAGACATACATATTTTTTTTATATATTTGTACAATTTAATACTTATCTATCGATACTTATAGTAGTAGTAGATATAATGTTTGAAATTAAAGTTGTATTTTGCGAAGCAAAATCTTGGATAAAAGCTGTATTAAAATTAAAGTAGAAATGAGAGCAGGATTTTTCGCTAACTTAAAATATACGAGGCCCATAACTCGGCCTCAATTACTAATGTTCTTTAGCAGATGCGACGTAGCCGCTAATTAACCAGCTTCACGTATATTTTGGGCAAAAAATATTTTAAATGCTAGATACTTTGAACAAGATGTGTTTTCTTGTACCTGACTTTTGGTTCGACGTTAGAATTAGTTACGTAATTAGGTATTACTTAAGTCCAATCTGAAAACCTATTACGAAGTTTCGAAAATAAGTTCATTATTTTATTTATTTTAGAGAAGTATGTGTTATTATAACGTTTTGTGTTCAAAGTTATACTTTTAATTTATATAATACAAAGAATCAATTTCAAAAAAATAGAAAGAATTTTCTAATCCAAACACAAACACATTTACACACGAAAACACTCAACCACAGATGAATGAACATAGTTACCACATATAATTAAAGAGGCTTTTATATTTAATTTGTTTGTTCGAAAAATGTTTTGATTTTATTTCACATATTTTATTTTATTTATATTTTATATATTTTAGCTTATCTTTTTACCGTCGTTTGGCTTGACAAAACACTAATTTTTAGATTGATTTTTGGTGTTGTTTGGAGAGGTTTTAGAAATTATAAAATTTGGTCTTAGTCGGCGCGACACAGCCTCAAGCTTATTGTGGAAAGTCGATAAGTTCAAACCTGTAATTTGTTTATGTACATATAAATAAAAAAATACATTGAATACGTTTGTTTTAAGAGTTATTGCAAAATAATTTAATAAAATCTATAAAATATGTTTTTGGTTTATATTTATCGAACTTGAAAAGTATAATTTACACTTTATAGATACTAATGTTCACCCAGTAGACGAAATATGATTATGATGAATTTTATCTGCATTCCTCCTACATACAAACTTTAACTGTGCCAATTTCATAATTCTCCGTTCGCATAATTTTCGTAAAAAATGGTACAAAGTCTTTGATTCACGTATTGATACATAGATTCATGTACTTAAGATTTTTTATTAACATTCTATTTTTGTGACACATATGAAATTACAATGTAATAATTTCTCGAACATTAAAATATAAGTGTTTTTTATTAGGAAAATTTCGAGCGCTCGAGGACATTACGAGGAAACATTTTTGTGACAAATTGGGGGATCCTTACAATTAGTGCCATCTTCGCGCCTTTCAAAGAAGTGTCGTATTCAACTAGACTAATGAACGTCATAAATTTAGAGGAAGAGCCCCTCATACAATTTAGAAGACGTATCACGGTGGGCCTCTTCATTGTTCAATGTAAAAAGAATTAAAATGAAATATATGCCATGTTAAAAAATAGGACATTGATGGTGAGCCAGGAAACATGGACTAATCCATAGTAATATTAAAAACTTGAAAATAACACTGTATGTCTGTCTGTTACGGCTTCACGATTGAACTATTGAAGTATTTTGCATGAATTTTGGTATAGATGAAGTACAAGAATTGCTCTTTTAAAAGTGTTAGATGATTTATTAATTACCACATATACTGCCTCTGTAGCGCAGTGGTTGTGAATGCGACTGCTGAGCTTGAGGTCTCATATCAGTTGTCTAGTACCCATAACACAAGCTCTGCTTAGCTTGGGACTAAATGGCGTTGTGTGTTAGATGTCCGAAATATCTATTTATTACATGTGAGGCATGTGGAACTGGGCATCTATTTGAAGCTGGTACATCTATTTGCCGTGATTTTCAATGGAGAGTATATGTACTTGAGCAACTTGTCTGATAGTATATGAAATTGTTTACCTTTTTTAAATTTAGACATACTAATTGAAGACGGAATAAAGACAGACTAATTTATATCTGATCAAAGCTGTTTACTGAAACAGTCAATGTGTACTAAAGATAAAATATCCATATACAATTGATTTTCATAACTCACATTAAACAGTTCTCTACATGCGGTTATGAAATAGACAGATCAATGGATTAACGCGTTTATAATTTAGCATAGTCATTATTTTGGTGCCATTATTGTACTTGTGTGAAGCATGAGCACTTTGGCAATTAAAATTTAATTGAATAATAGGATGTTTATGTTTCTGTGTATTCTTTAAATACTGTTATGTATGTTAAACCTTATTAGATGTGTCTATGATAGCGAAATACATATGTTGTTTTTATGTATTTAGGTTTTGTAATTAGCATTTGCATGCTTCACTACAAGATGACACTAAATGTTATGTATTTTATATTATTTTTTTTTAAACTGAGATTTAATTAATATTGACGAGTTGAAATAATATTATTGTTAATTTTACTGCATTAGTGATGTCTTTCATACAATTATTTTATGAGGCTGTGCCTATATTTTGATTAACGCTTGGTTTTTTCTTCCCTTTTTTTAACTGACCGATAGCTGGTGTAATATGGAGTAAATTAGGCTACTTTGTTTTAGACTAGCTTTGTCCCGTGGTGTTACCCGCATTTGGAAAGGTACAAATAGCTGCGAGTAACACCGCGGGACTCAGTTAGTGAGAAATAAAGATTCTATAAGCCTTAACATATTCTATTCACAGTTCATTTGCTGCGTAATTGAATGTTTTTGTTTATTTTGTGTTTTTTGACTGCCTCGGTGGCGCGAGTGGTAGCGTAAGCGACTGCTGTGCTTGAGGTCTCGGGTTCGATTCCCGGGTCGGTCCAAATGTTTGTATGATCTGCAAATATTTGTTTCGAAGTTTGGGTGTTTTCTATGTATAATATGTATGTATTTACAAAAAAAAAAAAAAGTATATATGTATTTATATCAGTTGTCTAGTACCCATAACACAAGCTCTGCTTAGCTTGGGACTAGATGGCGTTGTGTGTTAAATTGTCCGAAATATTTATTATTATTTATTATTATTATTTTTTCCTTAACATTAGATAAACAGTAGGTACTGGTAGTATTTAATACATGTAATATTTGTAAACTAAAAACTTGCAAGTCAATGCTGCTAGGCGAAACCAGTCTAAAAACACAGTCTAAGCTCTTACTAATGTAATCATACCTGATTATCTGGTATCTAATAATCTAATAATCTGGTAGTGGAAGTTTCATCAAACTTCAGTCCAGCCATTACAGACATTAACAGGAACAAACAGACGGACAAACAAACAAACTAAAATTTTAATAATAAATTTTTCGATATAACTACCGGACCTTTCATACTCGTATATGCAGTTACTAAAAAGTTGTTAATTTGAAATTCCAAATAGACATTTAAATTTTATTGATTTGTATGGATGTCTGCTTAAATAGCTAATGCAATAATGCATTATTATAGGACATCGTACGTTAGTGGATAATGTGAACTGAATCAACACGCCAGGTGTGTGAGGGTGATATACAGCCTGAATATTAATTTGTGTACCTTGGCACCGTTATGTCGTATATATTAAATAGATTGGAGCCACGATAGCGGTGGTGCTGAGCTATTCAGGGAGTTAGGTCACGAGCTTTTATTATACATGTTTTATTAATGGGCAGTCACCGATTTTAGATAATAGTTATTTAGGTAAAAAGAAATATGTTTTGTTGATGTGGAAATCAATTACTTTCGAATGACCTGATTGTAGTTTGTGTATTCAAATACATTCATGATTTTTCAAGACTTCATAGAACCTAAAAGTTCTTTGAACTGATTCTTCTTTTGATGAAATGGCATCCAGCCGAATCTTTCGGATCAGCTATTTCTCCCAATGTCAAGTATTTATAGTCTTCAATTATGAGTCTTCGAGTCTTCAAGTCTTTGTCGTGATGAAATTAATGATAAAAAATATATAAAATGTGGATGACATGAAATGGAGACCGTCTTTCGAAAAAACAAAAAATGATCTCATTTAAACTGATTGTTAGGGTTTCCTATTCTTAATTTAAACTGAAATAAAATAAGATTACATTTGAGCTACTATGACAGTTGACATTAAAGTTATGGACTATAGACACGTACACCGTAGACAATCACAAAAAAAAAACTAAGTAAAATGTAGTTGTTTTTGCTATATTTTGTATTGTATTAAAATATTTTCCTTTAAAGGAGTAAAAATAACAACTTGTTATATCACACACAGAGCCTTCTGATTCCAAAATAGACTACAAATCTGTATTGTGGTAACCACTCTGTTGATGTATTTTTTCACAAGATTTCATCATTCCAACAATCCTACTAATATTATAAACGCGAAAGTTTGTAAGTATAGATGAATGGATGTTTGTTACTCTTTCACGCAAGAACTACTGAAAAATTTTTAATGGAACTTTACAATAATATAGCTTATACATCAGAATAACACATAGGCTACAATTTGTAAAGATACTAGCTTCGCCTCGCGGTGCTGCCCACGGTTATTGTCGTAGCGCGGGAAACGCCGCGAGAGTTCAGTTAGTACTTTTATATTACTGAAAACACACTTTATAGAAAACACCCCGAAATAGAAAGAATCTCATATTCATATTGCAATAAAATGCACTATGAACAGAACACACACATGCACACAATTTGACTGCACGGTTGGCCGAGTGGTTTCAGCGGTCGCCATGCCGCTTGCTACTGCGCCAAGTGTCGTGGATTCAAATCCCACGCGATACAACACTTTGTGTGATCCACGAATTGTTGTCCCGAGTCTGGATGTTCTTTGTGTCCGTTTCATGTATGTTTGTAAACTCCCCCACGACACAGGATGTTTATTCCTAATGTGGGAGTTGTCTTTAAAAAAAAAAAGCAAGAACTGAAGACATTTTATTGCACGCCGAACACAATTATCCATTCAGGATGCATAAGAATGCGTCCTGAGTGTCCTGGGTGACTGGATTTATTTTATTCAGGGAGCTTACATCTAAATTTACAATATAAATTTCACATATAGAAAGAAGATAGTACTGTAAAATATAAGCAACTGTAAAATATAACAGAATGTAGATTACTAAAACATTTTTTCTGGTTCATGAGACTTAAGATAGATATATATCATTTGGGCTACTGTAACTACCATATATCAACACGTTCCAAATGGTTTATTTAGCTCACTAAATAACCTGGAAACTCCCGGTAGGAAGCTATTACACCGATAATTACTGTGGCAAAGTGGGCTTAAAGAGCTATATGTCATGTTTCGATGATGAGAAAGCTCCTGATTTAAACAGTAGTTAAATGGTTTGGTGCTTTTATTGTCTAAATCTACGCCACGTGACCGAGTTTAATACTATAAAAATTGTTTACTATGCACTGTGCCAATTTTTGTTAACATATTGTACTTCGATATAGGGCGGAGCACATAAAACTGTCATGCTCAATCTTGAGAGGTACCAAATAACAACACTAAAAGTAAATTTCTACCACTTTACTACTCGACTAAGGATCTATACGCATGTAGCAGGTTATTATCCGTTCACCAGCTTTTCATTTTGAATATATAGCTTCGAAAGCACTTATATCTTCAGTATGAATGGGCCTCCGGTATCCTCACTTACTCGGTGAAACACAGCGCATGCGCTATTTCGCACTGGTTTTCTGTGAGGCCGTGGTATCATTTCGGTCGAGCCGGCCCATTCATGCCGAAGCGTGGCTCTACCACTGTAAAAATATGTATGTAACTAAGTATAAACATATCGTATGTAACTTCCTTTATGATAAGAGAAATTAATGGACTATTATGCACTCAGGCCAGCATGAGGCGCTGGTAGGCGCGCCTCCGCCGCCCGGTTCGCCGGCAGCGAATTGGGGGAGTGAAGGTCGTCCTCCCAGGCCTTCTCCGCCGTCTTCTGTAAAATTACATCTTCGCAGAAGGTTGCGACCGCGGTAAAACTGCTGTCGCTACCGGAACTAACCTAACCCTGCTTAATTCGTAGAAGTTAAAATTTAGAATGAAAACTTTCGTGAGTAGCATTCATAATGAAGGATAAATGGTTTTACTCACATGCGAGTTTCATGGATACTCGACGAATTTTTGACCTAACAAAGGGTCTTTACAAGCAAAAAAAAGTATTAAAAGAATGCATAAAGACAAAAATATACATATAAAACAAAACACCACTAGCTACTGCACAGTTCTACTTTTATTTTTCAGAGTAAAAATGCAGCCTCTGGCGTATGTTTGGAAATATTAGAACTGCAAAATAAATATGTCACTGAATTTCTTTTGACTATTTTATTTCTTACTGCGTAAAATATTATGCGCTATAGTGATGAACGTCGATTATTAACAACTTACCGAAAAACTCGATTTTCAAACGAATATTATTTTTGTATTAAAAGAGTAGTTATATATTTACTGTATGTATATCTTGTTCCTAGCCTTTGTTATTCCCAAGATTATTTGGGCTCGGCTACTAGTTCAACCGGTTTTGTCTGAATATCAGTTTTTCCACGTAGCAACTGGCATCGGACCACCGCAACCCTGAGGCTGAACTGAATTCGAAGGTTGAACTCAAGAGTGCGAGATCATTTTTTTGATATTAATGTCAACATCCAACACCAATATTTTTTTAAAATTTATATTTTATAAAAACAAATCACACAGCTTATTTTTGTATCCATATAATCAAAAAACCACTGTTATTCACACAGCACTTCTACTCCTAGTTTTTTTCTCAACTTTCACACTTTTTCAATTTGTTAGTTGAGATACAAACTTTACCCTACGCCAGATCTAGCTCATTTTGCTGCACTATTAGAACAGAACCACTTAACTTTAAACTGCTAATACTTGGGATGTAAATAGCAGTACTAGTTGAACTCACAACTTTTAGATTAAGAATAATAACAATATTTCAGACACCGACACACAACGCTATTTAGTCCCAAACCAAGCAGAGCTTATGCTATGAGTACGTCTAGTACTACTGATCCCAATATTTACACTTTTTTTGTAAATATATGGATACATATTATGGATAGAAAGACCCAAACTCAGAAACACATTTTTGCAGAATATACAAACATGATACCGCGAATCAAACCCAAAACACAGCATCACTCGGCAATCAAGTACAGCACTTGAATAAGCTACCAATGCGTTGCAATTGGAATCTGATATTTATTTGCAATTAAGAATTTTAATATACTATTTTTAATAGGATCCTCAGAGGAGCACATCAATTTTATAAAAAGTAAAAAACATAAAATGGAATGATCGGTTTATAAATAAAATGTTACGGCATTAAATTGCGTTGCACGGCTATTAATAGTCGCAACAGCAATGCAATTCCAATCACAATTTATTTTATTTTCATAAAATTTATTTGCGAAGTTACTATTTTTCTTCTTGGGGAACATAAGGTGTCCCTTACTACTCAGCAATCATTCTGACATTAATCGAACATTATGATGAAAAAATATCGAGATATATCCGTTACTTCATAATCCATATACATTTAGAATTTTCCGGACATAGATAACATTTATTTAAAAAAACACTGTACAAATTAAAATGTAATGCAAATATAATTAGCACTATTTAAATGACATCGTTGCGTATAAATCTGTTACTCGTACATTATTATAATGCTGACCCACGCAATAACTAACTAAACTCCGAAACTGTTTAACCTATTTTTACATTTTTTTAAAATGTAGATTCCGCTGTCGAGCCGAGTCGATAAGATAGTTAACATCACGCAGACCAAGAGGAGCCGAGCATGATTAAGAAGAGACGCAGATGAAGTTGCGTAATGCGTTTAGCTTTTTTTTTAATTAAAGAAAGAAATCTTGAGATGGTAACTATATTTTTTTGTGTATTTCATAAATCATAGATTATATTAATATGATACATATCTAAACTATTTAAAATGCCTTTTTAGGGTTACTATTTCGAACTTTTGAAATATGATATGCCGTTAAAGTCCTTTAATTAAAACTAATACAGCCGGATTTTCCAACACAAAATTAGAGAGGAGGCTGTCGATTTACAAAGTTTAATTAATGTTTTATGTTATGTTGAATATTCGATAGGGAACGACTCAATTTCGTGTGATAGTATTAATATTAATTTTGTAAATCATTATATTCTGTATCTTGCTTATATATTTTAGTGATCGCTGTTAGCTATGTTTTATTATTATTTATTATTGATTAGTTTTATATTATGGGAACTCGACTGGCGTTTCTTGTTGACTTTTGTTGTTTTCACCTAGTGAAGCTAATTATTGGAGAACAAAATCACTCCTCCATTCCTCTACTCGTCCTATTTATAGAGGGAAGGGAGTGCTGTTCCATATGAAACATGTGTGTGCTATTTTTTGGTTCTATTTCCTATTTTCGGTGGCCGAAATAAAAGATATTGATCACCAATAAGTTTCCTCTTCTCAGTTTCTAACTACATACCGTACCTAACGTTTTCGGTGCGCTTTTGTTACCTACACAAGTATGTCGACTTTTGAAAGCGTGTTCTTTTAGTTTCTTGAACTACATTTATTGGGAAAATATCTTAACAGGTGTAGTACTGTAGAGGAACGGGTCATGTCATATCCCTCCAATACAAAGGGAGGATCCTACAATCAGGTGAAGTGATCATGATTGGCGGATCGTCACCAACGGTTGAAGCTGGTAAGTTGTATATATGTTAATCGCTGCGAGAATTTCTATATCGCGATACAGAATCGTATTTGCTCAGTAGTGTGTTATTATATTTCGGTGCGTCTCTGGAAGATGGCATTGTTGTATGCTTTTGTTTGCGATATATGTGGAAGTCGCCACATCACTCCACTCAAAGACCGGAGGTCGAAGTATTGATGAGTTAGGTGTATAAACCCTGTTGTAGAGCGTGTTTGTGCTAGAAATGGGTTATTCTAGTGAGTCGGAACTGAGTGCCGCCAGTCCCATTGAGTCGTGGTTGAACACCGAAGTGATGCGTTGTGGCTATGTCGGTTTCGCATTGACTAAGAATGTCTCGTCGCCGTCTCATCTACCAGGATCCGTAAAACCAGATACCCTATCAACTAACTCTGTATCCCTGACGTACCCTGAGCCTCATGGATGGAAACCATGATGTTATTGTTTGTATTGTTCAAATTCAAAAATTTTAAATTCATTTATTTAGTTAAAAAGGTACAATAATTTACAATTAAATTCTTAAATTTATAAATAAAGTACGTTAATTGTTATTTGCCCGAACTAGATTGAATCTTTGTCTCGGGCGGAGAAAATGCTTACAAAACAGTTTTATTTACTTGAATTTACATAATTAGTACTTAAAGTAACTATATAATTTAATATTTATATTTGAAAATGCGCGTGCTCTGCGCTCGACTAAAACTACCCCACTGATTATAATATCGTGCCTGATTCTTTATAAGTCAACAAGAGGTATGAGTGTGTCTCACATGAAATTTTTACACAATTAATAATGTTCACGAAATTCAACAATCAGCCATGAAATACTGTCATAGCCCGTTTTGTTTTGTTGAAATTTGTGGTTACTTTAATTCGCGTCTAGAGATAAGGAATTCAACAATAAAAGGTGTTTACTTCACGTACTTTCCTTGAAGAATGAGACGTTTTATGAGATACCATTAAAGAGAATTATTACTATTGTTCGAGATAAATATAGCAGTTCAACTTCATTTTAAATAAGCCTACCGCTCTGGGAGGGCGGAGGTCTATGTTAGTATCGGGTCTGACTAGTTGGTGGGCTTGTTTCGGTGCCGCTACCGAATGATTTACAATACGACGGGTTTATACTAATTCCATTATTAGGATTCAAGTTCCTTTATTTCGTGTACAAGCCAATTTCAGAAATAACAATAGAAAAACTCATCAAGTAAATTTTAAATAAGCAGGAGTTTCTTATTTAATTTGTACTCTTTTTTTATATTTGCTACCACAAAGTTTTGATATTGAATAATCAATTAGGAAAATTATTTTTCGTTTGGTAGGGCGTGTTTCCATCATTATTTTAAAGATTGAAAAAAAATCCCCTAACGGTAAAAAAAATAAGGAAAGAAGAGTAGGTACATTTTAGTAACAAAGAAAGTAAGAACGTTAATTATTTTAAAATGACAATATAAGTACCCAACAAAAAGTAAGTATACTATGTCAAATAAAAAGAAAGTTTGGAGCTAAAAAATACAAAAAATAATTAAACGAATGGAAAATTTCCTTTTTTTGAAGTTAGTTACAGAAATGTTTCTATGACTAATCCTACTACTATTATAAAGGCGAAAGTTTGTAAGTATGGATGTATGTATGTATGGATGTTTGTTACTCTTTCACGTAAAAACTACTGAATGGATTTGAATGAAACTTTACCACAATATAGCTTATACATCAGAATAACACATAGGCTACTATTTATAAAGATATAGCTTCGCCTCGCGGCGTTGCCCGCAGTTATCATCGTACCGCGGGTAGCACCGCGGGGTTCAGCTAGTTAATTGTATAGTTTGAAAGTGTAATTATCTTTTAAAATCAATAATTATTAATGATACGTAGTCATAGCTTGGTTGATATCGGAGTTCCTGAGTATCAATCCCTTCGGTTAAATGCCGGTACAGTACCAAACATAAATATTACATAACTTATGAAACCGATAAACATCTAATTAAAATTAATAGTTCTAAAAATGTGCTTCACTATCGTGGTAAAATTATTTATTTTCAAACTGAGACATGTCGTATAGAAATTAAGTTATACATTCGAAAGTAAATCTATTTGTCTGTTCGCCTGTCTCTCTGTCTGTACGTTATCACAGCTAATCCACAACACTGATTTTATTGATGATGTTTTTTGTGTCCGTTTCATGTATGTTTGTAAAAAGTCCCCACGACACAGGATGTTTATTCCTAATGTGGGAGTTGTCTTAAAAAAAATAAAAAAACAAAAAAAAAAAAAAAATTAAAACTTGGCATGGAGATACTTTCATTCCTGAGGAACGACTATCTTTAACACGATAACCAATATATACTTCGACGGAGCGTGGGCAAAAAGTACTTAGTCTATTAATAATTTAACAGTTTAAATTAATGATTACATTATCCATTGAATATATAAAAGCACAAACTACTAAATCACCCAAGTACCGTTTCGGTTAAAAAGTATATTGTTTAGTTTGTTTGGTTTGTTTTCTTTATAGTATAAATTTTATTCTAATTCATCACAAACTCACTTCGAACTGAGTCATGGTTTGAAACTTTTTTATGTACCTTCATTATAAACGTATTAAACAAAAGCATTTAACTCTGTCGGATAAGTAAATTAAACTGTAATGATTAGAAAAGCACAGAATTCTAAATTTATACGTGGGTATTAAATATAAATTAGTTCATAACCCATTTGGGCCCCGGCGGCCAGTCTCAACGGAGACCAGCCAGCAGGAGATATTATAGTGCACAAATATATGCACATACACTGGTGCACTCTCTGTTTCCCTCACTTTCACAATCCGATGGGACGGCTATCTGACAGGAGTGGGTAGAGATCAGGTGTAGAACTGATGGCTTTACGTGATCTTTGAGGCACTGGGGTTTAAACATAAATATTGAAATTGAAGTTCTTCAAACCTTTGAGGGAGAGAAGGGAAACTTGTGCAACTGAAAACTATATCTTATTTTTACGTGATTACATAAAAGTTAAAAGGAAGGGTAATGATTTTGGCAGTCTATGTACAACATATCCATGTTTGTATTTTTAACCGTGGTGAAATAGCTACTGAATTGTTCTTTTTTTAATGAATCGTCAATAGATTCGTTATAATGGCCCGGGTGACGTAGGCTATTTACGTCTATATGTATTTATGTTATAGTTCTTTAAACTTTTTCTCAAGTAACAATTTGAAGTAGTCGTATAAGATTTAAAAGATATATTGTTATTAAGTGTGCATAAAGTTTGTACAAAATTAACCATCTACGTCTTTTAAGCATGTTGCTACATATAAGAGCTTACGTTATTATATTCATATATAAAGAGTAGTTTTTGCAATTTCTATTTGAAAATATTGTGTAAGCTGAAATCTTGTATTTGGTATGCTGAGGAATTTTTGTGAATATTTTTTTATGAAACAATTACTAAAAATTAGAGGAGACTAGTACAAATATTGTAGTGTATTTAATAACCGTTGTAATAAGCAAATATATTCAAAACTTAATTCGAAATTCGACCACCAGATGACCTCTAGTTCTAATAAACTACAAACAAAAATACTTGTTTCAGTAAAAGCTATCACGTACAGAATGTGGAAACGAATTCCGTAGCAGGTAGTTTAATTACAAAAGGTTCAAGAGAGCAACTTAATTCAGCAACGTAATTGTTGGCCAGCGTACATATACCGCGTGCAATAATAAAACAATAGCTATTATTGAAGCCATGATATTTTCAGTCAGTCGCCTCCAGCCTTAAACGAAGGCCGCGGCACTTGGCTGTATTCCAACTGTTCTTGTTGCTCATGCCTTTTACAAAATGTAACCCATTTTGTTGTCATACACCAGTGGAATTAATCAATGTAATACGTATTACAATTGCAAAGTTTATATTTGCTTACTTTGAATGCAAGTCGTAAGTCTTCATTTATTTTCAGTTTACTGTTTTCGTGTTCAGTTCGTGTAATTGTTTGTACCTCGATGCAATTAGTTATGCAATGTAGTCGGTTTGTACTATGATTAACTTACTGCATGAACAGAATGTAGAGTTATACAAACCTCATATGTATAATGTAATTTCATTTTAGAACAGTTTTATGTAGTGTAATATTGAATTCATGAAAGTGTGTTTGCAAAGATTTCTGCATTATTTTGTATATGCGTAAATAAGTTAGCATTTATTAATATGGTACAATGATCATATGATTTGGTTGGCAAATTATCATTTAGTTCGTATTAAATAAATAAAATTGATGACAGGATCATCTGCAATTAATATTGTCAATTAACTGCAGATGATCCTGTCTTTATATGGTGACTGATAATACCCAAATTGAAAAGCAAATGAAAATCAATAACTAATTTAAATTAAACTAACAAAAGGTTAAAATTATTAAAACTCAGACAGAATTAATCGTTTGTAACTATAGTTACAGGACATACACTTTCAATATTTTTCTGAAATCGATTAAATTGCTTGTCAGCAAGAAAGTAAATTTGTCTTCATTCGCAATGAGTATGGTGACCATTACTCTTGGAATCTGCTCATGCTTTTATCAGGCAAAAAAAAGTCACTTTGGTAGGCATTTAAAGTTAAAAAAAAAGTTCTAAAATATAAACAGTAGAGCAAAATAACACTGCCATTACCATCATCACGTCAGCCGAACTATTTCCACTCTTGGTTTTCCTTCAAGGTCCCATTCAATAGAGACCGATTTTTTTTCTTCAATCAACCAATTTGTGTAATAAATTATACTCTTTTTATCTCCTGGTGGCATGTCGGACTCGAACCGACTAAAACCGCACGCCGCCGCCTTCTCGGATACTAGGAGCCGGGGAACCAGGTTCACCCTAGAAAGGAAATCCCTGGAAGTCCGACGTACCTCAGGCAACCAACAGTTTGTAGATGGCCCCCTCCTGTGTGGAATCCCCGATGTTTCTGTTGCTGTCCCCAAAAGGTGTACCCACCTCCACCCGAATAAATTGTACCCTGAGTTATTTCCCGACCAATACCTCAAGGCTTTCAAGATAAGCGAGTACTCCCTTGTTTTGTATTACGCACTTGTGAGTACGGAGTTGCAGGTATTCATGAGTACGTACTTTCTGTCATAGTCTCCTCGTTAAAAAAACATCTGTGTCTCCTTATTTTATCTTGTTTCTCAAAGTTATTTGAACGTCTCATATGCCCTATCCTTACAAATTACGCAGAACCTAAGCTTTCAGATAGTCAACACGGTTTTAGAACAGGTAGATCTACACAAACAAATTTAGTGAAATACGTAAACGACATCTCGGAGGCACTAGACGACAGATATGAAGTGGATGCAATATACACCGACTTTAGTAGCGCCTTTGATAAAGTGAGTCATCCGCTCTTGATAGACAAACTACGACTCAATGGCATTCATGGTTCCTTATTAAGGTGGTTTGCATCCTACCTCTTAAATCGCTCTCAGTTTGTTTCCATCGGTGGATACGTTTCAAATAACTATTATGCGCGATCAGGTGTACCACAGGGCTCGCATCTAGGCCCCATTCTATTTTCGATATTTGTGAACGATATCACGAACCAAATCAAACATTGTCGTAGCTTGCTATTTGCTGACGATCTAAAAATATATAGGACAATTACCTGTCTAGAAGATAGTCTCCTTGTCCAGAATGATTTGGAAAATATTGAACTGTGGTGCAAATCGAATAGTATGACCCTTAACGCTCAAAAATGCCATCATATACAGTTTTCTAGAAAGAAAAAATCCACTCCCACTTCATACAAGCTGTGCGACACGATATTGACAAAAGTGGATGAAATACGAGATTTAGGTGTTATATTAGACAGTGCCCTCAGCTTTAAACCACATATAAACGACATTGTGAAGAAATCAGCTCAAATGTGCGGTTTCATCAGACGTAATACTCGCGGGTTTAGGCTTGCAAAAACACGAATAGTATTGTATAACGCTCTGGTGCGCAGTAAATTAGAATATAATAGTGTTGTCTGGAATCCCTTTTATACTTTACATTCACAAAGAGTGGAAAGTATACAAAGAGCATTCTCCAGATATCTTGCCTACGTTTCACAAAACATCACTCATCGCTGTCCTTATGAACACCGTTTACAATATTTCAAAATGGATTTTCTTCGTAACCGTCGCCGTATTCACGATCTCGTATTTCTTCACAAAATAGTAAACGGCTCAATAAAAAGTAGTGATCTAACTGAACGCATACTTTATTCGGTCCCAACAAAACCGCCGAGATATGCCATCACCAGAAAATTTTATATACCCACCCGCAAATCTAATCTAGGTCTGAATGCACCTCTGACGCGTATATGTAGAGAATACAATAGCATGTGTTCACAGAGAGACATAGACATCCATTCCCCTTTTAATAAATTTAGACGTTCTATAGCTGATAATTTTAACAAAACTAACCAAAGTTAATCTTTTCCTTTAGATAAGGTAATACCTTTGTTATTTTAATGTTTTTCATCTTTTATATTAATTTTAATTTTTTCATGTTTTATATTAATAAGAGCATCGTAATTTTAATTTAGAATTAATTAGTATTAAGCTCCTTTATTTTGTTTTTGTAAAAGTTACCTTACTCCTAACATTGTTTGTTAGGGGTACTTTATTTTATCTCATATGGTGAATGTTGTGTGTACCTGTAATAGGCATGCATACTAGAAAATATTATTGTATAAATTTTTTTTTTAAAAGTGTATTGTATGTGTGCTGTTGGTATACCTAAATAAATAAATAAAATAAATAAATAAATTATCTTACTTCTCGAATACATATCAAACACAGTGTTAGTCTTCATTTTATCATAACCTTCATACCAATGAATTTTTAGCAGAATTAAAATATAGTACATAATTTTGTTGTGTACTATCCCTAAAACAAGTAACACAAGACGTATAACTATGATTGGCATCAAATATAATTGCTGTGAAATATTATTTATTTTAGTTGAATACCTCTAAATAAAATAAACCGATTGCTATATATCATCAAGATAGCTAGACGTGGACTTAGTTACAAATGAAGTTAGATTTTATCATGTTACCGCTGAAACGATGCATTATTTGATATAAAAGCACTCTAATAAATGCTAATCTAATTCTTTCAAAGTTATCGTAGCACTGAATACGAACCGAGATCAAAAATCTTAAATTTAAATTTGGAACTTGTGCTATTTCGTCAAAGAAAATCTATATCTTCTTAAAAATGTTAACATTTTTATCTGTCTATGATCTTATACCTGGCATTTGCTAATAATCGACTTTTAAATATGTTGGTTGGAGTGTTTTAATTATGAAGGATATATAATGCTGAAGATAATCAATGTTTAAGCACAAAAGCTTACAGCATCAGTTTAATAGTTGATGTCGGCATAGTTGCTTTAATTTATTGTATTAATTTGAATGTCGTAAATGACACCTTCTATATGCTTTAAGATCAGATTAATATGAGAAAAGTTTAAGTTGTTGAATTTATTTCTTTTTCAACTAAATGTCACTATTTCGGTAATGTAAACCTTTAAATCCAACGTGTGTTTACTAATACATAGGCTCTTTCGCAGTTTAACATTAAAATTAAGAACGCAGTGATAACAGCTTTTATGAAAATTTAAGATCTAAATATATCTAGTTTAGTATCGATACATACATTCAACAAGTTCTAATAGGTAGAACATGGAATTAGTTGAATTGCCTATCACATCGACGAGACGCCTGTCGCACTTGTTTACCAGAGCTCACGGCATACTTAGCTCGTTATACGCAAGTAGCAGAGCTGAGTCGCAACAATTAGTCGTCGGCGTCAGTTGGTAAATATTAACACTGGTAATTGTACGGTGAACGGCAGCTCCCTCGATGTTCGTTACAGTGCCCACTGCTACCGGAATACAAATGAATCCATTATACCAAAGTGCGGCGATAGCACACCGATATCACGTAACCTGGTGTATGCCGAAGCACTAATGCATTTTTGTAGTATAAAGATTTTTCGTAAACACAAAACTCGTAATGAGTTTATTATACTTTGATGTTACAATGCAATCCTTCGTATAGAATAACCTTAGACAGAAAGTATTTTTATTACAAAAGATGGACAAAGTTATAACAACAAGATTTTTAATGTATGTACATGTGTGTATGTATGTACGTACCCTGGACAGATCAGTCGTATTTCATCAATGGCAGCATTATTTAATCGTCTTCAACGTTCCAAGATCGTTATTTTCGAGGAAATGTTAGTATCTTTCGGGTACGGTCTACGGTTTTCAATCCTAACAAGGAGCTACTACTAAAAGGTGATGTACCTACTCTATGGTGGTGCCAAAAGATATAGGAACGCGTTATTCGTAAAACTATGATCAAAATTTTATTGTACTCTAGACAAGCTGGTGCTTGTCGGCTTTTGAATGAATGGTTTACCAACAACAAACAAGGACTGTACACAACCATATTTTTTTGTGTAAAAAAGATTCTGAGTTACATGAGTTGTTGACAAGTTTGTTTCAGTTTGCCGCTACACACAATATATGTACCGGCTTCGCTTGTTTGCCTGTATTTGATGCCTACTGGTCTCGATTTGATATTTTTATAAATAACTATTTCATTAAATTTTCAAATTTTCCTTGATGAATTTTTTTGACAATTTTTTAACTATCAGAATAAGTATTTCATATAACTCTCAACAGAGTTTTTATAGAGAAATTACTACTCACAATAGTAAAAAAAAAAGTTTTAAAATCAGTGTCCTCTTTGAATCACCACCTAAAACTACAATGGCTATATAAGTAATAAATTTCTTAAATAAGTTTATCACCAACTTTTTTGTCCAATTGTGCAAAACTAAGCTTTTCGATAACTGTACCGTTATGTACATACAACTATTCGATGCACCCATAGTTATTGTGATCTAATTGTAAATATCAATTCACAACTGGATTATAATAACTATGGTTAAAGCAAAATATCTAAATCAAAGTAAGATGTTATTTCTTATACTTTTTAGTCGATCATTACCTAAACATATTATTTTACACACTTATTATCTAGAAATAAACATACAAATGTATAACGTTGTAGAATCGATACGGGCCCAATTATTTGTTTATAATGAGTCTACAGCAAACTTACAACATTATTATACATTACATATTCTATAACAAAGATCCGTCCCTACCGAGAGAGTAGTTATTTATTTCGAGAGCTGGATTTATTTGCGGAAATGGGTTTGACCCACATTACTCAGGGGAGATTTGCTGAATAGGATTGTAAAGTACGCTATTCGAATTTGTGATAATTTATTGTATTTTGAACGGGATTCTTATATTCTGTTGTATTTATATTTTTTGTTGTTGTTTGATGAATCACTTTAGAAGTAATAAGTACCGCTGAAACTGGCTTTCGTGATCGATCATTTCATTGATACGAAGTAAATATTGTAGCAGAGGAGGATTTCTCTTGGGAAAGTGGTGTGTTTTACGGGAGATTGTGAATTAAGCTTTGTTATCTCGAAAATAAACAATATATTAGGAAAAAATGGTACTCATGTAATAATTGAAAGATAGAATAATATGATATTTATTGCACTGAAACAAATAGTCAGTCAAAATCTTAGATTGACGATCAATTAATTATTTTTATTTAACACTGGCTTTGCTCACTCTGCTCACGCGTGTAAATTGGCCACCGCGGTAAATATTAGTAGTATTTCCATGCTAAAATCCATTCAATTTAGTGCTGCCATTTAGCTGTGAAAGCGTAACAGACGGACAGATAGAGCTACTTTCAAATTTATAATATTAACCAATATGTGTACACAGGGTCGGAAGCGACCGAGTTACAAAATATGAATCTCTATCGAATACTGTTTTATGAATTTTATTTAAACCGCTATCTCTAAATAGTTGAAGAAACGAATTTGAAATAAACATAGACAAGTTTCATCGTTTAGCGATTTTCTATTCACAAACAACAATTCAAGTTATTGCTTGTTCATGTCACAAAAATGTTTGCGACATTGTGCAATATTAAAGCATTTTTTTAGTCAACTAATAAGTGCATTAGAAATGTACATATATTGTTTTATGTGAGATCTTTTTCTAGTCGTAATCGATTGAAAAATTTTATTGGGTCGATAATGACCGTTGACCGTTTGGGCAAATGCCAAAGGGGTTATTATCGACCCAATAAAATGGTCAGACCAAATAAAATGTAACTATTTTTATTATCATTTATTTTAGATCTTGAGATCTTAAACATTGATTGCCTCGTTGACGCAGTGGTAGCGTACGCGACTGTTGCGCATGAGTTCTCGGGTTCGATTCGGACTCATTCAGTAGAAATGATTATAAGTTGATACTAAAAAATTTCAAGGAATACTTCGTTTTATTCTTTTTAGGGCCAATATTCCAATAAAATCTTGTTTTTTAAAAAGATTTTTAATTTAATTTATTTCGGATTTTACATTTATCGGTGTAGTGTATAGGTAAATACAGACATGCTTAATGGTGAGGCGAGCGGTGGTGGGGTGTGCGGTCAGGCAGTCGCTGCACGGACCGCGTACTCTTGGCTAGTTCGCCGTACGAGCAAGACGTGTCCGTTGCAACCCAAACTGTGTTGTCTCCTTTAATTACCACGTATCTTATATCTAAATACTGTCCTGTATAATTGGTATAACATCATACTTTTTTTCTTAAATGAATTACTATTCAATCACTAACAGTTATCCAACTCTCAAAAGTTTAAATTTATATTCAAATACGATTTCGTACTTGATTTTTAAACATTAAATTTGTAGAGAAACAGTTGGTATGGACTTAACCTAGTATTCTATGTCAACATAAAGTTTACCTCGAATTATAATTAGACATCAAACAAACCCTTTAAGTAGAACTCGCCTCGGGAGGTTAGTAAAACAGGTCAAGTGTAGTTTTCATAACGCACTGGTAGCACGCGACTTGCTCGGTACTTTAAGTTCACCGAGCAAAAAAACTATATTTCTTTCAAACATTAACTCAGAAAGAGTTTTACTGTTGAGAATGTCAAGCCAGAAAGTTATTACTTGCGTTAATTATTTCTATGATAAGAAGAGTTCGTTTGTTTAATCATAGAAATTGTAATCACACATATACACTCAGAAAAATAGCGATAGGTTTACCATAACAGAATAGGGCATAAAATAGAGTGCGGGTGTTAACAACCAGCATTTTCTTAGGTTCCTGAGATACCTGTATACTTAAAATCATTAACTTAGATTTGATAGAGGCGAATTTATAATAACACAAAGGTTACGATTTAAGTTTAACGGTTCGCCTGACTTTTAGCAGGTCTTATTGTACGAACTTATTTTAAATAAAATTAGAAAAAATATTTATGGCAAATCCAGATGCAGTATAAAATAGTGATTTTTTTACCAAACAAACATACCCCAGAGACAACTTAAGCTTTGCATATAACCGTCGAAAAACAAAAATGAAAACAAATCGATGTACGAGTATCTCGAATCCGCAAAATATAATATAATAATGAAAACGTAAAATAATCTAATAAGTTTGAAAAATGTTTTATTACGAATGTAAAATAATAGTGTTATTAGACACTGTTACAGCTTATTTAATTTGACATTCTGTACTTTTAAGTATTCTCCAAAATTAGTCATTCTATTAATGTAGTTCACAGAGTAGCATTGTGTGATACGTAATATCTTCTTTACGCACAAATAATAATACCGTTATTGTATAACTTATATTAGCATGCACAACGTAGTAAATAAGGTACAATATTATGATTATATAATATGTATAAATGAATAATAGAATAACATTTACGTGATGTAGATCTGTCAAGTAATCTCCGAGGATTTCATTTTAGTGAACGAATTAAAACCTTATGAATATTTCATATAGAACTTTGTGATTTCACGGAGAGAATAAATAAACTCATATTTTGTGTCTGCGAACAAGATTGCTTATTATTTCGAGATATAAATATTATGTTAATAAATTTAATACGACAAGATTCTTTCAAGTATTCTTAAAATATATATATATATAAATATATATTTGCAGCACTAGACACAGTTTCTAATCTAATGTGTAACGTAATTTTAAGTTGTCTGCTTAAAATTTTAGAATATTATCATAATTTATGATGTGATTATTATTTAAACATTAACATTGTTGTAAATATAAAACACGGATACATATATTATGATTACAAACAACATAATTATTTAAACATTCACCGTTAAAATAATTATGTTGAAATGTTGAATTTAATTCCTTGGTATTAAATTCAACATACACATACATACATACATACAGTGAGATTAGGTAGTATTATAAATATATTCCAGGTCAGTTTCACCAGTTCCTGATAAAATATCAGATAGTTATATGCCACATAACACTATTGGACAGATAAACGTTGCAGAAAAAAGAAACGAAAACCGGTATGAAGAAAATAGCGCTTGTGTTGTCATCGCATCCGCCAAAGGACGGCAACGCACTTGTAACGCCTTTAGTGTTGCGGGTGTCTATGGGCGGCGGTAAACGCTTACCATTAGGTGATACGTCTGCCCGTTTGCCCCTATGCCATAAATAAAATAAATTTTTGTGTATCTGACATATTGGGTTCTTTCTGAGACTTGTGACTCCTAAATCTGTACTCTTGTGACAGAAATATTCATAATAGACTATCTTATCAGTGGGTGGTGAAAGTGGTCCTAAGTTTTTAAATGAAGAACTTTTCATTTGATATTCTAAGAAAAGGACGAACACAGAGTTAGTTAAAATAAAGCTAAATATTTCACTATCTATTAAATAGTAGGTCAAATGATAAAATGAAACACATAAATTGTGGTTAATATACTGCGTGGTAAGTAAAACATTTGTATGTGTTTACAGCCCAAATTTATTTCACCCATTAAACAGCTTTGTTGTTATATCAAGAGTATTACGGCAACACGCAAATCCTGTTTCATTTACTTTACTTTTATAATTTTCTCTCCCATATTTATAATTCTGCCCTTGGCATAAAGAGCTTTAAACGAAATAGGGAGTTATTCCAATTTTGTTCTTCTTATTTCTAGGAGAAAAGCAAAAATGGTACAGTTTGCCAATATTCTCTGATTAAAACGTAATTGACTTGAGAATTTTTTTTATGAAATAGGTAGCTAACGAGTAGAAGACGTATCGCATGATGGTAAGCGATTACCACCGCCTATGGACCCGAAACACCAGAGGCGTCATAAGTGTGTTTCGGCCTTTGGGGGATGGGGAAGGGGATAGGGTTTGCAGTATGGGCCTCCGGTACCCTTACTCACTTGGTGAAACACAGCGCAAGTGCTATTTCAAACCGGTTTTCTGTGAGGCCTTGGTATCACTCCGGTCGAGCCGGCCCATTCATGCCGAAGCGTGGCTCTCTCACGGAAAGTAGTAAGTAATCCGTGTTTTCTTTTTTTTGAAGAATAAATGTAAATCAAGTTATATTAACAAGTAATTAGTTGATAATGGTGTCAGTTGATTAGAGTAACTCTGTTAAAATTTATGAAAGCCTCTATTGCAGTAACAAATATTAGTAGGTAATACAAGATCCACAATACTTTCCGATTACATTATTTATACCGTGGGCGAGCCACACTTCAGCATGAATGGGCCGGCTTGACCGGAGTGATACCACGGCCTCACAGAAAACCGGTGTGAAATAGTGCTTGCACTGTGTTTCACCGAGTGAGTGAGGATACCGGAGGCCCATACCCCAACCCCTCCCCATCCATCTCCCCATCCTCCAAAGGTCGGCGACACCCGCAACACCAGAGGCGTCACGAGTGACCTCTGGTGTTTCGGGTGTCCATGGGTGGCGGTAATCACTTACCATCAGGTGATACGTCTGTTCGTTTGCCCACTATCCAAAAAAAAAATGTATGGAGAATAGTTATTTTAGAGCATAGCTATTCAATGTTGCATCTTAACCTTATAGTATTACATATATCCAAATTGCATAAAACAATCGTATCCATGCAAAAGCTGTAACTAGGACACTAATTAAACGCAGAAAAAAGACTTTAAAGCTTTTAAAGAACAAACCTGTTCGTGTTCCATTAGTAGTGATAAGATAGATAATAAGATATTATTAACTTCAACAGTAAGCTTTGGCATAAAAATAAAGCTTAAGGAGTATACACCTACAAAAGTAATGAATAAAATTTTCCTTTTTTCTATTCTATTAAACACTACAATGGACCACTCTCACGGGATTTATCTTAACAACTTTTCGTACATTTCAATAACCTAATAACTGTTACTTTGTAAATTAACATTGCTTTGAAGTCTACGTTTTATATTTTTGTATGTTGGATTATTCTCAAAATAGAATGCCGAAATAGGATTTGAATATAGCGCTAATTAATACATTTACTAGTATACAAGAAAGTTGTTGTATGTTTCGGAGAGTCGGTAGAAATCATGGTGGTTCGAAGACATGATGAAACTCGCCGACCAGCCAGCCTTTGGATGTGGACAGTTCAGAGCCGGTGGTTGTGGAGAGAGTTGGAGTGGGCCTACATTCAGCAATGACGGTCTTTCGGCTTAATTGATGGTGATGTATTATATCCGTATTTGTTTTAAAACCAACGCTAATTTCTCTTACGTTAAAGACTGAATTGAGCGCACGTGATTCATTAGTCATTCTGAGAACGGTATAAAGTGAGCAGAGCATGAAGTGTTTTTGAATTAAAAACAAATTCATTTAAAACTTAAAATATGATACTCGTATAACATCAATCTATAAATTTATGCTAAGCATGCTAAGATGTGCAGAGTATGAGTTGGAATGAATTCTTGAGTTGGAATAGACTACTGACTGTAACCAAATGCTTTTATACGGTCGTATTCCATATTACAAATTTAGAGCATAAAATATTATCATATAAAATAATTTCTATATCTCATGAAATTATCAAGAAAAGCTGAAACTCAAGCTCAAACTCTAATTGTTATTCATAGCATCTGTAGTCCAACCCTGTGTTATTTACCTTTATGTAATTAGTGTACATATCAAACAAGCCCCTCGACACGTTGCGAGAACACGACTGTCAATAATGTAGCGTACATTAGTTCATTTCTCCCGGGCACTTAGGCGACAATTAGGACAACAATCCACTCCAGTGACGTCTACAACTCACTGTCTTTAATGGTACGTTAACGTTTGATTTGATCATTTGTGTAGATAATGTACTACTGACTGACTACTATTTCTTTGAATGTTATAATAAGTTTTGGTTATATAATTTACCTACCAGCCGTGCAATCTTGTATTATCATCAAGCAATTATATGTTAAAAATAGTTTGATTGCTTTATTATTATTTCAAATTATTGATCTGATTTTAAAAGTTCTTAACTTTTGGTTTGATGTCAATAATGTTTCCAAGATTTATTTTCGATTTTCGAACAATTGCATAGTTGGTTAATATCATACACATATTAGTCATATTGTATAATAAATTTTAATAAAAATTTTTTACTGACGTCCTAATCCAACGGCACAAAAGTCTATTTCGTAGTGCTGAGCGAGTATGTACCCTATAGTGCGGAATGCATGGTTAGTAAGCACGTGTCGCCGCGCTCCGTGAAGGACATGAAAATTGTTATCATACTCCAAATAAACTATGTAACAGGTAGAATCGAATTAGACAAATAAGTTGCGATTAAGAAAGAAAAATAGATGATATCGAGGGCCAAACTAGACAAAATAATCGATTAATCTAATAAAAATATGTTAATGAAATCTGTCTTATCACCGTTAATTAAAAAAAAATCATTCTTGAAAATAAGATTCATAACATATAAATATTGTACAATGTACATATGGTCGGTTAATTGTGAAACATTAGAAATATTTTCAAATATTAGATATTGATATTTTTATGACAATGACAAATCACGTGCCATAAAAGGGGAGTATAACTCAACATTAATTGTACACAGAATTAACGTTAGGTATCCAATGTACTTCTACAATTTACACTGAATTTACGTTGTCTTTTTAATGATAATTGGACTGGCGGACAAGAATCCCACAGCAGCTGTCTTTAACAGTCCTAAATACCTGAATACATAACGGAAATAGCACTGTTACCCATTTCTTAAGGAAAATGCTGCTTATATTGCCCTACAAGGTTTTCTAACCACATTTCGCGTCACTAATTTCGAGTCTAAGGACTTATCTATAAAGAAACTGACGTCATCAATTAATTATTACAATCCTATTCTTCGTAATTCACATCACGCGCATAGCAAACAAATGCTTCTGAACGAAGTAAAGAAAGTAAATTGAAAGAAATAGGTGACCGTTAACTGGTACATCAAGAACCCCATGGGACAGTTCAAATTCCACACAACACCCTTTGACGGCTCGGATTCTCATTACGGAAGCCGAATAATCTATTTTGTGATCCGTAAGGCCGTAACAAACAAACGGAAAATAAAACTTTTCGGTTCGTAAGTTCTTAGTGCGAATTAGATGATGGTTATTATTTGTTAGTATAAACATCGTAAAATCCAACTGTATTTTACCTCCGTACATTGTAAATATTAATTTCATTAAATTTATAAATAAAATGGATAATTCCTTTATAGAAGTATATTTACGTATGTATGGCAGTAAAATACAAACTAAATTGGACATTAAATATTCTTGTTTTTCTTTAAACTTTACGACTATTTTAATAATGCGATATATATGACTGAGAAACAAATATCGAAAGATTTATTCAAGGTTTACTTTCATAAACATTAAAAGGTACATTTTATACTATTATAAATAATTAAGACGCGTAATGCCATAACTTAACATATGGTTATTGTTTTAATAGAGAAGAATTTTAACTTCCGATTCAACGAAAACGAGAAGAGGATTTACGCGTTCTAGTATTTCGAAGATGTTTGTCGCTATTGTTAGTTAGAAACAACACTGTACTAAAAATTCAACAAAATATTTAAAAATAGTAAAATAATAAAACTGAAGTATTAGTTAATTATTTGTATGAATTCACTTAGGTATGGAATTATGTACATGTATACTCTCTCCTTTCGGAAGACAATTTTCGAGATACTAATTTAATAAATTTCTCTGTTACGGGGGATTTTTACCTACATGAACAGACACAAATAACAAGTTGAGCACAACGTTCCACGCAGTTGAAAGTTGGTTTGTGGTCTTTATTCACTATCAATTCAAAACTGCAGTTTCAGTGTTAAATGTGATTACAGACTACGATACTAAGAAACAGAGCAGAGACTGGTGTGTATAACTGTGGGAAATAGACAGTATCATTATAAATGCAAACGTGACTTTGTTTATTTTTTCTGCCTTCACGCCTTAACCACTCAGCAGACCCTCGTTAAAATTTGCATACGCTCTTTAGGGTTGCAGAAAAATCGATGGGTACCTCCGTTCGAGAAAAAATTATGTAGTAATTTTACCGTACAGTAAAGCTGCGGCCTAAATCTACTGTCTTGTGAAAATTAAAACTCTCAGGTATTTGATAAGAATAAAACACACAAATAACTGATAATCATGCCAACAGTTTTATTTAATAATTTAGATTATTTCTATGTCTAAGCTAATAAACTAATAAAATATTAAAGTTACCATTGTCCTACTATGTAGGCACTACCAGCTACCTCTATGTTTCGTCTAGCTATCATAAGCGAACATTTGTAAATTTAAGCATCTATTAACAATATAAATATTTACCTAATTATTTCAAATTTAGAATTTATTGTTCACTTCAATGGTATACTCTACCTACCTATAACTATAATTAATTTAAATGATCTATAGATTGTTTGCGATTTTTTGTCATACCTAACAAAATGTTATCAGTTGAAGCTGTTATAGAATTTTGTAGTTCATCTTTACTTGCCATTGAATGATAATCATTCAATTCCGACCATGCTGGGTCAGACTTAGCGATTCGCTTCCTTTCTTTAATTTTTGTATATAATAAAACCGAAACCATGACAAAGAAAACCACAAACCCTAACGAGCACCCAACAATAAGGCCCATGCGACGGTTTAAAATCGATGAAATTGCAAATTTTTTAATTGGCTTAGTTTTGATTACCGATGGTTTCCTAAATGTGTTAAAAGAAACACATTCGCTTGATGAACTTCGCATTAATATCGCTGATGCCATATCTTGGGTTATTCTTGCAGTAGAATTTGAACTATCATCTATAGTTTTGTTGACTTCAGAAATAATATCATCTTCGTAGTCCACTGGATCTTCCGAAAGTGCGATGACACATACCGTATAGTTAAAATTTGGTTCTAAGTCACGAATATGTACTGAGACATCATTTTTCTCCAAATATTTCGACTTCACCTGTAATAGATTCTGGTTAGAAACTTAATTAAAGTTAAAAAGTTTTATTTATTTCGGCTATATTAATACTTACATCAGTATTGCCATCTTCGCCATAATATAAAATTTGTAAAGCTTTAATAGCTGTACGGTTTCTTATAACCCATGAAACGGACACAGAGTTGTCCTTATGTTTGTCAACCGATAGTTGAGATATTACTGGCACGTCACATTTTTCTCGTGGATATTCATCATTGTGACATATAACTGCATTTGATTTGATAATTTTGGGATGATCTTGAATCCAAACCCAAGCATTATCTTTTTTGCAACTGCATAGAATGATATTTCCTGTGAAAATAATATTTATTAAAAGTTACGTGTATAAAAAAGTCATGAATTTCAAAAAGTTCTTACAAACCTTTTATTGATATTTCCTGTATATGATTTTCAACAGAAGTTAGCAATTCTATTGGTATACTTTGGAGTTTGTTATGTTCCAAGTCGATCTGTATAATTTTATTCAAACTTCTGAAGGCGGTTACCGATATATATTTAATGTTATTGTGACTCAAGTACAACACCGTTAACTCCTTTAAGTTTATGAGGTCTTCGTTGAGAATGTTCTGTAGCTTATTGTGAGCCAAATCCAAAAGTTTTAAATTACTCAACTCCTCAGCGAAAGATTCCATTGATTCGATGTTATTATTCGATAAACACAATGTCCTCAACTTAGTTAACCCACGGAAGTTGCTCGTTTTCAGTTGAGAAATTCTATTATGGCTTAGATCTAAATTTTCTAAAAAACCCAACTTTGAAAACGGACTTACAGAGAGACGTCTAATTTGATTAAATTTGAGATAAAGATGTTGTAAGCTAGTAAATAGTTCGAATGTTATATCGTCAACATTTGTCATATTCGTGGCACATATATGTAATTCATATAAGTTGGCTATCAATGTATTATTATCAATCGTTCTTGGCGAAGACCAAGTAACTACGGGATTTTTACTAAGATCAATATTGATTAGTGAAATTCCAAACTTTTTGTAAGTTAATAAAAAATCAAAACGAATAATATCATTGTGGGATATATTGATATTTTGTATGTTTGGAAATATATCAAAGACAAAGAGTGGAAGGTTTTCTAGTTTGTTATAACTTATATCAAATAGCATAAGATCTGGAAATTCAACTTTCTTGCTCGCTGATAAACTTTTGATTTCATTTTTTCTTAGGATTAAATACTTTAACTTGGTTAATTTTTCAAATCCGCTTAACTCTACTCTAGGTATAAGATTATCAGTAAGATCTACACTTTCAAGACGCGTTAAATTTTGAAAATTGTTATATGGCACGTAATCTAAAAAGTTATTACTAATATTGAACTCAGTAACCGAATTCTGCAATTCAAACAATGTAGAAGGTATAGTACTAATTATATTTTGTGCCAAATTCAGTCTTAATATATTTTTATTATGCTTGAATGTGCCTTCGAAAATGTGTTCAATATTGCAATGTTCCATATAGAGAACTTCTAGAAGAGGAAATTGAGTAAATGCTTCTAAAGGGAGGTAGTCGAGAACATTAAACGATAGAGTTAAATGTTTTAGTCCAGGTACATTAATAGATAATAGGTCTATGGCTTTTAAAGAATTATTTTTAAGAGAAAGTGTTTTTAAATTGTTTAATCCTAAAAACGTATCATTATCAATATGTTGTACCTGACAATTGTCTAAATATAGAGAACTAAGTGGCAAACCTTGCTGAAAAATATTCTTGTGTAATATTATAAGTGGGTTGTGTGAAAGACTCAAACTACGTAGTTTTTTTAAAGTATCGAAAGCCATATCAAATATAAATCTAATCGCATTATGTGAAATATCTAAATCCTCTATTTCACTCAAGCCGAAAAATGTGTAGTTAGTAATATTATTCAATAAATTGTACTGTAAGTCTATATAGCGTGCAAAATTCAGGTGTTGTAATGAGAAATCTTCTATTACTGAAATGTCGTTACCGTTTAATTCCAGCCTTGCTACAAGACTTAAGTTGCGAAAAGTATTTCTAGTTAAAAATTTTAAGCGATTATTTTTTAAACTTAAGTAGTCTAGCTTATTTTGTGATTGCATTACAAAATTACCTATTAACGATAACGAATTGGATTCTAAATGAAGTGTTACTAACTTTGAATTGGATTTTGGTAAAATGTCATTTAAAACTATGAGGTTATTATAATGTAAGCTAAGATACCTCAACTCTGTCATTTCTAAGAATGTTCCAGGCTCTATAAAAGTAATCTCGTTGTGGTCCAAGTATACCTCTTCCAATTTCTTAGATTTTATAAAATAATGTTTCGTTATCACTTTAAGTCTGTTATTACTTAATTTTATTTCGTTAATATTTTCTAAGGATCCTAAAGTGTCATTATTAAATTCTGAAAAAATGTTATTGTCTAATCTTAGTTTCAGAATATTCTTATTATTTATAAAAATATTATGTGGCACTTGATTAAGGTAATTATAGTCTAAACTAAGACTACTAAGGTTCCCTAAGTTACTAAAGCTCTCACTATGAATGTTACCTATACAATTTTTATCCAAATGTATTGTATTAATTTTCTTGGAATTAAGAAAAGAATCTATTGGCACATCCAAAATATTATTATGACTTAACACTATTTCTGTGAGATATGGTAAATTACAGAATAAACCGTGTATGTGGTGCAAATGATTATGACTTAAATCTATGTATTCTAAATAATTGTTATTCTGAAAAATATTGGGGTTTAAAATTTTAATCCTATTGTGACTTAAATCAAGGGATTGTAAATTAACTAATGAGTGAAAGGCTCTGTAATGTATATTGTTAATGAAATTAAAGTGAAACGATAATGTCGTTAGGGACGGACAAAATTTGAGGCAGTCTTCTGAAATAAATTCAAAATTATTTGAACTTAGATCTAGGTACTCTAGAGATATTAAATCAGAACTGACAACTATTGGGAAAGAAGACATTTCATTCCATGATAATCGTAATGATCGAAGGTGTCTTAATTTTGCAAATGCTTCTATTGGAAACGTTGTGAGATTATTTTCACTCAAATTAATTTCAGACAGACTTAATTCTAGACTAGAAAAAGCAGATTCAGATATGTCATGTATGACATTTCCTTTTATGTCCAACTTCATAAGTGGAAGACCATAAAAACTGTAACTCGGTATTTCCTCAATATAATTTGATGTAAAGTCGATCGACATAAGTTTGAGCAAACCCGATAAGGCTTTCTGAGGTATAGTTTTGATTTTGCTGGACACAATGCTTAATGTCTCAAGACATTTTCTCAGAGGCATAAACATATCATCGCCAATATCTTTTATACTTGTTCTAGACATATGAATATGTTTTATGCATACTCCTTGAGGGATAAAATGAGGTCCCAGAGATTCTTCGTTGTCGTTGAGGTCATAAACAGAAAGTGAATGTATGTTAGACACACTCTTTAGTGCATTTTTTATGTCTTTGGGGGCAGTATCTTGACAGTCAAGAAATAAGCCTGAAAATAAATTTTTAATTAATGTTACGTTTGCATTAGAAACGAGATATGAACTATGAAGCTTTCTTACCGTCTTCAAATGTGTAGCACGAGCATTTGTTAGTTTTTATTAAGTCAGGGCACTCCAAGGTATTTTGAGCTCGCAAAATGGAGGGTAGAACCAGTAGTAGTAAAACAATTTGCAAATCGTCATGGTCATTTCTTCTTGTCTTTAAGAATAAAAATTTTTTCATAGTTACATTATAATGCTTTTTTTACATTTTATTGTCCCGCTTTACCTGAAAAAATAACGCTCGGTCAAGTCCTAAACCAGTATTTTAACAAATAAAGCACAATTATGCATTATAACAATTTATTAAAGACAATTCATCATTGATAAACAACTTGTATATAACCTTTGTAATCTGGATGTTGAATAGACTAAGAAGATATAAGATGTGCAGGAATATGCTTAAACTACACAGCGCAAAGCTCCTTAGTATAAGCATATTAGAATGTTACCTTTTATTGTGTGACAATATATACTACTTATTGGGAACACGGAAGAGGAAATCCTTGTACCTTAACAATATATATCTAGCACTTAAACGGAATATATAGATACAATTATATCGGATCACAGTTTCGTATAAGGAGAATGTTGTTCAGTAAATTAGGAGGTTCTACATGTGTGCATTTGGATTTGTAAAATATTATTTATAGAAATCGAATACATTTTTAAATATTCGAAACACAAAAAATGTGACACATAAAATAAATTAACAACACCATGCGTAGAAGGATTATGGAAAGTAAACAAATTTGAAATAATAAATAAACTAAAAGCATTGGTAAAAAACGCAATAAAAATCCTTCAAAATATTGTGTTATAATGTGAAACTATTTTCGATAAAAGTTGATTGAAATATTTATACATTTACCCAGTAAGTTTTCCTTTGCGCTGACATACACAACTCGCAGCTAATTACAAAACGGTGTTATCCGAAAGGACATAGAGTTCATTTTCGCGTCGTAGTCCTCCAGCAAGGGACTGAGGCCGAAGTGCGCCTGTCTCCAACGTACGAATGTTCACCACGCGTGAAACAAGCTGAATTTCAATTACGTTTAAGTTTTATCGTTTCCTGTGGCTTCAAATTCGCCTTAACGCGCAACACAGAACGCCTGGGGTCATTAGAAAGCTCCACAGAAGACTGCCGCGGCGGCGCGCGCTGGGTAGGTCACCGCCGTTGTTGCGGCACCCCCGACCCACTATTATTATACTTTTATGACGAATCGGATTTTGCTACCGAACAACCGGCGCTTTGTACTGACGTGATCGCCTAAGTGTTTATCGTGCACGTCATGACGTTTACATTTTCTTGTTGCGTTGGCACGTTTTGTTCATATTCCAACAGTTTATAAAAACAGTTGTTGTGCAATAGAAGCCGGCGGTGTGCTATGTTAAAAATCATGCCGCATACTCAAGTTATAAATAAGTTATTCATAATAATTTTGCGATTGAACGAAAAGGCTCGAACGTGTTTATTGTATCCTTTTTCTATATAAAGCAACAAAACAAAATGGAATGTTCTAGTATAGCCAATAAAGTCACCCGTTTCGATCCCAACCTTGAAGTTTGACGTTGCATTGTCGAATATTCGGTACTAAATTCATAGCTATGTATGGCCAGAACTTTTGTTGGAAATCTAGGTCACGTAGTAACTTATGAATATTAGAACACACGAGAAATGTATTAGAGCCTAACCTTACCTCATAACAAAGGGGTGAAAGCATGTTCGAATATGAAATACAATCTTCCTAAATTATTTTTCTTTTGTAATTTTTTGAATAACGTTTTATTTAAATTTTGTTCTTAATACCAAGTAATAAGGTCTCATTTAGCATAATCATTAACACAGTTTCCAGGCGGGTGGGTTTTGGTCATGTATGAGTACCTACTGCATGAAACCGATGGCTATTTTCCTATATTTTTTAGTCACCTGTATTTTCATACTCTCTTTTACTGTACGTTCTTTTTGTTATAGCAATTGTAGAGTTGAAAAAAAAACTCGCTGGTGCTTCTATTTTTATACGTTCTAACTCTACAGGCTCACAATATTATTGAGAAATTATTCAACTTCTTCTGTTTGAGTATATATTTATTTGTTAGTCATAATTAAGATTGGACCTCTCGAGAGTCTACTCTCGAGAGGTCCATGTTCAGCACCATTGCGATAGGCTGACGATGATGTATGTAAGTTAAGAAGTTTAAAAAGTTCAATATGTGTGATTTTGAGCATGTAACCAAATTATAAACAGCGAATTTATTGTATTTTTTTTAATAATAAAGTTTGACATTTTCCAGTAGAGGAAAACAATAGCTGGTTTTGTTTTTATTAGCACCATAACAAAACGTATAATACCGCATTACCCTACTTTTCTATCGTTAACTAAATAGGGCGTGACATATAAAAATCATATTGACGTTTATAGTTATGTTCGTACGAAAAAATCTTACAGAGCAAATATCACGAACGAAAATTTGTTTAGGTACGAAAATGGCTGGTGAACATAGGCAAAACCTTACAAACAAATTACTGCTTTATTTGCGTACGTTGAGATTAAGAGTATAAAAAGCTTGAGCTTTAGCACGATACACAGAGTCACGTCAACAAAACGCAAACGCCATGAATATGATTATTCTTATTTTGTGAAGTAAGGCGTTTATACACCAACGTAGCTAAGCCATTAGAGTGGTGGTCGTTACCTACAAAACTTTGTGCTAGAAAAGTAAAAAAGCTGAGGAACTAATGCAGCTCGGTTCATTTGTTTTTGGTTAAAATAGAAGAAAGTCGATCGATATACCGCAATCCAGTTACGCTATTTGTGATCTAGACGGACCGTGTTTGTGTCCCAGGCGCTGGTTGTTACTATCCCTTTAGTTTCTCTTATTTACCAATTCTAGTTTAAAATATTGAGAGAATATAATTAAAAACGGTCACAAAAGTACGACATCGTTTGTGTCTGTTATTGTTTTTTATGGAATATGGGAAAAAACAGCGATTACCGCCGCCTGTGGACACCCGCAACACCTGAGGCGTCAAAGTGCTTTGCCGGTATTTAGGGTTCGGGAAAGGGGATGGGGGAGATGGGTTGGGGTATGGGCCTCTAGTATCCTCACTCACTCGGTGAAATAAGGCGCAGGCGCTAATAAGTTATAGGCGCTATTGTTTGTTTAAGTTTTTAGATTAGTTTATTATAACTGGACTTCCCATAGCCGGGAATAAATCCTCATTATCTTATCAAAGGGTTCTTTGTTTTTGACAAATTCTTTTCTTATTCAATTAAACCTCATCTTTGTTTGGAGTCACATAAATTTTTCTTTAAAATTTGTTTTTGTTCTATCTAAAGATGTCCTATGTAGGCGCTCATAGCCCAGTCGCACTTGGTGATTAGAAACAATTACCAAGGGTAAGCAACGACGGGGCGGTCAGTACCTGGATGGTTGACCGCTGGTGGCATGTTACCATGAACGTCTCCGTGATTCGGAGGTCACGTTAAACGGTCGGTCCCGTATGTTATCATAGGATAACAGACGTGAAGCTTAGTTGGAGGCCTTTGGGCGGCTTAAAACATCCAACGGCAAGATTACGTAGCCACAACGTTGTCATGCCAGTCCCCAACCCGCATTTGGCTAGCGTGGGAACGTATGGCCTTAACCCTCTCCTGAGAGGAGACCCGAGCCCAGCAGTGGGACGTTATGGGGTGTTGATGAAAGATGTCGGTTTGTATAAAATGCTGAGAATTACAACAAATATTTACTATATCGTATCTGAGTAGCCCAACGTTGCAGACTAGGCGTTAGTCAGACACTTCGACGAAGCTTCTTGTAAATTTAGATCGTTGCGCCAACCCCAAACAGCATTTAGGTCAACATACTACACTTACCGCCGCCAAATGTTCCAAATGTGCCGAGACATACGGTTTCTTTACAATGCATGACGTATGGAGTGTTCTAGCAATCCATGTATGTTTTGTAAGGAATACTAATAAAACTATTAGCGTTTTGTCTTTCATCACTACACATTTTGAGGTAGAAAAAAGCGGGTTGAAATTGGCCAAAAAAGGGACCGCAAGATAATGTCGGTTTTTGTCAGCGAGAGGGACAGTATGGGCTTAGGTGTATAAGATTAGATAAGACGTTAACTGCTCATAATTCTGAAGATGAGAAGAAGGGTTGGCTCATTTATTATAATTGCGGTTTAGGACATTAACCTATAATGTTTTCAATGACAACAATGCAAACTATATTTCTTATTAAATATATTCTTATTGATAGTGTAGTAATAAAATTTGGATTATTATTGAATCGCTAAGGTTTACCTAGTTACAACCAAATTGAACAAATCGCAATACGCTGATACGGTGATGCACAGGGGAACCATTGAAAAATATTGTTTTAACTATTTACATTTGAAACTGCGTGATTAACGCCGCAAAGAGTTATTGACCAGATTATAGAAAGGTTGACCAGAGTGTTATTTGCGGTGTGGTGGGATCAATTGCAATTGACCACACTTGCAATCGCTAGTAATGTAACTCGGATTTGATAATATTATCGGCTAGGATAGTGAAGCACTGGTCATAAAGTCAAATATATTATTAAAAGTCTATATATATAGTTATGATTTTGAGCATCGCAATAAAACGAAATTATCAATTATAAAGTCATATATTTCAAATAATTGTGAATGACGAGTCCAACCAGTTAACACCCGCTATTAAATTTTAATTATAATAATGTGAGGCTAATCACAGTAATTCTAATTATTTAATTAAGGATTTGGAGTATTGTTCGAGGAAGGACAAGCTGTAAATAAGTTATGTGTATAGGCATCTTAATTGTTATATTTAAATATTAAACATTGCAACTAATTAGTTAAATTGTTTTGTTGTGTAAATAAATTGTAGTGTGTCAACGAGTGCGTAATACACAGATCACTCCCTCCTTGGGGGTGATCTGTGACGTAATATTAAATTAATTGAGTGATAGTTCTATTGCCTTTAAATCATGAGTGAAACTAATGAGACAAGAAGTGACGTCACGACATTGGTGACTACGACGAAAACTTATCGAGGAATTATTATATTTCAAAGAGATTTTATCCGTTGTATAGTTTTACTTAATTTTGTTTCAAGTCGAAAGTTAATTAAATAATTTAATATATAGCTGATAAAACAATGAATTCAATTATGAAGTATAATGTAAACATTGTAAAGTTAAATTTAGTTACTAACCAAACCGGTTACAATAAAGTTTCAGTGCTACTAGATATAATGAAGCATCGCTGTGTTATAAGAAACTAGACGGAAGAAAAGTAGTTAAAATATGATATAGACTTATATATAGGTACTCAAAAAAGTGTTCTAGCTCTGCGTGTCTGTAATGAATCCTTCCATACTACACTGCAGAGGTTGTCTATCCGCTTATGAAAAACTAGGTTAAATACCAGTGTATATTTTGAATTGCTAATTGTACTGTACATTTCCCACTTTCCTTAACACGTGATTGAGATATTGCTGCATGTTAGATATGCAATTGTAGAGGCCTACGTCCAGCAGTGAACTGAGATAGGCTGACGATAATTATACATCATCATCATATGTAATACTTAAATGATTTTGAGCATGTAATAAAATAAATAACTCAAAAACTCCTAATGAGTTCTATATTTCGATTGTCGGCACTTATTGGAACTTGTCAAAGCATTATGAAAACAAACTAAGGACTGCACGGATAGAAAATATATTATCAAATCATTAGCGGTAGACGTATGCGACTGCCGATTAAAAGGAATCCTGGGTTAGATTCCGGGTCAGGGATTATAGAAGTACTTAATAACAGCTCTGAGTTTGAAAGTTGGGGTCCGAAGCCCCGTGTCTCCGAGAGCACATAAAGCGACAGCAACGGCACCTGTTCTGTCCCCGATCGTGTTGGTTAACTGTCCCATCGGATTATGAGAGTAAGGGACAAGAGAGTGCACCTGTGTTTGCCCACACACTTGTCCTGCGTAGAGGACTGGAGTCCGTTGAGACTGGCCGCCGTGGCCGTAATCGGCTAGGAGAACATTGTTATTATTATTATATTATCAATGTATTTGTAAAATGAGGTTGGCAACCCTGAAACCCACAGTGTCTAATCAGCATAGTCCGTTCAAATTAAGACACTATTTAAACAATTATTTAGGTTTAAATTGCTTTGAGAAAATCCTTTAAGTTATTGTTTTAAATCTGTTGAATATATAGATATAGATGGAATCAAGCATTAGAAAATACATAAGCATTATAAAATAATAATACAAATTGGACATATTATCTAAGAAATAGGAAAAAATAACAAATGACAATTTCCAATACGTCTCTAAGTCTCTAGCGATCTTCTTGTTTCATAGTTTTTTATTTACTATTCGAGACAATTCTGCAGGGGTCAGGTTTTATATTTTCCTTGTTTTCCTCGTGTTGAGGTCGTCGAGGCCATTCTCATGGAGAGACGGCATTGCTGATATGCCACCATTTTGCCTTATTTACTGTTTTAGATTGCGTGGCGTTTCGTGTTCTTATAAAGAATGTTCACGCAAAGTGAATTTATTTATTTTGTTTTATTTATTTTCTAGTAAGTAAGTAAATGAAACATTGTATCATTTACTTTCTTATTCCAAAATTATTATACAATTATGATTTAGAGATCTTATAAGTGTTTGAAATACTTCTGTATACTATTTTTTTGTTGCAGGCGTGGTAACAGGAACAACGTTTGAAAATTTGATTTTTGAAGTTTTGTCTTAGGTGTAAATGTGTTTATAAATTGAACTAGCTGACCCTCGCTACCTCGTTTACGTCTATTATTGCACGTAGCATAATAATTTTCTCCCGTTTTTAAACACTCTTCATTGGGGCTCCGCTCCTATTGGTCTTAGCGTGATGATATAGCCTGTAGCCTTCCTCGATAAATGGACTATCCAACACTGACAGAAGTTTTCAAATCGTACCAGCGGTTCCTGAGATTAGCGCGTTCACACAAATAAACAAACTCTTCAGCTTTATAATATTAGTATAGATATACTGTATACGTATGATTGCTCATTGAAAAATATATTTTTTTTAATATTATAAACATTTTTAATCTTTATATTAAGCCAAAATGTTTAAAAACTATTAAAATGGAACGGATTATTAAAGTACAATACAATTTTAAACAAAACATATTAAATCTTTATTTACGTTCAGAAAAGATCCGTTGGAATCAATTTGGCTGTAGACAAATGGTATGTTGGTGCATTTAAAATTCACTGGTGATGTCTGCATTGGTCATTTCGTCGTTAGTGGCTTTCTATGTCTATGAACACGTCTAATCTATTGTTGTCATTTTTACCTTAAGTGCTTTTCAGAGTTAGAGGTAGACAGATAATTTCTCCCAGTGACCTCACTAGGTTTAATGCGACGAAAATAATGCTTGACATCAGTTTACTGTGAGGGCGGAGTATAACTTTAGTCGAACCAGCCCTTGTGATCCGGCTTGAACAGGACTCTTCAATCTTTCTTCAATCAATCAAACTTTAGAAATAGTCAGTCATTGTCGTCTGTAATAGAGCTTAGGATTGGATGAAGAATGATGAGGATGAGAAGGTATATAAAAAGAACAGATATGTTCTATGTTAACAGTCAGGCGGATTAATACTGGAGTTAGGAGAGGCTGGTTATCTGTCATACAGGTTCTACCTAGTACGGAAACCAGTCTCTCACACAGATCTTTGTTACTGGATTTTTGTGTATATTTTGGTGACTCATTTTTGTAATTTGTGTGAGAGAAGAAAAAGAAACGATTTATTATTATTTATCTTTATTCCATTTGTATATACATATAAATTACATTTTTAAATATACATATAAAACAAATACATTTAAAAATATAAAAAATAGTAGACCACCGACTTCGGGTACAGGGACCAAGAAACCGGTGGTTAGGGCTCCAAAGACAGGAACCTCCTCACTATACGTGCCGTGTCAAGAAGGACTGCCTTCTGTATCAGACCCCTGATCCAGCCCCCTAACGTGAGCCTCTTAAGGTGTTGGTCGAGGCTCTTGGCTATCAATCCGTGAGCTGATACGACTATCGGAACAATGATCACCGAATCCACATTCCACATATCGACAATCTCGTGAGATAAATCCAAATATTTTATTTGTTTTTCTTTTTCGACTTTCACGAGATTCTCGTCATGAGGAACGGCGATATCGACAATCATTGCGCGGCGCTCTAATCGATCTATCACCACAATATCAGGCTTATTGGCTACAATAGTCCTGTCTGTAATAATAGATCGATCCCAATATAACGTAGCACGACCATTCTCGAGAACTGGATCGGGCACATACCTGTAGTATGGTACCTCTGAAATCACAAGATTGTATTTAAGGGCAAGTTGCTGATGTACGATCCTGGCTACTTGGTTGTGCCTATGCAAATACTCGCCGTTAGCAAGACGAGAACAACCAGAAATAATATGCCTGATAGATTCTCCAGGACGGTGACATGCCCGACAAATGTCGACCGTACCATCCTTCAGGATATACTTCCGATAGTTATTCGTCATGATAACTTCGTCCATAATCGCACAGACAAAACCTTCGGTTTCTCCGAAGAGATCACTATACCGTAGCCAGGACGTAGATGCTTTGAAATCTATATCAGGCCCATTTAAGGCCCGATAGAATCGACCATGGAGTACTTTGCCCTTCCATACTTCCCTGCGATCATTAGTACTAAGTACTACAGGCTTGCGCCAATTCTCTTTAGCCAGAGCGAGCGGAGTGAGTCCGGTATCCACTGTGACTACACTACGATGCACTCCCACATCAGTTTGTAGAAAATATTCTCTAAGATTGTATACCTCGCGATTGTGCAGGGTCTTGATATTTAGTAATCCACGACCCCCTAACCTTCGCGGGATATACAATCTCATAACCGATGAACGTGGGTGGTGCATTCGGAATGCAGTCAACAATGTACGGACTCTCCTATCAATGGCATCTAATTCAGTCTGAGTCCATCTAAGTACACCAAAGGAATACATCAGAACCGGCATAACCCAACCATTGCAGGCTCGTACCTTGTTACCGCCTGACAAAAGACTTTTAAGTACTTTTTTCAGGCGGCTAAAGAAGCGTTCCCGCAACGTTTGTTTCATGTCAGATTCTGGCATTCCTAAGGACTGTGAAAAACCTAGATATTTGTAAGTTTCGGTTGCAGACAGAGATCTGAGTTTTGTGGAATCTGAAAGCTCTATACCTTCAGATTCCACAATCTCACCTTTTTTTACATACATAACTGCACACTTGTCTACACCAAATTCCATTTTGATAGAATTACTAAAGTTTTCCGTAACCTTTAGTAATGCTGTCAATTGTAATTTAGTGGGGGCAAGTAGTTTCAAATCATCCATGTAAAAGAGGTGAGATATAACTCGATCATCTTTCTGCAACCTGTAGCCTAACCCTGAACCCTCTAATAGAGTGCTCAGAGGGTTCAAAGCTAGACAAAACCACAAGGGGCTCAGACTGTCACCTTGAAAGATGCCTCGCTCGATCTTTATAAGTACGTCGTTCATCGCAGACTGCCGACACCCAGGATAGCGAAGTGCTGTTCTCCATTGCCCCATACACACCTTCAAGAAAGTGCACAGAGTTGTATCAATTTTATACAACTCAAGCACCTTCAAAAGCCATGTATGAGGAACGGAGTCAAAAGCCTTCTTGTAATCTATCCAGCATGTCGCCAGGCTCTTACGATTACGACGCACCTGCTGGCTAATGGTCATGTCTATGATAAGGAGCTCTTTAGTGCCACGGGTCCCACTTCTACATCCATTCTGAGAAATAGAAAGTATCGAATTGTGATTAATATGTGTTGTAATTTTGAGTCTCAGAATAGATGTCAGAAGTTTGTACAAAGTTGGTAAACATGTTATTGGTCTAAAATTATTGGGATCCATGGCATCACCAGATTTGTAGAGTAAGTGGGTTATGCCAGTGGTCAAAAATTGTGGTAATGAACCCGAATCCAATGCTGTTTGGAATTGAGATGCTAAGCACGCATGTGAGCTTCGGAACCACTTAAGCCAAAAGTTGTGCAGTCCGTCAGGACCTGGTGCTTTCCAATTCGGTAATGAACGGACCGCACAACTTACATCCTCTTCATCGATGCTAATAGGTTCCATAGGTAACAAAGACTCACATGAGCGCTCAACATCCCGATACCAATCACCTTCTGTATGAGTGACAGGCACAGACCATATATTGCCCCAAAACGAATTTGTGGCATTTTCATCTGGAACTTGCCCATCACTCATACACGGACTCAGGTTCTCCCATTTCCGGTACACCCACTTCTCATTTCTTTGGAACATGCGATTCTGATTATACCAATCTACTCGTTTTCTATACCGCCTTATTCTATTTGCCCATGCATAAACTTTTTGCTTCAGAAAGTCTATGCGCTCCGTGACACATGACATGTACTCTTGAGGACTAATAGTAGTCCCCAAGAATGCCCGTTTCACAAAGCGCATCACTCTCGGTCGTGTGTTTCCCGATCGAAAACTCATTAGCTTACCAATGAGTGTCCTGGCCTCAGCAATACGACGTTCAATTCTATACTGCCAAGCTGGCAAAGTATTTTCTTGTCGAGTAGTGGTTGTATATTCTGCAAACTTCACACCAGCTACTCGACAAACTGCAATAGCCGCACAGTATAGAATTGAGTGTGTATCATTAAGATCTTCGCTATTACTGAAATATTTCGGTAATAACGAATCCAAGGCACTCACCAGCGCTAAATTTCGTTTATGTATGGGCAAACGGGACAACCGGGGTCTGTTATTCAAATTTACATATCGGTATTCCCGAATCGCATCCTCCAAAGTGCTCCTTATCCTATCATTATATTGGGTACTTACGGATATAATTTCACTGTCCACTAATTCACTAATATCATCATTTTGTGGTACCTGTGGTGTGCTGTTTGTTACCACATTCAGAACATGTGACGAAGAAGGGACAGTCAAGCTATTCCGTATGTCAGAGCGTATCCTTTCAAGTGCGGCATCATCCAGCAGGTGACATCGCTGTATAGCTCGCACTTGATCCGACAATCGTTGTGCCGAAACGTTGACAGCTGGCTCAAGCTCCTGAAACAGAGAGACTAGTCGAACACGGTACGCAGTAAGGTTCGTTCCCAACTCTGTAGCCCGAAAATATGCCCGCATGACATTCTCATTTATAGAATGTGTCCACTTCATGCGGCGCACATCACCACCGGCAGCGGGGGCCCTGTTCCCCCTATTATTTATTATTATTAATACACGCTATTTTAAAGGATTATTTTTATGACATTATGGGGCAAACGGGCAGGCCAGAGAAGGTGCCCCAACTTATTGACAAGTAACTATCCACACTCATAGACAAATGCAACTACGTCTACAACTCCTAGAATCAGGGGGAAGAATCGATTAGTATTAACTTTGTGCCCACCAGTGGTCGGTCGGTATCACTTCGGTCGAGCATTACAATTTTGTGCCAAGACATGGGTATTCCACGGTCATTAAGCTTTATTGTTATAAACATCTAATAATAACATTAAAAATCTAACACATAAAGTTACTATATAAGACATTAATGAAATGAAAATTTCATGATTGCAAGTGAGCCTTGTTATAAGATGAGGAACTAACTTTTGCCAGTTTTTCCGCCCGCATCTATGGCGATTATCGCAGCAAATACTGGCTTATGCGTTACTTTGATACAAGATATTATAGTTTTGTAAATATTGATTAAAATCCGTTCAGCAGTTTTGCGTGAAAGAGTAACAAACGTCCATATATACACAGAAACTTTCACTTTTATAATCTTAATAGAATACTGCATTTGTACACATACAGTAACTAACAGATAAGCATAATATTTACAGTAGGTATGTATATAAAAATACACATATTTACTGTAGATTGAGAAATAATTTCGTTTGCGCTTGTACCTAATTTAAAAGCCGTGTATATTTTTTGCAGTACAAAATAGGACTGTCTCATTGTTCATTTGTTCATTTAACTACGAGAACCATTTACTTTTCAATTGAATTGTCCGTGCCAGGCAAATGTTTTTTGGCAATGTTTTTTTTGTTACCGTAAACAATTTAAAATATTGATTCAATTGGAGATAGGTATTTGTATAAGCTTACAGCCATGTGAAATAAATAAATGTAGTGTCAAGATGAAGCCATTTGAAAACCGAATGTCTTTTTATCTATTTATGAATACAAGCAGGAACTATGTACCTACCCCTTATTATGAAAATTACGTGAATGGAGGAGTATGAAATTTAACACAGTTAAATCTTATTGGTGGTGGAATGCAGAATGTCAATATTATTTTATAATGATGCTTAATAATACATCAAATGAATAAACGCAACATTGCACACACTACCATGCGTTTTACACGTTTAGTCTAGTACTCTAGTCAATCTGAGAAGGGATTAATATTGTTTTGTCCTTGGTCTTACTGAATTTTAAAAGAAGGCATGATAACTGATGAACGTGATAAAGACTGCTTCGTTGGCGCAGTGGTAGCGTACGTGACTGTTGTGCATGAGGTCTCGGGTTCGATTCCGGGTCGGATCAATTGATGTATGATCTGCGAATATTTGTTTCAGAGTTTGGGTGATTTCTGTGTATATATACTATAAATATGTATGTATTAAAAATAAAAAGTATGTGTATTAACATCAGTCATCTATTACCCATAATAAAAGGTCTGCTTAGTTTGGGACTAGATAGGTGTAAAAAAAATATCAATAAAAAATATTATAATAAATAACTTATATATAAATGAACAAATTTTTTATTGTTATTTAAAAACACAATCACCTAATCATCAATTCAAAGATTTCAGAACAATATGTTCATATTGTTCCAAAATCTTTGATTAGGGAGTATATCATTTAAAAAAACAGCCCTAATAAAGTTCAAATTTAAAATTAAATTGAATAATGTTCGAATTTCGACCACCAGGCGACTACTGGTTCCTAAGAATTGTTTTATAGAAATAAATTTTCGTTCATTATCTGTGTTAAAATATATGTTTTAGTTTTGAATAAAAGTTTTATCCAATAGAGTAACTGAAAAAAATACTTTAAAAGTACTGACGCTTATACTAAATTAAGTTAGTCTATACTTTTGTACTTCTTTGAGTATAAAACTTACAAGAACAACAACAAAACTGTAAGTAGTTACAGTTTTGAATACATAACTTTACTACATATGACGAAAACTTTTATTAAAATACCGCATGAAAAATAGATCTTCATTTAAATCAAAAATGAAAGTACTCCGAATTTCACATTTAAATTAAGTGGATATTACTAAGTGACATTATTTTCTTCTCTCTCTATTATTTTCTCTTCTTTATAAAACAAATACCAAATCAAGAATTAAATAGGAAGTAGTAAATGTACCATTCATATACTACAAGACAACTTTTATCTTATAGACAATGTTGTTAAGAAAAGGTTGACTGGTCTAAACATAAAAACTAGTATTTAGTCAAGAAATAAGTTATTAACCATATAAATAATTTACGCAAATTCACCGTAAAAGGCTGTTGATAAACCTACAATTAGGTTTTACTACATTTTACATTGGATTTTCTCAATACCTTATGATATTAATAGATACTTATTTCTTTTTGTGTTAATATTATTTCTATCTGCCTCTCTTTTTATCACGTTATTCTTTTTCTTCTGACGATATTTGGTGTTGTTTTCTTTTTAAAGAATAATTAATTTGAATATTTAATTACCAGGAACTTACGCGCTTATCGTTTCTACTTATCTGAATAACCATCTAACATTTTAAACAAACCTAAACGAACGAATAGACGGTGCTACGTTGCAAATTATGGAATGTAGAGATAGGGACTCTTTATAGCAAATCTTAAATAGGTAATGTAAATAATACTAGAGTAGTACGATGGGGAGCCTTAGAGAAGATTTGTAAAAGCTTCAAAGAAATTTGACGCGCCGAACTGATCAAGGAATTTCACTCTAACCCACCATCTGCAACTCTACAAAGCATTAGTTCAGTAAGACATACTATACAGTTTCTTTTTTAGGTTCAGTTAGTTTCAGTGCTGATTTTCTCTACCTAATGTGTATCTAACGGACATTGACTTAAATCGTTGGATTCCAGAATACTTCCTATCGGTTTGACCCTTTGAAGTCGCGCAGAAATATATCTATTTCCGTTCTGATTTATCTATTCTTTATACAACAGAGGGCCTTTCAAAGGATTGTTCGAAATAACACAAAAGTAAAGTTACACAAAATTAAGGTCTCCTAAAAATTTGTTGAATTCTAGATTACACCTTAGGTATGCTTTGCATGTCTTGTTGTGTACATTTACCGCTCACATTATTCATTTTATTTGATTAATTACTTTAGCTTACAACATTGTTCGTGGCTAGAATGTTTCTGTATATCGTTTTGAATATATTATAATTAAAACAAAACAAGAAAACGTAATTACGACACCGGACTATAAACGCGAATGAAGCATAAAATGAAAAGGTTGTTTAAAAGTTTGATATAGTCGTTTAAATACTTTTCCATTCCGGCGTACTCGTGTTTCCCCTTCTGTGTTTTATTTTATTTTGGTTTGTATTTTGCAGCAACAAATTAACAGGCTGAAATAATCCGCCTCGACATGAACTCTCTCGAGGGATAAATATATAAAAGCTTGGTCTTTGAAGTAACTATATAAATATGTTCCTGTAATTAATCTTTCATCAAACTACATGAAAGTTTATCTACGTATATGTATGAAAGTATAATGAGGGTCACGCATTACGTTTTTTGCGGTTTTAATTTATGACTTTTTTTATAATAAACATTTACTTTGCATTTTCATGTCTAAGTAAGATTTATAGATAGTATTTTATGTACAAGTTAGGTTATATTTATATGGTTAACATACTGGTATATAATATACTGGTTTAGTATAATCTGTAATATAATAGGCTTTCCCGCTAATTACATTTCTATCTCCAGAATAGAAGGATATTAGTGCGCTTATACTAAAACGTTTTAATGTTTTAAATTCAGATATCTAAACAAACGATGTAGAATATCGATTAAGCTACATCAATATTAGCCTTTGATGAAAGGACTCTATCGGATTAAAGGACTTAGAAGAATACAAAATAATTTTGTATATTTGAATGTTACTTCTTATGGTAAATTCTAGCCAACTGTTCACGGGCACGTCCCGTAGAACATTCCGAAAATAATTTGTAATTACAATAAATATTTATGCGCAGCACCAAGCCATTTTCAATTCAAACAAGGTAGTTACACAGCCCAGATGTATCCAGGCTGGCTCATCGATTGTTGATATAAACGACTTGTCGTGTTCGTTCTGAGTGAAAGGACGTTGATATGTACGCGTTGTCACGGCCCTGGCATTAAAGAGATACTGCGCGGCATAAATTTACCAGTTGGATCTGTGAATTAAGTGGGGTTTTATTTGATGCGTCACGTGCCGCGGCAGGCCTTTAGATCCCACGGCTGTTTAGGCCGAAATAAACTTTTCAGGTTTCTTACCCCAGTCAAAATGAGCCTATTAGAGCATCGTTCTATATTGTTCCGGTGAGCTTGATTAATGTTCATTTATTATTAATAATATACTCATTTATTATAAACTAGCTGACCCACGCAACCTCGTTTGCGTCTTATATTGCCCGTAGCGTAAAAATTTCCCCCGTTTTTGAAACATTCTTCTTTGTTACTCCGCTCCTATTAGCAGTAGCGTGATGATATATAGCCTATAGCCTTCCTCGATAAATGGACTATCCAACACTGAAAGAATTTTTAAAATCGCTTTAGTAGATCCCGAGATTACCCCCTACAATTTAACAAACACACAAACTTTACTTCTTTATAATATTAGTATAGATAAGCTATACTGCCACGTTTTACTCTGACATTTATAAATACATTCAAAAGAAATGAAGAAATTAAAAACTGGAAAAGAAATAAACGAAATCAATATTTAAAGCGGTAGTGGTATTAGAAATGACATGAAATGAAATCATTTATTCTGCACTTAGGTTACGAGAACAGTTTTGCAAGTTAAACTTTTTTTAAGTAGATGAGTTCAGCCTTTCTTAACTGGACAAAAGCTCAGCGATCATTGTCTCTTTTAAAGGTCATACATTCCCACGAGGGAGAGTCACGCTTCTGCATGAATGGATCGGCTCGACCGGAGTGATACCACGGCCTCACAGTGTGACACAAAACCAGTGTGAAATAGAGCTTGTGCTGTGTTTCACCGAGTGAGTGAGGATACAGGAGGCCCACGAAGGCCGGCAACGCAACGTCAAGAAATAGTTGACTCACAATAAAATCTTCCTCATCATAAATAATTTCAAGTGTTTCACACCCAAGAATTTGTGAAAACAAATATTAAATGGAAAGCTATATTTAATAATAATATAATAAATCTAACACACAACGCCATCTAGTCCCAAGCTAAGCAGAGCTTGTGTTATGGGTACTAGACAACTGATATGAAAACATATCTACTTTTTTTTTGTAAATACATACATATTATACATAGAAAACACCCAAACTCCGAAACAAATATTTGTAGATCACACAAACACTTGGTCCAACCCAAAATTTGAACCCGAGACCTCAAGCACAGCAGTCGCATTCACTACCACTGCGCCACCGAGGCAGTCATATATACTCGTATATTATCTTTTTCGTAGAACAACGGCACTTTCCATTTCCCAGATGCCACAAGGTAAAGAGTTCACACGATCTTCCTCCATGTCGTGGCTGCAATTTCCTTTTGTGGTAGTCATTCGTTAAATTTTCATCGGACGACAGGGTCAAGTGCGTACACACAAGCCGCTCGCCCGCTCACTTTATAATTTAATTCCCGGATACTTCACGCTCATAAAGAAAACAGACCAAACTAAATTTGAGTTACATTTATAATTCACAATACACCGAAAACGCGGTTCATAGTTAACAATTGAATACACTGTTTTGTTTTCATTATATTAATATTTACTGGCTTCGAATCATTTTAACAGACATTGTTTCGATAAATCACGGTTTCGTGGTTATAATACGGGATGACGGGATATTAATCGAGTTAAAGGAACACGCTGATGGTGTTTGTTTCGCATGGACTAATATTTATAGTTATTAAGTAGATGTAGCAGCTTCTTTTAAGAAAACAACTTCCATGAAGTTTATGCTATTTTATTAATTCCTTAGAAACATTATCAATGTAAATTTTAGGATACAACATTCTTAATAGGAATTATATGACGCAATATGAACGATGTAGTGATTTTATTCCTAGGTCATTCAAGTAACTCGGAATAAACTGAAACTGCAAAATATTAAGCAACCGAGAGATATATACTAAACATTTTGTACGGCCTTAACTTGATTTATGAAAAACTAGCGGAACCCCGCGGTGATACCCGCGGTACGACAATAACTGCGAGACGAAACTAGTATCTTTATAAATTGTAACCTATGTGTTATTCTGAGCTATATTATTGTAAAGTTTCATCATCATTCTCAAAGAGCAACAAACATACTCACTTACATACTCACAAACTTTCGCCTTTATAATATTAGTAGGATGTATTTATGGAAACCCGTTTCACCACCTCCTACGGGAGTAAAGGTGAATGTAAGCTATTCAGGGATCCACTCAAACGTACATAAATAATTCATTGGTCCAGCGATCTGGTACAGAAATATTTAGTTACAGTAGATCATAATTATTTTCTACTAGAATACAACTTTATGGCTCTAATAGTTTCTGAATCTAATACCATTCAGCAAGTTTTCATTGCTTTTGGAAAACATCAATAAATATTATATATAAAGTTAATTTCATATTGGGACAAAATTACTGCATTAGAAAGAATTGCTTAAAAACGTGTTCTTTTTTAAAACAGTAATATGTTAGTAAACTGGAATCAAATCAATCATTCAAGAAGCAATTTGTTACTAGCAAATTTACTTTATGATATTATTATTTACTTTTAGTTTCGAAGCTGAAATGTTATCCCACTTTGTAAAGTTATTTAGAACGTAGTGTTTACATATGAAACTTGTTACGTATAGTTAATCCGATGCGACGGTAGAAAAGGATTAAAATGAAATTACAGTATTAGAAAGCTGGGAGAGAAGCCGTCGTTGATTGCTTCTCACGTTAGTACACGAGTCACGTTAGACGTGTAATTTTGCAAAAAGGGGTGATTGTAAAGTACTAGAGAGAATTTGGTCCGTCTAGCAGAGCTGAGATCGAGGCTCGCGGACGCGAAGGAGCTACTAAATGAGTTAACTTTTCCCATTTATACTCACATTATTCCTATTAAGTTCATCGCCATTCAGAATATGTACCCACTTCTCGAGTGCCAACGGTAATTACAGGTACTTCAATTAACGAGTTATATCGTTCGCCTGTAATCTCATCAGAGAAACTTATTAAGGCAATCTTTGTGATTAAATATCAGTTAATTGAAGCAGTTTGATCTGAAGATTGTTTATATATTTACTTTAATGTTAAAGTTGAATGTATCTATTTACCTAGCTATAAACGTAATATATCTTAATTGATAAAATCTGTAAATAACGTTAAATATTATGCAAAAATAAACTAAACTTCATGCAAGTGCGTCTATTGTACAGTGGTAGCATATACGTATGCGACTGGTGTGCTGATTTAAATCATGGGTCAGACCAAATGTTTGCGTGATCTGAAAATTTTTGTTAAGGAGTATTCTATGTAAAATGTGTCGTATTTATACAAAAATATTAGTACATATTCTAGCAGTCTGCCTAACTTTGTAGGATAAGCGCAAGTTTATAACTTTATGGCGTTGTATGTAAAATTTCCTCAAATATTTATTATTAAAAAATATATTTTTTTGCTTTCGTAAACATAAAATAGATATAAAAGCTACGTTGATTTTCATAACAAAAATTACTTACGGTCTAATTCTCGTTGCCGCATTCGGTCAGAAAAATATTCACCAATTTTGCAACTCGTATTCGCTATGATGGTCGAAGTAAAAGATACGCACAAATTATTCTATGAATATTTAATGTATGAAAGTGAAAAGGTTAGCCTTAATTATCTTCTTGCGTGTTTTATGGTTTTAAAAGAATACTGGAGTAATGGCTACCTTATTCCCTAAACATATTAGATAAAACTAGATTCCTGTGATAAGCTTTTGACAGTTGAGGCGACATTCACAGACTACTAATTTCATGGAGCGTTTTAGTGTCTAAAGTAAATTCTAGAAGTTTCGTCATCCTCAATTAAGTTTTATTAGACTCTTTAGTGGAGAGTCCTGTTCACACCTTTGTGGTTGACTGACTCTACAACTAACAGAAATGCTTGTTCAAGCACATATACACTCTTTTGCAAAAAAAACGGGCACTTAAGCAAAGAACTATTTTATAGTTACTATTAGTTTGTTTGACAATTTTAGGTATTGTTATCCTCAGAATTTCATAAATTAATTAGGAAGGAATAGGTATCATCAGTTTTATCATAACATTTTGATTAAATTATTGAGAAATAATGTTTAAGCTCAAAACACAATTATTGTACCTGCTCGCTAAATAAAAATGAAACGCGTTAATTTCTTTGTTTTTCTTGAATACATTAAAAACAGATAAAAGTTTAGTATTGAGTGTGACCCCCTCTTGCTGAAATCACGGCTTGCATTCGTCTGGGCATGCTAGCGAGTATATCTTTTATGGTTTCTTTGGGAATACGTTCCCACTCCGCGGTAATCACATTCTTTAGCTCTCTGATGGTCTGCGGAGCTGGCTGCACTGATCTCACTCGTCGCTTCAGAACGTCCCAGACATGCTCTATGGGATTGAGGTCCGGACTTCTAGCTGGCCAGTCCGAAGACGAATTCCGACTTCTAGCATATACGCTTCCACATCGCCAGACCGGTGGGCGCGAGCGTTGTCGTCCATAAAAAATGAGTTTTCGCCAAGAGCGGTTAAAGCGGGTTGTGCATAAGGAATTAGAACTTCCGTTATGTATCGGTGTCCAGTCAGTGTACCGTTTTCGATGAAGACTAACTCCGTACGATCCATGGAATTTATTCCTGCCCAAAACATAACAGAGCCCCCTCCATAAGGTGTGATTTCTTCAAAACATGCCTCTGCAAAGCGTTCTCCTCGTCTACGTAGCACTTGCCGACGTCGGTCTTCACCATGCAGAGATATCCTGGCTTCATCGGAGAACAATATCCTATCCCAGTCTTCATGAGTCCATGACACACAATTTCGAGCGAAGCTAAGCCTGGCAACTCGATGTCCACGGAGTAATTTAGGGCCGCGTGCCGGGCGATGACTGTGTATATTAGCAGCGAGAAGCCTCCTCCTGACCGTCCATAGACTAATTTGCACATTTCTTACTTCTTCGAGGCTGTTCTTGAGGTCCACATAAGAAGATTTGCGATTTCTCAACGCTTGACTAACTAGAAAACGATCATCCCGTGGTTCGGTACCTGTCTTTCTGCCAGAACCAGGCCTTCTCTTGACGGAACCGGTCTCTTGATAGCGCTGCCAGGTCCTTTGAACTGTCGACCGACTCACATTTAGCCTCTGAGCCACGAAGCATTGGCTGCAACCTTCTTCAAGCAGCGCAATAATTTTGCTCGCTTTTATCACTTTATCTACCATTTTCGAGATTGCTAAACAACAATATCAATACTTTTAAATGTCAAGGACATCAGACAATTTAATAAAAATTGTCAAAAAGTTAATTAGAGTCGATATTAACTATAGGGAATTCGCGCCACAAAATGTAGTTAAAAGTTGTTTTCTTTGAAAACCAGGCACAGTCAAAAATTTGAATTTGGAATGTACTCCTTTAAACATTATGGCACTTTTATAACTGGCCAGTAACATGTTCAAATGATTAAAACCTTTTTGGTATTTTATTTTTTTCAGCCAGGAAGAAAATCGAAACCGCCCGTTTTTTTTGCAAATGAGTGTATTTATCACTTATAGCAATTATGTTAATCTCTATGTATATAGCATAGCTTATATTTTACTTCTTAATAATATTTCCTACCTCTAGTGGTCGAAGAATATTCTAGAAGGCAATCACCAGTATTAGGACGGTATTCGACATCTCAATAGTACAAAAAATACTCTATTCTGAAATGTATATCACTAAGAAATTTTAAAGGGTGCTGTGAACTATAACAATTTATTTTTATACTCGTATAATAGTGGGCAAACGAGCAGACGTATCGCCTGCTGGTAAGCGATTGGATGGACATCCGGAACACCAGAGGCGTCACAAGTGCGTTTGTAGAACGAACGGAACGGGGTGTCATGTCCCTCCAACACAAAGGGAGAATCCTCTGACCAGGTGAGGTGATCATGCCTGGCGGGCCACTGCCCAACAGTTGATGTTGGGATGTTGTATATATGATAATCAGCGCGAGAACTTCTATTTCGCGATTCAGGATTGGTAGTTACTTCATGTAGTGCGTTACTTCGTAGTTCAGTGTATCTTCGGTAGATGGCGCTGTAGTATATTATGTTGTATGCGGAAGTCACCACACATTACCGGCCTTTTGGGGATGGGGAGAGGGATGGGGGAAGGGGTTGGGGTATGGACATACGATATCCTCATTCACTCCTTGAAACACAGCACAGGCGCTGTTTCACACCGGTTTTCTATAAGGCTGTGGTACCACTCCGATCGAGCCGGCCCATGCATGCCGAAGCGTGGCTCTCCCACGATGCACAACTGTTGAAATTAAGTGACAATACAATTAAAGTTTGGATTAAAAGTTAAAAGGAGTCAAAACATAATTTTATGTACTTGTGTATTATTTTTCATGGTAAATAAATACATTTTAATCTAAAACTCAGAAATCTAGTACTGTCTTATGGTAAACGATTAATATAATAAATTATTCTCTGATAGATAAACACACGACGTTAGTTATAATAACGTAAATAGTGTGATTTTGGTACCTTCATCCTTAGAAAATACTCTCTTCCCTAGTTTAAAATGTTTTGGTCTCAGATATTATCATGGTTCACAAATTTCAGAAGCAAATTTATTTATGGAAGGTTAACAAACACCAGTATAACTTGAGCTGTTCATTTGGAAAGTAGACTTGTTTTATATTATTAGCTGAAATAATATTAAACAGCACATAAGTACGCTACAAGTGCCTTGCCGGGGCCTAAATGAAAAATTTAAATAAGTACACAGGTAATGTATTCTGTGGTTGAGATGTCGAAACTGCCACGTGTCTATGTAAAGTCTTACTTTACGACTCTCGCCCAACTCACCAACGGAGTTAAATAGGTACTGAAGTCATAAAATCTTTTAGAACCTGACGGAACTATTTTATTCTTATTGTGTCTTTATCAGTCTGGTAATATTTCTTTTGTAGCAGCTTATTAAAGTGAATTAAATTCTCGAGAACTTTTGCGTTTCTTTGCAGTTTGATATTCTTTCTTTAGCTCGATAACAGTTTTCACTTTAATGATATGTCTTTTTATAAAAAGGTAGTCTGTGATCGTGCACATCTTCATCCTCATTATATGTCTGATATCGTGTGTCTGATGTTGTGTTATGAAATACATTTTACTTTGGTGTTATGACTATAGGCCACATATTTTATTCTAAATTATTCATAAAGGCTAACTAGCATAGTATAGCATTAGAACCAAACATCCTGTATCACGGTGGACTTAGCAAACATACATGAAGCGGACATACAGAACACCCGGACTTACAATAACAATTTATAGATCACAGAAATGAATGTGCCATGTGAGATTTGAACCCACAACACTTGGCGCAGTGGAAAGCGGCGTGGTGACCGCTTTAGGTCGGCCGTGCAGTCGTCGATTAGAACATCTTTATTCTTCTCCCATTTTCTGCATTTGGGGTTTCATTATTAAGTATTATAAAGGGGTTACGGAATGATTTGTTAGCTGAAAAGAGTGTTTTTTTCAGTCAATTAATTACAAATGAATATCCTATTTATGTAGGTACCTATATAATTAAATATCCCTAAATAGGCTTATTGCCTATAAATATATAAATTAAACTTTCGGTTTATTTTGTTATTGCTATTTACTTGCTTCTACTACGAAAGTGGCAAATACGTCTATCAATCTTAGTTATTTAAGGTGTACTAAAAATGCAGGACTTTCAACATTATCTTAATAATGTAAAACTTTATAATGAATAATGTAATTTAATGTTCGACACTTCGAAGTATTACCGTTACTTAAATACAAAAGCAGATTATAAATCTTCGTAAATATTTACGACATCAAAATATTGTAAAATTGGAGGCATATCCGTATTGCAACGCAATAGCCTTGTGAAGATGCTTCTAACGACCCTCGTGGTACGAACTGACATTCAAAAAGTGAAAAATAGCTTCTATCAGTTAATCATAATATTAATTTAACTTAAATGCTAGCTGAATGCTATTCATAAGTTTTGAGTGCCTTTAATAAATGATTCAAAGTTTTTGTTCGACTCGTTTGTTATTCAACGTGGGAATCACAAATAATGATGTTTAAATAAGCTTTTAAACAGAATTTCAGATAAATATAAAATTTCAAACTAACCCCGGCTCAAAATTAAATCCCAGTGAAGTTGAGAAACAATCAATCTTCTATCAACGACCGAACGGTTGATGTTATTTCAATGACTTTTAATATAATTTGTGAGAACTTGTGTCTTTATTCCAGATGATATTTAAGCAGCAGATGGATATGAATATCTCATTTTAATAATAATATAGATCTAGAGTAATAACTGAGACTATTTTAACTTAGGCACAACCATTCTAGGCTTAAGACACTTTGATTACCAAACTGTCATGGTAAACGGAAACCGGTGAGCCTATTCTGGGTTTTACTAAATATACTCAACGGAACTTCAATTATTTCTTCTATTAGGTCTTGAGGAAGTTTGTAGCTCATAGAATAGAGTAGAGAGTAGAGTAAAACAGAACACAATACAAAACAAGAGAACTGAATAGAATATATATACATTATTGAACACCAATTAAAATAGTATCCTTGAATGTTAATAGAAGATCATGTAGAATGGGCGGCTTTATTGCTAAAAGTAATATTAAATATTCCAGGCAAACTGTTTATTGATTGAATTCTAAATTAAATTTCAGCATAAAATCCAAGTTGTTTGTACAAGTCAAGCCTGTATTAATTTATGATGACTTTTGAACAGTATCCTTTTTCAAACTCCAAAAAATATGCTCATCCTTGAAGAGTCTTGTCACGCCTCTGGTGTTGCGGGTGTCCATGGGCGGCAGTAATCGCTTACCATCCGGTGATACATCTACGGGTCCAACGATTTTCATAAATGTATGCAGAGGATTTCGGGGGCAATAAATCGATCTAGCTATTATTTATTTTGAAAATAATTACAGAAAAACAAATACCGAGCAGCGCTTGGTTATACAGGTAGTAAATGTAACATAAGAGCTGGAAAAAGATAAAATCCAACTAACTAATCGGTTAAATATAATATGCAAGTTAAAAATAGCAAAACACGTGTTATATTGCTCTTTATAAAACAATTTTCAATGTAAAGTAGGTACCATATAGATATTTTAAAATTCCCGTCTGAAATCCAGTCTGCTTTAGGTCCATATGTCTCATGAATAATTCAAACTGAGCCACGGCTTGTCCCACCCGGTGACACGAACCTATATATATTATGAGTATTATAGCTAACTACACATCTACCGCGGGTTTACCTATGAAGGCTATTTCTGTTTGACTTTAATATACAACGCTACTGAATTTACAATGAGCCAATACTCCATTTAATTTGAGTACCAATGATTCATATAATTATCGACTCAAAATGAACTTTTCAAGAGCAAAAACGTGTATAAGAATGATATGTATACTGTGACAAAATTAAATGCTGTACACATTTTTGAAATGATGATTGAAGTCATACATCAACAGTAATATGTAATTTTAATATTATGCGTCATTGATTAATTGACGCTTCACATCGATAAAATTAATGGCTTCTGCTGCCTTTGCCTGCCGCGGTTATTGATATCATGACACACTTAACCACATAGTTGGACATTAGTATTATCCAGTTCATAGCTGCTCATAATTGTTACAGGTTCACATGTCCTATTCACAAGATGTTATATATGAAAAATGAAGTTTAGTAAGCCGTTAGTGTATTATTGACAAACAATTTTATCTGAATTCTTATTTTAAGAACTCTGGTGTTTGTCTATGGAATTTTTTTTCTTAGAAGTGATCATTAAAACTTTCAAAGAATCATCTCTGATTTCAGTAGATATTTAGTAACTCACGCGTGGGCTGTACTTCTAGTTTGATTCAGATATTTAAGTACTCGAGCTGTTTGGTATTTCTGTTTCTTGTCCTATTTATTCTTCCAAAAATTTTGAGGAAATATTTTTGTTATTTTGAATTGCAATTAATTTTTGTTATACCTACTTTAATTAGTTACTTTTTACTATGAAAAATAGACACAAATGAGCAAACGGGTCGTCTGATAATAAGTTGATTACTGTCGATCGTGGACAATTGCAACTTAAGACTCACAAGTGCATTGCTACTCTTTCAGTGTCTCTCATCAGGACTATAAGGGTTTCAGAGGATTTAGTCTGTAATAAGTTTACTCACACGGTGAACAGCAAAGAAAGTGAATCTGTGAGACCTTGGTATCACTACGATCAAGTCAGGATCGTATTAATACAGGGTAATCAGTTAGCTCTACAATCAGTCTATATTCAGACTGACAGGTCTACTTTTCCCCTTCAAACCATCAGCCATGTTTAGGCTCACAAACATTGTAAATTTGTTTGTTATTCTCTGTATCATAAATAATAATTAAAATTAATTTCTCTGAAAGCGTCAGGTAGTGTCACTTATTAATAGATAGCTACTTGTCTAAACTACAAGAGCCTAAGTGCAGCTTACGAAGTTACTGACATGGCAATTGCCTCTTGTGTGCTGAAAAAGTTTTACTTGCATCTTTGGCGGATGAGTTACAAGATAATATTCATGAATAGCGTACTTTATATAAAATTTTAATAACAAGTAAAAGCTCAGGGCTACCTCAGCTTGTACTTCTTTCGATGACAGTTTCTGGGTTATAATTTTAAATTTAGAAGTGGAAAAGTGAGTGAATCAATCACACACATGAGAAAACTATAGTTTCATAATTTATTGAGAATATAAACACTAAACAATAAGCACACAGCAAAGACTATAAAAAAAAAACATTCTGTCTTTAATTTATTTAACCACGTCTTTCACAGTTACGAGTTTCGACGGTAAAATCGTTTGATGTTTAAATAAAAATAATACACATTTAGCTCTTTTGAGAATAAAATAGATATTGAATGTTGTTGAAACTATTATTGACCATTTTTAGACATAGTTTTATAATCCTTAGGAGATTTTCAATGCTATTCCAAAGTCACTTAAAACTTTAAATGAATCCTTTAAACTAAACTTAATAGAACTCTTATCTAATATTTCATATGTTTCGTTAGAATTATTCTACTCATCTATATAAATGAAAATGAATCACTAAAATGTATGTACTGCACCAAATTAGATTATTCTTTCTTTTATGCGTTTTTCATTATCAAGAGACTGTTTGTTTAGAAGAAAACACCATTAAAATACTTAACTATAACCTATATATGTATATGTATATATATATATATATACCTATAACCGCCGCCAATGGACCAAACGCAACACCAGAGGCGTCACGGCATTGCCAGCCTTTGGGGGATGGGAAGGGGGATGGAGGAAGGGTTTGGGGTATGGGCCTCCGGTATCTTCACTCACTCGGTGAAACACAGCGCAAGCGCTGTTTCGCACTGGTTTTCTGTGAGGCCGTGGTATCACTCCGGTCGAGCCGGCCCATTCATGTCGAAGCGTGGCTCTCCCACGGTTGATATTACGGTTATATACCTGAATTTATTTACCTACATAAGAATATCTATACATTATAGAGTTATGTTTGTGTACCTAAAGTTAAACCATTCTAATTGTGTGTGTCAGTGATGTTAAATTGTCTTCAAACAAACATTTGAAATTAATATTTTGTTAAATAGGATTCATAATGCTTTGACATGTAATATTGACTTTGTTCGTTTGTTACATTGAACACAGTTAAGGGATTAGGACTATAATTTACACAATTATATTAACGTGAGGGATAGAGTTTGAAATGTAATTTTCCAAATCACAAATGCTCTGTATTCAATCGAAACCTTTGACATTCTAATGATGAATGACATAGGCTTACCCACCCACATTATTGGTGCAATTCGATCGATGCTTCATTATGGAGCCTCAAAGGAATTTTAATACCTCAAATATATTATTTTTTTCTTTTTAAAAGACAACTCCTACATTAGGAATAAACATCCTGTGTCGTGGGGGACTTTACAAACATACATGAAACGGACACAAAGAACATCCAGACTCGGTACAACAATTCGTGGATCACACAAAGTGTTGTAGGTACCGCGTGGGATTTGAACCCACGACACTTGGCGCAGTAGCAAGCGGCATGGCGACCGCTGACACCACTCGGCCAACCGTGCAGTCGATTCTTACTTCTTCTTCTTCTTTCTTCTTCTTCAACTTCTTCTTAGTCAATATTTAATACGATCGTCAGTTAAATGTAGTTCCGAGATGACTATTTCATATTAAATTTATATTGGGTGAATTTGTATTGAGTATCTTACTCTCTGTATTGGTTCCGTATTTGAATTTAGTTTATCAACTAAAATATAGGTGTTTAGATATAAATAGGGATGTAATATGTCTATATAAGTATTAGTCTGTACTACATCGAATAGACGATACGCAAAACTGTATCATCAGACAGTAACAGGTAATGTGTATCTAGATAATTTTGTTTTATTGCTCTAGGTATAAGTGAAAAGAACTAGATCCAATGAGCATACGCGCAGTGATTGATTAATATGGACGTAGTATTAAAGGTGTTTGTTTAAAGGTTAGCAAACACTCGAGGCAGAGGGAGACCGCCAAAAAGATGGGTCGACGATGTACGGGAACGAGCGGGAGTGAACTGGATGGCGATGGCACGGGATCGCGAAGAATGGAAATTGGGAGAGGAGGCCTACGTCCGAAGACGGACAAGCAAGAGGCTGTGATGACGATGATGATGATTAAAGGTGTGTCAGATCCGTGTAAGTAGAGATCAAATGTCTCTACCCACCCCTCTATAAAATAGGCGTGATATTATAAGCTAATGCAACTACAGGCACTGTGCATGTGCATGTGCATGGGAATTTAAAGTAGGAATATAGTTTTACTTGAAGGTGTCATTAGTTGCTTCGATATTCATTCATAAAGTAATATTGACTTTTTCAAGAAATTAAGTGTATTATGATCTACTTAATAGGTTACCATAGGAATAACTGTAATCAAACCTCGGCGGGGTGAGGGCTTGTGGGAGTATACAAAAGTAAAAAAAAAGGATGACTGTAATACCATTTGACAGTAGGTCTTGGCCGTGGAGTGCAAATACAGAAAGTGTAAAATAAACGAATAAAATTATCATCAAAATACCGCTATACATTTCTGAACGAAAATCTCCTCAAAGAAACGCCAACTTTACTATCTTGAGCAGTTTACAAATAAGTAAATAACAATATCAAAAAATAACCTAATTCAAGAACTGGACTAAATTGAAATGGGACCACACGAGAAGCACAATCTTCCAAAAAAAAGACGAACCAAACGAAAGTGTATGTTAGAACATAACAAACATAAAAAAATACAGTCGAATTGATAACCTCCTCCTTTTTTGAAGTTGGTTAAAAATACTAAACATACAAGTGTTGTTATTAAGGTTAATGAAGCACTTGCTAGCCGCCCTTTTTGGAACTAAGCCGATAGTTGACTCCTCTTATCACTTGACGACATGCGCAATCACGGGCGGCTTATTCCTATAACGGGAAAAACTCGTAATTATTTTTTCGTGTCAAGTTGTTTAGAAAAATAGAAACATTACTTTATTTTACGGAGATATTAGCTAAGCAGTCTCCGCGACTTAATTTAAATCACTATTTTTTATTTCGTGGTTTTAACTTTAATTTCTGAAAAAGCTTTCTTAATGGGTCTTACACACATAAAATAACATCGACTGCTGATATTTCACGTTCATAATCCTAGTGGTTTAGGCTCTGCGTTGATGAAGATGTCAGACAGGGCAAGTAATTTTATACATATAGATAAATTAAAATTGACTGCACGGATCTTGTAATGGTTGAAGCGGTCACCACGGCGCTTTCTTCTGCGCTAAGGTGTTGAGGGTTTTCGGTGTGTTAAAACAAGTGATCTACAAATTGTTATTCTAAGTCTGGGTGTTCTTTGTGTCAGTTTCATGTACTCGTATGTTTGTGAATGCCACCGCGATACAGAATATATTCCTAATATGAGTAATGTCTCTTGAAAAAAATTTATAAATTGTTCTACTTAGAAGTAGGAATAAGTCAGTATCCTGTTATCAATAGCATCTTTTATAAAGAATGCAAATTTATTATTTTATAAATCAATTTTTGAAATATATTTCTACTGCACTTAATGAGGAAGGCAATATAGTCTACAGTCTCACTTCAGAATTGATACTCGTAGAATGCATCGCTTACATATATCTCGACGAGTATAGTTAAGTGATCGCCACTTCGTTATCGTAAGTATCTAATATACATCCTTCCTTAACTTTCAATTGTAAGAAATTCTCTACTCTACTAACGAATATAAAATACACCACATTTTATAGCTCAACAAAGAACAAAGTTATAGAAAGAGAGGATATAGCGGATCTAGTTTAATATCTATTTAAGATACTAGAATTTTACGTATTTTTTTATATTTGGAATATCAATATTTGAAGAAGATATGTTTGCATTGGTCTTGCGACTAGCGTATGCGACTGCCGATAAAAAGTTTTTTAAACAGAAAATTTCAAATGATAGAGTACGTAAAAAATAGGGTAACTAGAAAAATGTTTTACATAAGTCGAGCGTACAACGATCAGATTGGTAAGAATGTCAGTAATCAAATATTATAGAATAATAGAAAACCCTTTTTGATCACGTAACTATATACTTAAGCAGAGGGCTACTGTCTCTGTCTACTCAAAAGAAGAAAAAAGTCATGAATGTATGTTGATCTTCTTATTTATATCTGGCCACAGTAAACTATCGTCTGAATGTGAATGAATGAATGAACGCATTAAATTTAAATGTTGTATATTACTTTTTATCGTTGTCGTGTCTTGTTGTGTGTTTCTAACTTATTACTTAGTTTTACTATTTTTTCTTGCAAATTATGCATTACTTGTCTTCGTAGATAAGTGTATAATGTCGTATCGTATACTAATGAAACGTCACAGCTGTTTGGATGAAGGGTAGAAGACTTCATATGATTCACAACGAACTTGGCCAGTCTTAGACTAGTGACTCAGTGGCATATACACCTGATTATGAATAAATAAAAATATCTATAAAAATTACAAAACTATTCATATTTTCGCAAAAATTCAGAAAAAGTATTTTAACATAAATAGTCGTTTTTCGTTTCTGGCGTATCGAGATAACGCGCCATTTTGGATAAACGTTCCGTTCCCTGTAAAGCTAAAATATTCATGCTCCATCAGAGTAATATTAAGAATTATTTTGACTGTTAAATGATTATTCATTATGGTTATCATAATAATATTCATATTTTATTGATTACTCGTATGCTATGAAATATTTATTTTTACAAAACTTTTTCAAACGTTCATACGATGCAACAAAACGATAACATTTTGGACATTGTGAACTGTTTAAATGAGGTGTATTCATTGCGGTATAGCATCGGAACGGCTAAGAAGACATGTTGTGTCTCCCTTAGTTATTTATTTCCAAAGAATGCTTGTATAATTCGGTGATGTACTTATATGAAATAAATTACGATAACCTCCATATACATATAACAAGTTCTCTTGTATTATCCAAACAACGCAGTGAATTATTTGTAGAAGCAATTATTATTTCCATTTAATCTTTAACTAGTGACAAGCGGTGACAGGCCGAGCGGTGTCAGTGAAATATCAGTTCACCAACTTCCCGGCGCTTACTACAACAACATTGTAATAGGTAGCAAGTTCTTTAATAATAATTACGTTTAGAGTTCATTGATTATATTTTATCACTATCAATATTCGCTGATTATTTTTGTATATTATTAAACGTTGACAGACAAGAGAGAGACCTGGAGTTCTAACAATGTTATTTCACACATGATTTCTGGAGTCTTGATAATTGACTTAATGGTCATACATCGATTGCTCATAACAAGCGTATCTTACCATGCAACGATAATCTGGCTATTACTTAGTTATGAGCCTGAGGAGGTTCATGAACAAGACATGTTTTTGTTAATTTCTAAGAAATATGAAGTTACTGGACTGTGTATTTTTTACAGTTAATTTTATGGCATACTTAATTCAAAATAAAGCAAAATTCGATTTGAGATACTAGGCAGAGTGCCTTAGGTAAATTAGCTATCTCCTTTTGTTTTAAGTCTGGGTATTTTTTTGTGTACGTTTTATGTATTTTGTTAAGTATGTAAAACGGTGTACAATTAATAAGTTATCTATCTATATATGTAAAGTGTTTGAAAAAAGCCTTAGGTATACTCTGTAGTTACAATATTTTGTGAGTAATAAATATTATAGGATAGTAGAAAATCCTTTTGATCACGCAACTATTTAAGCAGAGAGTCTCTGTCTACTGCATAGAAGAAAAAGTCATTAATTTATATCGATCATCTTATTTAAATGTGGCCACATCAAACTATTGTCGGAACATCATTGTTTATGCATTAAATTTAAATGTAATATATTACCTTTTATCGCCGTTTAAAACTATAATAATAAAAAGATCATCTTTAACAAAATTATAAGTAGGTTTTACCACAGAACAACTTTATATTCTAATTTAATTGCTCACCTACTTGTTAATTAAATATATAAAATATCAATAAATAAAAGCCAACTGTTAGACCAATCTTAAGAATCGATCCTCAAATAGTTCAGGAAATAACAATATTAACTTAGAATTAATTAAGTTTATCTCGATTCTTAAATAGTCACTCAAATGGTACCTTTCACTGAATGAAACTTTGGTTTGTGTTTCAAACCTACAATACAAATTATTAAAAACAAACCAAAGGTTTCTATTTATATAATCAAACAATATTTATGACACTTGATATGGATTGAGCTCAGAAAATATAAATATCCTGTCTTACATAAAACACGACACTCACTGCCACTTATCTTTCTTGTAACAAAATTATTTTTATTTGAAAACGAATATGAATTGTACAAAAATGTAACAATTACATTTTGTTTATTGTGTAAAAGTAAATGAACACATATACATACAATAAAATATCACAATAAATAAGGAAAACAAAGAAATTGGCATGTGTTTTTTTACGTATACAAACATAACATGGCGAAACTAAACAAAAAAGAACTCGCGTAATTAAAAAAATAATGAGTTTCTGGAATGTTATTCGAAGATAAACACATATACGTTTATCTTCAAATCATCCGGACAAACACCCTTAAATAGAAATATTCGCAATAACAATATTTATTGAGAACTTAGGCAGGGCACAAACGTGGACAATTTCTGTCTTGTGGCGGATACAAGCTACTGATGAATATTTGATTTCTATAGAACCAGTATGAAATCATCCACTCCCTGCGTATACGTAAATATTTTTGGTGTCCAGTTGATACCACTTAACACATACTCATAATGATCAAAAAGTGTTCGGTGTCGGTAACTGAAAACTAAAAGTCGTCACTTATTTAGTCATAAATTCCAATATTTTTTTAACAAAACTTTATTCACTCACGGGCTGGAGTCTGCTTCTCAGCTGAGTTCGAACCTTTGCGGCTTTTGAGAAAAGTCTTTCAGAGGGAGCGGAGCTAGTCACCGTAGTCAACTTTTAAATAAATAAATAAATAAAACTATATTGTTCAAATACGAGCCATGACTTTAGCTACCTACACTAAGAAAATAATTAATACGCACGCGGTACAACAATTCACTATTATATTATTTACATTATTCTGACGTACAAATAGTAATGGAACTTAATTTTAAATGTAACTCGTGTGTTAATGTTTTATACAAATAAACAAATAGTGAATTATAAATTTAATTGCTGTTTAAATTAAAGTACAGGGTGTCTCAAAAGAAATTTTATATTTGTTTAGCTTACTGCGTGAACGCTGCGTACTTGAGGGGTGCGGGGGTTATGTCAATTGGTAGCTTGGCTCTTGGGGATTCAGTCGCTATGGAGCGTTTCTCGGGAGCAGACCGCGCGTTGTGCGTGCGAGAGTTTTACAAGAACGGTGATTCGACAACTGTCGCGCGTAGAAAATTCTGCAGTATTCGAGGTTTTCGCCACTTATATGATGCGCCAAGCCTTCCTCTCATTCGACATTGGGTTAAAAAGTTTGAAGAGACTGGATCAACGCTGGATAAATCAAAATCCGGGCGACCTAGGTCATCAAGAACGGTAGAAAACGTGGAGAGTGTTAATCAATCTGTACGTGACGACCCGAGTCTTTCAATTCGGAAGCGCGCGAGTGCTTTAAATGTGCATAGATCATCATTACATCGCATTATGCACAAAGATCTAAAGCTGCACCCCTACAAAATTCAATTGGTGCAAGAATTAAAGCCCCAAGATGCCGGTCAGAGGCTTAATTTTGTAAATCAGATGATTGAGCGATTTTCAACGTTTACCAACATTTTGTTTTCGGATGAAGCTCATTTTCATCTTAATGGCCACGTAAATAAGCAAAACTGCCGCTACTGGAGTTCAGCCAATCCGAAACGCAAACATCAGAAACCCCTACACTCGCCTAAAGTGACCGTATGGGCTGCCATGTCGGCGCGAGGAATTATCGGCCCTTACTTTTTTGAAGACGAAATGGGGCGTACAGTTACAGTGAATTCAGAGCGTTATGTGGAGATGTTAGACAACTTCTTGGTACCTGAACTGCAAAACTTTCCTGGCTATAACCAAAGAACATGGTTTCAACAGGACGGAGCAACTTCACACACGTCCAATATATCTCTGCCACGTGTTCGTGAAATTTTCTCAGGAAAATTGATCTCCCGGAGAGGTGACATAAATTGGCCTCCACGTAGCCCAGATTTAACCCCTATGGACTTTTTCCTATGGGGTTATCTTAAATCTAAAGTTTACGCCAATAAACAAACTTCACTGGCGCATTTGAAAGAAAATATCCGTCACGAAATGGCAGCCATCCCTCACTCCACCTGTCGAGCAGTCATAAGTAATTTTACTGTTCGATTAAATGAGTGCCAACAACGTGAGGGTTTACATTTAGACGATATTATTTTTAAGAAATGAATTCCCAAAAAGTGTATTTTAACAATAAATAAACATTTTTTCTATATACCGCTTCCTTTTTTTTTAATCAATCCACTAAATATGAAATTTCTTTTGAGACACCTTGTACTTTTATTTAAATAGACTAAATAGGAATAAAGAATATTCTTCGTAAACACAATACATTGTATTTCTAGGCTACTTAGCTCAATACGCAAATTACGATATTCAGTGTTTTATTGAAGATATAATATTGGCAACGAGTAGGAAACATGATAATGGATTGTAAATCTGTGAAATTTCACGAGTTCCATGTGAAATAAGATAATTGGGACAATTAAATCGACAAACTTAAGTATTGTTTTGAGGCAGTGGCGTCGTCTTAGATTCGGCAAAAAGGGCAAATTTCTATACAACAATATACTATATACTACTATTTGTATTTCTATACACATTGAAAAGCATAACTTGATACATTATGTTTTTGTTGACGCGTTGGTTTGGCTTCCTAGATTGTTACCACTCTAGCTACGGAGAAAATTTTTGTTGCCTTCATAAAATTACAAATGAGCGCTTTTGTAGACATAAAGTACAATGGCGTCATTACTTTTAAATTTAAATAAATTTTATGTATGCAAATTAATATAAAAAGTAATTGCTGTATTATAATTTATTATTTTGATATTACTCGTACTTTACGACTTGTCTACTGAATGTAATAAATAGCTTACAAAAATTTAAACTGAACTTAATATTTCAATAATTATCATAAAAACCTCAAATAGGTAGTACATAGTGGTTTATTATGGTGTTATAATTGAAAGCGTTGATGTTGATGATCAGTAGTGTATCGAAACTTCAAAATAAAGTTGATGTTTTAAAATCTATCATTATTGCCAGCTGAACAACATTAATAGTAAACGGTTTTCTTATTGAGAATTTCTAGTAAAACTCAAGAACATGGTAGTAATTTCTGATATAAAAACGCAGCGACTGTAAGATACTCCAGACCAATTTGACATTGTTCTTATTCACAGTGCACATGTACGCTTGAATCGATACCAGGATTGGTTGACCTACGCATACACTCATATAAATTTTCTATTCTAGAATAAAATAGTTTTTAGAATATTGTAAATTAAAATATTCTAAAAACTATTTTATTCTACAATTATTTTTGAGAATCGATAGTGTTAGACAATATAATATAAACACTCCTTTACCGTTGAACAAAATATCTATTTCACAAAGAATTTCATATTTATTACATTGGAAACAGTTTTGCCTTTATCGAAGTAATTATTTTTCAATTAAATTGGTACAACAAAAAAGAAAATGGAGTGGAAACAGAAATGAGACATAAATATCCTAAATCTATTATTATAAAATAAACCGTCAATTAAAATAATAGAAAACATTTTCCCATTCAATAGCCTGATTTCTTAGAACATGGTTTCTTTGTAATATTTCTATCGTACCTCACTAAGTTGGTATATAAAAAATACCTTTTAATTTCTTGATGGAAAATACGTACCTCGGAGATTTGTCATTCTAATTTATTCAGACTAAACGAAGGAAAATTTTCGCGTAAAGATTATTTTTAAGATCAAATTGACATTGAAAATTGATTTATTGTTCTTTTGAGGAGCAAAAAGTTTGAATTTATGTTTTACTGATACATATTATTTAGATAAACCTATATAAAATGTTTTGACTTGTTATAATTTTGATTTCGCACAATACTTAGCCTGTAAATTAAGTGTCTCATGGAGAAACACAACAATATTAATAATTTTAATTATCATCACGTTTTGACAATTATTAGAAGTAATTATAAGGCAATCGGTAAAAAAGGAAGGCTTATAAAAAATAATTACATTAACAAAAACCGATCGATAGATAGTCTCTGTTACAAAATCGGTAAAAAATTACGTTGCATTAACTTGACTTCTTTTGAAAATTTCGTACTTTTGTATTAACTCGTAAATATGAAGTTTTATTGGTTCAATCTGTATTTTGATATCGTTGTTTATGTGCTTGTTTAGATTAAACTTTTTAAGACCTAAATAAATATAAATAGTTTATTTTTCATCACAAATATTTGAAGTACAGTGTAGATGCTCAATCTAAAATATTTTACAAAGAATATTTGTGAGAGACCAGTGTAAAAGATAAGTATTGGAATATTTGTATCACGGGACACCAGGCCCCCTACATATTATAGAACGGACTAATTATTAGATCACGTGCAACACCAATCAATGAATGATGAGATCTATTTAATAGTAAATGTTTGTCATCTATCCCATCAAATCAAGAAATAGTATTAAATGTAATGCAGAGAGTGGGATTTCAAAAAGCAGTTTCTTTAACGTACATCGCTAACTAGTCCATTACTTTCAATATTTTCTTTTATAACCCTTCTATTACCTAAGATTACCCAATAAATAATGTGTAAAAATCCCATGGTACAATATTTAAGACGAAAATATTACTAAACTTGTATGTTACACGTTAGTTATTACAAAAAGCACTTAAAACAATTTATTACTCTCGCAACTTAAATATAGGATCCATAATAAACAATCTGTCATCATGAAAACATTATTATGAAGATTGTGTTACTTAATAAGTTTCGGCAGTAATTGATTAATTTCATATAAGCACGCAACAATATGAGCAGGTGTTGGGTTTTCAGTAAATTGATAATTTAGTATAGCAGCCTGTTTTGGACCATATGAGTATGCACTACGGCTCGGAGAGAGATATATGGCGGGATAAACCATGGCTCCGTGTTCGGAGATTACTGGTTGGACATATGGGGATGTTTCAAATGCTCAATACGATCTGCGATTGGAAATGATAGACTTTAGAGCTGGTATATAAATTAATCCGCTCTATAGTGAGTTGATTTTACTGCTACGTAAACAGATTGAAATAGAAATGGAATTTAATTTTACCGTTTAATGTGAGTAGCTACTATACTGTGACTGCAGAATATTATGAATTTCAGTTCGTAGTGAATAATTAAGTCATGGTACATTTCTAATATTAAAGACGGCAAGTGCATGTTGGGTCAGGCATTGTAAAGTATTCTGTAGTTTGTTAGCTGTAAGTAAGCTGGGCTGGGTAAGCCCAGTTACATAAAGTTTAAGTTAAAAAAAGTCTGACTCACTGTATTATAAGCCACTGTTATTTATCATAGCCATGACAGAGGCTCAGAAATATGCCCTAATTTAATTGACTGATCCATATTTCTAATGTCTGAGTCGCTGTTGCACGCCTTGAAATTTTCTCCTATCATAAGGAGTAACCGAGCACACTAGCATATAAATCCTAGCCTTTTATTGGGAATGACATACATATATTTATTTGTAATATGTTTTGTTCGCAGCGAACCTACATCTCAAGACAAAATAATATGTACCGTTTCGCAATATTTATATAAATGTATTTTTTTTTTTGTAAGTACCCACTTTTATCGGGATAATAGTATTGTTGAATATTTTTGTTCTCATGTAAGTGATTAAGTCGTTTTGAGAAATAAAGATCTTTAAACCGATATGTTTTTTTTAAATATTTCAGACATCTAACACACGACGCCATCTAGTCCCAAGCTAACCAGAGCTTGTGTTATAGGTACTAGACAACTGATATAAATACATGTTAAGGTTTTATTTTGTAAATACATACATATTATACATAGAAAACACCTAAATTCCGAAACAAATATTTGAAGATCATACAAACATTCCCTTCGAATCGAACCCTAGACCTCAAGCAAAGCAGTCGCATACGCTACCATTGCGTCACCAATGCAGTTTTAAAGGGAGTGTTTATCATGCTAAGTTTATACATATTCACTTAATATTTGAAACTTGTGACTCGGTTTAGTTGGTTATTAAAATAGTTAAAAACAAACTCACAATGCAATATAAAAAATAAAATTGAAGAACCTAAGAAGACTAAGAATATTATCAAACCATTTGTTGCCTAAAGATTAACGATCAAGTATTTATAGAAATGAAGTTAAAGAAATTTCGTGTAAATGAAAAGTAATATTTATCTAAACGAGAATCTAGCCGCTAGCAAGAATCTGACCCCTAACAGGGTCATTACTCTTTGCCTCAAATAGGTCGATACAAAAGCCTTACACAAAAATCTATATTCATTTTTTTCCCTTCATTAATAAGTTTAGCTCAACAAGGGTAACACAAATACTTTGTTCAGGGTATGTGATGTTTTCTTTTAATAGTTGAATGTGGTAAGCCAAAATAGCTCTCACGTTTTTTCTTATCTTCTCTCATAAATGGCGTCGCTATGTCTTTAAAATAGGTAGTTAAATCGAAATATTATATAAGATTATTATATGTATTTATTCTTTATTTTAAGATAATTATCGTAGTCTTATTCGCGACGCGATACCTCGTGTCGCGAATTTACATGAAATGTATATAAAAACACCCAAACTTAGAACAACAATTTGTGAATCACACAAAGTGTTGTCCCATGTGAGACTTGAACCCACACCACTTAGAGTAGTCGAATGCGAAGTGTCTACCGTTCTAACCACTATTAAGCCATACGAGCAGTCATTATATTGAGCACGTATTGAGTTCTTAATATTGAGCACGAAAATGTTTATTGACTTTGTGGAAATGGGAAAAAGTACTATGGATTCAGCAACTTCCATTACCCAATATAGGTACATTGCATAACATACTTCTTTCAGTACCACACACCGTTTGATATTTTGCTTTATCTAAGAGATTTTTATATTTTTCCACATTTTTATCACTACGAAATATTTTCTTATGACAGTAGTTCGGGCCGTATATCTCGGACGACAACATTTTTCACATCACACGTCTCGATTTTGATACCGCTAACATTCCACGTGGATTTAATGTTTATTAAGAGTACATACTGTTTAGTAGTAAAAATCAGTACTTTCTACAAGCTGATGTTTTTAATAAAGAATCCGGCCCATAATACATAAACACGCGAAGCATGGCTGAGCAAAGAGTGTTTAAAAGGTAGTTTATAAATATTGACTTATCTGATGTTTCACAATTTCTAAAGTTTGCGGTCAACAAATGTCATTTTATTTAAAATGACATTTGTTGACCGCAAACATTTGCCTAACTCGGGACTTTCATTGTACTGGGTAGGTTCTTTATAAAATGTCCTCAGCGACAGTGACCTCAACGTAACTTTTAATTTTATATTCTCTAGTAGGTACTTATGGTTGAAGCAGTATGATTTGTATTTTTTGTTTTCTGATTGAGCTGGTTGTGGTTAAATTTAGGGTTACGCTAATGAATAATTTTATTATTTGTTTCTCTAACTAGTAAATTCATGATCATGAATGTTTTTATAAACGCGATTAAAATTACACAGAAAAATAAAAACGGATCATTTTGCTTAATTTATTTTAAAAGTCTTTAATTCTATGCAAATACTCAACTAAAAATTATCGTATCACGTATTTTTCGTATCAAGCTTACGTATGATGATGTTAACATCACAAACAGCTTGATATGGCTGTAAAATATTCTTCTTCGTCACGTTAAGGGTGGTGAGAATGAGACACAGGAACTTTGAGAGTTATTCATGGTTTGCGGTTTCAGTGAATAGCTGCATCCAGCGAGTGGTTTCCATAATACATTGTGCCGCGATCTGTAGGGCCCGAAGATCTTTCGCAATGAAAAATGTTGTGCGAACACTGTGTTTATTTAACAAGGTTCGGCCTACGCCTGCGTAATTTATTAGTATACATAAATTTCAGTTCTAAACGGCGGCGAGTGGGAGCGAAATGTAGAGCCTCTATTGACGATAACGAAGGGAACCTCTATCGTATTGAAACTTGGTTTTATCAAAGCTTCACAGATAGGTACAAACTAAATTTTCAATGAAAAGAATACTAGAAAATGTTTAAATATATTAATTATTGTTTTTAACATTTTAAGATTGTATATCTTACATTCGTGTCATTTAAATATTATTTGAACTAACTCTATATTCCACTAGTATAGACGAACACATTTTTGAAATAAAATATTTAACAAAATTTAATGAAACTTTGCTTTACAAACCTGAATTAAGAGATATACTACAAACAGTCTATAAAAACCTGAATTATCCGGGGTAAACAGTTGGTGCCCTAGGTAGTACCAAACATAAAGTTTTAATTAAAAGTAAGCAACACCTATTAAATATAAATATTTATTTTATATTCTCGGCATTCACTTGCACAAAAATATTTATTTTTACCCGACTACGGCAAAGCCAAAGAAGGGTTATGATATTGACAGGCTTAGTATATATGTATGTTCATCTGTTCCCTCTGCTTCTCTCTCTCTCTCTGCTCTTCCGCTGGTTATAGGCTAATAGTGGTCATAAAGAACTGTGTTAAAAAATAAATTTGAAATAAATATGCCGTGTTTAGTATTATTGGAAAGGACGTTACTTATACACTTCAAATATATATATTAAAAGCATTTAATCGTGACTAAGTCCTTTATTTTTTTATTACTCGGTTTGGTTAGTTAATTGCAATATACTTTGCAAATAAATTAATATTATAATGACACCTTTGTCCGTGGGAGAGCTATGCTTCGGCATGAATGGGTCGGCTCGACCGGAGTGATACCACGGCCTCACAGAAAACCGGTGTGAAATAGCGTTTGCGCTGTGTTTCACCGAGTGAGTGAGGATACCGGAGGCCCATACCCCAACCCCTTCCCCCCATCCCCTTTCCCATCCCCCAAAGGTCGGCAACGCACTTGTGATGCCTTTGGTGTTGCGGGTGTCCATGGGCGGCGGTAATCGCTTACCATCAGGTGATACGTCTGCTCGTTTGCCCACTATTCAATAAAAAAAAAGAACTAAAACATATCCAATAAAACATTTTTAAACTAAAGCCCAATGTAACCAGTAATGACTACGGCTTTTCGAACTTAAATATATTGTTGCGCCATAACCAGATGAATCTCGTGTCCACTAGAATAATCGAGAACTGTCGAGGACAACGCCATCTAGTGTCGGAAAGCGCGCAACTGTGTGCATTATGACGATTACTCGACGCTAGATGGCGCTACAAACAGCTCTAGAGTAATCTATTTAGCCTAGAAACATCGATCGAATGTTTTCGTAGTTTCGAGTAATTTCCACGGCCACATAAAAGCGGAACGTGTTGGCCGTAGGGACAGTATTGTTTCACGATACAGCGGATAAACATCGAAGAGATCTTCTAGTGCGACTAACCAGTGATTTAGTGATTTCTTATTGTAAAAAGTGTTCTTAATAAATATTGTGTTATTTTTGGTAATTAATCGAGTACTTTAATTTATTGATTACCCAGCTCGTAACAATTTGGTGTCAGAAGCGGGATTAAAGTATGCCGGTTTTACCAAAGGAAGACACGGAAGGTATCCGAACTAGGAGTCAGCGCCAGCAAGAGGCTGATCAGAGGCGATTTGGAAGTGCACAACTGCCTACATCGGAAGATCAGCAGCCAGCTATGGAAACCACGCCGTCCACATCGGCAGCAGCTCCAGATATCACGGCCCTAATGGCAATGCTCCAAGAGCAGGCCCGCCGCCAGGAGGAGCAGGCCCGCCGCCAGGAGGAGCAGGCCCGCCGCTTGGAAGAGCAGCTGCAGCGGGACAAGGAGGAGCAGGCCCGCCGCCAGGAGGAGCAGGCCCGCCGCCAGGAGGAGCAGGCCCACCGCTTGGCAGAGCAACTGCAGCGGGACAAGGAGGAGCAGGCCCGCCGCCAGGAGGAGCAGGCCCGCCGCTTGGAAGCGCAACTGCAGCGGGACAAGGAGGAGCAGGCCCGCCGCCAGGAGGAACAGATGCTCTTGTTAAAAGGCATACATGAGACTTTCGGCAAAGAAATCAAGGTAGTGAAGGATCAGGTTCTTCAACACGAGAATCGTATCACTGAGGCCGAAACTCAAATTGCTGACGTGAAGAAGGCCTTAGGAAACCTTAAAGTTGGAGACGGAGCGGCGACTATAGTAACTGCTGCTCCTTCGGTACGGGGGTTCAAAGTACCGCCGTTTGATGGAACATCTTCGTGGTCAGCCTACAAGATTCAGTTTGAGGCTGTTATGACGGCAAACGGCTGGACAAAGGAACAAGCTATGACCGCGCTCACCTTGGGACTTCGAGACCAGGCTCTAACCGTCCTCGAAGCCCTCGGTAAGAAGGTAACCTATGAGCAACTGCTGGAGGCATTGGAAGCAAGATATGGTGACGCTCATCTGGAGCACGTGTTTCGTGCACAGCTGAAGGATCGTGCCCAACGCATCGGTGAAAACTTGCAACAGTGGGCTCTGGAAGTTGAGAAACTGGTCCGTAAGGCATACCAGTCTGCACCTGCGCTCGTTGACGGGAATCTGGTGCAAGCTTTTATCGATGGCATCCGTGACCTCGAAGTTAGAGCTGCTGTGAGACTTGGGCACCATGAAACTCTCAAGGACGCTCTGGCCCATGCTTTGGAGGTGGAAGCTGTGAGACAAGACCATCGGTCTCATCGGGTCCGGGAGGTTGTGGCATCACCTCCGCGGGACCGATTTAAGGGGTACAGCCCTAGATGCTACGCCTATGGTGAAAAAGGTCACCTTCGGTCCAGCTGCCCTAAGCGAAGCATAGGAAGTGAATACGAGTATCAGGAGAATAGGGCGGTTGATAGTACTGCCCGACAACTAAACGAGTAAACGCCAGGACTGCGGGGCGGGTGCTGGCTGGTGTTCAAAGAGCCCCAAGGATTTCGATCTCGCAGACTCATGATGGGAACAGCCTGGTCATCAGAGGCGAAATCAACGGAACGTCATGTAAGCTGACGATTGATACGGGAGCTTCTCGCACAGTTGTCAGTTCCCAACTTGCAAATCGGTTCCTGAGGGACATTGCATGTAACCGTGAGCAAATAAACCTAGTAACAGCCACTGGTCAGCGCATACCCGTCCGAGGCGAACAGAAGGTGGAGTTGAAGTTGGGCAACCAAGTTTACCTGCATAACGTCATCGTGGCCGATATAGTTGACGATTGCATCCTTGGCCTAGACTTCATGAAGAACAATTGTTGTGAGATCGGCATCAACCAAGGTGTAATGAGATGTAGTCAAGAAGAACTGTTCATGGAAGGAGCATCATCAGGAAAAGTGTACAGCTTAAAGAACGTTGTTCTTCCTCCCAGATCAGAAACAATCATGCCAGTTAGTCTCCCTCAGAATTCTGAACGAATGCATCGGTGTGTCCTTATTGAAAGGGTAGATAATGATCTTCCATGGAAGATCGCACGAACTCTAGTAAGTACCACTAACATCTCTGCAGTACGTGTGCTAAATCTTAGTGACAAGCAACATGTGATTCATAAGGGCACACTAATTGGCACTTGCGAAGATGTGGATTGGATGCGTCGATGCCAAGACATGACTACTTCGAATATTAGCACAGATGCACGAGTCAACGTGTCAACACTGTTAGAAGACTGTCGAGATGTCTTGTCTAGGGAAGAAATTGACAAGGCTAAGAGAATGTTAGTTAAGTACACTGATATTTTCTCTACTAATGACGCTGATATTGGAAAGACTGGTTTGGTTCAACACAAAATAAACACTGGGAGTGAGTTGCCAATTCGTCAGCGACCAAGAAGACTACCAGTAGCACGAGAACAGGAAGTGCAAACCATGATTGATGGAATGGTCAGGGATGGCGTTATAGAGCCTTCATCCAGCCCATGGTGTTCACCTGTAGTGCTTGTAAAGAAAAAGGATGGCAGCATGCGTTTTTGTGTTGACTACCGCCGTCTAAACGACATTACGAAGAAGGACAGCTATCCACTACCTAGAATAGATGACACTCTGGACATGCTAACAGGGGTTAAGTGGTTTAGCACCTTGGATTTAAAAAGTGGATACTGGCAGGTAGACATTGATCCCAAGGACAAAGAGAAGACTGCATTTTCGACAAGGAAAGGATTGTGGCAGTTCAAAGTAATGCCCTTTGGATTATGTAACGCGCCAGCAACTTTTGAAAGACTAATGGAATCAGTACTCACCGGATTAACTGGAGATGCCTGCCTGGTCTATTTGGATGACATTGTCATTGTAGGCCGTACGTTTGAAGAACATATTCGAAACCTGGAGCGCGTATTATCGAAAATCCGAAGTGCCAACCTAAAGTTAAGTCCTAAGAAGTGTTCATTTTTCAAACGACAGGTTAGCTTTTTAGGATATGTGGTTTCGGAAGAGGGTGTCCAAACAGATCCGCAAAAGATCGCTGCCGTCAAGGATTGGCCAGTTCCAAGAGATAAGACCCAAGTAAGAGCATTTTTGGGCTTGTGCTCCTACTATCGGCGATTTGTGAAAAACTTTGCGGATATTGCCAAACCCCTTCATAAACTTACTGAAGAGAAAAGGCATTTCTGCTGGGATGAAAGTTGTGACATTGCATTTCGAGAGCTAAAAAGACGTCTATGCAACACACCCATCTTAGGGTATCCAGATACCGAAAATGAATTCATAGTTGACACAGATGCAAGTGATACTGGGCTTGGCGGTGTGTTATCCCAGCGGAAAGGTGATCAAGAGGTTGTTATTGCATATTTCAGTAAATCTTTGTCGAAGCCGGAAAGGAATTACTGCGTCACAAGAAGGGAACTACTGGCCGTAGTGAAGACACTGCAACATTTCAACAAATATTTGCTTGGGCGTAAATTCCACCTCCGAACTGACCACGCTGCATTAAAGTGGCTCTTATAATTTAAAAATCCTGAAGGACAAGTCGCGAGATGGATTGAGTTATTACAGGAATATGACTTCATGATTGAACATCGCAGTGGAAAGTCTCACGGTAACGCAGACGCACTATCAAGAAGACCTTGCCCTGAAGACTGCAAGCACTGCGCCAAGCAAGAAGTAAAGGAAGCTGTTCCTATAAGGACGATAAAGACGGACCTTAGCAAAGAATGGAAGGAAAGCCTGCAGCAAGCACAGCAAGAGGATGCAGATATCAAACCAATTCTCGAGTGGATTAAAGCTGAGACTCCTAAGCCACACTGGAGCGAAGTTGCATCGCTGAGCTCGACCACGAAGAGTTGTTGGGCTCAATGGGATAGTCTAGTCATCCAGGATGGAGTCTTGTGCCGTAAATGGGAAAACGCTCGAGGTGACAGCTGTCACCTTCAAATGGTTGTTCCTAAAGCTAAGATACCAGTGGTCCTGCAGCTCTACCATAACGGATGTTCAGGAGGTCATATGGGAGTTAAAAAGACATTGTTAAAGATAAGGGAAAGATTCTACTGGATTCATTGTCGTGATGATGTTGAGGACTGGTGTCGCAAGTGTACCAGTTGTGCGGCCGTGAAGGGACCTCATACACGTAGCAGAGGCGCATTGAAATTGTATAATGTTGGTGCACCCTGGGAAAGAATTGCTATAGACGTGGCAGGACCGTTTCCTGAAATTGAAAGCGGAAACAAGTTCTTCATGGTCGTAATGGATTACTTCACTAAGTGGCCAGAAGTCTTTGCCATTCCCAACCAAGAGGCATCAACAGTTGCAGATAAATTACTGCACGAAGTCTTCTGTCGTTTTGGAGTGCCTTTAGAAATCCACAGTGACCAAGGAAGAAATTTTGAGTCTCAAATATTTCAAGAAATGTGTCGAGTGATGGGTGCTCACAAAACCAGAACCACCTCTTACCACCCACAATCGGACGGAATGGTGGAACGATTTAACCAAACACTAGAGAGGTATCTGGCAAAAGTAGTTGAAAGTAAGCAAAAAGATTGGGACAAACACATCCAACCGTTTCTTCTGTCATACCGAAGTGCAGTCCACGAATGTACTTCCGTAACACCAGCTTTTGCAAACTTCGGAAGAGAACTACGGTTGCCTGCAGACTTGATCACTGGAATACCCCCTGATACCCCGCGAAGTATAACGGAGTACGCGAATGACTTGCGGAACAAGATGAATGACATTTATGAGCATGTCAGACAATCGGGCCAACAAATGTCTGAAAAGATGAAAACCCGTTATGACCGGAAAGCGAATAATAAGGGCTGTTCGCTAGTATGGCTACATAATCCAGTTCGCAGTAAAGGGAGATCTCCGAAGCTACAAGCAAAATGGGATGGGCCATACCGGGTAGTCACTAAAATCAATGATGTTACCTACCGGATACAGAAGTGTCCAAGAGGCGCCCCAAAGATAGTTCATGTAGATCGACTGGCGCGATACTATGGAACCGATAATGCTCGGGACGAGCATGTCTTAGGAGGGGGCAGTGTTGCGCCATAACCAGATGAATCTCGTGTCCACTAGAATAATCGAGAACTGTCGAGGACAACGCCATCTAGTGTCGGAAAGCGCGCAACTGTGTGCATTATGACGATTACTCGACGCTAGATGGCGCTACAAACAGCTCTAGAGTAATCTATTTAGCCTAGAAACATCGATCGAATGTTTTCGTAGTTTCGAGTAATTTCCACGGCCACATAAAAGCGGAACGTGTTGGCCGTAGGGACAGTATTGTTTCACGATACAGCGGATAAACATCGAAGAGATCTTCTAGTGCGACTAACCAGTGATTTAGTGATTTCTTATTGTAAAAAGTGTTCTTAATAAATATTGTGTTATTTTTGGTAATTAATCGAGTACTTTAATTTATTGATTACCCAGCTCGTAACAATATGTATCTCTATACTCTCTATACTGTTGTTTAATCCAGTGTCCTGAAAATCGTGTTTCATACTTTTTCATAGTCGTTTTTTGTCGTTAGTTTTTATATTAATATTTTGTTTTGTTCTTAAATTAAAAATAAAATGCAACTACCATTGAAATACTTATGATTATTGTAGAGAAAGTCTGAAGACATAAAATTTAACAACTTCAAATGTCAAGTTTTACCTCCAACATTTTAATTTTATTCCCGTTTGTTAACTGTTTTTTAAATGTTCGTGGAATTGTCGACAAAGTTATTATGAATCAAAAAATTGTGGGTTTTTTTGAAGTACAACCAATAACTTTGCAAGGACAACTACTGTCTATGCTTAGGCAGTTGTATTATATTATTAAAATTGAAACTATTAAATTAAGGTTTAATAGAGCTATGTATAGGTTGGTAAAGTTTTGCGCCATTGGGGATTGAAGTCATGAAATATTAAAATTTATCCGTGGGAGAGCCACGCTCCGGCATGAATGGGCCTCCTCGACCGGAGTGAAACCACGGCCTCACAGAAAGCCGGTGTGAAATAGCGCTTGTGCTGTGTTTCACTGAGTGATAGAGGATATCGGAGACCCATACCATAACCCTTCCCTCTATCCCTATTCCCCAAAGGCGGGCAACGCACTTGTGACGCCTCTGGAGTTGCGGGTGTCAATGGGCGGCGGTAACCGCTTACCACTAGGCGACATGTGTGTTCGAAGGCCTCCTTTTTAAAAAAAGATAATAATATTAAAGAACAGTGGCTACGATACGCTGCTTAAATCTTAAATTAAGTAAACCTTTTCGTATTTAAGCAAGTTACTTCATGCGTAACATCGATGTATGTTAACTTTCCGTTTATCACCGCACTTAGTATCGTTGCGTCGGAAGCTACGACACAAATTACTTCAACGCTCAACATTTTAAGGTATTTCAAAGCTCCCGTGAAACGTGTTACATAGCTGCCAGGAATGACATCACTTTTACCTTATAATTTTCTCTTGTCATACATGTACGTAGGTTCTTAAGTAATTTCGTACTCCTTTTATTGTAACTTAACTTTGTACCTCGTTGTTTATGTTTAAATGTTATTGTTTCTTTAAGAGGTGCGCCGACGTATTTCTAAAGCTTGTTGTGAGATCAGACAAGTTTATTACTTTTCGCAATACAATCTTATCTACAAGTATAGTGTATAACGTTATAGAATATTAAACTTTCGACGGTTAACGGAGCGATTACCTGAACAATTAACGGTAATTAATGGGAATTTGTGTTGTATTGCAATTAGTAAATTGGTTTTGTAATGGTCTGCGTATGCAAGCTTAATTGTGGCAAAACTGCTTAAAACCACATTTATTTTCATTTCAGCAAAAAATAAATGCGTTTGCCACAAAATGTGTTATTTACCTTATGACACTAATCATTACTATTAATATTATTACAAATTGTTAGGAGTGTGTTTAAGGACTTCCACAGAAATTATAAAACATAAAAACCATCAAATATTTAAGTAGTTTTATTAATAAAACAAATTGTTATGTGACATTTTTAGGGTTTCGTTCCCAAAGGGTAAAACAGTAACCTATTTCTCTATAATATGATATTTCGCTCCATCCGTCTATCTGTTATCAGGCTATATCTCATGCACCGTAATAGTAAGACAGTTGAATTTTTCACACATGATGTATTTCTATTGCCGCTATAATAACAAATATTAAAACAGATTAAAATAAATATTTAAGGGCTCTCATACAACAAATGTGATTTTTTGTAATTTTTTGCTTGATATTAAGAACAGTAACAGGTAGAAGCTTGAAATGTATAGACATTTGTACGGAACCCTTGGCGCACGAGTCTGACTCGCACTGTACTGATTTTTATATTGCTCTGGTAGATGCAGATATTATTAACCAACCACTACGAGATATTAAACATTTTTACTAAAACTATTACAAAACCAAAATTAGTATTACGTATCTGTTATTATAAAACATCAACTTTCAGACTTGTTGCCACTTTAATTCCGCAACTTTCTGCCGCGCAAAGCAAAACTGTGGAATGAACTGTCGCCTGCGGTGTTCCCGGACCAATACGACCTTCAAACCTTCAAGAAAAGAGCGTACTCCTTCCTAAAAGGTCGGCAACGCACTTGTAACGCCTCTGGTGTTGCGGGTATGCATGGTCGGCGGTAATCGCTTACCATCAGGCGATACGTCTGCTCGTTTGCCCCATATATTAAAAAAAAAACTGGAAAGAGTGTTAATAATAATAATAACAAATATTCCGGACATCTAACACACAACGCCATCTAGTCCCAAGCTAAGCAGAGCTTGTGTTATGGGTACTAGACAACTGATATAAATACTTATATACTTTTTTTTGTAAATACATACATATTATACATAGAAAACACCCAAACTCCGAAACAAATATTTAAAAAAAAAAAGTAAAAAAATAAATTAAATAATTAATTAATTAAATTAATTATTTAAATATCAGTGATGAATTATACCCAGGAACAGAACGAATGATTGTAATACACATTAATATGTTGTGGGCGGACAAAAAAACCAAATCATAATATTGTTATTCTTTATAGGTCAAGTGGTACGAATGTATCAAGCTCCGAAGAAGCTAACTAATCTTGTTTTAATCACAAACGTAGACATGAAAATAATATAACTTAAGGTTGAAAAATGACTGTACGTAATAATAGGATACAAAGTGAATAATAAATGCGTTTTATTTGTTATGTAAATTATATAATCTTTTATACATCTCGTATACTTTTTAATACATATATAAGATCAGGAGTTATCCTTAAAGCACAACACAATGTGATGCATCTAAAACAGAGTTTTATTTATTAAATACAAATCAGTTTTACATCAAATATGACAAATGAGAAGGTACTGAAAAAATAACCAACCTAAAATAGAGAATCGACAATTAAATGTTCATGCCTTACTCTTTTTACTACAAAACTTTAATTTTCTTTTGCACAATAAATCTAAGCAAATTCACAATTATAACTTGAACATAACACACATAAATATTAAAGAATCTCCATCTTACTTATAGCTGTACTAATGCCAACTCAATGTAATGTCAATGTCACTGTCAACGTCACAAAGCTTACACATATAAATAACTTCCTGAATATACTAAACAAATGTGTCTAGATAGCCCTAATGTATTAAGTACATACAAAATGATTTTGAATTGTTTCGAGGCAAATAATTGTTAATTGAAAACGTTACCGCTTAATTTAAACTTTCTAAAAACTAATTTACGTAACCAGCGCTAGTTTGACCTGGTCTTGGGTCATCCCTCGTACTATATCCAATTATTCTCCTAGTAAAATATGTAGACGTGAAATTCCTTACTTGGGAAATCTTATTTGACCTAAAATACATTATATACGAGTATTAAAATTACAAAGGTATTAAAATTCAGGCGAAATTTGGATGAAGGCTCAGCTATGAATGAAATAGGATGGGCAAACTGTGTACAAAGGGACCCTTTTAAACGAAAGTGAAGCATGCGAAAATGTAATTAAGAACAGTGGGTTAATTTCCCTTTCACGTGCCCATACGAATTAGCAGAGTTACGATGCAGTATTATAAGGTCCATATGAGGGATACATACACTATGAACAAATGCTATCCATATGGTAATAAATAAATAATAAATAAATATTTCAAACAGCTTACACACAACGTCATCTAGTCCCAAGCTAAGCAGAGCTTGTGTTATGAATACTAGACAACTGATTGAAATACAAATATACGTTTTTATTTTTGTAAATACATACATATTATACATAGAAAACACCCAAACTCCGAAACAACAAATATTTGCAGATCAAGCAAACATTTGGTACGATTCGGGAATCGAACCCGAGACCTCAAGGACAGCAGTCGTATACGCTACCACTGCGCCGCAGAGGCAGTTAAAAGTCAAAATGGAAAATCTAATAAACGAATATCAGAATAAACTATACCAAATAGAATTTTAAAAAGAGTGGCCATGAGTTTTCTTCTCATAAGACACTACGCATTTTGGAAACTGGAAGTTATAGATCGACACAAGTGGGCAGTAGATTTTGGTGTTTGTACCATATTTACCTTGACAATCCAGTATACGCTTTGGCGTCTGTTTGTGTCGATCTATGATATTTAACTGTAGCTTTAACTTAACGTTCATAAATGTCACTTACTTATATGATCCTTGAACCAGCCATTTCTGAAATATCCAAATATCGTAACTTTGACTTATGAAAACAAATAAATTAAGAATTAAGATGATCTAGCGATAATCATAAATATCTAATCATGCCATTTAGACTACAGGGCGTGCAAAATAAATATATATACATACATTTGTAAAGTCATTCTAGCATAGTCGGGTAATTAAAATCTTGAAATTTGACATGAATGTTTGCGAACGATGTTAAAGGCGATGAATGTTATTGGTTTTAGACGTATAAATAGAAAATACGATTAAGCACATCGGTTCCTCACCTAGATATTATTCTATAAACAAAACAAGCAATGAAGCGACAACATCTAGAATAAATATAAATATTTTGGACATCTAACACACAACGCCATCTAGTCCCAGGCTAAGCAGAGCTTGTGTTATGGGTACTAGACAACTGATGAATGATGAAGATAGACTAGAATGAGAATTGATTTGATATAAAAATGGATCATAATCAATAGGAGGCGTGGGTATAATGCCCATGGTGAACCCACTATTGTGTGAGGAAAATGAAGTATTTATTTATTTATTTTTCATTTATTTATTTATATCTCTATGGTATACTTATTATTAAAAAAAAACAACATCACAACAGATGAGTTACAAAGTTATAGAAGTAACGATTGGCGGTCTTATCGCTCACGGCGACTTCTTATTCCAGACAGACTTAATTACATCAACTGATTTTAATAGTCCACTGCTGAACATCAGCTTCTTCTTTCGACTCTAGCCGGACTGGTTGTTATAAAATATATTTATTATAAATCACAGCATAAAGTTCCATGGCAAGCAAAGAGAAATGCATAGTGAGCATCTCTGAGAAGGATTTTAGAGCTAAGGCTTCCTCATTTGCGGTGAAGACTGACTTATGGGAGGAACGTATAGCGCGGTCAAGTAGAATGTGACACTAAAACACAGAACGCTAGAAGTGATTTTGGAGCTTACAAGGGATTATGCAAAAGGTAAATTTGTTTTAAAAATGCAAAGAACCTTGTAGCATCGATTTCTTTTAACAGGAACTTTTACTTATTTATTTTAAATAACATCAGACCAGTTGCTACACCAGACGCTGTTCTACGGGCATATCACGGTTATGTCTCCTCGGTTCTACGTTACGGAATTGTAATATGGGGAAATTCTGTAGTTATAGGAAGAACATTGTGCCAAAAAAAGTGTAAGATCTATGATTGATTCAGACTACACTGACAGCTGCAAACCATTATTAAAGAAATATAAAATATTATATATATATATACTCTCATGCCTTTATATTCAGGAAGTGTGTATGTCTGTATTTAAAAACTGATCACTTTTAAAAAAAATAACAGTTACAAAAATAAATAGTAGATCCGCAATTAAATTATTGATGATATTATCCCAAACAACGCACTGCTATGTACTACAAAAATTATTCCTATATGGCGATACGAATCTTCAATAAGTTACCAAATTACCTCAAACGTCTTAACAAGTTAACTTAGTGAAAAAAAATACTTTTAAGCAAATGTTACCATACTACTAACGAATTTCTATGTGATAAAGATATCTTATTCATGCCACTGTCTAGATCTACTACTATAAATAAATATGATTATAATGCTATTGACTAGACCTAAAATTAGTTCATAAGATTTCAAATTTGTACACCAGAAATGATAGAATATAAGGCACGTATTATAATGTGATAATACGAGTATCTTTTGTACTATATTCTAACAAATAAATATTTCTTTCTTTACTGTTTTTATGTTTTAATTTTTCTAAGTAGTAATAAGTTTTCTAAAGTTCAAATAAATGATTAAACCTTTCATAATTTAGATAACTAATAAAAATAATGTTCTAATAAAGTGCATGTGCGATTAGTATTGAAAAATTTACGGATCAGATTTCTTCATAAAAGTTGAATTAATTTAAATCCAAAGACTTTTACAAGTTTAAAATGTGCAAGTGTTCAGTAATTGTAACTCAAAATAAATTGATTTCTCAAAACTACCTATAACTATAATACAGTTTAATACATATATCTAAAAATAAGCAAAAATCCTTAGGGCCGTTTATTATTAAAACTTGGCAGTCACACATAATTCGATCATCCATAATGATATTGTAAACAAAAGTAATAATAAAACAAAGAGTATAATCCCAGCCCCAAGGAAACTGTTCGCATCGCGTACAATGTATAAAATGTAAATTACAATGCCAATATAACTAATAAGCCCACCGGCAGCAAAAACATTTGTTGAAACAAAAACGTTAATGACGATATTAAAAAGAATAACATGGAAATCTGTTGCTCGAAATTCTCCGAGCATTCCTTTATAACGGCTTACAATGAAACACTGGTGTTGGTGAGCATTTGGCTTTAATTGTTCCTAGCTAGAAACGACCCACAATCTGTTGGCAAGGGGTGGTTCCGAGAACATCGGGGCCGGGACAAACTTTCCTTGTCCACGAAATATCGCCTGTTTACAGCTGCCTCTGGGTCTACGTGATCTGATAGGGAATTACACAATTAGTGACACGTGACTTCAAATGTTTACGAATATTACCGATTGTACTAAAACAGGCTCTAGTGAAAGTTATTTCAATGTTACAGCTTTATTTTGGAAAACGATATTGATCGAGGGATTCTGACCACATTAGTCAAACATATTAGATATTTATTTACAAATCGCCTGGCTGGTATTAAACAACTAAATTCATTGTAATGATAAGTATAACTTACAAAATAGCTTTCTGCATTCGCAAGTACACATAATAATATTAAGTATTAAGACCAAATTGATTTAAAAGGGTTTTTAACCCTTTAATATTTACGTACGTACGTTACGTATTAGTTTACGTTTTGATAAATAGGTGATATGTTACGTGGTATCTTGTCATCATATTGGATTGCATGCAATAAAAGATATTAGATGAAATTGTGAGTGTTACGCAGTCTGTAATAGAATGAAATACAGACTGTCATACTGCTCTTTTTAATTTAAAGCGTAAAAGTAAAGAAATGGACTGACAGAAGAAACTTCACTTCAGCTCAAATCACCAACTACATTCGAATAATAAAAATGAATTTTACATAATAAAAATAATAAGCATATCTAATTTCGTATGAAATACGTTTACGGATTACATGCGAATACGACTACGTTTATATGCGTAGTAGGGAGTGATTTCGTGACGTTCACGATACCATTTCGTTTATAACAATATTTTTAGGAAAAGCGACGAGTTTTCTTTATTCGCGGTGCGAGCACCTGCCTCTGCCGAGATGCAATGAAAATTTGTCGTCGTCTTGCCAAATTTGAAGTTATTCTTTGCAAAAGAAACGATGTTTTAGCTACTTTCATATTTTGATGATGAATACTTTAGAAGTGCTATTTCATAAAGTTTCTTGTGACTGAAATGAAACTGCACAAGCTACGTTGAATGACAAAGCAGCTTATAAAGATCCGCTTTGTTTTGAGTAAATATATCTACATAATCTCAGAATTAAAGCTTGTTGGAGTTCTGATGAAATGTATTAGGTTTCAAAGAAATATTTTTTCCATTTTACTGAACGTATTGAATTTGTTGATTTTTTTATGAAATTGTTGATTGAATTAATGTTTAATTAAAATTTGGGTAATTTATAAAATTTCTAATTCAATGCCATAAAGTATTTTATTTACTTATTAGCCAGTTACGTTTTGGTTGAGTTCTTAGCCGGTTTGAGTTAAGTTGGTAATTTATAAAATAAGGATAACATATTAAGACCAACACAATTTACAAATCAAGAAACCTGTAAAAAAGAATTTGCCGTTATTGCAAATGGGAACACGGCAAAGGCGGCGACGCTTCTGCGTTATTCATAAGCGTGGGCACACACCTTGCCTCCTATCCGGAACTAAGGCTGGCCATTTCCACCACAAATTTTTCCAACACTTACAAACTCTTACGAACTTTAATAGAAATGCGGTCGACTTCCTTTTTGTTTGAAACCTTGGTAACGTTCGAATCTCGAAATTCATATTTGATAACACTGTTATGTTAAATGGAATATTTCATTTATTGAAATAAGAATTCGATTGAGAAGAATACCACAATATTATGACAATAGACGAATTTCAATAGATGTTTTCATCTAGAATAAGAAGCTGTACATGCTTTGACATACACTTTTTATATTTATATTGTCATTATATCTGATATAATATTTCAATAAAATTTTGCGGGATAATATAATAATATTATTTGCACGAAAGGCGATCGTTATAGATCTAATTAATTGAAGTTGAAATGAAATGAAGTAAATCTTGATCACGTAGCTCCGATATCAAAGTCTGAGCCAAGAATCTGGATCTTAATGAGAATCCAGCACTAATTGGAATGCTCGTTTCATTCTGACTTGTGATAGGAATTAAAACTTTATTATTTACTAAAGAACCCTTATGAGATATGCATACTATTTTGTTAAGTTTATTTGTCAGGCCTTATTAAATATTGCAAAGTCTTGGTTACGTGATTAACAAGAATAATATTACGACAAAGCATAGATCAAAGAGTAAATATTACCATATACACACCACGTTCTTCGTTAGTGTAACAAAATCGGTCAAAAGCGAAAATAGTATATAAATGTAGTATATACAGACAGATATAACCTTTTTATTTAATACGATCACGTAAGTTTGTTATTTTGTTTCATGTCGTAGGTAATCAACAAAATATGTATAATGAGTATTTATTTTAGTCTTTACTTTTGGCACTGACAGTGTCTGCGACCCGCTATGTTTAAAAAATACAGGTAAACGATAAGCTTAACATTTTTAAATAACTGCCGACAAAATTAATTAATGTTGCTTTGATTTTCATGCTTCAAGGTGTTCCTGAAAGAAAAAGTTATGGTTGAAGAACCGTTAATAGATAGACATTAAATAAGACCTACTACCACTCCTACTGATGCCTTAAGTACTAGAGATAACCAAAAATATGAAAGATCATTCTCTGATCAAGCACGAAAGAACTTGCGTTGGTAGGACTGTTCTTGGATTTTGTTCAGGGGTACGTAAACATAGAAACCTTTGGCCATTAAGATTGTTTACAATACTTAACATATCACTAAGTATATTACAGTGGGAATTACTTTAAACATACAATAAATTTTGGAATGCATGTACAAATCTGTATAATATTTTAATCTTACCACCCGTGAGTAATAGTAGGATATTGCACCAAGATTTACAATGCTACCAGTCGCCAAAGAAATGTCTTACAATTACCCTTACGCTAAATAGTAAAAGGGATCGCCGCTCCTTTGGGTATTCAACAAAACTAATGCGTTTCATGACTGTCTTTATTCACGAAACTGGGGAGTTTGCATTGCATATGCAAATCTAATCTTGCTGCTAACCTCTCACCTTAGCTAGTTGATCCGATTTAGTTTGTATAATGGCTAAACTCTCAACGATTTTGTTTGATAATAGTTTTACTTGATAGTATTGTTGAGAATCAGGTTGTAATTACATTATTGTTAATTTGTTTTTTTTATTTATATCAGGGCTTGCCAAAGTGAAAATACCGAGAGTAGTGGTCACTATATTTATTGCCAATGCAGACAATGCTATAATGCAGCATGGTGGTTCATAGTATGGTGGCCTATTGAAGTGCTTCTGAATAATTTGGCCTCCGGTGTTACACTCGCCAGCGAAACACGGAAACACGAATGCTGTCATTTTAGGTTGCTTTTTGTGTCAAAATATTCCCTATATTTCTTGTAAAATACTTAAATTTTTAACACATATTACACAAACGCATATATTCATTCTTAGTCCATTAAGTTAAGTACCATACAATATTTTACCGTACAACTTTTTGCTCCAATAAGTCTATACATTTCTGAATTAATCTATCTTCAGATTCTGCCTTATTTAATGTATTCACTGTACAATGTACGAGTATCTTTAAATTGTATTTTCCTACTACCTATCTATTCTCAGAACTCTTATTGTATTTGAATCGAATGTTAAAGGCGATCTCTTTTGCTCTCTGTTGTGAAAGTAAAGCGAGTATAATAAAATATATCTTTAACGAAACGAACTTCGATTCAAAATGAAATAATACATTTTAAATTCCTTTGAAAGACAATTTCATAAAAATCTGTAAAGTCGAACTTACATACTAAATTATTTCAATTTTTTCTTACTAGTAACAATATTGTTTTCAATTCAATGTTTCCATTTTGTATTCGTCGATTACTATTACAACTATTATTGTTCAAAAGGTCAAGCACATTTGACGTCTTTGGACTGGGTAGTTTTAATAAACCATGTTAGTAAAAAATAACTGAAATTAATGCCAACTTAATCTGTAATAATAGTGTTTAACTGTCGAGTAAGTATTCTATTCACTGATGTTGATGTACCTTTGATTCACTACTTTGACTACTTTAATCCTCTATCCATTATCTTTTATTCCGAAGCATTTCACTCACATTCAGGGTACCATAGCCAAGCTACTTCAATTAATCTTTACTTGATTACACTTTTTGAAAATGATGCTTGAGAGCTCAAGTTAGGTTTATCACTGTTAGCGCGACTTCTTAAACTGAAATTTATATTAAAATTAGCATTTCTTAGATATAAATTGCCTCTGTGGCGCAGTGGTACCGTATGCGACTGCTGTTCTTGAGGTCTGGGGTTCGATTCCCGGGTCGGACCAAATGTTTGTATGATCTACAAATATATGTTTCGGAGTTTGGGTGTTTTCTATGTATAATATGTATGTATTTACAAAAAAAAGTATATATGTATGTAATATCAGTTGTCTAGGACCCATAATAGAAGCATTGCTTAGCTTGGGACTAGATGGCGTTGTGTGTAAGATGTCTGATATATTTATTTATTTATGTATATATCGTAAATCGTAATTTTTCGTGAGAGCTCAGCAGCTTGGGTACTGTGCAGCTGATAACGTTCCTCAAAACTCTAAACAAAATTGCTTTCATATAAATCAAACTAAAAGAGTAACAACTTGAAGCTATTAGTGTTTTAATTACTAATTGTTTAATGAATGAATTTGTCCAAATGTCTGAATCAAAATAGCTTACTGAGTTATATGCACAACGTGTTATCATAATAAAAAGTATATTATGTCAACGGCTACAGCATCAATCACTTACGATGTCGGGGATTACTCAAACCGTAACGTCATCCTCTGACGCGCAGGCGACGCAAATTTACATAAATAAGCTCATTTGTATTCAACATGCAAGCCAAGAGGAGCCCATGCAACAACATGTGGTATTCAACTTGCAGACCTCTATTATTAATTGTGGACAACTGACGCGGGAGAACAGTTCCAACACACGGTCGAAGCAACCGCCGACCTCGTTGTTTCTAGTTAAATTGAAGTCCTAACCGCTTTGTGTTCCACTTTGTTTATTAATCCATATTTTATACAGTTCACCTAACATGTTACTTTCACTGGCAACGCAACCGTTGTTCCATTATATTTATTACGTTTCAAATTCAATTTCTTTTCCTTTGTACAAACAAGTACCTATATTCGAATTAGGTTCAACTGTTTTTCTTTTTCTGAATAATTGATTGGCCTTAACAGCCCTAACAAATGGGTATGATTTAAAAAAAACACGTACATACACTTTTCTAATTCCGATTGCTTGCAAAAATATTATACAGTGTTTTTAAAAGATGCCACATGGGTTATAATTAGAGGTTATTTAGGCTATATTATAATAATCGCGATTAGAATCATATTTATATATGTACTTACACTCGATTTCAGCTTTAAAGCTAACCTAGATATTAGCACTTTGTTTATTCACTACAACTGTCACACACACACACACACGAAGCAGATGTCGGCAGCGGAATGAGTTGATGAGTGGACTAGGTTGATAGATAGTGGTGACATATTAATTAGTGCGAAAGGGGATGGGATAAGGACCTGATCGCATTTAGATGCAATCAGACCACCACGCTGCCATTTTGGGGTGAAATCTATTACTCGGCAAACGGCCTAGTGTCGGTTCGGGAGGGATCGGACCCCGTCAATTAAACGAAGAAGATACTCAGAAGTTATAATAATTCTTATCTACCTAAAACTCTGCTAAAAAGCTCTAAACTTAAAATTGGGTAGCTGTTGGAAATTCGTTAGTACGACATTAACTCCCCACCTACCATTCGTGAGGGTATCCTTTTAATGACATTTCAAATATAAGGCGACAAAAATAACACGCTCTAAATCATTCGTAAGTGCCGGGCAAGTTTACTTGTACTAGCAATTTACGAGTTGAAAACGCCGGAGCGTTGTACCAGCGAAAGTAAACGTGTAAGAACGCTTCATAATAATACAGTTTAACAACAGAATTAACCCGAAGGTTGCTATTAAACAAGTTGGTCGTAGATTTAAATTTTGAGCCTGTAAATTAACCCTTCATCCTTTTGAAATAGCAAAGGGATTGGGACCTAATGGTCTATTTGTGAAACGTAATGGTCCGGCCTGGCCGAGCGTATTAGACAATTTGGACATATTCTGACTTCACTCTATTCACGTAAAGGCTTACTGGATCTTTATATAAAAGGGCGCGACGTTGAGCAAGGATTAAAATAACTAGGTATTTAAATAAACTTGCTCATTTTATTTATTTCGTATTCAATGTTAGAAGTTACGTAAGCACTAAATGTAAATGTTAATTCCACGGTACATAAATAAACTTAGCATTCACATTTATGGTTCAAAGATAAATGTATACGTTTAGTTAAATTAAGAATATTTTGCTAACTGGAACATGTACTTGATGATTAATGAGCTGACATTCATTTTGATATAGGTTTGAATGTTAATAAATTTGTTAATTAAATTTGGTCCTAGACAAATAGCATAGCTTCAAACTAAAATAACACAGTGAAATCTAGACATTGAATAGTTAACCCACATTTGCCAAATAAAGCATGTAGCAACTTTACAGATGGTGTATGACGTCGGTCCTAGTTGTCAGCGAGAATCTACGACAATCCTTACCGGACGGAAACTTGAATAATACTGACAACTAGTTTACGTAGGCTAGACGTCTGTCGCTTCATGTAAAATGCTGAAAGTCAGATAAATGTTACACAGTGGGGTTGAATAAATTCAAGAAAAGTGTGGACACTTACAATGATTTCTGAGAAACTGACTGGTCATATTTTATGCAAATAATTTGTTTATATAAATAGATAAAAGTGTTATGTCTTAATAATATTTGGATGTATATAAGTTTCCATGAATTTTAGTAACCATTTGCTCAGTTTTACGATTGTAATATAAAATTATATTGCATATAGTGATCAAAGAATAAACCAACAAAAAATGAAGAGTGTAAATTTACCACAAGGAGCTTCTATCAATAAAAAACTGAGTTAAAAGCTTGTCATCAAATATCATTAATAGCTTATAGCCGTTCACTCTTAGCAAGGAGGTTTTGGCCTACTACTGGGCAAACGGGTTGGGAAAGGTTTTGGTTTTTTTTTATGTATGCCCCTGCCAAAATGCCTCTACTCTGCTTGATGCAAAACATAAGCAGAATCCAAGAGTGGTGGTCATCATACTCATTGCGAATGCAAACAATGCAGCATGGTGAACCACACCATGGCGACCTACATTGCACGGCAGCATGAACGCTGACATTTTATTGCGAGGGTAGTACCTACCGCCCCGGTCGAGTCAGCCCGTTTGTGGTTTGTTTGGATAGTTCGCTGTCTTAGGCACTTCTTACAACACTCATGGTGCGTAAGGCCGGCAACGCACCCACTATATAATAATAAAAAAAAAGTGGTGATACTTCGCATTCTTAATCCGACATTATACGTAGGAAATGGTGTGTTGAGTAATTAATATAAATTACCATGTCATTTAATGCTTCGGTATATTATATAGGCCAAGCTCAACAGAAATGATACCACGGCCTCACAGAATACTTGTGTTAAGTAAATATTTTGTTGATTTTCACCGAATGAGTGAAATCATAAACGCTAATCCTCCCTCTAATACTTAAGAATCGTGTGTTGAAAGAATCCATGAGCGGTGATAGGCGCATACCATTGAATGACTCGTATGCTTGTATACCCGCTATTCCATAAAAATAGGATTATTTGCTATTGAAATTAGGAGCTAGACAGATCCTGATGTAATGTGTTCTTGTGGTAAAAATAATACTCGTACAAACGACACACTTTATTAAGCGTCAAGAAAACTTTCAGAACATCAAAGTAAATTATTTATTATTTTTAAAGACACGACCAGACATGTGTTTGGTCTATCAGCTTTGTAATTAAATACATTTTAAAAGAATTAAGAAAATAAAGGCCTATTCAACATGTTGCTATAATTTAAATTGTTACAACCCTTTGAAATTAAAAGAGACAGGAAACATTATTAACGTACGTATTTCATTTAAAAGTAATTTATTTTGTAAACCAAACGGTGTGGTTGTGGTCATTTCGAAACACATTTTGTAACCTGATCTAAATACGGTAAATTAGAAATGACAAACGCGATTATATGAACCGCCAGGTTCGGTACGGCTTAATTAAGGATTATGTTACCCAAAAAGGACACACAAAACGTACTTTACCCACGTTATATTTACAGAGGTCAACGGTCATATATTTTTTGTGGTGCAGGCTAAAATGAAAAAAAATATTTCATGATTATGACACCTTGTGTAAAGTATAATTAAAAATTATGTAAAACCGAAAAAAATGTAAACCAATTTAAAAATCTTGTTCCTTAGTTTTAGCTTGGATGACGATAATGGTCTTAGCTGATACGCATGCTTAAAATATAATACAAAAGAGACGGAAAATGTTAGTCCCAAAATTTAATAAGTTGGGGCTTGGCCTAATACTTAGGATATTTTTTTTATTAATGAAAAACAATAAAATGATACAGCAATTCTCAATCTGAATCTCATAAATCACTGAAAATTATTATTTTTGTCGAATTATTATCGATTGACATTTCAATACGTATAACATCGAATAACATATTACGTAGGTACATAAAATAAAAGAAAATCTTTGCATCAATAGATTTTAGATAAATTTATTAAAATACACCTTAGTAATAAATTTAATTGAATACAATAAGTCAAAAACACTATGAATTTTATCGATTAAAATCAGTCCCGATTTAGTTAGTTATTGGCATGAAATTGACTTTTGTTACTGTATTCTATGCTATGCTTACTCGTTTCGTGTTTTCCAATGCATTTTGAGTGCTTACCTTTTTTCCTATATTCACCATGAATAAAATAGTATGGGTTCTAAGTCAGCTATATTTTATTACCATGGTATGTATGGCAGAATCACCTACTTACGAAAATTCAGCAGTTGACTCAATATCCCCACTATATACCTACCCCGCGTTGTAAGCTATTTAGCATTATATTACGTTCATTGTACCAAAGGCTATATTTCCATTAGATATGATAAGCTGTTTGTTTACAGTTTGAGTCAGGTATTAAGCATTGACACAATGGTAAATTGACTAATTTAAATAAGTAAAGTTTGCTCTTAAAGTTACCATGATGATTCAACTCAAGCCATGTCCTTGGCGCACAGAAAATAAGAACTGGTAAATGTAGCGTCCCTTAGATTATTTGTACCATCCTTGTGCCATTCGTCTCCTTTACAAAATCGTATTTCATGTTTTCTGGTGTGGAATAGTATATGGCTGCACATCTTAGCACTTCGACTTGATGAACACTCGCCAACACCGGTCAAGCCTCAGTGCTAACTATCCAATATACGAATACCTTGCACAAGAATATCAAGTAAGTCGTTGGCCCCGGTTCGAACCCGACACACTGCCCCGCCGCAAAGCCCGGCGGGGCTGACGGCTCGGAGGGGTTTCCAAAGGTAAAAAAAAAAGGTGGTTTCACGTTGAGGCCGTAGAGGAGTGGGCGGCCTTGATGGGCCTCTGTGTTTTCTAAAATAGAAGCTCCACCAACACGTGCGTGTAACAGCAAGGAGGGGGTCGATAGTGGACCTTTCGTTCGGAACCCCTGTCCTTGCCGCACGATTAAGGAATTAGTGTGTCCTGGCAGAGGTTGAAACGCTCTCAGATCACCTTTATGTCCGATTTTAGCTCGCCCAGTCCCAGGGCCCCAGTAGGGATTACTCGGCGAGGCGTTCTTCCCGTTTTCCGCGGCGGGCTGTTGCCAGACTCGACAAGAACCTACTAGAGGAGTCAGCTATTATTCACTCTTGGCTGTCTCTGCAGGCCCCAACCGAGGAGGTTAACATAGGGGCCGACCGCTTCCGTAATGCATTTACTCAAGCCATGTTTTCTTACATCGTTCGTTTCGTACAAAGCAGAAAATGTACGCAGATTTGTGATGCGGCCATGCCCGTTGCCAGTGGCGTCAACGTGGAGATAGCAGGGAGGATCAGCTTCATGAGGAGTATCAAGAGGCACGGAAAATTCTAAAGCTGGCCATTGGCCGCGCCAAAGATAAGAAGAGAGAGCAGATACTGAAGAGTCTCGAACGTGACTCCTGGGGTCGCCCTTATCCTTATGTGCGGTGCAACAGAAGCTCTGCACGAAATCCCTCCCACCCCTTACGGAGACTTTCCAGCCCAGCTTCCTGCAGAAAATGGTCGAAGGCCTTTTGCCGCAGCGGGAGGGATACACATCCCGTCGATTACCTACTCAGTCAGAGACGATGGGGCCAGACAGGATTCCCTGCTCGTATCATACGGCACCTCTGCGAGGTGTGCCCCGATCAGTCAGACGCCCGATTTAGATTTCGAGAGGGGCATTCGACGATCGATGCCAGGAAAAAATATTAAATAAGTATTTGAGTACTACGAAAATTATAATTTACTTAGATGTTATCTACCTACCTTAGTTATAAATATCTATGAAATGCCAGCAAGTTTATACAAAGTATATCCTCAAAGATACAAATCTGTTGAGGCGTACACTCGCAACGTTCGACTCGCTTATGTAAATCTTGTTGTGCGTGCACATGTATTCACGCCTTCTGATTTTTATCGTCGAGTATTTGATTTACTGAAGTGTGTGATATATTTATATTTTATCTCCTCATATCATATTATTTGAATGAAAAGAAGCGGAATAGACGATTTACTGTCAAATGCTTCATTGAGAATCGGAGTTCTATATACAATTGTGGAATAAGGGATGATGGTAATAAATTTATTCATAAACGAGGATACGCTAACAAGATCTTGATAGATTTTTGAAGTATATTTTGGAATAATAAGCTTATTAAGGAGTAAGAGAAAAATGTGTAAATTTTGATCATACTATATAAAAGGAATTTTTAAATGGGTGAAACACAGTTTTAAACTTTTTTTGATATACTATGTATAAAATTTTCTAATTTATCTGCTTATCGGCCTTTCAGATTTTACCAGTTTGACTTTACAAATTTGTCGACTAATGATATTATTATTATGACGACTGTTTTTCACAAACTAAATCAAATTTAAACGAAGGAAAATATTTAATATTTAGTATGTTAAATTTTCTTTTAAAGGATATACCATAATCAGGGATTTCAACAATCAAACCAAGTACAGACATTGTGCTATGCTGCTTCTAAAATTGTAAGCATTCTTCCTATAGTAACCCATAGACTTTATAATACAAAGTCATAAACGAATCATCAAACGTTTAGCTATCTTATCCTTAAACTAATGACAACATAAAAGATATGCATAGACTATTCAGGCTCTAAGAAATCTTCTGGATCATGGCCATATGGCAACGGGCGCTAGGGAATATTACCAGTTTTAACGATAAAGCGGACAAATTCTACTTATACTGCTTCAGTTTAGTTTTAATTAAATTCAATTAGTTTGAAATATGACTTGTATATTTTGAAATTCTAATTTTAGCGATGAATAATATGAAAATATAACAGTGGTAGGTAATAGTAGTAATTGTGAATATAACATACTTTTTATACAATAACTATTATGGAAGAGGCAGATATATGCAGCTTTGGAGCAGTATTATCATTTCGTTCCCGTGGCGGTGGAGACCATGGTGAGCTGGGATGTAGACAATGTGAGATTTGTAAGGGAACTGGTTCATAGGCTTGTGGAGCTCAACGGTGACTCCCATTCAGGGGTCCCATTAACAAATAAATGTACTGCAATATAGATAGCATCCATGATTCGATATACTTACAGACCGACTCGAGGGGAATGATAACAAGTCGATCGAAAATATGAACGAATCAAGCAGTGCCGGCTACGCAAAGAGACATTTTCACGTAAAATATACGACAATTTCCATGACATAACCACACCCTTATTTTTAACAAAAGCTTCACTTTTCTTATTATTTACCTACATAAAGTTATGTAGGCATTCTATCTAGTATAAAAAAGTAAAAACAAAAAACCCAACTACGACAAAAAACGACGCTGAAAAACTATGATAGCAGTTTGAAAAGCCGTAGTCACAAGTTGTTAGTGGGCTGGTACGTTTCTATGTAATTGGTGACTACAGATTTCATACTTTTTCAGCGTAATTTTTTTTTTTTTTTTTGAAGTTAAAACTTCTTTAGCGGCGCTGTGTACTTTTTTGGAATGGGTAAAAATGTATAAGCTCGCGTCAGGTCACGTGACCTGATCGAAAACTCGTAAGACGGATGGAGAGAGGACGTATAAACTCGCGTCAGGTCACGTGACCTGATCAAAAATTCGTAAGACGGATGGAGAGAGGACAGGCGGCGCAGGGCGCTTGCGCGAATGTTCGTGTGTGTATGTAATATAAATTGTCATGTTTGTGTACGATAGCGCAATAAATGAATATCGTATTCCACCACATAAATAATAGTACTTTTAAACTGACAATGAAAGCAATTCGTACAAAATTATTTTCTAACCATTCCAAAATATCAAAAATGCACAACGTTAATATTCAAGTTTTCACTTCTGCCGGCACTCCCGGAGTGCAACCCGTCGTTTTTTATATTTTGGTGCCGTAATGATATTAATTTCTTTACAAAGTATATTTTCAATATCATAGAAATATAATAATTTTTGCCACCTCATCTCAGACCACCAGGCGGTGTGCCTGACTCTGGATGACATTCCGCAAACGTTCCAATTACCCTCCCGAACACGCCAGGACTGGCGGGTCTTTACAGAGCATATGGCAGAGCTCTCATCCTCCTTCCCAGTTGAGACAGCTGATGACGTCGAGAAACTTACGACGGATCTCAGCGCGGCCCTACAGTCCGCGCTCCAAGAGTCAAGGCTCGACGTCGCTAAAGCAAGGAAGCCTTACCAGCCCCCCGCCCATGTCCTGATGATGATCGAGAAAAAGAGAAAACTGCGCCGGCAGTGGCAGAACACTCGATGCCCGACCATGAAGTCCCAGCTCAACGCTCTGGCTGCAAAGATCTCTGCTGCGTTGGCAACAAACGCGACGGAGTCGTGGCAACGAACCATCGAGCGAGCCAGTGAGGACTGGTCGGGCATACATCGCCTATGTCGACAACTGTCCGGGAAGCCTTCTCCGATTAGGCCCCTGCTGGCTGGTGACGGAACCCCTCGTTACCGTGCCGAGGACCGAGCGGAGATATTCGCCGACTTCCTGGAAGCGCAGTTCTGACCAAATCCTGTCACCAATGTGCAGCACGTAGCAGAGGTTGAGAGGAAGCTACAGCTTTACTTTGAGCAGCCTATAGCTCCAACCGAGGACCCCATCATATTCTCTCCAGGCCAAATCCAGCGGATGATTCGCCGATTGCCTCTCCGGAAAGCGCCCGGACCCGACCGGGTGACCAATGAAGCTTTGCGTCACCTTCCTCCACGAGCAATCGCAACGGTGACGCGTCTCTTCAACGGCATTCTCCGTACCGGACACTTTCCCACCACATGGCGACTCGGCAGAGTCATCATGCTGCCTAAGCCGGGGAAAAACATTCTCCAACCGGGAAGCTATTGTCCCATTACGCTCCTCTCGACGACGTCGAAGTTGTTCGAGAAACTGCTACTGCTGCACATGACGCCACACCTTCAGCCTCGCGACGAACAATTTGGATTCCGCGCTGAACACTCCACGACACACCAACTCGCGAGGGTACTGCACGACATCGCGGTTGCGCGCAACAAGCGCGAGCGAGTCGTGGCAGTCTTCCTCGATATGGAGAAAGCGTTCGATCGCGTCTGGCACACCGGCCTGCTGTATAAGCTGTCCACATCTACTACTCCTCGTCGAGTAGTGAAGATTGTGGCCACCTTCTTGCAAGACAGACTCTTTCAAGTGGCGGTTGAAAGCGCCCTGTCCACAGAGCGACCCATCTCTGCCGGTGTACCACAAGGAAGTTACTTGTCCCCAGTGTGCTACTCTTGGTACACAGACGACATCCCCGTCACCGACGGCGTGCAACTTGCGCTGTACGCCGACGACGCGGCCTACATCACGACGTCAAAATACGGTGCCAACGCTGTTACCAAGATGCAACACACCCTAGATGCACTTCCCGGCTGGCTGAAGGACTGGAGACTGACGGTCAATGTGGCGAAGACTCAGGCGATATCCATAGGGACTGTGACACTCCCACAGCTGAAGCTCATGGGGCAGAATGTTGAGTGGTCCACGACGGTGAAATACCTCGGCGTGACCATCGACCGCACCCTCTCCATGAAGCCCCACGTCAACAACGTCGTTCTGCGGCCCGTACTATTATCCCGACTGCCGCTCCGCGCAAAGCTCGGCGTGTACAAGGCGTACATCCGCACCCGACTATCATATGGTGCCCCGGCCTGGTTCGCGCTCGTTTCCGAGACGAATCGCCGCCGGCTGCGTGCGCAACAGTCGCTCGCACTGCGCACTCTTACCAACGCCCCTCGCTTTGTGCGGAATAGTACAATCTCCAGAGATCTGCGCGTGGAGAGCCTGGACGATTTCGTGGGACGCCTGAGCACCAACCTGTTCGTGCGTGCCGACGGATCGCAGGCCCGCCACCTGCAGGAGCTCGCGCCCTATCATCGGCGACCGCCGGACAGGTATGGTCTGCCACGAGATCTCGTCTCCGTGGCAACCACTCTCTAACCACCCCGAACATCCGACCTAGTGCTGGCTGACGGGCGCTCCTAAGGGTTTAAACCTCAAGGAGCTCGACCTCGCTAAGCACAGGTTACCACAATGAACAAGACTCGGCGTTACTAGCAAGTCCCTGTTAGTGACGCTCCTCCCACCGGACCAACACCCCGGGACTACCAAAGGCCCATCGGGCTCAACCCCGTGACCCACCTGTAGTTGCAGGTGGCGCGGATAATTACTTCAACAGGCCGTAACCCTGGATAAGTTACCCCGAGACCCTACGGGGTCTACGAGAAGAACCACGAGAAGAATTATTTTTGAATAAATACTGACAAAGACGCCCTTACTTACGCCCTCCTTTGGCTTAGCCGTAGTCGGGTAAAAATTTAAATCTCAGAAGACTGCGTCTTTCAAAAAATATACGATTTAATTTTTCCTTGTGTAAACACTTATTTTACTTTTATTTATGATGGAGGTCCTGGAAAGTCTTATATTTCTATTAAGCCCATTAAGTTTTAAACGCAGTATTGGTCTAAAAAGTTAAAAGCATAAATAAAATATTTATTGAAAAAGTTTCAGTAAAGGTTCAGGGTATTTAATTTATTAAATTTTCTTTTTATCCTGTCCCTATAAATTGAATTCCCCAGGAATTTCGTTTGTAGTCGCCGCGGAAAGGAATAAAAAGCTCTTTTGTTACATCTTCAAATAAAAGCAACTAAAGACTTACAGAGTCAAGTTTAGCTGCTTTTATACTGAAAAGAAAATGATATGACTTTAAGCACAATGCAAGGAACCAATTGGACGTAGAATTAGGTTACCATTTCGAATTAAGTTACCGTTTCGATAAAATTTAGGCAGCGTAGTGTTTTAACGTCAATTAAAAATATTTGTTTTCAATTTAAAAAGATGACTACCTAATTATATTCCGCAGGGTACACTAACCGTTTCTTTCTACAAAAATCAAAATTAATGAAAAAGAAATCAACAAATGAAAAAAGAGTTGACAACGGAGGCTTTAGGAAAAGTTCTGAACTAAAATTGGTTCAGTAATCTATTTCTACATCTAAAATTATGTATAACATCCTCAAATACCGAATACGAGATACTTCTACGGATCTACGTCACTGAAGAAATAAGAAAAAATTGTAAAACATAGTAAAGGTTTCCGGAACTCATTCTTATCCATCTATCATCCTTGTATGTCAAATACAGGTAACCTCTTTATTTTCCTTAAATCTTATAAGACACAAAATCAACATTCCGTTTTCACAGTTAAAACATTACTAAAATATGCCGAAATCTAAGGTTTTTCAATTATAAATTGTTTTGCTTGTTACCAAATTTGCTGGAATCTGGAAAATCTTTAAAAAATATTATTGTTAAATAATTGATAATTTAACTAATTAAAAAGATAAATATCGTTTTTTAAATACATTTTAGAATTAAACTTACTTGTCCTTAATCCACTATTTTATTTCACTTAAATCCTGATTGGTTTTAGTCTATGGCATTATAAGTATAGAACAGCAACCTTTGATAATACCATCGGGTGAAACCGGTTAGGATTGAAGTGAAATAAAATAGTAGAATAAGAACAAATGAGTTTAATTCAAATCAATTCTAGTACTAATAATAGTAGTAGTGATTCAAGACAAGTGAGTTTAATTCTAGAATGTATTTTAACAAGATCCCAAGTTTAACTAGATTAAATTACCGTTTCTCATATTTTTAATTGATAAATGGTTTGACTGAAGTTTTTTCTAGTTTAGAATCGTAGGAAATTAATAGAAGACGTTTGTTTAAGTGCTCCATTTAGTTTATAACAATCTAAAGTCTCGATTTCACCAAAAAAAAAACCTTAGAATAGATATTAAACTTAGAGATAAAATTATGTGGTGTATGACAGTAATTATTATTGATTATTATTTGCAACAAAAATTACAAAAGAAGTGTTAAAATCTTAGAATACTATTATTATCTTTTTCTATTAAGAGCTTTTAAAATAGAGTTCGACGAGTACGTGTGAGCGCCGGTGATTTCACGCCTCTTACGACCTTTACTACAAGACAGCGCCCGAAGCAGCTTATTTGTACTGTGACTTGAATATTGCTGCGTTTTGTTTTGTTTGATAACGAGTTAAATATACCTACTTGCTTGAGTTCGGACGAAATATTCTAAGAGTGTGTATTCTCCTTTTTATACTTGCGCCGGGTGTAATATTGTGTAAAATTTGGTGTGCAGTGCGCTAACATTTCCGAGAGACGCTTGTATAAGGAACAAAAAGGTACATGGAAATGTCTTGAATGTGTTAGTAAACTGCTAAAAAGAGGAAATACGAACACACCACGTCAAAGTGCTTAATCTCCAACTTCATCCTGTTGCAACATCTTAAATCGACAAGGGTACATTAATAACCGAGTCTCTAACTTATTCAAATATCATTCTTAGAGAACGTCAACAACCGACTTGTCATAGCCAATGCTTACTCTGGATAAAATTAAGCAACTGATTAAAAAAGAAGTGACAGTCATAGTCAAGTGACGAGTTATTGATGAACTTCGTTCAATTACGCAACAGTTGTCATTTAACCAGGACTCAATATCTTTCATAAATGCTAAATTTTAAGAACTGAGGCTCTGTAGAAGAAGTCTTCTGCAATATCTAATTTGCAGGTCGACAATGAGACATTAAAATCGTCAGTGAATGATCTTTCTTTAAGACTGTATGTAACTAAGAAACACCTGCGCGAATGCAATCTTGAAATTAACCATCTCCCGGAACATCGTTCGGAGAACTTGATTAGCACCCTAACACAATTAGCAAAAACAATAGATTGTTCAATTCCTGAAGAAAACATATGTAACCCGTATACCGGTAACCCGAGTTGCTAAAATAGCAAAACATAATGACAGACCACGTACAGTCATTGTAAAGCTTTGTAACGCGCGTCATCGAGACACAGTGCTCGTAGCCATATCTAACTTCAACAGGAAGAATCCTAATAACAAGCTGCACTCTCATCACTTTTTTTTTATTTTTGGAACGAAGTTCCTTATCGCGCGTTGCGAAAAGAGGCTAGACGGAATTGTAACAACACTTCCGACACTTTTTGAATTGTAACGACACTTTTTGTCAAGACGAATTTATTGTAGCATATTGTGTGTTCACCCACAAAATTTTGTGGTACCACAGGGAGGATAAAATTTTTCCCACATACTCCTGGATCGCCGACATTTTTTAGTTCCTCTGTCTGTCTCTCTCTCTCTCTCTCTCTCTCTCTCTCTCTTATGGAAAGCAAGCCAGATATTTTCGTTTAGTCTTTCTATTTCGAACTTCGTTCCATCCGGGTGTCCCTTGACACCTCTCAATTTTTTTTTTTTGACGATGTAGAAAATCACTTCGGATCCCAGCTCTTCAGGGACTGAGGAGAAACATGTTGTGATTCCACTAAAAACCGCCCTGGCCGTCTCAGCACGGTACTCTCGTCACCAAGAAATGGGCGGATACGATAGCCTGGAGCTAATGAAATAATTAGGTATTTAATGAGACATGGTTGAATGCAAGCATTTCGAATGCTGAGCTGTTTGATAGTCGATATGTATATCGTTATCGATACGTATGTATACTGGAAGAATCGAATAGATTCACAAAACACTAAAAATAATAATGGCGGAGTTTTTATTGCGATGTCGCGTGAATTATTCTGTTTGGGTTCAAAATTGGGAGACTATTGATACTGAGGTCATGTTTTTAACAGTAGAAGTTCCTTTAAACCGCACTACAAAAAAACTATCAGTCTGTGCTGTTTATCTACTTCCATATGTTAAACTTAATCAATTATCACTCTTTCCAATCGCAGCCATATTTTAGAATCATAAAAACATAAAGTAATCAATTATCGTTTTTTTTTAAGTATGGCCCAGCCAAAATGACTCTTCCTGCCTTACTCTGCTTGATGGAAATCATAAATATAATCCAAGAGTGGTGGTCACCATACTCATTGCAAATGCAGATAATGGAACAATGCAGTATGGTGATCCACACTATGGCGGCCTACTGATGTTTCTGCATCATTGGGCTTCTAGTCTCGCACACACACACACACACTAACAAAATACATCAGCACGTAGCTGTAATTTTACGGTAATCTTCTGGGCGAGAGTCCACCCCGGTCTAGCCGGCCCATTCGTGCTAAAATCAGAGTTGCTCTACTACCGTTTACCTTACCGTGTAATACTTGATAAAAAATATATTTAAATATTCCCTACTGTTATGACAGACATCAAATAGTTAAAATATTCTACACGCAATTTTCGAGAACTAATTTAGGTCAACAAGCACCCATAAATAGTATCCATAATCAGTATAACATCCAAACTCATAATTGAAACATTGGCATCTTTAATAATAATAATAAATAATAAATCTCTTTATTGCACACCAGATAAGTAACAAAATTAACTTAATAACGAAAGCTTAATCTAGGGAAGTACAATTCGCGACTTCCACATACAGCACAACAAAAAACAAATGACAGCGCCATCTACCGAAGATACGTCCAACTACGGAGTAACGAAGGAAACGAAGGAAACCAACCCTGAGTCGCGCAATAAAAGTTCTCGCGCCGATTAACATACTCGTATTTACAACATCACAACCGTTAGGCCGTGGCCCGCCAGGCACGGTCACCTCGCCTGGTCGAAGGTCTTCTCTTTATGTTGGAGTTCACACCTGTCCACCACAACACATCTGTCCTCCACATACTCACTCACAAAAACCTAGTGGCAACCCAAGTGTTAATGAAAGTTACATTTTATCAATATAATCTATACCACTGCACTTTATTAATAGGCAAATTAAAATAAACTGACAATTTACTTCTTTGACAATTGTTTTAATTAATTCTAGTGAAATTAATTTGCGTTACTACTTAGAATTACTGAAAACGTTGTTGGGTAATAAAAGTTAATATTAGATTATTTTGTTCCTAATATAAACTTTTAATTGAGCCTAAGCTACTGATGCAGTTATTCCCTAATGCGCTTATGAAAAGATTGTGGTAACTACTTGCATAGTGTATCGTAAAATACTTAACACAGGAATTTTACATAAAGTTTCCGACCTCGAATGAGAACTGTAGAATGTTATTTATCCAAACTTTTTGAAGCGAATTATAAAGGACTATTATTGCAATGAATATCAAGAGTTTCTATTTAATTACCAGTACAAAGTGAACGAACAGTCAAATACTTACTAAGTTTGTCTTAAATTTACGAGTTTAAGAAAAATGTGTATTTTTATTAAGTTTATGAAGTACAAATTGTGATTTGCCGTTGACTTATAAGTTTTTATGAAACTTTCTTCGGTCTGTCTTTCTAATATTACTAGATTTCACTCGCGGCTTCGCTATAATTTTATAAAAAGTTTCCTATGTTACTTCTAATAACTCCAAAAATATGTGTACCTGTAAAGTTTCATGATGATCGGTTAAGTAGTGTTCGCGTGAAAGCATAACAAACAAACTTACTTTCACCTTTATAATATTAGTGTAATACTTTAAACTTTAGTCCTAAATGGAAATCTGCCTTTGTGTAGTAAAACCTTTTTCAAATATTTTAATACTTTTCTAATTAATTGTTAATTGTGTAGCTTTTAAGGGTAGAAGTGTATTGCCGCTATAGTCCCCATGCTGAATTCTCCTCGCTGCTTGCGGTGGCTTTGCCTTTGGGAACATGCGAATGTAAACGATTGCAAACTTTGCGAATTGGAACTCGAACTGTCTCATAGGACCTAAGTTTTAATGTCTGTCGCCAGTGCAGTGTAAACCAAGCTTTGAACATCTGCGACCTGTAATATTACTTTATTATTTATTACGGATAACTTTAAGTATCACCTATGACATGTCACGTATTAGACTCATATTTTATTTACATGTGAGACGTTGAAATATTGAATTAAAATCGATATTTTTATACCATCTAAATATAGCATAATAAACGACTTGAGAAATATTTTACGTTGTATACGTTGTTACTAACTAGATACCAATTTGTGACAAAGTACTTGGATTGGTCGCTGCTCCACGGCTAAGGATATTTTTTACAGCAGAATAGTGTGGCGAGACTTGTGCACTTTCATACATGTTATCTATAGAATAATAGTTTATACTAGTAAATGGATGAATAAAGCACCTAGTTCCTACAACTCCTCAAAATTTCCTCAAGTCTTAATTAATATCATGAAAACTCACCTATCGATCTCACTTTCAAACAATAATTTATATGCGTGCAAAGTAGCAAAATACTCGTATGAATCAAAAGTATCAATTTAGTACAAGTAATAAGTTTATGTAAAAAGCAATCTTACTGAATTTCAAGTAAATTTCTTAAATTTCTTTTGAGCATAAGGTAATATTGTTTCAAAACGAAATTCTAACTTTACAAGGATTAAAGTTACAAGGGTCTTTCATTATCAAACTTGAATTTTGTAAGAGAAGAAATATGACCTAAGTTGGATCATTGAATAGAAAACGCCCGATCGCCGTTAAATAGAATTTATTCAGCAAAAGTCATCAAAGGGAGAGGACGCCTGCTTTCATTGTTCCGTACCTGCTATGGTTTTAAAGTAATGTATCGACGATCATTTTATAGTGATATTGAGAGCGAACGTTTCAAATACGTGAACGTTTTCTATTTCCATATTATTCGAGAATTATTATTTACCTAATTGTTTTTCCCTTCTTATTTGAGTGGTTTTAATTCGTTACTTATTTTGATGTCTGTTTGTTCTTAAATTAAGGCTGTACTTAATTTTAAAGTATCCACCCAGTTCTGTTACTTTGACTTATTCTATATAACTTCATTTTATTTAGTTTTTCCGTGTTTCTGTCTTTTTCTAATTGAGTTTTGTTGACTGTCTGAAAAGATAAATGTATTTGTTATAAACACGATCGTATAACTTTATTCGGTTCGCATACCTACAATTTCACAAGGCACAAATTTTGCCACGTGTTACCATTGTATCGTCCATCGCTTTTTCCTGGAAAATATTGGAACAAATTGTCAGCTGTGATATTCTCTAACCGACACAAACGTAGACCTACAGGAAAAGAGCATATTTTCATCTCAAAGGTTATTAATGCACTACCCTGAGAAATACATCTCAGGGAGACAATTCAGGGAGGGCTTGGTTTAAATGGTGTTAATAGATATTTACTCATAGTTTCACATATTTGAACCAATTGTCTAACCCAAAATGGGCTGTATCTGTCAAGTTGTATAAAAAGTTAGAGATCATAAAAGTAACAACTCTTTAGGTATTTCCTCTTTTTAATAGGTCAAATGCCAATTATAAGTGATGTACTCCAGCCTGTTTAAACATGTGAGATCAAAAGAAAATAAAACATAGCAAGTTAGTGGCTTTACAACGGTCATTAACGTCCATACTTCACAACACACACGTAACTATTTATATGGATGCCACAGATATAAGCTCAATAGATAATTAAAGTGTAGGATCTAAATCTATCTATTTAAATAAAAATGAATCGCTGAAATATATGTACGCGCAAAACTTCCCAACGACTGCATCAAATTTGATAATTATTTTTTATGTGTACGTTATTGTAGAGCAAGTTTTGTATAGAAGAGTGATCCGGAGGTGTTAATAACAGCAGTTTCCGGATCCCTCCTTTCTCAGGCGCAGAGTGGTACGCCGCGTGGGTTTCAGTCGGTCCGATTCCAGCACACCACCCCACTGCAGACCCCAGAGGGGTGATGACCCGTAGGGGTTTACATACGTAAAGTAAAAAAGGTTTGTATAGAAGAAAATTAAAAGATTTTTTTGTACACCACCTATGGGAAGCTGAGGCTGAATATTGCGGTACGAAGGTCACCTAGTAATGTGTAAAATATTAAGTAGGTTTTTTTCTACTTCAAAAACTGATTGACCTGAAAAATTATATTATACAAACCATTTTACTTCATATATTATTTTTATATATTTTTCATGCCACTTTTGTATGGGAACCGACGAGCATGCATACAGCGATTGATGAATATAGACGAATCAAAAGAGGTGTGTTAGGACTGTAGAAAGTGCTGATCAATTATCTCGGCATACCCCTCTGGGAATAAAAACCACCTAACCAGAAATACCCCTTGGATATAGGCGTGTCATTATATATATGTGTACATTTTGTATTTTGTTGGTCGCTTCTCATCTTTGTAACCACATAGTATCACATCGAAACATGACAGTATAAAAATTAGTATGACATGTTAGGTAACCTTTATTTCTTCTTATCGTAATATAAGTAGAATTTGTTTTGTTTGACGGCCTTATTGGTGTAATTAGCAAGTTTGACGACTAAGACTACAAACCCGCAACGAGTTCACTTCTCAACCAGGAGAAATAGTACGTGTCTTGCGTGGATTTAATGTAATTATAAATGTTAATATTTAGAAATGCACTATCATTATTCAAAATAGATGTATTTACCCGGTAATTGCCTATAATTTAAGTGAAACTATAATTAAAATAAGTTAAATATGGTTGTTTAAATACTCTGCTCCTTTGGGGACAGACGACATGGGTGTCTGTATGATTTATTACTTTTAGTTACTTTTTCTATCTTGAATTTGACATTAAATCACATACATATTCGGTTTCTAAAAATATATAAAAAGAACAAAAAGCAAACGTTTTGGTAGTTAGTTTCTCTTTTCGTTCATTAAAATATTCAACCTTTGGTTTTTACAAGCTTTAATTTAGTTTCACCTGTCCCGATGTTTGTCTGTAATCTGTTGTTGTGACTGCCTCGGTGGCGAAGTGGTAGCGTATGCGACTGCTAAGCTTGAGGTCTCGGGTTCCATTCCCGGGTAGGACCAAAGGTTTGCATGATCTGCAAATATTTGTTTCGGAGTTTGGGTGTTTTCTTTGTATAATACGTATGTATTCACAAAAATAGTACATAAGTATTTATATCAGTTGTCTTAGTACCCATAACACAAGCTATGCTTAGCTTGTTGTATTATTATTTATTATTATTATCTTGCTAGTTAAATTTTATCTACTTCCCGATTTCCGATTGAGCTGAAATTTGATATACACCTTTAGTAGTTCTGATGACAACGCAATTATATATAATCGGTATTATTATTAATCCAAAATGGCCGCCGTAACGAAATGGCGGCGTACATGTTTCTGAATACCCTACCCAATATGGGTTTCAAATGAAGGGGATTAAAGTTTTTTTTTAACAAGTAATAAAAGCTTGTTTGTAAAAAACCTATTTAAGTTAATCAATTGTTTATCGACTCTAATCAATATCTGTAGCGCGTGCTGTTAAAAGTAAATCGTAAACTCTCGTAAAGGTAAACACATGTGTGCAGTTTTGGCACAGACCACTGGCGATAAATCACTGGAACATTGACAAACACGACTGCGCTGCAATCGCGGATGTCCCTGTCTACACTTCCGCGTTGCGATGAGTAATATCCCTGTTCATGTTCGAAACATCTACAATTTGATACGAAACGCTGTGTTTACCGACTTCAGCTGTGCAAATTATTCTTTTCATCTTTTTAAATCGAATATTTGTTACTACTTATTTCTTTTTAAGGGGTTTTGATTTAGTGAGTCTAAATTGTGGTCAGTTGATTTATGATGTAAAGTCATCATGTCATATATTATTTATCTTATTAGTTTATTCAACTAATATTTTATTTTGGTTTATGTTTTCTCCTGTCCATACCATAGATTAGGAGTCTAAGAGTAGGGCAAATAAAACGAGGTATGCTTACTTGACAGTTTTGACTATTATGTAATATACTATGATTTTTAATTGTTTCGTGAATGTGCATTATTTATTTGTTTCAGCTGAATAAGTTATGAATGAAACTCATAAAATTAAAAGACAACTTTTTCTCTATTTTCTTTAAACTAATTTCAAGATATTTGAAACTTTTGTCTATAATACATATTTAGATTGATGACATGACAACATCATCCAAAATACTATAAGTATTTCTACCACCTACCTATTCTCAAATCTTGCAGCTTGGAAACATCTGTAAATATATCACAGAAAATGACGCTACCATCATAATAATCCTCCAGACCTGGTGCTCAAGGCTAGCGAGAAAGAGCGCATTATTATCTTACAAGCTGAATTTACAGTAATAATATTAGAAGAAAATTATTTACCACAAATAAGTAAGAAAACTAACAATAATCTTTAGTAATAAAACCTGATAACATTACTATTGAAGCATTTATTACTACACATTGCTCAAATGATACCAATTAGTTATTCTTAGAAGTGGTGTAACTAATCAAGTACATCTGTTTCAATTCACAGGAACACTGGAAACAACTTCATCTTATCGGCAGACTTTTTTTACACCGTCCCTGAAGGTAAAAATATCAGCATTAGTGAAGTTACCGTTAAGAGTCGAATGGGGAGTAAAGTTTATTGATCGCTTAACTTCTGGCGCAAATTGTGAACGTTAATTGGAGTGCTTGTTTTACGTGGCATTAATGAGTCTCAGTCGATCAATATTTTATGTGTGGTACGCCGTTTTGGACTTTGAGCTATAAACTCATTAGGGTAGAATCAGCACGGTATTTACATTGACCACACCGGCTAATTTTGTTTGCGAACCACAGCGCTGCAGCTCTATTCAATTGTCCCGACAATTACTTCTTACTGAGTTTCATTGGGCTTTACAATAGTTTTTAGATGAATAGAAGTAGGAAAGGCTCAATTTATAATAATAATTGCAATCATTACACAAATCATTTTCGTCATTTCAGCGGCTATAAAGTACTTTAATGACTTAAGAGATTTTATATTTCAAAAATCGTTTTACACTTAGACAATGTCGAATTTCGAGTTTGTAGATGAATTAATACATATTATTAATGAATATTTGAATACGCCGAAATGAACAGGAAAATTATGGACTAATTGGAGTTATAAAATTATGATGCTTACAGTTGACTGGTTGTGTCACGGTGTTTTCATGTAAAAAATATCTCTTTAATGATGTAATAACTTTTAGTGATGGACAATGTACGAGTATATACATAATATGTCATAGTTAATAAAAGTTAATTGATTAAAATTTAAAAAACACCGACTCGATCTTCATTTTGGGGACCTGTAAATTAACTCTCTCAACTATTTAACGAAATTTCTATTTCATTTTTTTCAAAGTTTTTAGAAAATGGGAGAAAAGATGTCACACAGTCCATTCCTCTTTCCTTGTTCGAGCTGTTACTCTGTGGAACGCACTCCCACTAGAAATCAGGACGGCTACTAGCCGATTATCTTTTAAATTCAAAGTACGTAAGCACTTTAGGGACCTGCTGACGGAGGCATCAGAATTACACTTAAAAGTGTCTATTATATATGTAATATATATATTATATATATATTTACTTTTATTTATTTTTTATATTTATATTGTATATGTATAAATTATATTCAATGTATGTATATCTAGCACCTATTTATCTGTACGAATCATTGTATTTCATAAAATAATTTTATTTAGTCTCTCGTGTCGTATAAACACACACCTGCCACAAATAACTTCGCAACACCCAAAGGTTTGTCTGGAAGAAAATGCCTGTGGCATTAAGTCCGCCTTGTGCAACATGTTTGCAGGAAGTTTTAATAAATAAATAAATAAAAGATGTATGAACAAAATGTAGACCATTATTAGTTCTATAATAAAGTCTTATTCAATATACGCCGTTGTTGGGTTATGAGCCTCAGGTATCCTCACTCACTCGGTGAAACAAAGCGCAAGCCCTGTTTGTTTGAGTGAGTGTGCTGTTGTTTTCGTGCTATCACTCTAGCTAAGCCGGCATATTCATGTCGGAGTGTATTAAATGTTCGAAATATTTATTTATCTATTTAATAAGAGTTGTCAAATGTTTCTACTGTAATGAAAGTATTCATAGTTAATAAATATGTCTAACATTTCCCCTTTAAATTTTATGGAGGACTTAAAACTGTAGTATATCTCTTTTTCATATATGAGCCTGCCAAAGTGACTCTACTCTGCCTTATGGAAAGCATGAGCAGAATCCAATAGTGGTGGTCACCATACTCATTGCGAATGCAAACAATGCAGTATGACGATCCATACCATGGCGGCCTATTGTGTTGCTTCTGACATCTTTAGGCCTCCGATCTCGCACTCATCAACGAAACACGACAGCTAGAATGCTGTCATCATGATTGTTGTTGTCAAGGTACAATAACAACACTTTGTAACACCGCGGGACTCAGCGAGTTATATAGTTGAATATAAGCCTTCCTCTTCAATCACTATATCTATTAATGAAAATCGCATTGAAATCCATAGTTTGGAATTTCTAAGCGTATAAGAACAAGAAGCGATTCCATTGAAAACTATGTAAAGATATTCTCAAACTGACACTATATATAAGATTTTTATAACCTTTACTCACTTACAGTTTTAGCGTAGTCTTTTTTTTTATATTTTACTGAATGCGGCGGCAGGACCTTTACGAAAGTTATTTACCCCTGGCCCATTCTTCTGATTTTTATTTAGCGCAAGTTCTATACGGCCGTTTTGTTAGGGTATCCCATTACGCATGCCAGGAAGTATGTTCGTACAAAGGGAATGAAGGAACGGTGTGGGTTCGCCCTCCATTTATTTATTCAGGAGCCCGCGAAAGAGAGTAATTCATGCGTGTTTATTAAAAAGCTGAGTGGTTTTATCGACAGAACAAATTAAAACGCAACATTATGTAAACTTTCTTCGGGTTATGAAAAAAAGTTTATAATATAAATTGTCATATTTTATAGTTATGAATAAATAAAGTAATAGTGTTGAGATTCTGGTTACCGCGTATCCTCGAACATTGTTTGCACTTCAAAATATTTAGGTCGTTCTCGTTTTATTGAGATTTTATAATAAACTTGTAATTGAAGCAAAGGCAGTGTGTTTAAATCTTGTTACATGAATATATAGAAAGGTCATAAAAGTTGTACATAAGGTTTATAAAACATATTCATAAATTTAATGAGTAATATATATAATTTACATAGCTATATAAAGTTAAAATTCCATAATTTAGTAGCATCGATTGAGGATAATTATTAGTTATGTTCATACAACAGTGATAATAAGGTATATATTTTTATTCAATTTATATTGTTTATACCGTGGGAGAGCCACGCTTCGGTATAACCGGAGTGACAACCGGCCTCATAGAAAACCGGTGTGAAACAGCGCTTGCGTTGCGTTTCGAACCACCCCCCATCCCCTACCCCATCCCCCTCCCCCTCCCCATCCTCAAAAGACTGACGACTGTGACGCCTCTGGTGTTGCGGGTGTCCATAGGCAGCGGTAATCGCTTACCATCAAACGATACGTCAGCTCGTATGGACCCTATTCCATAAAAAACTGTTTAAATCAAAACACTAAGAAGAAAGTAAAAGAAAATAAAACTAAATATTCACTAATTACTGACCTGTACTAAAGTAACAGGAACACATACTTTTATTCTTTCCATAGCTTTGAAGCGCTCCTATTCTTTCGTCAGAAATGTGTGTAGCTACATTTATTTAGTGTTTAAAAAACTAAACACGTGTTGCTTAAAGTGTTTACGGAGAGTGTATTAAGGCCGACTGGCTTTTGATTATTACAAGCGCAAAATGTTTCACGTTAAAACTGGGGGTTTTAAAAACTCTGAAAGGAGCTAGCCGTTGTTGCCTTTCAGAGTGTTACTGTATATATTTAACAGATTCATTAATTTTTGTCATAAATTCGGTTACTATTAAATAACTAACTCAATGTGTATTTCCCACTCAATATTCATTGTGTTTTAGAATTTTAATAAATAGGTATATTGGCTATCCTTTTTTAAATTTCCTGTTACTTTCCTGCCCTGCAGAAGATTAACTGAACGTTGAAGAACAGTACACAATTATTGACATTAATAGGCGCTGATCACAGGGTACCGGGTGAGGCTTCTCGTCTACTTTATAAGAGTTGACCTGAGTGTCTCTTTTCTAGAATCTGAAAACCTCGCCAGACTCTACCCAACGGTCTATCGAGGTTTTTAAAGATTTTGATAGGTTTGTTTCAGGCATTAGCAATTACCGTTAGCTCAGATGTGGTGCAGAGCAGTAACAATAAAAATATTTTCGTCAAGTTTGTTTTGAACTTAGTTAATAATTAGTTTTCACTTTTAAATTAAAATGTCATGCTTTTTGGTTTACCGTAGTTATTGACGTACATAAAGTTAAAACTGAAACCGCAAATATTGAATACGGTAAAAACTCAAATAAGTTGTTTACTTTTCAGACCGCTCACTGGACAAATCGGGTCTAGTACATCTCTCAACTGAAGCCACTGTAGGTATTATTGAGTTTCAACACATTTTGTACCGCAAATCTGATTTCAAAATTCTGCCTTATAACTGGGTGGGTGCTGTATTAATAAGAGAAAATATAAAATATATTTAACTTTTTTGAAAGTTTGTATACACAATAAGAGTAAAATGTTAAAACTCTTAGATTCTATTCATGCATATAGTACAGGTTTTGGCAGATTTTAACCTGAAAAGAAAATTGTGACTTGTACCTCTTATCACTTTAAATGGTTAACATTTTATCCCTGTTGAGATGTGGATGTCGTTACAATTCAATCTATATAAATGAAAATGGATCACAATGTTTATACGTCCATAACTTTCGATAGACTGCACGAAATTGAATAATTCTTTTTTTAATGTCAGGATAAGGTTTGTATAGAAGACAATTTTAAAAAAGGAGGTGTTATATTCTTTTAGTCCACTTAGTTCTATGCACTGCAGCGCTGCGGGAAGTTGACACGGGCTTAGTAAAAGATTTATATCGATAATTTAGAAAATATCCACAAAATTAAATAAGGCGATACGTAGTTCGCCGGGTCAGCTAGTTTATAAAATTTGTTCATATCAAACATTAGATGCTACCCAGCGTTAAATTAGATTTGGACACCCGCAACATCAAAGGCGTCACAAGGGCGGGAGAGGGAGGGGTTACAGTGTGGGCCTCCGGAATCCTCACTCACTCGGTGAAACACAGCGCAAGCGCAATGTGTCAGACCGGTTTTCAGTGAGATCGTGTATCACTCTGGTCGAGCCGACCTATGCGCGCCGAAGCGTGGCTCTCCCACGATAAATTTATCTATTAAGACTAACAGGGTATCACGATGACATGTTATTGCAAAATGCATGTCTACATGTTTTCTACATAAATAAATTCTTTAAGAATCAAAACTACGTTAGTTGAATTTGTTTTTGTTACACTATAGTAACACAATACAATCAGTAACGTCAGGTATAAATTTTATTTATCACAAAGAATGACTTCCAGTCCATAAGGTATCTTTACAGGGATTTACGGACGGTTCTTCGATACACTATTCACAGCTCCGGTTGAAAATATATGCGTGATCTTGAGAATGGACGCTGTTACGTAGGCATATCATTATGATAGTAACAGCCTTCAAGAGCAGACTGGATTCACTTATTCGCAGAGTATTTCCTATGTTAATATAATCTGATGTTCTGTAATGCTGTATGCTATAAATACCTGTTATTTATTTTTGTTCGCTTTTGTACATGTCATTAATTTTGTATATTACTAATGGTGTGTGAGTAGTACAAGTCTTTGTGGTGATGTGGTGATGGTACTGAGTGTAGGATATATTTAAAAATACAGCTAGAAACCAGCTCTAAAATTTAGTTGTAATTTTATTTCCGTATTAGCTACCGAAATGAGCGTAAATAGAATCTAAGAGTGGTGGCCACCAGAGTGACGAATAGAGAAAGAGAATGGTATGGTAGAGTCAAAGTCATTGGGAACGTGGACAATACAGCATGGTGACCCATACTATGCTTTTCACGAGTTTTAAGTTTTGACTACTCGGCACAAAAATAAGGAGCTGAACCGTTTAGAATTGTGAGAGAGTTGTACTACTATAATTATTTTCTATTGGTGTTAAAGACCTTTACTGTGAACATAAGTTTCTTTTTATGATTAGGGAACAACACATAAAATCTCTTTCTCCCCTTAAGAGATATTTCAGTTAAATTAAAAAAAAAAATTGACCAACTTAGGGTATTTTTGTGAGCACGTATATCACAAGATATAACTGTTAGGTTTTCGATATCGTACCCGAGGTCGTTAAACGAATATGGGTGGTCATTTATCATGATTTGCCATAACTCCGATTCGATGGAAAAACTGTAATGGATTCTAATCTGTCGCTGTAATTGATAGCGGTTCATAGATCCTTAACAACATTGGGTACTGTTCGAGAATTAAGTAGGTGTGCTGCATAGGTCTTTCTGATCGAGAATAGGTTATAGCACAGTACGAGTTTGAAAATTGGGTTGATAGTTTCGTATTTTATAGTCATAGTTTAAAGAGGTCACACAAATTGACAGAAATTTATTAAAGGGAATTTTGAAAACGGAGCGGGCAAACATGCCAGTTATTAGCGATCTTATCTTTCTACAAATTTCAAAAACGAATTCTCAAAAAATATCTAGTGTTGGGTTGGGACAACAGGTTTCGAGAGAGCGCGTTCGCGTGTTTGTATGAGTGTGTATGCGACTGATTGAGTTTGTGTGTGAGCTTGCCTATGCGTAGTTGTGTTCGTGTATGCATGTATATATTTCTAATCCATTGTAATGTTTTGTCGATAATCTATTACAATATTTAGCTTTACTCCTCTATTTCATAATGATAAAATTTATCGTCTCAAAACAGATAAATACTCAGTTGAAAAAAAAGTACACCAAAACTTAATCTATATAAAATACCAATTTTAATACTGATAACTATTTTTCTTCTTCTATTAAGACCATAAATACAATAACATTTTTGAAAAGCATTTAAATGAGAATTTTTAGTTCATTCCTGAAATATTTTCTACTTAATTTCCTTACGTTTAAGGGTCTGAAACCAAATAAAAAATCTTTAGATCGGTAAAGGAATTTTTAATTAGAGAAAGGAAATAAATTAATTAGTAGGTATTTATCGGTGAGCCTTTGATTAAACTCTTCGTCTGACATCCGCAGCGTTCCTTTATTTAATATTAAAAATGTTTTTACTTTAGTAATTGAGTTTGTGATGATTATATATTCCCGGTTATATTTCACCTAATAACTAGTGGGTATTAATTGTAAAATATTTTTACAAACGACCTATTGCCCAGTGGTGGTCAGTGTTTCTATTTGCTCATAACAAAATTTACACATTGGCCGATCAAAAATAAGTTTTACAAAATACTGTAATACATAAACGACCAACAGACAGAAGATGGTTGACCGTAGTTAAACCTTTCATTTTAAGAAACTTGTATAGATTTCATCTCGTTTCAAAATCTTTTAGTGTGATTTCCTAAGAAACGCTTTGATGGTTTGTTGCACTATTTCTATTTCTGAAATTGCAGACGTTCACGACCTAATCTAGACCCCTCATTATTTAAGATACTTCAAATATAATGCCTTGATCATAAAGTTACAACAGTAGGATATTAAAAAATTCCATACCACATTCCTACTTCATGTATTAAAACCTATCACTTTCAGAAATATATAAAAAAATGTTTATTGACACGCAGCAAATAATATTTATTGTTCACACAATAAAATTCTAGCTATACAGGTCGTGGAACATAAGAATCTTAAAAATTCTTTGTGGTATTAGAAGTAAGAAGATTTCAGAGCAGAGAAAATCTGGGGATTATTTAATATACGCGGGAACGTGTTACGTAACAGAAATTTCTTTACACAAGTTTCGTAAAAAATATTAGTTCAGTTTATAATAAATTATTTGTTTTATTTTAACATTTACAGAAGTGGCACGGTGGTTGCTTTAAAGCTTACAAAGGTACAAAGGTGTTAAAAGTCTCTTAGCTGACGTTTGCTATGTAATTTGCTAAAAAGCCCGATCGTCGTCGTTTGGTGGAAATTATGTGATTGAAGAAGAAGAGACGTAAAGTAAATCGCGTGGGTAACTAGTCTAATTAATTAATAATAAGTTAATCTTAAGATAAGAAAGAGCGGAGTCTCCTGACACTAGCTTCTCATTACTAAATAGGAGATCCTAATCACGAGTTTGTAAGAAATAAATTAAGATATTATATTATGTGTACTTCTCGTGTCACGCTGCTGCTCACGATGAATTCTAAAACTATCTAACTGATTTTCAAGTTTTTTAAATGTGGGTGTGTTGCTGATGTGACTAAGATAGATTTGATAGCATCAAGCTTGAACCAATGGCAGCCGAGCTTAGCCTTAAGATGCAGACGATGACGCGTAGATTAGCCGGTATTTTATAAACTTAAAAATTCTTTAATAGTGTACTTCTATAAATAACAATTAGGATTGCGATGTAATTTTTAAAATATATCCACGTAATGAAATAAATAAAATAAACTAGAGAAGCCTAAAAATATGAACAAATTTTTTGCATAATTGAAAATATATGAAAGTCTGTGAGAATGTGAATAATTGCGTATATTTGCTACGTTTGCAGACTTCCGATATTATTATAGCTTTAGATTACCTACCGTCTTTATAACCCTCATCGAGTGAAAGTGACATGTAATTTAAAAAGTGTTCTAAATAAAAAGTTAGACTGCTATGTTGTTTCGTCACATAAACATGATTCCATATCAAGATCAATAGCATGATTTTATCGCTATGAAATAGGCTATTTAATATTGCAAAATACACAGAATGACAGTGTACGTACTAGGTACTTTTATAATCTATCTATTGTATCTTATTGCGAATAGAATATTGATCTACTTTTGCTAGAAATCACATGGTGCTTATATACAGTACCTATCATAATGCATGTGCCATCCCTTGAGCTATGATGCATACGAATTTAAACTGAAAGTTGACTTAGTCTGCTCTGTACGAAATGGAATTCCGTCCGGTCCCACGTTGGGCGCCAACTTTAGGTTTATATACCACTGAAAGTTTGACAGTTTAATTTTTTTTATCTTTAAATACTGCTATACAAAAACCTACTTAAATAGGGAGCTATTCAAGTAAGTGATTTTTTAAAATTCTATAGACTTGTACTTTTATAAAAGGTAACATAAGACAACACGAGAAAAACCAAGAACAATATAGGTACTAAGGTAAAATGTAAATGATTTCATGAATATTAATTAGTTAATCTTTGTGTTCAACAGAGCAATAGCGAAGACAGAGACAATAGACTACTTGGCTCAAACTATCTAAAAATATGAAACTGAGGCGTACTGATGATTATTTGAGAACTGACTACTAATACTACTAAAGTGTAACATCGTTCTCCCTCTGAATATTTACGTTGAACATTAAATAAACTGAAATTTGCGTGGGAATATCGTACTACGTTTTTTAGGTTCAACAAATAAAAAAATTAGAAGGTTATTAGTGGCTCCTTTCTTACAATAAATTTATTCTACTGCCGTATATAGCCAAAACAAGTATAAAAGAAGATAGAACAGGGTATTTAAGAATCTGAACCCAAACATTTAAATAATAAATATTCCGGACATCTAACACACAACGCCATCTAATCCCAAGCTAAGCAGAGCTTGTGTTATGGGTACTAGACAACTGATATAAATGCTTATATACAAGGTGTCTCAAAAGAAATTTCATATTTAGTGGATTGATTAAAAAAAAAGGAAGCGGTATATAGAAAAAATGTTTATTTATTGTTAAAATACACTTTTTGGGAATTCATTTCTTAAAAATAATATCGTCTAAATGTAAACCCTCACGTTGTTGGCACTCATTTAATCGAACAGTAAAATTACTTATGACTGCTCGACAGGTGGAGTGAGGGATGGCTGCCATTTCGTGACGGATATTTTCTTTCAAATGCGCCAGTGAAGTTGGTTTATTGGCGTAAACTTTAGATTTAAGATAACCCCATAGGGGTTAAATCTGGGCTACGTGGAGGCCAATTTATGTCACCTCTCCGGGAGATCAATTTTCCTGAGAAAATTTCACGAACACGTGGCAGAGATATATTGGACATGGTTTCAACAGGACGTGTGAAGTTGCTCCGTCCTGTTGAAACCATGTTCTTTGGTTATAGCCAGGAAAGTTTTGCAGTTCAGGTACCAAGAAGTTGTCTAACATCTCCACATAACGCTCTGAATTCACTGTAACTGTACGCCCCATTTCGTCTTCAAAAAAGTAAGGGCCGATAATTCCTCGCGCCGACATGGCAGCCCATACGGTCACTTTAGGCGAGTGTAGGGGTTTCTGATGTTTGCGTTTCGGATTGGCTGAACTCCAGTAGCGGCAGTTTTGCTTATTTACGTGGCCATTAAGATGAAAATGAGCTTCATCCGAAAACAAAATGTTGGTAAACGTTGAAAATCGCTCAATCATCTGATTTACGAAATTAAGCCTCTGACCGGCATCTTGGGGCTTTAATTCTTGCACCAATTGAATTTTGTAGGGGTGCAGCTTTAGATCTTTGTGCATAATGCGATGTAATGATGATCTATGCACATTTAAAGCACTCGCGCGCTTCCGAATTGAATGGCTCGGGTCGTCACGTACAGATTGATTAACACTCTCCACGTTTTCTACCGTTCTTGATGACCTAGGTCGCCCGGATTTTGATTTATCCAGCGTTGATCCAGTCTCTTCAAACTTTTTAACCCAATGTCGAATGAGAGGAAGGCTTGGCGCATCATTTAAGTGGCGAAAACCTCGAATACTGCAGAATTTTCTACGCACGACAGTTGTCGAATCACCGTTCTTGTAAAACTCTCGCACGCACAACGCGCGGTCTGCTCCCGAGAAACGCTCCATAGCGACTGAATCCCCAAGAGCCAAGCTACCAATTGACATAACCCCCGCACCCCTCAAGTACGCAGCGTTCACGCAGTAAGCTAAACAAATATAAAATTTCTTTTGAGACACCCTGTACTTTTTTGTAAATATATACATATTATACATAGAAAACACCCAAACTCCGAAACAAATATTTGCGGATCATGCAAACATTTGGTCCGACCCGGGAATCGACCTCAAGCTTAGCAGTCGCATACGCTACAACTATGCCACCGAGGCCGTCAAATCAAATTGATAGTATAGGACATATTTTTTTATATTATATTGCTGAAATGAGTAGACATGTAAGTCAATAGTAAGGAACCACCGTCAAAAGTCATACGGCCCAAGAGTCGCTAGTAGCGTAGTGCTTTTGTACCTTGCGCGCTTATAATAGGTTGGACGAAACACATAAGCAATATGATTTTCTCAGCGCTCACGTCATTTTGGTCACGAAAAAACTATCCTTAATTATATGCGTTCTAGTGCATTTTGTTTTGTTACTTTTATAACCAATAGAACTAATGACATAGAACTGTAGCGTGACGTCACACTTTCAGTTAACGCTCGATTTTACTGTGCATACTATTTTCTTACCGTGGACTAAATTTGTAAATCATTTTTAAGGAGTAAATTCTAAAATACAGTAAATTCTGAAGACCATTTTGAGCGTTTTTATCCACTTCAGTGACTTTCATTCCAGAACATACTCATTATATCCAAAATGCTTTGAAATTACATGTGATTAAATACTTAGCATAGCTTATTCGGCCTTCACTGTTTTACCTTAATCACAGTAATTGTCCTCAATTTTCAACAATTATATATCCGTGAGAACAATTTTAGTACAGGTTTTAAATACATATGTCATATATTTTATGGGTACGAAGCTCCAATATAGTATTCGAATCATTTCAAAATATCGCTCCGGATATTTCATGCTAGCCGATTTCTCTTTGGCTGTGCGAACTGAACTGAACTGTTGAAATATTGATTGCAAAGGTCAGACAGTTCATTTGTTATTCCAGTGAATTCTACTCAATTGTAAACGATCTGTCAAAGGGCAAATCGAATTGCAACTTTGTTCCAAAATATCAAGTAGTTTTATAGAATTTGTGCGAAGTAAAATAAAGTGAATAAGAAATAGTTATTTATATTCTGGTGATCTCTACTTGCAAATGAATGCACTGTGTATAAGAAAACTTATGCCTAGTCCATTTATAAAACACTAGATGTTCAGGAATTACATTCCAGTTTGCCAGTGCCAGTGTCAAATTATGAAAAATGTTTGATTGATAGATTAAATCAATTTCACAAAAAACCTTGCAAACCTTGAAACCTAATTGACCTCAGCTGCTAGTTTACAATTTTTCTCATAAAAACTACAAAAAAAAAATTAAAATTGGATTGATAGTTTTAGAGCTCATTCTGAGCAAAAACGTGAAACGAGAAGTATATATAAATTAGATTGTATTTCTATAACTGTGCACCCCTTAAATTGGAGTTCGGTTTTGTAGCCACCAAGAAGGTCCCTAAAGAGTACCAAAGAGTAGTAAATACCTAGCAGTGTTTCAGAACGGTAATTATTGAAGAAGTTAAATTTACGAGGACAATGTCCAACAATCGGTTGAGCCTGATTCGTATTACATTCATCAGCAGCATCGCTCATTAATGGTTCGCTAGGGACCACTGTGATATATTAAATATAACCAGTAGTCGAGGCCCCATTATGAGTTTATTTTACTTTATATGTATTTTTTATTCAAAATATATTAATTTACTACTCTTAATTTAATACTATACATTCATTTTAGCAATGGCTTTGTGAGAGGTTTATTGTAAAATTACCTTTCTGATAATGATGTTTGACTTGTATAGTACGAGTATATTTGTAATAAACCTTATTGATGAATGAACGTCATAATTATTCTAAGTAGAATATAGTATGGCAACCGTTCTAAAATAAATGAATGCAATATTACGTGTTCGTTAAATATTTAGTTTTTATTATTTGTTTGCCCGCTGGATTCCTAAAAAAATCTTTTTGTATGTCGGCTCTGAAACAAAGCTGGGTATTAGCTTAAAGTTACCTTGAATCTACTAAAGATTAGCAGACCTATAAAGCTTTAAGGTCATAATGAAAAACTCTCAGGTATGCATATTTCCTCACAATGTTTGATCATAACTTGTAGCAAGGTAATCAGGTGACAAGAAAAGATCGTACCCTTTCTTAAAAGGTCGGCAACGCACTCGTGACGCCTCTGGTGTGGCGGGTGTCTATGGGCGGAGGTAAACGCTTACCATCAGGCGATACGTCTGCTCGTTTGCCCCCTATTCCATAAAAAAAATGTAGGACCCGAACCGACTAAATCCGCTAGCCGTCTCAGGTATTAGGAGCTGGAGATCCAGGTGCACCAGGTTTACCTCTATTCCATAAAAAAAATTTAAAAATAATATCGTTTAGTACATATTATTTGGAGCTGTTCTCTAAAATGTTATTTTCTTTCTTTTTTTTTCTTTTTAAAAGACAACTCCCACATTAGGAATAAACATCCTGTGTCGTGGGGTACTTTACAAACATACATGAAACGGACACAAAGAACATACAGACTCGGGACAACAATTGGTGGATCACACAAAGTGTTGTAGGTACCGCGTGGGATTTGAACCCACGACACTTGGCGCAGTAGCGAGCGGCATGGCGACCGCTGACACCACTCGGCCAACCGCGCAGTCAATATCTTTGGTAATTTTAAGAGCTACATGAAAATGTAACATATAGCTAATGAACTAATTTTTAAAACACAATATGTTGCAAACCTAAGAATAATAGGGGTAATATAATAAGATGTAATAAAGACAAAATACTCGTAGTAAGAATTGATTAAGGGCGGACACTACGAAGTGAACACGTTAGCGCAATAATTATATCGCTAATTATGTGCCATTTATTAATGTCAGTTCTATTTAATAGTGTTACGACATAATAGTATCAAATAAAATATTGTAGTTCTTATTATATAATTTAAACTGTAATGCAATGGAATAGCAGTTTCTTTTGTTAGCTTAACTTTTTATTCTAGACCATTTATACCATGGGAGAGCCACGCTTCGGCATGAATGGGCAGGCTCGACCGGACTGATACCACTGCCTCATAGAAAACAGGTGTGAAATAGCACTTGCGCTGTGTTTCACCGAGTGAGTGAGGATACCGGGGGCCCATACCCCATCCTCTTCCCCTTATCCCCCTTCCCATTCATCAAAGGCCGGCAACGCACTTGCGACGCCTCTGGTGTTATGGGTGTCCATGAGCGGCGGTAATCGCTTACCATCAGGCGATACGTTTGCTCGTTTGCCCCCTATTCCATAAAAAAAATATACATTAATCATTTAACAAAAATGTGTCCAAGTTCACATATCAGAGATATTGATGTGGACGTCAGTAGTTCGTTTTACAAATGTCTTCTCCAGAAATAATACTCTTTCTGCTGTTGTTGTATTGTTATAGAGAAAATTAATAGTTTTACTGCTACGACAATTCGATGAAAGTACTAGTAGACCATAAACACATTGCATCGTCAAACTATCAATATAGAATAAAGTGAAAATGGATTTCTACCAACAAATCACTACGAAGGTTAATTTCACACGAGATTGAATAGAACACAGTTCTTTGTATTCTTCTAGAAGCATTAATGTGAGTTGAAATCCCTTCAATCAGCGGTGCAAATGTAGATTTTGTATATTATTTATTTGCTTTATTATTTATATATATATATATATATATATATGTATACCAAAATATATATATATATATATCAATTGGTAACACCACGGGGCAAAGGTGGTCTATAAAAGTACCTTAAGTTACTCCTTATATCATCAGTTATCTGCTAGTGAAAATCAGTCTAGCCGTTTCAATGATTAGTCGGAACAAACAGACAGACATACAACAATTTAAAAAAATATTTTACGATGTAATTATCGTACATACTTTCAAATGCCTTTAGTGCAAAGGTTTTAATTTAAAATTGCACTTAAATTTTATTAATTTGTAAACAAGCTTTTAAATTTTTATTTATTTGTAAAGATTGATACAATAGTTTTAATTTTATGTATCTATGTATTATTTTGAAATGAAAGTTAGTGCGTGTAGTGTATAAGTCATGTGGCTTTATCAAAAACTGTTCTGTAGTATGCCTTTAAGCCTTCTATAAAACGTTCAAGTATAAAATATATTAATTGCTGAGCCCCGCGGTGTTAAATATACTCGTATTTTCATAAGCATTAGAGAAAAGCTGTTTAAAATTACAAACAGACACTTTAACTTTATTTGTGTTTCTATACAAATACAGAAAGTTATACTAACATATATAGTCTCTAACGGCGATGAGTGAACAAAAAAATTTATAAATTACAGCATCTAACAATTATTCTAATTACTGTAGGTAATTGTTTGTACTTAATAAAAGTCCTTTGTGAGTAGATAGAAAGGTCAAAACTAATGTGACCTAACCAGTCAATCACTGGATCATTAAAGGTCGACTTACGTTTTTACTAGAAGCCCGCCCACCTAATTTCGGATAGTAAACGTTAAACATATCTCTCATATTTAACTATTAAAAAAACGTCTTGTAAAAATTATGTTATTGATCCGAAAACTTTAGTAAAGGTCTGATAATATTATATATTTCATTTATGATGCAGATTAAATCAGAATTTATAATTTCGATATCCCAAATAGGTTTTCTATTTTAAATAACACTTATGAAGAAGAAGAAAACAATACTGAGAAGCTTATGGAGAGGATTAAGAAGAAACAAATAAAAATTTGTTCATTGATAGCATTAACTTATCTCACATGTGTTATGATAAAACTATTTATAATACCGGCAGTTGTTTATGCGACACTGAGACAAAGAAACATTATCATCTAAAAAGAAAAAATCCCAATCTATATTAAGACACATAAATCTAATAACAAAATATCGAGTAACTTGTATAGGCATTTTAATTGTAATCGTATGGTTTAGGTTACGCTCCTCGAGGCGATACTTATTTATTTCTGTCTAATTAGTTTCAGTACTTTTTCTGATTAACCGTTTATATTTCTATGTTTAGGTACGCTATCAGTGTGGTGACGAATTAAGAATATTGAGTGTCACCACCTCTATTTATTACGTGGTGGTTACTCGTAAGATGCGACGAAGGGACAAACTACGCAGGACAACATCATTGCAAAGAGATGAGAAACTTGTAACAATTCCTATCTATACAGAATTCCTCCATTCTAAGTATAAGTAGCAGTAGGGCTTTTAAAGGCTGTTAATGATGATGTTTGTGTTACTAGTAGTGGTCACCCAGTGGTCGAAAGTTGACCATAACTTCTTTGTCATTTTCTTAAAAAGGAGTACAAAAATTTTGATTCACGTATTGACATACGTACTTTATCTTATATATTTAAAATAAGGATCGAACTTTGCATTTAAACGTATTCCTGTGATTCACAGGCTTAACTTGTACGCTTTTTAGTGAAGTGTTTGATAAAACCGTTCCAGGCAATCAAATCGTACAGAAATCCATAGTTTTTTCCTATTGGACCTTTCAACTCCTTGAATTAACAGGGGCAATTGCCGTGAATGCATATTTGAAATATAATTGCGATGGTACGTAATATAAACAGTTCAACTTCAATAACACGACCCAGATACAATCAGCTAAAGCCAGTTTACTGTAGCTTGCTAATGGAATCGTGTCGTCGGGCGCAACACCATTCGAGATTAACTTTAATTAAGTGGATGTTATTTGAAACTTCAGCCCAGAGGAAATTTATCTAGTTACATAGACCTATACGTAGGAAAGCTGCGCATTCAAATTTGTTTATAACGTATATTATTTGTTTCTAATTTCGCATATAAGGATTATTATTGCATCTACTCTCCTTGTAAATAAGGTGTGTATGTAATATTTAATTTAAAAAAAAAAACGTAGATATAAAATGGCTTAGCTAAAACTATTTCTTTATTTTATGTTGATAAATATGTCTTTATTTTAATTTTACAAATAACACATTACAAGTATATGACATATACTTATGTAGGTATTTTATTAATTATTAACTATCTTATTTTAAGATTAGATAGCACTTATTCACACTATGCAAGCCTAAATTTCATAAATTATCAGTTAAAATGTCTAGCCTAGTCTTAGTTGTAATTTAGATTATCCTATGTCTCAAAAACCACTTAAATATCAAGGATTTAATTGTATAATAGATAAATACAGAGATAATCTGGATACTTATCTGATGTCTCAATTTACTGACTAAAACTGTAATCAAAACTTTGAAAATATAATTTGTTAAGCTTGAATATTTTGTACTTTTCGTAATAAATGTGGTTAATGGTTAAAATAAGATTTCAATTAAAGATTTTAGTTATATGAATCGTTAATTTTACTGTCCAGGAGCATTGCAGCTCTAAATGTAAAATTAACAAGTGAATTCGTGCTCTCATTGAAATTTAACGATCTAAATGCAAGGTGAATAATTTGAAATTTAAAACCAACAGAATGTGGAACTAAATACCGAACAGCTTTCAGAGTAATTAGAAATGCTTTTGGGTAGTTCTTTAACAGTAAGTAATTATTTTCCATACGACTTGAAGTGTAAGCACCGATAGCTGTTGAACTCAAGTTTAATAAATACCTCAACTCATATTTATTGCGATTACAAAGTAATTTAATTATGTGGTGAAGCAGTTCATATAGTCTTTTAAAAGATCCTGAACTGAAAGCAAATGTTTCAAAGTAGGACTTTGTAAATTTACATCAAACGGACACAAAAATAACCAGAACACCCAGACTCAGAACAATAATGCTGATGACACAAAGTGTTTTACTTGTGTTGTAGTGTATAAGCCCACAGCACTCTAAAAGCGGCGAGATGATAACTTTAACCACATCCATAAAGTCGCTTGTTATCCAAAATAATGTTAAAGCTATTTCAATGCTTATCTAAAACCACAATTTAAGATCCAATAGAGGGTAAAAATAATCGTAGATCCAGACCGAGATTTTTCGGGAAAGTTGTTTCTCGTAAATTACGGTTAGCCACATTAGATGTAAATTACTAACACGTTCATGTTATCTCAGCCTGCAAATTCACTTTGGTTGGGGTCATAAAAATGATACATTGGCTTACTCGGGGCGGTTCGAGCATCCGAGACTCAGGACATCGTCCTGAGGGAATACGTGTTCCATAAACATAATCGCTCTCATCAGCTGTACCATATCGACGGAAGATCACGCCTACATTTTTATGGTGTCCCGTTTACGAGCTGCCAGAGAATTTGTTTTCATATAAACTTTTATGGGCAGTTGATCGCTTTCTGCAATGAAGAATGTGTTCAGACAGAACGTTAGTAGCAGTAAAATAAATCGTATTATTTCGATTTTTCTCAGTCTATGGTTTAGTTTAGATGCTGACATAATGTTTTATTATCGTCCGATACATCAAATCATCGTTAACGCTTGCTTTTTAAAGGGTGATTGAAAGTGCTTTGTATTGTTATGATGTTTGTATTGTCAACCGTAATCGAGATTGTCAGCTGCCGTTTTATGCTTGTCGCGTTTGTTTCTTCTTGTTCTGTTTTAATCTGAAACTCAGATTGTATTATCATCTAAACTGCAACAAATGCATGGCATTTGGCAGTTTTCCTAAGCTATTAAATATCTGATATTCCAATAATTTTGTCATTAAAGTTTGGCAAAAGTTTGATTGAATGTTTGGTATTTTATGCTAAAATTTGGTGTGCATAAAATTTGACGTAAATTGAGCTTATATATATTTTTTTGATTTACTGCAAATAATTGAACATTCTGAGAAAATATGATTAAAATCGACATATAAGCTAGGAAGGAGGCAAACAAAAACGATACAATGTGATCCTTTTTACGAGAGATTTTTATTTGCTTATTTTATTTGTACTACTTGGATTGGGAAACCCAAACGATATAAAGACATTAGTTGAATAAGTAATTATTGTTTTGATTGCACAAAGCAAATTACCATTTGGCTGTCTGTATTTCAAATATTACAAATAAAAATAAATCTAGTTTTCTATGTTGCGTCTTATTCTATAAATGACTAAACATGTAGTTAACTATCGAAATATACTTTATATGACATTTAAAAATAGGTGAAACTTCTGATAAAATTAATACAGCCTATGTCAAAAGTACTAATATTTTGAATCTATTAACATTTCATTCATTCAAATAGGTTTAGTAATTTTGGTGCGGTGGAACATACTAACATACATAGACTGTTAAAACTATTAATCCCTCCTTTTGGCTTCGCTGTAGTCGGATAAAAAATTAAAAATAATACATTGAATATCATATGCGCTAATCAAATAGGTAATGAGTGTACAAATATTTATTTTGTCTGTTTGGTGTTTGTCAATATTACGCTGGTGGTTGTTTACATACTAATACAAATAGCACGAATGACCAAGTACCGCTACAACGAATGAATATGTTGTACCGTGGGAGAGCCACACTTCAGCATGCATGGACCGGCTCGACCGGAGTGATACCACGGCCTCACAGAAAACCGGTGTGAAATAGCGCCTGCGCTGTGTTTCACCGAGTGAGTGAGGATACCGGAGGGCCCCAACCCCTCCCCATCCTCTTCACGTCCCTCAAAGACCGGCAACGCACTTGTGACACCTCTAGTGCTGTGGGTGTCCATAGGCGGCGGTAATCACTTACCATCACGCGATACGTCTGCTGCCCCTACAGCATAAAAAAATATGTAAAATATTCTAATTAAAATAATTATTATTATTTCTTTATATGAAATCAATCAAAAAATCAAGGTGTCCTAGTAAAACACGAAACACCGTCAGAATTTGTAAACCAGAAATAGTCAACTATTCAACGGCTAGTCGTTCGAAGACAGACGGTGGCATACTAACTTTTTTGAAGTTCTAACCTCCTTTACTATCTACTTTCTTAGACAGAAAAAAAATCACAGTAAACTCACTCGGAAATTGGGCTCCTCGTACCTTAAACATATTATCCCTATAAATTTACCTGACATGCTCAATATTTCAGAAGTTTTCACCGCCCTCACCTCTTTTAATAAATCCTCATGTATGTATACGTGTACCTTATATGTATAAAAGCTTAGGATCTTTTGTATCCTGAAAGTCACAATTTATTCACAAAGCAAGTTCTCTTATATATTACCATATCTTTATGAAGCTAGGTACTCATATGATAATTGTGTATATACGAATACAGCTTTATTCGTATCACTAAATATATTAATAAGAAAAGTATTTTTTTTTTAAATGATATTTAATTATTATTTATTCTTAAATCAATTCAACACGAGAGTCTTATTTCCAAAGAGAGGCCTATGTAAAGTGGTGGAATATTTAAGGCAGTTGATTATCATTTATTCTTACGATAATGTAGTTGGTGGAATTAAACAAATAATAATAATAATAAATATTTCGGACATCTAACACACAACGCCATCTAGTCCCAAGCTAAGCAGAGTTTGTGTTATGGGTACTAGACTACTGATATAAATACATAAATACTGTTTTTTTTTTTGTAAATACATACATATTATACATAGAAAACACCCAAACTCCGAAACAAATATTTGTAGATCATACAAACATTTGGTCCGACCCAGGATTTGAACCCGAGACCTCAAGCACAGCAGTCGCATACGCTACCACTGCGCCACAGAGGCAGTTAGTTAGTTAAATATGCCATCATAATAGTTTTTGCAATCTATCTATACTAATAATAAAGCTGAAGAGTTTGTTTGTTTGTTTGTTTGAACGCGCTAATCTCAGGAACCGCAGGTCCGATTTGAAGAATTCTTTCAGTGTTAGATAGTCCATTTATCGAGGAAGGCTATAGGCTATATATCATTACGCTACTGCTAATAGGAGCGGAGCACCAATGAAGAATGTTTCAAAAACGGGGGAAATTTTCACGCTTCGGGCAATATAATAAGCAAACGAAGTTGCGTGGGTCCGCTAGTATAATATAAATTGTATACAATGTAATACAAGGTGTCTCAAAAGAAATTTCATATTTAGTGGATTGATTAAAAAAAAAGGAAGCGGTATATAGAAAAAATGTTTATTTATTGTTAAAATACACTTTTTGGGAATTCATTTCTTAAAAATAATATCGTCTAAATGTAAACCCTCACGTTGTTGGCACTCATTTAATCGAACAGTAAAATTACTTATGACTGCTCGACAGGTGGAGTGAGGGATGGCTGCCATTTCGTGACGGATATTTTCTTTCAAATGCGCCAGTGAAGTTGGTTTATTGGCGTAAACTTTAGATTTAAGATAACCCCATAGGAAAAAGTCCATAGGGGTTAAATCTGGGCTACGTGGAGGCCAATTTATGTCACCTCTCCGGGAGATCAATTTTCCAAAGAAAATTTCACGAACACGTGGCAGAGATATATTGGACGTGTGTGAAGTTGCTCCGTCCTGTTGAAACCATGTTCTTTGGTTATAGCCAGGAAAGTTTTGCAGTTCAGGTACCAAGAAGTTGTCTAACATCTCCACATAACGCTCTGAATTCACTGTAACTGTACGCCCCATTTCGTCTTCAAAAAAGTAAGGGCCGATAATTCCTCGCGCCGACATGGCAGCCCATACGGTCACTTTAGGCGAGTGTAGGGGTTTCTGATGTTTGCGTTTCGGATTGGCTGAACTCCAGTAGCGGCAGTTTTGCTTATTTACGTGGCCATTAAGATGAAAATGAGCTTCATCCGAAAACAAAATGTTGGTAAACGTTGAAAATCGCTCAATCATCTGATTTACGAAATTAAGCCTCTGACCGGCATCTTGGGGCTTTAATTCTTGCACCAATTGAATTTCGTAGGGGTGCAGCTTTAGATCTTTGTGCATAATGCAATGTAATGATGATCTATGCACATTTAAAGCACTCGCGCGCTTCCGAATTGAAAGGCTCGGGTCGTCACGTACAGATTGATTAACACTCTCCACGTTTTCTACCGTTCTTGATGACCTAGGTCGCCCGGATTTTGATTTATCCAGCGTTGATCCAGTCTCTTCAAACTTTTTAACCCAATGTCGAATGAGAGGAAGGCTTGGCGCATCATTTAAGTGGCGAAAACCTCGAATACTGCAGAATTTTCTACGCGCGACAGTTGTCGAATCACCGTTCTTGTAAAACTCTCGCACGCACAACGCGCGGTCTGCTCCCGAGAAACGCTCCATAGCGACTGAATCCCCAAGAGCCAAGCTACCAATTGACATAACCCCCGCACCCCTCAAGTACGCAGCGTTCACGCAGTAAGCTAAACAAATATAAAATTTCTTTTGAGACACCCTGTATAATATACACAATGTAATATTAAGAATTCAAGAGAGTTTACAGATAGTTAATCATTTCTTAATATATGCCCAGGAAATCACGTTAAGCCGTCGCACAGTGGGGCAGAAAGGGGGTAAACCTGGCAACAAATCGGTACTAAGTAATTATGTTTTGTATTCAGTTCTAAGGGAAACAAATGGACATTAAATGATTAAATAACATATATAAGTGGGTTTGCATCTCATTTTACAACTTTTTATTTAATTTTACAACTTTTTGTTCAGTTATAAATCGTAATATTTTTACAAATATTTCGCTTATCATGTAACTCTTTTACGAGATTTTTTTAACCACTAATTACTATCAAATTGTAATGTACGACCTATTTTTACATTGAATTTTATTTGAACTTGAACCCCTCAAGCACCAAAACTGAAGCAATGTAATTATGAAAAACACTTGAGAAAATAGACCTTAGTACCTAAATTACTAGACAAAATCATGCTTCACGTTTATATTTTACACTTCTTCCTCCTCCTACTCCTCTTCATCATCATCACTATATTCAATAAGCAAACTTTGAGTTTTTGATCTTCTTTCTCTTGTTCTTTTAGGTCACTGCCGCGGGCTTGACTACTGCCTTCACTGAGGACATTTGGTGGAGACAAATTACATTCTCCCTCAAGCCATTCACTATTCACTCTTATGAAAGCTAAAGTACGGCCGGATTTGCTCCATCGTATTCTGAATTGAAACTTGAAATTCTTGAATATTGTCTTGCCTTTTGAACTTTCATTGATAATTGGCAATTCCGTTTGCAAATGATTGAATTGTTCTTCTATTTTCTTTTTTCCGCTTTGTTTCATAATGCGAAAAAACTCATTACGAGTAAATGACATCGTGATTTAGCAAAAAGGAAAAAAAAATAATAACCAAAAAATAATAAACTGAAGTTTAAGTAGGTACCCATAATGTACGTGGAAAAGGTATTATTTTTCTTTGTAGAATTTTATCTATTACCAAGGTAATATGTTAATCAATCAGCAGAAATACACCTCACCTAAGTTAAGAAAATTATTAATATCTCCCACATCGGCAACCATCCGCAAAAATCCTTTTAGGTTTAAGAAGTGAACCCTTTAGTCTCTTCATAAAACAAATTAGGTCACTAACCCAGCCCTAGCTTGTAACTTATGGTCTATTTTCTCAAAAAAAATGCAGATTTTTGGAAGACCCAGTTTGAAACATCAAGTTCTCTGAACGTCAATGGTATAAGAATATTTTAAAATCGTAAATAGTTTATTTATTATGTCTACTTAAACAATTAATTCAAAACATTGCTTCAAAACCATCGAATCTTAACAAAATAAATCAATACATTTTGATTGACATCTGATACGAGAGAGATACGCGCTTAGCAAAACTTTAGAAGTACGCTTGTAACTTAACAGGGACTCATTAAAGAGGGGTCATTGTGGTACCAAAATGTCAGGAATATTGTTTTCTACATATATTATAACAAATAAACCCTACATTTTAAACTTTTTTTTCCGAATTGTTGCCATGTTTTACCTCATTCTGCCCCACTGTGCGTCGGCCCATCCCATACCTTTAGTAAATAACAATATAAATTCCATAAAGTAACCTTTCGAGACGCTTAATACGAAGTGAACATAAGTGGGTAATGAAAGTCAATTTATATTACAAAACTAAAGAATTCCTTACTGAAATAGACGGTGACAGTGTCTATAATAGATGGGATCTCCCTTGAGGTCAAATATGTCACTCCGTGTCATCGAACTTCTATTGGCGATTGTTTCTGTCATCTAATAACATTGTTATTAAAACAACTTTACATAAAATCCTTTGACAGCTTGTCGTCTCGATACACAATATTGGCGAAATTATGGTAGCTTCACGAAGCCATTGAAGTTGAATATTATTATAATAGACTTTTATGTGTTTAGTTATATACTGTAAACAAAACTGGTAAATACAGAGAGAAATTTGAATTTCTTTAGAATATTCGTAAATAAAAAAGTGTGTTCTAATCAATAATGACAATGATTAATCCCCAATTTACACGTTATTGGCATTCAGTGAAAATGAGAGGCAAGAGGAATTGCTGTTTTTTTCTCTTTATCTGTCAGCTGACACTAAGAAGATAATCACGATCTCTCTCCCGAGTATTTTTAAACGAGACTTATCTTCGGGCCAGGTTTCTTGACCATTTATGTTTACCTCTAACTGAATCAGAATGATTCAGGGTTTAAAAACAATATTATGAGGTGTTTGATGGCCTTCAAAAAATGCAAAGATTAGAAGAAGTAAAAATGAAGTAACTGTGGAAAAAGTACTGCTAAAATTTAAAAAAGTTCAATTTAATTCATTAGCACTACAAACAGTAAATTTCAGTATGGAAATGAAAAAATTGATTACTTTACTTAGGTTTACATTAACAACTCATGAAAATACTGAAATCAATTACTTTTTTATTCTTCAAACTACAAAACTTGTTAATTTGTTACAAAATGACAACTTACCACCAAAAACTAAGTTAAATGCGTACGATGTGCTAAGATTACCTGTTCATATTCTGACCATTAGAGTTAGGTAACACATGGTTGTATGGTGCAGCAAAGAAGCAATTTCACGCCGGACTGCACCTTGTTCAGTGTACTTTGTCACATATGGTTACAAAATTCCACTGTGCTAGCCTCATCACACTTCACTGGCTTTAATATAAAAGCTTTCATAAGCAATAAACTTGTAATTTAAAATTATCAGTCTTTTGCTGTTGTATTTGTATTTGATATTTAAATGTTTATTTATTTATTTAGGTATTCCAACATCACACATACGATACACTTTTTTAAAAAAATATACAATAATATTATCTAGTTTGCATGCCTATTACAGGTACACACAACATTCAATATTATATGCTATAATGTTATCGACGTTAAATATGTTCTGGATAAGACAATTTGCTTTCACGAATAGTTCGCACCGAGACCAACTGATTAAATTACAATTGATTTTTAAAAAAATAATTTAAAATCCAAAAAAATATGTTGATCAAAATAACATCTCTAACACTTCTAAAATTAAATAAATTTAACTTCACAAAACGTTATAACCGTCTTCCTAATTTAGCTAATTAACTTTTAGCAAGTTGAATGAAACACTTGATAACACTAATTTCTTATTATTGCGTGAAATGTTTACATAAAAAAATTCAAACATCAAAAATATATTTTAATACTCTCAAGAATCAAAAGCGTTTCTTTTTAATCCCTTTTCAAAAGTTCTTCTACAAAATCATTCGACGACATTTTTATTACGTCAACAGATTCCGTAATGAAATAACCAAAACCTAGGTGGGCAATCATTAGTATAATGGGTCGCACCGGAAACGAATCAATCAAAAATCTTTATTCAATTAAAATCACGGAAGCACCTCATTCATTATTTTATGGAACGATTAAATTGCCATTTTTATGTTACGTCATCGTGATAGGTAAATAATTAAGTTTGCTGAAATTCTCAGTAGATTTTCGTATTTACTTGACTGATATCTGGCCCCGACTCCAAATGTAAAAATAATTGTGGACACAAGAAAATGCATTTTTTTTTTTTACTTTTAATGCATTTTTGTTTTAGAATTTTCGTTTGATTTATTGTTCCTTTTTGAAAAAAAAATTGATTTTATTCTTGACTTTAAGTGATTCTGCAGTCCGAAAAGTAATTTTCTTAGAACGAATATTTTTTCTCCTTCTAAATTCGTTGTTCCTCTGACACAGCACTGCAGTTCAGATAATACAAACAATAAAATGGAGCACCGCTCATCGATATTAAGTACTAAGCAATTTAAGTCAATAGCAAGGCTACATCGAAATAGGAAATCTACATGTAGATCTATTAATCAATTCAAAAAAAGCTAGTGAAGAGCTCAAAAGTAGACTTTCTACAAAGTGAACTTATTTCAAAATGCAGCTTAAATGTTATATTCTATGTTGCCCAATCATTATTGACTGCCTCTGTGGCGCAGTGGTAGCGTATGCGACTGCTGTTCTCGAGGTCTCGGGTTCGATTCCCGGGTCGGACCAAATGTTTGTATGATCTGCAAATATTTGTTTCGGAGTTTGGGTGTTTTCTATGTATAATATGTATGTATTTACAAAAAAAAAGTATATAAGTATTTATATCAGTTGTCTAGTACCCATAACACACTAGATGGACGGATGGGACTAGATGGCGTTGTGTGTTAGATGTCCGCAATATTTATTTATTTATTTACTATAAGGCTGAAGGCACACAGTGGTAACATACTTTATGATAAGACCAAGAGTTGTTACGTACTTTGTTGAATATTACAGTTTTTTTACACCAAATACTTCAGCAAAGATATCAGCGGAACATCATCAAATGACTGTATTCATTTTTCAAAAGTTTTAATTTTTAATACTTATTTAATGATCGCTAGATCACTGTCTCATTATAGAGTAGATTGAACACATCAGCGTACCTCTTTAGAGGGTATAGGCCAAAAAACTAAAAACATATCGGATGGCCATAATTACGAAAAAAATAATAGTCGCATTGAGAACCTTCTTTTTTTTGAAGTCGGTCAAATATAGAAATAGTCACATATCATTCAAATTTAAATGTGTCCACACGACAAGTCCCAAATGTCGAATATAAAAATAATTATCAAAATCGGTACAACCAGTATAAAGTTATGAGAACCTCCTCCTTTTTAAGTTGGTGAAATATCCTAATAAAATATATACCTATGTAACTTAGTAATGAGAAATGTTCGATAAGCTATTTATTTTAGATAGAAGTGTTATGTGTTTGAAAGGTTTTAAAAACTTTAATGAGTGAGGGTACTTTATTTTTTATTTAATCAGCATCTCCGACGAAAAATAAACATAATTATAAACAGTAAATGACAAAAGGTTTCGCCGGTGTACACAGTACACAGCAAGCAAAAAAAAAAATAGGTATCTTTCTAAGCGAACACAGCTTCAATTAACAACCAAATTTTAATAGATATTAGAATAAATAAATAAATATTTTCGGACATTTAACACACAACGCCATCTAGTCCCAAACTAAGCAGAGGTTGTGCTACGGGTACAAGACAACTGATATTAATACATATATACATTTTTTTGGAAATACATACATATTATACATAGAAAACACTCAAACTCCTAAACAAATATTTGCTGATCACACAAACATTTCGTTCGAACCGGGAATCGAACCCGAGACCTCAAGCACAGCAGTTAAGAATATATAATACATTAAGAATAGTGCATAGTAAAGGTTCAAGATGTTTTCTATGTAACATTATATATGTGGTTAAATCCACAACCTACATTAAGTACTAATTTAAAAATAATTTATGATTACTATTTTTTAAATATACACTTGGGGATAAAAAGGACTATTTACTTAGATAACTTAGTTAAATGACAAGAAGAATAAGAAAATGACAGAAGAAATCCAACTCAGATAGTATTACCGACAAAGGCAAAATTAATAAATTGGAATACAAAAGTTTTTTATCTTATCGCATAAGGACAGAACTTTAATAAAACTTTTCGTTAAAATACTAACAAAGTTTACGTGTTTGTGCGTGAAATATTTAACTATACATTCAAGTAATCACAGGCTTTACCTGTCTGGTTCTTATTTACATTTTGCGGTATTCAACATTTAAAAAAGTGGGTAATTGTCTACACGTATTTTATTTCAAATCTTCTGCTATGTTTATTCCAATCTTCATTTTATTATTTGTTTAATGTATTACAGAAACAACAATTCATTGCGCACCAGCCTTGTTGATTGTCCAAATACGAGTAACGAGATAACATTTCGATTTGTGGCTTATTTCCATCGGTATAGTCATCGTTTCAATATTGAAATTTGGTTGATGTATGAAATTTCAATATCGCCAGAAATTAGGCCATCGTGTATAAACCCAACCTATTTTTAATTCTTTAAAATCTATGTTTTACTCACTTCAGTTTTTCATGGGGTCTGTTTTAGTTTCGGCCTTTTAGACTTATTATTCAAGCTCAGCAAGTTGAAGTAAATAATGCAAGTTGATATCCGTAGAAGGGAGCGTAGGTGAACCAAGAGTAGTAACTAATTCATTTCTCAATCTACAGTACGTCTTTCGAAAGTTATACAGTATTTATAATTATTAGGATTTCTTAGCCTAAATCTGTACATACCGACTCTATGGTATTTATATTAAATAAGTACAGACTATAGTATAACTATTTTGTGTCTAATACTATCATTATAGGAAACGAAATTTTATAATGCGAATTTATATGTATGAGTTAAAAGTTATATTAAATGTGTACTATCTTTTCAAATGATGGCCTAAAATCTTAAACAACTTGTAATTTTGTACAACACTTACTCATGCATATCATTATTAGTATCACTCAAAATGGTAAACTTAAAACAGGTGTTACATTATTATAAGTTGTCTAATGAATCGTCTCAATTTGTCGGCATGTGATCACAGGCTGACAAATCCTTTTACAAAACTATATAAATACAAATTTTGCTTCACGTATTCATAAATATATTTACTACCTGTAACGTTTGGTTTACAAAAGAGGCAACCTTGATACCAACATATACACTATTCTGTTTATAATACCAACCGTTAAAGCGAAAGCCTTCTAGTATTTTCAAACCACTTACCCAGTAAGGACTTACTGCGCCTTTCTTTATTGACACATTATACGGAGATTATCGCTATGCTTCCAATGGTTTGCTAGATAAGCTAAGATATTAAACTAGGAGAGAGCCACTCGATGTACGTTGGGAATGACTTGTTTTATACGTTTTGTATATCACGTCGTTAAGACACGAAAACTATAAAATAGCAGTGATAACATTCAACGTTGAGTCTTTCGATTATTCTCTGGATACATGTTTGACTTAGATACGAACATAATATTGATTAAGGATTTTTTGAACTTATTTTGAGATTTCCATTATTATTATTTTTTATGGATGAAGGAGCGCTAGCGCTGTTTCACACCGATTTTCTGTGAGGCCGTAGTATCATCTGGTCGAGCCGGCCCATGCATGCCGAAGCGTGACTCTTACACGGCAAACTGAAAAATATGAAATTAAATGTTTGTTTTGGAAAGTCATCATTAGTATGACTGTCATCATCATCTTCCTAGCCTTTATTATTCCCAATATTATTTGGGGTCGGCTACCAATTCAACCGGTTTTACCTGAATATCAGTTTTTACACAGAGCGACTGGCATCTGACCTCCGCAACCCTGACGGTGTCAAGTCATGATAAGTTAACTCCATTGTAGGTTACATGCTTAGTTTTAAAAAAAATCTGACTGTGACAATAGTTCATTATCAGGTCGCAGAAAGCCATTGCATGCTGCCAGCACAGGATCGGTTATAGTCGAGAAACTTGCGGAAGGCCAATGTCCAGCAGTGGACGTCTTTTGGCTGTGATGATGATGACTGTTAAATTGTCATGACGCATAATTTAAACATGAGATTGACATATGGGTGATATCCCAAGTAAAAAAATAACTACTTAGTTAACCGTAATATAATATTTACTTGCCTTATTATAGAAAATAGCAAAAAATATTTAAAAAAGAAAATTATTTAAATGCATAACATATATAGCAATATAAAATTCAGTATACGGAGTAAACAAATATGCATAAATATTTAAATATTAGCTATGACCCGCGACTTCACTCATAAGACCTCGGGGATCTTGAAAGTGTTTACTTACTGCTTACTCTACAAAAATATTATGTATTCCGTTGGTGAATTCTTTTATTTTGTGTCTGAATGTGATGGATGAATAAGTTTTTAAAAGCTCTATTCAAGAGTTCATTTTGCTTGACTTATATTTCACATCGTAAAGTTTATTAAATGCTTCCAACATCTACAAAACTATAATAATATAGTTTTATGTTTAGAGGCAAGCGACTTCGCTCGTAAACATTATTTCTCATCATTATCTCAACTAAATCATTCAGTGTTGGACCCGCCAGCGCTTCGCAACTCCACAATTGTATGCCAAGTAATGAATTTGGTACAGCATAGACCGCAGAACATCTTTATAGAACATAACCCACAGTTGTGCAGTCAGCTTGTCTACGCGGCACAGCAATTTAGCACTAAGGCGCGGGCTTAGGTTCTATGGGCAGAAGGTCTTACTCCTGATAGTCAAATACCAGTAATTTTTCCTTGTATTAATGTTAACTTAGTTTGCTGCCGATACTAATAATTATTATTAAAAACTTAGGTCACCCTGCCTGACTAATTGAATGAACTATACTCTAGAAAAAAGGCTTTTAAATAAAATTAAAACAGGTATCAGCTGTATTGCTCGAAAGTAATGATAACATTGAATATCATTGCTAATGGTATGCATGTCATAATAATTATAATTTTATAATTATATAAATTCAAAAAATTAATTGTAATCCCATTTTTTCCAAGAACCCAAATTAGCATTAAGCTTTAATTATTCCGTAATTTGTTTGAAAAGGTAAATAAAACATATTCAGATTAATTAAAAAGGGTTAATGAAATAAACGGTCCCCAATGAGTTACGTTACAATTTTCCTCCAACATTTTGTGTCTGCCTACCTTGCTCATAAATAATACTAGAGCCAATACATTCAAAGGAAACGATTTGAACATAAATATTTTTACTCCTTTTACTCGAGATTTAAGATCAAAAAAACTGTGTGGTCTTTTGATGTACTTTTCTTTCTAATAATAAATATTTCTGACATCAAACACACAACGCCATCTAGTCCTAAGCTAAGTGGAGCTTGTGTTATGGTACTAGACAACTGATGTAAATATATATATATATATATATATATACTCTTCGCAAAAAATATTTTCAGATCATACAAAGATCTGGTCCGACCCGGGAATCGAACCTGAGACTTTAAGTACAGCAGTCGCATGCGCTACCACTGCGCCAACGAGGCAGTCACTTTGTGTAACCCAAGTTTTTACAACGAAGGACAGATTTCTAACATTAGTGTGAATTACTGTAATACAAAGAGCAATAGAATGTAAGTCGGTTATAAAAGCAAAACTAAATTCGTATCGTGGGAGAGCCATGCTTCGGCATGCATGGGTCGGCTCGACCGGAGTGATCTCTCTCTTGATCCACGGTCTTACAGGAAACCGGTGCAAAACAGCCCTAGCTATGTTTCACCGAGTGAGTGAGGATACCGGAGCCCCATACTCCCTCCTACCTCTTCCCTATCCCCCAAAAGCCGTCAACGCACTTGTGACGACTGCGGGTATCCATGGGCGGTGGTAGTCGCTTACCATCAGGCTATATGTCTGCTCGTAACGTAATATGTTGTACACGTTCAAAAAAAAGGCTGGGTCTCCGCAACTCGACGACTTCAGTGCGCCTATTTTGCATGGGCCTATGTAGATAAAGTTTTAAAATTTAAAAAAACAATTGCTAGTGGACTGGAGCGATAAAAAATATTCTGAGGACAAAGAGGATAAATCACAAGTACCTGTTAAAGTTGTTCATAAATATAAGGACAATTATAAAAATACGAGGGAAACTATATGTCTTTTAATTTTCTGTTTTAACTTTTCTTTTACAGCAGTAAAAACACAAAGGAACAAACCGAATAATTTCCCGCTCGCTTCTTACAGCAATACCCTTTCAAATGTTACACAATAAAATGAATGTTGTTAAGAGCTGGTAGAATTCTCGTTTTAGAAACAACAGTTAAAGATACGGGCAACGGTTAAGGTCTAAAATAAATAAACAATCTAAGCAGTACAAATTTATTTCTCACCACAGACATCTTGCTACTTTTCGTTCGCCATTTCAGTATACATTATTACAATACCAGGATTAGATAATTTTGCACTTGAATTAGTATTACGGTTTTACCTTCCTATATGTTCACTGCATTATTTCTCAGTATCAAAACATTTTCATATGGGCTATAAAATTTCTCAAGGAAATCTCTTTCGTATTACGGTTTTCGCGGTAAAAAATAAACAATCTAGGCAGTACAAATTTATTTCTCACTTTTTTTTTTTACTTTTTTTTATAAAATAGGTGGCAAACAAGCAGGCGTATCGCCTGATGGTAAGTGATTACCGCCGCCCATGGACACCCGCAACACCAGAGCCGTCACAAGTGCGTTGCCGACCTTTAGGGGATGGGGAGGGGGAATGAGGGAGGGGTTGGGGTATGCGCCTTCGGTATCCGGTATTGCTACTTTTCGCCATTTTAGCATACATTATTGCCATACCAAGATTACATCATTAGTATTACGGTTTTACCTTCCTATGTGTTAACTGCATTATTTCACAGTATCAAAACATATTTTCACATGGGCTATAAAATATCTCAAGGAAATCTCTTGCCGCTATTTATAAAACACACACATTCAAGTCAACAGACACTTCAGCTTTACTATATGTAACGCTACTACATAATGCACACGACTCCTCTATTACGGTTTTCGCGGTAAAAAATAGCCTATGTCCTTTCTCAAGAATCAAAGTATATCCATGACAAGAGTTTCTTTCGAATTTATAATATCAAGTATGGATGAAGAGTGTTTTTATTCTTTAATTAAGATAACATTATTTGATTATAATGTTACCAATATTTACATGTTTGTACATGTTGCCACACATTTTTAATAACGTGTAAGAAACGATAAAACTTTATTTACGTAAGTAACGTAAATTAACGATACATAAAAAACTTTTATTTTAAAACAAAACAATCGCGTAAACTCACTTTCTTAAAATACTATTAACGATTCGTATTGTTCAGATGTCGCTATAAACTTCACTATATCACTTTCTAAATAATCTAGTGTCTACAACTTAATTAATTGTATTCGAGATATTATTTTCAACACGTAGGAGCCGTCGCTATTACCAATATCGATGTTTGATTTAATATAATACTAACATTTTCTTTGGAGTACTTTAGGTTGAATAAAAAAATAATGTGAATAAACGTTAAAGTCTAAAGGTTAAAGTGACGTTAACGTACACAGGTCAATCCATGCTCCACAAGCAAGGATGATTAATGGCCTCGTGGAGTCCTCTTGGAGAAAATAACTATTTCTCATCTTATCAAACTGCTGTCCAAGCGAAACTGTCTCTGGCAGTCGTGTACCACTAAGTGCTTACACACCAATAACCTTGGATGACGATTTTATTAGATATTTTTGATGTACACACTTGTACGACTATATTTAAAGTTTAAATTTAGTTGGCGGTGTTTGAATTACGTTCATTTATATAAAATACGACTACTTACTCGTGATATGTGACAATACTGCCTTACAGGAAACCAGTTTTTCATTGGTTTCGCCAAAAGATTGAAGTTATTAGAGAACTAACTACCTTCCATGTCTGACTTTAGTGAAGAGAGCACGGCTGCAATTGATGCGTTTTGCGTTCATAAGAAGACCTTCGAATTACTCAAATCTCTATGCTTTGTCAATAAACTAGTCTTAAAACGATTTATTTTGATTTGTTTACTTGTTACATTTAATAAAAAGTACCCTACGTTACTACTAATACCTTCAAGTTCAATATGTGCACAAAGTTTCATGATGATCGGTTAAGTAGTTTTCGCTTGTAAGCGTAACAAACAAACTCACATACACATTTATAATAATTACGATATTCGTACTATAGTACTTCTAGTTCTAGTATTCATCATATTATAAAATTAAAAGTAACTCTGTCTGTATGTTACGCATTCAAGGCTAAACAGCAGCACCGATTTTAATCAAATTTGGCATGGGGATACTTCGATTATTGAGAAGGCATAGTCTACTCTTTACCGCATAACCGATAAACACGCGGATGGATTGACGGGCAAAAGATATTTCTATTTAAATTAAATACCAACCACCTCAAATATTTACGTAAACAGTAATTTATTTGGCTGATGCAACCTACATGTTATCTTTACTTAAGTGTAGGACTGAATAACTAAATCAACCTGTGTCTTTTCTGTTACTTTACGATATAAAATATTTCGAATTCATTTTATGTTAGATCATCTCGGAAAATCAGGAAAAAATGCTGTAAAGGTAATAAAGTTTTATCTCAAAAGATATAAAAAGGGCAAGATTGCAGTAAATTGACATCGTATAATCGCATCTACCACCGTAAAAAGGCGATCAATCGCTAAAATATGCAGTCGAGATAACAATATTTTATCCCCTACTCATGGATACTCGATACTGCTCATTTTTTCTATCAAATGGTTTGTAATGACCATTAAATACTTAGAAAAAAGAATAAAAAGTGGTATTACTAGTGTAGAAAATTAAACAAGTCATTAATTCACGAGCACCAAACGGTGACGTGTGGTATCTTGGAGTCAATTTGATGGTAACTATAATAATAATAATCCCTTTATTGTACACCAAGGTAACACAAAACCAGGGGGTACAATTGACGGCCTTATCGCCCAAAGGCAATCTCTTCCAGGCAACTATGACTGTAACAGGTTTTTTGCCAGGGCCTCAAGAGTTATCGGGGTAGGGACGCAAGTGCTACAAAGCGCGCGCGCCCTTTCCTGCACAGGAAGGGGCCCTCTACAAACCGTAAATGGCCTGAGGTATGTCGAGGGTCCAGGGATTTCCTTTTGAGGATGCACCTGGTTCTCGGGCTCCTAGAACCCGAGACGGCGTGCGGTTTTCGTCAGTTCGAGTCCGACATTGGCACCAGTCTGTGGCATCCTGGTGGATTTCCGTACAAAAAAGAGCCTCAAGTGTTTCCTACAAAGTAAAAATCTGCCTACTCCAGTAAACTGAGTCTTTTGTTGTGTCATGCGACTACACTGATAGAAAACTGTCAATAAGTTTCACTTATGTAAAGTGTACTTGAAGCAATTAGTGAAAACGTTGAATGAAACTTTAACAACATATCTGTAACAAAAATAGTATCTTTTCTTTTCAACTAGGTACATAAACAAAAACACTTTATTAACTAATTAACAAAATCTATGTTGGTTTCTTTTCAAATTTTTTCTTGTCATAGTGCTGTTACTCATTTCATTATTGACTGTTGCACAAAACTTTGTTTTATAAAAAAGTAAGTAATCACTTGACAGCACGGTCGGCACAGTGGTTTAAACAGTCGCCACGATTGCTACAGTGCCAGGTGTTTTAGATTCAAATCCCACTTGAGACGAGACCACACTTTGTTCAATCCGTAAATTATTGATCAGAGTCTGGGTGTTCCTTGTGTCCATTTCATGCATATTAGTAGTTTCCTGCGACCCAGGATGAATGTTCCTAACGCGAGGATAGTCTATTTTAAATACAATAATTACTTATATGGGCAGGCCGCCGTGTGCAAAAAAATCTATGAATTTTTTAGAAGCACTATTAAGTATAAAATTCATTTTTGCATACAATAAAAATGAATAAACAACATAAAGGTTTTGAATTGAACATTTTGATATAAATCAGCTTAAAGAAGATGCTCGATATCACGCGCTTAGAGAAACTACAAGCAAATAATATGCAAGCTTCACAGCTGCGCGACTAATTCTGCATAGACAAGTTCAATAAGAGCCAGATGTCATATTATTGTTATTAAAATATCACAGTCTGGAGCATAAATGGTACATGATGGACATATATCCTCTAATTAAATGAATTTCCTGGCTTCTGGTTATTGGATCTGTGATAATGCTAATAAATACGACTTTAAATAAATCTTATAGTACAAAAATGATGTAAGAACGGAACACCTATAAATTTATTTTGATCGCATAGGTAAATAATAACTAGATTTATTATGGAGATGCAATCGTGTAATAAAATCTGTTTACAGTAAAGTTGAGTTGAAATTAAAATATAAAAGACTATCATCCTTGGTTACTATTATATACTTATGATATTACTGCTAACATACTTTTGGCCATATAAATAAACAAAATAGTAAAATGGTCACTAACTTGAATAACAAGTTTTCAAAATAAATATTTCGGGTGGCACCGAAATCTGTTGTAAAATCGGTGAAGGCAAGCGCTGATTTAAAAACCTTATGGTATTAAGTTAGGTAGTTATTTACCTATAAACGAAAATATGAACCACAAATGGTTAATTTTGATTAGAGATAATTATTAATTATTGTTAATAAAAACTAAACGGTCATGAGATCATTTAAACTCAAATTAAATATGATCGTCTTAACACAAATTGATTAAATAATAAATAATTGGTTACACATAGAGCGATATAGGCACACGATATAAATATTAACTGAAATACAATAAATCATAAATTAAATAAAAGAGAACTATTATGACTCAGGAGTGACCCATGTCACAATTAAGAAGTGTGGACGGAGCGAGATGTGAAGATAAACTGTCCCCTGATTCCGATCGCGCCGTTACTTATTTTCTTTACATTTCTTTATCATATTTTTAACCGACTTCAGAAAAGGAGGAGGTTCTTAATTCGACTGGTTTTTTTATGTTTTTTACCTCATAACTTTCGACTGGGTGAACCGATTTTGATCATTCTTTTTTTTATTTGAAAGCTAGTGCTTCCCGTGTGGTACCATTTCAATTTACTTCAGAGCGTTAGTTAGGTTTTTTTGTTGTTAAAATTTGTGATTATTGACAATTTTGACAGAACTTTCTACTTGACCATTTGACTTTAAATGATATGAGGTAGTAACCACGTTTTCTATATCCCATAAATGTAAAAAAATCTTAAATCCTATAGACTGAAAAGTAGGACCACCATCAGAGACGAATGACAAAGGTATTCCATGACGAGCAAAGATAGATTTCAAAAGTATATTTACATTCTTAGATGTACTGTTCTTTAATAAGGCAATTTCTGTGTATTTAGAATAATAATTTGTGACAATTAAATAACATAAGTTATCAAAATACATTAAACATAGTGGTAAATTAAAAAAGTGCAATGGCTATCTTCCATTTTTCAGGCGACTTATCCAATCTTGTGGCTAATAAATATAAATCTAGTTGCTGATACCAATTCTCCCACGCCTCTGCGTTATTATTTGCGGCATCAAAAGAAATATGAATTTTTTTTAGAACTGCCTCCATACTTTAGACCATTTGACGAAAACCGATAGAAATTTCTAAAAAAACTTGATTTTCTTTCCATACATTGACATCTGACACAATGTTGTGTTTGGAGGCTTCAGTAAAAGACACCTTCAGGATGTATTTTGTTTATTCAGTTCACACCGCGATATATATTGTTAAAGATCGTCTTCTTTTGATAAAATGGCAACCAGCCGGATCACTTGAATCAGCTATTTCTGCCAATGTCTAGTAATTATAGTCTTCACTTCTAAGCCTTCGAGTCTACAAGTCGTCGTCGGGATGAAATTAATGATAAAAAACAAAAAACGATCAGATTTCGACTAGGTAAAGATCACAGACGTGTCTTAGCACCAACATTGACATAAAGGAAGTGAGATTCCATGACAGACTCTAGTGACGTTACATTCTTCATACTAATTACAATAAGTAACATAGGGATGCGATTTCCCAACATTTCTCTGTCGCACAGGTCGCACTATGTGGATGTTGTATATATACATCCGCTTCAAAACCCAGGTTGCTCCAGTGGTTGAAATTCGTCGAGGTCGCGCAAGATAGTTTGTTACTACACACTATTACTGTCAATAAATTGACACTAAATTGTGACTCGTGTGGCACATGCTTTGGAAAAAAATAAATTACCGTTCTTAAGCGATATTACACTCTAGTCCGCCTACCGAAGTAAGAAATGTTAAAACTGCCATTAGGTAATCTGTTGAGCCTCAAATAAATCGGTAAAGTTTTGCACTCACAAACAACAAAACACACCTAGATACATATAAAGCCACTAGAGTACGAAACTTTCATATACGCAGCAATTCTATTTTGGTTTAGTTTTGACCAAAGTCCCTATACGTGTGCAATATCGCTACCCGAGAATATATTTCAGAGTTTTTATATTCTGGTGCCACATGCGCGAATGTATCTACATGTCGTTGTCACTTTTTTATTTACGAGATGAACAGCGTCCCCGTAGACCCAACACGAAGTGAATTGGCATCAAATCGAAGGACGTGCAATAGTAACATGTTGAATTTAGTGCACAAACCCTGAATCCACAGTAGTGTACTCACAGGAAGTAATTCATTTCTTGGTACTCAGAGCGATGACTACAAAACAAGAATTAGATAGATACTGCGAATAATATATTGGTTTAGAATGCATATTATCAAACAATATTTTACAAATTTAACTAAAACTTATAAGGTAAGTAGATTATCAGTTTCGTATCTTTATAAAAATATGTTTCTATGTAAATATGCATGAAGTTATTTTTTTTTTCTTATTTACTCCAATGAACTTCACTTAGAGTAAAAGTGGAGCTCCATGATAATTTTCATCACAACTTTGGAAAGGCTTCATCTCACTTAAGCATCTTATTAGTCTAGTTGTTAGTGACGCTGATTGCTAAGCCATTGGTGATGAGATCGATTCCCATATATGTTAAAGCAAAATAATTTGTTCTGTCTATTATCCTTACTAATGTTATCAATGCGAAAGTAACTCTTTCTGTCTATCTGACTGTCGTGCGTTCACGGTAAAACTACTGAACCGATTTAAATGAAATTTGGTACACAGATAGTCAGCCTGAGGAAGGACATAGATTAGGCTACTTTTTTGACATGGAGATACTTTGATTCTTGAGAAAGGATATAAGCCGCGGGCAAAAGCTAGTAATATTATAAAGAGGTAAAGTTTGTGAGTTGTATGAATCTGCTAAACCGATTCTGAAAAAAAAAATACCAATAGAAAGCCATCTTATTTGCGAGTGGCACGAGCCGTGGGCATTTTTTTTATTTTGAAATATTTAAGTATGTTAAGTATCAATCTGGTTACCAAAAGTACAAACTTTCCCTAGTTTTGGACCTAACTACTATTATTTAGGAGTATTCTCCTTCCTATTGATACTGGCAAAGAAAATTTAATAATAAATATCATATTCCTGAATCAATTTTACCTGAAAGCAGTTATTTCAAAAACTATTTAATTTTATACCTACTTCCTTTAAGTTGGGATCTTTACTGCTCACAAGAAGATTAGTGTGTTTTCCTTCAAGTGCACGGGTTCAAGAGAAACAGCTGTCAGCTTAGTCGTGCAAACAACCATATGGTTCTAGATGGGAGAGCTATGCTTCGGCATGAATGGGTCAGCTCGACCGGAGTGATACCACGGCCTCACAGAAAACCGGTGTGAAATAGCGTTTGCGCTGTGTTTCACCGAGTGAGTGAGGATACCGGAGGCCCATACCCCAACCCCTCCCCCCATCCCCTTTCCCATCCTCCAAAGGTCGGCAACGCACTTGTGACGCCTTTGATGTTGCGAGTGTCCATGGGCGGCGGTAATCGCTTACCATCAGGTGATACGTCTGCTCGTTTGCCAACTATTCAATAAAAAAAAAAAAAAAAAGATCGACGATTTCTTTTCAAGTTAGTTTGGTTTTATTTTACAACTAGCTGACCCACGCAACCTCGTTTGCGTCTTATATTGCCCGTAGCGTAAAATTTTTCCCCCGTTTTTGAAACATTCTTCATTGGTGCTCCGCTTCTATTAGTAGTGTCGTGATGATATATAGCCTATAGCCTGCCCGGATAAACGGACTATCCAACGACGAAATAATTTTTCAAATCAGTCCAGCGGTTCCTGAGATTAGCGTGTTTAAACAGACAAACTCTTCATCTTTATTATTAGTATAGAGTATATAGATTAGTATAGATGTAAATTATTTTAGTCTAAAAAAAATCTTTAGATATTAAATGTTTGTTAAGGAATTGAGACAAATATCTGACCAAATATAATCTTGCAATTCAACCTAAAATATGTATTAATAAACACGTTTTCAGATTATAACAATAATTAATTTGAGATATTTCACGCACGACGCGGGCGGTCCGATGTCAGGATTTATCAAACTAGACAAAGCTTGTATTGGAATAACTAAACTGCTGGCAAACTTAAGTGATATGCAATCACTGAATAAACCCCAAATTTTACATATTTGAAATCTATATATACATATATATATTTACAAAACAAGTAATTACACAAGCTCATCGACTGGATAGATAGTCTCGGGATCAATAACCACCACACAAGTTACTAGAATTCGCAATAAAAGTACAGTTGTCTGTAACGAATTTATTTGAACCAAGTACATAAACAGAATAAACAAATTGTTAGCCAAATTGTGCCTATCAACACTTTTTTTTGTGCCACGTATTAAGTTACAAAAATATGTTGGACGCTATCCAAGGCTACCCACGAAAAGAAGTTACGACAAAATAAATTTAACAATCAGAGTCGTTTGCCGGTTCTCTGTACAATAGTGATTGAAATAAAAAGACTGAGAGTAGCTACTCGTAGCATACTTCTTTTTATGTAGTTGACAGTATCTAATTACTTGGGATGTAATGTTCTATTTAGCTCGGAGAACGTAAGTGACTAGGGTAGAATGTATAACGCGACACAAATACAGACAAATTAAATAATATGTGCAAAGTTTGTACTTCATGAGTACAAGAAAATAAAGGAAATATTATTATAAGAGTTTAGAAAAGTAATAGAAGTTAATACAGTGTTATTGTTTCAAATAATATTAATCTTTTACTAAAGTCAATAAATGTGGTTTTAAATTTATTTATTTTATATTCTTGATATACAAACAAAAGACACTTAACTATAAGGGTGTTTATAAGTTTACGTTGTTTAATCTTTGTATTACAGACAGCATCTTAGAGCCAGCTTTTATTAGAGAGCTGATGAAAATATTATTAATTATTATCAATATTAAAAAGTAGATCCGTTTGTCCGCCCTCGGGCTACTTTTCAAACGGTAAGTGCTAGATAGACCTTGCATGGATATGTGTATTTAGCACGTCCACAACGGGCTAAAATAAAATAACAATAATACTAATTTTTTTAGGCAACCTCCGCTACACCTAAATTGTGAATGATTTTTTTTTCTCGCGTCTGCCTCATATTGTTGGGTATTATTACATAATTCTTTAAAAACATTGAGATGTTGCTAAGACTATTTTTTAATTAAGGTGTTCGTTTGCGCGATATTCAACTTAAAGGCACATTTTTTTGTTAAAATAGAGCGTTCCTCTCTCTCTATCTCTTAAAGCTAAACGGATTATGATAAGAACGAAATTAATGATAGTTGTTTATGTGATGAACTTTGGAAAACTATAACGTCTAAGATAACTTTCTTAGTTCAGTATTTTTTTCTTTTATTTATCACTTAATAATACAAGATATAAAAATAAGTCATAATACGATATTTAATTTTGTGTTTATTATTTCATCATTTATCATGTTAATGTTTATATTTTTCGATTGTTGCCATTCGCAGTGAGCATGGTGACCCCACTCTTAAATTTTACTCACGCTTTCCATCAGCCTGAGTAGAGTCATTTTGGCCGGCTTTAAATAATAAAAACTATTATTCTTCTACGATCTATTTATTACTATTTGAAGGTCTCTCGCTCGGGTCTCCTCTCAGCTTCCAGCTTCACGACTGTTATCCTATGATAAAAACTGGGACCGACTGCGTAACATGAATCACGGAGACGCTCATGGTTATATACCAATAGCGGTCACCCATCCAGGTACTGACCATCGTTGCTTACCTTCGGTAATTGTTTCTAATCAGAAAGTGCAACTGGGCTATGAGTGCCTCTTTCTATTTGAAGGATATTTATAAAAACCGTGGTAAGAATTAAAAGATGTTCATTAGTGAAAAGTGGGGTTTCGGCAATAGCATGTCACACATAGGTTAAATCTCAAATAAGGATTCAGTGACTATTTTGTACAAAGGATAAAGTAGCCTAATCTAAATAGTATACGCATATGGTAGTTGTCTGTGAAACCTCAAGTGAATAACAACACGCTTATGACACCACCGTGTTATAAAGCGGTGAATAAGACCCTCGAAATTATACGTAATTAACATCATATGGATCTTAGACACACACAAAGCTTTTAGAAATAGGTACGATAAAGTCTTTATGGAATATATGCATGGTAGGATACTCAGTGGTTATTCTATCTATTGACTGCCTCGGTGGCGTAGTGGTAGCGTATGCGACTGCTAAGCTTAAGGTCTCGGGTTCGATTCCCGGGTCGGACCAAATGTTTGTATGATCTGCAAATATTTGTTTCGGAGTTTGGGTATTTTCTATGTATAATATGTGTGTATTTACAAAAAAAAAGTATACAAGTATTTATATCAGTTGTCTAGTACCCATTACACAAGCTCTGCTTAGCTTGGGACTAGATGGCGTTGTGTTTTAGATGTCCTGTGAATATTCAATGAAATATTGACAAACGAGCAGATTCTGATGGTTATTTGATGTTGAGTGAACATTAAATCTCGGAAACATGTTACTGCGATCAATATCAGCATTATCTCAAACAAAAGTCGTCCAATGCACTGACAACACATATTCTTCCCCCAAAGCTCTTTATGACAAACGGTCCGGTGTAGCTTGCATCCAACGGGCTTTCCTAATTAAGCAAGTGTGATAAGCGTGTGTCGTAAAGGCAGGCAACGAATGAACTTGTAAAGCTTGAGTAGCATGTGTCCGTAAGGGATGGTAGTCACCATAGGGTTACCTTTATGTCCATAACTGTCCTATACCATACATAAAACATAAATAATAATAATATAATATTTTAGACATTTATCACACAACGCCATCTAGTCTCAAGCTAAGCACAACTTGTGTTATGGGTACACAAATACTTTATTTTGTAAATAAAGACATAGTATACATAGAAGACAGCCAAACTCCGAAACAAATTTTTGCAGAGCATACAAACATTTTGTCCGACCCGGGAATCGAACCCGAGACCTCAGGCACAGCAGTCGCATACGCTACCACTACGCCGCCGGGGCAGTTAAAATAAAGAAGGAGTATACATTGACAGACATACATTTGAGTTAAAGATGGTTTAACAATAAATACGTCTAGTAGAATGTATAATATACTTGGCGTTAACGTCCCATTATCTATTCTGTTGGTTAACTAAAACCGTTCGTCTAAGTTTCCCAGAATACGTACTGCTTAATATTGGTTCTAACATTCTCGTTGCCTCGTTGGCATCTATTATCTTGTAAAGTCACATAAACTTGTTTAACTTGTGTCTCGGTACAACAAATTTCTCACTTTGACATATTCAATGTGTATCTGTTCAATCGTTTGTACCAGTATAAAGTCATTACGGGAAGTTTTCACTGTAGGCGTATTCACAAACATTATTACCGTCATGTTTCGTTCTTATTTGTTAATACTTCTTGATTATATCTTCAGAGTAAATACATATTTATTCAACTTCTATAATTCTAAGAATAACAAATGAATATGAATCAAAAGCCATTCGGCAAAATACGGCTATCTAATAACCGTGTTCTGTCTAACTTAGAATTACTAAAACTTTTAATCTACTACAGACGATTCGTATGGGTGAAATTTCTCTTAAAAAGATTAGTTTTATTAGTTACTAGCTGACCTACGCAACCTCGTTTGCGTCTTCTATTGCCCGTAGCGTAAAAAAAAGCCTCTGTTTTTGAAACATTCTTTATTGGTGCTCCGCTCCTATTAGTATTAGCGTGATGATATATAGCCTATAGCCTTCCTCCTATAAATATTTTTTGAAATCAGACCAGCGGTTCCTGTCATTAGCGCGTTCAAATAAACAAAAAAATCAAACAAACTCTTCAGCTTTATAATATTAGTATAGATAAGATGGTACCTTATATCGAGTAAATATGGATGTAATGAGCATTTGCATGCCATTAACACTATTCAGAATTGGTTTCTGCTTGCCTTGCTTGCCTGCCAAACTGTCTCTTAATTCACCTACATGGAGGTCGTTAAGAATCCTTGTGAGAGTTTGAAAAAATATTTTCGACGACGAAAATATGTATTCGTTTTTGTTTTTATCAATAATCCATCTCGTTAATATGTAAAAGTTTATTAATTTACAGGTTATTTTGATATTTGATGTTGTTCAAAATAAGACAATATTTGTTGTGCTCATTATTAATATTTCACAGCGCACCTGACGTTTACATTAAACTGTACACAGAGAGTACTGAGACATATAATTAACTACACATCCCCGTGCATTCAGGATATTTAAATGTAATTTACTCGTGATAACGAGCGCTCTCAGGTTCTTGTGAAAGCCAATAAGAGGCCAACAAACTTAATGTCGAAACAGAAGAATACGGAAATAGCAGAAGACAGATGAAAAGTTAAGTAAAAGTAGTGAAATAATAATGTTACGCACACACATTTATACTTTAAATGTAGTGTAATAGACTTTTATTTTTGTTTATGTGAGTGTGGGGCTCCGGTAAAATCAGTCCCTCGGTGAAAAGAACTTGTTAGAGGTATTTTACGGTGGCAGTCGTACCACTTGATATGACCCGTCATGGGTACGTCAACGGGTGCAATAGTTAAGTCAATTTGTGGAACACCGGGATAGTTTTAATTTGGTAAAAGTCTGAGACACCCTTTCGACATGCAATTTTCAGGGCGAAGGATATAGAAATAAATATAAAAATATGTAAATTTTTGGTCCGTTGATTTCTTTTTTCTTTATTGAAAAGACTCTCGCACTAGGAATATGTAAAGTTTTGTTGCATGTGGGATTTTAACTCACAACACAAGGCGTAGTAAAAAAGCGGCGACGTGGGGACCGCTTAAACCACCCCTCTATCCAAGTTGTCTGTATGTTACCCTTCGATAAACAAATATATAAAAATCTAACATTAATTTCACTAAAATGACAATTAATTTTATAGAATTATCTATGGACGTAAATGCAATACTGGTAGCAAATTTTATAGTTTGAAATATTTACACAAATTTAAATGCAGCTGCATATTGAAAATATTTGTCCAAAACAATTTCACTACAAACACGGGTATATTGGAGGTACCAAATATTGCAGATAATGCGTGTGGCAGTAATACAATGCATTGTGTTAATTTAAAAAGCTCTTTTATTCATTGAAGCTTCCTCCTATTTTCATTTCATATTTAATTCAATTATATAATAATTAATAATGTCGTAATATTGAAAAATATTCCTCGTAATTCTGCTATGGTCTTAGGAGGACGTTAACCTATGTTAACGCTCCTGTATATTTTATATTTTAATAGCAGAGTTTTCTTAGTATTTAGATAACTACTTTCACTGATAAATCATTCACAGTGCAAGCTGCATTCTTGTGGAACTCCTTGCCGGAAGCCGTAAGTTAGGCATAGTCAGTGAATAATTTTAAGAAACTCGTCAAGGATCACTATCTCTCTATGTTCTTTACGGACATGTATATGTATGTATTTATATTTCTATATGTATTTAAGTGTAGATGTGTGTATGTAGGAAATACTAGTTTTATAAGTGATTTGTAAATGTGCACCACAAACTACACATTACTTGGTATAGTATAGCTGTCTACGATAAGGCCGTCCATTGTACTACTGTTCTTATTCATGTACCTATATTCGACATTGTTCTTTTAATATTAAGGTGTGCAATGCTATCTAAATAACATTCTAATAAAACTAACTGAACAGTTATATAAGTACGTAAAAGTTTAGATATGCTACATGAAATTCTAATTTTTCAAAATAATATAAGCATACATATATATTTAAAAGTGATTTCATTCAAAGGATAGATTAATTTTAAAAAAAGGAAACAGAATTTCCAAATTTAGATTGACGAGGGAATCCGCGGCAATGCTAGTAGAGACTTCACGCCTGTCTTTGTTATTTCAATCTTCTTTAGAAATACAAAATTGGAAAACGATTTGCGATAGCAAAATTAAGTTAACAATAAAACAACATTTCGCACCAAAGTAAGTTTGGACAAGATAATTTCTACCTGTCCCTATTATTTCCTTCTTATAAACACGCCTTTATATTTTTATATTTGTGTGCGAATACGCAAATTGCTGAAGCCCTTTGGAATAAATATTTACGTTATTATTTCACATTAAATACATATATATACAAGCTTGTGTAGGTGAAAAATTGTAAGAGATTCAATTGTATGATTTTGTGACAAAACGTAATGGTATGCTATAAGTTTTATATTATATGTCTTCCTTTTGTACTTTAATATTATCTGAGTTGAACGTCGGCATTCTCTTTTGTAGAGGATTTCGGTCGGATGGGTTATGACGAAGCGGCCTGACACAATTTCCAAATTCCGCTTTCTTTTCAATTTACTATTACCTAAATATAAATTACCTGATATATCTCTATCTTTTGATACTAAGGAACTGTGACCTGGAACATATTCCAGGTCACAGTTCCTTAGTATCAAAAGTTTAGAGAAGAGGTGAAGTGTAGGTATATCTGTTACGTCAATAAACAAATTTTGCACATTCATAATCAAGTAACTATTGTTTATTTATTACTAGCTGAGCCCCGTGGCGCTTCTTATTTTCTGAAAGATTTTTATATTCTGGTTCATAATCATGTTTGTTTATTACAAGCCAATTTCGCAATTTAAACTACTAAAACCCAACAGGGTGTACTTAGTGGTTCTGTGTAATAGAAGTTGTGTGTGTATGTGGTTTAACAAGCTCCATTGTGCACATGCACTGCGATCTTGTCGCTTTGTTACGCATGATATCCACACAGTGAACAGCCCGCAACTACAAGAGCACCTTGTACTTGTACGCCATACAAAGCCACAAGCTCTTCGAGAGCCTTGTATCTATTTGTGGTCTTAAATTAGCATATCTTAATTGTAACATAACAATACTCTTCTAATGATGAACACGTTGATAACAAAGTAAAATGGTTCAACATTGATAAACACGGCGCTGAAATACTGTAGGCGAATGAATACTTAAAGTTACATAACAGACTGTCTAATAAATCAACTTGTGAATTGAATTTTTGCACACAGAACTTCAAAATGAATTTTGTCACAGATAGCTGAAAGTCCACCTAACACTGAAACTGCGAATTGCACTATCCAGACACCAACTAAAAGTAACAAGTGTATTCCTCGATTTTAAGCAAACTTTACAAAAATTTCAATATGTTGAATAGAAAACGGCAATTTGTTATAAGTGCCATCGTGTAAAGTTGTGCAGTTTATGTGAAAAGTTGTAGACACGCTGTAGAGCTCTAGTGCCTGGCAAACTTAAGGACAAGTGCTGGCAACGTGACGTTCTTCTTTAGTGCTTTGAAATCTTACCTAGACAAATATACTTCATGCTTCGCTGCAACAGGATTTCCTTGTTTCTAATATGAGCTCCAAGTCCAATGTTCATGATTATGTAAAATTTGTAAGTTTATGCAACTGCAAAGTGCGCCACGAAATGTAAATTTTCAGTGTTATTTAAACTTATTAGGATAAGTTTACAAGAGTTACAAAATTAACTTTTTAAGTTATAAGATTATGAGGCGTATTTTGTTTACATTTATTACTTTATCAATATTTTCAAGACTGTCTGTATAAATTGAGTTGAACGTCAAATGTTTATAAATACCAATTTAAAGTTTAATATTGAGTTTATTCAATCAAGTTATAAATTGCAGAATCTTTCAAAGAACGAAGAAGGGAGCGATTAAAGTATGAACATTGAGGGTCCAAAACAAAAGTTTTTGACGTCAGCATTAAAAATTTCTCTCAGATACTTTCTGAACAAAATATACCTGAACGTTCAAATCAATATATTTGAGTGTTTTTTAATAATATCAATTGGACGACAAGGAAAGAGGGTGACTTTTTATGATACATTTTTGAAACATTTATCTTAATAAACCATTACAAAGAAAAGTATATAAGTATTTATATCAGTTGTCTAACACAAGCTCTGCTTAGTTTGGGACTAGATGGCGTTGTGTGTTAGATGTCCGGAACAGTTATTTATTTATATATGACAGATAAAGATAAAAAAGGAAACACAAAAAAGTATTGTCCTTAGTCCAGATATTGTAGAGCTTTCTTACTAAACCTAAAGGGCTCAGCAACACAAAGACAGTTTATACCAACTTATTTACTCACTAGCTAACCCTACTTTCTACTATTGCCTGTAGCGTAATAATATTCCCCTGTTTTTTAAACATTCTTCATTGAGGCTCGGCTCCTATTAGTCTTAGCGTGATGATATATAGTTTTTAGCCTTCCTCGATAAATGGACTATCCAACATTGAAAGACTTTTTCAAATCGGACCAGCGGTTCCTGAGATTAGCGCGTTCAAACAAACAAACAAACAAAATCTTCAGCTTTATAATATTAGTATAGATATCTTATTTATTTATTTAAAAACTTTATGCACTTTATATTCAGGTATGTATTCTCTACTAGTCATTTTTTGGATTGTGTAGAATATAATAATAATAATAATAATAAATCTCTTTATTGCACACCAGATAAGTAACAAAATTAACTTGACTACGAAAACTTAAACTAGGGAAGTACAATTGGCGGCCTTATCGCCCGGAGGCAATCTCTTACAGGCAACCATGCATGTATTTTGTTTTCAGTGTTGTTGTAAGTTTGTTGTAATATACAAATTATTATTAAGAATTTCCCCTAAGCTACAAAAGTAATATTAGCATTAGAATTTAATTGAAGTTCAAAATTAGAATATTTTTTTAGTAAAGATTCAATTACTTGTGTACAACATATACTTTTGTTTTTTTTTGGAAATGGTTAACTATCATTGAAATCTACGCATTTAATTTACAAAAAATAATAATATGTGAATAACGATATCTTAATATGAATGTCATGGGGTATGAAATGTATGGGGGCGTGAAATATGTACTGTCAAGGATTTATTAATTTTTATTATATCAGTGCATTATATTATTTTATTACATTTTTTAACTTTACAATGTTTGTATTAAAGCCATATTAAAAACGTTAAAAAAAAAGGAATTTTTCAATTTACCTTGAATATAAGTGATAGAAACGAAGTGACATGTTATGTATATTTATTTCGAGTATCAACAAATCAAGGAAAATACACACACATTTAAGCTATTTTATTAACGGTCCCAACTTCAGATCTGAGGTCCTGTCAAAGACACTGACACGATCAAATACGGATGAAAGTGGAAATTAGCCAAACGCGAAAATTTTGGTATCGGGAAAAATATGTTTACTCATTTCAGAGGAAAATTCTCTTATATACACTTTTGTCTAATATATTTTAGACTGAGTATGTAATAAATATAAAAGCAAACCCGAAGATAATTAAATTTGTTCATGTGACTTAATCACATTACTTCACTAGTCTTTTTATATATCAAATATAATTTCTAAATAATACGAGTGTAACATTGCCCTGCGGCACGGTGGACCGACGGCTTGAAGAAAATGGCTGGCAACAGATGGATGCGGACTGCCCAGGACAGGGACGGTTGGCGCTCTTAGGCTGAGAGAGAGATAATATTAAAATGTCTACAATAGTATATTGAAAGTAATAATGTCAATAGTACTTTTAAAACAGAAAATAATTTTATATTTTCAACGACAAATAATGTGTAATAAAATTCATCTCATATGCGAATAATTAAAAAGTGATATCATTTAAATAATATAATTAGTTTCGACTTCATTTCCGTATTATAAGTATAAAACAGAAAGCTATGCCAAAAACTCTTAATAATGGAATACCTAATCAAAATAATATTTATCATACTTATTGTACATTCCAACAAAAAGCAACAATGTCTAAATATGGTGCAGAAGTAAATACTTAGAATGTCTATGTCCATAAATACGAAACCAGAAACGCATACACTTTGAATACGGTTTGCAGTTAGAACCGCATCTATGCCGGTTCAATTAGTGTCTTCCGCGTTCACTTCCATTGGTTTTGCATTGCAGAATGAACGTTTGAGTATCTCATACATGTCGAGGTTATTGAACTTACACTACTATTTGTTTACGATACTGAATATTTCACCTTTACATAAAAACGTACGTATCACAAACGTAATGTATTAAAATAAATAGTTCATCATCATCATTATTATTAGTACACTGCTGGATCTAGGGTTCTCCTTAGAAATAAGCTCTTGGCTTGTATACCACACTAGCTAGACGGTTTATGCAAGGTTTGTGTCAAGTTTTCGTTCTTTATGCAATGGGGTTGTCCTAACTGTTTGGTAACTGGTAACTGGTGGTGACCTTTTACGACACCCACGGAATAGGAGTAGGACACTTCGTATTGTTAATCCGTCACCACACGCTCAAAATAACGACTAGTTTTTCAAATAAATAGTTATTAAAATCGTATAACGCGTATGATGATCATTTCTAATTACAAACACGTCGATTAACTACTTACTTAAAGTATCGCTTTGGTAGTTCTTAATTCAAGAAAAGCTGATTCCTGCCTTAAACTCGTACTTAATATGTAGTTTATTTTCTTCTACTAAACTTAAAATAAAAAAATGGTTTAAGGTTATTTCTTCTGTGAGTTTGTAGGACAGCAGGAGTCGATAGTAGGGTTTTGTTCCAAAAATAATTAGACATGAAGAGACGTTCGCCTCAATACAGGAAAGCTTTTATGAGTGTACGCGATGTGTAAACGATAAAGCTTACACCTTTAATGGCTGTTTATATTTGGATATTTGTTACTTTAGATGCAACTGAATAGTTTATGAATAACACCACAGTTATGAACAGTGTGTTGATTTATGGATATTGTAATCTAGACGCACTGTAGTTGTAATATGTAAAGATAAGAAATTGAGAGTCTTACTCTTTTGACCGCGTATTTTTTTTTTATTGAATAGTGGGCAAACGAGCAGACGTATCACCTGATGGTAAGCGATTACCGCCGCCCATGGACACCCGCAAAATCAAAGGCGTCACAAGTGCGTTGCCGACCTTTGAGGGATGGGAAAGGGGATGGGGGGAGGGGTTGGGGTATGGGCCTCCGGTATCCTCACTCACTCTGTGAAACACAGCGCAAACGCTATTTCACACCGGTTTTCTGTGAGGCCGTGGTATCACTCCGGTCGAGCCGACCCATTCATGCCGAAGCATAGCTCTCCCACGGCCACTCCCATATTACTCGTATATATGTTTGTTAAGAGTTCTTTTGATTAAATATGGAAAAATATAAAAGTGGTAGAACGTGATTCTGACATTCATCTGCTCGGTTGTCTCCAACACAATAAAAAAACTAAAGCATTCCTATGGACTGGCTACTAATCCTGATATCAATTAAAGAAACTGTAATTATAGGTTTAGTTGTATAAACGTTTGACTGCGGTCTGTCAACAGATCAAATTATCCCTCTTTTTGTTAGAGGATATAACTTCAGTACTAAAAAACAAAAAAAAGAGATTCACACAAAAAAATATGCAGAAACATCTGAATAGGCAGCTATAGTGCAGGTCATGATGCTGCATTGTCGCATTGTCTGTATTCGCAATGAGTATGATGACCATTAATGACCAACACTCTCGAATTCTGCTTATACTTGCCATCAGGCAGACTACAGCCACTTTGGCAGGCTCTTATAAAAAAACAAAGCTTATGTGTTAGAGATATGTCATTTTTATAGAAAATGTAAAGTAAAATGTAGACAATAAAACCCATAAAAGCACAGAAACCCGTAAGAAAATAAGGATATATGAAAAAATAACCTGTATTAGTCAATAGTAACATATCCAACCTGACACCTTGAATACATAAAACAGATAAAGTGTGTGAACGTTACGACAAAATTCAAATTTATCGCACTCGCATTACATATTCGGAAAAAGAATGGTAATGTCCCTATATTATGATAATAATGCTTATAAATAAGGCTACATTTTTACATAAAATGAGGAGTTGAGGGACTTCAACTGAAGCGTCTCACAATTTTAAGCCACATTTTTGTGACATTGACAGAGTAAGATTCAATTCTGAAAATTAATTTCAACTAGACTAGAGATATGAAACTGTAAATAATATTTTACGTTGAATAATGACGATAATTATGTTGTTGCGTCACTAAGCTAAAATTTTATGAAGCAATTTCTAAAATGCATTGTTTTTAACATATATACATATTTAGATAACGTCTCTTTTTAAGTGTAAAAAAACTAATTTTAGTCTATCTTAAAGTTAAGAACATCTTTTAACGGGTTAATCTGATTTTAAGTGATTTTTAGTTTAGTTAGAGTTTCGAACAACAGAATTAGCTTCTTAGCATCTCATTCACGTTAACTATAGGAGTGTCATGATTCAATACGCATAAGCTCTCGACTGGAGTGATATACGAGTATGAGTGAATTATAGCGTAGCTTGTAAGTGATGTTAGGTTAGTTAACCCCCGGGTTGCTCTCTAGAAAATTTACAATACTTATATGCATTGTGCTGGAAGTTTTCATTATTTTTATAGATAAATGTATCTTTGTTTTAGATTTTTTTTTTTATTGATTTCTAATTAATGACGTGTAATATGTCGCAAAATAACCTACTCTATTTATTATTCTATTATTATTTATTCTATTTTTTCTTGCTATCCTCAGAATCATATCCATATCTGACATTCTGTTATTTTGTAATTTATATTCTATAAACATAACGAATTGCAAAACGAATTAATCTTTCTTTCTAAAGTAACAAAGTTGTTCAACAAGCTTAATTAAAATTCTATAAAAGTTAAGAAAATAATAAAATTATAAAGCCCATAGTACAGACTAATAACTAAGTTGTTATTTCAAAACTAAAGTGCTCTTAGTCTACATAAATAATTAATTGAAAAGACCATGCTAAAGAAATTACTTCGAGATCTATTTTCATTTGAAGAGCTTAAGAGTAAAGAGAAAGCAGATACTATTCTGGTGAAACTATTTTATATTAATTACGTAACTGCAAGTATGTATTTATGTTGTATTAAATATGTTAATCTACAGTATATCATAAAATAATAAAATATCCCTGACTGGTATTAATTTAAATTAATACAGCTTTTGCGAATCCGTTGGCTGAAGTATGTCGGTCGGCCACGTCTCCATACCGACTGATGGTCGCTGGAACCGAAATGTGCTTGAGTGGAGTGGAAAACGTAGTATAGGACACCATACAATACGATGGACCAACGACTTAAAGGATTAAACTGGCAGCGGATGGACGCGAACTGTCGAAGATCAACAAAATTGACGCTCCTTAGGGAGCCTTTCGTTTAGCAGTGGATATATTTCGATAGGCTCTTTGATGATATAATTTTCAGTATAGTACTTATAACTTTTATATTTCGAGAAGAGAAGATCAGAAAGTTTAGTGCAGCAAAATATTTTGGATTTCAATACAAACAAAAAACAAAAGGTGATATTCCATCAAGTCTCTTATCTAGTTTTAGAGGCCACAAGTCCTATAAATCTAATAAATCCAAATACACATGCTAATAGAAACAATTTCTTTTTAATTAGTAAATAAATAGAAAACCGGTTAGTTTTCTTCAATAGCCTCTAAGGAATGAGAAGACCACAACACTCTGTCAAGAAAGTTACTTGAGTCAAAACAATATTTCACTAATATTAGCCATAAAACGGTTTTTTCTGGAAATCGTTCTCACAATCGTACAGGATATATACGACATCTTCCTTTTATGTTTTATTAGACATGATATTTCACGTACGATATTTGAAAAACATGTTGTGAATAAATTATTACCTCTCTTGTATCTCAATAATACATATTACAGCGATATAAATCCACTTCTATAAATATATTACAGTGAAACATTAATTTCATGTTCGAAATATTTATTAAATGTGTATTTTTACCATTTATGTTAAAAGACCACACAACTGGAAAAGTGCATATGCATTTTTAACTGACTTCAAAAAAGGAGAAGGTTATCACCATGGGAGAGCCACGCTTCAGCGTGAATGGGCCGGCTCAACCGGAGTGATACCACGGCCTCACAGAAAACTGGTGTGAAATAGTGCTTGCACTGTGTTTCACCGAGTGAGTGGGGATACCGGAGACCTATACCCCAACCCCTCCCCCATCTCTCTCCCCATCCCATAAAGGCCGGCAACGCACTTGTGACGCCTCTGGTGTTGCGAGTGTCCATGGTAATCGCTTACCATCAGGTGATACTTCTGTTCGTTTGCCTACTATTCAATTAAAACAAATCAATTCGTCTGTATTTTTTAATGAATTAATTTTGATGGTTATTCCAATTAGTCTAGTTTTTGAAGTCAGTTTTTTTGTTAAAATTTATGACTGTACACTGGTAACTTCGTCAATTGTGGACAATACCTCACGTACTTGTGACGCCTCTGGCAACGCCACGGGGTGTCCACGGGCGGCGGTAATTGCTTACCATCAAGAGACACGTCTGCTCGTTTAGCCCCAATTCCATAATAAAAATAAATGTGTAAATAATTAAACAATTTAGTAATTATAAATAATTGTCAATCAATTAATATAAATATTTAAAAACAATAAAACAAAATCAAATCATTCATGTCATTTCTAGTATTGAGAAGAATGATAGTATGCGATACCATCATAAAGGTTATTATTACTGTATTCATAATTACCATATACTAACATTTAGTAAAGACTCATATACACACATATAAGCGGCAAGCAATTTTTGTCAGTTTCAATCAGTTGTTGTATGGTATCAATATTGGATTTTTAACCAACAGCAGCCGGCCAATGTACATGGATATACCCAGGTTCACATCACAATTCTCAAAAAGACGAACATAGAGAGCTGCACCATAAGGCTTCATCGTCAAAACCAATTTAAATCTTAGGCAACTATGACGTTGGCTTAAACTACAGAGAAATCGTTTAGAAGATTAAAGTTAAATTCGTCGTTGAAGCGACGCACAATTTATCCAAAAAACATCACAAAGTCACAATAAAGAAACAAATGATGGTCTCGCAAATTAAAAAGTAACATGATTCCAGAAAGTCCCGTTTGGAAGTCCGTAATTACTTTTTAAACCTATATATTGATTGAATGTGTGATACCTAGTATTAGTATAAAATAATTCATGATCCTATTTCTTATATCACGTTCCCCGAATATGAAGATCATAAAGAAAAGGTCTCTTCAACTAAATTTTAACTGTTTAGGCTTGCTCTTTGTTATAAATTGATAAAAAAGGTGAGCACTGTGTACATTTGATAACTTTGTAGCTATTAATTCATAACTTACAGCCATAAGCCTCTTACAAACTGAAACTCTTCCTGATACCAAAACTCCTATAGCATTTTATTTGACCTGAGAACAGTTAAAGAAATCTGAGAAGTTTTATGAATAATAGCTTTTTGTAACAAAGTCGAAAGCTGTTGGTGACGTTGACGATAAAGCTTTGTAACGTCATTTAGTATGTTTCAGTATTCGCATGTATAGCAAAACCCGTGTATTCATAGTCAAACTTTGATGTTACTTTTCAGTATGTTTGTTTGTAAGTTGTAAAGTTATTAAGCGTGTGGATTCTAACATGATATGTAATATAAGTATGTTTACAAAAAGCTTTTGTTACAGGTTATAAAGTACTGGTCTGACATTTATTACTACAAATGTACCATTTATTATAAAGGCTTTACGAAAACGAGATACGTCAATAGAAAGTTAAAATAATAGTTAAAGATACCTCTTCATGTCTGAGATTGTTGAATTGAGTTATTGTGTACATAATACTAAACTAAAACTATTTGGCATATATGTTCACATATTCGAACTAAATTAACTTTACGTTCTTATTTTTCATTTTAAATCACCACGAAAATCAAAATTTTGCTTAAGGTGGGCAGAATATAATCATATATTAAGCCGAGTTCTCAGTCATGATCCACGACCTGCGCCTCGATTGTCAAATAAAAGGGTCCGCTTGTTCAGTAAATATTTCAATCAATGTTAAAACCTACAATTTCAACCGTTAAATAAATTAGTTACATAACAAACCTACCGTCTTCTCCGCATTGGACTAATTCTCCATTTTGACAAGAAACAAACAAATAAGCCAAGAACAAATCTATTAAATTTACTCGAAAGACAATACTTATTATCCTATTACAGAAGTAAATTAAGAAATTTGAAGATTCCTTCCAATAATTTATTCCTTCTCTTCCAATTACAAGAGAAATAATGTTGCAATTCACAAAATATTTCAACAATAAACTTAAGTTTTTTCTCTTTGTTTTCCTGTTTCGTGGACTGACAAATTTTGAGTGATGTGTTAGTAATTTATTAAATAGCTTTGATGTTGTAGAGTAATTGGAAAGTTATTATCATTTACAACTTTATAGGCCTTCTTTTAGAAATAATAAAGTAACGAATTCCAAGAATTTATTATTATTAGAATTTCTAGAGTTATTTTAATAGCATTATTTGTCGAAACGAATCCGTTACGTAATATGATATAACAACGGTGTTTTAGTAAACAATTCAAAATGATCGTCAGAAGTAACGGTTTTATCTTATAAAGATTAAAATATTAAAAAATCTGAATCAATACATTTGAAGTGACTGCACATTCAGTATGTATACAGCCTGTTTATATACAGTGACTGTGTTAACAATTACACTGTATATAAATATCTTCAAATTCATACTACAAGAGTGTGACAACTCATCTACAGTTTCAAAAGGTGGGACACTTTCTGGAATATTGTAACTGTAATATTAGCCGGAGGTGTGTCTAACCCAACCTAACAAACGTATATCATTGAAACTATCGACTTTATGTATGTAACAATTATTCATATTTAGGTTGAGTGCTTGACATGTAGTACCTTCATCTCAGCTCCGTTTTCGGAACATTACACGCGTTGACCATTACGCCAACAACGTGTATCTGTTCTAGATTACAGTAATCCATTAACCTATACATGGTTTCCAATACCTCAGAATTTATTGGCTAGCATATGATATTTATGGCAGTTTCCCTATCCAGCTTAATTGTATGATAAATTTATGACAGAAATTAATGATTACAACACAATTCGCAGTCTTTTTTATTCACTTTCTTGTACAATGATACATATCTAAACATATATGGTGGTAAAAGTATGAATTGATTCAATGAATATTTATGATAAGGGAGAAATTTTATAAATATAATTTAATTAGTAAAGTTTTATTGACATAAGTTAAGCTATAGCACTAAATAAATCGGAATTTATATAAAAATAAATCTATTTTTGGCATATAAAATCAAAACACTTTTTAATATAATATATAAACCAGCTATCAAGGATGTTTAAACTAGCAAAAACACTTTAACCTAAATATTACTTGGGCACTATAAATTTATTGTAAAAAATTTAGAAACATTATATTTTGTAACGTTTTCACTATACACAAATCAATGAAATTGGAGTGTCTCTTTGTAATATTAAAATAAGCACTTTTTACTTAATACATATGTGTACACGATACATTTAACAATTTACTTTTATCAATTTTTGTCTATCTGTCGGTCTGTTTGTCTGTCTGTATGTCTGTTTGTTCCAGCTAATCTCTGGAACGGTTGGACAGTCTAAATCTGCAATAGGTACATTGATTGATATAAAAAATGCCCTTGTATATCAATGAAAGCATGTTTAAACGGTATTGTCTCGAGTTTAATCTGGAAAGACAGTTCACAGGTAATGTCACATCGTATTATTGTTTCGCTAGATACCCTCTAGTATTATTAGTACTGTAGATTATCTCTCTTTAAATTTACGTAGTTAAATACCCAAAATTACAAATCTATACTAATATTATAGATTCGAATGTAACTCTCTCGGTCTGTTTGTTATGAGTTCACGGCTTAACCGCTGCACTGATTTCAATAAAATTTGTCATGGAAATAAGACATAGACTAGTTTTTACCGTGATAACCGACATACACGCAGATGAAGCCGCGGGCATAATTTAGTAGAGTATAATTTTTGTTTTTAATATTTATAAGCCATTTGCAAGTACCGCGAGTCAGTCTCGTAATAGAGAGAACTTACATTAACCATCAAGGGAACGTGCACGACAGTAGCGCCATCTCGCAAAAGTAACTTTCGGGGCGTCGGTCAAATAGTGAATGACAAGTTCTTATTAATTCAATTTTCCGATTATTGTTTGAAATAATACGAAAAATTTATGCTATTATACAAACTGGTTTTGAGAGTAACCAACTATACTGTAACGATATGAATTGATTTTAACAGAATACGTCAGGAATGCAGAAGAACTATTATTATTATTATTATTATTTTATTGAATAGTGGGCAAACGAGCAAACGTATCACCTGATGGTAAGCGATTACCACCGCCCATGGACACCCGCAACACCAAAGGCGTCACAAGTGCGTTGCCGACCTTTGGGGGATGGGAAAGGGGATGGGGGGAGGGGTTGGGGTATGGGCCTCCAGTATCCTCACTCACTCGGTGAAACACAGCGCAAACGCTATTTTACATCGGTTTTATGTGAGGCCGTGGTATCACTCCGGTCGAGCCAACCCATTCATGCCGAAGCATAACTCTCCCACGGTAGCTATAGTTATTTAATACGGCGTGGATATCTTGCTAGAACAAGTGACTTGTTTACTTTCTGCATCCGATATACTTTAGGGAACATTGTGGGAATATAACTCAAACTTGCTTGTGCGTTTGATTTTTTCCCTCTTATGAAATGTTCACAACAAACTTTGCTGTCTAGTTTTGGGTACCATGGTGATTCATCAATACTTAAACAATAATTAATAACTATTCTATGAAATGCAGTGCAAATAAAAATTGATTTAATTAAAATTGTAATTTAGGGTTATACTAACGTCGCCTACTTTTTTCTTTTTACTAATTTTGATCTAATTTCCAGACCGCTTTAGGAAAAACATAAAATTTACACTGACTTCTTCTGCTTTTATTTTCATAGTCTATATCTTCTATCTTCTTCTATCTATCTATCTTCAATATAAAAATATATAAAAATGAATCGCTCAATGTGTTGGTAAGCGCATACCTCAAAAACGCCTGGACCAATTTGGCCAATTTTTTTTAAATGTTTGTTGAAGTTTAGGGATGGTATTTACGGCGACAAAAATTCCAATAATGGCCGGAAAAGCCCTAAAAACAGCCCTTTTCTTTTTCCCATACAAACGTTTTCTAACTAAAACGTAAAGTCAATTTGAGCTTTATAACTGTTGCATAAAGTTCAAATTCAATCATATCTATCAAAACAGTGTGCGTATATGCGTTGCAGTAGATAATCGTTGGATAATCCATTTATCGAGAAAGGCTATAGGCTATATATCATCACGCTAATATGAGCGGAGCACCAATGAAGAATGTTTCAAAAACGGGGCAAAATTTTCACGCTACGGGCAATAGAAGACGCAAACAAGGTTGTGTGGGTCAGCTAGTTTACAATAGAACAACAATTATAACAAATTTTTCAAGTAGCATTGACAAGTTTCACTTACCCCCCATATGCTGCACATTTCTACCTTTTCTATACCGCCACCATACACTTCGTACAATCCCAATAGATGATGGTTAGTAAACCCAAGAAAAAGCTTATTTTATTTTACAAAAACCGAAAGATTTGTTATTGTCCTGAAGATTTCCAAGTATCCGAAATCAGATATCCAAATTATAATATTGCACTTTCAAAATAATAATGTCAATACTACAATTGAAATTGGATTGGTTTTCATAGTTAGGTACTTTGACCGTTTTATTCAAGAATAGATATTTGTCTTAATATAATTTTGCTTACTTTGTTTAACTTTTCTATATGATTCTTGCCTTGAAAACAAGTGGTTAGAAACTTGCGGATTCCGATATATAATATCATTACATGGACGGAAATAATACCTATGTATCTTTTATTATTATAATAATAGAAGCGTACTTTATTATATTTCTTCACTTGACTTCAACACGGCATAAGAAACTGCAATTGTTTGAATGAATAAAAGGAGAGCATTCAATTGTTACTCTAACTGTCCAAACTTTTCCTGAGTACGCTTTATCGGACACTTCATATAGGCAGGCCTTGAAGGCAGCCATTCAGAATCCGACACAAATTCTCTCAAATATTAAAAAATGAAAAATTAAATGGCTTATTATAGTCGTTCCAATCGTTTATTTAACTTTTGACAGCTCTAATACTTAATGCAATAGTGATACCCTGACCCGTTACCGATTCGATTTCTTTTATAGATCGATTTTATGCATGAAGAAGTTTTAATCGATTTAACACACTCATTATTTTATCGATAATTTCGTACTTTTTTCGATTATTAAACAGCAACACCGGACGCGGAGCCGACGCGGGACGCCATTTTGTTGTTAGTGTTAATCGACATGTTCATACGTCGAGTTAAGTATTTATATTCCTCCGTATTGATTTATTTGTGAATTCTCACGTTTGGTTGAGTTGAGCGTATCGTTCCTCCCTTCGTTACTGTCAAAATACCAAAAAATAAAGTACTCAAAGGACATACAAGAATAATTTTATTGCATGTTTTATAAATATAATCGAAAATCGATTTATTTCAAAACCGTTTTTATAGTCTGTGGTCATTAATTACGAATGACACATCTCTAAGTTGGCGGAGCCCGTCCATGAAATACAGTATTCCCTGTAGTACATTGTATCAAAAGTTATTACAAAACTTTATGTGCGTGATCTGTCAAAAGTTAAATAAACGATTGGAACGACTATAACAATTGGATCAAGCAACACGGGCGGCGGATCGGAAAAGACTAGCCATAGTGTCTTTTTCTGATATACAAGGTGTCTCAAAAGAAATTTCATATTTAGTGGATTGATTAAAAAAAAAGGAAGCGGTATATAGAAAAAATGTTTATTTATTGTTAAAATGCACTTTTTGGGAATTCATTTCTTAAAAATAATATCATCTAAATGTAAACCCTCACGTTGTTGGCACTCATTTAATCGAACAGTAAAATTACTTATGACTGCTCGACAGGTGGAGTGAGGGATGGCTGCCATTTCGTGACGGATATTTTCTTTCAAATGCGCCAGTGAAGTTGGTTTATTGGCGTAAACTTTAGATTTAAGATAACCCCATAGGAAAAAGTCCATAGGGGTTAAATCTGGGCTACGTGGAGGCCAATTTATGTCACCTCTCCGGGAGATCAATTTTCCTGAGAAAATTTCACGAACACGTGGCAGAGATATATTGGACGTGTGTGAAGTTGCTCCGTCCTGTTGAAACCATGTTCTTTGGTTATAGCCAGGAAAGTTTTGTAGTTCAGGTACCAAGAAGTTGTCTAACATCTCCACATAACGCTCTGAATTCACTGTAACTGTACGCCCCATTTCGTCTTCAAAAAAGTAAGGGCCGATAATTCCTCGCGCCGACATGGCAGCCCATACGGTCACTTTAGGCGATTGTAGGGGTTTCTGATGTTTGCGTTTCGGATTGGCTGAACTCCAGTAGCGGCAGTTTTGCTTATTTACGTGGCCATTAAGATGAAAATGAGCTTCATCCGAAAACAAAATGTTGGTAAACGTTGAAAATCGCTCAATCATCTGATTTACGAAATTAAGCCTCTGACCGGCATCTTGGGGCTTTAATTCTTGCACCAATTGAATTTTGTAGGGGTGCAGCTTTAGATCTTTGTGCATAATGCGATGTAATGATGATCTATGCACATTTAAAGCACTCGCGCGCTTCCGAATTGAAAGGCTCGGGTCGTCACGTACAAATTGATTAACACTCTCCACGTTTTCTACCGTTCTTGATGACCTAGGTCGCCCGGATTTTGATTTATCCAGCGTTGATCCAGTCTCTTCAAACTTTTTAACCCAATGTCGAATGAGAGGAAGGCTTGGCGCATCATTTAAGTGGCGAAAACCTCGAATACTGCAGAATTTTCTACGCGCGACAGTTGTCGAATCACCGTTCTTGTAAAACTCTCGCACGCACAACGCGCGGTCTGCTCCCGAGAAACGCTCCATAGCGACTGAATCCCCAAGAGCCAAGCTACCAATTGACATAACCCCCGCACCCCTCAAGTACGCAGCGTTCACGCAGTAAGCTAAACAAATATAAAATTTCTTTTGAGACACCCTGTATTTACACATTGACATTTTAGACTCACACACAAAAACAATCGCTCGTTAATACGAACTCACAAATCAGAAATAAAACAATACATTTACAATTTCACATATACATACAACATACATACATACACCATTTTGTGTCATAACATTTGGGCTTTTACTTTGACAGAAAGGAAGAGACCGTTCCAATAATACTCGTATTTAGCAACATCAAATGGTTTAAATTGCGGGAACCACTTGAGTAAGTTCAAAGTTTTGAGTTACGAGCTTCAAAACACTCTTTACATCGTTCTTAGACCCTTGAATGATTAACATTGAACACGAGTACTTGGAAGTAATAATTAAACCCATAACGATTCATATTAAGCTCAGAAAATTAATAATTTACATTGAACCGCAATCAAACAAGATATTTTGATTGATCGTTAGATAGAAGTGAGGCCACGTTAGTAATCACAAACTGTGATTTGTGGTCGTGGAATTATTTCAATAAATAGTTATAAGATATATATTTCAAATTTTATAAATAACATTTGTTTACAACTTAAATAATAATATTGATACTATTTTTTCATGATTTTGTTTATAAGTATCTACTTTCTGTGTTTTCTTTTGTCTTAGGATTCTTTTGCTTTGAATTTTTAGATTACTATCGTAATGCAGGTATACTGGTGTACGTTATAAATAGAGCTAATAGTAGGGTATGTTCGCCCTATTACTTTATATTTTCCAAATTCTGCATCGTAACACTCACTACCTTACACTACCACAGCACATATTATTACTTACGTAAGTCAGTTAGATCTGTTTTAACATTATAAATTCCTTGATTTTCATCGTTTGCATAAATTGTATCCTAACAACAGCCTATGTAGACCAAAGTACCTGTCGGTCAGGTCTGGTGACTCGTAATATAGGTTGTGCTCGAGCGTATACCTACAACAGGCACGAGTCTCTCACAATGTTACATGAATTTCCATAATAATTGTTGATTAACGTTATGTATTCATTGGGAAAGAAGAAATAACTTCTACCGTGGGAGAGCCACGCTTTGGCATGCATGGGCCGGCTGGACCGGAGTGATACCACGGCCTCACAGAAAACCGGTAGGTGTGCGGCGGTAATCGCTTACCATCAGGCGATACGGCTGCTAGTTTGTCCCTTATTCCATAAAAAATCTATTTATTACTATTTTAAAGTGATACCTTAGACAGTGAAAGATAATCTGTAATACTGCAGTATTATCGAGAAATCAAAATAACTATATATACATGTATATATATAGTTATTTTGATTTCTCGATAATAAGAAAACAGATATAATAATAAAAAAATACCGGAAATTTACTGACAAAAGTGTCTTAAAGAAAATTAGGATTAAGTAACATTGTCCCTTAACTACTATCATTTCAAGATACTGGGGTTTCACAAAATGTTATCTGTATAAGCAAAGAATAATAAAGTTAATAAACATTTACTAAGTGAGAGTTTGGTGCAAATACAGAGGTCCTCAACCGTTGGTCGTTTCACGGAACATAAGAAGTCAACTGAGCGTACACTATTGTTCTATTCAGCTTACTATCACGTTGCTAAGTGATACACTTTATTATCAATTGTTACCCTACAACTCTTTGGACTATTTATATTTAACAATTTCTTTACTTGAAATTAAATATTATATTTAGAACAGCGAGAATAAGGCCGGTATACTTTGCATAAAAGTGTTTCAAAATAACATCCAAAAGTTATGGCTACCGGTATATGTAAGCGATTGTAATTGTCAAAACATTTGTCATACTGAATTTATAAAAAAAAACATGTAAAATTGTACTTATGTTAGGCAATTTTTTTTTAGCACCTTCATCTAAATAAAAGTAATTCTCAGTTCCGCGCAAGCGGTCGTAGCGGACGCGCGTGCCTCACTCTGTACGACCCGCTACTCATTTACGCGATACGTGAATAAAACTAAATTTCATTAAACAGGGTAACTCCTGGTAACAGGAGCCCCTTTATATAAAAATGTCTGTACCCTCAACGTCTCAGAACCCCCCAACGTACCTATCAACCACAATGTCTCGAGAAACACCCAGTGCTTCTAGTTATGCAAATGTTACGTCATCTACTTGTTTTCCCAAGATAGACCAAGCCATAGTATTAGATTCCATTGAAGGAATAACATTAAGGGAGTACCTCATTGCATTATCGTCAATTACACCTGCAGCGTCTATACGATTCATATCTCGAATCTCGAATGCACGAATATGTATTTACTTGGACTCGAAAAAATCGGCTGATAATCTTATTGAAGAAAAGAAAAAAGTGACCGTTAAAAATAACATACTCGAGATAAAAGCCTTGATCACAAGGAACAAAAGGATTGTCCTATCAAACGTTTGTCCCGTTATACCGAATTACGTAATTGAAAAACGATTAGACGAACTAAATATAAAAATAATGTCTCCCTTATCGTTTATGAAGATCGGAGTTAGTGACCCCGGATTTTCCCACATTTTAAGTTTTAGAAGGCAATTATATATTAGTCCAGAAGATGTCGCACGTCTACCAGCGTCATTCCAAATTGAATTCGAAGGCACAAATTATTGGATTTATACGTCTAGCGATGCTCTTAAATGTTTTAGTTGCAATACACTTGGGCACTTAGCTAAAAACTGCCCACAAAATATTTTACAAACTCAAAACTACCCCCATGAAACGGACAGACAAACAGCAAAAGAAATTATAGATATATTTGATAGACACGACGATTTATTAGTTTCCCGATCCCAGGATGACCCAAAATGTACCCCAGTAAGTGATGGGTTTACACAACCATCTCATATGAATCCAAAAACAAAGAAAAGAACACACTCACCAACAACTACAGAGTCTTCAAAAAATGATTTGATAAAACAACACACACAAGGAGAGGAGTCTGACAAAATGGAAATTGAAACTGATGAAACCAGTAGTAATATCTCATTGGAAGATATAGAAATCAAAACAAAAACAAAAAAGAAACTGAAAAAATCAAATTCTACAACTGAAGAAGAAATCTGGACCAATATAGAAAAAGAATTCACTACATTAAACAATGAAAATACATTTCCTATTAATTTAGACCAATTCATTAGTTTATTAGATAATACACGAGGAAAACAAAATGTAAAAGAATTAGTTTATAATTATACAGATAATATAAAGGCACTTATTAAAATGTGCAACAAATTACACTGTAAAATGAACAAAAGCTTAAAGAATAGATGCTCACGTCTGTCGAGGAAATTGCATGAACTGTTAATACCCCCTATACCTATTGTTACAACAGACATAAATCAATAATTATTTTAATTAACTAATTAGTTAAGTTAGTAATTTAATTAGTTACAACCACTATATAGATTGATTATTGTTAGTCAGTATGGATATTTTGCAGTGGAATGTCAATGGATATTATAAAAGAATTGAAAACATCAAATTATTAATAAGTAGTTTATGGCCAACTTGCATTTGTTTACAAGAAACCAATTTTGTTTCTAATAATTGCGCTTCTATAATAGGATATAAACAATTTTATAAAAATCGGTTACAAGGTGATAGGGCTAGCGGTGGAGTAGCTATTTATATTAAGTCTCATACAATTCCGGAAGAAATCATACTAAACACAAACTTGGAAGCAGTCGCAATAAGCATAAAATACCCACTATCTATAACATTATGTAACATTTACCTACCAAACAGTAATATTCTTGATAAACAACAATTAAATGATTTGATTAGTCAACTTCCATCTCCTGTAATAATTTTAGGTGATTTCAATAGTCATCATTTTTATTGGGGTTCAGATAAATGTGATTCTAGGGGTAAATTGATAGCGGAATGGCTTGACGAGCATAATAATATGTTTATATTAAATAACGGACAACCTACTCATTTTAATAGTCATACGGGTCTCACGAGCAATATAGATCTTACTTTGGCTTCACAAAATATAACGTCATATTTTGAATGGAACGCCCTAGACGATTTGTATGATAGTGATCATTTCCCAATAACTATTAGATCAAATTTTTTTAATCACAATATATCGGACAATATTAGACTACCCAAGAAGTGGAAGTTTGATAAAGCTGATTGGGACACATTTCGAGAAGACTTTGATTTGAATGTAACAGAATTAATTTCAGCAAATCATTTTAAGGAGTTTTCTATTAATGAGGTGGTTGATAAATTCAGTGAAGCTATCCTCAAGGCTGCTGACAAATCAATACCTAAAACATCAGGTATTTTAAGAAAATTTAATTTGCCATGGTGGAATGAGGAATGTAAAATCGCAATTCGGGCAACAAAAAAAGCACTTAAACTCTTTAAACGATATGCCAGAGATGACCCCAATTCAACGTATAAAATTGATTATAAGAAGAAAAGAGCGCACTATAGGAGACTTGTTAAAGAAAATAAGAAAAGGTATTGGGAAAATTGGGTGTCATCTATTACCAACAAAACCCCCGTAGGTGACATGTGGAAGAAGATTCAGAAACTGAACCACCATAATACTAGATTCAATGAAATAGTAATAGAAAAAAATGACGGTACGTTTACATCTAATCCTATTGAAGTTACTAACCTTTTAGCTAAAACATTTGCAACTAATTCTAGTTCTTGTAATTATGATGACTCATTTATTGAATATAAAAATAGACATGAGACCGATTCAATTCTTGATATATGCAATAACTCTAACTTAGTCAACAAAGAAATTTCAATGCACGAATTGACTCTCATACTTTCACAAGTTGGTAATTCTAGTCCAGGTCCAGATAATATACCGAACATTTTAATTAAACATTTACCAATCAGAGGACTTGAGTATTTACTTAAGCTTTATAATTATATATATATGGGTCATGTATTCCCAGATAACTGGAGAGAAGCTTTAGTAGTTCCTATTTTAAAACCACAAAAGATTTCAAGCTTACGAACTAGTTATAGACCCATATCTCTAACGTGTAATCTATGTAAAATTCTAGAGAAAATTGTCAGTAAAAGAATAAGATGGTATGTAGAAGTAAATAAACACTTATCACCATTCCAGTATGGATTTCGTCAGTACCGTTCTACAATGGACCATTTGGTGAATATAGAAAGTGATGTCCTGGATGGCTTTGCTAATAATATTTATACAGTAATTGTAGCATTAGATATTGAGAAGGCTTACGAAATGGTTTGGAAACACAGATTACTAAAAATATTACAAGATATAGATATTAATGGGAATGCCCTAGCCTTTATAAAAAACTTCCTTTCCGATAGGACCATCAAAGTCAGAATCAATGATACAATATCAAATCCTGTCCATACAGAAAATGGTCTACCTCAAGGCTCGGTACTTAGTGTAATCCTGTTTCTATTAGCCATCAACGACATTCTGGAACTTTTCGATAAACCAGTAAAAGGATATCTTTTTGCTGACGACTTGACAGTAATTTGTAGTGGTAGATCATTGCAACCAACGTTAAAACTTACCCAAAATACACTAAATATTCTTGAGGAATGGTCAAAGAAAACAGGCTTTAAATTTTCAAAAACTAAATCGGAGTTCATGATCATGACTAATAAAAGAATCAAATCAAAGAAAGCACAGCTAACTATAAACAAACACATGATTAATGAAGTTAATAAAATGAAAATTTTAGGTTTAACATTCGATAAAAAAATGAACTGGATTCCTCACATAAATAACCTTAAATCGGATTGCTATAAGCGGATAAATATAATCAAAACTCTGTCGTCAACAACATGGGGATCTAACAAAAAATGCCTACTAAGTACATATCATGCCTTGATAAGGCAAAAAATAGATTATGGAGCCGTAGTTTATGACTCAGCAAAGAAGAGAATACTCGATTCACTAGAAAGTATCCAAAATACTGCTCTAAGATTGAGTATTGGTGCATTTAGAACGAGCCCAATTAAGAGCATTTTAGCTGAAGCTGGAGAAATACCTTTGGAATTTAGAAGGAAGGAACTTGTTTTAAGATACTCGATTAATATATTATCACAACCAGAAAACCCAACTTATCATACTTACACTAAATCAACAGCTGTAGATACGGAATATGAACTTAAAACCAATCTATCAAGACCCTTGAGAATAAGATCAATTAAATATTTAAACGAAATCAATCTCAAGATCCCAAAAACTTTTCCAAAGAAATTGCTCACAATTGGCCCATGGGAAAATTTTAAATTGCCTATTAACCTCGAATTATCTAAAAACCACAAGAAAGATACTCCTCAATATATATACAAAACTTTATTTTTAGAAATTAATAGTGTGTACACCGATTGTAGAATTTTGTACACGGACGGGTCAGTTAAAGACGGTAAATCTGGGTGTTCAATAGTATATGGTAATAGTTGTTATCGCTATAGACTTGGGGTTTATAACACAATTTTTAGTTGCGAAGCAATTGCTATCCTTAAGGCCTTGGAATTAATAAGTGGTGATACTAGTACAGTTAAATATATAATATATACTGACTCAAAATCGTGTTTAACCGCATTACAAAATGTTAATAATACAAATACCTTAATTATAGACATTAAACAAAAAATTATAAACCTTCTTAAAAATGGCTATAAGTTTGAAATTGTTTGGATTCCCAGTCATCAAGGGATAGTTGGTAATGAAAAAGCAGATTATGAAGCGAGGCAGGCAATCAATGGAAATGAAAATTGGCACACAAATATATCAACCCCTGATGAATTACAAAAATACCTAAAATATAAAATTAAAACTATTTGGGATCATTATTGGAACACAGAAAATACATCAAAATTACGTAATATAAGAAAATCTATTTTTGAAAAATCTCCTAACAACTTTACTTGTAGAAAAGATCAGGTAACCATCACCCGTTTACGTATCGGACACACGAATATGACGCATATACATCTAATAACTAAAGCCAATAGAAATAAATGCAAGTGTGGACTAGATTTAACTGTTAAACATCTGGTTGAGGAATGTACCTCTTACTGTACCGAGAAAAAGTTGTGTAATATTCCAAATAGTATAAAAGACTGTTTAAACGAAAATGGAATTACGCAAACTTTAAGTTTTCTGAAAATGATCAATGTTTATGAATTAGTGTAATCTACTGTACTGATTATGTATATCTATTGTCAACCGTGGTCGCTAATGACCTGAGATGTTTAAAAGCGACCTTAAATAAATAAATTAAAAAAAAAAAAAAGTAATTCTTGATTTCCTGCATATCCACATACATTGCCTCATTTTACGTCCAGGAAAAAATGAATATACTCTCGAAGACTAAGATTATATACAGGGTGTAAAAAGACGACTACCGAAAACGAAAGGGGCTGATCCAGCACCCCAAAACTTATTAAAGAAAACAAACAGTTGTCTTTAAAAAAAATTGTAGCTTGAAAAAACAATGTGTCAAGATTTTTATTAATTTCAGAAGCCAGCAATGTACAACTTAACGCGCCCGCGCGCTCTGTCGCGGTCATTGCACTCACCCGGCCAGCTGTTTTGATATTAAAATACATTACTGTTTTATTGATTTTCTTTGTTTTTTGGTTTTCTAAATGAGATAATTAGGTAGTTTGGGTCCTGTTATGTTTTACCTTGTGTATGTTAGCAGAAAAAAACATAAAACGACTTAGATAAATTAACATTTTTTTTGAGTTTTTTTTTCGCTAAACCTATTCAGTATCATGGTCTGATTGCAACCCCCAAGTTTTCGGTAGTAGTCTTTTTACATCCTGTATATTGTGATTATCGGATGAGTATCTTTAGCGTCGACATTATTAGTCAGTATTTACACGGAATGAGCGTAGTTCCTGTAGCGCAACTACGAGTATTTTAATCATAGTTGAGCTATAGGCACATTACGTATTTGTTAGGTTATTGCCTTATACACAACTACTTATTTCATAAATAATAATTGAATTTACACGGTTGCATAAGGGAGAAACTTATTAATTACATCATGTACCATTAGACCAACTAAAACTATAATTATTTATTTATTACTTACAATATTCTTACAGACTATACTCAATTGGATATTGAAGTTACATTATTCTTAAAAACTAATTAAACATAACAGTAACAAATTTTGCTAAGAGCTATCAATGTGATTCACTCAGAGCACAATAAAATGTATCCACCTTTTCAGCTATGAGGTTAAGAGTGCGCAGCGAGCGCGTCATAGGTGCCTCGCGCAGTAAGATCGTGCGAGCGCGCGGCACGGCCAGCAGGCGCGTCCGCCGCCGACGTCCCGCATAGCCATCAGGGACACACAGACCCACCCTCTCCAATACATTTGCATTATGTATCACACCCCTAACTACCCTAAAGATATAGGTTATGAGTGTGAGTTCCCTCCTGACTCTCAATTCATTATATCCGTCCATACCTAAGATAAAGAGGGTAGGATATATTAATGAATAAAAAGGATAAACTCCGTACTGTTTTAAATAAATAAATCTTTTAAACTTATTTTGTATCAATCCAGCATGACACTATATTTAGTTTCCTGTGGAGCCCAGATAACTGCGTTACGTTTCAGTTGACTTCTGACTAAATCAATTTATAATGCTGTAATAGCTTTTATATATGTGATTTTTTTTTGCCATACGAGGTACTAATCCTAAATTCCTATAAACCTTTTTACAGATTCTGAGTACATGATCGCGAAACGTTAGATCAGTGGTTAAATGCCAAATCCTTTACTTCAGTTATCCTGGTCATCTCAATCCCCTCCATCGTGGACGTGTGTTGTGTTGGATAGGTGTTCGTTTACGTGTAAATGAGATGGTCACACACTTTGACACTTTGACGAACGACTCTGTCTATGTCCCCTTGCAGCTTTTCACCGAGTACCGTGCTTCCAACAGCGAGAGATAATTTTAGGTCATCCGCAAAATTAAAAACACTTGGCCTCCTCTATGATTATCATAATAATAGTTTATTTTTAAGAAAATCACAAAAAGCACACATTTTTACATTTACTGTGATAGCCACACTAGGCAGACCTGTGACGTGCCTATCAAACAATACGATTATCTTATGGCTAGGACTAATATCTAACTAACTAATTACACAACTAAGACTAATAAATAACTAATAGCATAACTAGTTGTGGCAAAATTGGTTGTGCTACTGGAATTACGTAACGGAATGTATTATGTCTCTACTTCAAAAGGTAAAAAGGTAGATTACACCTAAGTCAAATTAGTTACTTTTTATCATCTGTCAAAGTAATCATTTTGAAATGAAAAATGTACTAATTACAAATTTGTGACGTCTCTATTTTTTAATAGTCAATCGGGCAATATATTTCAATGTTTATTTGACTAAAATTTGTAATAGAAATGAAAGATGTAATAATTTTATTCTCCGTGATGTTTTGTAATGATTGTTTTAATAAAATAGGCATCGGACTATTTATCTATACTGCTAATATAATCTTTAATTTACAACATTTTTTTTTATTAACAATAATCTTAACTGTTAGAAATAACCTTTTAAAAAAATTAATTATAAAATAATATACCGTTTAAATTCAATACCTAAACACGAGAACTGAATATGAAACAAATTTTGTAAATTTTAATCTTGTAAAACTCGACGTACAAGTTCGTACAGCTTTTCTTTTTCTTTATCACCCTATATTTAATCACTCTGTGTTAGAAAATACATATAAATTACTCCACTTTTTCTAACTGCTGAGATGTCATCTTGTTTTCTATCTAATACATACTGCATCCTTTCTTTAGTTCCTTTGCTCTGGTCACCTTCCCTTACTTGTATTCAATTTATTTCTTTGTCTCGTTCAAAGACGATTAAATTTCTAAGAAAACCTGACGCAGGCAGTCGAAAATTGTGGAAAGAGCATAAAAATAACGATGATGGCTTTTGTCTATATTGGTAACTAGCTGAGTCTCGCTGTGTTACTCGCTGTTATTGTTGTTCATTTACAACCGCGGGGCAAAGCTAGTCTTAATAAAAGTAGCCTAAGTTACTCCTTATTACATCAGCTATCTGCCAGTGAAAGTCCTGTCAAAATTGGTCTAGTCGTTTCAGAGATCATCTGGAACATACAGACTGATAGACAGACAAAATAAAAAAAAACAATATTTTGGTATATATAGGTACTGTCTAGACATACAAACAGACACTCAAATTTTATTTATTTGTATAAATGTATAGATGAGTTCTAATACTTATATACGTTGACAAATTTGAATTATAAATCAACATACTAAGCTTATATAAAAATATGAAATCAAGTATTCATCTATGGATATTACTGAATATAGATGATAAATTCAGTAGTAGTTCAATACCTACTTACTGTTTACTGCCTCGGTGGCGTAGTGGTAGCGTATGCGACTGCTAAGCTTGAGGTCTCGGGTTCGATTCCCGGGTCGGACCAAATGTTTATATGATCTGCAAATATTTGTTTCGGAGTTTGGCTGTTTTCTATGTATAATATGTATGTATTTACAAAAAAAAAGTATATAAGTATTTATATCAGTTGTCTAGTATCCATAACACAAGCTCTGCTTAGCTTGGGACTAGATGGCGTTGTGTGTTAGATGTCCGGAATATTTTATTTATTTACTGTACTACATTTTCATGGACAAACAAATGAACTACTACAAAAAGTTCATATGTTTGGGCATACAAGTATAGTGTTAAGTACAGTAAGAAGGTAAGTGTAAAGTTTAATTTAATCAGTGAGTATGGGTTTAAAAAAACTCTGGGGCACATCTTCCTTGGCATGTCTTCCTCGAGTGATTCTTAAAAAAAACATTCTCGCTTTTAAGGCCGACGTGTGATAATATGTGTAAAAAATTTACTAACAATTTTTTTTCTTTTTTTATTATCTAGGGGGCAAACGAGCAGACGTATCGCCTGATGGTAAGCGATTACCGCTGCCCATGGACACCCGCAACACCTGAGGCGTTACAAGTGCGTTGCCGGCTTTTTAGGAAGGAGTACGCTCTTTTCTTGAAGGTTTGAAATTAAATATCATTTAGTGTTGTACGTTATGCTGTTTAACTTTCACTCACAATTAATACCGAATACTAATTACTGTGAAATGGTTTATTTGTCTTAAGTTGGTATTTAATATTGAAATACTAATAGATATTCTGATAGTTCTTACAAACGTACTAAAAATGCGAACGATTTGTGTAATTGTCGATATATCTATCCAGCTTGATTGAACCGTGAATGCTAACAGTAGCGAATACGTCATTTGGACATGGATTCATAGAGCTGTCATTAAATCGTTTACTATCCCTTTTAGGAATTGTTTTATCTTTTAGACTATCCTCAATTATAAAAATAATGTTATTTTCATCTATGCACTTTTATCATGTCACTTACCTTAGCATTTTCATAGAGTTGTTTTATAAATATGGACTATACGTTTATGCCGTTGTGATTCCGTGCAACGAATAATATTATTTTAAAGTGATTGTTTGTCTGACTGTTACGCATTTATAGTTAATTTACTGAACCGATTTAAATGAATCGGTATAGAGGTAGATTGGACTATGCAGGAGATCATAGGCTACTTTTAATCACTATTCATTTTATATAACCGACATATACGCGAGCGAAGCTACCGTTAACTAATATACTCGTATTAATACTTATCGCGTGCTAGATTCAAGCAAAGCGTTGTTTGTTCTATGAATGCAGTAAACACGAATAAACACGCACAAGAACTGACAAATCTCTAGATTTATTACTTTCATATCTAATTAATAAACAAACAAACATTTGAAACTAGCTCAGCCCAGTGGCGTTACCCGCGGTTCAATAGTAGTCCCGGGTAACGCTGGTGTGCAAATCTATATCATCTAGTCTATCGGCCCATCAGTAAACTGATATACAATTATCTACATCTCAAAGCGAGGTTGCATAAATGGGGCTACAGATGAGGTAAAGGTAACCACAAATTTCATCTAGCAACGAAGCATGCGTTACGATTGTCAGGTCTATTAAAAACCATATTTTATTGGTCATCTTGTTACGTGTATTAAAACTGTATCTATACTAATTTTATAAAGCTGAAGAGTTTGTTTGTTTAAACGCGCTAAACTCAGGAACCGCTGGTTCGATTTGAAAAATTCTTTCAGTGTTAGATAGTCCCTTTACTAAGGAAGGCTATATGCTATATATCATTACGCTAAGACTAATGTTTATAAAACGGGGGAAATTTATTACGCTACGGGCAATAGTAGACGTAAACGAGGTTGCGAGGGAAATATAAATAAGAAAACTACTCAAAGATGACACTATGAAACTTTACAGAACTATGTAACTATACTAGTGTTATAATAAAAATGAATTAAGAATGAAACTGGATTTTTTTCTTAATTTATATTATATATTAACTTTTGAACTTACCTAATGTAAAAAAACATCCAAAAAATAACAAACGTATTAATCTATAAATTTACATGTGCATTTCTTAAAAATTGAGTTGGTGTATTTTAAAGAGCCTTAAAACTACTTCAATTAACAAATTAGCCTTAAGTAGATATAGTTGTACAAAGGGTAATTAATATCCGTAAATACGTATCAAATTGAAAGAGCATAAAAACTTGCCAAATATTATTTCTATAAAAGATGGGGATTTCGATTAAGCTCGATTAAGAGATAGTCCAAAACTTCAATTTTACCGAAGGAAAATCCTTTTATGGAGGGAGCATTATGAGGAACGTAGGTGAAAAGAGTAAATGGTGTGAAATAATCTGAGCTCTTAGTTCTGCTGAAAACGAATTTATTGCTCCGTGATACTCGCACAGACGGGTTTTATTGATACCTATAATAATACACAAAGTAATTCAGTCTGTTATATTTACAACAGAAACGTGTTACATTTCTTTTACAAGATTTTGGTTTTTGCTGATTACATTAAATGTGAAATTTAGAAGAATATCTTTGTAACTCAGTTCTAATGATCATAATCTTCGCTAATGGCAGTATTAGTGCTATTTCATTTGAACCAAATTAACTATGAAAGTCATGACTAAGGATAATAATAGAAAGAAAATCTCTGATCAAGGCAGCATCAATCTATGCCAATTATGGAATGTTTGTGCTTTCGGAAGCTTATAGCTTTAGATTATAACTGATTAGATCCAAATATATATTATGTAACATTCACGCTTCTAATGTACAAAAAACTAAACTGCTTCATTTGTCATCAGCATATAATAAAGCGAACACTGATGACGACATTAAATTGGTTGCACACTTGTAAAACTCAATTTAACTGCGAATGCATTCATAAAGGTTGCTCAAATACCGTATTTAGGAGTAGCAATAGGGCAACAATTTAACTATGATGATGAAAAACTATTTCAATTTTGTAAAGTAATACCAGTTAATGGGAGTGTGGAAATAGTGCTCACCATAGAAACTACTTTTTAATTGGAATATAATTAAACACCTAACCAGGACACGTGAAATGGTTAATATAATGCTATCTAACAAAACAGCCAATAACTTCTACTATATTTATATATCCAAGACATATAAATGAAATACCAGTGGAAATAATAAATAAAATAAATTTATCTAATTTAAAACGGATAGTCAAAAATATCTACTTACCTAAAGCAAACAGTAATCTTTCATAAGCCTGTATATTATTGTATATTAATATTAGGTATATTAATCATCTAACATAAACCACAGTAAAACAAATATTCTTATTGCTTTAAAAAATGAATTTAATATGGCAAGTTATCAATTATCCTGTATAGACTCTGAGCCTCATACCAAAAATTATTTTTGCCTCATAGAACGTTAACAATGGTACTGGTCAAACGCTAGAAATACTTACGCCTATCTACCCTGCACACTTTAATTCTTGTAGTGCTACAAATTTTTTTTTGTAATTCTTAAATGTACCTGATTTATTGTTTGAATCGTGGATGAATTAGCACACTAAAAATAAACTAATATCCGTTTTGGTTTATCTTGGTTATTTTATGGGTGTTTCATGTTTGTTATTGTATACTTTTTTATTATTTAAAAAAAACATTCAAATTTGGTGATTTTATTCAAAAATATTTTCAATTCAAAACTCGAGCTTTTCAAAACCTCGCAATTCGTTAACGGGTACAAACCCGTTAACGAATACGCCAAATACTATTCAGTTTTACGTGGAAGTTGTAACAACATGCCGATTTTTATATTGATTTCTAACTGAGGTTCGGCCACGACAAAAATCTAGTTTCACGAGTTTAACTAGTTTTGCATATACTGCGCTGAATTTGGCACAAACTGTGTATGCGCAAACATTCTGGAGTACAAAGAATCAATTAAATTGCAGTTATTTTCCACTTGAAGTAAGTAGTTCAATAATTTTCCAACAAAACAATAACCAAACTTACATAATATATTATATTATTATTGTTTTATTTGTGAACCTGCCAAAGTAACTCTACTCTGCTTGATTAAAAGCATGAGCATCCAAGACGGTCACCATATTTATTGCGAATACAGACAATGCAACAAGGCAGTGTGGTGACTATGGCAGCTTATTGAGATGCTTCTGCATCATTGCGCCCCTAGCCTCACACTCACCAACTAAACACGACAGCTGCTGTCATTTTATATTACTTTTCTGTGAGTGTGAGAAGGTAGTACCGACCCATTCGTGCTGAAATCAGAGTGGCTCATTCTTTAAGCTATACAATGTTGCAATAACATCACAGTAAAACTTTCTTTTGTAGTTGTTGAAAAGGTAGAAATGTGATGGAGGCCATCTAGTTCATCATCACATATTATTATATAATACAGATGGTATTTTCTGTAAGCTTATTCGTGTCTTTTAATTGTAATCTATTATTGTACTCATTTATTCCTAGAAACGATAAAGACCCAATTGAAATCAACACGACACACACTACTCTGTCTTGTTGTGTCGTATCACGCCATATGCAGTTTAATTCTATACATTAAGCATTGTAACAGTGTTACCACAGTTACATATTTAGTGGTTCATCTTGCTACACATTAAAAATATCGTATTGTAGAAAATTATGAATAAGAGAAATGTGGCTTTGCTTGCACACATTTTCTTTCGTATTTACTACGAGGAGTGCTCCGAGGATTTTTTTAACACATATTTCCGTGATATTATTATACACCGTACATCGTTTGTGGGGAAATAGACATTTCCATTTAATGCCGTCACTTAAACACAAATTAAACCGGGTTTCCGGTTTCATTTCTACTTGTTTCTTTTTAATTTCCATAATTTTACAAATATGTTTATGATTTAAGATAAATGGATGAAATACCTATGATAAATAGTACGTCAAACTAACGTCTGTAGCGTACCTATACTCTTTTTTATTTTTATATAAAATGTATTGTTTGCTAGTCTTAACAATGAATAATAGTTTTCCAACGCTGTTGTAAATGTCGTAGATAAATTGAAACCATTTTTTAAATAATAAAATGGTGGTTAACTGTTTCTATATAAAATGACTTTTAACTATTCATTCTTGTTTGTTAAAAAGGCAAACACAAATTGCTATTGATCGAACTAAAATATTATAAGTGTATGCGATGAAGAGCACTTTTTTCTTATAGTATATTACAGTTTTATATCGAATTAACGAGGTATTCTGAAAAAGTTATAAAAAACCTCATGGATTTATTTTAACTTTAAGAGTATTGTCGTCATTACTCATTAAATTCTAGGTGCACATTTGTTACGGAGATAAGTTAACGGGGCAAATTGATGGCTTACTACAAAACGATAATAATATATTTCTCTCGACGACTGCTTGGTATAGCGGTTCAAGTATGCGACTGCCAATCAAGAAGTCTCGGGTTCGAATCCTGGGTTGGGCCATAGGTGTTATTGAGTGCTTCGAATTAAAGAAATAGGTACTTAATGACAGCTCGGAGTTTGGAAGTTGGGTCTGAACCCCTGCGCCTGATCTCTCCCCGGTCGTGTCGGTTAACTGTCCCATCGGATTGTGAGAGAAAGAGAACAGAGAGTGCTTCTGTGTTTGCGCACACACTAGTGCACTATAATAACTCCTGCGTAGTTGGCTGGTCTCCATTGAGAATGGCCGTCGCAGCCGTAATCGGGGTGGAGAACATCAATAATATATACCTTGCTGCATTTATTTTCAGTCTAATTTCTCTTCCTAAAAGTGTTCTGATTAGTTTCAAAACAAACATTTTCATTTCATACAATATATTTAGTACATTCACTGGACTGTTTCCGACTGCAAATAAAATAATCATATCATATTTTTGAATTATGTCTGTTTCCATAAAATTGGTGTAAGAAAATCAAACTATATTTAAACACTTTTAAAATGTTTTATTCAATAGAAGAGAGTTAGGTGGTGGCAAACGTTTCATTATTCTAATGCCTGCGGTGGGCGGTGCCTAGGTCGGCCAGGTGTTGCGAAGTAAATGTAAATATTTTATTGTGGAGGCACAAACAGCGCCTGAGAGATCAATAAAATTTGTTTGTTTTGTAAAATGCTCTGTGTTGTCTGCTTTATAGATTGTGAACATGAATAATTCAAACATACGAATGGAAAAGTACCAACCAGTCCATTCGTTTTAATGTTTGAACTGATGAAACGTATAACTTTCGCAAAATTTTCCGTGTATGGCGTATTGATAATGAGTTTCAGTATCATCAAAGTTATGGGAGTTTTGTTTTGAGGAAACAAACCAGTGTTCGTCCATTTAACAAAGAGAATCGGCAGGATTCCACAGAAGTTTAAACCATTTCTAGGCACCACTAACTAATGATTTTTTTAAAATTTTATGCTCATTATTAGCACAATAAGTATACAGACAGTTACTATAGTTATGATCACTTTGTTTTATGTATGTCGGTAACTAAATTAATTAAGAAACGTAAAAAAAAAAAAACTTTCTTTTATTTTTGCAAAACATTTGAAATTCACAGAAATTTTGATGGAGTGGAATTTTGTGAGTAATAGAAGTATCCGTCTTGAAATTTACCCGAATGGAAAGTTTTTAATTAGATTTATTACCCAGACATTTATTAGGACCATACATAAATAAAAGATATCTACGTTATTGTGATACACAGCGATTAAATCTTTGACCTATACTTCTAATCCGATCACTACTGAAACATTCACACAAAAACATTGTTAGAGCTCGAGAAATACCACTCAATATGCGTAAAAATATTGAAATTTACTTAACAAATCAAATCTAGGCAGTAGTAAAAAATTGCTGAATTTCGCTCCTCACGTTGAAGGGCTCTTAATCGAACTGTTATGGTTAATCGGAGTACGTCGAGTGGATTACAAGCAACTTATAGGCGTGCTTAGGTACGTCGAGCAAACATTACCGCCCATGAGCTCGAAAACTCAATTACCGACGCTGTTACAAACATTATCTACCTATTATATACACGTAGCGTTGTCATGAATATCTTAATGGATCTTTTGTGTTCCTAATCCTAACTGACGTAAAAAATTGGAATGTGATTCAGTTTATTTGTTACTTTTTTTTCTACAACCTCTAGTTCTTTTAAATTCATATTAGCAGGGTTGCGGGAAAAGAGAAAATATACCTTAACGTAAGTAAAATCTAGAAAGATTCAATATGTTATTTACATGGATGAAAACGTAAAAATGCTTGAATAATAAGTGTACTGGATTAAGTTATTGATGGTCGGTATTTAGTACTGAACAAGAAAACTGCAACCATGCTACATAATTTTTAACTTTATTCAGCATTTTTGATATAATATTGGAAATTATTATTATTGTATTCACATACGTACATATGAAGAAGCAATTTAATACAGCTTTAAATCTGTGGACTAATTTAGCACAAAATGCTAGCAGCCAGACCATGACCTAAAATAATATAAAGTGTTCTTCACAATTTATTAAATTAATGTGTAAAATTAGAAATTTCATAATATTCCAATTAAAATTATCAACATCAAACATTAGCATGTCGCTTACGCAAACCCATAAGATTTTCCCTTGCCAAAAAGTGCTATACGCGGCTAAGGAGGCTTCCACAACTTTAAAATACTCTATGTTTCTATATGAATATTTGTTCTTGTATAAGCACAGCATTCTAAATATGTAGAAATAACCTGTGAATTCTAACTTTATATTAACATTTATTTTAATTAGACTGCTTCATACAGATATAGTGTTTAAACATTATATTAATATTTAACCCGCATCGATGTTAAATAACAACAGTAACTTGTTTGTATGATAATCTAAAATTTACGGATCTATCATTTTTGAACTAAGACTTCCATTAAAGCTTCTGCTGATTTGAGGAGAACCACGGTCCATAATTCATTTTAAATAATTTTATGTTTTTTAATCTAGACTAAGCCCAAAGGTTCAAGCTAACAACGAACAAAAAGAATATATGAAAAAAGAGAAAATGCAAGTATGCGTGCCTGTGGGCGTGCATCCCAGCATTTAAATTGACTAAACTTTCGCTTTCTTTTGTAGCTTAAAGCGTCATGCGTGCGCTGTGAGTGGGACAGGCACAACACGCATTTTGCGCAGCATTACCAGCTGTCTAAGCCGTGTGTATGTGAATGCTGCTGCTGGCTTTCTACCAATGTGGTGATTCACATATATACATAATTTTATTAGATAAAAATCAACATAGTTTGAAAGAACTTTACAGTTACTAACCGAATAAGTCAACTATGTTACCAAATTAATGATTTAATTACCCAGAGATAAAATCTTCACAGGAATATTTCAGTACTATCTTAACAATCTAATCTAAAACGAACTTAACAGAAACGTTCCAGTCGCTGGATTATAATTGAGATTCCATTTTACACAAAACCCCATAATCGCTTAATCTCCTCACATGAAGCTTCTAAGATGAGATATACCTATTCTCAAAGGGTACTGGGGTAAGCAAAGCCTTTTATAATATAACCTTTACTGTAATGTTCTTAGTTAGTTACGTTGTACATATTAATATAAATATTTTGATATTAACTTCATGATGCTTATGATAATATGAGTAACATTTATTTTATGTGTTTTTTTATCATACGATTGCATAGATGGCACCCACCGCTTGCATCGCTTACGCTGAATATTGTGGGTACATGAGACAACACATTATGTGGTTCTCAAATTGTTATACTGAGTTTTGGTGTTCTTTGTGTTCGTTTCATGTAGACATTTTTGTATAGTCTCTCGCAACACAGGTTCTGTTAGTGCGGGAGATTTAAAAAATCATTTTCCTTAGGTTATGTGATCTTTCAATCCGCAATTCAGGTTTACAGTTTAATGATAGTGTGTTAAATTCCTATATTTCGAAAACATTCATTTTATTACAATATTTGACCTATGATTAATATGAATTAAATAATTTAAGGTGTAATCATTACTTATTTAGCACTAATATAAGTTATTAATTTACTGTATTATTTATTGTCATTTACATTTCAATTGTTATGCAAAGTTTACATAATTCTCTCGCAAAACATATATGACAAGGCAGTATTGTAAGTATTTTGTACATAACTAGGGAGTAAGGGTGAATGCAGCGGCTATTGGACGCTCAAAGCTAATTATGTCCCCTATAATACGACTATCGATGCTTCATCATACACGGTGCGCTTAATCAACTGCTCGGTAATAATTAAGGTTCCACATTTTCGTAATAACTGCTTTTGAACATTTTGAGAGTAAAAATATATTATATGCTTATTTAAATTTACTTTTAATGTAAAACTCACCGTTTTATGTTTAATCTGTTTAAATTTAAAGAGAATGTAATTTGTTTTCGTTGAGTAAATTAAGGTCATCATGGGCTTTATTTATGACCGTATCTATTAAGCGATAAAAGTAAAATAGACTTATATCATCAGCATAATAACGTAACGTCACTTTAAGGCTCAGATCGTGTATATTATTATTATATATTTGTTATAAGGAATAACAAAGGTCCTAATATTGAATCCCTGAGGAATGCCGTACGTTATAGATTTGTAATGACTTTCGTGATTCCCCACCTTAACTATTTGGCTACGATTTGAAAGGAAGGACTTTAGGATGTTATTTGCAGAGTCAATTATACCTATGTCGGTTAACTTCTTCAAAAGGATTATATGACTTACAGTATCAAACGCTTTTTTCAGGTCTATAAATATGCCTAGCCCAAAATGTTTCTGGTCTATGTTGAGTTTTATTTTGGTTATTGAGTCTATTCTAGCAGATACTGTATAAGACTTTGTTCTTTATCCATATTGGTTGTTTGAGATGATCTAATTTGTTTTCAGGAATTTTTAGAGGCAGTTAACAAATTTTTTTCGAAAATTTTTGATATCACAGGTAGCACCGATATCGGCCTATGGTTACTGGGATTAGGTTTTCTACCTGATTTATGTATTGGAGTAACTTTGGTTATTTTTAAACTACTAAGAAAAGTACCTTGCTAGAAAGATTTGTTTATAGATTTGGTCAAGTTTTCAATAATTAGATGTTTTACACATTTAGCTGTTTTTGTACTTATAACGAATATACCCACAGCCGTATTACAATATAGGTTGTCAATGATTCTACTAACTTCGTTTACAATTGGTTTAAGTTTGGATAGGTTCGATGCACCCGATTTAGTGGCACATTTGCCATCAGTGAATATACATATTGCTGAAATGAAATTTAATGCTTTAGAAAAGCTTTCTTCTATGCTTGCATAATAGTTATTAAAGAGTTGGCATATTGCTTGTGGATCGTTAATTGTATATGGAAGTGCTCTGTAAAGTGCTCGCGCCCTTTTCTGAATAGAAAATAGGAATGTTAGAGTTCCTACACAGGAGGGACCACCTACAAAAAGTGGGTGGCCCGAGGTACGTCGGGGTTTCAGGGATTGCCTTCTGAGGGTGCACCTGGTTCCCCAGTTTTCGTACCCGAGACGGTGTGCGGTTTTTAGTCGGTTCAAGTCCGACATAACCTCCAGTTGGTGGTACCCGAAGGGATTTCCACACAAAAAAACAATGTAGCTGGTAGTGATTTAAAACTTAGTTTGCAAATTAACTAGAGAGTTGATATTTTTGAAGTTATTTGAATTATTTTGGGTATGTATTTAATAATAAGATCTGTTCCGCAACAGTATTAACGGTACTCAAGCTCCTCTTTAAGCGCTCTCGTGTATGCTTGTTCTTGTGATGTCTGGTCAGAGAATAATCTAACTTTGGCTATTTTACAGTTTTATTTGTTCATAAATAGATGTTTCGTTGTCTCTGCAGTAGCGAAACAATCCCTAATAAGTAGTCTTTTCTCAGGACTATATTTCCCTAGACGTAGGATTCTTATTTGTGTTGGACAGACGAAAAGTATAGTTTTTAGTATAATAATAACTGCAGTTTTATTATATTACTGTCTCTTTTCTGGCTTAACTCACATTAAACTAAACGAACTAAAGTCATAAATCTGATACTTTCAAATAATTAATTTTGCAACAGTCTTGTTCAAGCAGAAATTAAAACCGCAAAGCTAACCACGTACTCCCGTAATACTAAATGGGTTAGTTAGTTTCAGTAAATCTATGAACCAATTCGTTCCGCTGTATGGAAATATTTAGTACGCTGTAGGAGCCGTTTAGTTTTGCACTTCGTTAAACGTAAATATTTTGGTACTAAAGGCAATATGTTTGAAAGTGAAATCCGTGTTAGATTGCATTATAGTTTGTTTTCTCCGTTATATAAATAGTTAATTATGGTAAATAGTAAGTTAAAAGTAGTTAAGATAATAGTAGTTAAATAATAATTAGTACAATTATATTTATGTGTAAAATATAATTTTGTAATTTATTTTAAAACAAGATTAATCGTAACTGAAACCTGGTATGGTAGTCAGTTAATATATCCGGACCGGTTTAGGCCTTTTTAGGCCTATTTATTGCCAGTAATATCGTATGACAGCTAATATTTTTCTAATCATGAATTCACCTAAAATTTTAAATAGTGAAACTAATTTTAGCAATGTATTACACAAATATCAACATTTGCAAATAATATCTCGTCGTATTATTTAAGAAAAAGTTAAAATAGCCAGCAACTTTTTTCCTAACAATTTTTTATCACTTCTTTCGTAAGCTTGTTTGTAGTTTTTTTCTGTTTTTTTTAAATCGAAATCGAAGCAGTGGCATCGGTATCTGCATAGGTTGCAAGTTACTCGTGATCTGAGTTATATACAGTAGGAACCGAAACTAAGATATCTATATGTCTATATGTAAATTTTCGAGTAATTATTTTCAAAATGTTTAATGGATTTGCAAGAAAGTATATGTATACTTGAACTACGGTTCCTGTATCCTAGTCTGTATATTTTGGTATCTTGTATTGTACACAGATGAATGAACACATTAGATCCAGGGTACAACTAAAAGTAGCTGTTTCCAATTAATGGTTTGTATTACGAGTATTACATTTACTTTTTTGAAACAATATGTTTTTTTTTTTATTTTAATAAGGGAATTTCAATATACTTAGGGAACGATATTTCAGTTAGAGTTAAACAAAATAACTAAACAGTGAATTTTCTTGAAATTTCACTTTTGGCTCACCAGTTCAGGCAGTCTGGTACGATGACGTTGCATTATGCATTTTACTAACGAACGCGTGCACGAGAACCGCGTATGCAAAATTTGCATAGAAACTGTTAAACTCAGCAAAACTTTTCTTGCTTCTACTTAGAAAACTGATAAAAGAAACAAGAGTGGCTGTGAAGACAAATCCGACTGGTACCGTTATGACGTATCGTAGCACTTTTACCAAACAATTTTACGTCTGATAGCACAGTTTCACTTTCATTTAGTTTCTCTTTGTATCTGAATTCACGCTTAAACAGAATATTCTGATCATCAAATCACTTTACATGTTTGATCTCACAAAGCGCCAATAAACTCAAACTAATTCATGATTGGGAATGTTACGGATTTGTTTGATGTTATATTTTATTATTCATGAATAAAAAATATAGTAAATATTCACGAAGAATATGGTTTGAATATTATTCTTTTTCCTTAAAATAGTTATTATACTTTAGGTGATCTTGATAACAAAATTATTAGAGGAGTACATACAATATTGTTAACCTGGATAAGGTAATACGAGTATTTAAGTAGTCAAAATACAGAAACTATATTTTTACGCTCTATCAGATTTCGTGTTTATATTGTTATTTTTTTGGTAAGAATAGAACACCATATAAAAACCTGTTACATTGAATTAAAGGTGGGTGGTGGCAACTGGGGTGATGCGGACATCTGGTCCGTATTGAGAACCATAGGCTGCCCAAAGTAGTATTTTACGCGGAGCTCCAGCAGGGCAAACTTAAGATAGACAGTATTTGCGGTACTAAGATGTCATCAAGATACATTTGTCTGCCTGCCGCATACCTGTGAAAGATTGGGATAGGCTGTCGCTGGATCGGCCCGAATGGAAACGACGGATCATAGTCGGAACTAACAAGTTTGAGCAACATAGTCTAGTAGATTTTGACGCGAGATGGCACTTGCGAAAGACCCGAGCAAAGCCTCTGTACAATTATACACAAAATTAAAGCGGACAGCTTTGCTGTGTTGCCTATAACCGCACTTTTATGACAAAATTTGGTTTTGCCAGCCACATCCATGCAGGGAAAAACCATAGGATCGCCGTCGGCGGATTCGTCGCGGAGGATATCAGTATAAAATGAACATTTTGACAGTCTATTCTCAGTGTTCTTTACGAATTACATTAACACCACATTACCACTTTATTATGTGGCTGTCTATGGTGGGGACGAGTAACATTTTCTACGTAGAGCGTAGAAAATGTTCCTAAAGAAACGCTAGTTGGAATGTGTATTAAATGTCCCTTTTTTATTAAATAAATACAACATACTCTTTAAAGACAAAATATAATTTAGAATTATTTTTTTGGTACGGTTGACTTGAACGAAATATATGAAATATAATAATAAGTTTATCAGACTTTTATTAAAGTGTCATAATTTAATACAAAAAAATTGATAGTCTAAATCTTTGAAGCCTCGACATTATGCTGAACTAAATTAATAGAAATAATATTTGTTACTAGCCATGACCGCACAGACCAATAAGGCTAGAAACTTTGATAATTAGTTATAGGTCGTCAAGATAACGTCTTCAAACTATGTAGGACTTGCTATCGATATAGGATTCAAAGGCATATAAGTTACAGGCTCGCTTAACTCATAGCTATCTTTAACTGGAAGAAGATATCACTATTGATTTATCTATATTAAGAGCTAGTTTTCGACATGATCATGCGTGTACAAAGCCTGACACTATATACAACTATATAATGTATGCTATAAAAATAAATAAATTTGTACTTTACTGTAATTTGTGTTAAACTGCTTAAATAAATTTTCGTTTGCAATAGAGTAATTAGTAAATCGATATTTCATTTACTTGACCATCTAAGTACCAAACTGGTGATTAGAAACCATAGTTCATAGGTCGTCATAATTAACAGCTTTGGAGATAGAACAAAATCATATTCGTTAACTTTTGAGAGGTTTCGTTCTGTCCACGTAATGTAGGAATTCAATTGTTTATCAGCAGTTTTCTGCCAGGTGGAGTGATGATTTGCGCAGGACGGCTGGCAGGAGTGAAATGCGAGAAGCCGAGGATCGAACTAAGTGGCGTGCGATTAGAGAGGCCTATATCCAGCAGTGGACTGCGATAGGTTGATGATGATGATGATGATGATCAGCAGTTTGATTACAAAGGATAGAATTTGTCTAGTTTATTTCCGACTGCCGTGAGTGAAATGTACGAGTATTATTAACTCTATGATTTTTTTATTTATTTTAACATTGAAATTCCCTGTAATAAAATATAACAATATAATTATAACTTCGGTGAAATAATTTCAGCATTACTTATCAAAATTTAATTAACATTTGAATCTTAACTATTCCATATTATTGACATAGGTAAGTATTGTAACCGCTATTTACATTTCATTTTATTTCTATTTTATTATTTTTCCTTACGCGGTGCTAGTCAACGACCTGCCTTGATTTTTCCATCTCATGGCGTAACACTCGACAGTAATTTGAAACGACATCTCAAACTCCCTGGAGGCCGAGTAAATCTAGTGCCCTGATAATAGCTACATCGGTCAAGACGATGAGCAAATAATAAATGATAGTGATGTATTGAGCCTCCACGCTGACAGGCACTTTGTATAATTAGATTACCGTGTGAGAACATGTATAATATATCGAATTATTAGTTATAATAAATCTAACGGTTTAACAGAAACATATCGAAAATAACTAAAGTTGAGTTACATGAGTTATGCTGCATTTTTTATGTGTTGAAACTATAAAAATTTAAAAGCCCTTGCTGTACACTAGTAACCAGACTGCGGATAAATGTTTAATAAAAAAAATATAATAAAATATTATAAATATAATATTATAAATAAATTACACCCTTGAGGAAAACAAATTGTCGAGACCATCAATCATATTTGTAGGTCGGAAACGAACCAACTTTGCAGCTTCAGTTCAGCAGTCACGGCCACTAACTACTATACAAAAATATTTATTGCATATCAGTATTATTGTTAAAATAGACGTGATCAAACAGCATAATTGTATTTTATTTAGTAATAGTAATTATATTTATAAGGAGAATCTGTTGTATACTCACTTTATGTGAACATTTAACATAACACAATGATTAATGTTCAGAAGGCTTCTTTGGTTATTAAAATAAGTAAAGTGGACTGTATTTAAGCTCAAAAGCCTTGATGCTTCCAAAGGAAGTGCTGGAGTGGATAATATATCGCCTATATTTCTTAAAGTCACTACTCAAACAGTTTATCAACCTGTACATATTATTTTTAACGCATGTCTAAAGGAGGGTATTGTTGAAGCCATATTGAAGTCAAGCCGTATTGTATCAATTTTTAAATATGGTGACAAATTCACTATAGAGAACTACCGTCCTATATCTATCCGCCCTGTCAAAGACTTTGAAAAGGTTGGTCCATAAGTATATATTTACCCGTTAATTCATAGCCGAATTATTGAACAACAACATGGTTTTGTACAAAAACGTTCAACCAACAACAACCGTTTAACATACACATTTTATTTATTTGAAAGCATGGATGAAAATAAATAAACATACTGCATTTATACCTACTTTCAGAAGGCATTTGATAGGGTGTTTTCTATTTCAATTCTATTACAAAAATTGGCTTTCAACGTTATACGTGTTATACCTGTGGCGTTGGTTTCAGTTTTATATCACAAACCGAACATAAAAGGTGGTCTTACACGGTTATAAATTAGACTTTGTTCCCGTAAGTTTTGGAGTTCCGCAAGGTTCCATTTTGGGCCCACTGTTCATCATATTGACATAAGTAATTGTTTTAAATTTGGTAATTTCTTACTCTACGCCGATGATGCAGTTTATTGATGCCCTTCTTGTAAAAATCAGCTGGACGGGAGGCAACAAACTCTTCAAAGGCATTTTGTACTGCCTCTCGGGAATTGAATTTTTTACCCACTAAAAAGTTGTCTAAATTTTGGAAAAAGTAATAGTCGGTAGGTGCAAGGTCTGGTGAGTATGGCGGATGAGGGAGAGCTTCCAACCCCAGCTCTTGCAGCTTGGAGACTGTCTGTTGCGCAGTATGGGGTCGCGCGTTGTCGTGAAGGAGCAGTGGGGACGACCGATTGACCAAAGCTGGTTGCAGATGTGCAAGCTTCTCCATCATTCTCTCCAGTTCTTCACAGTACACATCTGCATTAATGCTCATGCCGTTTTGTAAAAAGCTGTGGTGAATCACACCCGCACTAGACCACCAAACAGTGACCATCACCTTTTTAGGGGTCATTTTTGGTTTAGGGCATTGCTTTGGTGCTGAACCAGGGTCTAACCAACTTGCTGAGCGCTTTCGATTGTCGAACAGAATCCATTTTTCGTCGCACGTAACTATTCGTTTCAAAATTCCTTCATTTCTTTGCCTGTTGAGCAGCGAAAGGCAGGTCTCGACGCGTACGTTGCGCTGGCGATCGTTAAGGTCGTGGGGCACCCATCTATCAAGCTTTTTTACCTTGCCAATTTGTCGCAAATGGATCAATATTGTTTTGATGCTTACATTAAAAGCTGCTGCTAGCTCAGCTGTAGATTGAGTTTCGTCAGCTTCCACAATCGCCTTTAATTCATTATTGTTAACCAAAGTCTCCGGACGACCACGAGCTTCATTTTTCAAGTCAAAATTTCCAGAACGGAGCCGGGAAAACCAATAAAGGGTTGTGCGATCGTTTGTACAGTTCTCTCCGTAAACGTTTTTGATGTTACGTGCCGTTTGTGTCGCGTTGGTGCCACGACGGAACTCATATTCCATAATTACACGAATTTTTAAAGTATCCATTATGACGAAAAATGTTCAAATGTAATGAAAATACAACGCTAATCAAAAAACAAAAGACTGAGTTTGTAAATAGAATGTCAATGTTTTAAAACAAAATTTATTTGAATTTAGAATACAGAGCCATTACAAACTTTTTTTTATTTGAAATGACCAGTACTGAAGAAACGCAATTTCATAGGTAAAGACCTATTATATATGGATACTATTATCAACAAGGCCTTTAGGATGTATGTATTTGTTGCCGCTCATGCACTAATTTTACTCAAGCCTCTACTTACCTCTACCTATGAAATTATTTGGTACATTAGCAACTTAAGTATGCAGTACCCATTTGGAACTCATTGTATGACAAGTATATCAAAGACCTAGAAGCCGTTCAGAAAGAAATCTTACGCTGCATTCAATATAAATGTTGCCAAAATAAACGTCCATACAAAGAACTACTATTACAATATAAATTAAATTTATATTTACAATCAATAATACGAGTACTGTATGACTTTTGTCACAGCCATTACGATTGTATTCGACTCACCAGAAAACTAGGTTACAGAGTGACCACTATATCTCATTGCCGTAACGCACAAAACATTTTTGCAACAACTATATGCCGAGCCAATGCTGGTAGGTGCTCCCCAATGTATCGCTTAGCTGAATCTTTCAACACTTATTTCAATTGTATCTATATACTGGCGATGTGTCCAAGCGCATTTAAGAGATTCTTGTCAGAGAAGTTAGCATTGCTCTAATCTCTAGGTTTAAGATTTTTCCTGCATCCTTCATGTAGCGTTTAACTTTTGTTTGTATGTATTCAAGTATGTATGTATGTAACGTGAGATGATCGTTTGTAGCTTGCACTAACTGTTTCTTATATGACCTAACTACAAAAATGTATTTGTTAATATGTGGTGAACGCCGCTCGTGTCATAATTACTACTTTCACTATGCCAACTATTCCAAAATTATATATTGTGTTATTGTTTATTTACCTCAATAAATAAAAAAAATTGAGAGGTGTCAAGGGACACCCAGATGGAACGAAGTTCGAAATGGAAAGACGAAACGAAAATATCTGTCTTTCTTTCTATAAGAGAGAGAGAGAGAGAGAGAGAGAGAGAGAGAGAGAGAGACAGACAGGGAAAGGTTAATGATTCCTGACAATTTCAGGGTGTGCAAGGGGGGACTAAAAAATGTCTCCGAGCGATAGTTTCGGAGATAGAGGGTGTATCTTCCTTAAGGGATGATTTTAGGGGTGGGGGTGGAAATGAGTAACTTGCTAGTTAAACGTGATATCCAATTAATGGGTTGAAAATATGTGCGGTTCTAGTGTGGGTGGGGAGGGGAGGATGAAGTTACTATCAGTGGAGAGGAGAGGTCAGAAAATGACCAGTCTGGTGGGGCGAAAGGATTGGGGGTCCTGTGCTCGTTAAAATGAGTCCAAGCACTAAGGTGCTGGGGTAATTGTTTCAAAAGTTAGGTTGAGGGGGGTGAAGTATTTTTGAAAAAATAGGGGGGGTAAGGCAAATATTGAGGGGTGCTGATTCCTGACAAGTTCAGGGTGTGCAAGGGGGGACTAAAAATGTCTCCGAGCGATAGTTTCGGAGATAGAGAGGGTGTCTTCCTTAAGGGATGATCTTAGGGGTTGGGGGTGATCAGGGTAGTGGGCTGAATGGATTGGCGGTGCTAGGCTAGATAAATAAGCCCCATAAAAGGGGTTGAAAATATAGGCTAGGGCACCTCGACTGAGAAGTATGACGGTATCGAAGAACTCGACTTCACAATGTGACTAAGTAGGCGATCCAGGAATATGTAGGGAAAATTTAATCCTCCCTGTGGTATCACTAAATTTCTTGGGTAAACACACAATATGGTATAATAAATTCGTCTTGACAAAATGTGTCGTTGACATATGTCGAAAGTGTCGTTACAATTCCGTCTAGCCCCCTTCCGCAACGCGCGATAAGGAACTTCGTTCCAATAAAAGTTATAAGGGATTGTATAGTATATCAAATAAAAAATATATAAGGTGAGTGTCGCTTTGCGGTGTATGATGTAGGTATTGCGCGGAGTGTTGTATTGCACCAAGGGGACCGCTTCCTCGCAGCGCTCGTGTCGTCTTCAACCGCGACAACGAACGTGATAACATGGGATCGAGCATCAGAACTCTCTTTTATCATAGTGGTTGTTCTTATATCAAACCTTAATACAGACGTTGTTCTAAAACCACAAAACGTCATTGAGGTTCCGTACATCAAAAGAAAAAAACCATACCCTTAGGATCACTTTGTTATCCGTCTGTCTATCTGTCAAGACCCTTTTTCTCAGGAACGCGTAAAGGTATCAAACTGAAATTGCCTATAGATGTGCCTAAGAACTATGAAAAAATCAAACTTCTAAGCCAACGCAATCAAAAGGTAGGTACAGCCGGTTTCTCTAAATAACTTCGTTAACAAATTGATTAAAGAAATCGACAGCTAAAATATTCCTCCTTGTTTCTAAAGACATTTAAAGGCAACTTCTTCTATTTAAAAGGGCAATTAAGAGAGCAGCAACTCAATTATGACTCTTTACTTACAAGGACACGTGGTTGGCGATAGTCACATAACCTTCGATAAATTGGTCTGCCCGTTCTCTACCTATGTCATACTCGTATATATAATAAAAACCAAAAACGTTTGCCTTAATCAATGGTATTTCATGGCTGTAGTTTAAACTAATGATAGATGATACAGAAATTCGATTTACGTAAAAATAGCAATATAATTATGTTCTAAGTCATGTAAGTCAGTACCAAATGGCGTAAGAATTTAACGAATACAATCGTAAGTGAAACAATAGACTGCATATAATATTACCTTGTTCTTTTGATTCAGCGTTTTTTATCATAAATCTAAATTATAAAGGAAATAAAAATTAACTCATCTACTTCACCTCTACCTAAGTATCATTTTATCGAGGTCGAGCCATTTTCTTCAAGAAGTTTACCTGAGGACACTTCAGACGGTTCGTTCCAATATTTTCTCACGACAAAATATATTCGCATTCCTTTGGCGGCATGTTTTTTGACTTACCTACTACGTGACCGTTCGGCCCTCACTATGTCTTAAATCGAGCTCATACAGGTTTAGATATTTTAGTAACAACAACATAATATATATTTATTTTAACTAAGGTCAGGATTTCTAAAAATTTTAAAATAAGATTGGCCATTTCATACCACTTTATCGCCGAACTTCTATTTAAATTAGAGGAGTTTTAAAAATATAGTAAAATAATTTATTTATGAAATATAACTTTTTATTTAAGACATCTGGTACACTACGCCATTTAGTTTTAAATTAAGCAGAGCTTGTTCTATGATAGCCAGATTGACTGATAGACTACTATGTATATATTTAAACATTACACATATCTATTCTACTAAGTATTCAGTTAGGTACTGTATAATTCATGTATTTTTTTACTGTATAGTTATGTATTATTTATATTTCGTATGAAAAAAAATTCGACTAACAATATTTTCAGGATTTTCAGGATTCAGATAAATGATCTCAAATAGGCTGGTTATCGGGATTTCAGTATATTTTTCCTTTTCAAAAGTTTCATAACTAATAAATAAATAAATATTTCGGATATGTAACACACAACGCCGTCTAGTTCCAAGCCAAGCCGAGCTTGTGATATAGGTAGTAGACAACTGATGTAAATATTTATACTGCTTTGTAAAAACATACACATGATACACAGAAAACGCTCAAACGCCAAAATAAATATTTTGCAGACCAGTCAAAGATTTAATCCGACAGATAAATCGAATCGAACCCGAGACCTCAAGCACAGCAGAAGCGTACTCTATTTCTACACTACCGAGGCAGTCAGAGCTCCAAATCAAGAATCGTAAGTACGTTGTCGCAATGTGAGTGCTGTCTTCAGAATAAGTAATGGAAAGAAAATTCCTCCGATTGCCTCACTCGGTGGAAAGATACGTAATTGCTTAACAGCTCAATTTGAGCTGGTCCGTAAATGCATGTCGGAAAATAGTCCTCTAGTGGTTAAATATAATCAGGATTTTAGTACAGTTATGTTGTTAATTTACCAATTCACGTCAATTCTTAAAGTAGAGCAATACATAACACCCACGTCACATGCTGTAAATTTCAAATTTTTTCGACAGTATTGAATAAATAGAAGAAGAACATTACTTTTAAATGATTTTAATTGTTGAATCTGTGCCTAGGTGTTAAATAGATACCTAGCTATTGAAGTACCTAAGATTTAAACGTTAATTAAAACAGAGTGTCTGTGTTATCATTGCAATAATTGGATTCTGTACCATATAGCGCTGTGTAGTCTATTCAGCGCATGGATATGTGTCCTAACCGTACATTTGGAAAACATGACTGACTGTGGCACTGCCGCTGCCCCTGAAATTATTTACCTTTCATTCCGTTCACTAAATGAGTAGGTTTATTGGATTAAGTTCAGAAAGCTTTGCCCTTAATTGGGGCTTTCCGACAAATAACTTTTCTGTTTTCTCAAACTCGGACAGCTCTTAAATAATGCTACTAATTAAATTTGTGCACAGCATAAAATAGATTTCGATAATTACTTATAAGTAGTTTACGAAAACTTTAGTAAACATAACATTTTCGTGATAAATCCTAACTATCCTAATTATAATATTTCGAACGCGAAAGTAAGTGTATTTCTTTGTTCTTTGTTTTATTTGCGCTTTTGCTTACTACTTAACTGAACATCGGAAATTTTTAGAGAAGTTGATGGGAGACAAGACAAAGGAAATGTAAATTATGTATCAATTGCTGTACTGTATGAGAGAAACAAAAAAAAGTTATTATCGCAAAAAAGTACCCGAGGTATAGAAAAATTACTAATGTGAGCTAAGCCCCTGTAAAACATAGTATAAAATTATTTCATGCCCTAAATAACATCCTAGTTTTACATTAAAATGAGTATCCACTCATCCAATATTAAGAAATGAATCATTTACTGAGTGAAATTAGGTTAAACTAAGAATTATTCAATTGTCTGTAGGATTGCTTACATCCTTCTTCTAATATAGAGTGACAAGCGACGCTTTTACATCCAATAGAATAATTATATTATTAAACATCTTTATTTGGTACCATGTATACACCCATTATTATATACCTGTGGACAGATCTGTTGAAAGGAGTATGACAATTTGATATGAAGCTTTACGCTTTGAAGTCTTAGTTCAGTTAAAACAGAAAGGGTCCAAACACAATAAGGTACAGGTACAAAACGAGTAATGTAATTACTTTGGTAATGGAATACTACAACTGTGGTCGCTATTTGGGGTCTTGTGAAAAGCTTTTAGTGCGTACAAAACTACTTATTCACCTTCCATTTCGTTCACAAAATGAATTAACTTAACCTCACTAAAAGCTTGGACAAATTTAATCATTTGTACCAAATAAAGTTATGTTTGTTATTAGTATCAAAAGTCATATTAGAACTTTTGCTGGTTCATTTCTTTCGTCGATAAAAATATGTTAGTTGTTGTTGTGTCTACTAAAGACATGACGTGAACAATTAGAATAATGTGAGTAATGATGAATGTTTACGTATTACTATGTTGTTAGTACTTGAACTGTATGACGTTCAGTAAGTTCAATTAAGGATTAAGAATAAAGTAAATGTCAGTTACTGAAAAATTCTGAAGGTGTCTACTTATAAGCTCACTTCCGTATATTTATCTTATTTCTTCTTTCAGTGTTTATCAATACGTATTGCACTTAAGTATGAATAGTTTTGTAATTCTATTCATAGTGTCTACCGTTCAGTGGACAGTGGACACTGTACATGACACCAAGATGGTTTATTGGATGAACTACTTAACTGTGAATATATACGCTAACGGTTTTGGAAAAATTATGCGTCTGCTCGACCACCGACCATATCACCGACTTACGAAAAATATCATTAAGTAATTCTTATGCTTACTCTAATAATTCTATGTATTTTTATGTATGGCTCTGCCAAAATGACTCTACTCTGCCTGACGGAAAGCATAAACAGAATTCAAGAATGGTGGTCACCATACTTATTTTGAATGCAGACAATGATACAAAGCAGCATGGTGACCCACACTATGGCGGCCTAGTGATGCTTCTGCGTTAATGGACCTTCGATCTCGCACTCACCAACGAAACACGACAGCATGAACGCTCTCATTTTAAGCTGATTTCCTGTGCGAAGGTAGTACCTTTCCGGTCGAGCCGGCAAAAGGTGCTTTTCTTCTAGAAAAAACAATATCAAAGACAATTAGGTTTTGTGAAACCAAAAGCACGTTTAACGATGATATGCCAGTCGAGTAGACTGAACTAACTTTGCACAAAAGACTATATAACTGGCAACGTCACAAAAAGGCATTTCAGACCGCTCACACTTTGCACATGGCATTTGTGTCAATGTTGAAAGAGCCTATTCATATGGAAGGGAAAACCGAAACAAAAGGAATACATCTTTCTTTAACGTTCTGAGTTTATTATACATTAGCGCACTTCCTATCTTCGTTTAAACGTTAAATTTGCATTATAAATAAATTAAAATTTTAGAAATAAACATAAGACTTCTAAGCAGGTCGTTTGCGAAATATTGTTAAAGTCATTCAGAATTAGAGAAATAAATACAGTATAAATCTTTCACAAACAAAACAGCTGATACTTTGTAGAATTCACCGTTAATAAGGAACCTTAATTGCTAGTTCTAATAAATAAGGAGTACAACATGGCTTTATAATTTAACCTGTACAGTAAACTATCAGATTATAAGCCATTTTACAGTCTTGATGAGGAAAACCTCATTAAGGTCGACGTGGTCTTTAAATGGAAGTCATGATGTCATTATGTAATACCTATTTTACTATGTGTTAAGCATGTGAGCTTAAAGAGAAAGCAGAAATACAACATATTTTATTTCGAAAAACACAGCTATTTATACGTACAAAATTTTACGTATATATGAATGCATGTCATACGTTATAATTTAAATTAAATATTACATTGGTGGTAATTCCGTTGTTGTCATCTCTAAACTGAAATTCACTAAAATTTGTTGTTGGATTATATACTTTTATCTCGTCTGCTTACAATCCATTTTTCGAAATCTCACATCTCAGCTGTCACTGTGTTTAGTTCAGTACCAAATTAACGTCAGAGACACACACTTGTTTTTTACTTGAAAAAGTAAAATTTACTTTAAATTCAACTTAGGCCATAATTTTTCTTTTGCTATTCTTGTGTTGAACGTTGGAAACGTGTGACGTACGACGTAAAACTTGACTTGTCGCACCAAACTTAGACGTTGTCTGAACACATACCCGCTTAATTACTTACATAATTATTACTTATGACTTTTATATTTAGAGTTTAGTTTAGTTATTTATTAAGCCTGTACCTCTGATCCATTTTTGGTTGGTACTAAGATATAAATATAGATAAAGCTGAGATGTAAGATAACGAAAATTGGACTGGAAGCAGATGAGATTAAAGTATATAATCCCACAAAAAATATTAGTGAATTTTAGTTTATGAATGACAACAGAATTACCACCATTCATTAAGACGTCGTAGTCTAAACCAACTAATACTGGTGGCAAACCCTACGTCAAAAATGCAACGTTTATATAAATGCGCATTTGTTAGAAAAGTAACTAAAGAACACGTATGAAAGAGAACTTGTGGCTATAAAGGTTTTAAAAATATTGTTTGAGTTTCTACTACATACCATAGTAGTATCGTTCAGTTATTTAAGAGCAAAGAAGTTTCAGCATACAAATATATATTCATTTCAAAGTTTAGCCTTCATTATATTAGTGTATTTTTCTACATCTAATTTCAAAATAAACAATATAATATAAACTCAAAAGACAGGTTTTTGAATAGCATCCATTTTCAGATCACAAAGGTTCTAAGTTGAATAAGTTTTTATAAAGTTGGACGTAGGTAGCAAAACTACTGAGCATACGGACATAGGGTGCAGTTAGCGCGACCGTAGTGCGCCAATCGTCACTGATAAAAACTTCTTCCAGGCTACGCAAACATCCGGGCACGGCGCACCCAATTACTAGTTTGTCGCACAAGGAACTTTCCACATTCACATTTTTTCTCATTTCACTACCCTCTGTAGAAGATTATCGACCTCGTTTCACGATTGAAACTAATATTTATTTAAAGTAAAGTACTCTTCTTTGATAGTTTTTGAATGTAATATCTTCAAAATGAAACTGGTTTATGTATATTTATATTCAAATACAAGTCCAAACAGGTTTTAGTATCCTCTTACCACGGCTGATACAACCTGTTTGAAACGTCAGGTAGGAAATAACAGTATCTAAAGCGTTATTTCGGATTAGATAAGAATATTGTTTATAAAGACGTTTTTCGAGTTTTCACTCAAAATGCTATTTATATAATATTTTGGGTCATCAAAGTGCAGATTACATTTCATGTTGTCTTCTAACTATTAATTGCTATCCTGAGAAATGTCATTACCAAACCTGCAATTGAGGATTGTCAATACCAAATATGCAATCAGAATAATGAGTTCAAAAAAATGAATTATATTTGCAAAGTCTGTACAAAAATCTATACTTCAAAAACTGAACCATTGGACATAAATTCATGTCTCGGAAACCAAGTACCCACGTAACTTTATTTTGGTACCTATTCCCATCAGCAGTAAAATCTAAATTTGATAAATTTAATATCAACAATGTAAAATTTAATAGATATTGTCTATTACTACAGAAATAGATGACTCTCAGCCGTAACCACGTTCTCAATTAATTTTAGTCTTGTTATCCTCCATGATGCTATGATATTGCTACTAAATCTAATTATTATGTTAGTGATTTTGAGATTAAGATTAATCTCAAACCTATATAAATAAACCTTCCATATCTGTATTGCAACTATAGTTGAAGGGTAAATGAGTAAATAATATATCTAGGGAGAGTGTGGTCCTCGACTGCGATTAATTTCCTATTCCCCTTAATAGTAATAATTCGTTATTGAAAAACTATTAATAATATATACAAGAACTATTCATAGTTATGAAAATAGATTGTCAGCAGCCTGTTCCATGACCTGCTACATCTGTCCGCACCGTTTAATTTTGCAACATTTTTTTTCTATGATGTATATTTACAATAATTATATAAACTATCGATATAAAATTATGATGTCTGTAATATTATATTCAAACTCAAATTAAACATATCCTAACAACTTTTATAACTTTAACCAGATTTTAGAACCGAACGTTGTCAAATTGCAGCGAAGGGAGAATGTTCGATTCGGAACCATCCTCAATCGAGACACACACAATCCCCTATATCGATCAATTGATACTCCAATTTATTAAACCAACTAGAATAAGTTGTTTACTAAAGTAAGTGCATGAGTAATAAATACAGCGTCGTTTTTTTGCGTGTGCTCTCAAGCGTATTTCCTGCCTTCGTTTATTTCCCCCGAGATGAGTCAACTTATAGAGGACATAAGTTTTGTGCCGATAACGATGAAGTTCCTCGTCTTGGGCTATATCAACTCTTTTAAAGGGAATGAGAAGATATATTGAAATAAAACATACAGTTTAATTTACATTCCTAGAATCAGTATCAATCGTTTAAAAATGTTAATGTAAATACAAGAAGCGTGTAAGAAATGTAAGATGAAACTAGTATTGTATTAGTAGTATGCTGATACAGAAATGAATAAGATACATCTTCATAGTCATGAATACATTACTAACTGGTTTTAAACTTTCGCGAGTTTTACACATACATCTAGTGCTTGTTGTAAAGCGAGACTTATTCGTGATAAAATTATTTAAAAGATAATGATATCTTATTTAACCCGACGCCGACGTTCCAAACGGGTTATATTGCATTTGATTATGGGTAGACTGTTTTAAAAATACATAGGCACATTATCATGTAGATAATGTTATTAGTTGATATAAAATTAATATTTCTGAGGCACTACAGTTTTTAGTGCTTTACTATATACTTTAAAAGAGTGTTGAACAAAAAAATAAAAATCCCCAAGTCCTAAAAAATATGACCATATAAAATGCTACAAAATAGTCTTAATATTGAATACGAATAATATTAGTTAGAATATTTTATAACTGCGGACTATATGAAAAAAGAAACAAGTGATCTATTATGAAAAAATAAAAGCCTATCTACGCTAGGTAATAATAACATTCATGTAAATAGGAAAAGTTTTCGAATCCCGTTCGGAGTTGGAAATGCTTTTCAATCTTGAATATATTATTTTCGGTAAACATGTACACTTGGCTACTGTTTGATACTGATTAAAATAATATTGAATATTTTTGTATGAGAAAGTAATCCACTATATTTTATTTAATAACATTACTAAAATATGTAAATACATTTGTGCACGAAAGTATTCATTATATTTCGTATAGTTTTTAAATTTTGCAAGTAAAATCTAAATAGTCAATCTTCTGTAAGGACCGTTTTAATATTATTTAAGATCAGTCACTGATGAAATGCAGGATGGATTACCGATAGAAACCAATCCAAGATTTATTTTAAAGAAAGGTGCTTACGTAATTGAGTTCCTCAAACACTTTCAAACCTTTCACCATTTTGATCGACTACTCCTCTATCCACAACATAATTTTGTCTTCAATTTATTGGAAGGCATTCTTTGCCGACGGTCTTAACCCTTTTCTAGAGCTCATTCATCTCATCTAGGATAAGGGTTAATAGAGCCGTGTCATCCGTGTTACTTTAACTATTTTATTTTCCCATATAGCGACACCACTATTTTAGTTCCCTGAAGAACATATTTGGTTAAACGGAAAATATTTATACAAGTTTGTATAGGCGAATATTATTTTTTTATTTGTATCGCAGATATTTTGTGTATTTGATATACACAAAATATCTTAGCAAAGCAAATAGTTTTTCTATTTCTTTTTTCTTCGTGCGGAAATCTCCTCGAATATCTCTTACTGGTGGTATGTCGGACACGCACCGACTTACCACCAGTCAGGAGCGGGGGAACCAGGTGCACCCTAGTAAAGAAAAACCTGTAACCCTGACGTACCTCGGGCCACCTACCAGTTTGTGACACCCGACTGTGTGGGAACTCCGATGTTCCCTTTACGTCCGCGTCCGCGCCGTCACCTGAGGCTGCTTCTGCTAGGGTGACAGATGGCCTCATCTATCACTCCTATTCTTGCGCTTATGGATGACGGAGATCGTTCCGCTATTAGTTTTTTTTTTTCTGGCATAAATTAAATGATCGAACTAAGTACTAAGTTGAATGAATATTTTTTTTTTGAATTCTTGTATTTATAACAAAACATCGTTTAAAAAGTGTACAAAAAATAATAGCCCTTCACTAGAAAATATTTGTCCCGCGATTTTATCTCCCGATACAAAATAAACATGAACCACGACGACGCACCACGCGATGTCACCTGTGACATATACTGTGTGAAAGATACGAGTATGTCGAAAGTCAGCACTCTGCAAGCGTCAATACCCGTCACCTCATGTCCATCTACTGTTATCAGATTTTGACTGATGAGGACACCACTTTTATTAAGGTACTTTTTTCCTGCCATTCCCAATCCATCCACCAATATTAAAAAAAAAATGCAAATTGCCGTGTGAGCATCACCTTAGTAGCAATTTGATGTGATGCTCAATTTTAAGATTTTGAGCTTTTAAAAAGTCAGAACATAGTTAGTGCCAATAGGCTGAATTTGTTGTAAAATAGCATTACATTAACGATGGTATCAACATTATACAACATCGGTAGAATAGCGTTTCTCAATTCAGTTCAAATTCAATTAATACGGCAGATTGTCATTACAAGACGACACAATTAACGAAAAGCAACTCACGGTGCGTTACCGTGAAAGCAATCCTTTTTTATTTATTTTTTGTGCGGGAATTCCCTTGGATCGACTAAAAACCATCCATCGTCTCGGGTACTAGAAGCCGGGGAACCAGGTGCACCCTCAGAAGGAATTTCCTGGAATCCCAACGTACCTCGGGCCACCTACGGTTTGTAGATGGCATCCTCCTGTGTAGGAACCCTGATGCTTCTTTTTCATTCAGAAGAGGGGCGTGAGTACTTTGTAGAGCTCGCCCCGCCACCCCGGCCTGCTTCTGCTAAGGCTACTGGTTATAATATAATATATTATAACCAGCCATGGTGGCCTCACCTGTCACTCCCAGGCTTGCGCTTATGGAGAACAGAGATCGTTTAACAATATCCGGCGCCCGAGTCGTCTGCGGTACCTGGTCGATTCCCAGACCTGGCGAACAGGGAGAATTCTTAACCTTTCCCAGTCCCGCACCCTCATCTTCTTCGCAAGCATAACTACCTAGCTCGCAGAAAGAGACGGCAGTGTTCACGCTCTTCTGTCGCTCCGCTCCATGACCGCAATCATGTTACCGAGGAAGAGAACCCACACTCCGATGACCGCCACGAGGTCACGCCTCAGCTCGCCCCACGTCTGACATTCTGCCAGCGCGTGGAATGCCGAGTCCACGATCTGTCCATCGCGGTGGGTGACAGCACCCCTATACACAGTTTTATCTATTTGTAGACAATTAAAATTAACCCATCGCCGTCCTCTGCTGAACGAAGGTTCTTGAATATTGGTAAACCAAGGTAAAATAATATTAAAAACATGTTCAACTAACCGCGTTAATTATTTATTGTTTCATGTGTATATATTTTTTTGTATTTTAACGATACAACAACAAAAAAATTTACAAAAATAATTGGCAAAAGCCCCAAGTCCCTATTACTTATAAATTGGATCGGGCTTATTATAAAACGAATTACCGATCGCTAAATTAACAAAATATTTATAGCTACCAAAAACATTTTTTTGGGTAAGTCTCTTAATTTATTGTGTAAAACATTTAATACCTACATTATTTTTAATAATTTATTAGTACCACATAATCATTAAAGTTTAATCATATAATGATATGCTTAGTTATATTTAAAATTTATACTAAACAGTTACATTAGACTATTCTGTGACATTTAATTGTATGTATTAATTATATGTATTTTGTTTCAGATTCAACAACGTATTTTTTGCCTTTTTACACCTAGTAAAGTTTATTTAATGCGAAATGAATCACATATTGTGCATAGTTGCGTATGGACAAGAAAAAAATACCTATGTAAGCGGTCACCACGCTGTTTTTTACTGTGTCAAGGATTATGGGTTCAAATCCTAAACGGGGCCAAACACTTTGTGTCATTTACAAATTGTTGTTTTGGGTCTGGGTGTTCTTTGTGCCGGCTTCATGTATGTATGTAAAATCAATCCCTCCTGACACAGGATATATATTCTTAACGTGGGAGTTGTCTTTTTAAGAAACCAAATGTATTAGGTCAAGTAAAACATTTTATATCATAAATCAATTAAACATAGCAAGTTTCTTCTAGATTATGGAATAAAATAAACAAATTTCGAAAATACCTCACGACGCACGGTAGGATTGTTTGAAATAGATCGATAATACAGTAAAAGAAAACCTTTTATCTTATCTAAAACATAAGAACCGACACGATTTTTCGAAAATATTTTTTTAATCGCTTTATGCCAATAGTATTAGAGCAAGCAAGATTGATTTCTTGTCCCTATGTCACACACACTTTCTACCTAGAAAAGTACATCCACTCTGTGGAAAACTATTACAATCAAACTTGTACAATGCTGAATTGAACGCTTAGTAACATTTTTTGTGTAAGTAACGCGTTTCTAGGCATCGTTTACCGATCGATTACCGTCAATAAGTTCGTGTTCTGGATTCCAATATTATTATGTGAAAATTTCATAACAAATAGGCAGATTCTAGTTTTTTATCCTTGAATATATTATGCTAAGTAGAGTACAATTCCGCCAATTGTATTTCTTTAATTTTTTATGTTAATCTTGGAATGAATCTGGTGAATAAATAGATATATTATTATTTTGTTTTATATCTTTTTATGTATCCCTTTTATTTTAAAGAGGAAGCTAAATCTAATCTACTAGGGGGATATATATTTATAAAGTAAGTGAACAAAAACTAAATCACTTAAAAATCTCACAGTAAAAGAAGTTGACCTAAATTAGAATATATTTTTATGTAGTGGACTAGCTGTCTGAAATATAATCATGACATTTATGAGTAAATACAATTTAGCACTATAATATTTTTAAACAAAAATTCTAAGTCGATTTGGAATGGAATTGACTTAAAAAATTTGTCAGCAAACTCGTAGATGAATAGTAGTTGCGTTTTATCAGAAATGTAATGGTGATATTAAGTCATTCTCAAACATTATTAGCTAAACCACTACTTACAACAAACATACTCTTAGGGCCCCCGCAGACTGCAGACTTTTTATCGGCCGATAGTTTAGTCGGGTTGGGCTGAAAGTGCGCACACCGAGCCAACTAAACAGTTTGGTTGGTGAACAGGGCGCAGACTATCCAACAGCCGGCCGACTATTTTCGAACTAGTTTGTAACTGACTGTTGAAGCAGTCGCACAATGAGAATATTGTCCAGAAAAGTTATTGCTCTCATCATACTCCGGAGGAGGAAAATCAAGAAGAGATTCCGAGAGTATTGGGTGCATCCCATTCTCAGTGATAGATTAGTTAGTGGAAAATTTTACACTATGCATTCCAAATTACTTGATTACCCGAAAAAATTTTTCGCCTATTATCGAATGAGCATTACCAGTTTCAATGAACTTTTTATAAAGCGCAGGTCTTTTCTCGACTTCTTCAATCAACTTTTCGACGGAACTTTCTACAATCAATAATTGTGATTTGGGCGACGCCATATTCAAAATACACGCACATGACGCCAAATCACAGAGCGAACTAAACTATCGGCCGACTAAACAATCGTCATGTATGCGCAGGCGTGTATGCGCCAATACTGATTAAACAGTCGGCCGATAGTTGGCCGACAGATTAGTTTGAATGTAATCGGGTAGCCCATCAAACTTTTTTATCGGCCGATACTGAATCGCTGTAGTGTGCGCATATGCATTCCTCTCCATACTGATTAAGAAGCCGACCAAACTATCGGCCGATAAAAAGTCTGCAGTCTGCTGGGGCCCATATATATACTACACAATAATGTACATCATATGTGAACATCAGTCGATATGTAACTACCCGAAAGGCAAATGTAATAATGCGCAATAGTTTGTTAGCCTTTACGAGATGTATCAATATATATACGCTTAAAATTTTGTTCACAATTGAGCATGTCGGGACTGAATTCGACCTTGAAATACGAGTAGGTATGTACAGAACCCTCACTTCAAACTCCAGCACTTATACAAGAGGTATATGTCTTTAGAGTTTAGCGACAAACATACCGGTTGTCTCTTTGTCCTCTGCATAATAATTATATACCTGTTTAAATTAATCAACACTTCAGGCGGATAAAATAACGCATTTTCCAGTACGCACGGTATAGGATCAGACTTCCCAAATATATTTAAGATGGATGTAATTATGAGCACATAATATAATTATTTAAAAGACGTGTATTTATTTACAATTGTAGTTGTAATTGTTGTAGTTAAAAGATGACATTAAATTTCAAAAGACTTCTAGTAATTCAGAGTTATTTAGTTATGTTTAAGAAAAATAATAGTACATTTCTATGCGAGTATCACGAAAGATAGCAAAGCAACTTCTTAATCTGTAAACTCCTGAGTAAGCTGTGATAGTAACCGATCTCGGAAGCTGAATCTGAACTTGAGACAAATTATCGGAACGTGCTATTCGTTCAACTGTGATTTTGCCGTTTTGTTGACTCAACTGTAATTTATCTGATTCCAATTATTTTCAACTATTTTAGATTTCTATTTTATTAACTTCTTTACCATGTTAACATGTTACATTACCATGTAAAATATTTTGTCTTTTGATACTCAAAAGACAAAATATTTAAGTCGATAATTGCCAAAATATATTTAAGTACTACTTGTATTTATAATATACATAATATATAAAACGCACTTATATATACTTAAAAACTTAGTATGATTTTTATTCAAATTCCATAGAAAGAAATATAAATGTATTCGTACGTGTGATTGTGTATACGTTAACAGTCATGAGTTTCGATTTTTTTAAAATCTATTTTTCATAAAACTCTTTTCGTCTAGAGCCTGGGCAGGCGTGGTGTCGATTCTGGGTGGAAACCTGAAATAACATGCTCCAAGTCCTCCTCAAAGAACGAAAGATGTAGAATAGACGCAGTCAAAACCATTAACTCACTTTTAATTGAAAGGTTTCAAATTGTTTATTTCAAAATTTAAAATAACTTTCATCTGCAGCGGTTTCATTCTGTCGACACAATGCACAATTTAAATTGGTAATAGTCCCACATGTTTTGCTTCGTTTACATGTTATTAATGATTGTGGATATTGTTCTTGTGAATCGAGAAATCACGCATTAAAATGTTTTCATGCCTCACAAATGATTGACGTGTGACATTCGAACGGATACTTTTAGGCATCAAAATGTGTGTGAATGGTTGTAAGGGTGTGAATTACATTTATATTTAGTTATAATATCTAATAAGTATAATTATATTTTAGGAAGATATAATAGATCTCGCGAGTAACGTGCAACAATAAATTAGGTTACTGATTAAGACAATTCCCGCACTAGACATGTGTGAATGTCACGAGTAAATTTACAGACATACCTACACGAAACTTATCCACCCAGATTTAGAAGGAAAACTTGTAGATCATTAAATGTGTCATACTTTTAAGATGATCGAACACTCATGGCTGTAAGAAGAAGCGCGGTAGATGCATAAAATACAATGCGATTTGTGCAGTGAAGTTTATCCTCCTATACCAGTATACCAGTGGTGCTACGGACTGCAGTGGCGTAGTGGTCGCGTATGCTACTGCTGTGCTTGAGGTCTTAAGTTCGATTCCCGGGTCGGACCAAATGTTTCTATGATCTGCAAATATTTGTTTCGGAGTTTGGGTGTTTTCTATGTATGATATGTATGTATTTACAAAAAAAAAGTATTTCTATCAGTTGTCTAGTACCCACAACACAAGCTCTGCTTAGCTTGGAACTAGATAGCGTTGTGTGTTAGATGTCCGCAAAATATTTATTTATAACTATGGGGTAACGATTCATACATACATACATTTCACCGTGGGAGAGCCGCGCTTCGGCATAAATGGGCCGGCTCGACCGGAGTGATACCACGGCCTCACAGAAAACCGGTGTGAAATAGCGCTTGCGCTGTGTTTCACCGAGTGAGTGAGGATACCGGAGGCCCATACCCCAACCCCTCCCCCATTCCCTCCCCCCATCCCCCAAAGGTCGGCAACGCACTTGTGACGCTTTTGGTGTTGCAGGTGTCCATGGGCGGCGGTAATCGCTTACCATCAGGTGATGCATCTGCTCGTTTGCCTCCAATTCAATAAAAAAAAAAAAAAAAAAAAAACATGAAAATCATGCAAACATTCTATCTAAACTACTACGCATGATTACAAATGCATCCTGGTATATTTAAAATGATATATTTTATCACTATTTTAACATGATAACAGTCAAACAGGTAGAAGACCGGATGACAGCATACAAAATAAAAATCACACACATAATGAATGAACTCCCAATGCCACATAGACTTAAACGCAGAAACTCATAAGATCTAGTGTAGTAAAGTAAAGAACTAAAACCAAAATATCAACACCGCTTACGTTCCTTATTCGGTAATAAGCGTTATTGTTACCGACAGGTCTAATATCTTACAACTATAAAACTAATGCTGAATATCGCCAGATAGCTTGCATTAAATACATATATAAGTGAAGCCATGAATAAAATTTTGTATTAACAATAGCATCAATGTGAACGTGGAAATCATTCATTACACACAGAGTTTCACGAGCAATGCTTACGTAACGAAGATAATTTAATAGCAAGTCAAAGGGCTCATTCATAGCCCAACTCGCGATATACGTATCGGTCTCACTATATACAATTTTATATGTTACTATGATATTAAGGTGTGTGTACACGCTAAGTTACGCCTAATTTCGAGTACAAAAATATTGTAAGTAAAGAAACATTGCGTATGCCATGGAAAAAATATCTTAAAAACACACATCTGCATTCTGTTACACGCGGTTATTGTTGTACCGCGGGTAACGATGTGGGGCAAACCTAGTCTCTATACTACTCTTTGTATCATCAACTACCTATCAGTGAAAGCCCCGTCAAAATCGGTCTAGCCGTTCCAGAGATTAGCCGGAGCAAACAGATGGACAATAATTGTAAAAAAAAATAATATTGGTATATGTATCGTGTATACATACATATGCATTTATTAAAATGCGGTTATTTCAATATTTGCAGATAACAGATACTCTAATTTTATTTATTTGTATGTATAGATTGACGTAAATAAATAGTATAAACTACAGCCATCTAAACAAGTGAAATCAAATTTCAGTAACGTTAGTGTATAAGAATCCTAAATGCTTAGGCGGTCGTCAAATGACGCGATAAAAGAAACTTCTTGTTTAACCGCAAGCAACGTTGCGCGTCGTCCGTCAGCCAGCCATCTCCAGCCGGAAGAGCAACGCAAATAACCCATTTTGCATTATGAAGATAGAATGGATGAAACAAAAACACGAACCCAAAATGTTTATTCAAAACGTATAACTAGTATCTCGTTCATAAGTTCAGTTATTCCAGCTTTTAATTAACGTTAGTAAAATTTTAAAAATACAGATTGATTGTTGTTTATGAATGTTTAACGATAGAATAAACAAAGTGAAACTTGATTCTAAATAATAGTTCCAAGGTTTTTTTTATGAAATAAATATTTATTTTATGAAAAAAAAATCGGGGCAAACCAGACGTATCACAACACCGGAAGTGTCACAAGTGCGTTGCCGGCCTTTCGGAGATAGGCAGGGGGACAGGGGAGGGGTTGGGGTATGGATGTCTGGTTTCCTCACTCACTCGGTGAAACACAGCGCCGTTGTTTCACACCGGTTTTCGGTGAGGCCGTGGTATCACTCCGGTCGAGCCGGCCCATCCATACCGAAGCGTGGCTCTCCCACGGTATGTATATAATAATATAATATAATAAAAATATAAGCATGTTACTGAGGCACTTGGGTAGAAAATTATCTTTCAGGAGATATACCTTTTACATCCACGAAAAGCATTGCTGGATCCTCGTACTCCTTGTTTTTGTAGCACAGATCTTAGTTCGGTTTAATGTATCTTCGGGGATGCAAGAAACAAAAAAACGTAAAGGTCTTGTTTTTTCGTGGTTCGTATTCCTTTTTAGGGTGGATAGAATTTTAAATTTTATTAAAGAAGAGATAGAAGAGCTAGATGTATGTAGATGGTAAGAAACTACTTGTTTAATAAAGTTATTCCTTGCGAGCGCACCGCCTTCGTCGACAAAAGCCTGATTATAATATTTCTACTCGCAATATAAAATATACTAAATAGTAACTTCTAGAATTAAATTGTGTTGTAGATTTTAAGACACAACAGATTCTCAAACACGCAGGTTTCGCCACAATGTTTGTGTTCAGAGTTAGGGCAACTGATTATTAATTTCTAACACGTACAATGTACATACATAAACTTTGAATAGTTGGAGCTCGGTTAGAGTCGAACCAACTGGTCTAAAACTACTCATTAATACTTTTTAATCTTCTTATGTTTTGTTTTTGTTTGTTTAAATTACACTTGATTTTGTTTCATTTTATTCAATCACCGTACGATTTTCATCTACGAGAGGTGTCGTATCGATATCTACGTTGATGAACGTAGATATTAAAACTACAGACTTCTTATACACTTACTCAAACAACAACGTTGGCACCGTAATACTGATAATGTGTATAAATGTTGCAAACGATAATTAAAGACAAAAAGGAAAGCCTCAAGCGGCTTAAACACGACGAATTCATTGGTAGGTACTTACTTTTTTAATTGTTTGGGGTCGGGACGCTTGGTTCATGGGGTCGTAATGCCTGTGCAATGTTTAAACAACTAGCTAAGCAACTGATCGACGCTTTTTGAAACCAGTTCGATTTTTTCTTGCACAGAGAATTAGCATTCCGGTTCAATGTGGAAACACTGCCAGTCTTTTGGAAACACTTCCATTAGGCGATGATGTAGAGGAATTTTAAAACGCTTGCATCAAAATATTTTCAATGTTTTTATTTTATTTTTCTAGTATTTTAATTATATTTTAAAGAAGGTTACTTAAGTTCCTAATGTGTATATTTATAATATTTTTTAACTATATTTTCATGGTATGTTAGTAATTTATAAGGTAAATTTTCTAAGTAAATATATATAAAGGATACAAACCCATGATCTTAATGTAAGATCTTAAGGTTATCACATATAATACTTGATATTTTCTTTATATTTAATTAATTTAATAACCACAATAATCTTTAAATATTTACATTTGACTGCGGTAGACTTTACGTTTCAATTTGTGAACTGACTCCCAAAATACAGGCTCAAGCCTAGTTTGGGAACGAGTGCTAGTGCCCTGATATAAAGCTCCGTGCACATTATTATATTTAGCTTAAAAAAGTGTTTGTTAATTATTTTCTAAGACAAATAAACATTTTAATTAATTTATTAATCAAACCAACGACTTAGGCGGTACTTGGTATTGATATACTTTTTGGACAGCTTCAACTATGAGAGATAAGCAAAAGGCTTAGGTACAATTAAGTATACACTTTATTGACGAATGTCGTAAGTAAATATTATCTTTAAATGACCAATTCTTGTGAACATAATCTGAATTTCAGAAACGGCTCCAACGATTTTCATGAAAGATTTCAACTATCTGAAAAGAAGTTGACTGACACGATACAAACGAAAATACGTAATCAGATCCTAATAACATTTCAATCACTATAAAGTAATAACGTACGAGTATTAATATTGGGATGACACGAGATATCTTCATACGTCCGGTAATTTCGGAGCAGATTTCCTCCACACACCGCAGTCAGTCTCGATACATCTTGCGCTGATTTTCTGCTACAAACTCATATCTCTTTTGATTACATTTTTTTATTAGTAGGTGTACATGTTCTTAATTCAATGTGGATATGCTCAGAAGGTCTAAAACAATTATTGATTTAAAGCATCTATGTGACAAAATAATTAATTATATAGATGTTTTTTAAACTTGAAATGAAAACAATTGACTGCACGGAAGGCATAGTGATTAAAGCGGTCACCTCGTCGTTTTCTAGTACGTCGTGTTGCGGGTTCAAATCACACATGAGACAACAGTTTATGTTACCCTTGGTGTTCGTTTCATGTATGTTTATAAAACGCCCTGCGACACAGAGTTTTCTTTGAATTTATAATAATAACACAATTTTAAATTATTGTTTGGTAATATAATAAATAAATAAATAAATATTTTCGGACATTTAACACACAACGCCATCTAGTCCCAAACTAAGCAGAGCTTGTACTATGGGTACTAGACAACTGATATTAATACATATATACTTTTTTTTTTGTAAATACATACATATTATACATAGAAAACACCCAAACTCCGAAACAAATATTTGCAGATCATACAAACATTTGGTCCGACCCGGGAATCGAACCCGAGACCTCAAGCTTAGCAGTCGCATACGCTACCACTACGCCACCGAGGCAGTCAATAATAATAATGAAATATATACACACAATACACAAATTTTCACACAGCATATGCGACACACGGACTGACACGGACAGCAGAGTCTTCGAAATAAGGGTACCTTTTTTATCCTTTGGGTACGGAACCCAATAAAATAATAAAGTGTAGTTACTTGTCTATATAAATAAATAAAATTGATGTCTTTCTGTAACTACACATCACCAGTTTTCCCCTAAATGCATATGAAAGTACTATAAAAAAATTCAAACATTTGTCTGCCCGTCTGTTAGTTCCGGTAAATCTCTGGAACGGTTGGACTTATTTCAAAAATTCACGGGCAGATAGCTGTTGTTGCATTTTAGACTAGCTAAGATTTCATTTTAGATTGTTGATATAATATCATAAAAACTTGAAGTTAAATAAATTTTGTAGAAAATCCGTAAATCCGAAATTTCATAATCCTAGTCTTACCAACGTAAATGGTTTTTTTAAACAATGAAATAGCCAGGACTACCTGAAAATGTATTTACGACATTAAACTAAGCACCATCAATCAAGTTTTCATTAAACACTTTTTTCACGCCTGTTTCTATAAATACGACCCCACAAAAGAACGTAATATTTTAACACCCACCTCAGAATAGCACTTAAACCCGATAAGGAAACCCATTTACGTACACCCGACGAACTAAAAAGATCGCATTATTGTATCAAGAGACGGGTTCGACTAACTAAACGGTGGTGATGTTGAAAAGCTGTATACATGTCCAACGCATTAGCGGCCGACTTCAAACTAATCAAGAACACAGAGCTGTTCGCGTTACGCGTATACGATGTTCGTAATTTATTAGCGTTTATTCCCATATAGCAATCTGTAGGGATGACGTCCTATTACGCAGACTCCGTTGAGATCCCTGCTCCAGTCGGCTACGAGAGTGGGGACGCAGTGGTCGCTCCCGACCTTTTCTCGTGGACTATTCGCGAACTGTACCGAACTCATCTCGCGTATACATTCACATTAGATTAAACAGTGTTTACTCGTAAAGCTCTTGACTTGTTTAGCGAGTTAATTACACAACGAAGAACGGATTTGATGTGTGTTTTTGAAAAAAATGGATATTGAGTTGACTTGAAAGTTTAGATATTTTCAAGTGGTGAGTATTATTTGATTATGTATTTAAGTGCTCATTTATTGTATTGAGTAAAGGTTAAATCAGATATAATATAATTAAAATGAAGCCGGCTTGTCAAAGTTTTGGTTGCTTACCTACCTGGGAACGGTAATGAATCCTCGCTCGTCGTCCATTCAGTTTAGGTCGGCGAAGACAAACTTTTCATCCGCTATTTAAGAAAACTTTTTCGCAATCGATATCCGTTAGACATTTACGTTTTGGGTTGATGGAAGTTTTAACTTCGAAATGAATTGTAAAATTGGAATTGTGTAAACCTTCAAGTTAGTAACAAATTACATTCGTTTAAAATATTGAAATTCAATAGATCCTAATTTAATATTTAAATTATAATTTACAAACTCTGTTCGACTCAAACCAATTACTTTCAAAACGAAATAAAACCACTTCTTTTGTTCATAACTCAATAACGGGTTTGCATTTCCTCTCGAGTACTGTGAATTTGTGAATTCTATTTTAGATATGACACAGTAAACCCGTTCATTTTTTAACATGTATGTACGGATCGGAAATGGTTTCAAATAAATTATTGTAAGCTTCAAAACTAAAAAGAACAGTTCGTGTTGGACTAAATAGGTGTAACGTAGGTGAATTCGTAGTTGGATGACAAGCTTTGTCACCCGACACTCGTCAGCGCGGTCGTATCTCGAGAGTGACAGATAAGCACCATTTGTTGGCGTGAAAACGGAGCGCGTGGTAACCAGTGAAAAATCACCCTGAAACGTGCTCTTATTGGGGGAATTAATTCCTATTATAATGGCTGGTTTCTACCGCGCTCGTTCCTATAATTGATTCCGGCAATTTTTTTCCGGCCATTTTTTACCACTTTGATATTTAATATTCTTATAACATTTCCGATTTTTATTATATTAAAAAATAACACACACTTAAAGAGGATTAGTTTTAGGAACTTAAACTTCATGTTCGTGATAATTTAATACATAGTAAAATTTTGCTAAATCTGTTTCTCACAAATCATTCAAACAATATTAGTTATAGCTTATTTATCTTTATTAGTTGTAATACATTTATAATATGGGTATTGACAGTTATTCAAGATGTACTCAGGTTAAACTAACACGATGAATGAGAATTATATTCAGAATTTCATAGTTAGGATTGTGTTTATCTAGACTACAATTTTATGAAATCAGCAATTTAATATCTAATTACTTATGTTTGATGTATGAATCATCTTGAACAGGAATATTGTTTATACTAGTGTTCACTAACACTCTGTGATCGATTTAGGTGATTAAAGTAACAATAATATTGTTAGCCGTATTTTTTAAAATGCTATTTGAAAAAAAACAAAAATATGATGTAATATACTGGTTTAAAAAAAAATTAAACTCTAAATTTTGAGAATTATCTAGCAGTAGGAATAATTCGACGTATTTTCTTTACCAACGCAATCAATCATCCGGATTTATAAAATCATTATTTCATTTTTAACCTTTCCACAAAAAAATGTTAAATTTAATATCAGACGAAAAAAATATTCGCGTAACATGTCACGTATCATCATCATCACTACTCGTAGTCCATGACTGGTGATAGGCCACTTCTTTCGGTAGTCTTCATAAGATTTATTTAATTAGTTCAAACCTTTGAACTACCATAATTTGTGTTTTAACATCTCAAAACAAATGATTGAAATTTAGAATGCATTTTAAAATCTCTTTTGTCATTATTCTTAAATAATCAGATGAATTTAATGTACAAGGTATCTGCTTTATTTATTACAAAATAACGACTATTACAGTACTCACTTTTAATGGAGATAACTTTCTATCTACCTAGTGTTTATTTAGCGACAAAGATATAAAAATAAACACGCAAACCCTAATGATAAAGACTAAAGCTCTTAGTAAACGGCTACTGTAACTGTGGCTTCATTTTACTCTTGTTTTATCATTCACATTGACTGTAGGGACTATATCTTTATGAATTTTTAAAACCTCCTACTATTCATTTTGTGGACTTTTTCGATAACTTAACTTTGAAAATATCGAAAATGAAAATAATACTAATTGAGGAATCACAGTTAGGCTTCGTTACTTTTGACATCGTTACAACGACTAGTGACTATACTAGTCGTTGTAAAACCTATCTAATATAAAAAATATGTCATAAACCTATCTGCAATACATATTTAATTACTGTTGCTAAAGTTTAATGAATCATTACATAGCATTGATGAATGTATGAATGAATGAATTTTAATATTTTATAATTTTGAAAAAAATATGAATGGAAATGAAACCAAACACTCACTACCAGCTCACGTGTTTGTTTTATCTCTATGATCACAGGTCCTTTAAACGGAGCGTGAAAAAGCATCTTACTAGGCCGCCATAATGTGGGTATATTTGCTGCAATTTTCTACTTTCGCAATTAGTATGTTCGTCACGACTCGTGGATTCTGCCCATGCTATCCATCATGCTGAATAGAGTAATTTTAGCCGTTTGAAAACTAGTCTAAATGTTACAATACAATAACATGCTTGTTTAACATTAACAATATAACATTTTTTTCTTTCAAGATAGATGCCTAACACTTCAACATTATAATTTAAATTAGCACTGGGAATACAAAACGATATAATTATAAATCCTTAACAATACGAAATTTTCATATTGATAAGGCTTTGTAATTTCGATAACCGTATTTGAATCTAAAAATGATGTCCGAACCTGCCAATTTATAGCATTCGGCAGCCGTTTACACAATGACAGGGCTCCTGATATCGGCATCTGTTAGTGGCATTGACGTCTGACGTGGCAGACCTAAAAATGGTTAACTATACATAGCTATAGATAATAGAACTTGTGCATACATCAATATCATAGCAATTGAGCCGTGAGACAATCAATGTTCAAGAATGTCGAAACAGGTTGGAGCATTTGCTTAGTGGGACCTAATTTTGATTATTTTGAAGTCAAGTTTAAACAATAAAATTATAGATAGTTAGATGAAATGTTTTCTCAATGATTATAATTTATTTTAAAATTCGATCTAACGAAAAACTGTAATGAAATAATATAATTTCGTACATTAATTGAAAAACTTATAAAAAAGCGTTGTTTAAAATGGACTGCCTTATGAAATCAACATTCGAAATGGCCACTTTATGCGAGTGGCAGTCATTTGTGTGTCTCTTGCATTCCTCGCTCTTTGATAAAAAATATTATACATATTGTGGCTATGAATATTACTTTTATTAATAATTTTTACAATATATTAAGTCGTACAATAAATATAGCACGTATTAATGATCTAAATCTCTGAAACGGCTCAAACGATTTTCATGAAATTTAGTATACAGGGATTTCAGGGGTGATAAACTGATCTAGCTAGGAATCATTTTAGTAGTTAATTTCAAATTACTAAAACATAATAAAAAAATATATAAATATATATGTATTACACTACTATTGATACATATTATTGTAATATAATATATATTATGTATATATAACCTATAAAGAACAGTATAGTTTCCAAATAGAAAAGTTTCCGAGGAATTGAGAATTCAATCCCCTCCTCCCCCTTTATTGAAGTTGGTTAAAATATGTTTTCGATTAATGTATTCGATTATCGAGTTAGTGAAATATTTTCTATGAGCAATGATACAGGTTAAAAGAAATTTGTATTAAGAAGCGAATGTGTTGGTTCAAATGCAGTCACAATGTGTAAATTTATTTATTCGGAAATGTATAAATTACTTCAAAATTTTATGATAATAAATGGAATTTAACAACACAACGACCGATTAAAACTCGGTGTGGAACAAAAACTAGTAAATTAGATATCAAAAGACGTGTGCTCAAAGCTTAAATTCTCTAGCTTGACGAGCAATGACTAGATTCCATTATATTGCAAGGATAACATGCAACTTTCAATATGGAACATGATTTTATTTTATCTACGGCACGAAATCAAATGACAAAGCTACACGATTTTTATGTACAATCTGATAATAAAAGAATGGGTGTTTCTATTCTAATTTTTAGTATAGAATAGGGAGATTTAGAACATGTGTAACGGTAGATATAAAAGTGGGTATAGGTGGACGAATGACCAATTGACCAGAATCCAATTATGGCAAGCGCACACAACTGAACCAATCGGTCAATTACAGAACTATCTCATGTAACCTGGTAAAACAGGAAAAAGCATATAATACTGGTTAATATTTGACAAAGCTGTTATGGTGTCTCAAATTATTAAGGATCATATTTACAAAAACCGTAAATATATTTAAAGTAAATTTGTTTCAATAACCAGGTAACACGTAACTATTTCGTTTGATGCCCGTCGTCCATCCGACTAATCTAAATAGGTGGACTATGGGAAATTATTTTCTCCCATAGTTCACCTGGACGTACCACATTTATGTTAATTTTTTAATCATAACTACCTTACTGAGTTTTGGAATATTAATTTACGTATATAGTTCGGTAAAAAAGTAAACCGGTTTTAGTAGTAGCCCCGAAATAATCTTAGGATTAATTAGTAAAGTTAGTCTTTGCACGAAGATGATTTCTTTAAAAAAGTAATATTCAAAAGGTATATTTATTATGAATAAAAAAAAGTAACCTAATTTTAATATAATAAATAAAATTGAGAATATTATTTGAATGGGAGAGCCACACTTCGGCATGAATAGGCCGGCTTGACCGGAGTGATACCACGGCCTCACAGAAAACTAGTGTAAAATACCGCTGTGTTTCAACGAGTGATTGAAAATACCGGAGACCCATAACCCTACTCCTTCCTCCATTCCCATATCCATCCCCGAAAGGCCGGCAACACACTTGTGAGGCCTCTGGTGTTGCAAGTGTCCACGGGCGGCGGTAATTGCTTACCGTCAGGTGATACGTCTGCTCTTATGCCCCCTATTCCATAAAAAAAATCGTATGTAACTAAATAATGTGATATAAGTTATGTTATATAAAGTATTTAGTTAAGATAAATATTGATCAGGACATATGACATTTTCAAGGCTCTTTCTTTGCTTTATAGTGATGAAGCAAAGAAACTGCCTAGAAAAATAGAGATCTAAAAATAAATGAGCTGTAAGGGTGGATCACGTATATAAGTATGTCGGACACACAGTAAACAAGTTTATTTAGGATCTATACTTTTATATCTCTGTCTTATAGAACTTATTTATCTTAACTGCGTCGGTGGCGCAGTGGTAGTGATTGCGATTGCTGTGCTTGAGGTCTCGGGTTCAAATCCTTGGTCGAACTAAATGTTTGTGTGATCTACAAATAATTGTTTCGGAGTTTGGGTGTTTTTCTATGTATAATATGTATGTGTTTACAAAAAGAAAGTAAATATGTAAGAAAGTAAAATTAGTTGTCTAGTACCCATAACAGAAACTGCTTAGCTTGCAACTAGATGGCGTTGTGTGTTAGACGTACAAAACAAAAATTTTTGTAGTACTGAACTACAAAACAATTTTTGTAGTACAAAAATCCAAATTGAGTACAATAATGTTTAATAATATATATATAATTAGTACACAATTCAAAGAAAACCGCAAGCATATTATTTTAAGTACACAAAAGTTGAAAGTTTTCGTATATTTATTTTAGAGTAACTTTAGGTACCTTGGCCATATTTGAACATCAAACCTAAAACATGATAATGATATTGGACGTCAATGAATAGCCTTATTTGTTATAAGCAATATAAACTGTAGCAAATATTGTAAGTCTTTTCCAGATGTTAAAGTAACATTGTTTCGCTCCTTTTATCAGACATTTTACACTTTTCAACTTTGGTCAGACTATAATAAATAATCAATTAACAGCATTCGAGTTGCCTATGCCGCGAGATAACTCTTTTGAAGTCATCCAGAGAAACCGCATAGTTCAATAATTCATGTCTAGAATTGACCAGTTTAAGAATATTATCATTAGAAGTCTGTCAGATAGGAATATTACGACCTTTACTTACAAACACAGGTTGATAACGGTAGCCTATTTTTTTATCTTTGATTTGTGTATTTTTGTTTCCCATTATTTGTATTTTATTTTCTCTATCTCTTAATGTAATTTCGCTATTAATCTTGTGTTCGAAATAAAGTATTAGTTTTATTCTAGTAATAATAATAATATATAGTTTCAAAAATAGGGGAAAATTATTACGCTACGGGCAATAGTAGACGCAAAGGAGGTTGCGTGGGTCAGCTAGTATGTATTTTAATACATCTCGTGTATACGTACTCGTATATAAGGTACAAATTCGTTGGGTTAAAATGTTTGTAGAACCCCAATAAGAAGTAAACGTTAAAAATTGCGTTACGTATCCCAAGAAACAGAAATAAAAAATCTACCAAGAGATTAATCTTATCTGTTTCTTTTTGTCATTGTTTTTACTGTTGAACCCTTTCAATATTACTTTTTGTGTTAGGCAAAGAGTTGTAAAATATTTTTTTCATCCCCCCATTTCGGAAAAAGTATTTTTGCCCTTCGATATCTGAGTGCAAAAGCCATTTTTATCCGCTAGAGGATAAAGAAAATTGAATTTAGAACATCGTGTGCACTATGTGAATTCAAAACATCATTAAACCTATTTACTTCTACCTCCATGGTGTCGAATTTGTCATATAACCATTTTCTTTTCACGTGATATTGTTAAAACCTTAGGATTTAAACAAGAAACTTGAAAATAAGTGAAAAACCTAAAATGAGTAGTTCTACGACGAGGTAGTTTATTTGACGCCTACAGAACTGACTGAAATTGTTAATAATGCGCAAAAGTATGTTGTGATTGTAAATGCTTTTTTTGCATTTAGTCATTTCCTGGCTGAGGTGGTATGAAAAGTTACGTGTTGCACTCGAGATTTTTCACCTCGTGCTCTTTTGATTCCCTCGCTAACGCTCAGGATTCTAATTTTAGAATCCTTCGCTTGCTCGGTCATCAAAATTGAGCACGCAATTTTGCATTTTTGTTTAACAAATAACTATTGAAGTTACTTACCCCGATGTTTTGTCAACATTAAACGAAGTAGTAAAATATTCATTTTAATTGTGATTATTGTATTTAATCTAATACTAAGGGCTAAGCTAATACAAGAAAAAAAACTGAGTGTTGAGCCGTAGCTTTCTTTTAATGGGGTTACATTTAAAGGTATGGGATCAAATTCCATCTTTTTTGAAATTGATACTGTTGGTATTTGCTTGGCAACTGTTTTTCTCTTTAGTTTTTCTTAGTGATATGAAATATGTATGTATGCTACAGAGACATTCATTATAAACTCAAAAGTAAATCTGTCTGCCTCTTACGCTTTTACAGCTAAACCTCAGCACCGATTTCAAAGAAATTTAACATAGATAGACTTTGATTATTGAGGATTAAGGACATAGGTCGCTCTTTGCCGAGGTAACTGACATACGTGCGGGCGAAGTCACAGGTGAAAGCTAGTATATTACAAATACAATATTTAAATCATATAATAGTGAGTTAGGATATCGGAGGCATATAGGCCCTTCCCCCATCCCCCTCCCCATCCTCTAAAGGCCGACAACGCACTTGTGACGCCTCTGGTGTTGCGGGTATCCATGGGCGGCGGTAATCGCTTACTATCAGGCGATACGTCTGCTCATTTGCCCCCTATATAGTAAAAAAAAAAGTTCTAAACAATAAAATTGAATTAAATAAAAAATTAATACGATGAGTTTTTATACTGGCTCTTTGTTTTCTTTCTACACATCGAAATAGCAAAAAGTCAGCATTTGAGCCAATTCAAAGAGTTATTCCGTTTATAGATACACACCAACAAAAGCTTTCCGAAGCGCACTATGATTATTTAATGAGATGATATGTTCCCTTTATATCTCACAAAAATAAACTGAACTCCATCAATATATACTTGCCAAAATTAAAAGTTTTATGTTATTTATTTGATTCTGAAGAACTTACTTACCCTTACTTCTTACTGTTAGAACACAATTTTGTGTACTAAATACCTACGAGGTTTTATTTATACGAGTCTTTTTATACTCTTCTATATATAATACCTTTAAACGTATCTTTACATTATATATGTTTAAACTAGCTGACCCACGCAACCTCGTTTGCGTTTTATATTGCCCGTAGCGTAACAAAAATCCCCCGTTTTTGAAACATTCTTCATTGGTGCTCCGCTTCTATTAGTAACAGCGTGATGATATATAACCTATAGTCTTTCTCGATAAATGGACTACCCAACACGGAAAGAATTTTCCAAATCGGACCAGCGGCTCCTGAGATTAGCGCGTTCAAACAAACAAACTCTTCATCTTTATTATTTAGTATATATATACAATAATTGTTCGTTCAAAGCTATTAGGTTGCATATACACACGTAAAATATGAATTTCGGAAATGGCCCCAATGATTTTTATGAAATTAAGTATGTTGAAGAAGAATTAAGAAATTACTTATTAATAATATATTTTATCACTACAACTATACTTAAATTATGATTTTTGTTTAACACAACACGAATACTTAGCTTACAATGAAATAGGGTATTATTGAAAATGGTAATTATCTTGCATTAATCATAAATCGACTATTGTAATCATGTCACAGAGAGACTAATCATGCAGCTGACGATTACAATAGAAATCTCAAAACCGTTATTTATTTAAGATCTTCGATTTATATTATAGAGAATAAATAAAAAAACACAAAGCAGTCATAAGCACTGCCGACAGAAGTGAAAACTCATAACTATAAACAAACGCTTGTTTTAACTTACCTGAAATGAACACCTACGTTTACGAGTTTATGGTCACGTGACCTGACGCCCTGACGCGAGTTTATACATTTTTACCCATTCCAAAAAATTACACAGCGCCGCTAAAGAAGTTTTCACTTCAAAAAAACAAATAGTACCAAACGAAGGGAAACTCTAGTGTCGCGAGTTCTATTAAGTTTATTTTCTTAGTTACGAAATAGCGAAATAGCGCAAGCGCTGTGTATCACCGAGTGAGTGAGGATACCCGGAGGCCCATACCTCAACAACGCCCCCCGCCCCCCTCCGCTCCCCATCCCCCAAAAGGCCGGTCGCGCACTTGTGACGCCTCTGGTGTTGCGGGTGTCCATGGGCGACGGTAATCGCTTACCATCAAGTGATAATATGTCTGTTCGTTTGCCAATATTCTATATAAAAAACAACTTTGAAGGAAAATTCTTGTTATAAATTATTCGATTACCAGTACTGAGATATAATGTTTGTTCTGTAATTATTTCAACTAAATATAAACACCTCTTTCATTATCAGCTATCCGCCAGGGCAAAAAGTTTTAATCGTTCCGGATATTAGCTGGAACAAATAGACAGATAGAAAGACAAACATTTTAAAAATTGATTTATTATTGTAAGTACCTTTTATACTTTTACTAGATTTTCCCCGCTCCGCTTGCATTTAATAAGTATCCTATTTTACTTCTAATATTACCAAGAATATGTGTACAAAGTTTCATGATGATCGGATAAGTAGTTTTCGCGTGAAAGAGTAACCAATAAACTTACATTTACATTCATAATATTATGGAATATGCATTTACGTACAAGTTGTTAATTTAAAAGATACTTCAATGTAATTTTTTATATTAATATGATACGTTCAAAAAATATTTTGTGAAATTATTATTTCAATCAGTAACCTCAATACGAACCTGTAAAACGTTTTCAATAAGAACGTCCAAAACATGTCAACATAAGTTAAATGATTCATTTTTACCAGGCCAATTTTTTTATTCAGTCAATATACTCGTAGCATTGACTCGTTCGTTAGCAACTAGATAGATTACCAAATTCAATTAAATTTAGTGGTGCTATAAATTGGAAGGTTTACAGGACAAGCTAACACGTTGTATGATTTAAAAAAAAATAGTTTTCATTTGCATGCTTCAATCGCCAAATGAGTATAGAATACATATATTATATTTTAGGGCACACACTGTGTTTTAGGAATAAAATATTAGTTCGACAGAACTATACAGACAAACTACTGAAAAACGGAGATTATATATTATAGAAATATGTGACCAATTTAGAGTCAATTCATAGAGGAAGACAGTCGGCGAATACCTTGCACACTTGTAAAACTGCGGAATACTGTTAGTTCATTATAAAAAAAAAGTATAAAAGTCTTGACATAGACCACTATATTATGATATTATAGACTAAGAGGTTACTTCACGGTTGGCCGAGTGGTTTCAGCGGTCGCCATGCCGCTTGCTACTGCGCCAAGTGTCTTGGGTTCAAATCCCACGCGGTACAACACTTTGTGTGATCCACGAATTGTTGTCCCGAGTCAGGATGTTTATTCCTAATGTGGGAGTCTTCTTTAAAAAAAAAAAAAAATAAATAAAAAAAAAAAAAAAAAAAATATATATATATTTTTTAAATAACTCACTTGAATAATAATAAATAGTTTTACTCTCAATGTTGAAGGTTCGATTCCCACATAAGACAAGACTTTATGTGATCCACAAATGGTTATTGCTTTTTGTGTCCATTATATCACATGTGTATGTTAAGAGAAGTCATACTACTACTACACCATTTGAATACTAAAAATACATTACCAAGTTTGCCTGCAAAAAGTACCTATGCTAAAAATTAGAAATCTGTTTCAGAAAAAAGAGTAGTTTGCGAATTTCACTTCAGGTACTTTCCATTCACATAAAACATACATTTCCCAAAGGAATACGAGAAGAAAATAAAGCCAGTATCGGAAATGTAGATGCAAAGTGATGGCTATAATACATATATATCAAAAGCCATAGAAACTCACTATCTCAAACAACCAAGTACCTACTAAGATGGTAACAATGGTAATATCTTTGAATCAAATTGAAGTATTAATATTATTAATACTTCAATGTGATTATAAAAAATAATTCGTATTATTAAAATTGTAGCGTATTTGATAAACTGTGTTATAAACTCCAATTAGTTTCTAATAATTATACAACGTTTGTATTGCTGCAAATGAATGTCGTTTTGCTTGTAGTGTTTCATTTAATGACATCTTATTTGCTGCCAAAGGTAAAAGATAAAACCGCCCTAAAATATCTATCATTTTGTACGTTTCTTTCTCACTTTTTGGCAAATAAGTACAATACGAATTAAATTCTTGCCGCTATAAAAGAACGTGATCAGTTAACCAATACTAAAATAGTGTTTTTTTTTTGGTAGTATGCGGGATCTCCCCCGAGAAAAGAGCATTTAGCTACCGTAACTGAAAAGTGGCTAGTTGTAACTTGATTGTTACAGTACCCAAAATGCTTTGAGTTATTATATTTGCCATTGGTATTTTGTTGTTAAATTTACGCTGTTTTTCAATAAGACCTCAATTTAATGTATAAGTGAAGAAGATTTTACCAAAGTAGAGACTTTTCAGCCTATAACTAATTTTACATTTCTTTTTTATACGCTAAGTGGAAAAGAGAGGCACAAAGGCGCGTGTTTATGAATACAAGGTTAAAATGGCTCACTGCCAGAAGTAATAAAAGAAAGCAGCATAAAATACAATAAGAATGAAACTGAAGGTTCAGTGCTTGATCAGCTGTTTACGCGCGAAGAGATTGCTGGCGTTGTTATATTCTATCTTTGTTGTTCCTAGTTCGTGCTCGTGTTCAAAAATACGTTTAAAACTGTTATTGTAGAATAATAACAATCATCAAGTTTATCTATAGTAATATAAAGTTCGTTTGTTTTATTAACAATAATCTAAAATTTTAAAGGGGATTCGTGTTTAAGAAAATTAAAATTTTGGTTTGTTTGCTAATTATAAAAGTAATTTAATGTATAGGCTAAAGGAGAAGTCGCCATTTCAATGACACAAAGTGTGACAAAGAATAAAATTGAGGATTAAGTTTTCTTCGAAAATCAATGGTATTAAAAGCAAAATTATGGTAAAAGAAAAAGTTTTAAGGCTTCTCAGTATTCCTAGAAAACAGTATTTGCGATTGGTTTCTATTCGTATTTATGAACCGCTTGTAAGTAGAGTTTTACTGTAAATTTCAACAGTATTTTCACAGGATTAAAAAAATAATCATCAAGAATCTGTTAGTTATATTCTTAAATTTTCAAACTGGCTGAATAATGCAAAATGTACGTATTACCTATATAATAAAAAACTGTGCAACAAATGTTTTTGAGGAAATTCTCGAACGAACAAAATTAAACTTTAATAAATAGGAGAAATGAAAAGACATTATATAGAAAGCTCGAAAATAAATTGGAACCCGGAATACTTATGAGATTTTCACGGATAACAGAACAAAGAACGCAATATAACAGACGCTAAATGAGATAAGGCCATACTCGCCTGGAGGAAAGCTATAGAAATTATTTGAACATTAATATAGGAGACAATTAATTGGTCTACATTCGCTAGTAGATTAGTGACCTCAGTCCTCTTGGGAAGGCCTATTTGTCATCGTAATCATCTTTTCATAGGGACTAGAAAGGGACTATCGCCAACGCACGGTTCTGTAATCGCACTATTAAACAAAATTGCGCAGACCTATCTTGCTTTGTGGCAAAATTGGGTCGAATATCTATTATAAGGCGTTTATATTTGAAATATGCGACAAACGATCAAAGATTTACTTTGAATATATTGGGTACTAGTTATCGCTTGCGGCAACTTTCACGATTGCTGTGTTTGGCAAAATGGATTTTCCTTTCATCTCTGTGTACAAAGGTGCTTAAGTCTAGTGATTTAAACAGGTATATATTTTACTATATAATAGAAACATATATATATATATATATATATATAAAATTTACAATCCCTCACACAATTTTATTAGTTTTTACTCAGTTTAAATATTACTTGTCACAAAACACAAAGCAAACATTTTCCCTTTGAAAGAATTTGAATTGTTTAAATAATAAAATAGTTTTAAGGGATAATTTTGAGAATGTATTACCACTAATACAAAAGAAGTGTGTATATTTCATTATAATATAAACTGGGTTTTGTATTATGTAGCATTTAACTGTTTCTAACGAAGTGGGAATTAGATTGTAAAAGGCAGAAATGAAAACATACATTTCTAATTCTATTTTTTTCCATTATAATTTAATACGTTTGTACCTACTTATTATTAAATTTCATCACTTGGAAAATGACCTTTGAGTTTAGAATTCATATAGTAAAGTAATTCCTTTTCCTTTTAAAATTAGACTTGAAGAAACAATTTTATATACGAGTAATCGACAAAGGAGGGAATCCATTATTAATTATGTTCATTAATGTATTTATAACCAACTTGCATTTGTTGTGGCTCCAGCCGCGTTTATGTCAGTTATAGTATAGTGTGTTGCATTTTGTCTGTATGTGTTTTCTTGTGTCTGCAACTGTTGGCGCAAATGTCAGGGGCCAGCTGAAAACCAGTGCTGTGCTTCAATACAGCGTCAACTGAGCTGGTTGCCTTTGCTGCACAGTGCAATTGTTTCCATGATTTTCTTTTTGTAGATTTTATGTTGTACTACTCGTATGTTGTAGCTAATGGTTCTTATCGCGGTATAAAGTAACCTTTCTCAAGAAAGAAAGCCAATCTGTCAAATCAAATCAGTGCAGCGGTTTAGTTGTAAAAGCGCAACAAACAGACAGAGCTACTTTCAAAATTATAATGTTAGTTCAGATAGTATAATATGTAACATAACGCAAAACATGTACACAATCTAAGAAGCCCATTGTATGTGGCATTTTCAAAATGACATGCGGTTTAGTCTTGCACCACTCTCATGATGTGTTACGTGTTCAAAATTTAATGTTCTCGTTTCCTATACGATGTTTCGATTCATGGTGTCAATCATGAAAATATACTGGATAATTAGTCAGTATACACCTTGTACTTATCGATACAAATAAATAAAATTTTACCACGCCGCGCCGTTGCCAGTTGCCACGCCGCTCAATACTGCACCAAGTGTTATAGGTTAAAATCCTACATCCACATCCGCAAATTATTGTTCTAAGTCTGGGTGTTCTTTATGTCAGTTTCAAATATGTTTGTAAAGTACCCCGTGACACAGGATTTATATTTCTAATGTGGGTGATGTCTTTAAAAAAAATGAACATTCTGTTTGTAATATTAAAATAACCGCTTTTTACTAAATGGATATTATGTACGTATGTACACGGTACAAGTGACAAAACAATATTTTTAATTTTTTTGTTCGTTTATCTCTCTGTCTGTTTAGTTTAGTGTCTCTGTTATTGACACTTTTACAATTTCGATTTATTTTTACTTTTACATTTACAACAATATTTGTCCTCCTTGCTTGCAAGATAGTTAGCTGTTACGGTCGCCATGTTTGTTTCATATCATTTTATAGTTCCAGACTTCAATTTAAGCTGCGGTTTCAAGGCATATCGTCTGATAGGTAAAGCCGAACTTTGTCACTTGTGTAAAGACCTGTCGTGGCCTGTAGCGAGTAATTACTGTACTATAGGGCGAGCTGTGATAGAGAACCACAGGCACAATATTGTATGGATGTTGATGTGAAATGGCTCTGTCATTCAAATTATTTCATAAGTAAACTGCCTTGGTGGCGTAGTGGTAGCGTATGCGACTGCTAAGCTTGAGGTCTCGGGTTCGATTCCCGGGTCGGACCAAATGTTTGTATGATCTGCAAATATTTGTTTCGGAGTTTGGGTGTTTTCTATGTATAATATGTATGTGTTTACAAAAAAAAAAGTATATAAGTATTTATATCAGTTGTCTAGTACCCATAACACAAGCTCTGCTTAGCTTGGGACTAGATGGCGTTGTGTGTTAGATGTCCGGAATATTGAAATTTATTTTATTTTATTTATTTATTATTTAAAGATGCCTAATATCACTACGTTCATAATACAATGTTGTACCTTAACTTATTTTATATCTACGACCATTATTTTCTGAATGTTGTTATATAAAAACAATTTACTAGTTAAGAAAATGAAATAATAATACAATTTTTACTTTTAAATACTTAAAAAAGACTAAAATATTAGACAATAAAAAAAAAATTAGACCTTGTTTCACCGGTTACAAGTAAGCTATCCGAAACTTATTTGTTACCGATGAAACAGAAGCTTACAGTTTTAAGAAACAAGTGTAAAAAAATCTTTGGCATTATTGTTTAATGATAATATTTTCAGAACACTGGCAGCATAAATACATAAGGTAAACATTAAACTTAAAAGAAAGTTTTGCTTCACCAGTATTTATACATGCACATCTCATATCTATATAGCGATTGTCTTAAATTCGTCTTTTATTCATTTGATTGTAAAATCTATCGAAAAGGCTTTCTGTATTTGAATCAATTTAATTTTGATTTGATACATTTATACATGAAATGTGATCAATGGGTTTGAAGGATTTGAACTGGACGCATAATGTATACACATTAATAATTTTGGGTGTTTCAGGTATGTTAGACTAGTTTCAAATTTGATAAGTAACCTTGATTTTGAAGTAATGTGAACTAATCTTTAACACTCTAGTCACTTTATCACAATGATGCAGAAACGTCACTAGGTAGGTCAAACATAAGTCAAAGTCAAAGTCAAATCATTTATTTCCATAGGCCCCAAAAGGCACTTGAACACGTCAAAAATACAAACATCAAAATAGGTGTTGGTGTTGGTCACCATGTTAGATAGATACTCGTAGATAGAAAACTCTTTATTTGCTAACTCATTTTAAATGGTTATGATACTTACAAAAGAATCATAACCATTTATGCTGCCTCGTTGGTCTAGTGGTGGTTAGCGTAAGCGACTGCAAGTCTCGGGTTCAATTCCCGGGTCGGACTGCTGTTGGGTTTTTCCTACAAGAAATTCCTAATAGCAGCCCGGAGTATGGAAGATGGCGGTGTTTCCCGCCCGTGCTTCGGAGAGCACGTTAAGCCGTCGGTCCCGGTTGTCATGAACATCTATGGCAATCGTTATTGGGAAGTCAGTGCCCTCAAATATACTGACATCTAGTTCAACCTTCGAATTCAGTTCGCCCTCAAGGTTGCGGAGGTCAGATGCCAGTCGCTATGTGTAAAATCTGATATTCAGGTAAAACCGGTTGAACTGGTAGCCGACCCCAAATATTGGGAATAATAAAGGCTAGGAAGAAGAAGAAGAAGATACTTACAAAAGAACTAGGCAAGAAGCACCTAAAGGAGGGATATCATTCAATAAAATCTAAAAGTTTAAATTACCAACCCGCATATAGCAGTTTGACTCAGGGCACCTTCAGCGAACCGCGATCTTTAGCTGAACTTGGTAATATAGACTTTAACTACTGTGTACACGATTTAAAATCAGTTAAAACTTCTAAAATTTCTTGACGATGCGTGCCGTTTACTGGAAATCTTCTTAAAGTAGTTTAAAAACAGAAACCCTTTTTTTTCTAACTACAGAGTGAGTTTGTTTTCATAATATATCTCAACAAGTTCAACCAGGTACTGATAATCGAGAATATTATAGAAAGGCAAAGTTTATTAATTTAATGTTGTACACATATATTTACATTACAAGAAAAAACATGTTTATAATATTATTATCAAGGTTTATTTATTTTTCTATTATCTAATGATACTGTACAAAATTAATGAATATAAGAGATGTATATATTGTAATTTTAAATAATACCAAAGTAATAATTGCCTCTTATTACGTGAACTTAATTAGCAAGAACATGCCTACACCTATTTGAACATACTATATAGATTAGTATGATGGAGGATAATTACTTTGGGTAAGACTATGAATAAATTTATAAGGACGCCAAGAGAACAAAGAAACGAATAGAATAGAAACGCAGCTTTGTTTTCGTTTTTAAAGTGTAGGTAACTAATGGACTTTTATATCTATGTTTTTCAGTACTTACTTCCTGTATAGTTTCTATCAATCTTCATTCCTTAACTGAGAATTATTTTATTTACTTTTATAATTCATTTTAGTCCAATTGCATAGTGGTCACAGGCGAACTAATAAGAACTAAGAATAGTCACACATTCAAAACTTGCGACTATATATTTTTTTATTATTACTTCTAGATTTAGATAATGTCAACGACAAACAATTCTTGTAGTATTTCAATAGCTAACTTACTAAATTAAACCTATTTAGTTCAGTAGAATGACCTAGTGAGATCAGTAGAAAAGACTTATAAATATGATAGGCTAAAAGATCGATTACCTCCTAAAATACCGCCTTGATAAATTTCACTTTATCTTGTCTGATCGTAGGCCAACTAAGTTAGTACGGGCCTATACCCATTTGCAGGTACTAGCTAAGGGATACCTATAATCTTTTTGTCTATATACTTTACGACAATACCTCTGGAATGGTGATATTTGTAAAGCGACCATCAGGGACATTTATTTATAGCCAAATTAGTTTTATTAAACAACGCGAACTGCCGACCGCTTAAACCTTTGCACGGATGGCGCAGTGGTTTAATTGCACTGAGTATTGTAGGCTCTATATCTGTCTGGGATAACACTTTGTGTCATCCACAAATTGTTATTCTGTGTCTGTATGTTTTTTGTGTCCGTATCATGTATATTTGTATAGAACCCCGCGACACAGAATATATTTATAGTCGGAAAAATGGCTAGGAAGCAGCATAATACTCAAATTAAAGAACTTTATAAGATAAGTTAATTAACAAAAACAAACATGTAATATTTAATTTATTTCCTAAGATTGGAGCACAAGATTAAAATGTTAAACTTAAAATGTAAATAATATTACCGTCAGTGATTCCGAGGTTTATTTTATGAATCTTAAAATAGCTGACAGTATGTCGGTATCGCGTCATAGCTTTAGGGGAACATACCCATAATACAAACACCAAGGTTTATTTTAAGCTTTACTGTTAATTTTAGATCGGTGAAAAGTATAGTCTTAAAATAAAAAAATATCTTTGATACCATAACACAAGGGAGCTTTTTTCTTTTATGGAATAGAGGGCAGACGTATCCCCTGATGGTGAGTGATTACTGCCACCCACGGACACTTGCAGCACCAGAGGTGAGTATAAGTGCGTTGCCGGCCTTTCGGGATGGAGACAGCGATGGGGGTAGGGGTTGGAGTATGGACCTCCGGTATCCTCACTCATTCGGTGAAACACAGCGCAGGCGCTGTTTCACACCGGTTTTCTGTGAGGCCGTGGTACCACTCCGGTCGAGTCAGCCCATGCATGTCGAAGCGTGGCTCTCTCAAAACCTAGTTAAGAGACGAGTGTTTCGCATCGAACCTCTTTCTACAATCGCTAATGTCTCCAATATCTTCTATTATTTTGTTTTGACCACGTGACTTAGTGTTGAGATGATATTATTCCCATATATTTTTTAGACTTTTTAGAATGTCAACTTGGATAGCGGGAACATCGCGTGACTTTTAATACCGTGGCATAATTAAACTTTACTTTATTTCACAGTAAATAATACCTAAAATTTGTTTTGTTCTAATTTAATGCCTATAAATCACTTTTAATGGAATAAAAAATCTTACTTATCTACTCTAATGGTGAAAAAATCCAATCAAGAGAATCAGTTTTGTAGTTCTTGACAGACAAGCAAATAAAAATATGAGAATCTTACTTTCAGCTTCATCACAAGAAAAGTAAGAACAAAGATGAAAAAGAAAGATCTAGTATAGTATAACAAATGTATGTTTATATATAGGTAACAATTTTCTCTTTTACTACTTTCGCTGGCAAAAATCTTGTAGCCCACCTTATAGACCGTGGTTAAAGTAAAATATGAAGTTTTCATTGTTCTACACATGCGGGTTGCCGACCCTTTAAATTCTGTACAATATATTTTGAAGAACCAATGTGCAGTAAAGAATGAAGGACACAGTTGTCTCATGGGAACAGCTGCGTCCGTGATTCATAAATACTTGCAATAAGTTTTACTATATTTTGTATAGGTATGTTGATAGCATGTCTGCATGTCTCAATACAGTGCTAATTTCGCAGTGTGAATATCGTCTATACACATATATGAATTAATGTAAATTTCTTATCTCGTACTGTTATAAATGTATTAATTTAATTTTGGACGGGCGGATATGTAAAAGAAATTCTAGTCAAAAACAATAACAGATGATACCTTTTAAACTTGAAATAATTTTACCTACATTGCTAGAGCATTCATAATATTGATACTAAAAAAATATTCACTATTCCTTATTTATAATCCTATTTAGTACAATAACATATGTCTATGCCTATGCCTGCATGATGCATGGCTATTAAAAATGGAATTTAATTCATTATTTATAAAGACAAGATCAAATTTTAAGAGGGTCCAATAAATAAAAATTTAACAAATCTCATTATCCTCGGGGTCAATGTGTGAACAATTAATAATATTTTGTACGTGAGCCCTCCAAACCATAAAAAGGTTTTTGGGGTAACCAAATGCTTATTAACCAGTGGAGGTTTGTAATTATGATTTATTCAGGACTTACTTCATTATTAGGGGTTTATATCTGTAATAGGATTAGAGTTATTGTTCATTTAGTACCAAATGCTCAAACGGTACTCAATTATATGATGTTAATTAGCTCGTGCTAGAAGGTCGTATACAACGGTATAGATAACTACGAGTATATAACATTATTTTTATTAAAGTAATAGTACGCAAAACAGAAAAGGTATTTAATTTAATAATAAACTAGCAGCCCGCCCGGGCTCCGCACGGGTACACATAGGTAGTTACCAAAAATTTCAATATTATAAATTTTAACACGCTCCTAGCAAACTTTCCAAGCTAAGAACACTCGAGCAAGTCTGGTTTTGACAAAACAAATACTCAAAATCATCCTTTTGAGCTATAATGCCGCAACAACCCATAGACATATATTACATAAAGACACATAGATTCACTCGTAAAACCCATGCCTAACATCCCTTACACTTCGTGTAGGAGCTTGATGAAATAATAGCATATTATAAGATAATTTGTATTTTTTTTTTTTAATAATTTATTAACACTTTCTGCTTAACATGTTGCATGAGACGGACTTGATGCCTTATCGTTTGATTTTTGTTGAAGAATTGATCCATTTATTGCCATATTATTTTATGATATTATTACCTAACAGTTTCTCCTATTCGTTCAACTATGTACAAGTTTCTTAATAAATAATATTGGCTTAGAAAGTACTTTGACAATTTTCAATCATTACAAATTCCGAAAGATTTTGTTCACATAACATATTTCTATGATTACATAATTGTAATATAAAATTTAATTATACATAAATTTTGCAATATAACAGTATTACCTAAAGTAAATTTGCGTTACCTTCGGATAAAGGTGCGAAGCGCTTTCCTGAGTGTGTACTCTGATTTATTACTTTGTATGTAAGAGCTGTGTATATTGTTAGCAGAATATTTCAATAATAAATTGATGGAACAATTTATGAACCGTCTTTTTCTCTCCGATGAAACGGTGTGTTGAAACTTAAAGCGTCTAAAATTATACAGCGTACTAAAAACAAACCTGGATCAGGAAGTTGCGGTGTTACGCGGATGTTTATAAACCAACTAATATTTTTTAGCTCAAAACCCAATAGTAATAGGTAACAATGATTTAAAAAATTATAGTTTACGACTTAGCGAATCTAAAATGCATAATTTTAAAAATAGTTTTATTACGCCGATTGTACGCACGTGTTTGTGGTGAAGTGCGTATTAACATACAGAAGAACACCGAATCAGTTCATAGGTACTAATAAAATGGGTGAGGTATAATTTATTTTTTGAAAATCTTTAAAATTTAAATCTGGAAATCCTTGCAATAAAATATAGGCGCATTCTCTTTGTCTGCTATAGGGTAAAAATTATATTCGTATCGTTCATAATATGCATGAACGGGCGACATTAAAAAAAGTATTTACTAAAACTATTGAAAATGTGTACCTCAGAACTTAAAAGATAGAGATAAATTACGAAATTATGTAGGTTGTTCATAAATATACAAGAAACGGACACAAGGAACACTTAGGCTCAGGACCGTTATTATTCACAGACATTGTTGTCGCTATGTAGTCATCGAACCCGAAGCACTCGACATATTGGCAGTTAGCGAGGTACTTCAACTAATGTGTCTTCCGCACTGAACACTAGGGCAATATTTTTTGCCTCATACAGAATATATATTTTAGCTTTCTCAAATCTAAGTTGTGATACCGTTAATAGTGTGGCGACTTCCACATATAACACAAAAATAAACTACTACAGCGCCATCTGCCGAAGATACACTGAACTACGAAGTAACGCACTACACGGAGTAACTACAAATCCTGAATCGCGCAATAAATAGTTCTCGCTCGGATTATCATATATTCAACATCCCAACATCAACTGTTGGGCAGTAGCCCGCCAGGCATGATCACCTCGCCTGGTCGGAGGATCCTTCCTTTGTGTTGGGTGGAACATGATACCCGTTCCCCCACAATAGGTTAAGATTAAAAGACCCTGATCCAAATTCTCTTCGACCGGTTTTTCATTTGGTTAAGGAAAATTATTTAAAGTATCAGAAGCTCGCTTTCGGAATTTTAACACGTTTTTTATTAATTATTTTAAGGAACGGTTCGCTAAATTATTGCATCACTTTTATTCTTTAAATCAAATATATCATGAAAAACAATACTATTCCTATCTATATTCTGTTCAGCCAATTTGCATTCTAGAAACACTGACATTAACTATAACTTAAGAATTACTTACCTTACCGTTGAGAGACGTTATTCCTTTGAATAACATCTTTTAACGGTAAGGTAAGTGCTCAAAACAAAATATGAGCCAACACTTATACAAGAGAATAGAGACATTAATTGGCGATTGTAATAAAGAGATAATCAACGTGAAACACTTTCTACTTGGCCAAGGGGCAGGTTTGTTGTTTGTGCGCTTTATAATTTTAGACGTTTTGACTTCAACGAGACCATTTTGTTATTGCGAAAAAAAAACTAGGCCATCAGTTTCAAAAAAAGTTATATTATTAAAATCAATCTGCACCTTTCAAGGTAGTAGATTATATTTATAATTTAGTATAAATTAAATTCAATTATTTACAAGCTTAGCAAGTTTCAAAGTACGTATGTACGTATGTCATGAATAATTCGTTGTTTAAACGTTCAAGTACGAGTATTGTATTAATTATATTCGCTACCACTGCATCAGCAAGACAGTAAAACTACTCCACATACTAATATGATCCAGTGATGCAAGATAAAAATTATCATTCTATTGTTGGCGTACTACTGGCAGAATGGCTGGGATAAAAAACTTACTTAGAATTCTTGCCTTTTTTTATTCATTCAATTCCGAACGTTATGAAATATCTTTAAAATAAATTATTTTATTTAACATAATATACATTTTCATTAAATCATTCAATATCTCTAACGTTATATAATACCCAATATACTTGCGTTTACGAACTGTTATAGTAAGGTATCTTTAATTAATTAAGTTTAATTATACATGATTACATAAAATGAACTACATAACATATATATTTTCGAGTATAACTAATAAGGTATCTTCCGTCCATAACAGGGCGTGTAAGAAATTAATTATTATAATGTAATGTAAGAAAGTACCTACTGCAGCAATCTTGTGTAATGATTTAGTCAAGTAAGCACTAACGTCCAGGAGGCCAATTTTCGTAATAAAAGTTTGATGACAATTCAGTACCGATCAACTTTCGAGCTCACAACTAGGCCGCGTACACGAACTAAGCGGGAGCGGAGCGGGTGGGGAGCGGCGTGCGTGCGTTGCGCACCTGTGTAGCGGTGTCAGATAGCGATGGAATAAAATAGCAATTACCTGTGATTAATGATTTTTAATTTTGTCAATGTTGTGATTTTTCGAAGTTTATTTAGTTTTAATATTTAATTTATTTGTTGCCATTAAAATACTTTAATCAACTTTATTACTTGTAATTTTGTTAGCTTGGTTGATGTTATTTGCTTTCTGTGTTGCTAATGAGTATAACAACCTAATAACCCTCTAATTTGTCAATTATAGTAAATTATTGTGTTTGCTATTACGACTAATCAAGATTTTTCTAAGGTAAGGCTTGGGTTGCACAATTTTAAAAGGTACATTTGAAATACTTATTTATGATGTTATTACATAAAGAGGTACACCATTGAAACAAAATATCATGAAACATTGATTGATTTCACTGATTATTTTTAACATTATTTGAAATCACTAGTAATTTTTGTGACATCTATAAGTATCATCCGTATCAAGCTATATTTTATGAGGTATAATTTTTCATAACACAACACTAAACCGCACTAACCCCGCTGTCCAGTCCGCTACTTTCGAAAACGGGTTAGCGTTCCCGTTTCCGCTGTCGCTCCGCTCTCCGCTGACTTCGAAAACGCAACTTGAACGGTTGTTTGGTACTAAAATACTTAACATCTACTAATACTATATAGCTAGCATATCATATATATAATGTTTGGTTACAATACGATTAAATGATGTCACAATCCATGTTCGATGACAGTCTATTTATTAAGCTATTAAAATCAACCAGAACTTTCATCCCCATCGTCTAGATGGTTGGCAGTCCACAACTGTGCGATTTTCCCGAAACTTTCTGCCGCGCACAACAAAACTGTGGAATGAGCTGTCGCCTGCTGTTTCCGGGTATGGGCTTCCGGTATCATCACTCACTCGGTAAAACACAGCGCAACCGCTATTCCACTCCGATTTTCTGTGAGGCCGTGGTATTACTCCGGTCGAGCCGGCCCATTCATGCCGAAGTGAGGCTCTCCCACGGTAAGAAAGCTGTATGTTAAGATCGAAAGTTGATCGGAATGAAATTGTGACTAAACTTTTATTACGAGAAATGATCTTCAGAACGCATCATGTAATATTTTCTCCTTTATATTAAAAACTTACATTACGTCATCTACTCGCATACTTCTATCACTTTACCTAAATCTACATCTGTGTCCAAGTAAAAATAGCACTTTGTACCTGACATTTTTATAATAATATAAAAGCGAAAGTAAGCCTGTATTATTCCAATTCCTTATATAACAGACTCCCGACCCGAATAACACTCGATTTTCATGAATAACAAATTGGAAAAGTTAATTAAAAAGTTAATAAAGGTTAATATTATTTTACAGTATTGGTTTGTGATTTAAATAAGCTTCATCAAATATCAGACGAGAATTTTCTTAAGATATCTTTTACTATACAATTTAGATACATAAGTATCATCATAATAAGTTTTCAAGGTAGTAGAGCCACCCTGATTTAAGAACGAACGGGTTGACTCGACCGGGGCTGTACTACCCTCTCACATAAAACCAATCTAAAATGATAGCATTTTTGAGAGCGATACCAAAGGCCCAATGATGCAGAAGCATCTCTACAGGCTGGCCTTGCTAGGCCATAGTGTGAGTCACCATGCTTCATTGTTACATTCTCATACATGTTGTCTACATTCTCAATGAGTATGGTGACCACTATTCTTGAATTTTATCCATACTTTCCACCAGACGGAGTAGAGTTACTTTAGCAGGCTCATATAAATATAAAACGGGTTAACTATATCACGCTGGCCTGACAAGTTGGTACGGGGTATTTTTCAAGCTTTTCTTGCCTTTGCAGATCTGTTATCTTGCATACTTTACTCTTTTACAAAAACGGGGGATGAAACTTGTATAAATAGACTTAATCTGTTATTACACCGACGACATTATGTAGAACTATATTATTATATTTAGTGGGAGACGACCTCTTTTGTTTCAAGGTTATACAATTGTATGAAAAAGGGAGTTTGTCATTAGTTACTATGACAACAACAGATGGTCCATAGGATGGGAAGTAGTCGTTAAGCATAATTGTCAATATGTAACTTAAGACTTGAAAATATCTTCGTACCCTTTTACATTAAGCCTAGACAGATACACGGTTTGTGAAATATTTACAATTTAAAAACCAAAAACCTGTACGTATTAGTTCTAGTTTAGTTTGTCTATAAACATAATAATTGAAGTGTCTGTTTGTAATTTTAAATTACCAAATTTTTTACCGTGGAAGACCTTCGGCATGAATGGGCCGGCTCGACCGGAGTGATACCACGGCTCCCAGGAAACCGGTGTGAAATAGCGCTTGTGCTGTGTTTCACCGAGTGAGTGATGGTACCATATCCATACCCCAACCCTTTTCCCCATCCCATGGGCGGCGGTAAATGCTTACTATCAGGCGATACGTCTGCTCGTTTGCCGCCTGTTCCATATAAAAAAAAACAACTTTTCTCTAACAGCCTATGGTTTGGCATATCAAAACATTAAATTAAAAAACAAATTGTCTCTCCGTCTGTCTGTTTGTTCTAGTTAATCTCTGGTACAGCTCAATTGATTTTGAAGATAATTTTACATTATAATGAATCTACTGACACCGTATTCATTAAACTCGTTTCAGTAGTTTCGGTGGTATTATATGCTATGCTATACAAGCAAACTACTCAAATAAAACCCCTTCTTTTAGCTTCACCATAGTCAAATAAAAACAAGTAAAACAAAACAATAATTGCATTACCAAAAAAGATTGGTCATTTGACTTTAGGCACTCAACTATATATTCAATGTAAACTTAAATATCTCATAAAATTTAATTAAGAAGCATTAACAATGATGAATCCGCCCCAGCTTCGGGCATTAGCGTAATTATATTGTGATTACAGAATAAACGCTTGATAAATGGCTAAGGAAACTTCTGTTTGGAGATAAGCTGTTGTGTAAAATATCGTTACAATTAGTGGCTATTTTCTATAGTTATGTCTTTACTTTGCCAGAATAAATGTGCACTTTAATGCAGAAATCATAGGGCCTTAAACCGTGACCGTTCTATTTGGTATTTCTCACAAAATACATCGTGTTACGGTTAGGCTAAATATATAGTGCACAATACTATGAGTTTTGTAGTCAAAGTGGCTAGTCTCCTAAGTTAGACTTTGAATTAGGGCTTAAAAGCAAAGTTACTTGCGACTTTGCACCAATAACATATAATTTGGGTGTACTAAAACATAGCTTTCATACTCCATAAAAGCAATTAGATATATTTTGGAATATTTGGTATTACTTTGTAGAACTTATCTTGTGATTTATTTATCAAAGTATAAAAATGTTATATAAATAATTTGAATAAATTCAGAAAATAGGTTAACATTTTATAATTCAGTCAAATGTTCTACAAAGGGAGTTTAACTTTTTAGGGTTCCATTGTTCACATCTCGGAACCCTTATAGTTTTGTCATGTCTGTCCGTCCGTCCTCCTCGGCTTAACTTCCAAACGGTTATTACTAGATATATGAAACTTTGCATTGATGTGTTCTTATCAGGTCGACCTAAAATAAAATAACGAAAAATATTTTTATAGAGTATCATTCCTGCGAGAACCCTTGCGGCTCTCTACCAGTGACGCAAGGAGGCGCGGAAGTTGGGTAGAAGTCCTGAATCTCGAGAAATAGATGATCAGAAATCCTAACTCCGCCAGGTCCTTGTGTAGAAATGGAGGGAGCGACTTGGGCAGCCGAGCGCTGGGCACGTCGTTATTGCGGCAGTAAGACCCGTTATGGAGTATTGGCTCGCTCCACACACTGGCAGAATGTCCGGCGTGGGAGCCGAGGCGTGATCTCATGGCGGCCATCGGGGTGGGGGTTCTCTCGATCGGTAACGTGATTGCGGCCATGTTGCGGAGCGAGAGCGCGTGGAACTCCGCCGTTTCTTTCTGCGAGCAAGTTATGCTTGCTAAAGAGAAGGCGGAACGGAACCGAGAGAGGTTTAGGACTCTCCCTTTTCTATGCGTGGCCTTACACATACTTGGCCGATTTTTTTTTCATTTGGGTGCAACTGCATGAAGATAACGATAATAATAATTAAAAGGAAACATACACTGGTACCTCAAATAGTAAACGTATAGTTATCTCTTTGACAATCCATCATTATGCCTACATAGTTTTGATATATTTTTATTGTAGAATGAACAGAGGCCGTTTTCTATAGTGTCATTCTGATTTAAAGGGCATATTTTAATATGATAGTAAATTAATAGCTTTTGCACAATGTGCATGTAAGTTATTTTTTGTCACATAAAATCTCCTATATGTATATATATAATAAAAAATAAATAATAATAATAAATATTTTCGGACATTTAAAACACAACGCCATCTAGTCCCAAACTAAGCAGAGCTTGTACTATGGGTACTAGACAACTGATATTAATACATATATATATATTTTGTGAATACCTACATATTATACATAGAGAACACCGAAACTCCGAAACAAATATTTGCAGATCATACAAACATTTGTTCCGACCCGGGGAATCGAACTCGAGACCTCAAGCACAGCAGTCGCATACACTACCACTGCGCCAACGAGGCAGTATACGAGACACCTCGTATATAAGACACTTATTCTCCAACTTATTACATGTAATGACCCATTTGCTAGATACAAACTATTGGAAACTATTTCGTATTTCGGAGTTTGCAAACTCGTTATTCTGAGTAAATAGATAATTTCGTATCAACAAGGACCTTAGCGAGAATAAAATTCAAATAGTAAGTTAAATCAACCATTAGTAAAGTTCTTATATTTATTACCAGTGTTTACATATACCTACTTGTATAAAAGTCTAATAATTAAGTATTTTTAATTCACTAGTTCGATTATATTGTCATCAGTTAAAATCGAATATACAAATTAGTTAAGTCTTAGAATCTACTCAATCTTATAATGCTTCCTTCTCGTTTAGTATAAAAACTAAAGAAAAATGTAAGGTATACATATGGTACGGAAACAGCTATCTAAACAGCTGATATACTTAAGTGACATAGTCAGACAAAGCCTGATTTAATGCGTTCATTACACACACTGCATTATTCTTTCTTCAGAATTAAAAACAGGATTTTCATTCCGTTGATGGTAACTTACACAGTTTTGAGTAAGTTTGACACGATCTTAACTTGAGGTCAGAGTAAAACAGAGCATACTTGCCATCCATTTACGAAATCGGGACAAAGGTTAGTTAAATTATAAAATTCGTTGCTTTAATATACTTTCTTTCGGCAAAGTTGTTGGCGTGGGATTGGCTTTGAGAAAAGTTAAGCTAGCAAGGTAATTTCATTCTTTATTATTTTTCGCAGTACCCCACGGGGACGCTTTGTCTAAAATAAACGTTGAAGTAACAAATCGATTTTTAATTCAGTTCCTTTCGGAGAGGTTTAGACATTACTTGCCGTTAATGTTGCTTCTTTATTTTACAATTTTATTTTAAATGATGTAACTACGGATTGTACCTGCAATCGGGGTACGATATTAATGGAAATAAAAAAATTAATGTTTGTTTGTGTTTCGTTTATTATTTGACATCTATAAAACATATTTAATTGACAATTGTCCAAGTCAGACTCAAGCAGGAAGGGTTCCGTATCATTATCTATACATTTCAAGCGTCTACGTGTTGCCGTTTAATAATATCAAGTAAAAAACGGCAAAAAACACGGTTGTTGTTTGGGAGGCCCCCTAATTTTTTTGTTTTATTCTGTTTTTAGTATTTTTTGTTAAAGAGGCAACAAAAATACATCATCTGTGATAATTTAAACTATCTAGCTATTACATTAATCATGTGACATACGGACGGACGGACAAACAGATAGACGGACAGCGGAGTCTTAGTAATAGGGTCCCGTTTTTATCCTTTGAGTATGGAATCCTAAAAACTATATTTTGTGACATGTATCAAATATTCCCTCTACGCAAATTCTATGTGTTATATTAAAAAAAAAATCATAGTTATTTTAAAACGTAGTTGGAATGTAATACTTATATTTGTCTTAAGACTCAGTTTATCGAATAAATGAAAAACAGATTCAAGAAAGACAAGCGCGGTGATGTTAATTATTTTTACATCTGATTTAACCTCTTCTGTTTATATATAGGCCATAGTTAGTTCCATAGTTAACCATTTTGGTTAATGAATTCGCTCTGACGTGTTCGATATCCACCTAGAAATAGAAAAAAATATTGTATGTATAAGGCATTGACTTTGTTTTTGTTCCTAGTTTTTTTGTTATATATGGACCTGCCAAAGTGACTCTACTCTGCCTGATGGAAAGCATAAGCAGAATCTAAAACTGGTGGTCGCCATACTCATTGCGAATACAGATAATGCAACAGTGCAGCAGAGTGACCCATGGTGGCCCAGTGATATGCTTCTGCATCATTGGGCCTCCAGTCTCGCCCTCACCAACGAAACACGACAGTACGCATGCTGTCATTTTACGTTGATCTTATGTGCGACGGTAGTACCGCCCGGCTAAGATCAGCGTGGCTCTACTACTTTTTAAAAAAGTTTGATTGTTATTAATCGATAGTTTGTATGTACTATCTATCGAATAACGTGTAAAATGTGCAGTCTGATTGTGTTATCGTATTATTTCACCATATTTGAGATCAAGCAGGCACATGTCATGTAGTATTCAAACCCATTTTAACCTATGTATATGCAAATAGATTCATCAACGTGATCTATATATTTCATTAAATTAATAGTTTATCCAACTGCATGGTTGGTTAGTGGTTTCAGTGGTCGCCACACCACTTTCTACCGCACCAAGTGTTGTGGGTTCAAATTGTACATGCGACAACACTTTGTTTGATTCACAAAAATTGTTGTTGTGTCTGGGTGTTCTTTTTGTCTGTTTCGTGTATGTTTGTGCAGTCCCCCGCTACACAGGATGTATATTCCTAAGATGGAAGTTATCTTTTAAAAAAATCTATCTAAATGTGTTTTTTTTTTTCTAGAACAACAAATGGTATTGTATATCATGTAAACTACGAATGCACAATGCCATTGAAATGACGTCGCAACAACATGGGCATTATCACTCTTCTCTCTCGCCTGAAATGTGGCGTATATGCATTGCTTGTTATCATTCATATTCAAATTCTACAAGGAGAAGAGCAATCTCAATGTCCAAGCCTAGCAGAGAACCCAATTTGTCCATGCTACAACTTTAAAGAAGGTAAGAAGGATTTTTAAGAAAGATGTTTGAAAATGTATATAAAAATCCATTTAACAGTTGTTATTTTACAGGCCTGTTTTTGGAGTGCCCCAGCGCGACTCCAGGAGTCGTAAAAAATGTGCTGTCTAAGATAAGAGGAACCATCCAATCATTGTCAATATATGATTTAGAAAGTTCAACAACAGAACTGAAGCCTGACATATTTCCCTCAAAAGTTAAGATAATTAATTTACAAATCTCACAGTCAGGAGTATACAAAATAAGCTCTAATGCTTTTACATCACTACGTGACTCGTTAGGATCATTAAGTATAATTTCCAGTAAATTAAACAAAATTCCACATGAATCATTCTTGGAGCTAAAAATCATTGAGTCGCTTGATTTACAGCTCAATGACATCAAAGATATTCAAGCAAATATTTTCAGAAATCTTAAGCTGAAGAAAATCAATTTAAAAGGAAATAAAATTGCCAATATATCTGAAAATGCATTTGTAAGCTTAGAAGAATCTTTGACTGAACTGGATATAAGTGAAAATTTTCTTAATGATTTTCCCTTGAAGTCATTGGGTATATTAAATAAACTTAGTAACTTGAGACTGGCGTGGAATAAAATCAGTTCAATACCAGATAAAATAAATGCTACAATTTCTAACTTATTCACTCTAGATTTGAATTCAAATTCCTTTGTAAAAATCGAAAAACGCTGGTTTAGTTGTATGCCCAAAATAAAAACGTTAACATTTTTTAGTAATCAAATACAGCAAATAGACGAAGAAGCGTTTTATTCTTTGGAAAGTTTAGAGACTGTGGACTTAAGTCGAAATAAAATAAAGATATTAGCGAAATCCGTATTTCAAAAGAATAATAATATACGCACAATAGACTTAAGTCATAATCATCTCCATCATATCAACGGTGTATTTTCAAACTTACGCAAACTCTCGGAAATATTTCTTTCAGAAAATAATATTCTGGAAATATCAGATGACGCATTTCATAATGCCTATGGATTAACTGTTCTAAATTTGGAACACAATGCAATTCAAAACCTACATGCTAATTGTTTTGTAACTTTAAAAAAATTAACGCAACTTCATATGGGAACAAACTTTTTAAAGAAACTTCCACGAAATGTATTTGAAACGAATCGTAAACTAGTTACTCTAAGCTTAGATAATAATGAAATTAACGAATTAGATGAATTAATATTTGAAAAACTTGACGAGTTAAAAGAAATACGATTGCAAAATAACAAGTTAAGTCAAATAAAAAGAAATGTTTTTAGTCCTTTGCCTGGACTTTTAGAATTGCATTTACAGAATAATGCTATTCAAACTATAGACTCTCACGCATTTATTACCCTTAAAAGTCTTCAACACATAAATTTGCAGGGTAATCGATTATCTACTATTGGCGATGTGTTTCCAAATAGAAATTCATCCTTGGTTTCAATACAACTTGGCGCAAATTATTTATCAATGTTGAAAAATACCTCTTTAAGAGGGCAAGTGAATGTGCAAATAATGTGGCTTAGCCAAAATAACATTAAGTTATTAACCACTAATCTTTTTAATGATTTGTTAAATATTCAAAGGCTGTATTTAAAAAATAATAGTATTGTACATATAGAAAATAGAACATTTATGCACTTGAAAAAAATAAAATTTCTAGAGCTAAGTAATAATAAGATTATTAAATTAAGTAATGAGACCTTTTATAGACTTGTAACATTAGAAGAATTGTATCTACAAAATAATCATATAACCCAAGTCGCCAAAGATACATTTCAATACTTAGTAAAACTTAAAATACTTGACTTATCACAAAATGATATTATTATATTTAATTTTGAAATTTCTTCTTTACCAATCAAACAGCTCCGACTCAATAAGAACTCAATAGCAATCATCGAAGTAGATTCTCTCAAAAGCTTACCAAACTTAAGTGAGTTAGATATGAACAACAATGACTTGACTTGGGAAGACGTTATTCAAATTCATATACCAGGACTGAAGTCATTAATAATTTCGGAAAATAACTTTACCCTACTAGAGAACAAGACTTTTGCACACTTACCTTCATTGCAAACTTTGTCGTTAGAGTTGTCAAATATATCACAACTACCCCCAACAACGTTTATCAAAAATCAGAATCTACTAAGAATTAACTTAGCTTTTAATAACTTACGAGATTTACACAAAGATGTATTTGCCTACACAACAATATTACAAGAGCTTAATTTAAAGGGGAACAATTTTACCGATTTCCCTCACCATGCTCTGTTTAATGTAACTTCGTTAGAATTTTTAGATTTATGTAGCAATCAATTACAGAGTATTGACTTTTTCAAGTTTATTGGTTTACAGAATTTAAGGACACTCAATTTATGTAATAATCGAATTTCTATGTTAAATGGATTTAACTCCCCATCATTAAAAAATTTGGTTACCTTAAATTTATGCAACAATATGTTAACAGTTCTTCCACCGAACTTTTTTCAACATTCTGTGGGTTTAAAGGAAATTGATCTATCACGAAATCTTTTTAAAAATATACCTAGTAATGGCTTATCAGAATCAGTTCTACCTGCACTAACAACACTAAATATGTCATCTAACTCTTTGGTGCAATTATTACAAACATATCCATCAAAGTTATTTCCTGTCTTAGAAGAATTAGTTGTCACAAATACAAACCTTACTATTATAACCAGTAAAGATTTTGAAAACTTTCCGTCACTGAAGCGACTAAAACTATCTCAGAACGCCATAATACGTCTTTCACCGGGAGCATTTTCCAAGCTTCACAGCTTAGAAATTCTTGATTTAAGTCAAAATAAATTAGAAAACATTCCGAGGGAAAGACTTCAAGGATTGTATTCCACACGCGTGCTGAATACATCTCAAAATGTAATAAGGGAACTAGAAGATTTCACATCAGACTTACAAAGTCTACAGAAGTTAGACATCTCGTACAATCATATAACTAGAATACACAGAGATGTATTTCGAGGGCTTCAGAGCCTCACAGAATTATATTTGAGTGGCAACTGGTTATCAGCGATATCTGCAGACGCATTTCGAAATTTGAACAAGATTACATTGATCGACTTGAGCCGAAATTACTTCGAAATCATACAAATGAAAATGCTCATGGCATTAGAAACACAAGTAAAAAGCATATCTTTCAACGGTAAGCCGAAGTATTTTTGTATTTATCGTTTTCCTGGCTCTAAGGATTATAATAAAATTACGATCTAATATTTCAGAGAATCCATTGACGTGTAATTGTGAATCTCAAGAGGTATGGAGATGGATGAGAGATCACTATAAAATAATCTACAAAGGCAGTCGTAACTTAAGGTGTGAACATCCGGAAGATCTTCATAGTTACAGCTTTATAGAATTATCTTCACAGAAACTTTGCGATATACCAATTGTAGTTCGCATAGCAATACAAGATATTCAGACATATTCGATCGTCGTGTCTTGGCAGAGCCGCAACCAAACTGGTTTGAATGCATATCAAGTAGCTTATTTCAGTGAAGATCATCCAACACCGGTGAGTAAAAATATTCATAAATATAGCCTTTATTTTAAATACAACTACAGATTTTTGGCAAATATTTCACCTGTATGCAACTAAAAGCTTATAATTTTTCGTGAAATGCTGAATAAAACGTGCACGGCAACCGCTACAACAAACATTTGAATACAAAGGCTGTGTATCACTTCAATGGACCATAAAAAATATTTATGTTTCTCGCCTGTGAATGTTCGGTTGTACTGTGAATCCATTTAAATCTTGTGTTTTGTTACGAATACTTGATTTTTTATACATCAATAGGTACAAATTTCGATTGTTAACATTTTTAAAACAAAAGTGTAAGATGAGGTTATTTGTCACAGATACGAGGCAAAGTACTCAACGCTACTGCCAGGTCGACTAGATTGAACCATTTGACACCGGGATCCCGATACACAGTTTGCGTGATAGCAGTCGGTAACTTCGGAACGTTGGCATCTGCGAGCTCTTCAATACCAGACGCGCGTATAGCTCTTTCTCCTGAAAATTCAAGTATAAACATGTATGGGGATGAACAAATTTATAGTCATCTTCGTCCCTATATGAATGATACTATTAGCAGTAAATGTACCAGCGTTAGTACAATAGAAATATTTGGAGCACCAATAGACAGCCCATTTTCTAATACTTATATGGACATTGCAGATATATTAACGAGAAGACTTAGTCTGGTTGTGGGGTGTTGCATCGGTTTCATAGTTTTTGTTGTGTTGGTTTCGGCCTTGGGGTATATCAAAACTAAAAAACGTCAAGTTATTACTAAAGCCGAAGTTCAACAAGCTCCGCAATATATTTCATATGATAATTTTAATACTACAGGTGTAGATGTTCAAACCACAGATATGGATATAAATACTATCACAAATAAATCAAAAGTACAATGTAAACATGATTGAAAAAATTCGCATCTGCACTGCGTTTCAGTTTCATAACTTAAAGCGCCAATATATTGGATTTTTCCAATGGTTCCCTTATGAATAAGATGCCACTCACGTTAAAATAGAACCTCTCATACCTTCATCGTCTCAGAAGCCTCTTCAGAAAGTTTGGCAGACAGGAATGAATTATTACAACTACGACCTATCAATAACGAAATGTGTGATAATCGAAAAAGTTTCATGTCATCACATTACTTTTTCTTATGATGTAATTTATGTTCTAGATATATGAAAAAGTCTCACTTATTAATTACATGTATATATTACGTATGTGTATATCCTTCAGACAGCTCGGTGTGCGTCTATGTTAGATTTATTATTTTGTTACGCAACTGACTTAGTTAAAAAGTTACGACTTTTTAATATTATCACTTAATATACATATTATGTGATATTATTGAAATAATTTTCAAAAAGTTTATAGTTACGTTTGATTATAAATGGAATGTCTAATGTGATTATTATCATAGAAATAAGTGTAAGATACTAAAATTTAGAGTACATTTTAAAACATGTTGTGTATAATAAATTTAAAATAGGTATGTACTGCTCTACTAGTTGTAATTATAATAAATTGTATTAAAGAAAACGTTAAACGGTCTCAGCGATGTAAATAGTGCAAAACAAATATTTATGCTCATAAATTTCTAAATACCTACGTTTAACTATAATAATATTAGTACTGTACCAATAGTTATACATAATGACTTCATAATACACGAATGAAAATATCAATCTCATTTTAATGTATTAACAAATGTACCGATCTACGCTAATATCTATTTTATATCCATCAAAATCCATTTAAAACTAGTATAAAGACTGTAGAATTGGTAATAAAACTTAAAATTATTAATATAATTGTAGTTTTTATATTTAACCCAACTTCAACTTTTTATTCATTATAATATGTATTGTAATATTCGTTATAGGGTTTACGAACTCAACCCTAGTAATACATTCATAATAATTTCACTTTAAGCAATATAATAGCAACACTTATAATCTTATATGATTTAAATTTTAGTAACTCTTTAGCCTTTACTTGAATCGGATCACAATAAAGGGTCATTATAGTCTATGCATCTATCTATAACTAAACGAATAAACCATACACGAACAAAAACACATTAATCTATAAAACACGATTTTTCATGTTAACACGCAAGGACTTGGCGATCAATACGACTACTATAGATTGGAAACCAGTTTTCAAAACATTTTTTATGGAAACTATGCTTACAAAAATCATTAGTTTATTTATTAAAATTCAAATTCGCGGAACTATATCATCAAAGTCATCAATTACCTTTAAATTAAAAGACTACATAGGTATCGTTGGCATTTTAAAACGTCAAAAAAATTATCTATTTGTCTCAACAAATCTTGGCCTGATTAGCATTTTAAATTATTTTAAAATATAGAATTCGTAATCGTTTCTTATTTATCTATCTACGGCAAAATCTTTCAAACTTTTGCAATCAATATGAAATGACTAGTCCCTTGAGGGGCAATCTTTTAAACAAAGCTTCGAGACAGAGTTTCAATGTGCAATTCTTTAATTTTGCAAAGTGCTTTTCGGTTATCAAAATCGTTCCAAAATACACGTTTACATTTGCAAGGAACAAAGCAAGTGATAATATAAACTTGGTCCTCATTAATTTTGAAGTTAGTTAAATGAGTCTTATAATATATATATATACGCACGTAAAGTATAAATATATGCACATAATACTATATAATAATATATATAGTAGTATGTGCGTATATAGTACTAGTACTAAATCAATCAATTAAAATATAATTAGAATGAACCAAATATTCAACTAAGAAAATTTATTGTTATTATAGATTGAATATTGTATTGGCTATATTGGATTTATCTTAACTGTTTTTGACCCATTTGTAGAAACCATTCTAATCGTAACATAGCTTTCAAGGGTAAATAAATAAAGTTTATTGTTAGCTATTGGGACACAATCGAATCTTTTTTTATGGTGTAATGGAATAAATGTTAATATAGAAGGAGTTGGCTCTCCGCGTCCACCTAAAGCGTTTTGTTCCTATTAAATGGATTAAATGAATTATTCAGTAACAAGAGTCGCGAACAAGCCATTCTTAGTGGGACTTTTGCTCCCGCCTCCATAGCTATATTTAAATGATACAGCCAAGAGAATTTCGTGAAAATATGCGAAATTTCTCTTTCATTAACTTTGAATTCATTAAGACTGTATTGTAAGTTTAAAATTATTATATTCTCAGTAAGCAGTTAAATAAAAAATTATCTTATTTAAAATAAAAAAAATTATATAAAAAAAGTTACATTCAGAGAAAGAACAACGATATTTAATGATTGATAATTTCAATCTCCTTAAAACTCTTCTTTAAAGTCGTGAGCATTGTAAGAATAACAACAAAGCACAATGGTGTTAGCTGTTTAGTTAACCGATTATACTTATAACTGAAAATTATTTTGGATCTCGTAACTTTCTGAAATAGAAAAAAATAAAACAGAAGGGAACTCTAAGATACGTTTAAAATGAAAATATAAGTCTATTAGTGCAAAATGTAATCAAATGAAAGTTTAAATATACTCTTAGCTTTACATTTAGTTGAACATATCTCATGTTTGCACATAAATAAATACACACGAGCGTAGTGACTTTATAAGGAAAATCACCAGTACGTCGGTGGATGCAAGCCGGTTCCAACTGGTCCTTCTTAGAAGTTATTGAAGAAGGACTGTGCTCAGCAGTGGACGCCCTACGCTTGAAATAATAATAATAATGAAAGTAAGTACTTTAGTGGTTTTGGTATTGACTAAGATAAAATATCTAAGTTAAATCTATACTAATATTATAAAGCTGAAGAGTTTGTTAGTTTGTTTGTTTGAAATAATAATAATAATATTTCAAATCTCAGGAACCGCTGGTACAATTTAAAATATTATTTCATTGTTGGATAGTCCATTTATCGAGGAAGGCTATAGGCTGTATATCATCACGCTAAGACTAACAGAAGCGGAGCTCTGATGAAGAATGTTACAAAAAACGGGGAAAAATATTACACTACGGGCAATAACACGTAAACGAGATAGCGTGTGTCAACTAGTAACATATATTCTATTACTTATATATAATTACTTTAACTTAGATTTATTTTTGTGTGTTCTATATAATACCTTTAAACGAGCAAATCTTGTATATTATATATATAATCTGAATTTCGGATACGGCTTCAACGATTTCATGAAATTTAGTATGCAGGGAATTTCAGGGGCGGTAAATCGATCCAGCTAAGATTTATTTTTTAGAATATGCACCAAAAAAAAAATTAGAGCAAGCTCGGTCATCCAGGTGCTGTAGGTACTTTAATAGGCAAAATCTTCTGCTCGTAGATTGGATGATATAAATGTACATATTTGACAAACAATTAAGGTGCATATTCATCGGGAACAGAATTATTTCTGGATGAAAGTTATCTCTATCCATTTCTTAACCTCGTATAGCATGTGTTCATAAAACTACCATCATTATTTGATAGGTTAAACTACAAAGTGTGGTTAAAACCAAGTACGTGAGTACAAGGTTATTGTATGGAATTATTAAAAATAGTTATTTTAAGTTTGTTCTTTCATTTTGTTATCTGTCCCTGTATGTTGTTACTTTCTCTGAGTTTTGATGTCATCTATTTTCGTATAACAGTCTTTTATGATTATTTATAAGTGAAACTTGTATAGCAGGTACAAGTTTCTGAAAAACATCCAAAAAAATATACAGCGATAGTAAGCACGCAACAAAATCTTTTGGGTTGATATATTTTACCATCTGCACACACTTATTCCGCTTACATCACACAGAACAATGATACGCATTTAGAAACAAAGACGCATTCACGACCGACCCAAATCACGCCCTGAGTGACCTAAGCTCTGGTTCCGTTGACTAGCAAGCTTTCGTTAGTACACATTGTCCGTTGATGTACACAGATTTAACATGTGTAATCATAGTATGGTTCTTTTATCTACACTCGACTTTATAAACTTGAAAGAAGAAGCACAAGTGCAATGAATGTAAAAATAATGTAGACTTCTTATATTTTCTTATGAAAAGACAATTCCTGAATAAGGAACAATATCACATATCGTATATGTGGAACTTTACAAACATACTCGAAACAAACACAAATAATATAAATAGTTAATTGTATTTACGCAAAGTGTTGCAAAGTGTTGTTGTGTTCGAACACACAAAATTTTGTACATTGTACGTACACAGTCCTATATGCCTTTGTAAAGAACTAGGCTAGTTCATCTTATCAAACTAATTATAAGTAATTATAAGAAAAACAGAGTTTTCAATAATACAATCCTAATAAAATCAACCATCCATCAACCACTTATAGTAATCCAAAATTTGCTACAAAATCCCACTTATAGTAATCCAAAATTTGCTACAAAATCCCACTTGTAGTAATTCAAAATTTGCTGCGAAATCTAGACTATTTAAAGAACTAAATATATTTCTTATTTCAATTACTTAATGTTCAAATACCATCAAATTCTTAATAAGATAAAACCCTCTATAATAATGTGTGATAAAATATGGGTCTGCTCACCCCAACCTTGACAGACAGAAAAATATTTTCAGCTCAAGCGTTAACCAGACACAGTAAAGTACGAGAACATTTACGCAACATTAAACATACATTGAACATTTCCCGTACAAGGTCTTATGTTTTTGCTATATTTTACACCGTAAATTCATGTTTATATTGGCATCCATTATTACTAAGGACTCTAATATGAAGACCAGCTTTATATAAATACAATTTTGTTTAAACCATTGAGGTTACCTTATTTGGCAATTGAGTATGGAGAGAATCATATATTGGGCTTAGAAAAGTTCATGTATATACGAGTACCATGTGATCAAATATTATTTCTGCATTGTAACCCTACATTTTTGGAAAGTAGGCTATGCTTTTGTAAATTGTTTCTTTGTGACATGTACTTATTGGGTCTAAAATACCTGAATAACGAGATTTATCATTGTTATTAACTTATCGTAGCATGATGGAAATCGTCAGATTTGAAGAAAGTGGCTGGCAGCGGATGGTAGAGGACTGCTCAAGACCGGGTTAGCTGGCGCTTCTTGGGGGAAACCTTCGTTCAGTAGTGGATGGCAATTGGTTGAAATATATATGTTGCTGATAGAATAGACCGATACTGATACCGATGGGATGAATCTATCACATGAATTGAGCAAAACTAGATATTTTTTATATACTAGAGATTTTTAATTGTTCTACTTTTAAGAGATTTATTGAATTTCATAGTATGAGAATAAATATAAATAGAGTTGATAATTCACTTTGCTATCTAATCCCAAACTTCTACAAGCTACCATACAAATAAAAAAATAATTTATGCAGATAAATGTTTTAATGTCATGAATCTTTAAAAGATTATGTTAAGGCTAATGCCTATTATTTTGTATGACCTTCATCCTTTTATAATATTTATGTATAAACCTCGCAGAAAAAAATACGATGTTTTCCTTGAAGGAATATTTAGGCCAGAATTGTATGCTCATATATTATGTGTTATAGTCTTCCTCGATGAAGAGATCATATTGTATATTTATTTATTGATTCGCCTGTAACTGATACGTTTTTTCTTAAAACTGATAAATGTAAGAAAAATACGGACTAAGCTATTAAACTAAATTGGTATGATCATATCATTTTGAAGTATATTAATACTACAACATTATTCTAGGGTAGTTAGCAAGCTAAATTATATATTTACTAGCTTTCACTCGCATTTTATAAACAGTATCCTATGTTACTTGTATTACCTCCAAGAATATGTGTACAAAGGTCATCATGATCGGTTAAGTAGTTTTCGCTCGAAAGCGTAACTAATGAACTCACATTCACATTTATAATATTAAGGATTAACAGGATACTGAATAAATGTATCAGAATAGTTTCCAACCAAGAAGCTAAAATAAGCAGAATAAGATATTTAATCTTATGAAATTATCCCTTCTATGCTTCAACTAATTAGCCATTTGTATTTGTTGTTATGATCAAATTAACAAGACATAGTGAAATTCATTTAGAATACATGGCATTTTAGACAGACAGATATGATGTAATATATTATTACATAGTTCATCATGTTCTGTGACTACACAGTGCCGATTATAACTATTTTGGGTTCAGGCAGCCGTGTATGAGATGTGTGAACGTATTTATATATGCAACGGATCTGGCTCTGTGGTGTTCCTTGAGAGAGGTCTATGTCCAGCAGTGGACTGCAACGGGCTGATGATGATGATGAAAGTAAATCTACTATGCCTGACAGAAAGCATGAGCAGAATCCAGAGTAGTAACCACCATACTCACTGCAAACTCAGGCAATGCAACAATGCAGCATATTGGCCTAAACTATCATGGCCTATTGAAATGCTTCTACACCATTGGCCCTCTTGCACACACTAGCGAAACATGACTTGACATGACACTTAAATGGCAGCATTCGTACTGTACAACTTAAGTTGCCATTATGTGATAGGGTAATACCGTCTCGATCATGCTAGCCCATTTGTTTTTTTTTTGTTTCTTCAGAACCAGGGTAGGTTCTGAAGAAACAAAATAAAACTAATCATCATTATTACATTTCTTTTCAACGTTATCTTTAGAAATCAATTCTGCAAATGCTGGTGAGAAGCTTTGTTTAATATTGGACGAAACTTATCAAAGGTAAAATAAAAACTAGAATTGCCTTTTTTCAGTCCGTTATTAAAATTCCATCACCTAATTTTTTAAGTTTTGTCATCAATATGGTCATGAGCATTTAGTAACGTATTTTGACGTTACAATATACACAAAAAGAATATATAACAACTTAAATTCTATTAAAATTGTTATCAACTGACGTATACTCAGATGTTTCATTCTTTTATGGAAACAAAAGCGTCTCAAAGGCAGGCGCAAAGAAATGTAGAAGAGGTTGAATTAGGCATAATATTTGCATGCGCCCAATGAGCTGAGTGCGACTAATGGAACACATCGCGGAGTTTACTCACTCTACCTCTTGAAATACAATATGAACCTCGTTACTAAATAGGTCAAGAGTTCACTGATGATGTCAGGATATGGCTATTAGAGACCCGCGGCTACAAACGTCCCACTTTATGTTTAATTTAACTGCTGCACGTCGTGACCGCGTGCCATATTTTTTATGGAGCCTTTGTTTCAATATTTATCAAATTATACATCAGTAGTAGTTATTACTTAATATTTACTATGTATCAATCTGAATTTTATTGATTTATTATTTTAATGTGTTAAAATTAAAGAATATTTTGTTCTTCATATTTTATTTTTGGGAGAGTGGGAATTTTGCCATAATTGGCAATTACAGTAGATTGAATGTTTCTGCCGATCCTCTGGTATGTAATTATTTAGTCGACTTTTACAACACCCATGAGAAGAAATGGTACTAGGCTATTCTAAGCCGGCACCACACAACAATGCAAAGCCGACCTTTAAGTCTAGAATGATCTCTTCTCCTATAATGATTTTTCAATACATTGAAACTCATAAACTAAATGAATTATAAGTTCATGCTATGCATTTTTGTATTGAGGTGTACATCGAGGGGCCCTCTTAATCTCAAACGTACTAGTTTAAGTTTCTAGTTCTAAGTTACACGTAAAGTTGTAAGCATTATAGCAATATCGTGCAATGTTAGTACAATATCAGTTATTTCCTAAGCAGAAGGTTCTGGCAGCAACTCTAGAGTCAGTGGTGTACTTGACGCCTGACCTCATTTAATAAATTACGGAGTCCAAACTTTTACCACGTTGAATAAAACCGTATTAATTAACTTTTATTTCGTTTTATAAAAACACAATTCGTATCATATTCAGTACCATTATTTTTTGTTTCCAGCCACAACGCTAAAAATGACAATTTAGAATGAGTTTAAAAATACCCACGTTTCGATATATACGACCACAACCGTGCATTAATTTGAGAGGTGTTTTGGCTGCCTTATTGGTTGCGAGGTCCTTGAACTTATGTTATTAGCGCTGATGTGTTTTCAAATAAAATACAAATGTAGTAGTAATGGAGAAGATGATATTTGTGTTAAAATCTATAGACACAATGTATCTTATAATAGCAGTTAATTAATTATCACCAACCATCTCGACACCCTCTTGAAGACTGTCTTCTGACACCTGTGCTATTGCCTTCTTGCAATTTCTAATAAAAATTTCAAATTTTATTCAAATGCTTGTTCAAAGTATTACAGTAATTGCTGTTGGAAAACAAACCAAGCTACGCTTGTATCTTGGGCTGCCACAAACTTTCAAGTGGCGGTTGAAAGCGCCCTGTCCACAGAGCGACCCATCTCTGCCGGTGTACCACAAGGAAGTTGCTTGTCCCCAGTGTGCTACTCTTGGTACACAGACGACATCCCCGTCACCGATGGCGTGCAACTTGCGCTGTACGCCGACGACGCGGCCTACATCACGACGTCAAAATACGGTGCCAACGCTGTTACCAAGATGCAGCACACCCTAGATGCACTTCCCGGCTGGCTGAAGGACTGGAGACTGACGGTCAATGTGGCGAAGACTCAGGCGATATCCATAGGGACTGTGACACTCCCACAGCTGAAGCTCATGGGGCAGAATGTTGAGTGGTCCACGACGGTGAAATACCTCGGCGTGACCATCGACCGCACCCTCTCCATGAAGCCCCACGTCAACAACGTCGTTGCCCAGGTTCGTGCCGCACGTTCTCTTCTGCGGCCCGTACTATCATCCCGACTGCCGCTCCGCGCAAAGCTCGGCGTGTACAAGGCGTACATCCGCACCCGACTATCATATGGTGCCCCGGCCTGGTTCGCGCTCGTTTCCGAGACGAATCGCCGCCGGCTGCGTGCGCAACAGTCGCTCGCACTGCGCACTCTTACCAACGCCCCTCGCTTTGTGCGGAATAGTACAATCTCCAGAGATCTGCGCGTGGAGAGCCTGGACGACTTCGTGGGACGCCTGAGCACCAACCTGTTCGTGCGTGCCGACGGATCGCAGGCCCGCCACCTGCGGGAGCTCGCGCCCTATCATCGGCGACCGCCGGACAGGTATGGCCTGCCACGAGATCTCGTCTCCGTGGCAACCACTCTCTAACCACCCCGAACATCCGACCTAGTGCTGGCTGACGGGCGCTCCTAGGAGCTCGACCTCGCTAAGCACAGGTTACCACAATGAACAAGACTCGGCGTTACTAGCAAGTCCCTGTTAGTGACGCCCCTCCCACCGGACCAACACCCCGGGACTACCAAAGGCCCATCGGGCTCAACCCCGTGACCCACCTGTAGTTGCAGGTGGCGCGGATAATTACTTCAACAGGCCGTAAACCTGGATAAGTTACCCCGAGACCCTACGGGGTCTACGAGAAGAACCACGAGAGAGGACAAAAATATGGTACAGTGGAATTAAAAGCGTACAGGATACATTTTTCCAAATTATAATACTTAAGTAAAATTAAATTAAAAAGACATAAAGTAAAATAAAAACAAAAGAAATTATAAAATTAAAGTAACATCATATTAATATAGCAATTATATCAGCACTACGTCCCCACAGCCAGATAATAACCCCTCAGTATCGATGTGATCCAGGTCCAGTAGAAACTGTGTCAGTTTATCTTTAGCTGTGTAGTGTATGTGTGTGGGTGGCTGTATCATGGCAATCTTTTTGCAAATAAGGTTTTAATATATGGTAGCGGTATTTAGACTTAATATCGTCATACAGTGGAGAATGTGTGATTGTTTTGTGTGTGATAATGCATGCATGAAAAATCAATTTTTCTGTTTAGTTTACAAGTGCTTTTAGAAAAAAAAACCATGTAATTTGTTCTAAGTTTGACTTCAGTGCTGTCAAGTTAGTTTTTAATCGTATCAATTAAAGTGAAAATTGTATTAATTATGTATGTTACAAGCTGGTGGACTATTAAAATATCTTGTCAAACTCAAGCCAATAGTAACTGTATATAAAATGAATTAAATTAAAGTTAAACCATAAATTCTATTTAAACGACTCCTCAAATTCAAAACCTTCTTGTTCATAGTATCTATGCTAACACAGAGATATGAGATTCATCTTAAATGATTATCAAATATATTGGCTTTCTAAATCGATTTGGTCCATAAATTGGATTGGCCAGACTAGCCAGCTCAGTCTCTTGATCTAATTCTAAAAGTTTTGCAACCCGCAGGGTATTATCACATTCATTGCTTATACCCTTTTAAGGGACTACAGTGATTTACGATTTAACAATATTTGACTGTAACCTTTTTTTAAAGAAGATGAAGTTAAAAAATAGTGTTGATGTAAATTTAAACTTAAAATGTAAATTACTTTATAAATCTTCTTCAGGCACGCGTATTGATTAGGTATTAATTATGAATTGTTCCATGCCTCTGTTTAAAATAATGCAAATATTCATGTAATTCAAAAAAGACGTATTAAAGTAAAATAAATTAAATAAAAATATGAGGATCAGGTGCTCGAAACAGAGAAGGTGCTATTTTAGTTCGGCAGTGAATGAAGTCTAAAAACTCCCTCCATTTTCAAAGTAGTGCAAGTTTTGTTATGGTACACGCATAGTCGCACACCATAATTAAATTTTCATAGCATATAGAACATATTTTATAGTGGTTAATATTCTTCTTCATAGAACTCTTTCATTACACACTAGAACTCCCATTTGAATCAATTAGATGGTATCAGCACACATTATACCCACCAGTGAAATTAATTTCTCATTGTCTGCGTTTATATTATAAAATCCGAGCGTAAAATAAGCAACCATAATCTGATTTCCTCAGCAAAATGTGATGTGAATGATGTACCCTCATCGTGCACGGTACACACATGACGCTATCAAAATGTTAAAATACACTCCGGAATCACATTTACATACATATCGTATATTTTAATCTCAGCATAAAATCATGTACACGAGAATAAATCAACTTAAGCTATATCTAACTAGGAGTAAGTGGGGAAAAAATATTCAACTTCATTTCATAAAAATATACAGCTATTTATTAGGAAGAATTACAATAATTCTTCCTAGTAAATAGCTTCCTAATAATATTTGTATTATTTTATTATTTCGAGCAATATTTTATTCATATTTTATAATAACTGTACACATACACTATGAGTTAACAGAACTCATAAACTTAAAAATATCATTAAAGATATGTATTGTGAAATATGGACGAAAACCGAAATAAAGTATGTTACTTGTTTCTTTTGGGCAAAAAGTGAGGCTAGCAAGCAGTTGGTTCACCTGTCGACCGCTGCTCGTCTTGAAACCAAGAGTGACATTTACGTTGTTATCCTTTCAGTCTAACCGAGTAAAGAAGTGATGGTTTGGGCTCCGGTCTCAATTAATTGGTGAGAAGCGAAGAAGGATGTGGTATCACTCTGGTCGAGCCTAGCCCATACCGTGCTGAAATACGACTCTCATAATTATCTATAGTAATGACGTCAATTATTTTAGACATTCAAGTATTTCAAAAATTTTAAAGTTAAAGGTATTATTCCTTTAACTTTCACGACTACGACTTGAATGTACACATATTTGGCCGAGTGGTTTCAGCGGTCGCCATGCCGCTTGCTACTGCGTCAAGTGTCGTGGGTTCAAATCCCACGCGGTACAACACTTTGTGTGATCCACGAATTGTTGTCCCGAGTCTGGATGTTCTTTCCTAATGTGGGAGTTGTCTTTTATATAGTTTTATATAGATAGGTATTTCGGTGAATTATTCTATAGTAATGTAGTTACGATAGATCAGATATAATTTTACTAAAAAGGCTGTATAGAAGTTAATGAAATATTTTCGGATACTTTACGAACACTGAAATAGCCAAGTTATTATTTCCGACGATCACTTAATATTTTCTTATTAGACTTATCAGTTTACACAAGCAAGAACAGAGAGCTCGGACTACTAGTTTAGACTAGTTTATAGTAAGTTTGAGTTACCAGCGATCAATATTGCCGTAGCCGATCTATTGGTCCTTAATTCATTTATGTAATCCATGATCCTTAACTCTATCCACTTTTCACAGTTATGGGAATATTAATAGCCAAAAAAAAACTGTCCCAGTCTTTGTCGACTGCCGATAGAAATGAAAACCAAGTAACTTGTGAATGCGTGCGGGGACGATAACGCAATATTCGAACTTTTAGTTCACCTAAAATATACACATATACCTATACACAATATACACATAGCTCAAGGATACCGTTCGGTGACGATGATACGAGTTCTATGATTTTTTTTCACCCAAAAAGTGCTTAACGCGCCTGAAGAAGTTTTTACTTTAAAAATCATATTGAAAATCTAAGACCGATATTAATTGCTAAAGTAATAGATACTTATATTACTCTAGTCTAAGTTGCACTTCTTTTTGACATACATCGCTTATATTCAGATCACGTTGCCACATTGTTTTAAAAGAAGTAATACACTAAACTCATTAATAATAAGCTAACATTAAAAATTTTAAGAACCCCATCAAGCACTTAATTGACTGTTCATACACCAAAAATGCCTTACATCATTTTGGAAAGGATCAGCTTCTTTTCTTAGAGCATTTTGATTAGTGTCGGTCTAGCAGTGTAAGAGTGATACTCTAACCAAACATAACTAAGAACCGTAACGAAACTAGCTTTCAAATGCAAAAAACCGCATCGAAATCGGTCCATCCATTTAAGATATACGTTGCACAGACAGACATACACAAACAAACAGACAGATATCAACGTAAAACTTATAAAACCCCTCTTTTTGCGTCGGGGGTAAAAATACGTATCATCCGCTATTCTTAAGCCTCATGATAGCATATCTGAATTTTGAATATCATAGGATATTAAAGATGCTATCAAATCAACGCCGTCGCCAAATGTAGACTCTACTCATGAATATCGATAAAGTTTCTAAAACATTTTAAGTTGTTTTGAAGTTGCGGTTGCTTAGCTTTTTAAAATATTACAAAAGTTACGATATTTCTGGTATAAAGATCACAAGACTGTAATCAACAAAACATGTTGAGAAAACAAAATTGGAGATTTAAAAAAAGGTTTTGTAAATATCCAAATGAAATGAAAACGTCTATTGTCTTCTATAGCATTTGCGATGTAGGTGAGATTAACTTCGGTATTTAATAGATCAAAAAAAATATAACAACTTAATTTCCTAAAATCGCAAGTGTCTTTGTTTTTTTTTTCTATCTGACATGGTAAACTTAGTTTCGCCATAAAAATTATAAATAAAATTTTAGGGATGGGTCACCCTTACTATTTAGGGGTACGAAAAATAGATGTTGGCCGATTCTCAGACTTACCCGATGTAAGTACTTGGAGGAGTATGGTAACTAACATTGTGTCACGAGAATTTTTATATATAAGATAATTTTCTTAAATTGTAAAACAACATTCCTTACTAGCCTTTCAATACCTGATATTTTAAATTAGTTTCAAAAAAATTCATAAGCTATATAATCTGTGTCTGCCTAGCCCACATATAAACTTATCGTGATAAAGCAGTTGCTAACACTTTACGTTCTGTCGGTAAGTTTCATTCGTAAGCTAATCCTCCTTTTTGGTATCCTTAATATTTAACTAGAGGTACGTAATTACTGTGCCCAAATAAACACAAAAGTCACAAATGCATTCCCGTCCTCTGAATCCCCTCGAAAAGCAACATCAGTAACAGAAAACCAGTGCTAAGCAATTCCTTCGGTATTATTTAGTCGAGCTGGCCCGTTGATACCAAATCGATGCTTTTCCACTATAATAGTGGCACCAATACACAGTCATAGCTTAAAACACTGTTCCTATTCGATCAAATCTATGTTTTAGTGTCTTCATCAATTACTTTTCAGTTATGGAAGATTTAGATTTAGCTAGTGTATTATAAGGGTAAATTTCTATCAAGCAATTGTCTTTTTACTATCATTCTACTAACCTTATCCTATCTACTCATACCCTAATCATATTTTACTTAGGTTAGTGTGTGTTGTTTCAATAGATAAAGCAAATAGGGCAAAATTATCTTGCTTCTTTTATTCTTATATACTTCTAGCAAAATTATCGTTAGTTACAAATTTGTAGCAATCACTAACGAACTAAAAGCCTTCATATTTCAAAACCTACATTCCATTAGCATTCAGGTATGCATTATGATTTGCAACCGTTCGCAGTGCTGCGGTGTCACGTGTCGTCAGAATCGTATTTAGTTGTATGTACGAACTCGAAAATTCATTGCTAATATCCTCGTCATTTAGCCAATTTCTGTGTAATGTACGGATCTTATTGCTCCAGCATCTGTGCTTCCCCGGTTATTCTATAATTTGCGTCGAGTTGGGAAACACATCACACTAATAGCCCATATTTTATTAAGGCTATTACATAAATTTTATTTAGGTTTGCGTCAAATTAATTTATAGGTCGTTATTTTAACGTGATGTTGGAATTGTTAAGATTCTTCAGTTGGTTCTAAAATAAATATCCTGACTGCAGTGTTAACACACTTTGGCTAAAGGTATAAATTTTATGTGCAATTTTACTCATTTCATGTAAGAATTGTTTATAAATTAGGCAAGTATAATACTGATAAATATAAAGCAACTTGATAAAACTGGTCAAGGTTGCAGTTCGATAACATATCTGACAAAATACATTAATGAAATATTTCTCCTAAAAACTAATTATACCTATACTTGAAAAGAAAAGTACGTACTTAACACCATTAAAAAGAGAATAAAACAGTCCTTAGATTACATGTTCTTATCTATCAGAATTTTTTATTAATTTAAATTGCTCTTTGGTTTAAAAGCTTTTTTTCTTATTGTATAACTAGCTGAACCCCGCGGTGCTACCCGCGGTACGACAATAATCACAGGCAACGTCGCGAGGCGAAGCTAGTATCTTTATAAATTATAGCCTACATGTTAGTCTGATGTACAAGCTATATTATTGTAAATCGTAAAATAAGTAACTTTTCTGGTTGATTTTTTACACCTTGTTTCTTGAAAAACGTAAATATCTTACGGAACCCTATTTTTTCCAAAATAAAATATAGGCTATGTTACTCGTGGATAACGTAGCTTTCGAATGGTGAAAGAATTTTTTAAATCGGTCCAGTACTTTTTGAGTTTATTCGTTACATACAAAAATACAAATCTTTCCTCTTTATAATATTAGTGTAGATAAAATGGTATGCTTGATTGTTGATACTTTTTTCGCTAAACTAATAAAACCAACAACAACTGGTCTATGAAAAGTCATCCTTTATTGCCTTTTTTACAATTTTAATTTATGGTTTATGCGATATAATTATGTCGATGCAAACAAAGTTCGCTTGTTTTTGTTCTATTGCATCTTAATTTTACAACAAATATTTAATAAACTGCAGAACAATACATTTTGTAGTAAAAAAAGGAAGATGTTCATTTAACTTATCCATTAATAATTAAGATATCATACTTTTACGCAAATACACGTGATTACGGTTAAATATAATGTAAATTATCCTAACCTAATTTTACTCAATAAAAAGTATTGCTGTAAAGTTTCAAGACTAACAACAGTGTATTGAAAAAATACAAAAGTAAAAAAAAATAAGGTAAAACAAGGAGTCAAAAAGTATCTTAAACAAGGCCCGGAAAGTTATCAACCCCTTCAAGTACTTACCTCATCTAAATAAAAGGTGGTGTGAAAATGTGTATGCTGAAAACGCAAGTATTTTTGGCATAACTGTAAACAAATAAATCACTGGCTATTTTGCTTACCAAAAGCGACTACAAAATAAATTTCACTCGAATCGACAAATACTAAAACAGAAAGTTATTGAAAATAAAATGTACTACCCTGCGAGTTATATAAATAATGTTGTGTTATAGAACAAATATTCACAGAAAATTTTGTGGCAGCCCGTTTATATTATGTTATTTTAGGTGACCGCAATTTAAAGTTTTAATGAGTTAGTTACCCTTAACGCGAAGACGGAATACTGTCGGCATATTTATCATGTTTATTTTATAAACATGTAAACAATGTTACAACCCATTAACTTAAGGAAATTTACATTTATATAATGAAATTCTGAAAATCTGGTTCCTTATAACAATAACTGGGCAACTAAACGCCTCTAAAAAGATAATCTTAAGTAGTATTTACATAAGTTAAACATTTTTATTACTAATATACAACTCGTTTGAAGTCATTTATTTATTTTTAACACCACTTAAACTTTGGTCTCTTCCGCTCTTTAGTTTAGGTAATAGGAGTTAAATTTAGGGAAAGACTCGTACTTAAACTAAGTACTCCATGTTGGTGAAACATGGTCAGGTCAAGCAAGTAGGTCCTGTACTTGTCCTGTAGAACTGATGACATTATTGTACAGTAATGCAGTAATTTTTTCCCGGTAGATACGAATAGATATAATATGTATATTTGTGTATGTATGTTTATTATATATAATAATTTTAACATATTTATATGTTAAATGTATTTATGTATTCTACCCTTTTAACTGACTTATATCCAGATTAAGGTTGTCTCTAAGGCCGCGCTTTCGCAGTCAGCGGGGAGCGGAGCAGCGGCGGAAGTGGAGCGTTCAGCGGAGCGGAAACGCTAACACGTTTTTGGCTAGGAAGTGGGCGCTAGAGCATTTTAGTGTTATGTTAGGAAAAATGTAGCTTGATACGGAAGACAAATGTCACGAAAAATAAATAGTGTTTAAGTAATAAAATCGATCAATGTTTAGTAATATTTTGTTAAATTAAGGTAGCTATTAAGGTAGTAACAGCATTCTCCTAAAGAAAATCACAGAAAGCACAACAAAAAGTAATACCATCTAAGCGAACAAAATTACAAGTAATAAATGTGATTTAAATGTTTTAATAGCAACAAATCAATAACAATATACAATATTTATATCAAAATAAACTTGAAAAAATCATAACATTCATCCCTACCTGACATACATCTATGCGCACCGCTCGTACATTGTTGGTCACTGGCTCGTCACCCGCTCTCCGCTCCGCTATGTTCGTTAACACTCCCATATACCATATACGGCCAACGTATCTTGACGAGTCCGAACTTCGCGCAGAAGGTTGCCCAATAACTTTTTTGATAGTTTTTGGAATTTAATTTATTTTGTACTAATTGGTCACTATGGTATTAAGAAAATTTTGTTCGTACATTGGTATGTAAAAAAAATGGCAATAAAAGTTTTCTTCACGAGTTTACATGCGCTAAAGTTCGCAGAGCCTATGTTCAGTGCCTGCTTCGCTCCCGCTCTGCTATTGCGCCCCGCTGAGTTCATGTACGTGGCCTTAGAGATCGCCTTGCATGAGCCATAATGTTCTCTTCTTGTTACGTGTTCAACTTGTACAATGAATTTAAAATAACTAAAAATGTATTGGTTTTCGTTTCTTGACTGTACTTATCATCAGTTGGAACCCGATACCCTATATAGGCCGAATGCTTCCAAGTGGACGACTGAACGATCTGTCCATAATTGTGACTTTTATGTGTTTGCGTCAGTAAATAAGCCAAATAGAAATAAATTGAGACTTTAAAGTTATTTCAAGTGACTATTTATCTCATACCTTTCCACGTTATATTTATTTTATCCACACATCCACAAGTTATAGAGACAAATGTTCTACGATATTGAATCTTTACAGTCATCATCGACAACCCATAATGTCCTAGTGCTGGGCTCGGGTCTCCTCTCAGGAGAGGATACCCGAGAATCTTTAAGTAACAAAGTACAATGCATATTTCATTTCATTCAATATATGATGATGATGATTAATAACTCCCTACAACATATCTCAATATTATTTATTTATCATAATATCAGTGAATGAGTACTATGAGGGAACGGGTGTCATATCCCTCAAACACAAAGAGAGGATTCTCCGACCAAGCGAGGTGATCATGCCTGGCGGGCCACTGCCGAACAGTTGATGTTGGGACGTTGTATATATGATTATCAGCGTGAGAACTGCTATTGCTCGATTCAGAATTGGATTTTTTTTCCGTATTGTACGTTGCTCCGTAGTTCAGTGTAACTTCGGTAAACTTGTTGTTGCACTGTATGTGGAGGTCGCCACAAGTACTAAATTTACATTAAGTATCCACATTACATTGAAGATCGGCCACAAAGTTGACAGCCGAATTTTCGATAATATGTGTGAAACTGAAACTTAGCTTAGTTAGATAGTCTTAGTCTAGAGAGCTTACAAAGGATTTTTTTTATATACTGCAACTATTCTTCAAAATATAATGCATAGCAAATTCCATCTGACATTTTATATTGAGTGATTGACAAACCTTGACAAATATATTTTAAATAATTTATGCCAGTTTCTAGTAATCAGTTATTTTAAGAGCTGCGATTACATTAACATTGGATAATAATAAGCAAACTGTAGGTATCGGCCTCGAGCCGTAAACACAAATGATCGACCGATTTAGTGTGATTACTCCGATCGATCAGAGATTTTATTACGAAAGTGCTTGAAGAAATCTCATGTTCCTATTATCTATAAATTAATTCTAATCTAATTAACTATAATAGTATAATAGACTCTGAATATTGTAGGACATAATATAAGGCTATCTTCATCCTTCATCCTTGTCATAGTTGCTATGTGAATTGCAAAGTGCTGATTAATAAATATTTAGATATTGTTTTATCAAAATATGATAAAATGCACTATGTAGACAATACTATATATACAGTAGTACAGTAATAATCACAAATTTTAACAAAAAAATAATCGTCTTCAAGAATTGGACCAAAATAAAATGGGACCACACACCTTTAGCCAGCTTTCAAATAAAAAAATAACAGTCTAAATCGGTTCACCTAGTCGAAAGTTATCGGATAACAAACATAAAAAACTACAGTCGAATTGATAACCTCCTCTTTTTTTGAAGTCGGTTAAAAAGTAGCCTATATCCTACCTCAACAATCAAAGTATGTACATGTTAAATTTCATTAAAACCGGTAACGGGTTAGCTATGATACAGTGACAGAGAGACAGACAGACAAACAGAGACAGACAGATAACTTTCGAATTTATAATATTAGCCTGGAAGTATGGATTGTAAAAATAATGTATCTGTTAATAAGAAATATTTCCATTGACCCATAAACAGGAACCAATTTTGTACATGTGTTCTTCTTTCAAAATAATAGAGTCATTTTTAACGGAAATAAATATCAAATTAGAAACGAAATAACTCTATAATAGTTACTGAACTTTTACCAAAATTCCTTTTTTAAACATTATCGATTACGATCGAATATTTATAGCTTATTCCGTACGGGGTAGTATATCCTTCAACGGTTATCCACCGTGACGTTCGATACCAGAAGGCCCTTGTATTTTAAGTGTCCCTAAGGACACTAACATCAAAGCTACATGAAGATGCGTTACGTTACAGAAACAGACGAAAACAGAAAGCACTAGAAATAAGAATAATTAAATTTATACCGCTGACATTAAGCAGAGAGAATAACATGATAGAATCTGAGTAAAAATATAAATTCTCGTTCGAAAGTAAATGTGTAATAAAGATATGTGCTTATGACAGCAAAAATTTAGTCTTTAATTGTACATTTTTCTCACAATTTAGTTGAATCTTCTGCAACAGCCCGTGAAAGATGAAATATAAAATTTTATGAACTTTAATCCAATTTTTCTTTTCTTTTTCAACTCCCGTATTAGAAATACACATTCTGTGTCGTGGGGGACTTTACTAACATACATGAAACGGACACAAAGAACACCCAGACTCAGAACAACGATTTGTAAATCACACAAAGTGTTGTCACATGTGAGGTTTGAACCCACAACACTTGGCACAGAAGAGAGCGGCGTGGCGACAAAAAAACCACTAGACCAACCGTGCAGTCAAAATTAAGTCACTTGAACCAGTTCTTTTAATATTTAAATAACTATGTTACTTTTTAACATTCTAATTTAGTATCACAAGCGTAGGAAAACGCACAATACTTTGTTTAAATTTTATACCATATCTGTCAAGTACATATTATTACTTGCAAGCATTTTCAAAATATGAGCTAGAGAAGTCAATTATGTAAATTGAATAAGAAATGTTTCCAACAGAGACTAAAACAATTGAACAGACTTAAAAAAAAAGTACTTACAAAGGCGAGAGAGGAAAACAACTCTTAATTAGCTTAATTGAGAAGACTATTATATGTTTACGTGAGACAAGTTTAATAAAATAGGCAAATTACATGGATACTACGAACCTTCAGGCTCGCTTAAGACGATGCGCCGCGCCGCGCCAAATAGGTACTAGGGCATTTGATGGATATACATCTATATATAGCAGATATATATGCTTTTGTAGGCGCCTCGCCTACGAAAAGTTTCATTCTTAGCAAAATAAACTGAATTGGCAGACACCGTTGATGCACGTCAAAATTATGATTAATTTTAAATGTTTTAATATGTTATTCCCAAGCTTTTGAATTTACTATTTATATTTGTAAAAAAAAAACACTACTCGTATTATCGCACCTCCATGAGAACTTTATGTGGTAATTTTGTACAGTCATTTAAATGAAGACCTATGATTACTTAATCCACGTAAATACCTGCTTATAATATTTAAAAAATAGTGTACAACTCCAATTCGCGATAATTCGCGACTTAATTTTAAGCACTTGTATTCATAGAAATTTAAACTTAACTTGGAAACATTGATCATCACTCGCTAAATGTTTTAAATTAGATATTGTTTTGTTATGATGTTAATAGTACTAAAGTCAGGATTAGATAAATTTCACTATTCAAATCCCAAACTACTATTCGTATTTGAAGAAACTATATAAACGAAAATTGGCCAATTTTCTAAATACTTACTAATTAATATCTATTATAATGAAATAAATATTAAGATCTGTTCGATATTGCACCTTTATTTAAAAGCTCTATTATCTAGAAATATCAGTAAAATTATTTTTTTTCTTTACATTACATTTATATAAGAATTAACATCGATTTCAAACATTACACCTTCCTTGGTATCTTCATTACATTAAATGCACTTAAAATTTCTATATCAATGTTTTTTGATGGTTATTAATAAATAAATAAATAAATATTCCGGACATCTAACACACAACGCCACCTAGTCCCAAGCTAAGCAGAACTTGTGTTATGGGTATTAGACAACTGATATAAATACTTTTATATTTTTTTTTGTAAAAACATACATATTATACATAGAAAACACCCAAACTCTGAAACAAATATTTGCAGATCATATAAACATTTGGTTCGACCCGGGAATCGAACCCGAGACCTCAAGCTTAGCAGTCGCATACGCTACCACTACGCCACCGAAGCAGTCAATCAAACTGTTTAGATAGTATAAAGCATGTAACTCTTATAAAAAACAGTGAATTCAATTACAGTGTTTAAGCACGTTTGACCCAACGCTACTCCATTAGTTCTTTATATTGACGTACGTAAGCGATTATGCTGCAGTTCTCCAAATTTAAGAAAATTTATAAATAAATTAATAAAGATAATACTACTGCGATCAATAATTAAGTCATGAAAGAAAAATGATATTACTGTTAGTAAAATAGTTATACAAGAATGCAAAGTTACTTTTAACCGCGTGCACAATTTAGATGACCGAGCAAGCGGTCGGAGTTGCTGCGTTCGTGATTCAAAAATTAGAATCCTGAGCGTCAGCGAGGTCAAAAGAGCACGAGGTGAAAAATATTTGCACTCGAGTGCTACACGTTCTTCGCTGAGGTTGGATGAAAAGTTCATCCAACCTCAGCGAAGAAATAACTAGATGCAAAAAAAGCATTTACAATCACAAGATACTTTTATTTCAGTGTAGGTATTGATATTTATTAGATACTACATTATGATAGGTAAGTATTACAAAAATCAATAAATTATTTCGAATAATACTTAGGTATAATTAAGAAAAATTAAAAGTAACGTTGTTATAGTTACTTAACTTGAGCAAATTATAAAAAATGTACACCAACCGAGTCTGAGTGTTTAACAAATTAAAAAAGGTTGTATGATAAATTCGACACCATGGAGGTAAAAGAAACTAGAATTAATGATGTTTTGAATTCACAAACTTAGTGCACACGATGTTCTACATTCTATTTACTTTATCCTAGCAGATAAAAATGGCTTTTGCACTCAGATATCGAATGGCAAAAATACTCTTTCCGAGATGGGGGGATGAAAAACATGTTTATTAAATTTCTTCATAAATCAATGTAGGCAAACAATTTATAGGTCAAGGTGATATCGATCTTCAATTAATTAGATTTTTGCAAACTTCGAAAGCTAGAATGTTTTTCACCTATTTTCGTACACTGTTGGTGGTAATAGAGTTCCAGCTGAGAACATGGACGATCCATTATCATGGTAAGAAACTGTTTTCAATCTGGTTACGCATTGCGTCTATTGAGATAATATAGTTCATTAATTCTTGTTTTTTTTTTCGATATAATGTATTCTCTAGAATTAAGAAATTTCTGATAAAATTATTTTATGTTTATTTATTTACACTTTATGCACTTTGTACATCAGCTGACTTAATGTCCAAGGCATTCTCTTCCGAGATGTTATTCGAGGGAATTTCCACACAGAAAAAAAAGGTGATGTAGTAAGTCATATTGTAGATTACATAATACGTGAATAATACGCTATATACATGTACTTAAACATACATATACAATAAACACGACATAAATACACATATATTTACATAAAGAAATAAGTATATACATACACACACACACATATTTATACTTTACCTTTTTTGAAAAAAAAACTTCTATTCTAAATTATGAGCCGAATTACTCGTATCTACAAATTTTTAAGCGATTTTGTGGTAATGAGTTACGTAGAGAGTATTATTTAGTTTATTTGCTTGACTCATTTGTGTCAACTTTTGGCTTGAAGTACTAATAAATTACATTCATCAGAATGTTTGGTTGAAAATTTCATTTAAAGGCCTCGCACGTTGCATTAATGAACAGTTTGGGGAGTTAGATACATGAAATACTAATCGGCAAAACGTTTACTTTTTACTATTCATTATTAACATATAAGTAATATTCCAATTCATCATTCTGTCCTTTTGATCTACCTTACCGTAAATTATAACTATAAAAAAATAAATGAGATCAGTTAACGACCGTAGTTATCTTAGGCCGGGTTTCATAATCACTCGAAATTAAAATCATAGTCATTGAAATGTTAACCCCTTACCCTTGAGACGATTGCAGTCGTAAATGTATTTATGCGCCTTAAATCACTTTTCATTACATTATTTACACCATATGTACTAAATGCAGTTAACCTAAACACATATTGTTATCTTCGTATATCGTAAATATCTGAAAGTACGTCGTAGTTAATGCAATAAAAGAACATAAGCATCTACGACATAACTAGTCAAGTTTTGTCTCCTGTGCCAGTAGCTGTCCTTTCGCTAACTGAATAACATCAATAAGTAAGAGAGTCCCCACCCGACGAAAGAGGAACTAACTACACAACAATCTAATAAGAAATCGTACGATAAGGAAAACGTTTCATTGACAAAGAATAAATAGACTGCTCAGTTCTCGCCGCGATAAACATATTATAGTCAGGAAGATGATGGCAAAGGCATTTGATTTTTTTTTTGTAGAAAGTTTAGTTTAGATTTTTCAAAATAAATTACACAAGTCTTATAAAAGCGATGAAAGGTGAGTCATGCGTTTTTCTCTTTTATTTTCCCCTACTACCTAATGAGAACTAGTTAAAAGCAACAATATAGGTAGTCAAATATATTGCAATCCAAAAATATTAAGTAGCTAATTTAGGTCAAATGACTTGACTTTTAAGAAACAACAACCAATCACAAGATTAGTTCAAAGATTTGTTTTTGTTTTTAAAGACTTTTCTTTTATTATTAATTTGAAGGAGAAAATAAAATACTGAAAAATACAAAATTATAGGCTAAACTTATTTTAAAAACGAAAGTCTTTCGTTTATACTTTTAATTTATTGATATTTTTAATAGTATTTTAATCTTCATGGCATAGCTATTGCTAACGCGGCAATTGCAAAACCATGAAATTGATAGATAGATTCATTTAGGTACTAACCACAATAAAGAAAGCTCTCTTAGTTGAATCTTTTTTATAAAATATAAATACATAATTACACTCAGTTTTCCACTAGTTTGTACATTGCCAGGAACCTTATAAAACTGGTACCCGATTACTTATGTCTACGTGCTATTTTTTGTTAATAAAAACACCACCACCTGCCATATATAATGATAATTTTTCTTTACGCTTAACTGAGAATTGCTATAATGACTACACCACACAAAATATTTACCGTCACCTTCTCAACTAATGCAAGAGTAAGCTATCCAATAAAGGAACATAACCTAAATGTGACATTCGTTTTGTCGGCGTCTGTACATGTAACAGTACAATATTACATTAGGTTTGCTCCGTTTTATTAACATTATTATTGTTTATTAGTGTTAGCTCATTTTCTGTCTGATTTGAGTAAATGTCTTGGATTTTTGTATAACATTGGTCATGTTTGCGTCGCATGATATTTGCTCGATTATTTTAGACTCATGTATAAACACCATTAAAATTTACTTAAAATATGAATACTCTTGAAATAAAAAATTAAATGGAAAATAATAAGCATCTAAAACTTTGACTGAACTCCACATTTAGCGTCAGCCTCTGAAAATGTAACTTAATCTTTAATATCCTCCTAACATCTAAACCACATTAATTTTCAACAAAATACAAACACATGCAATTTGTTTCTTTGATATACATTGATAAACCATTGATAAATACAAAATGGGATGGTGTGCATAGATGATCATCGAATGCCGTAATACGTTTTGTAGTCCAGGAGTATTAGGGATTTCACTTAGGCATGAGAGGTAGTCGGCTGAAAACTTGCATAAACTTTTATTTTGATACTCTAAAACTTGTCTCAAAACCTACCTATCGTAGGGGGTACTTAGTGCCTAAGGCATTCTCTACCTTTCATCCTTTCATCATTCATTCATCATCATCATCCTTTTTTGTACAGTCTGTTCTTCAGATATTCAGAAGAGTTTTTGTATTAAGAGTTCAGATGTATGGGAGGGACAGATGCTTCTCAGACGATTTAAAGCTCGAAGTGTTCCAGTATCCCTCTAACACTGCTTTGAAACTTGTTCGCGCCAATTTAGTGTGCAGTGAAGGTGCAAACCAAATCTTTCACCGAGTCACAGACTTGTAAAGTCATCTCGTTAAGGTATCAGCCGGAAAAGTCTAAGTGTCTACTCTGCTCATCAATTGGTGATTTCCCAGCACAATAGCTTAACATTAAGTGAGGTTTACTATTAAACCAAACTTTTTAAGACCATGCATTGATTTTATCCAAGTCTTTGTTGACCTTTTGTTGCTATCGAAATTTCCTCTACTTAGTTCTGCGCATAGAGCTGCGGTTGATCGGCATACAGATGATAGAAGTACTGTGGTTAGGAGATTAATATACGCAAAAAATAATAAAGGGAAAAAAATACCGCCCTGAACACCAGTGTCAAGATCACGTCAGCTCGAAGTAGACTCATCGACATGAATAGACTACTGTCGTCCCTGAAGATAGGATGAGATTACAATACTTTAGGTGAGACTACAAGGTAAGAAAGGATTGATTGGCGATAGAATAGATCATTGGAGAAGTCGATCAATACCGAAACAGTAACCATCGTTTCGTCCATACCTGACATGACATTGCCAGTCACTTCAAGAAGAGCGTGAGTGGTACTGTATCCAGGCCCGAACCCCGACTGCAAAGGGTTTAATATATTATTTTTGTAGACAAAATCATAAAACTGTTTGTGTACACAGGATTTCAGGACTTTGAAAAGGAAAGGTAGAATGGATATTGGCCTATATTTATTTATTAATTCTTTAATTTTAAAATTAAGACTTATTATACATATTTTATTTTAAATAATAAAATCCCATTATAATGTATAATTTCAGAGAGCGAGAGAGAGAAACCAAATGTAAATTTCATAATAATAATTTTACATTATAACATATACCATAAGGATGTTATATTAGTACCTAAACATAATATTTAAGTATCTATAATATTATTGGTTTTACAAATGGTCAACGGTGGTTATTCAAACGTTTGGTGTAAAATTAACTTTTCTAACCGATTTGTGCACGGTGAAAGCTATGGTGCAAGAGTCAAAAACAAAAAATATTAAATCCGGATATTCCTCAAATTTACGAAAAGCCTGTGAAACGGTTGTGTAAATGTTGCCTTACTTACTTTTGAAAACGATTAATCAGCTATCAACTGTTAATGATATGCCGTTAAAGTCTTTCGAGAGGGAAGACTTATCGTGTAGAATTTTTTATTTCTCTAAAACAACCATAGATTTATTCTACACGTGAACACCCCTGTTAGATTGTTGCAAAATTTAATTATGCAAACGAGTCAAACTAATAGTCAAAGCTTTACATATAGTGGAAGCAATTCAATTTAAACGATTATAGTTACATTTCATTCATTCTATAAAAATCAAGCCTAACGCGAGCGAAGCCACGGGCAAAAGCTAGTCTATATCATACAGCTCTTTCTATTGTAGATGATTTTCTATTAAATTTATTCTTGTTATAGTTACCAAAAACAACAATTGTTATTGAAGTGAAAAAAGAAAAACAATTTCATTTATTCGTACTTCGTAATCGAATCTGTAGAAAATCTCGTTTACGATATTCAAAATTCACTTCTCCGTTCTTTATGGCAAAGCAGTTTATGGATTTAATAGAATTAAAGGCGTACTGAATCACGGCAGTACACAACCCAATCAGGCGAGACTCTTGATTTGGTTACTGTTGACAATGGGTTCACAATAGACCAGCGATGAACGACTACATTAACCAGGTTAGCAATAAAAATCCTTTTTCAAATAAAACCAGATCGTCTTAAAGTTTGTCCTCGGTAATGATATTTACATTAGAATACGATAATGTTTACTAAAAGAGTACTTTATGTTTAATCTGCGAAATCAATTACAAGGATTTAAAGAGTATTTCATATAATTTAAATACTGTCAAGAACGTTCTGCGAATTTAATATAAACGTATTTACCTAAACTGTTTAATTACGACCTGTGACAGAAAAAAAACGATTGTGACACTTGAAATTCGTCTGTAGCCTGATTGTTTTACATCCATCCCGTGGACTCAATACTACTATTAATATAGAGATTTTTCTCAAAGTGCGTCTGCCGTAGATCTGATGAGATCACAGTCGGAATAGAATATTATATTTCCTATAGGGAAGTCACCAGCACGAAGATCCGCCCCTAGCTCATTTGCAACTAAACCCATGTTGTCAAACAAAAGCAATCACACTACCGCGCGTGATCGAGGTCCCGCGCTCGTGGTCACTCTCACTTCGGTGGCCCCAAAGGAGGGTATATCAAGGCCACTAGGAAATATAAGAGGGCTTACATTATCACTTGCCAATCAGCCGCAAGTGACAGCGATGCTGCTTGTTCATTTCTGTGCGGCTAACGGCTGAATCAGGACCGTGGCGTGCACCTGCCCATCAGTTCTTGTTAAATACAACATTGGACAGGACTAATCCATGGTTGATCTTCTAGCATACGTCATACACTTTATAAGTGAGGCCATAATAAACTATTGATAGACATGGGGAGCTCCTTAGTCATCAATTTCGATGTAGCCAACGCCTTAGATAGGGTTTAGCACCGTTCGCTTTTCTTCAAACTACTCCTAACCTCTGCGATTGGGTTATCGCCTTCCTATACAAGTCCCCTAGAGTTCTTTGTGTTGTGTTTTCAGAAGGTAAACCCTGATATACGTCAGGACTCAATCGTGTCACTCACATTGTGTCTTCTACATATATCAATGGTATGTTGGCCCTTGGCAATATACATTGCTAAGCAGATGATAGTACAGCACATGGATTACAGTTAATAGTAATAAATATCAATCATTTATTTAATTATATCGTAACTGAAACAAATGTTAAAATAGTTATGAAAGTATCAACATTCAATAGTATAAAAATATTTGTTTTAATAAAAACAACATACTATACGGTTATTACAAATAAAATACATATTAAAAAGACAATTTTAAAATGAATGCATTATGTTTATCTCAGTATACAAATTGGATTCTCTACCTCAAAGGAATTTTCTGATACTAGTGATTACGGTCAGAAAACTATATTCCGCCGTTATTACTTTGTTAAAGGAACGGAATCTTTACAAAGGATTTTGAAATAGAAAGTCCTTAAAATGAAATCTTTGAGACTCTTTGTTGTTAAGATCTGAAGCAAGAATCTTCTTGCAAAAAGCATTGTATTTCTTATGGAGTATTATGATATTAATGTAAGTAATTGTATTTTGACACGACTTTTATTGGATAGAGTAACGCTGAAATAAATTTTATCTTCCGTGAGTGAAGGGTATATTGAAAATAAAGTCGTCGATTGCCAAGAACTGCCAATTCGGCTAGACTCTCTGGCGCTGCGTAGAGATGTGGCTTCACTGTGCATATTCTACCACATTTACCATAGGGAGTGCTCTGAACAATTGTTCAGTTCAGTTCTGCCTCTTTTCGCCATCGTCCTACGCGACAGAAACTTCATCACCATCATCTAGATGATTGGCAGTCCACTCCGATTTTCCCGAAACTTTTTGCCGCACACAACAAAACTGTGAAATAAGCTGTCGCCTGCGGTGTTCCCGGACCAATACAACCTTCAAACCTTCGAGAACAAGAGCGTACTCCTTCTTGAAAGGCCGGCAACGCACTTGTAACGCCTCTGGTATTGCGGTTGTCCATGGGCAGCGGTAATCGCTTACCATTAGGCGATACATCTGCTCATTTCCCCCTATACAATATATATATATATATATATATTGGAAAAGGAGATACATTATTGATCCATATTTTCTTTTTTAAGTTACTTTAAATAAACCGGTGTGAAATAGCACTTGCGCTGTATTTCACCGAGTGACTGACGATACAGGAATCCCAAACCCCAACCCCTCCCCTCATCCCCCAAATGTCGGCAACGCACTTGTGACGCCTTTGGTGTTGCCGGTGTCCAACGTACAAGGGCGGCATTTATCGCTTACTATCAGGTGATATGTCTGCTCGTTTGCCCACTATTCAATGAAAAAAACTTTCTGGCATATAATTTTCATGTCGATTTGTTAAAACTATGTACCGCGTGTATTTAGATCTAACGTGTTACTGAATGCAGACATGTCTTAATGTTTAATTTGTGACATTCAAATATTTATTAATTTTTACTTTAAAAAAATCTATGATATAAAATACAATATGATTACAAATATTAATATCTGGTATTAGATTCAATGCGAATACGGTAAAAGATCTTCGACTAGAATTTAATTATGGCAGTTCCAATTACGTTATAATAAAGCTAAATGAAAAATCCAAGTTTTAACTTTAATTACAATTTCTCAAATATGATATTTGTAGTTTATAATGACTGTATGTTATATATGTTGCTTTCAATAAACTTTTATTTGTATATTAAGTGAAAAAATAGTATTTTATGGAAGTAGAATTGAATTTTTCTTTCTAAGAAGATGACTTCGTTCAGCAGTGGATTTTATTATAATATGATATGATTGATGAAAGTCTTAAAGGGTACTTTTTTAATTTCTTTTATTCAATCGGTACAGATATAGATTGCAAAATTACAAAATGCAGTCTTTACAGTTCTTTACAGTAAACCTGCTATCCAGTTACAACTGTGCACAACTTTAACAGTAGACAGTGCTTCGTTTTGGCATTAGGTTAAAAACTAAATGAAAATACATTAAATAATACACAGTTACTAACTAATTATATATAGGAAACTGAGATCTTTTATTTATGTTGAGCACTTCTTAAGAGTAGTCGTGTTTTTAATGTGGTGAGCATAAGCAGAGTCCAATAATGATCATCACTGTACTCATTGCGAATGCAGATAATTCAACAACGCAGCATGGTGACCCATACCATGGCGGCCCAAAGATAAAAAAATATTTCGGATTTCACACAACGCCGTCTAGTCCCAAACTAAGCAGAGCTTGTATTATGGGTACTAGACAACTGATATAAATACATGTATACTTTTTTTTTGTAAATACATACATATTATACATAGAAAACATTCAAACTCCGAGCAGTCGCATACGCTACCACTGCGCCACAAAGGCAGTCAAAAAGATGCTTCTGTATCATTGGGATTCACATAAGAAATTTAAAGATAAGAAACTCACATGACCTCCAAAACCCTACCTGCCTTAAAAATGACATACTGTCATTCTTTAGCACAAATAAAACAAGGCACAATAAATGGAGCGTAGATCATCTCCCAAATTGAGATAGTTAATGTCACTTACTAGACATTATCAAATGATTGAAGAAGAGTTGAATAGTAAGTAGTAATTAGTAAGCAAGTTTATGTAAGTCGTCCGTCTCGGTTACCATATGAACATTTGTGACAACCGTTATGGTTGGAATCCTGGAAAATGTTCAGTCTTCCCAAAGAAATTTAATAAATGGGGACTGTTTATATGAGATTATACTGATAAATGGGCAATGAAGAATTTATTTTATTTTTTATTTTAAGAATGGAACCGCAACAACATTGTAATAGAAAAAATATATGTTTATTATTTATATGAAGACAAAAGGTGTTTTTTAATCTATTTACCATAATAATGATTATCAATGTACCTCTTGTCGCACTAGTGAAATTAAAGAAAATATTGAAAATGGAATTTATTTGTGCGAAGAACATGTTTTATCAAATTTAATTTCATATATATATTTTTGTACCATTCGGAATGTTACTTTTCGGGTAATGAATTTCAAATAATTATAGTGTTTTAATTAGATTATGTTATGGCAAAGCAAATAAATATTCAGTCTGAAGAAATTTATCATTTATAGTTAGATCACATTAAGTAGAGTTAAAATAAGTTTAGATACTTTTAATTATCTTTATTCGGTGCTAATAAACTGAGAAACCATGTATAAACTTCAACAATATATTACGATTGGTAATTGGATTCGTAGCGGGGTGATTTGGCAGTTTTCCCCAGGGTCGTTAATTGCAGTGGTCTGTGAGGGCAGAAATTATTTCTAGTGGGGTACAGAGTTGATTAGGCCGTTACGTCGATTAGGAAAAAAAATGTTGGGTATTATATAAGACTTTTGTAACTTATTTATTAGTTGTAACGTATCATTATATTATACTATAAAATCAATCATCATCATCAAATAAAAAAAAGATGTTTTTTTTATTGGATGAGTAGATTGATAAACGATTTTTTGTATTAAAGTCAGGTTAAAGTTTCGCAAGAATAATGTATGATAGAGTTGTACCTATTTAAAAAAAATTGATAACTGTCCACGACAGCACATGTCTATCTAACTGGATCGCTCGCTATAATTTTTTATATGGTAAATAAATTTGTTTACCCTGTACAACATCAAGGACAATAAGGAGATGCAGACAGGCAGCGCGGGGCAAGTGAATATAATATTTTTAACGGACATAAGTATTCTTCTGTGTTTCATTATTTATAGTATTTTTAATTACAATTATATTATTTTTTAACCTAATTCATAAGATTTCCCGGCAATATCCCAATTATTATTGAATCTCTTTCTAACACTTTCCAGTCTTGTTGTTTTACTCTTCCATTTCATAGTTCGCTGTATCAAAAAGAAGTTATATTTCACCTTAAAACTAAAGATAGTGCTTAGTGTTAAGGTGAAATATGGTGGATAAAATTTTTTATGTCCTACGTACGAAAACATTAATTTGTTCATTAAAATTAAATGTACTAAGCTGTATATTTCTACATGCTTTGTATATCAAACATCAAAAAAAAATTACACACTACATCCACATTAAAAAAAACATCTGAGGCCGTAGTATCCATTCCTGTATTCATATTTTTATACTTATTGAGTTGGAAAAATTTCTCAAAGCATCTTCTACCATTGACGTCATACAAAAATGATTTTTAATTAGCTTTTAATTCCCCATTTGCATAGATTACAACATGTATACGCGTAACTAGTATCAGTCGTCTAGCTAGCTATAAATAATCTTAGAAAAGAAATACACGTTTAATTAAAGAAAATAAACTTTAAACTTTACTCAAATAACAACTAATTAAAAAAAGTAGAACGGAAAGAGAAACAGCACAGAGATAAACTAATTTAAAAGAGAAAATGCATCCTACCTTTCCCTATAATTAAGGACAAAACACGTCAAGACTTAATTGAATACCATTGCCCACACCTTTGATTACCAGTAAAAAGAATGCCTCGTACAAGCAATCATCATTCTAAACTTTGTTCGTACCAATTCCTCTGTGGTCGTTGTTTGATCCTATACCGTGTGAATTCCCGTTGCAAAGTGTGCGGGCACAAAAACGCAGTAATCCATTGTTACCTACCAGCCGACAATGGATTCAAGTTTAGTCGATTAAACCCAGCACCAAACACTCGCCACCTACCGTAAAATGTTCCCGCGCACAATGAAACTGCTATGCAGGGATTTGTGCGATCGAAAAGAATTGTTGCTAGCACTTTGAGCTGTTGGCATTGTAACGTGTTTATTTATTACGTATTCTGCACTCGAATCGATAACAAAATACTATTGACCGGATTAATGCCATATACATTTCATGACGTGGACCAATGATTTTATTAATTAGTTAAGCTGATTAAGCAAACTATTTGGACATTACAATGTTTACAATAATTTCTGTATTAAATGTTTACGGGAATAACATTAACAGTGGTAAATAAATACATGATGTTGCACTGTTTTGAATGAAAGCAGATAAATCAGTCTGCAGCATTTAATTGGCATTATAAACACAAATATTTTTTAGTGATTTCAATAAATAAATATTCGATTCACATTGTGAAAATAATGGCCTACTTTTAATTTTCATTAGATATTCTAGTATCAAACATACAAATAAACACAGTACGTTAAGTGTGTTTGATAAATATCAAAATTAAATGTCATTCATTTTCATATATGTGCCTGACAAAGTAACTCTAGTCTATCTGATGGAAAGAATGAGTGGAAGCCAAGAGTGGTGGTTACCTTTCTCATTGCAATTGCGGATAATGCAGCATAGTCACGAGATGCTTTTACACGCCCCGCTTATCGTGTGAGGAGAACACGTGCGCTGGTATTTCGAGAAGGTACTACGTTTGCTAGCGTTATCCTTGTTAGGAAGACAGGGAACAGAAGAGTTATGGTAGTATGTAGTAAAGCTATATATGTATGCAAGACATATAAGAATTTTAATTTTACAGTTTTGGGAAACAAGTGACTCGAAATGCCAATACCCTATGCTGTTTTTTGCTTGTCAGCCATTGTCGATACAACGGCTATGTACGTTGTGCAGCGTGAGAGAGTTACGATTTACAGGAAACACAAATTCTTTGCGGCAATAGCATTGTTTGTTCTGAAATTTGATTTATATTCATGAATTGTATGAACATCCAGTATCACTACTTTCTTTTAAAAATAGATAGGCATCTAAACAGAATACAAACCCAAAAGCGAAGTCGTTTATCAGAATGAGTTTTGCAAACATTTTCGGTTAAAAAGTACATTGGATTTTCCTCGAGCCGCGTTGTTGTGAATAGAGTTAATTTATGAATCCTGTAGATCCAGAGAGGTTTGTTTATAATTAAAGTCTTACCTCTTATTCATTCTCTTACAAAGGCCATAAAATTAAAGCTGCATATTCGTATGTCCCCTATTTTTACACGGTACGTGCTTCACGTCATAAATTAGTTGTACAAAAAGGAACATTATGAGCCGCGACGCCTGAGGCTCTCCTTTTCTCATTATTTTACTTTTACATTTTCGGATACGAATGGAAAATTGGACTTCATTTAACAGAATTTATTTGTATGCATTTGATAATAACAATCAAAAATAAACTACGTTGAAATACAGATTATTATACTATAAGCTAAGTCCAAATATTTGTTAAAAAAGTATCAACTATTTAAGGATATAGTCACAGCAGATAATTTTTATTATATTCAAATGAGTAATTTTTTTAGAGGATAAATATTCAGTATGTGTATAATTTAAGTACACCAAAGTGTGTATTGCATTCATATTTAAACGAAGTTACGAGTATTCTCCAAATGAAAACATGATTGCACGTATGTACTAGTGGGTTAAGCATTTGCCACATCCTTACCTACTTTGTCAAGTGTTTAAGATTCAAATCCCACATGGGATAAAATTTTGTGTAATCCATATATTCTTGTTCTGAGTCACCCAGCCTCAGACTTTATTGTGTCCGTTTAATGTATGTTTGTAAAGTCCGTTTAATGTATGTTTGTAAAGTCTCTCGAAACACAGGACATGTTCCTAGTACGAAAGTTATCGTTTAAAAAAGTATTTACAAATCACTATATTTGACAGTGGTATCGAAGTAGTTTAAATCAGTACGATAACTATTACTAAATTATATAATACTCATACTCTTAATAATAACTGTTCATTCGAAGTTAATGAAGTCTACTAAATAAATATTTACATTGAATGAAATTCCACACCAACAGTTCGACGAGAATTTTTCATTAAAATCCCAGAAGCAAACATCTCGTTGTCTTCAATAAAAGTGCAGCTTAATTTCTATGTAGAACATTTAGGCTTGATTATATCATAGTTGATCAATAAATTTTAAATGTCATACTTTAAAAACACTTGATTTAACAGACATTGATTTTTAGCAATGGTTAAAGTATTGAGTGCAATTTATTGGTAACAAAGATTCCGCCAATCTAATAATTTTAGAATAGATTGAACCAGGGCCATAAGTTAATAGTTGTACACGAAACTGTAAAGCCAGTTTAATAAATGAAAAAGATATTAAGTAATAATTCCGGTTTTAAAAACAGAAAAAAATTGAAATCACGGTGGCTTTCATTAAACAAATGAGATTTCAATCCAACGCTTAGGTTGCACGACATGTATTTATTTAATATCGTCTTAGTAACTTAAATAAATAAATTATTAGAATAAGATATCTTTTTTCAGTAAAGAAATTGGGAAATAGAACTTGAGTAAGAAGTTTGCGTTTAAAGTTGTCTATAAATAAATATATTTTCTCGACTTTCTTCTTTCATTGAAATCCATATCTATATTATAAATGCGAAAATAACTCTGTCTGTCTGTCTGTCTTACTTTTACGACCAAACTGCTGCACCGATTTCAATGAAATTTAGCTACTCTTTGCTGCGATAATCGACAAACACGCTCGCAAAATGTTATAATATTAATTCTTTCAGTGTACGTTTACAGTCGTTTTATTATAGGTCCCAAGACATTGAGATAAATATACATACATATTACAAAAATAATGAAAATGTAACATAAGCCTTGTTCCTTTTCTGTGTATTATCATTTTATTAATTATTTTTTTATAAAATCTCTAATCTCATTGAATAAAAAACTCTTTGTAGCCAGTTATTACGATGTGTTCGAACAACTTTTACATTTTTTGTTGTAAAACTTTTTATCAACACCAACATCGTATTTAAAAAGCTTAAAGAAATTCTCTCACGTAAAATAAACTGAAATTAAATTGAAAAAGTCGCTTGCTTAATCTTGTTAATCCAGCATAACCAATACAACGCGAAAAGTAAAAAAGCATCTGAAACTCGGCCATACTCAGATACGTAGAGACGGCGATATTGAAAGGATTAAATGAATAATTCAGCGGTAAAAGTCGCAAGCGTCTCTGGTTTGCCTCATTCATGCCTACTTTTAGTCAAAGTATCGTTAAAATGCACATACATTATTTATTTTTAAAGAAAAAAATAAATACGTAGTATTCAGATGAAATATGATGTCAGACTTCCAAGGAACAATTTAAAAAGATTATTGTGGTAGAGATTCGGAAGAAACTGTGAACTTTGAGTACTTATGTAATCTGTTTTGCTGAATATTTTACAGGCGACGATATATTGCTCTTGTAACTTACCCTTTTGCGTTGCGTGCGTTTTGGTTTTACTGTACTCTAGAACTTACTAATCTATCGACTTTAGAGACCGCTTTTGTAAATATTAGCTATATAAATATTTTATATATAAGTTTGATGCGAGTGGTTGCAGGGTTACAAGAAAATAAACGAGTATTTGAGGCCTAAGGTCTCTTGAAATTATATTTTCAATCTAAACTGAGTCAATTGGTTTATACTTTAAAGTGTTTGTGACTCTCTGGCGCTGCGTAGAAATGTGGCTTCACTGTGCATCTTCTATTTACCATGGGGAGTGCCCTGAGCAATTGTTTGGATTGATCTCAGCCGCCTCTTTCCGCCATCGTCCTACGCAACAGAAATTTCGTCCCCATCATCTAGATGGTTAGCAGTCCACAACTGCGCGATTTTCTCAAAACTTTCTGCCGCACACAGCAAAACTGTGGAATGAGCTGTCGCCTGCGGTGTTCCTGGACCAATACGACCTTCAAACCTTCCTAAAAGGCCGGCAACGAACTTGTAACGCCTCTGGTGTTGCGCGTAAAAAAAAACGCATACCCCTGAAGAGTAGTTTTTGTGTGAAAACCGGACAACAGACAGAGACAAAAATTTCAATCTGATATTGTGATCTTCAAAATAAATTAAAGCCCATATGTTGCTGAAGATCTATATAACAAAAAAGTTTCATCAAAATCCGTCTAGTAGTTTTTGCGTCAAAGCCGGACAATAGACAGATAGCCAAAAATAAAAAAAAATTTTTTTTTGCTTGAGTAACTTGTATGAAATCTCTATTTTTTATTTTTTTTTATTCAATGTTCAGAATTTAACTCTTTTACAGTTTTATTATATCTATACTAATAATAAAGGTGAAGAGTTTGTTTGTTTGTTTGTTTGAACGCGCAAATCTCAGGAACCGGTGGTCCGATTTAAAAAATTATATCAGTATTGGATAGTCCATTTATCAAGGAAGGCTACAGGCTATATATCATCACGCTACTACTAATAGGAACGGGGCACCAATGAAGAGTGTAACATGAGACGCAAACGAGGTTGCGTGGGTCAGCTAGTGTATAGATATATGTATGTATATAGATAACAATGTAACGTTCGATTGATAAATCAGTTTGTAATTTAAGGAGTAACAGTATGGCATACAAACACATCTTTTTCTAAAGGTAGTAGAGCCACGCTGATTTCAGCATGAATGGACTGTCACTTCCGGGGAGGTTTATCCTCTCACAGAAGACCAACTTAAAATGATAGCATTCATGCTGTCGTGTTTCGTTGGCGAGTGCGAGACTGAGGTCCAATGATGCGGAAGTGTCACAATAGATCGTCCTTGATACAGACACATACTATGCAATTTTAAACGAGGTCATTACCTAAAATAAAAAGTAGACCATGCACGATAATCAGTAGCGCTCGTCGGAATGACTGAACCATGGAGAACCAGCCAAATTGAAAAAAAAAACTAAATAAAAGTTACTTGTGAGTTGGATGGACTAATGCTGGTGTCGTTTGCTACAGCTTTCTAAAATCTGGTTGAACGATTACGGCAGATATATTTTGTCAGCATCTGTAAACTATGAATGAAGAACTAGCTGCTAAACAATCGAGTCTGATCAACCGATCTAGGCCACTGATGCTTCAGAACAACGCTAGACTACTCACCGCACAACAGACGGCTGCTAAACTAGAGGTGCTGCAATTGGAATATCTGCGACAACTATCCGGATCTTGCTCCAACATATTACCAGTTTTTCCGAAAATTGGATAATTTCTTATAAGGAAAAGAATGTATCTCCGATGTCGCAGTCCCATATTTTTTTTTTGTAAAAGGATCAATGAACTACCTATGAGATAGCAAAGAGCGTAGATAATAATTGTACATACTTTGAATACTCGTAATTAAATACATTAAAAAAAACGACCTTATATTCCTCTAATACTAAACGCCAGTTTCATATGTAAGCACATAATATTTAAGAGACGTCGAGTTTCTCAATAGATGAATTTGTGAATAATATTATAGATATTAGTACAGACACAATGAAGACAATGTTTTATTTTATCCAATCGAATCTTGGAATTCCTACAATAATACTGCGATCATTAGTTTTACGTGAGTTAAGTAACAAGTAATAATTCAAACTTAGTACATTAATTACCAGTTCCAAAATTAATTGAGTACGATCGATCTCATCTGATCACAATCCGTTCGCATAATTCAAGTTTCAGAGCGCAGTTCGGTTTACTAAAACTTTCTGTGAAAGAGTATTAATTAGAGCTGGTCATATATGCAGTGGCTAATAGTAAGCCTGTTGTAATCTGCGGAATATTGCGGCTGATAGTGTCAAGAGCGTCCGTTCTAAGCCGAGTTACGACGCTGTAATCCCCGAGGACTTTATCTCACCCGACCCTTTACGGGATTAACATAAAGTTGTTCGAATATTTGTCTTTATTTATCTTTCTTCCCAATGCCAATAGGAAATCCGATATTGATATTATTTAAATTACTCTCAACCATATTTGAGGACGTAGGAAAAAGATTTATAGATACCCAGCCAGTTTACCATTTTTTCTTCTGTGTTTTTAGTTCTATATTTTACTAACTGACCCACGCTACCTCGTTTGCGTCTTCTATTGCCCGTAGCGTGAAAATTTTCCCACGTTTTTTAAACATTCGTCATTGGTGCTCCACCCTTATTAGTATTAGCATAATGATACATAGCCTTTAGCCTTCCTCGATAAATGGACTATCCAACACAGAAACAACATACTGTATTATATCTCTTTGCCAAATTTTATTTGCATCCATTAAGCCATTCTGGAATGATAAACTAAGAAATGGATGTAACACTTGTTATTGAAAAACTACCTCAAATATTGTTGCTCGCCATCGTCACTAAAGCAGCATCGTCATTGGACTGTCATTTCGTGTAATGACGTAGCAGGAGTAGCAATGTGGCTCGAAGTATGACGTCATGATGTGTCGTAAGATTCTGCGTAACATAATTTTTACCTAGTCATCCAGTTATCGCGTCCTAGTGATTACATTATTACGTAAAAGGCTTTCGTCTCTAACGCTGTTTTTCTTAATTTTACATGAACTATCGTATGTACATGAAATAATACACGATATAAAACACTATACGTAAACTTAAAGTTACCGTTTAAGCTATGTATATGTCAGGAATCAAATCCTGAATTTTTATATTTTTTTTAAATCAATACATTATTTTAAAACAATTCTACCAGAATATATCTTTTTTTTTATGAAGTAAAAATTTAAGTACAAATTTCTTCAAAAATAACATGCATGGAATGTGTATGAAACAACACCTGTAAATATTATTTACGTGACTGTCAATTCTACTAAAATTAAAAGCGAAGTACCATTTCAGAACTTTAGCTTCGGGTATATTATGGCCGAGAAGATAGATCTCTCGTTTCAGAAATATGCAAACATGCTGTCATAGGAATTATGAAAATAACAGCGAAGATACTGATTAGCCAGGGAGAGTCAAGCCGTTTTTAGACACGCAAATTTGAACCTAAGACAGCACAAGTACTAAGTATATTTTTCTTTTTTCTTGTGTTTTCATGATGTTTCTTTTTAAATCTAACATATATATACCTCATTATATTAACAGTAATAAAAGTTATAATGTGGGATATAAAATCCCTAATTTGTTTTGAATGTCTTTAACGTTATTTTAATTTTAGAGATATCAAAGACGCAACTGAATACTTTTAGGTGTCCCAATATCAGTTGGGACATTCATACACTTAGCTTCGATCCTTGAAAGACACGGGGTAGAAAACACTCATTTTACCATGTCCCACTTACGTAACGGACGCAAGCGTTAGTCAATCGGGGTTTAAAATACGATAATTGAGCATGTCATGATTTTCCATTAATATTTTCAATCTTCTATAGGTACAGCTTAATGATTGAGTTCAAACTTTGTTGTAAGTACTAAACTGGACATATTTGAACGTAGAAATCTCTTCTTTACGCATTGATCATCCTGCGTCTTAAATTTTACAACACCATGCGGTGTATTGTATAAAAAAACAAATACATAAAATACAAACCTAAAGCATTATTACACACTGGAATCACTTGTCATTGTATGAGATAAAATTAACGTCAACTCGCAACGAGTCGTAAATTAGAGACTTAATTACGATTGTTTTAATGACTAGACGCGACGTCGAGGCATCGAGAAGCGGAGGCTGTTACAAGAACTGACGTCATTGTTATCATGGATGATGTATTATGAGCCGAACGGTGGCTGGCACGATAAGCTATCGCCAAAGCTAATGGCTCGTCGCAAACGAACTGCTGTCTGTCAAATCATACATTCTCACGTTCATAGAAGTTAACGATAATGTTCTACCAATTCCGAAGATAAGTTGCTATAGAGAAAATGAATTTCTAAAGGATTCAACACCGAGAGCAGAAATTAATTAAACATCCACAATCTCTAAGAAGTATAATGCTACCGGTAAAACCGCTAAATATATTTTCAAAGATATTTTCTTATCTGTTTTCATGTAATTAATATTGCCTGCAGAACTGAAGTGGGCGTTTTCACTATTAAAAGTCGGAGATAAATCTATTTAATTAGACGTAACATCTCATTGTAAGATCTTTGCACACAACAGTATTTTTAATTATATTCTTAATGGTTAGATCTATTTATGGGATGAGAAATTAGGGATGAGTGGAGAAAGAGGTTCGGAGTGTTGCTCGTCTTACAGAATTAGGTCAGAGAATATATTTTCAGAGAGAATATTATACATGTATATCTCTCTCACCAATGTCGACAAGTGTTTTAGGAGATTTCTTTCTTAGAATGAATACGGATCTATTGCATAAGGCCAGTTGGGACTCAATATTTTTTATTCATTTGGTGTTCCATTTACCATTGCACATTTTTTTTTAATATTTATATATAGATTTGTTAGAAACTAAGTTTCCTAACTTCTTCACTTACTACAAGGGGGATTATTTATGTATTGAGAATGGATCTAGTAACAATTATGCTAAGTCTTCAAATATTATAAACTAGAGAAAATATTTACTCATACATTTTATTTATTTCTATTCGTCTTATTTATCTGATCAAGAATAATATTCCAAATACATGCTACTTAAACAGTAAAGGATGTAGGATGTGAACTTTGTCGAATGCGCTGAAATTTACTATATTGTAAGTTGCCGGTTGATTTCAAGAGCCTCGAATGTGTGTCACATAGTCATCTATAACGTCTCATAAGATAAGAGGGATTGAGGCGGTTGAGCAAGATATTATAAAGTAGATAAAGGATGTGAGTATTCAGTCGAAGGCAAATTTGAAGCCACTTGAGCGAGTTGCGATATTCAGATACGTGATCATATTTGCGTGAGCTAGATACGAACTTCATGCAAAAAATTTAAAACAGTCCAAGATTTCCGAGTCAGTTTTCTCTGACATAAGGATAACTGGTATCAAAATGGTCTGGAACCAGAAGTAAAATTAACTGTTTTAGCAAAATTCTGCAGTTTTCGAAAGAGTCATGTAGAAACGAATGGTTATTCGAAAGGTTCCATTTTACAATATTAACCACTAAATAAGCATGTGTCATAGCACATAGTATACATTATAATATATTAATACAGAATCAATATGTTAAAAATTTTTTTTGTTACCACTGAGATTTGTTCCAAAATCAGGTATAATAAGTACTTACTTGATTTTTTTCAAGTTTCATAATTGTGGTTATAGAACTTTATTTTCCTCAAAAGAAATTAACAACACATTTCACTGCATGACATCTATTAACAAAAAAACAAGATTTACACAGTAGCGAGCTTAAATATTAGTATTTTTATTAATATAGGTACCTATAGTAATACGTGCTTAAACTCGTTAATAGAGAAGCACTAGTACATACCCACACTATAATAATAAATAAATGTTTTCGGAAATTTAATACACAACGCCATCTAGTCCCAAGCTAAGCAGAGCTTGTGTTATGGGTACTAGATAACTGATATAAATACTTATATACTTTTTATTTGTAAATACAAACATATTATACATAGAAAACACCCAAACTTCGGAACAAATATTTGCAGATCATACACACATTTGGTCCGACCCGGGAATCGAACCCGAGACCTCAAGCTTAGCAGTCGCATACGCTACCACTAGGCCACCGAGGCAGTCATATAATGTCGTACACCTTCACCAACTCCGTCCCAAAAAATAATAACAATCCGATACTAGGACTAATCACACTCAGTTAGGACTTCCAAAAAATTAACACTATATATTCGAAAATAAATAATATTGTTATAAACTCATTATCACAATAAACACTCTTAAATGCATTCTAGTGATAAAATACTACTCAACAAACAATATGCATTTAGTAAGAAATAATAATATATATAATAAAGAAATATGAGTTCCACATAGATTACATGTTTATCAGGAACTTAAAAAATATTCGATGGACTAATATAATTCACATTCAGCGTAAATTTTTGTGGATGTCACAAATTTTTATGGCGTGTTTAACACAAATATTCAGGATTTGGTCAGGCGTAGTCATTCACTGCACTTTTTTCAGTTAACACAAAAATAAACAAAAAAGATTGTGACATTTTCTTAAATTAATGTTCATAAAATCATATTTTTGATTTTCTTTTGTCAACGGTCTCGTAGACAAGATCTTTGATTTTAATAATCAAAAGGTGTCAAACAATAGAGGTGAAAACAAATTACAATCTACCTTTGAATATAAAGTCATTAATTTGACTGAATAATATTCTTGGAAACCGGAGCGTAATATGCAGCCCGTAATACTAAAATACAGAATTATGTAGATCTGTTTCAACGCCAAGAATTACCATACACGAGTGGTTATATGATTGGTTCTTATTTAATTTACGTAGCCCTTAATTGTTTTAGAAGATGTTTATATCTGTAAAAGTGGAGCGCAGGCCTTTTATTTGATAAAAAAATATTATTAATCGGATCTTTTGATAGTAGCCCAGACAAACCGGGTCGTCTTATGACCTAATTGGATTTCTTTGACATCGTTGTTTTAAAATGTTATATGGTCGATCCAAGTTCTTTTTCTTTATTTGGACATGTTTCAACACAGGTGTGTTTTTTTATTATATGTAATATAGCCATAAAATATGATGTCTCTCCTCTTTTAAACTGACATGCTCATTAGAAATTTAAATATATATTAATTCATTTGTATGTTAGATATATACTCACTTACGAAAATTCTCTCCAGTATTGTATTCGGTATATTGTAAAAATAAAATGTATTATTATTATAATATTATGTTCTTTCTTTTCATATAGTGACGTAATTACTTTTTAATTTACTTCTTTCCTTTTAATAACGGCTGTGAGAACAAAATTTCCAGACCACCTCTTTAGCATCAATCTTGTATCTATATTCCTCGTACCTAAAATGAAAATAAATAAACGTTATTATTGTTTTAGTAACTACTTTACTTAACACTAATACACGTAAACCTGGTAGGTATCTATAAATTGCCGGACCAAAATCATCAATCATACTACCCTTTCAGAGATGAGGAAATAGTTACTCATCTATATTATCCTGCCTATTGTATCCCATCTTTTATCTCGTAACATGAAATATAAATATATGTACGGTTATGTAACATAACGAAGTATAACATAGAACACAATATCTCAGATTTTACTAGTGGTGTTTTGTTACACGCGTCATAATCAGATAGCCACTGGGCTGGTAGATTCTCCAATATGTACTATATATATATTACTATTTACATAGAACCGATTCTTGATAAATAAAGCCAAGTCTCGCAGCCGTGTACCGGTGGAAGATCTATATAGACGCCAAGGAAAATGTGACTGGGCCGTCCCGATGGAATTTTCTCGTTATTTGTATTCTAAAACTCAGGCTGAATACTAAATTTTTGCTATTTGGGTAAAGAGAAACACTCTAGGGATTTTGATTATCATAGCAAACTATTTACTGTGTGCCAAGCTTTACAGTTTGTTTTTGAGTTTTTTTATTTCTCGTATATTTAATTTTTAATTAAATTTCAATAAAATAAAATTTTGCATGCGGTATGCGGTTTGCCTTCATTACTTACAAGATAAGTCCATCACTACTATCGTTCACTATACTTAGAGACTATGCTAAGTTCTATAAAAAAATCACGGTATACTTGTCAGCTCTTTCGGATATACTCTCTACTGCTAGAAATACAAAATATTATCAGAAACAAAGTATGCGAGAGATAATGGCAGGCGGAAAAATGGAGCTTCAAGCTAAAGGAAAACGGTGGTAACTGTTATTATTGATGTGGGTGAAGTCAAGTACTCCCCATATAAACAAAGTCAAAGAAGTTCGCTCAGTGAAAGTAATCTATTGTAATGTATAAACATATTTTAAATACTTTATTTTTAACAAATCCATTGACTTTAAATAATTCATAGCTTTAGACTATGATGTATGGCGATGATGACAGAACATTAAATAAAGCCTTCAAAAAATATAACAGGATTTCATAGTTCTTCTTGGCGGGGCAAATTTCTTAGCCCCAGATGTATGGCTCATAGGTGAGTATCAGATATTTTGCTCAAGTAAATATAAATACAAATAATACAATACTACTTTCGGCTCCGACGTCTTGATATTGACTGACTGGTTAAATGTACATAACCTCGAATTATGACCTTGTTTGCTTATTTAGCGATATGTGTCTTATATTTATTATAATAAAACGGGCGACTATTTCGGAACGGACTAAAATCTCATATGTTAGCGGTAATCCTAATTATAATAAACAGATGTGATTGTACACTTGACTTCCGGAATATCGGCCAATGAAATACTAGGTGTAATGAATAATAATGCAAAGAATTCCGAAAGTCCAACTATGCAGATCTTTCGGAAAGTCAATAACAATTCATATCTTAAATATTTAATTCTTGTCACCGATACCACTGTCTTAAAATTGTCATAATTTATAAAATGTAAAAGACTGACTTGATGTCTGGCTGTTATTATGGAGGGTAGATATCCTATATAAACCATAATGGCGGCCGAGTAAAGGCAGTCTTGGTCGAAGAGTGAATCAGTGAAGATGTGTTCTATCTTTTGTGGTTTGGTTGCCTTAACTGGCACATAGAAATACTGTTGTCAAAAACAACAAGCTTTGTATGAATTATTTGAAAAGATGGTGCACATGAGTTTCTCACCAGCTCTTCTCATGAATGCAATACCCATCGGAGCTGGTACTTGGATTGATTTCAATTTAAACCTTTGGGCTGAATCGAAATCAATCTAAGCTCCGGTAATTCAAATCATCTCGGTGCATTTAGTATTAGTACTACTGAACTGATAACTTGAGTTTTGTTTTATATTCTTATGTTTGTATTTTGACGTGTTCAAGTGCCTTTTTGGGCCTATGGAAATAAATGATTTGAGTTGAGTTTGAGTTTGAGTTATATCAAGAATATGAGTTGTTCCATTTACTAAATCCCCAGAGTCTTTTACATACTTTTATGTTATCTTCAAATGTCTGTATTTTACGCTCTGAATCAATATAGTCAAATGTTCTTTCATCCCCCCCATATCGGAAAGAGTATTTTTGCCCTTCGATATCTAAGTGCAAAATCTGTTTTCATCCGCTAGAGGATAAAGTAATTTGAATCTAGAACATCGGGTGACCTATGTTTGTGAATTCAAAACATTTAATTCTACCTTCTTGGTGCCGAGTTTATCATACAACCGTTTTAATTTGTTTAAAACTCAAACTCGGAACTATCTTGGTGCGCTTTTTTTTATTTGTTTTGCTCGCGCCATTATCTTTTCATGGAAAGAAAATGGCGGAGGCCTTAGGTTCAAAAAAACAACTTAAAATACCTTAAATGACTTTAAATTTTTCTTAACTATATCTAAGTATTATATGTAATAATTTAAATCATCATCTTCCTACCCTTTTCCTTAATTTATTTGGGGTCGGTGCTTAAATATTGTTCTTTAATATTTACCTATCATAATGTAATACCTAAATTAAAATAAAAGCATCTTGTGATTGTAAATAGTATTACTTTGTGCACCTCACTACAAGATTTCTGCACTACCCTAAAGTTGACTGGAAGAGAATGCCATGGGCATTAAGTCCGCCGATGTACAAAGTGCATAAAGTGTAAAATATATAAATAAATGCTTTTTTTGCATTTAGTCATTTCCTCGCTGAGGTGGGAAGAAAAGTTACGTGTTGCACTCGAGTGCAAAGATTTTTCACCTCGTGCTCTTTTGATTCTCTCGCTAATGCTCACGAATCATGAATGCAGCGAATCCAATTTTAGAATCCTTCGCTTGTTTGGTCATCAAAATTAAGCACGCGGTTAAAAAGCAACTTTGCACTCTTGTATAACAAATAACTATTTCAATATATTTTTATCTAGGAATGTATATTTAACTTACAATCGTTAATCAAATAAAATATTCAGTATTACGATAAAAATAACATAATACTGATTTTAAAAATTTGTTTGTTTGTTCCAAACAAAGTCTACTACATCAAATTGTCTTTTGAAAAAATAATGCAAATGCTATTAAAAATAATCTACTGTAGACAAATGACGTCTTTGGTCTAGACATACTGTATGGTGTTTAAATATTTAAACCACTTCGGCTATCAAAGCTCACAGTTAAGGGAAATGATACTGGCTATTTTTGGTACACTTCGGAAAACCTATAGCAAGATTGTCTTATTTCCAATGCATATTACATAAATCCTTGTATTTTAATTATACTTCATCACCATTATTATCATCTTATTGCTGTCCACTGCTGGGCAGAGAGTCCAATAGACACCACTTGGTTCGATCATGATTATATTTGAATACTACAAAATACTAATCAGTGAACCAAAGTTTTACTATAATAAAGAATGGTAAACTCGTTAAAAATACTTTAAAAGTCACTTTCAGCGGGCTTTAGTCTAAATACCTACATTTTTAATCTTGGCATTAAACATTTAAGCCGCTTTTACTTTGACCAAAAATATATTTTATTAAAAACTTCTCTTCATTTAAATAGTTGAGCTTAAAGTGAGTTTATAGTAGTTCCGGATTCAAGAATTTATTTGAAAAATACATTCTATTAGTCTCATAATTAACAAGTTTTACCCGTGGTATATTTTTTAATTACGGAAAATATTCACAAACACGGATGTCCCTTGGTTTTACGTTTTAATCTATTGCGTTTTAACGCTTTTATTTTTACCTAAGCATCAATAAGTACTGCACATAAAGTATCGAAATATAAAAAAATACAAAAATTCGGAAAAGTTCTTTCAATATTTTTCTATTATTTATTTAAGATTATAGTTCAGTAAAAGGTTTATAAAAAGAAAATCACGTTTTGTTAGGAGGCCGTCCATCGAAAGAGCGCGGTGCGGTCGTGACCCTCATCGCGGCCAAGACGACAGTTGAGTTGTCAATTTGCGTTTAGCGTTTTCCCGTTTACTTTGATTTATGCGGGTAAATCGATTGAACATTTGTTTGTAAGTATTCCACCATGGTTCTAAAAACAAGATGTAATGAAAAACAATCTATTGGGAATATAACTTAAGAATTCCTTTTCAGTAGAAAATGTTTCTTTAATATATTATTAATTATGCGGATATTGCTTTGACTCCAACGAGCATAGACAAGTTGGAGTCTCGCGTAAGATTTTAAAAAAGGAAAGGCAAGCTGTCAGAATTTTTACTATCAAGGGATTTCTTTTAATTACCACCAAATTGTCAAAGGAAAGAGTTAAGTTAACATGAGTCTGATTTTCCTATTTGGTATTTCGCAGACATATAAATGAGATTATTTCTATCATGAGGTTCAATTTTCATTTTAAACACAGTATTGACATTGTTCCAATATTGTCTCTAAAGTACAAAATTAAATTCACATGAGAGTTTGAGCCGAGGAACTCAATGAAGAACAAAAAATTCTATGCTTTTGCATCACTTGAATATTGTGTTCAGTAATTTAAATATTTCCTGATATGTTTTTACTTCTAAATAATAAGAGATTCATAGATTTTGATTATGTAACGTCACGTAATATTACTGGTGGTTGCATTTGTAACTTTACACCAAAATCGCGGGACGAAAAGAAAGTATCCTAACTTACTACTTACGTCATGTCAAGCTATCTTGTAAATATTTTTTTATTGTAAGTACCGTACATTTTTCATATGCAGTACCTGGATGACCGGTACTTTTTTGGTAATTTTTCAATATTGGAGCTGTTTCCGAGATTCATATAATAAATATATATTCATATATGTTTATAATTTGGTAAAAAGCTTTTTTTTAAATTACAAACGGACACTTTAATTTTATTTATTCGTAAACAAACTCTACACAAACTTGAAATAACGTTTACAGTACAATATATTGACCAGTCAAGTCGTCACTAAGTCAGTTTTTTGTTAAAAGAGGAACACAAATTCATTGTTTATCTCAAATATAGTTCTCAAAACAACTCATTTCATTAAATGTTATAAATATTTAAGACAGTAACCTGCAGGCGTGTATTCTAAATTCTAAGACCTTGCTACGCTGTGCCTCCTCTCAGTAATAATACATTCCAATAGTTTTTATAATACATTAATACCAAGAATATTTAGACAGAATTGGTAAATTTGATTAAAAGTTTGACATCTTTAGGAAGATCAAACTCAATCAGTAATTCCATTGAAAGCTTTAAATATTGACAAGATAATCAGTTTCAGTATGATTTCAGGGCCGGGTAGTCAACAACTCGTTAAATTTGGATCAGATCGGGAATTAAGTGGAACTCACCCTCGATGTAAATGAAACCATCTGAGCGAATGTTGCAACGGAAGCCAAATGATTTATTCCTGAACGTTCACCTAATAGCTTTTTAATTTGTACAGTTTGTATACAAAATAAAACCAGGGCGTATTAGTACTTAGATCTTTTTGAAGGTAAAAACACTCAAATAGTAGAAAACTTATTTTTTTTCATTTTTAGGCCCTCCAAAACCTTGTTAAACTTTTTTATTTATCTTTTTTATTCACATTGTGTCGATGTATTTTTGTACATTTTTTTACTTAGCATAAGCCAATGGTAAAAACTATATACGGCCTTTCAACTAAAATACTGTTTCTACCTCTTTTATTATATGAAGAAAATTTTAGAAAATTTTCGGTATTCGTTTGTTACACAGTGTTAAAACAGACTATAGATATAAAAAAAGCCCAAAAAGTACAGGACAATCATTTCACAACCTCAATTAATAAATTATTAAGTACTTCCCTAAAAAAATATTATAATAATAATAAAAAGAATAAAACGCTCCATTAGGAAACTTCCGAATAGAAAATTGAACTAATTATATTGAAAAAGAAAAGCCCAATTAAATCTCCTATGAATATCAACCTTCCGATCAGTCTTCTGTAATCATACCAATTTTTTACTAGTTGAATAAAAAGTCTCGATTTTTTTAAAGAAAAATTATTCCCAGTTTGATAAAGAATAAAGCCCGAGGCTTTATGTCCCGGGACCGAGGCGCGAGGGTTCAATCTAAATTTGAAGTAGTTATTTGTTTTGCTATATTTCATGGCAAATGTAATTACGTCCGTCTTTGTTTCCAGATCTAACTCAATTAATGATTGGAAATGGTATTTATTCTAATATTTCTTAAAACCTTCGTTCGTTGTACCTGTAAAAGGTAAACTTATTACTTTTATTGTCGTCTTATGTTATTTAAGGGCTCGTCATTTTACATGCGAGTTATCAGGGGATATCAGTGAAACATATATATTTCTAATGTTATAATAGTTACAGGTTTACTTAAATTATTTATGAAGTATCAATTTCATTAATATACCGATAGGTATCTATATTGAACAGGATCTCTATTAAGTACTATGAATTCAATGAGGAAATAATTAATGAGTTTAGTTTATAAATAGCAAACATTCAAACATTTCTGAATTATACGAGTATTATCCGCCGTCTTATCTACGCCGTCTTTGAGATATAAATACCTAGAAAACGGTATTATTATTTCGGCTTAGAGCTAGTTGTGAGAACATTTCATTCTATTTCAAAGTTATATAAGACATCTGTGTTGTCAAGAATTTTCAATTCCAAAACTTAACGGTCAATGCACAACAAAGTTTAACAAAATTTAAGTTAACGCTTCAGCCGAAAGAATTTGTTTTATGTATGTCTCAGAATTGAGGGGACACAATTCTTTCTTATTTATTAGTAGGTACGATCATATAGTACAAATATAATGTAATGTTATCTGAAAGAGATTTTTCAATAGTTTGTACAGTTATGATATTGAATAAACGAATAATGTGTGTTAATTTTGTTGCAATTTAAAAAAAATAGTTTACTAAAGTACTCGTATGCATAGAATATCTATAAATATCACTTATGTATTTGTGTGTAAGTTTTATTAATTCATCCATATTAATTGTTGCTATTACATAAAATTATGTATCATTTTAATAAACCTTTTTTAATAAACCAAGCTATACTTTTTATCACATGCTTTTCTTTCCATCCCTTGGTTGTCTGTACGAGATTGTCTTCGAGTGATAATGCTTATTGAAACTGCTACTTATTGAAAAAAAGAAAGAAAATCATTTACTCTGATATACACAGGTTTTAAACAGATGTAAGTACGAAACCGAAAACAAGCAATTATAATGCTCTCAGCAATGCCAGAAAAGGCGCCTATTGCTATAGCCAGAGTGACTACAGCGCTGGTATTCCGTTAGGGTCCGCGCCCGGTGACGTCGGTCCGTCCGTGTCTGGTGATATATATATGTGCGTGCTACTTAAAATTTCATATATATGCATAACAAATAAAGTAAAATAAATATACGTTAGAGAATAGATAGAAAGAATGGATAAACTTCCTTTGTTTTAAATTAACCTTGTAATTAATTTGATGTAAAATAAAGAGAGGAGAGAGAGAGAGAGAGAGAGAGAGAGAGAGAGAGGAGAGGCCTATGTCTAGCAGTGGACTGCGATAGGCTGATGATGATGATGATGAAAATAAAGAGATATTGTATTAATAAATCAGTTGTGCAAAGTAATATATTTATTTTATTTCAAGTCACAATTCAGACAGAGCTTTAAAGAGAAACTATTATAGAGATTGACGTGAAGAGCTCAGAGCCAATTGATTGTAGTTATCTGTCGGCGAGTTGTGAAGATGAGGGTACCGGCCTGCCAGGGCGACGACGTCCCGCCCACACTCAGATTACTAGTTCAACCGAAAATATTGTTATTGACAAAATAGGCGAATCGGAAGCGGTATGACTTTGTACTGTAACCAATGTTCGTGAAATTTATATGACGTTCATGTTTATATATATCTCGCAATTTATAGTCCTATATTTGTTTGTAAATATTAAAAAAAGGGGGAAATTCTTATTAATATATGGTCCTCCAGTATCCTCACTCACTCGGCTAAGCACAGGGCAAGTGCTATTTCATTTAATTTACATGCAATTAGTAAAAAATATCCTTTGCATTATTTGGTAACAAATAAAAAATACATACATATAAAAAAATAAATATTTTCGGACATTTAACACACAACGCCATCTAGTCCTAAACTAAGCAGAGCTTGTACCATGGGTACTATATAAATGATATTAATACATATATTTTATTTTTGTAAATACATACATATTATACATAGAAAATACCCAAATTCCGAAACAAAAAAAAAGCTTAAATATGCAGCAAAGCTCCAAATAAAGAAGCAGATGTATTATGAATTCTGCTGAACGCATTGTGCCCTGAGATTTCATAACCAAACACTCCCTATAACAAATTCCTCTTCTATATGTTGAAGTCGATTAATTTTGTACATACATTGTAAAATGTTGTAAACTTCTTGTAAGAGGAAATTTTTGGATATAATCTACAACCTTGTTTAATGTGCTTGTGTCCTTGTTGTATGTATAAAGCTTGTTGTAAAAAATATAAAATCGGCATATAGCAATCGACAAAATAAATAATAATAATAATAATAAATATTTCGGACAATTTAACACACAACGCTGTCTAGTCCCAAGCTAAGCAGAGCTTGTGTTATGGGTACTAGACAACTGATATAAATACATATATACTTTTTTTTTTTTGTAAATACATACATATTATACAAAGAAAACACCCAAACTTCGAAACAAATATTTGCAGATCATATAAACATTTGGACCGACCCGGGAATCGAACCCGAGACCTCAAGCACAGCAGTCGCTTACGCTACCACTCGCGCCACCGAGGCAGTCAAATAGTTATTTATCTCAAACTTAAAATACATAAACATGTAAATATGAAGAAGTAACAATATTATCTGCTCGGTGGCGCAGTGGTAGCGTATGCGACTGCTAAGCTTGAGGTCTCGGGTTCGATTCCCGTATCGGACCAAATGTTTCTATGATCTGTAAATATTTGTTTCGGCGTTTGGGTATTTCCTATGTATAATATGTATGTATTTACAAAAAAAAGTATATAAGTATTTATATCAGTTGTCTAGTACCCATAACACAAGCTCTGCTTAACTTGGGACTAGATGGCGTTGTGTGTTAGATGTCTGGAATATTTATTTATTTATTTACAATTGACAGAGAGAATGTCAAATTATAACAGTAAATTTAATTATAAAACACATAATTTCGAGATACAACAACATTTACATAGTTTTAGCTAAAACAAATATGCATCTCAGTCTAGGTATGATATTACTGTACATATTTGGTTTATAAAACACATACATACTTAAACACTTCTGTCTTCATAGAATTCAGTCTTAACCGAATTAATAAAGATTAAGAACCCGGTAACCAAATTTTATGAAGGTTTTTGTAAACGTACCTTTAATCCGACTTATAAGGTAAATATATTCATTAACGTTTATAGTTTAATTCGGCTTACTCACGCGTAGTCACCTCATTAGTAAAATAGAGTATACTCATAAGAATTTTATGGACAGTACGTAATTTTAAGTTTTTTTTTTTTTAATTATCTGCAAAAATTACACGACTCTTAGATTTTACTTAAAAAGTATATATATATTTAAAATACTTGTAAGAAATATATGACAATAGGTAAATTTTATTGTGCAGTTCATTGACTGTCTCCAACATTATTACAAGTTCTGACTGCGATATCTATTGTCTGTCAGGATCCTTTCCAGTGGCGTATTTGATTCTCAAAGAATAATAAGCTCCTTCAACAATACTAGTGTCCACCGCATTTGAATAGTCCATTGATTGCCCAATCAATTTAAACATGCATTAAGAAGTAAAATTCCTGTATTTCAATTGTTTTTTTTTAATTGGCTTTTTGTTTTAAATATTGTGTAATCGTTGTTGTAAAATCTTTAGGTATGTTATTACACAAATCGTCTTCACTCGCTGGTGACTTATACGTTTGTACTATATGATATATTTAATTAAATTATAATCGAATTTTTAAATAGATGTACCTATAATTTTTAAATTACAAAACTGTCAAAGGACATACGAATTCGTCAATCAACGAAAATTCATATACAGGGTCTGTCGTAAATAATGGATAAGTCGTAAACTGGAGTTGGTCCGGCTATGAGACTATTAGAAAATCGTATCTTTTTGCCAGGGTTTCTAACCGTATGGAAATGGCGTAGACTTTTATGTTTTTTTATAAATTTCGCTACTCTTTGCATTCATTCCGTTGCCATTTCGTTAAATTTAGGTATTTCTGTGTCATTTTTTTTGTATTATAGTCTTGAAGATGTGTATTATTTAGTTTTAGTACTGTTTTAGGCGTTTTTAACGTTGGTCATTTTCAAAATTGTCATTTTAAGATTTTTTATGTTTTTGTTTTACTTAGGGTCAACTTTTGATCATTTACTGTGTAAAAAAAAAGTACGGCGCTATAGCTGCCCATGATCTTAATAAATTATCTAGTATGTGTAGATTCTAAAAAGGTATAACAATGCATACTTCACAAGTAATATTAAGCTACATGAGCGAGATCAATATCAAGGTGAGAAAATATTTTTTTCATGTAATGTTGTAAATGGTTATAAAACTTCGTCAGAATGATTTATTTCTGCCAAGATTCTTTACACAAACACTATGGGGTCACTATTAAGGATATTCAAAGAAAACTAGGTTGTTTTAGTACGTAAAAATATTTATTCAACAACTTAAACTAAATGTTCGAAGTGTCCTCCGCCGGCAGCTATGCACGCTCTACATCGCCTAATAAACGATCGCTTAATCCGGCGCACATAACCGGCTTCTTCAATTTTTCTCGCTGCTACTTGAATGCGCGCACGCAACTCTTCTACAGAACTTATTGTTTCACTGTATACTTTTTCTTTTATACAGCCCCAGTAAAAGAAGTCCAAGGGGTTCAGGTCTGGCGAACGTGGAGGCCATAAAATTGGCCCGAATCGCCCTATCCATCTATCTGGATAAGTATTATTTAAATGTTCAAAAGGTCAAAATCACACTGAGAGATGTATCAGGAGTGCGCCCTAGCTAAACGCATGCTAACCTTTTCACACATCGTGAGTGTGAAAGGGACGGTGCATCATGCAGTGTGCCTAGTAACAATGTCCTTTTCACGCGGGGAGACCCTTTGTATTGCTGTCTTTGTTCATTTTTTTACCTGATGATCCTTTTTACGAATAAACTTGTAACATGTTTGTCGCATGTAACTATTAGAGCACATCAATTTTAAAATTAAACACCTTTATGAAATGAGGAGGCATGAAATTTTTTTGACAAAAAACTACCTAGTTTTCTTTGAATATCCTTAATAGTGACCCCATAGTGTTTGTGTAAAGAATCTTGGCAGAAATAAATCATTATGACGAAGTTTTATAACCATTTACAACATTACATGAAAAAAATATTTTCTCACCTTGATATTGATCTCGCTCATGTAGCTTAATATTACTTGTGAAGTATGCATTGTTATACCTTTTTAGAATCTACACATACTAGATAATTTATTAAGATCATGGGCAGCTATAGCGCCGTACTTTTTTTTTACACAGTAAATGATCAAAAGTTGACCCTAAGTAAAACAAAAACATAAAAAATCTTAAAATGACAATTTTGAAAATGACCAACGTTAAAAACGCCTAAAACAGTACTAAAACTAAATAATACACATCTTCAAGACTATAATACAAAAAAAATGACACAGAAATACCTAAATTTAACGAAATGGCAACGGAATGAATGCAAAGAGTAGCGAAATTTATAAAAAAACATAAAAGTCTACGCCATTTCCATACGGTTAGAAACCCTGGCAAAAAGATACGATTTTCTAATAGTCTCATAGCCGGACCAACTCCAGTTTACGACTTATCCATTATTTACGACAGACCCTGTATATGAGACCGTTAGGCTAATAATATGATTAATATGAGTATACCATAAGAAGATAGTGGTGGCATTTGTGAATGGAAACGCAAATAGTAAAAATCCGTTTTCGCAAACATTTTTATTACAAATCAAAAAAGACTTTATGCATTGGCTTTACCGATATGGAATTGAATTCAATTTCACTGGATTCAGTATAAAATAAACTAGATTGTCAGGGGTCGTATTTATGTGGAGGACGGTATAAAAACACAATCTTAAAAGGCAGAGTAAACGCCTTAAGGATATAAGTTCAGGGAGAAAGTGGGCGGCACTTGTGTGGAAACTGGCGAGGCTTATTCAAAAAATATTTTGTGTTAGGTTTCAAAGTAACAATAACAATGAATACAATACGAGTCTAAATTTGCGAAGCCTAAAACATAAATTGATATCAATTTATTTGAACTGTTATTTGTTTTTTCTAGATGACGTTGTGTATTAGATGTCCGAAATATTTTTTATTATTATAAATTGATCCCTTCGGTCACTTTTAAATCTGTGATTAATTTCATTGTGGAACTTGTGTTCGAAACTCTTTCTAGAGTGAATATGGTTTCTCAAAGTAAATTATACTTTCCTTTTATAATAAAAATAACACAGTTTTATTTTATGACTCTGTTATATTTTAATTACAGACTTTAATTTATCGCTACTTTTGCTACTAATAAATAGTAGGTACATGTTGTATACGAGTATTATAATTAATTTGAACAATTGGTCATTCGTAATTCGTAAATATATTTCAGAACACACGCGGACTTGACGAAGTCCACTTGTGTTCTTGGGCCTGCTGACTAGCAGACCTAAGTTTTACAAAACGTTATTAGAAAAAGAAAAATCACATGAAACTGAGTAACTACTTTCAAAGTTATTATAGTATGTTACCTTTGGTAAGCAGATGCAACGGCCGGTAGAGATACCGCAAACTTTTTCTTCCAGGAACGGAATAATCTCAGGAATTAACTGCCGTTGCTTAAGCGAAGAAATTTTAATACCAAAACTTTGTTTTCAGCTTAATAAAACGCTGTTTTTTATCTTGTGAGATTTTTAATCCAAACCCCATTTTGTGATAAGGTTAAGTCTTCGTTATTAATAACAGTTTAGACAGTAAACGGTAAGGGCGGTCGGTCGGTATCAGCTGTTATTATTATTGCCTTTAATAATTTGCTTAGGGATTTTTTATGAGGCATATGCCTGCCTATAAAATATAAAACTACACAGTTTTGTACTTTTAAGGTTAGGATACTTTATTACTGACTTTCGAGAGGGGTGTTCGACGGTCGACGCCGTGATGCATCTGAGGGTCGTAACCGAAGACTCAGTGAGCTGTGGCGGCGAGGTGTCGACGGTGTCCCTGGACATCGCCAACGCATTCAATAGTCTACCATTTAGCTGCATCAGGGAAGCACTATATTACCACGGGATGCTAGAGTACCTGAGGCGGCTAGTGGCAGACTATTTAGAAGAGCGTACCGTGATGTACGAAGACCGAGAGGGCGTCTTGAGACGGCGACCCATGTCGTGTGGCGTTCCTTGGCCCCTCCGGTGCCTCCATCGAGATCAACTCGGTTCTCGTACCAGTTCGGGCCCAGATAAAGTATAAGCCTGTACGCGAGTGGCGTGAAGCCGCATGTTGAGGCACAATGGATCGCTGGTCGTCCCAGTTGGAACCTCTCCAGCCGGTCATCCTTGAGTGGGCAGCGCGGCAGTACGGGACCCTTTCCTTTCGACTGACGCAGGTCCTTGCCGGATACGGTTGCTTCGGGAAGTACCTGCACTCGGTCGCTGGGAGGGAACTGAGTCCCGACTGCCACCACTGCGACTACAGGGAGGACTCGGCCCAGCACATGCAGGCGGTTTGCCCCGCCTGGGTGTCACAATGTCGACAGCAGTTTTACCACGGTCACAACCTTCTGTGAAGACGTAATTATGCAGAAGGATGGATGGATGAATGAATAAATGCAGAAGGAAGCGGCGGAGAAGTCCCGGGGACGACCTCCACTCGGACTCAATTCGCCGCCGCCGAACCGGGTGGCGGTGGAGCGCTTTTAGCGCAGCGCCACATGCCGCCCTGAGGACTGTCAAGCTTTTAGTCGATTCGATAAAACTGTCAAGCTAGTAGAGCCACGCTGATTTCAGCACGAACAGACCGACTCGACCGAGGCAGTACAACCCTCACACAGAAAATCAACGTTAAATGACAGCGTTCGTGCTATCGTATTTCGTTGGTGAGTACGAGACCGGACGCCCAATTATACGGAAGCATCACTAGGCCGCCGTGGTGTGGTGACCACCATGCTGCATTGTTGCACTGTCTGCATTCGCAATGAATATGGTGACCACCATATTTAGATGCTGTTTATCTTTTCCATCAGGCAGAGTAGAGTTATTATGGCAAAGCCATGCATAAAAAAACTATCAAATTCTTACATAAAATTAAAGAATATAAAATGAATTTCTTATCTACTAAGATGTTTCCGAGGTTATCTTAAATAAATAAACTTTAGAACTTTTGTTAGTAATACGCATGCTCAAAAATATTTTTACTGGACATCTCTGTCTCGATTCAGAGCATATATTTTATTAGGTATGTAAACTGAAAGACAGCGTTGTATTTCAACCTTTATTTATAGTTCGCTGCTGTCTATAACTTTGTTTACAATACTTATAGTAATGGAAAACGAAGTCTATATTCGAGAGTAGCTCAATACACAGGCCATATATTGCAAAATAGAGTAATGAAAGTAGTTTCTATGAATGAGATACATGATAGATAGTTCTTTTTTACAGTTATGTCATTCTAACGTTAGATATTCTTATTACTAAAAGGAGGAGGGAAAAATTTTAGGCCACCTAAACTTTCAAAGACTTATGTTTTTTTTTGTGGAATAAGGTGCAAACGAGCAGACGTATCGCCTGATTTAAAGCGATTACCGCCGCCCATGGACACCCGCAAGACCAGAGTCGTCACAAGTGCGTTGCCGACCTTTGGGGGATGGGAGGAGGGGTTAGGGTATGGGCCTCCGGTATCCTCACACACTCGGTGAAAACACAGCGTAAGCGCTGTTTCACACCGGTTTTCTGTGAGGCCGTGGTATCACTCTAGTCGACCCAACCTATTCATACCGAAGCGTGGCTCTTCCACGTTAGAAAGCCACAGTCTGCGTATATTTTTTAAATTGCTTGAATAAATCATTAAATAATTTACTGATTTATTACATTATACATTAATGTGAATGAAGCCGTGAGTAAATAATAAAATTGCATTGACATGGACATTGTAACAATTATCAACTGAATAAAACGATTCATATATAGTCTGTGTTACATTTAAAAACTGTGAAGTGCATTTAATATATAGAATAAAAACCATACTATATGTCTAATACTAAATGTGAAACAATTTACAACTGAACGCGGAGTAAATACTAATGCTAAACTGCACTTTGACGCCTTCACTATTACGGGTGTCGATGGGCGGCGGCAATCGCTTACCATAAGGCGGTACGTCTGATCCTCTACAACCTATGCAAAACAAAAAGTGAAATTAAAGATTACAATGCCTATTTATTTTTTATATTTATTTTTGGACTTATAGTAATGAACACATTTCACAAAGTACCAAAACGCTTAAATCAGTGAAAGATTGAAAAACTTGAAAATAAGTATTTCAAACTTTAATTTTAGTAATTAAATTTTAATAAAACCCCAAATTACAGTAGATTTTCCAGCAGAACCTAAGATTTACTAACTCTTTATGGTAAAAGTCCGAACAGTTCTATGACTTGGATCGCTGACATTTAATTACTTGCCTAGTCTGTTTATTTCAACTAGGTAACGGTTAGGTTAGGTTATTTAAAAATAAGAAACTTGCTATTAAAATAAAAAAAATGTTAATTGAAATAAATGATTGAGTACTCATTGTTTTATTTTCAAGACCAACATTTACCAGCCGTCACTGGTAAAACCCAGCACGTCCCAACATTGAAAAGGTAAAAGCCAGAAAAATTGGCCCCCTTTTTAAAAATCTTAAATTTACCAACTTATGTTAGTAAACTCTAAGATTTACTGGTAAAACCAAAGATTAACTAGTTAAAAAACTACGGGCTTTTATCTGCATGAATGTCTTTTTAAAACTTGCTTTGAATTTATGGTCAAGTGATTGGAGTTTACAGGTTTATCCCACACAAAAGCCGAACAAGGGTTAACAAGAACACTAGGTAGTAATGATGCATGTAAAAAAGCACATGTCTCTAGAAAAGTCAGATTTACTAATAACAATATATTTCTGAGTGTTGATGGTAAAAACCGAAGTGACTCGAGCACAAAAATCACTGTTTAAGCTAAGTGTGTCTTTACAACTTTCGGTTCAATTGAGCCTAACCAATTTACGTTAGTTACACGAAGTGACTGCCATCTCACGGCTTCAATTGACCCCGTGTTGGTGTTCGTAATCTGTGGTTAGGTCAATTGACAAACTATTCGAGCTTCTCGAGCTGCCCGAGACGATTGATACACACCATTGGTCCATTAGGACTCGATCGAACGAGATAGACATATGGCACCGGCTAAAATAGCGAAGTCGGTTTGAATTCGAAATAGATTCAACTAGTTTTGTTATATAAAAATAAAATATTGGCAAGTCGTTCATTCAATTTTATATTCTGTTCAGCTGTTGAGTATTTATATTATTATGAAAAAGTAAATTGATATGATTAAAAAATGTTGCAAAGGCAATACCAAAGTGCACAGATGATATGTAACATTTTTTTTATATACCTTTCAAGTTAGAGCGAATTTACTTATTAAAAATATTTAGATACTGTCATTAACTTCTATTAAGTAATAATAATTTTACATCTTTTATCAGGGAAGAAGAATTTTGAAGACCTTATTAGTTGTTGAAGGTTGTGTTAACATAGAAGTGTGCCACCGTATTCTACTATCTTGTAAGTGATCTTGTTATATTCACGATTACATCAAAGCTCTCTAAAAGTTAAATAATTATTATTATTATCGCTTTATTGTACACTAGATAACTTGCAAAGGCAACTTAATGCTAGGAGGTACAATTGGCGGCCTTATCGCCCGAAGGCACAGACAACCATGATGTTAAAATACTTAGTATCATTCTGTTATCCTACTAGTTAAATTGAGCTTTATCATCTTCATCTTATTACAGTCCACTGCTGTTTATAGGTATCTCCCATTGCACGCAACTTTGATTGATTTTAGGCTTCTTGCATCCAGTTCCTGCAAACAATCTTGTGTAAGTCGTTCGTACATAACAAAGCTTAGTTGTCATATATTTTATAATACAACATTTAATAACTTTTAACAATAGTGGCCACTTTTGTATTTTCAATGACACTAGTGTAAAATTATTTATTAATAGAAATAAGAAATGATTTAGCTTTCTGCACTCTTTAAGCTTTGACTATACCAATTTTCAAACACCTCCGTTCGCGAGTTTTTGTAAAAAGAGGTACAAACTTTAATGTATTAATATTTTTTTTTCAAAGTGACGAAATAATAAACTCCTTATATGCAAGACCATTCTGAAATCCATCTGGTTATATGACATAGAACTGTGGGTTTCAGGGAGGGACTCCAGCATTAGCATAATTCAAAGGGTTCAGAATTATATTCTGAAACAAATTACTAACTCACTATGGTTCCTGAAGATTTCGGAGATATATGAGCATCAAGGAAAAAATAAGATCGTGGAGCTCCAAATACAAAGCACGACTTGCAAATCATTCGAATGAACTAGCAGTACAATTAACCATTCGGGATTCAATAAAAAGACTGAAAAGGCAGCATATTTTTGGAATTGAACAGCTGCACTTAATATATTAATATAGATATTTTCCCAGTGGGGATTTTGTTCTAAAAAGTACAAACACACCCTTCATCTCATCTGCTCATAGTCGTACTTTGGAGAGGCAGCTGTCTTCGGGATCTGTCAGACTCTTACGGACTAAAAACCACCACGGTGTACCTCTGCTTGCCAATAGCCAGGCAGCGAGAATCAAAAATGCATTCTTCCGCTACACGTATTAATATATAAATATACCTCTGTGCAAAATCTTATCGAAATCTAACGGGAAAATGTGCTGTCAATGTAGGTACACTTTATTGCAACATTTTTATTTAATTTGTTGCTAACGGCATTCACGCTCATACAATTGATTCCTATGGAAATATTATTTTCATGAGTTTACAGGTGATTGTTTTGAGTCTGGATATAGGTACATTTGTATCCTTTTGTTATGTCATATAGAATGGAAAATTATTTTTTATACACAATTATTAAAAAATAACAATATATTTGAAATAACACAAAATTGAGATACAATAGACGGCTTTTTCGTTAAAAACTGTGTCTATCAGACAACCTTTGTATAGATTTAGTAAAAGGGATGAGTAGAAGCTAATGGAACATTAAAAACTAACAATAAGGGTAAGTGCGTATTTACATTTAGGTCTATATAGATAGATAGAAAATTCTTTATTTGCCCACCATAATTTTACAGAGTTACAAGAGAGAGTGCATAAAATGTAATATGTAGTGTACAAAGGGCTGCTTTATTGCAAAAAGCAATCTCTTCCAGGATACATACTTACCGAAATAATAACATATCATTGTATTTCCAATGTACTCTATAGATATTATAAGTATATTCAGTATACTTAGGGATATATCACAAGTTTTTACATATTTACGTATCGATATAGATTTTGGTAATCGATGTACAAATATTCTATTAGGAAACCGCACACATAGGGTAATCAAACAAGGTTATTACTGTTCGTACATCTTGCTTAGCGATCAAAAAGTGTCGTATTAAATTATTAATATTGCCTTTTTCATTATGATCACGGACTTTAAAATAATATAATTGTTAAATAATAGTCGAGTTACAAGAAATATAAAACTATACATTCAATGCAATGGCATATATGTAATGGTAGTAAAACAGTAACTTAAAAATGACAAATAAACTACTGAAAACCAATCCAGGATAATTAAATAAGTAGCAATAAGATAAACTTGAGATATTGCTTAAATACTAGCCTGAAAATTTTGAGTATAAAATGTGTACAACTTATTAGGAGGACTAGCTGTAACCCGCCGTAATATTTGACATTTATTTAGCATGAACTGGTTATCAAGAAGTATTACCGAAGATTGGCCAAACAGGAAAAGGCTTATCTAAAAAAGACAGACGCGCGGCTGACGTAGCTCTAAGAAAAAATAAGGGGCATCTTAAGCTTCGATTGTATCATTACGATAACGAGAAACCTTTTTTGAATGATAGACTAACAAAATTGCTTAGATAATTTATATTTTCATCACATTTTAACTCCAAAATGTCATAATTATTGTTATTTTTTGCATTATGTTAGTTTTGATAGTTGGCAGTCCACAACAGTGCGCTTCTCCAGGAACTTTCTGCCTCGCACAACAAAACTGTGGAATGAACTGTCGCATGCGATGCGTTTGCTCGTTTGCCCCCTATACCGTAAATAAAAAAAAAGTATCATAGCATACTTGTTATTAAATACGTGCGAAATCGCGGGTAAAGCTAGTATAAAAGTAAAGATAACTTAATTAGGCTTATAAATACATGGGGATATCTGTACATAAACATATATTTTTTACATAAAGCATCTTTTTACTTCGACGTCATTGGTTAAAAAAATATTAAACCCCTAATTTCAACTTCGTTTTGTGTGTTCAAGATTGTTTTCTGTACCGTTTTATAATTATAAAAATACAACATCAAAGTGAAAGGTCCTGAAACAATAATTTATTGTAAGTTCATCAAAGTTTATTGTCCTTAATTAAATAAATTATTGAGGCGTTCTTTGATACTCTTTATTTATTAATTTGAATAATTGAATCAATTTGTATTTCGAAACAAAACACAAGGCAAATGGAGACTCATAGTTATTAAAATTATCAAATCACTTTTGGTAGTCGTGGGGCAATTATTAAATGTCAGAAGGTAGCTTAAAATAATAAAAAGTATATTCATAAAAAAAAATGTCATAAAACTACTGACGAGAGTTCATTTTTAAATATATGTTTTAATAGGTAATTGGCACAATTAAGTATTTTTATTAATTAATAAAACTAACCCAAAATATATTCAAGAAACTATACAGAACATGTTATCATGGATGGGTCATGGGGTCAGAACTAGCCTTAAAGAAGATGTGCTATTCATGTGTCATCGACATAAGCTAAAACCTATGTTGATGGTTCACGAATAGCATACATCGTACAAACAAACATGTACAAACATACATCTACTAAATACGCAATGTATGTTTCCATCCAATTTTATTCGAACTTAGTAAGTCTTTATTGTTGTTGCCATCCTACCATGGCCTTCCCAAGCGTAAATACTTGAATTCAATTAACTATAGAAACGAAAACTGATTGGGGAGTTATATTATTTTCCTATTCTATCTTTAGGCATTCTTCCTTCGTCTCGTCTGAAATTAATTACCTTTCTTAGATAAGTAAGCGTCAGGCAGATTCAGTGTTACACACATTATAATATCACATCAAGGTAAGCTAATAAATATAAGTACCCATGTCACGCGTCATGATTCTCGTCTTCGTTCAGTAGTATTACCGTAACTAGTTATTTATATTTATATTCATACAAAGAAGCGTCACCAATATGCAATAATAATGCAGGAAAGAATACGCGGAGGCGTGCCTTGGGGTTTCGAACACAGACAAGCATCATTTAAAATCTTTCTTATTTACGATTTTTTATCAAAATCTGCTATGGACTTCATGAAGTTATTCATAATTTATTTTATATAATTCAATGACAAACACATGACCTCTGCACATTCTGGGGCAAAAATTAGTCAACTCCTTTACAATTATAAAGAATAAACAGAAAAAACAAATCGCAATATTTTTTTTATCTAAGGTGTGTTTTAATATCATCATTTTAAAAATATAGTCTAAGATTATATTGAGGGAAAATTAAACACAATAAATAGGCCTATGTCGCGCAGTGGACTGTCAAACAACAGTTGACGTGATATGTGATGAAACACCATCTATACACATACCTATATTATAAAGATTAAAGGTTTCTGCAAATTAAAATAATGGATATAGTCCACGGGCCCACGTACAAGGGATTTCAGTGATTAATAACAGGCTGAAAGTTTATACACAGCTTCGTTTTGACGAGACACCCAACTTTTATCATTGGACCAAATTCTGATAGTGGCAGGAAAAAGCGGGATAGGGAGCGAAACACGTCGATTTGATGAGTGTCCCAAATTAATAAATAACAGTTTCTAAAAATCAATACTTCGAGGAAATACGATGGAAAACTGAGAAAAACTTGTGGCATACAAAGTGAATGGTACCTTCCCGAGTGACCCCCAGCTCTAACATGTCAGAATGGTGACTTGAAAATTTTTATTCATTTTCATTAATAACAAACTGATTTTTGTTTTGGGGCTTGCAAAATATATATTTTACATAAAAAATACATCGGCATACAAATTCGATGGTAATTTTTTTGAGACCTACACTCGAAAGTTGTCAAGATTATGTTAATATTTTTTCGAGTGTAGGTCTCAAAAAAATTACCATCAAATTTATATGCCGATGCATTTTTTCCAATCGTATTCGAATAGTCTAACTATGACTCAGAGACACCCAAGCACTAAACGTCAACTGTCATAATCACCCTTTTAAACCGGTCAGACTATAGTTAAATGTTTGTATATCGTCAATGATATTATATAAATAATCAGATATGTTATCGGCGCACGAAAAGTGAAGACTCGAATGTGACCCAAAATGTAATAACGAGGTAGGCCATACCTCGTAATTACAGTACGTAAAGATAGTTATGACGCTATTGCACGTAAAGCAAAAAAAGTAAACTAATTTTGCCGTGAGAGCGATAAGGGTACATGGATTGCAAACGTAGATTAGTTTTACAGAAGTGAACATTGAGAGTGACCTTAAAGCCTGTCACTAAAATTTTGTTTTATACAAGCGTTTTATCTACTCACTTTCCTTCCTAATCTTAAGATTAAGTTTTAGTGCTAATGGATTATTTGTTATGACTATCATATTTAGAGGCGGTTGCACCTATCTTTTGAGAATTTGAGAATAAACCGAGTTGGAGTCAACACGTGAATACTTTTATTTCATTATTTGGCCCTGTTAGTAGTAAGTTACACGCAATATGTCTATACACTTACTTAAGCAACCTGCTAAACTTTTCAATCGAGTGTCCAATCTATTGACTATGAAAATGCCAATCTATGCAAACATTTGAAATTAAAAAATACATTTTAAGTGTCATAATTTTGTTTTGTTGACTGCACGGTTGGCCGAGTGGTGTCAGCGGTCGCCATGCCGCTTGCTACTGCGCCAAGTGTCGTGGGTTCAAATCCCACGCGGTACCTACAACACTTTGTGTGATCCACGAATTGTTGTCCCGAGTCTGGATGTTCTTTGTGTCCGTTTCATGTATGTTTGTAAAGTCCCCCACGACACAGGATGTTTATTCCTAATGTGGGAGTTGTATTTAAAAAAAAAAAAAAAAAAAAAAAATTAAATATAGCTATCTATATCTAATTATATAGCTAATTATATCTTTTTCTCTTACGTGCTTTGTATCTTTCGTACTTCATCAGTGAAATTTATCAATGTATGCAGTTTAGATCGCACGGCACAGATTTCGACGCAAATTATTACGTATGTAACATATATGCTGTTTTAAAATATCATTGTGTATCATGCTATTGATAGGTAAAATGAAACCTCTGTTTGTGGCAAAAAACGATCTGGCCATCTAAGTAGTGTTCGTACGAAAAAGGCGATCAAAGTAAGGAAAATAATTCGGAGAAACCCTGTCCGAAAGCAAACGATTTTGTCTCGGGAGACAAAGATAACACCTACAACCATGTCGCGTATTTTAAAAGATGACTTAGAACTTGCAGCCTATAAGAGACGCGCTGGTCATTTCTTAACTGATAATTTGAAAAAGAATAGGGTGGTAAAATCAAAACAACTACTTAAGCGGTAAGCAAAGAGAGGTCAAAGAAAAAATAGTTTACGGATGAGATTTTTTTACAATTGAATAATATTTTAACAAACAAAATGACCGTATTTATACTGAAAACTCTAATGAAATGAAAAATATACTCTTCCTAATTAGTCAACAGAGCACTACGTGAGCATTATCTGACTTCAGTGTGGTTTGTTAGCTAGGGGTGTTAGCTATGAAGGAGTGACTGAGCCATATTTTTGTGAAAAAGGTCAAATCATCGGCACATGTGTATCAGAATACCATTCTTGAGAAGGTAGTCAAGCTTCTTAACATCATATTTACCAACCAAGAAATGTATTTTCAGCAGGACTTGGCGCGGGTTCAAGCTTGATTCACCCAATCTTGGTTAGGAACCAACGTTCCGAACTTCATCAGAGTTGAAGACTGACCACTATCTAGTCCTGATCTGAATCCACCGGATTATGATTTATGGTCAGTTTTAGATAGTAAGGATTGCTTTAAAGGTCATGGTAATTTGGAGCCCTTAAATCAATCCCTACGATTGGAAATGAAGAATTTTTCCATAAAAAGAGTACATGCTGCTATTGATAACTGTCCTCAACATTTAAAAAATATGTTTCTATTTAGTTATATATATTCACGTTTTTATCGAGAAAGTCTATAGGCTATAGTTATAACATCAGAATACGTATACGTCAATAGGACGCTGTGCATCAATGAAAAATGTTCCAAAAACCAGGAAAATGTATTCCTTTTCAGAGGCGTAGACAAACTTGCGTGAGTCAGCTAGTTGTTAATAAAAAATAAAAATACTAATAATTTGTTCATGTTGACTACTCTTTGACATAAAACGATACATTTTTAAGCGTAACACATTTTGTGACACAAAGTGGTATTGGCGTATAGCAGTGTATCAAGATGCTTTTAATATTTCGTCGTCGATAATGCTATGCTGTTCACGTGAATGGTGAAAGGCTCTAACATATCTGATGAGAGATGACGACTGAGCGACAAAGTGTACGACTTACATTTTCAATACTAAATTTCAATGGTACCTATTCAAAAACAATCGTTTACTAACTATCAGTCACCACATATTTACTCAAATATAAAGTACTTTATTCCGTAGCAATTGCTGATATTCTAACCAATCTATTATCCATACATTTGTCACAATTACCTAATCATACTTTTTTTAATTCAAGATAATTTTCGTTCAATTCATTAATAAGAATTTGGTTTAAATTCATTAGGTACCTTTTATTTTCACTTCGTGTTTGTTACTTTTATTAATGCAACACTCATTTTCACACAACAAAAGTTTTCATTTTAATTTAAAATATTTGTCACTAACAGCAAAGTATTACTAATGAAAAATTAAGAATTTCAGTTTGAAATATAGACTATCGTTTAGTTAATTCTATTAGAAACCGGTGTACTTTTAACCAGCGCAGATAGTACGAAGGCTCCTGTGCAAATAGTCAGACAACGACAAGCAAAAATAAACGTGCTCTAGTTTTAAAGAAGTTATTTTCTCTTTGATATTTTCGAATGCAACACTATAACTTCACGCTGACAACTTTCACAGTCCCGAGCTAAATACTCCAGAGACATTTAAATCTAACTGAAGTTTTTTCTTCCAACACGAATAGTTCAACGCCTGACTGTCCTGGAACGAATAACTTTGTGTAATTGATGTTATTAATGTTATTTATTTCGCTTTAGTTGTTTTTTATGTTAAAGTTAAGTCATAGATAACGACTTGTTAATGTCCCTACTGACTGTTACATTCAAGGAATCGAAAACTTATTACAAAATAAAAGTTGTAAGAAAATATCATGATGTGTATACATAATATGTATCTACTGTACTACCAATTGAGTTCTAAGACCTAAGTATTCTAAAAACAGTTTGATAAAGACTGAATAATTGAAAACTTTAAAATGTATTAAGACTCAGATATTAAATCTATACCGGACTTGTGAATAATGAAATAGATATTCTAGCACATTCAACTGCCTCGGTGGCGCTGTGGTAGTGTATGCCACTGTTTTGCTTGATGTCTCGAGTTCAATTTCCGAGTCGAAGCAAATTTTTGTATGATATACAAATAATTGGTTCGTAATTTTAAGAGGAACGGGTGTGCCATGTCACTCCCACACAAAGGAAAGGATCCTCCGACCAGGCGAAATGATCATGCCTGGCGGGCCACTGCCCAGCGGTTGATTTTGGGATGTTGTACATATGCTTATGGGTGCGAGAACTTCCATTGCACGATTCAGGATTAGTAGCATACTTCGTGTAGTAAAGTCTCTTTGTATTTCGGTGTATCTTCGGTAGATGGCGCTGTAGTATGTTGCTGTGTGTAAGTCGCCACAACTATGTAAATATTGTATCAGTCAATTTAGCTATCATAGTATGGGCCCTGCTTAGTTTTAAGCTAGAATACGTTTTTTTTCAGATATCCAAATTAATTATATTTATTTATTTAATTAATGTCTTAGAAAAGCAACGACGTAAGTTTAAAATATAAGTGTATTTATACATATATTTCATTGTTTCAAGTAGATATTTTTTAAGACTGCAGTAACATAATGGATAAACTTTTTTCCAGCATTGAAAACAGTACATTACAATAATAGTTAACAAAAACAGTAGAATCGCATTAGGCAAAGCGCCTAATTCATAATATATAATATATTTCTTTTATTTTGGTCTCCAATTTCCCATCTATTCTTGATTCTTAAAGCGTCCGGTTGACGATAGAGAGTTTGCCCCCAATAACGTGAGTGGGATTAAAATTATAGTCGATGAAATGTAAACGCTTAAAACACCTATACACCTTCGGGGATATATAGCTGAGTTATAGTATCGCTTGAAGTTATACAGAAATCTGTGTGGTGATAAATTTAGACCCTTATCATTCCATGGGTATTGTAAAAGCCGACAATCACTGCAAAGAGAATAATACAAAACTTCAAGAACTGGCCTAAATTGAAATGAGACCACACGGGAAGTACCAGCTTACAAATAAAAAAAAATCCAGTCGAAAGTTTTGAGGTAACAAACATAAAACAACACATTCGAATTGATAACCTCCTCCTTTTTTGAAGTCAGTTTGAAAAAAAACTTGGAACAAACCCTATACCAACCATTCTAGCTAGCGTGGTATAGTAGGCCATATACAGTTTTTTTAAGATGTATATGTTCAGCTATAGGCTGTTAAGATTGCTGATAATGATGATATGTTCATCCAAGTTTCATGATACCCACTGGCTTTAAAGAAAGCAAAAAATGCACCAATAAAATGTAAAGCTCGTAAATTATCCACCCCTTACAATGTCTTATTAATATGTATTGGGTTTACTAGAAAGGTGAGCGTACAATGCGGATCACGTACAACGTAAACCTGTGTACTTCACTATTGATTCTGATATATATATATATATATATATATATATATATATATATATATATATATATATATATAATATACACATATATATATATATATATGTGTATATTATGGACCAAGTGATTAATAACAAGTGTGCTATTGTTCATATTGTGCAGATATTCGGAAAATGTTTAATATGAGTGGACTGTAATATAACAAATTGACCAGACAATTTTTTTATATTACAGTCCACTTTTTACCGATTTCAAAAAAGGTGAAGGTTCTCAATGCGACTGTATTTTTTATATGTTTGTCACCTAAGAACTTTCTATTTGGTGATCCGATTTTGATGATTCTGTTTTTATTTTAAAGCTGGTGTTTCTAATTGTAAATTTAATCCAAACCGGTTTAGCGGTTTAGTCGTAAAAGAGTATAGATTCATTGACACGAAAGGAATGACTAAGTCAATAACATAATAAATTGTCAAAGCTGTTCAACAAGGAAACGACTGACACATGCGTCAACCAAAGTTGCTCGGGGAAACTAACTTTTAAGAAATTGCATAGTCTAACGGCACAGTCAAGAACAAACTTCGTCAATGCTTGCCAACAACATGAAGTACAAATCCGATATAAAACAACAAGACCAAGTTATGTGGCATAAAGTACATCCCTCAGGACATCCGCGAACAAAAGTCTAAAATCGCGTCGATATCTTCGAGCAAAAACAAACCCGCCGGGCATGGGCGGGAGTTGTCATGGAGCCGCGTAGTCAGCGAGAAATGGAGTAACCTATTTTAAACTAGAATGAATTGCACGTCGTGGACTGCAGGTTTCCTGTAATGCTGCCCACTGACAATGCTTTACATATTGCCATTGAAGTTAGACAACTTGTTGGCGCTTGCGTAGAATAGTCAAAATAAAATCATTCAGTAGGACTGGAGTTTGTTCATCATTTCAATCAAATAAGTTGTACAGTACAGTATCAACCACAATATTTTTGCTATAAATTATATTTTCAAAACTATCAGTTATGTAGGCTTAGTTTAAGATTTTCGCTTACTGTATACTATTTTCACAAATAATCTAAATGAGGAATAAGAAATATTTTACAAGCTCTTTTAAAATAAAGTGGCATATGTACGAGATGAAAATGCAACAATACGCACTTAATTATTCCGTATCGAAACTCCCTTGTCCGAAACTGTTATTTACATATGTTTGAATGATATTCTACCAGTGTGTTTAGCACAAAACGCGAGCAGACACGCCCTGGTAACTGGGCACAAACTACCGCACCAATATTGACTTTTAGTCCTTGAAACTTCCTCATTGTGTCGCTAATTAATATTTTTGTTCTACTTTCACCTCGGAAGTTTAGTAGAAACTACAATACTTTGTCTTTGACTTTACGCTTACTCTGCTTACGACTAACTTACACTGTTCGAAAGTAAGTGAAACGTCACAACAATATCTTTGACGTAATTATGCTAACAAAGAAATCATTAAAGAACATGTAAATACAAAAAGAATTGTTCTTTCAGGCTATCATTTCAAACATTTATACCACTTTGCGTATTTCATGATAGAAGCATTTTTTTGTACTTAATTGGCTGCTAATATCACCGACAATAATATTTTAAATTCCCAGTTTTTAGAAGATTGCATTTAAAAGTTTTTATTAATATATTAAATACTCTAGTAAGCTCAATTATAACAATATATAAGATATTTTCGACAATCTGACACACAACGCCATCTAGTTTTAAACTAAGTAGACTTTAAGCGTAAAGTAGGAATGCATTTTGTTGATGCACTTGTCACAACTTTATGACCAGATATAAAATTATTTTAGCACTGTTTTTTAAATTTTATTTTTACATTTATAAACGGTATAAATGTCATACCCATTCATTATATATTGCCAGTGGTCCACTGATCTACCATTCTCCTTACCTAAAACGACAGACACACATGATGTAAATTACGCTATTTAATACTTTCAATTCAAACTGGAAAAAGTCGGTACATAGATTACACCTCATTTGTAACTTTCTCAAACTTGGCACTTCTCTACATTTCAAATATTGTACTTTAAAAAAAACGCTTTGTGTTGGTTTCATTGTGTGCTTTACTTTAGAGCAACTGCCACATATTTCACGGACATAAAACATTCAAATTTATTAAAAGCTAACAGATGGTTGTAGAGGGACAAAGGTGCGTATCCACCGCAAAGAGAATCGATTTTTAACATGTCTACGTTGATATTTCAGATGAGGCCAGCTAACATCGCGTGCATCATGGCCTGACATTCTTATTTCTGGCTAAAAAATTCCAAGACAAAATTATTCATTACCAAAATGAAATTGATAATCAATCGATTATCAAGAAATTTCAAAAAAATCAATTTAGATGTTAAGTAACTAAGGACGAAATTTAATTATAAAAACATTGTTATACCATTGTAATTTATATTAAAAGGAAGTTTATTTTTATTCTTCCATTTTATTTAACCACACAAATCTCTAAACAAGCGTTGTACTATCAAATAAAACGGTTCCAAACGTATACATACACTTCCATTAACCTATTATAATGTTTTTCATTTTAACAGACACTGGTACATGTTTCTCCATACGCCGTCACTGCTTAAAATTGTCATGCATACTCAACATTACTTTAGATTAATATGACTAAAGAAATAAAAAAAACAATAGATGTGTTTCGAATATCTACGGAAACTACAAAATATTTTTCTTTGAGCATTATCATCTCACAATTTTACTCTCTTGTTATTGGTTTATTCATGAAGCGTGTGGTACCGCCTGGATACTAACAAATTAGCATTTGTGAAACAAAAGTTTTGTATTTTATGGAAGTTCTCTTCAATATATACAAGTAACTTAATGTCAATCGTAAAATAGATGTTGTTAACAAGAACAGAAGATTCAATTTAGCCTTTTTTGGAACTAATAAACGTGAACATTAAATACAACTATTCTTGAGTACAAAAACGCCATACAAACAAGATGTTTTCGTCTTGAAAATAAGAATACTTTATTCTATATTATTAACTAGCTGAACCTCGCGGTGTTACCTGCAGTTATTAGTTTACATATTGTTTTTTTTTTTTTTCTTACAATTAAAATAGCCTATATTAATCAGTGATAATGTAGCATTCAAATGGTGAAAGAATTTTTAAAATACGTCCTGTACTTTTTGAACCAATTCGTTACAAACATACTTACATACAAACCTTTCCTCTTTATAATATTATAGTATAATAGTATAGATTGGTATGATTTTATAAATTTGTAATAATATAATTATTTACTTTAGAGAAATGCAATTTTGTGATATTGTTTTCATTCAAATAAATCATAACTGTACATTTTCTTTCAAACGGTAATACGGAATCCGCATTGCATTCCTGTTCAGTTCACGATAAAGCATTAAAGATTTATGATACTTTTGAATACTTATTTCATTTTGACAGAATTTTAAATTATATCTCTATTTGGTACACCAACAGTATATTTAAAATATGATTTGTATTTTAGGGGCGTTCTTTGGCCAAAGAAAATGAAGTGAAAATAAAATTTTACGAAGTAATTGTAGCTCAATAATGAAATAAGAAATCGCAAGATCGTATATATTTTTTATAGTTAGCAACAATCTCTCGAGAAGTCTATTTGAGTGTTCCCCGGCGAATGCGTATCCGGCTTGAGCTAATAAAGATCTTTTTTACCAATTGAATGGGATCAAGCGGCCGAGACTGGGTGGCGAATCACAACATTCAATGCGGTCATTGGAATTCGATTATTACAATGCTATCAAACCGTTAAGAGAGAGTTCAGTTCTTTTGTTTATAGATATGTAAAAATAAGATTTTGTTGATTTATGGCTGCTGTGGCCAAGTGCTGCAAACAAGCGAATTATTTGTTAGACTAATAATAATCGTGGTTAACTCAACTAAGACTTTCAAAGAGCCACATATCTATTGTTTTTAAAAATGCATGGAATAATATATTTATATACATTAATTAAATTCTGATATACATAGAAACATTTATGGAATATTTTTCAGTTTGATTAGTATCAATGCATATCGAATAACCGAATAACAAGGTTTTACAAAACAGTTTACTGGTGTGTGTTTGTTATTTGTACATGTTATTCTAGAATCTCATGTTCTAATAACACACGCAATGTTTCAGTTTCAAAAATAACAATATTTCAGTAACATGTATAATTTACTTATTATTACAATTTAGTCAAACTTGGATCTTAAAAGTGTTAATGTATATTGTTAGATTACTTAACAAGTTAATAATAATTATAGGAAATATAGGTATATCAAAATAATGAAATTGGTAAAAAAAAAAATTTATAATATTTATACTGTTATCCTTAGCACATTGGCACGTTTGTTGTGCGCTATTTATAATTAAATAGAATCTTTAAAGATAACAGAAAAAAATTGACATTATTCTTTCAAAGAACTTTGTGTACGATGACTTACCAAAGTAAATATATTGTTGAATGAAGATGTACATGTTACGTAATCTCCAAAGTTTCATTCAACCACAAAACCAAAATATGCAGTGTACTTCTGATAAAACATGAACACTTCTAAATGGAAATTCCGGAGTAGGTTCGTTAACAACCCAACTTTATTCATTAGCGTGTATTGTCTACCGAATTTATTCGTCAGGCCGAACAAGGCCAACACAGACAACATTTTCTGCTCCTTGAGACTTCACTAAATATTTTCGTCGTATTTTGTTTATCTTGCAGACACAGAATGGAAACTTTCCTCGTAATTTAACAAGAGTTTAATAACTTATACGTATACGATCAACTCGCGATCTCTTCAACTAACTTTTATTTATTGATGTTACAATTAAATTCAGTATGATGTCGTGTTGTTGTTTGGAGAACTTGATATCACACTCATGTTTTATTTATAAATCTGTTTATTTCATTGTCAACTGGACTTTTTTGTAGATTTTTTTGTAAGTTGCATTTGAAAAAACGTTTAGATAAAAACATTGAACGACTATTCAATGTTGAATATAGAACATTTATAATTAAATATTATAAGATATATAAGGCTTTTAAATTTAAGTTAAAATAATTTATTCTCCAGTAAAGACACATAAGCCACTAACGAACTTATTTAAACTTAAAGATAACAATTACATATAATGGTTGTAGGAACGTCTCAATATTTAATTAAGTTACAATAAATATTTAAATGAAAAGCGAGAGGTTACTTATTAGAAAATGAGATGATTTTGAGATTAATAGGCTTAGACTTTTGAGATAGTTAATTGTCTGAAGCCTTCGCTCATTAACATCTTTGGCAATCGTTATTGGGAAGTCAGTGCCCTCAAATATACTGACAACTAGTACAATCTTCGAATTCAATTCATTCTCAGGGTTGCGGAGGTCCGATGCCAGTCGCTCAATGGAAAAACTGATATTCAGGTAAAAACGGTTAAACTAGTGGCCAACCTAAGATAATCTTGAGAATAATAAAGGCTAAGTGATTAGAAAGTGCTACAATCATAATCGTTAACTTATTATGCAAATCTGCTCCGTTTTATTCCGTTATGTTATTTCCACGACAACTTTAGGCAAATAAATAGTGTAATTCGTACCTACATGATTTTAATAACGTTATTTATGGGCTTCCGGTATCCTCACTGAATTTTCTGTGCCGTGGTATCACTCCGGTCAAGCCGGCCCATGCATGCCGAAGCGTGGGTCTCCCACGGTAAATTAATACAACTAAATCGTTTGCACAAAAGTTTATTTTTGGACAAGTTCTTATTGTCAACTCTCATAATCCTTATTAATAAGGATTTATTTAACTGTAATATTTTAAATTCTGTATATTTTATTAAACCTTTGAACTGTTCAAATAATAGACATACGTGATATTTTGTAATCAGTATTTCCAATCACGTGATTTCCAGATGAAATCTCTATTTCTAAATAAAAAGAAATAAGATTCCCTTCTTCAGTAGAATATATTTATTTAACATATTAATTTGATTGTCGCATCAAAATACTCTTTAATCATACTGTCATCTAACTTTTACTTTTAAATCTTATTATTTTAGGATTCTGATATATTTCCATGTTATATATCACACACTTATTAAAAACATGAAGAAATAAACAAATATAGATTTGAGTGATTGGATCGCTTCTTTAGAAACAGCTTCAGTAGTTTGGATTTCCGTAAAATAATAGTTACACCCTGTTTAAGACGTTCCACACCTGCAATAGGTACTCTGTCATGCGTTATCGTTTCCTCCACTGAGCAAATAACATTCTCGGTTGGTATACGTTTGGTATTGAATTTATCTCGTTAAAGTACAAACGTATAAAGAAATGAAAGATTCTTAAATTCTTTTAATAAAATCATGATATTTATTAACACTGATCAAACCTTTAGCATTTTTTTATATATATGACCCTGTCTCATCATCTCTCATAGATTCACTCTAACCTAGTTTTAGCATCATCACCAGCTCAGCCGAAAGACGTTCACTTTGTACAATGACCCCTCCCCCCCTCTCTGCAACAACTAGTCCTGTGTTGCCCGCATCCAACGGCTTGCTTGAAGAAAATAGGAGATTTTGTGAGTTCCGTGCTAATGGCATAGATGGCGGTATTAGTTTTTTTTGCATGGACTGTTTCGTTCCGTTCACATGTTTTGGCTTGAATTATTTTTTATCTGTGGTAGGAAGTGAAGCCTTATGTCATTTCACCTTCCGTCAAAATTACTCCTGTCACAAGTGATTCTTGTAAAAATCTCTTGTTAACGGTATACGGCGCGCGCCGGTCCTTTCGTTATATTCGCCGGATTTATATATCAAATAACACTTTGTGTGATCCACAAATTGTTGTTCTAAGTCAGGGTTTTCTTAGTGTCTGTTTCATGTATGTTTGTAAAGTCCCCCGCGACACTGGAGTTATTCCTAGTGCGGGAATTGCCTTTTTTAAATTAAAAAAAAAATTAATTTACTATTACTTCGAAGATATTATTCAAAATTCAAGTAAAGTAGATGTCTGCACATTAATACAATTCTCAAGTGTCAAAGTATAAATAAGGTGTGAACGATTTAACTCATCGCGTCGTATCCAATGACATATCGAAAAAGTTCATGACACCGAAGTCGGTTCACTTTAACTCTGCGTAATGTTCAGTGGATTTTCATAAATGCGTCTCGAAACTTAACAAATGACACCAAGAATAAGTTTTAAGAGCTTGAATTATTCATTATCTTCGTCAACAGTATTACGAAAAATTTTAATGTAAATCTGCCTCTTTTATCATTTGCTCCTAGACAGTTGGACTATCTCTTTCAACAGCTTACATTTAAAGTATATTCATCGACGATTATGGAGGCGGATACACGGAAGAAGGCGCTTCAGGAGCACAGCCGCCTTCTAGCGTTAAACACCCAAAAGTTGGACGATCTAAAAGAGGCACTGCAGGCAAGTCAAAAACAATCAGGAAAACTTTCCTACACCGGTGCAGTAGCCAACCCTACAGTTTCGCAGGCTCTCAAGAAACTGCAACTGCACTCTACTCGATTGTCGTCACCTTAACTAACGAAATGGACACTGGAGATGTCATAGACCACATTAGAAAGGCCGTGAACGCAAAAGCAGGCTGGGTCACGGTGGACAGAATAAGAAAAGCGAATGATAGGAAGATCGTCCTATGATGTCGCACGGAAGAAGGAAAGGAGAAAATTAAGAAAAGACTGGCCAGTGCAAAAGAAAAACTGCGTGTGGAAGATGTCAAGAACAAAGACCCTTTTGTCGTGTTAAAAGACATACTAAAATGTGGCCTCAGTAAAGAGGAGGAAAAAATAGAGGCGCTCTTCAAAATAAGAGCCAGAAACCTCCAAACTCACTACGTAGTCCTTAGGGTCTCCCCCAAAATCTGGACCAAACTACTACAAAGAGAGGCCGTGCACATCGACCTGCAAAGAATCAGGGTTGAGGTTCAGTCTCCCCTGGTTCAGTGTTCCCTGTATCTGGGCTACGGGCACAGAAGACGGCTCCGCAGGGAGAACACTGAAAAGTGTAGTCACTGTGGGAGACCCCACCTGAAAACGAAGTGTGCCGACTGGCTGGCTGGGGCACCCAAATGCTGCAACTGTGTGCGAAGGCCTGGATCGCGTTGAGCACAACACATTCAGCGCCGAGTGCCCAGTACGCGGGAAATGGGAGAAGCTGGTAAGGTCCAGGGTGGCATATTGGAGGATACGAGGTGGTCAACAGCATATACACAGCACACCATACACGGAGGAGGCCAGGCGCCACCCGTAATAATGCCGGCTATGAATTATATAACAATTTTGGGGGTGGAGGTGGCGCTTCGCATCATCCATCGACTTTGCAAGACCGTGCAAAGGGACAAATGAGACCGACGGGCATGATTATGCAGGTCCCTACAGGACACGGGGGGCCCTCCAAATACCTAAACCGAATCGGATGTAGGGAGAGCCCCTCGAGTACCTATGACCCAAAAGCTTACCAAATAGCTTCTCGAACCCAGTTGGAGTGTCAAGCCAACACCGTACCAAAAACCTGGGAAATAGTTAGAAGAAAAAATGTAAATAAACTTTTAGAATACTGTATAACAGAACAATGGAAAAAACAAAAAAAAGACAGATGAAACATATATGCTTAGATATATTTTGTATATATATAGACGTAAGCATACACATAAATAGTAAAAATAAATAGAAATTAAGTAAACAGTATAATAAAAAATGTAATAGAAATAGTACAGTAAAAACAAGTAAAATAAAACACTGAATAACATTATTTTCCCTGAAATATAAGAAAAGTGTATAGAAATAGATAAAATAGGTTTCGCAAAGTGGGAATCCCAACCCCACAAAGAATGAATGAGTATGAATAAAAGAAAGAACAAGTATGAGGAATACAAGTGCGAGAGGCATTAAAGATGAAAAAGTGACAAAGAGAACTAGTTAAATAAGGACTCCAATAATGTTGGAGGTTAGTCTGTAAAAAAAAATATAGTATATTCATCTATTGATTTCTTTGAATCAATCTCAAACTTTACAAGTGTATCTTATCTTGTAAAGTGTTTAAATAGTAATCAAACAAAAGATGTCTGAATTTAATTAAAGACCTCCTTGAAATTTATATAGATACTGTTTTAATACTAGACATCTTAAAACTTTATCTAAAAAAAGCCTACTTAACTTTAAGTTTCAAGGTAATGGAAAGACGTTCGAAATTAAAGCGAATTTCTTTGATGCGAAGCTGATCTGTCGCGGCTCATTGCACAATATTTTAACAATTGAAGCGTGAAAACCATTCTATATTTTATAACAGTTAGATGCGCTTTTCTTGAGACGTTGTTATTAAAATTAATTTAGTGATTGCCCACCCTTTTAGCTGGAAAAAAATAGTGTTAAATTATTATTACTAACATTTTTAAAGTAAACGTCAGATACAATTTCAAAACTAGGCATCTATCTATCTATATCTATAAAATTATTATTAATAAAACAAACATCCGATTACTTGAAAGTAATGAACTAAAAAGAAAAAACAAGTATTACAATCTATAGTCTATACTACTCTATACTAATAACTATAATAAAGCTGAAGAGTTTGTTTGTTTGTTTGAACGGGCTAATCTCAGGAACCGCTAGTCCGATTTGAAAAATTCTTTCGGTGTTGGATAGTCTATTTATCAAGGAAGACTATAGGTTATATAACATCACGCTACTACTAATAGGAGTGGAGCACCAATGAAGGATGTTTCAAAAACGGGGGGAAATTTTCACGTTACGGGCAATATAAGACGCAAACGAGGTAGCGTGGGTCAGCTAGTATCTATATAAAATTCGTCTGACTAATGCATTGTTTTGTAAGCTAGGCATATAATGTTAGTAGCTTTCTCCCGCGGCTTAGCTCGCATTTAATAAAAAGTATCCTATATTACTTTTTATACCTCCAAGAATATGTGTATAAAGATTTATGATGATCGGTTAAGCAGCTTTCACGTAAAAATGTAACGAGTAAACTTAAATTCACATTTATAATATTAAGGAATATTTAAACAAGTAAAGCTAAATATTTTATGGTGTCGCAAGCGGTGACAAATGTAATTACCATTGATTTTTCTTTGCTCTTATATAATAACAGTATTTAGCTTGACATATTTAAATATACACAATATAATGTAAAAATGTAAATAAAATTTCGAACATATAACACACAACTCCATCTAGTCCTAAACTAAGCAGAGCTTGTATTACGGGCACTAGACAACTGATATACATAGTTTTCAACCTTTGAAGTAGTTATATAAATACAGTAAATATACGGATTCCCGGATACAAAATCTAATAATTCATTGTTGAGAATCGTACCGTCCCTTATCTTAATGCCGTATACTGTGACCGTAAAACTAAGAACAATGTGTCAAGTACTTATAAGTGTTAGTCCAATAGTCGAAATGATAGACACATTGGTGTTGCGGGTGTCCATGGGCGGCGGTAATCGCTTACCATCAGGTGATACGTCTGCTCGTTTGCCCACTATTCAAAAAAAAAAAAACACTTGAGGCCGTTTATTTTAATGCTAGATTTTATTATTGAAACACATTTTTAAATATTTATAGCATTGTTTGTTACCTTCACACAAGACGTAGGGTTATATTCTGATATATATTTCTTTGATTTATTAAATGAATAGTTTGATCGCTACTATATTCTTTTAAAGCTGTCATGTGTGGCAACTATGTCAGGCTAATTGCACATATGATAACATTTAAACTTAATTAGAGGGCTATGTATTAATTACCTCTAACAGAGAATCTAATGAGTCTGAAGGATTAATTTGTAAAGAAATTTCCTAAACCTGCATTTGCATGGTGATGTTTAGAAGTACCAGTTAATAGCCCATTAACGTATCAAATGAAGGCATTACTTTCATTTTATATTTACAATAGTTATTCGCTTACAAATGGGTACTAAAAAATTGTACGTACTATCTTTACTAACAGTGTTCTCTCCATGATTACTCCACTGTGCCTAGCAATGAGTATAGGATAATGGGTTTAATTTCAACACAATCCTTTGTAGTGCCGTGTATGATATGATAAACTGATTTTCATACAGAACATAACACAGCTATTCGGTTACGCTGTAATCAATATTCAGTTGAAAGACAATTAACATTATCAAAGGCAAACAATTGATTAAATCATATTAAGCACTTGCTAAGCAGAAATCATACAACATAACAGATTATCTTGAACCCTCAATTTGGCTTTTAAGATAACAAAGGAGTTAACTATCTTCTGGTGCTGACAGGTCTAACGTAGTTGATGGTTTTGCTGACAGCAAAAATATTGAGTACAATAGATACAAGAAAATAGAATATAAATAGTCCTAAGGTGAAATTAATATGTTTTATAGCTTCCTATGGCTTAGCTCCTGGTAACTGTTATTCTTATGCTGAGCTAAAATTTTCAAAGATGATTATGATCTACCTTATATAATGGAATAATTTCGGTATGAGGAAGATAGACAGAGAGAGAAGGAGGGATATACTTTATTTGGCAATCAGGAAAAAAAAACTTTTTTACATCAAGATGCAAATGCCATAATGGAAAATGGGAAAGTGAATCCGCTGTTATTTTAGGTTGACCCAATTCTCTTTCAACTTATCGTAATACGTATTGTATTACACACAATTAAGTTAGTTATATACAAGCAGAATAAAGCTCGTATTATGCGCACAAAACACATCACTTGTGTACTAGCCCACAAGAACGATCATATCATTAATATCAAGACGTAAAACTGTCAAGAACAGAATATAACAAGCAAACAACATTGAATAAAATTTAGGAGCAAAATTAGTTGGCAATGTCATCTGACATACAAAAAATATAGTTTATAGTTTTTTGTTATGCGTTGCGATATTGAACAGTCAGTCACTGTGCAATGTATATAAGATTTATTTTTTCAGAATTATAAAATCTGTTCATTTCCTAGTAATGATAAAATTATTTAAAATAATGTTGCAGCGCACACAAAAACTGGTTTGAAATTTATTAACGTAAAATAAAATAGGTTTATTAAAAATATTTGATAATTATGACCACTGGTATAAGAAATATTACTATTATATTATTATTAACGACATTTTACGTACTGATTAAATGATTAATATCTAATTCTAATATATAAAATTTTCTGTTTGTTATCAAACTCCTCCTAAACAGTTGAACCGATTTATGTGATATTTTGTGTGCATATCGGGTAGGTCTGCGAATCAACCAACGTCTATTTTTCATACTCCTAAAGGATAAGGGTGGCCAACCCCTAAATATGTTAATTTTTATGGCAAAACAACGTTTGCAGAGTCAGTTAGTTATAATACAAAAATCTTAAGTCGTATTCAACATATGAGCGTTTAAGAATTGAATAGATAATAACGACATTTAACTTAAAGTATTTTCTACGAGAATTAACAGATACACTTCCATACAAAAGGTAAACACCAATACTAAAAGCCACACATACAATACGTGAGCCTGTTTGTTCTAAAAAGAGCTTTAGGGTCGTTCCCAACTGAAGTAGTCAAACAAAAACGCCACATTCGTATTGGTACGTAAGACAGTTTTATTTATTAAGACTGATTCTCTTCTTGATTTATATAAACGATCTACGTTTACTAAAAGTATTATTTTTAATTTTTTTTCTCACTATTACTAAAAATTGTGCTAAGTTTTCATCGGCATGTTTACCATCACTCTAAATAATGGAATAAACCAAGTATAAACTAGGGAGCCACATATACAATTTTGTACTGATAATGTTTAATTGCAACAGTTTTTAGTAATAATATCTGTGATACTGTGTGACACAAACAATGTGTATATATTGTAGAGAGGTGTCTGAGTTTTATGACGACATAAAGGTTCTATCTCGTTCAATGCGAGGGAATTTTAGTAGCGCTTTTAGTTTCTTTTTAAATAACGGCAAATGGAGAAAAGTTTTTACTTGATACTAATACAAAACCGTTACAAAACATTTATATAAAATTTAATTTATCGTAAATAAAATATATATGCATTAACAATTATTTTCATTTTTTATTACTAAAGTCTAAAAACCTATTAACGATTTCTCATTTCTCATATTTTCTTTTATGATCTAGGTACTATTAGTTACACAGTATGATAATTTTGTTTGTAAAATAGAACCCTATTTATACAAACATAAGCTCTCTTATTCATAAAAATGTTCATATAAGCAAAACAGTAACGACAATGATTAATTGAAATTTACTCTTATATAAATAATATTTTTGTACTTCAATTTATATCTACATACCATTGCCTCTAATACATCTTAGAGGTTATTTATTTATACAACGTGAATGCATTAAATGCTTTGGTGTTAATCAAGTAACGACACGATATTTTTAATTAATACCTATAGTCCTATACAAACATCTAACCCTTGTGTTTCGTTCGTTGTGTTCGACAGCTGAGCACACAAACCAATTCTACAGTGTAAATTACAGTAAGTCGTTTTCTTATTTTTAATTGAAAGAAAAACTCAGTTCTCCTTTTATTCATACAAACGTTTTAAAGAATAATGATATAATATCAATTACTTTACTAATTGTTTCGGAGTTTGGGTGTTTTCTACCCTTACAAAAAAATAAAATAAGTATTTATATCAGTTGTCTAGTAAAAAGTATTATTAAAAAAAAACGACGGGTTGCACTCCGGGAGTGCCGGCAGAGATGAAAACTTGAATATTAACGTTGTGCACTTTGATATTTTGGAATGGTTAGAGAATAATTTTGTACGAATTGCTTTCATTATCAGTATAAAAGTACTATTATTTATGTGGTGGAATACAATATTCATTTATTGCGCTATCGTACACAAACATGACAATTTATATTACATACACACACGAACATTCGCGCTAGCGCCCTGCGCCGCCTGTCCTCTCTCCATCCGTCTTACGAATTTTCGATCAGGTCACGTGACCTGACGCGAGTTTATACGTCCTCTCTCCATCCGTCTTACGAATTTTCGATCAGGTCACGTGACCTGACGCGAGTTTATTCATTTTTACCCATTCCAAAAAAGTACACAGCGCCGCTAAAGAAGTTTTTACTTCAACAAAATTGTGTAAATTCATGTTCTAAATATCATTCTTTTCATTGCCATTTCAGTATTATGTTAAGTGACAACTAACGTTCAATATTGCACTATTCTATGTGATTTGTCAAAAGTGTTCGTGTTGTATATCTGTATAAAAGTTAATTAAAAAATGCAGACATATTTTCAAACCAAAAAGTATTTGCTGTGAGGTATTCTGCAACATAGAAGAATAAAGGCACAGACAGTTTCTATTTTTTCTATGTCTACACCATTACCCCATTTGCATTTAGACCGGTGTCAACCGACGATACGACTTCCTAAACTAATCTATTTATAAACCAGAAAAATGTTCAGATAAATATTAGGACTATAAGCAGATATATATATAGCACACTCATGTCTCTTCTTATTAATTAAAACCATTATCATGTGATTATTACTTGTTACTGTACTGTCCTTTACTTGGTAGTTTGAATAACAAAAGAGTACCGCACACAAGACAATAGTATAAATTTGTAATACAACAGTGTTACAATAAATCGTACCTACATAAATAATGTGCTAATAAAATTATATGATAGGGCGGGTTGCGTTTGGGGTTATTGTTAACGTTATATTTTTACGATCATCCATGTCATTGTATTGATATACATTTATAGAAGGCGATTATGTTTTAGTTTCTTTGTTTTATTTCTGTTTTACACTTGAATTTGTCCTTGTCTAACACAGAAAATTCAGTGTATTGATTTAATTATTTATACTTGGATAATTTGTAATAAAGTTTTAAATTATAATCATTGTATTGTATATTTAATTTATGTTTGAATACAATTATTTTTGAACGTACACTACTAATACTCTTCCATTTTTCGTCGTTTGTCGTAGATATAAGTCAATTTTGTAAAGACAAATATAATTTTTATACGAGTACCTTTTATGAAAAATAGAAAAGAAGGTATTTTCATGTTTTACTCTAGGCTATAATATTATAATCGATAATATTGAGTTAGTTTCGTGCAATATACGAAGTGTGTTCTTTTAGTGTAGGTACATAAAATACTAACTGGCTAGAGTATATTTAGGTACAGGTTAAACTTTGTATCTCATTTAGACTAGACAGCAGTTATTTTAGCACAAGGAAGGAATCTTATGAGAACTACGAAGCCAGCGATCTTCGTTACTTTTGACAAGAATGACAAGCTGTAAGTAGTCAAGCAGTTGTAAATCTAGTTATTCAATGAATATGGAGCATTCCATATTCATTGAATAACTAGATTTACAACAACAAATTGTTGAAATATTACAATGAGTTATATTTTAATATTTGAACTAACGACTTCTGTAGAGAAAAATTTATATTTATTACATGCCTGGAAATATATTTTTTATTTTACATGCAGAAATATTTTGCAGTTATAAAATGATTGTCGGCTTAAACGTTAAGCATAACACAACTATTTCTACTCTCATATAGAGGGCACTGTTATGACCTCCAAATAAATATGGACTATAAGGAAAGATTTTATTAGTTAATTACATTAGTTCAGAAATGCGTATTTAAAAATACTATACAAAACATGTCTGGTATATCTGAACTAACAAAAAGATGAATACAATATTCGAAGTATTTTTTTTATCGTCATATGTTTTGCGAAATTTACGGTTCTGAAGTATACCACTTATAGAATTTTAAATTATATTTATTACACTACGTATACTATAAAATTAAACTTTTATTACTTTAAACACTCACAAAACAGTTGTTTTCTCTCAATATTTAAAGTTTAGTCATTCAAGGGAAACAATTAATTTAAAACATTTCATATGTCCATTTCTTCTCACGCCTTTCTAAAGCCGACAAAGAAACAATCTTTTAGTCCGAACGAATGCTCCCAAATCTACCAGATGGAACGGATTTCTCTTTGATTATACATAGAACATTGTTGTTTGTCCTGAAAACATAGGAACAATTTTCCTTTATAAGAAAACTTTAGCAACTTCCTTAATTGATGAATATACACATTTATATATACAAGTACAATATAAGTAAAGTAAAGCTAATATACGCGTTGTCACATTACATTTATTCACTTGTTTTACATTTGTTAAACATACAAACGCTGTCATGTTTTGTGATATTTTAAAACATCATTGATTTTCTCCGGCTCTTCTCGTAGTTATCTATATCGATTTTGTTAATTTATTTTCCCCTGATTTCTTCTGATGCTGCACTTTTGGCCTAGTGGTTTAAGCGGTCACTACGCCGCTTGCTATGCACCAAGCGCCGTGGGTTCAAATCCCACGTGGGACAGCACTTTGTGTGATCCACAAAATGCTGTTCTGAGTCTGGGTGTTCGTAGTGTCCGTTACATGTATGTTTGTAAAGTCCCCGCTACACAGGATGTATTATCCTATTGCGGGAGTTGTCTTTAAAAAAAAAGATTATGCCGCAGCCAAAGTGTACCTATAACGTCATTCAAAATATTAAGTTCTAAAAGTGTAACGGTTTTTGTACATTAACATTTAATCCTGTAAATGTTGTAAACGCTTTTGATAAATCTGTAGAACAGTTTCAATTCCTATGTCTATAACAAAAGTAATGCTGAAAGTAGAGATCTTACTGCATGGAAACTATTAAATATTTTACTAGACAAACCAGCTCTCAGTGGAATCCCTTTGTGCTCGTCTTCGTAATACTGTATGGATTAGCATAAGGAATATAATGCACAAGCATGACGGTACTTTGGCTTAACTGAGTCGTCTGAGAATTATTTAGGTATGTATTTATATATCTATATATATGTTATTATATTTCTCATAAATATCGAAAATATTTCTAGAAAATTTGAATCTGGATAAAAAAATTGATAAGTCATTCTTTTTTTCCAGATTCAATTTTTCTAAAAATAAAATAAATTGAGAAACAAAATATTTACTGAAATGTTAAATATCAGTTCGCATTCTGACTTTGCAAATCGTTAGAGAGATTAAACTAAAACTTACTGAAAGAAACAAATATATTTCAAGGCTTTCAAGGTCGATCATCTCATTCCGAAGATTCGGAAGCTGTTATTAGCTAAATTTTTGTACGGTGCATTGAATAGCTGATGACAGCTTTATTGTAAAACATCGCATCATAATTAATTGTAGATAAACAGATTTGAGTACATAGTTAAATAGTAGACTATTGAAATTTGGCAATGCATCATCATCTTCCTAGCCTTTATTATTCTCAAGGTTATTTGGGGTCGGCTACTAGTTCAACCGGTTTTACGGGCTGGCATCAGACCCCTGCAACCCTAAGGGTGAACTGAATACTAAGTTTGAATTAGTTGCCAGTATATTTGAGGGCACTGAATTCCCAATAAAGATTCTCATAGGTCTTCATGAGAACCGGGACCGAAGGTTTAACGTGCTCTCCGAGGTACGGGCGGGTAACACTGCCATATTCCACACTCCGGGCTGCTGTTAAGAATTTCTTGTAAGAAAAACCCAACAGCAGTACGACCCGGGAAACGAACCCGGGACCTTTTTTATTCGCTAGCGCTAGTCGCTAGAACAACGATCAAATTTGGCGATGTATAAAGACAAATATCTCGATTGAACGAAGCAGTATTAAAGTCCTCGTTTCCTGTGCCTAAAGAAAAAACATAGTCAACATACAATGCATGCTCCGTGCAAGTATATTTCACAATATACCATAAATAAGGTTGCGCATAGAATGCTATTTTGAGAAAAGTAACTTCAACTTTCAACTTGCAGTTGGGTTCTAGTTGACAACTGGGAAAGCACTTTACGGGAGCCAGAGATTAACTCAACAATATAACACATGTAAGCTTATGCAAATATCCTATATTCCTAAGAGATAATCCTAAGATATAACGTAGATCGTATTTGATACTTGACTCTTGTTAATAGTATCAACTCCAGTACTTAAAAAAATTTTTGAATATGTGCGTACAAATAAATAATTAATAAATATTTTTGGACATCTAACACACAACGCCATCTAGTCCCAAGCTAAGCAGAGCTTGTGTTATGGGTACTAGACAACTGATATGAATACATATATACTTTTTTTTTTTAAATACATACATATGATACATAGAAAACACCCAAACTCCGAAACAAATATTTGTAGATCACACAAACACTTGGTCCGACCCAGGATTTGAACCCGAGACCTCAAGCACGGCAGTCGCATTCACTACCACTGCGCCACCGAGGCAGTATAAATGAATCACACGTTTAATGTACACATGAGGTATATACCTAATGTGTGTGTGACTTTAAACAAAACTTAAGTTTAACAATGCAATCCACGATAAAGTACATTATGGACTGCATTATAAAATTTATAAAAAAAGCAAAAGTGTGTACTTGGGATGAACGAATGATTTAAAAACTTACGCGTACGCAATGAAAGCACAACAATAACACAACCGAAACGATTACATTTGATGATTAGGAACGGTGTTCCCGGACCAATACGACCTTCAAACCTTCAAGAAAAGAGCGTACTCCTTCTTAAAAGGCCGGCAACGCATTTGTAACGCCTCTGGTGTTGCGGGTGTCCATGTGCGGCGGTAATCGCTTACTATCAGGCGATATGTCTGATCGTTTGCCCCTATATAATAAAAAAAGATAAAGGACTGCTAGATAGAGTTCTTTTTTGGACGGAGACCGCTTTATTCCAATCTAAACTATGAAAATCGGTATTTTATAAGCTTTAACATCTGAAGTGATTAAGACTGAAACATTAAGTAAGTTTTCACTGTAATACATGTGCTGGTATCGAACTAAATTAAACAGTTTTGTTAAACAACAACAAAATAATAACTAATGTGTTTTGTTACGATCACCCGCCCGCGCTTCCGGGAATTCTGATCGACCCTTCGGCTTCGCCGCCAATGGGCACTTAATCGATTAAGGCCTTTGTACAGCAACGATAAAATTCTGTTACACTCTGATAAAAATATAATTGTGTTTATGCAATTGTTCTTGTTAGAACATGTAAAAAACCTATAAAATCTATTTTCTACCTTCGTCTAGTCTATTGACCACAAATAAAATAACTATGATCATTTGTATATTATATTATTTACTAGCATTTAACCCATTAGCAAACTCATTAGGCGTAATTTTAAAAACTATTTGGGTGATATCTTAAATACATTTACATTTATTTTAAAACTAGGTGAGACCCGCGGTTTTGCCCGCAGTTATTATTGTATCTTTACAACCGCGGATAACACCGCGGGGCAAAGCTAGGAACAACTCAGAAACCTTTGTGGGTTCATGCAAAAGACTTTGTTGAAGATCATAATAAATAAATAAATGACATACAGACAAACATTCAGTTTTATTTATATAGATATAGAGGCCGTCAAAGTGATCTATATATCAAAATTTGTAGTAGGTTTTATTGTATATAAGTGTAATAACTTGAGTATTGCTGTAAGGATGATTTTCAAAAGTCATCTCTACATCGAATCTTACTCGCCTACATATCCTAAATTTACAAACACTATTAGGTATTAGAACATTATACTATTTGTTAGGATTTCTGATGTTAATTTATATAAGTTCTAAAAAAATGAATATTGTGGGACCCAGAGTGGCACACTCCCCACCAATTTCGGGTAGTAGTAGGGCGTGGCTGTAAGATTTACAGGGTCCAGATTAGGAGCTTAATTTATAGCCACAAAAGATATAGATATATAGATACATATATTCTATCAATTATAATATTAACATTACTGGTAGCTAGATATGGAATTTTTGCTCAGTACTATGTGTGTTCTATTTTAGTAGAAGTGATGCAACTCCTATCATTGTCGACGAGCCTTTGACACTAAACTACAAAAGAGGATCCGCTTCAATATTTCAAATGGCCTTTGTGTTTGCATGACTGATGGTTCTGCTCTTGTGCACCTTTCAACTGTTTCTATAAATGTTTTTCAAAGTGATAAATGATTGTTTTGCTATATATCTCATTAGGCATTTTTATTTCAATTTAGGAAAAAGTTATGATAAGGAGATATGCGATACTTTTATTTAACCTCTGCACAGTCTAGTTTTATGTAAACAATATAGATATGAATAAATAAAATCGGTTCAGTTTAGGCGCTACATTGAAATGTACAAACATTAAGAGACTGCCACAACTGTTACCCTACCTTTTTGGCTTCGTCGAAGGCAGAAACAAATGAAACAAGCCATAATTAAGCACAATTAGACTATGCTTTACCAAATTGACCTCCCAGAAAACCGTTTCAAAGAAGTTCTTGTACTACTAGGTACATAGAGAGAGTATGACTAGCGGAGACCACTTGCTCTTCTGCCATCATATTAAGTTATATATTGACTTTGCCCTTCTACATAGCACTTTGTTGATTTTAAAAGATCTTTTAATTTTCTTTGTTTTCAACACCCTTTAATATGGTCTGTCCCAGAAATCCCATAGTGTTGTCAACTGCTGGTTATAGACCCTTCTTAAGCAAGGAGGTTGCGGGCTACTATGCCACACTGATCAGAGAGGTGGATATTAGGGATTGATTCAATTCATCCTTTTCTTTGCAGTGGTGTTGTCCTAAGTAGTTTAAAATATATTTCAGTTGCAAGAAACATCAAAACCAATTACCATCTGGGATCTATCTGCCTATTTGAAAGATAGCATAAATGCTTATTCATTTTCTTACATCCATTTCACAGTTTGTTTATTTCTGATAATCTACAGGACAGGATGATAGCAGACGTAGTCCCTTGTTTAGTTATGCTAATATTCGTTTTTTTTTTTATTTTAATGTAGGTGACAGTTTCATGGAAAATTTGCTTACATTTTTATATACGTGAGCTGTTCCAAAAATAGTGAAATTTGTACACTAAACATATAATATTTTTTTCTTTACAGTAAAAACTATACAAATATATACACATATTTGTCCCCTATACCACAAAAAGAATTATGATCGTCTCAGACAAAAGACGTCCACTGCTGGACATAGGCCTCACTAAAGAAAATAATGAAAAAGTCAATATAGTATTAAAATAAAGTTCGACAAACTGTCATAGGAATCATTTCTGTACGGTATATTGACCAATAACATGTAATCATATTAGGAATAATAGTAAAACAGTGTTAATAATTTAAAATTATTATGGAAAATTTAACTTGATAAGTATCGCTGTACACTTCAAACCTTCAAGAAAAGGGCTTACTCCTTCCTAAAAGGCCGGCAACGCACTTGTAACGCTTCTGGTGTTGCGGGTGTCCATGGGCGGCGGTAATCGCTTACCATCAGACAAAAAAAAAAACACTTAATCACACTAATATTATAAAGGTGAAAGTAAGTTTGTTTGTTACGTTTTCACGGGAAAACTACTTAACCGATCATTTTGAAACTTTGTACACATATTCTTGGGGGTTTTATTATTATATTACTCAATACTCAATACTCCATAATTTATTGCATCATAGGTATATTATATAAGGTCTTTCAATCATTTATATTGTTCCACTAAGAACCCTTTCAGGCACAGCAAAATTACAAATAAAATAGTACACAAACTTAAAACTTATTATAAACGTATATATACGATATTCTATATATTGCTATAACTTAACATACAAGAATGCATTCAATAACATATATGTGTGTGTGCATGTATACATGGAACATGAATATATATTACATTTAAATTTCATTACTGCCAATGCTATACTACACGTATTCACTATGTTTGGTCATTAAGGTACTCTTGGATACTATAGTAACACTTTGACAATAATTTATTTTTAATTTTTTTGTCAAGAGATTGTACTTATTTTCAGTTTTTATTTCTGACGGCAATCTATTGTAGACCTTGATGGACATGACATAGGTGCCTGAGGAGTGACACACACACACACACACACACACACACACAGTGAGTGAGTAACATAGGATAAATTTATTAAATGCGAGCGAAGCCGTGGGCGAAAGCTAGTTGTATATAATTACGTCCTAAATATACTTGAAAGTTCCAGGGCGAATTTGTGAAGACTATTGTATTCCCTGTTGTGGGAGTATTGTTCATTAAATAAAGTGCGCTTAAAATATCTTATTAAATTAACAGTTTATTATCATGGAAAACAAAAGAAAGTCTGTTGGGATAAAATTATAACTTAGCAAATACGTGTTTAAATGCTCAATTTTAACTACGTATTTATAATTTTTGCTATATTTATAATAATATGTAAGTATACATTGAAGTAATAGAACAAACATGAGAAAAATCAATTTATATATATATATATATATTAGCATGAAACTCTTTATTCATTTCGCAATTTCTTTCTTGTTTTAACGTATTATATATATATTGATGCATTCATTTGTATCGATACTGGTTTTATTATTATGAACTCTAAAATACAGAACAATTTTCGCATATTTTTTGTTTGATAGTGATACTTTTGTATCTATTTTGTTTGTAAATTTGACGTGATGAAATATTCATGTCACATTTGTACGCAGATCTGAGCGATCAGTCAACCGTGAAAGTAATGCAAACACGATAAAGTTATGACTGCTTTAGGACCTCGGCTACGAACGAACTATCGTTTGTTTAGCAATATTTCTTTATCTCCATTACTACGAACTGAACGAACATGGCATTCACTGTTGCTTACAAATCGTCGATCACAGCGCCAACGACACAATATTTATTTTTATATTTATTAAACATTTCTGTTAAGACGAATGTATTAAAATGATTCTTTCAGATAGGTACTTTCGCTGTTTTTCCAATAATTATAATCAGCCATATTTCCTGCTTTGGTGGGGCACTGTTGGCATATGCGACTGCTGTTGCGGTTACCGGATCATGCCAAATGTTTGTGTGATCTGCAAATATTTAAAAAGAGTATATATATTTCTTTGTGGCACCTTTAAAATTTGAGCAAAATATTAAATATTTTTATAAACGCGTTAATTTAATCTCGACATGTTATGTTAGTTTCTTTTGTTTTAACTGATACTTGAGTGATAAAAACAAGGATTATTGAAGTTTTTGCAAACATACCTTTGTATTCTAAATGTTAAATTCAGGTATAAAAAATCAATCGTATAAATTAAGACTGCACGTATGGCCTAGTGGTTTAAGGGGTCGCTATGCTGCATCCTACTTCGCCAAGTGTTGTGGGTTCAAATCCCTTAAGCGACAACACTTTGTATGATCCACAAATTGTTAATCTGAGTCTGAGTGTTCTTTATGTCAGTTTTATGTATGTTTGACAGAATAAAATCTTGTTGTGGTAGGTGTCTTTAATAAAAAAAAATATAGCTCAAACTTCAAGAACATCGTGAATATTATAAACACACATGAAATGTAGATACCGTTTATTTTTGAATATACTTGTACTTTTTTCGGAGCTCTTTATTGATGAGAAAACAAAAGAAAAAATCTAAAAGAACTCGTCGAAAGTCAGGTTCTGGTCTGTTCGAATATCAAAAATATTCAAGTCAATTATGTCAGTCAGACTTCTACAACAGATAAATTATAAAAAGTGCTGTGTCGTAAAGAAACGTTTTCCCATTTCTGAACTTAGTTTCCTTCTTAAGGAAATACAAGACGTGATCTGTTTGGCCTTAATCCAGTTCTTGCCTTCGGGAGAAACTGTTGTTTTTCCTCGTACAATTATACTCATAGAGGTTTAAGAAGGATCTTATATGGCTTGTTATTTTCTTAGAGTGGGATTTCTTTATATTGAATTTTGAAAGTACTACTTTTTCGTTCACAGATTTGAATAATGAGAGATAATAGAAAAGAAATGGGATACATAAAAACAGAATAAATAAGACTCAGAATAATTATACTACAGTAAACCCATCCAGTTCATGTTAAACAAGTCACAATGTCTGCATTGTAATATAGTTGAACTTGTAGCCTAAAACAAGGTACTTCCTTAACATTTTCGTATATGCATTTGGTAGATTTATTACTATATGATAGCGAATATGATAAAAATGACAGTCAGCACTTTGCTAATTGCGGTGGTGTCTATTTTTTTACTCTTTGTGTATTTTTTTTTTCAACAAATATGGGACAAGGAAACATCATATCTTGAATAATTAATGTTTGTACGCTGAAGAATTGCAGAAACTCTATTTTTTAAGCAACATTATCTTTTATATATAAGTAATGAATGGTACTATTATTATATATAACAAATTATTTACGCCAATTTTTTCAAACTTTAGGGTTTAAGCTGTTTCACTGGTTACAGAAAAGTTTCAGACAACTTATCTGAGATGGTTTGAAACAATATATTTCACATATTGCATACAAACATAGATTGCATACAATGCAATTACATGAAACTGTAGAAGTTGAGTATATACGAGTATTTTGATCTGGAAAAATATCGAAGTAAATATAGGTAATACCTTATTTTCCCGGAAAACAGCTCACATTGCATACAGCATATTACTACGCATTTAGCAAAATACTGATATTAATATTGAGTTAAATTGAACGTTGAATCTTTTTAGAATATGAATTACGCACTGCGAGGCGTGAGCGAGCCGAGTCGAATATCAATAATTTTCAACAACCATTTTCTCTCAATTTAAATGGATACGATATCATATTTTACTGCTATTGGAGCACAAGTACATACGTGATTTATGATTTTTAATCTAAATAGCTTAATACTTTGGCGCAGACTGATGTTGTATCCACCTTAATGTTGGACAAAATTTGTTTATTACCTATATATTTAATACTGTTTATGCGACAAAGCCATTTTTTAAAAAAACAACTCCCTTAGTAGTAATATTTCTTGTGTCGCGAGATACTTTACAAACATACATGAAATACTCAATTTGATTTGACTCGGTACAAGAATTTGTGGATCATTCAAAGTGACTGCCTCGGTGGCGCAGTGGTAGTGAATGCGACTGCTGTGCTTGAGGTCTCGGGTCAAATCTTGGTTCGGACCAAATGTTTGTGAAATCTACAAATATTTGTTTCAGAGTTTGGGTGTTTTATATGTATAATATGTACGTATTTGCAAAAAAAGTATATATGTATTATACATATCAGTTTTCTAGTACCCATAACACAAGCTCTTGCAACTTGGGACTAGATGGCGTTGTGTGTTAGACGTCCGAAATATTTAATTTTTATTTTATTTAAATAAATAAACGACAACGTAATACAAGGTTATGAATAAAATAACATAAAAGTGTGGATAATTGTGCCATCAGAGACATTTACCACATAGTAGTAAGACAACATAAATAAGCTTTATTCTTTTGAGAACACCCAGCGCTGTAGAAAGCGATAACATCCACGCCATCCTTGCAGTTCTAAGTCGTACAAAGTACGCAAATGTTTTTTTCACTGCACGGTCGGCCTAGTAGTATAAGCGGTCGTCACGCCGCTTTCTACTGCGCCAAGTGTTATGGGTTCAATTTCTACATGGGACAACTCTTTGTGTGATCCATACATTGTTGTTCTGAGTCTGAATGACCTTTGTGTTCGTTTGTTTCGTTCGTTTATGTTTGTAAAGTCCTCCGCGATACAGGATGTTTATTCCCAATGTTTTCAAAAAACAAAAGAAGAAACAAATGCCTCAACTACCAAATCTTTCGTAAGCACGTGAGCACATATTTATTCCTGTAAACATATTTTATGTGCTGTGATTATTGTGCTTTTGCAACAGCAACCGCGGGTAACGCTTGGAGCAGAAGTTAGGCTAAAAAGAGTGGCCTAGGTTACTCCTTATATCATCAGCTACGTCCTAATGTAAGTATTGTCAGAATCAGTATTGCCGTTCCGAAGATACGCCGGCACAAACATACAGACAGACAAAAATTTTATTAATTATTTTTTTCATGTAATTACCGCATATGACACGCATTTAGTGCACCAGCTGAAAATTTGAAATTACAAACAGACACCTCAATTTTATTTATATGTAAACATAAAACACGAAATTTAAACTCACATACCGTATCATAAAGTGATACTTGAGCAGAACATACGATCTGTGTGGCAATAATAATGATTTCCGCTTTCGCTATCAAGAGCGTCATCGTAACCTGCCATTCCTACAAATCTAAATTAACGCTTAGTTTCGGAGCTAACTAATTAGCTTTACTGCCTGTAACTTCGTCCCTTCGTCGGTAACGACTGTTGTAATTTAATTTTTGCCATGATAGCTACGGCGTAAATCGTTTACCGTCTCTCGGCGCTGATAAAAAAGTTTCAGTTGTAATTTACAGTAAGTCAATATTTGGAGGACGTGCACGAAATATGTTTGTAAATTATTTTGATTTTAGTAGAAATTAGACCCATGTATTATATAAATACTTAGGCACTTGTTTACAGGTTGCGGCAATATAATTATTTTGACACATATGAACGAGCATGCTAATAAAAATTCTTATATTAATGAAACCGATTTGGAGAAAGTTTTCGAGATATAACTGTCCTTAGTACATATTTATATATATGTACATATATCTCAGGAAGTCGTATATGTCACAGAACAGACAATAGCTGGAGTAAGCGTGTTTTAGAATGGAGACCGCGTCTTGGCAAACGTAGTGTGGGACGCCCTCTGACCAGATGACGGGACGACTTACGTAGGAGGGCTGGCAGCGACTGGATGCAAAAAGCAACAGACCAGGCTCTGTGGTGGTGGGAGAGGTTATGTTCAGCAGTGAACTGTAACGGGCTGATGATGATAATGATATCTGACATTTTATATATTCTCATATCTGTAATATTTTGGATAAATAGTTTCTATCTGTATCTGTATCTAGACACTAACCAAATACGGAGCGACTCACATCCCACGATTGCTGCAGAATTTTTATTAGTGAAGCGTTGCCTAATAAAAATTCTAAAATAAAAAACAGGCCTAGATGCTTAATGATTGTAGAAAATATTAATGTTTATTTCTTTAAAATAATCATTCATCTCTAAAACTAATCAGTGAAATGCTGACCTCGACCAATCAGTTAAAAAATTGAAAAAGAGACGTAGCTGTACAATATGTACACCTATAAAATACAATATATTACGAAATATTTAATGTGTCATTTAATTTAAAGTATACACTTAATGTTCATCTATATAAAATACGGAGAGAAGAGGAAGTAAATTAATAAACATGTAATATCTAATCAAGAAAAATCTCTTAAGAGAAATTGCCCGGAACGTATTTACTCAAAGACGAACCAATGACGTCCCTCATTCATTGACATGCGTGACAATAAGGGATAAGACAAATTAGTGTTGGGGAGGAGAGGTCCGTAATGGATGGTAAAGGCGCCATTCTCATGCAGGTTGCGACGCCAAAGCTCCCTGTTAATTTTCCACGTTCCTTTAATGGTAAAGTAACACACAAAGTTTCCCGCTTGAATCAAAGACGACAACACTGATTGGGCCGAAGCAGCCAAGCGCATTACATTCTAAGCATTGGTATGCCTTTGTCTTGTTGATTAAATGAAAATAATTAAGGCCGGTTCTTTGGTTTTATTTAGTCCAAAGGCGTACGTCGTCACAAACTCGATTTGGTAATCATAGTATTTAATTTATTGGTTTCTAATTTCACCTTGGGTTTAAACAATTGACGTAAGCTTGACGTAAATAACATTAAAAATCTCAATGCTCCATCTTCAAATTATATATTTGAACACATATAGCATATATTTCTGAAACAGTAATCCTTAAGGAAAATTCTGTATAAACGGTGTAACCATTTCTTATCGGTGTGGTAGGTCTGAGAGGCTAGCTTATTTGCCCTTTTTTTTAAATGTCTCTATGCCTCTGTGCCTGATGGAAAGCATAAGCAAAATATAAGAGTAGTGTTCACCATACTCATTGCGAATGCAGACAATGCAGCATGGTGACCCACACCATGGCGGCCTAATGATGCTTCTGCATCAATGGACCTCCGGTCTTGTACTCACCAACTAAATACGACAAAACGAACGCTGTAATTTTACAGTCATTTTTTGTATGAGGGTAGTACAGTATCCCGATCGAGCCGGCTCGTTCGGGCTGAAATCAACATGGCTGTTATACATAAGTATAACAGCCTTAAATTCACTACCACACGGTATACTTTAAAGCACTAATTAGAAGTTGTATAATACTTTCTGCCATCGCGGCTAGGTTTAGTACTAGCGTAATGGCACATGTAAGTGTCAGTCACTAAACTTAGATTCGCCTTTTACCATATTTTATCGTGGGAGAGTCATGTTTCAGCATGAATGAGCTGGCCCGACCGGAGTGATACCACGGCCTCATAGAAAACCGGTGTGAAACAGCACTTACGCTGTGTTTCACCCAGTGAGTGAGGACACCGTAGGGTCATAACCCAACACCTCCCCCCATCCCCCAAAGGCTGGCAATGCACTTGTGACGCCTCTGGTGTTGCGGGTGTCCATGAGCGGCGGTAATCGCTTACCATCCAGCGATACGTCTGCTCGTTTGCCCAATATTCTATAAAAAAAAAACTATATGGGTGAGTATCTTCTTGATGACCTATTTTTAATCTATTACTAGATAATGAATGATTCATTTTTGCATAGCTATAGCATAGCTATAGATATTCTTGATTTAAAAAGTGCTCAAAGCCGACTATTTTATTAAGATTGTGACATATCAACATATAATTCCCAATCCCATTAAAAAAAAATTAAAAATATGTTTAGGTTGTGGTTATAAACATTTTAAAGTATTATACACTATCTGCGATCCGTGGTGTTACCTGTGGTAGTTGTTGTACAGGTATGCGTAACTAGTTTCTAAAATAAAATTACTAAACCTAAGTTACTCAAACTATAAAACTAATGTATATGGTTGCGTAACTTCTTTTTTGGGCACCCAAGACACCAAGCACCAATCTATTATTTTGTAAAAAGTGATAAATATTATACGATCGAACTGAGTAAACACATAAATATGTACGTCAAAGAGTACAAAAAAAAATCTTCAAATAAATATTCTGATAAGTGGTCTAGACGTCACATCACTTCAACAAATAGCATTTCTTTGAAAATGTATTATTGAGTTTAATATGAAGGTATTTTTGGCCTCTCTGAAATAACTCTAATAAATGTTGTAACTAAATATTGAAAAGCTGGCCTCTAAAATTAATAAGTAAAACCATCATAATCTTACTTTTTGACTTTTGACATTGATTGCTTTTTACTAAATGCATATGAAAGACTTATTATATGCTTATACGGTACTAACATAAAAAAAAGTTTTTTTTGGTCAGTCTGTTCGACCGTTTCAAACCTAACAACTGTGGCTGTTGTTTTTGCAATGGAAGCTGTTCTTGGGCCCTAGGTCAGACCTTAGTCGATATATACTCATATACTCATCCACCTGGTGTATACAGCAGAAAATCAATCACGTTAGAGTTATAAGATACAATAAGAACTAAACTAATGCGCACAATCTAGTCTAGAGTAACCTATAACTTTCAGTGCTTTTTTATCTGCCCTCCAACACGGTGTCAGCGAGTCTTCACTTTGTCTTTTATCATAATGGTCTATTTTAACAAAGGTATTTCACAAGACCCCGCATGACAATATTAACACTACAATATAGGGGATTAATGTACAAATAATTTGAAGAATTGGTTAGTTTATCACGATAAGTCAATCGTTCGCTAGGGGAAATCAACTGGCCAACGTGCGATATAATTCCAGCTCGTGTTGTTGCCCTACTTGGCCCATAATTCTCCAACAAAACGGAGCTATTTATGATGAAAAGGCGTCCCACGCTCCAACAGTCTCATCAACCAAATTTTCCAATAAATCTGGCAAAAATAACCAAAAAACCGGCGCGCGCTCTGTATTAATTTTTCAAGAGAGATTTGACATAAAGTGAAATGACATAAAGCGAAATGATAGTTCCATTTCCTGCCATATATAAAAAAGATAGTTACTCGATTGTACGAGTCTGTACGAAACACAGTCTGTTTGTTCCAGGTAAGCTCCCCCGCGACGTTACCTGTATGGGTACAACAAAAAACGCGGGTAACAGGGAAACGTATTGACATTGAAAACGTATAAAAACTATATTGCGATCAACTATTTGTATCTTTTTTATATAAATTCTCGTATATACCGCTTTTTAATGTAGCCATCTTTATATAAATAATCCGGTATATAAATTAGTCAAAACGCTATAAAAAGCCACAAATCTCTGTAAGCTATAGTTGATTAATCGTAGCGTCACTCGAACTTCGTTAAATATTGTTAAAGTTACCTTGACCACATGTATTCTCATTGAAGATTAATTAGCTTGAAAAGCACAACTATTACCAAGCTCCGAAACAATTACATTAAAAGCACCATAAAGTACACCCGTACCTATATAAATGAATAAGAACCCGGTTGACGTGCTAATAAGTAGTTATGGCCTCGAGCTTAGAATGTACTATACAAGGGATGATAATTTTACCATGTGTCAATAAAGTGTCGTGTTGGCTAATTTCGACCTTCTTACGACTCGACATACCACTTTCTTGAGTTAAAAAAAATGATTGATATTTTTGCCATCATAACTTTTCTTAGAAAGGAGGTTTTAGCCCACTATACCAAGGTGATCAGACGGGTTAGTATAGAATGTGTGTCAAGTTTTTTTTTTCAGTGCTGTTGTTTTGCTAATTACGATAACCACGTAATAAATCACCGTGGGAGAGCTACGCTTCGGCATGAATGGACCGGTTCACCATAACATACCATGGTCTCACAGAAAACCGGTGTGAAACAGCACTTGCGCACTTTCAGCGAGTGAGTGAGGATACCGGAGGCCATGTACCCCAATCCCTCCCCACCTTCCCATCCCCTATCCCCTTCCCCATCCCCTCCCCATCCTATTCCCCCCATCCCCCAAAGATTGGCAACGCACTTGTTACGCTTCTGGTGTTGCGGGTGTCCATGGGCGGCGGTAATCGCTTACCATCAGATGATACGTCCGCTCGTTTACCCAATATTCTATAAAAAAAACTATATGGGTGGTGAGTATCTTCTTGATGACCTATTTTTAATCTATTACTAGATAATGAATCATTCATTTTTGCATAGTAGTACAGTCATTTGGTCCTTTTTCCTTCACTTCAATAACTTCACTTTCTTGCGGTATATCACCACAAATAAAGCAGTTTACTTTATTAGAAGCCATGGCTCTGTAAATGCAAACGACACTGTTAAATGATAAACGTATACTGATGACTCAGACTAAATATATCTATTGAGCTCAGCTGGGGCCAGATGTTTCTTAGAAGGGAAAGAAGGGGCCTGACACAGAAGGGACGCATTCCTTTATACCTGCGGAGACATAACAGACTAGCTAGACATGGTAGACTAGTAGTTAGCTAGGTTTTCATTCTATGGAACAATATTTAACCTTCGTATAATTTTTATAATTTACAAATCACAATATAAACAGTTTAAAGTAAATATTACACGTTGGTGTGGATGTATAATGGTTTACGGCGCTCCTACGCCGAAACTATTGATTTTAGGAAAGAAAAGGTTAAGACATAAATTGTAGGAAATGTTCTCTGCTTTTATTTTGAATAAATGTTTTTCCTGTAAAATGCGCCAGAAAGGAGTTATTATCAAAAAACTGCTTTTAGGCGCCATTTTTTCAATATGGCGGCGCGAGCAGCAGCCATACGAGGTGGCAAAGTTGAAATTTGGCAAGAGCATACCAAAATCTATAAAATTGCCAAATTTCAAAACTCCCGGAAAACTTTCCAGGTAAAAATACTAAATGACTGTACTATAGCTATAGCATAGCTATAGATATTCTTTATTTAAAAAGTGCTCAAAGCCGACTATTTTATTAAGATTGTGACATGTCAACATATAATACACGAACACACTTACACCGAACCCATAAGCATTCTCATATAATGTGGATCAATATTCTTATTATTCGACACGCAATAAATTAACTAATCTATCATCAATGAAACTTGCTATTGGCATTAGATTTTCCGCATTGATATTGTAATTATGAGCACGGAATAATATTAGTACGATAATATCATCCTATTCGGTGTCTATCATAGATAGAATTATATAAATAATCGCAGGACATGTCATAACATATAGAAGCAGTAGTATATTTCTGAATAGACAAAAATGAAACATTTCAAATTTTATTTAAAAAAAATGGATTATATACAATTGTAGCGAGTCATGCGATATTTCTCTGTAATAAAAGACTTTCAGAATAAAAATACATGTGCCTATCAGAAATATTAAGTTATAAATCAGTTTAAAATACATTTATTAAAAATTAAAAAACTTATAGTAATGTGTAAAACTTTTTAAAACAAATAAAAGAATAAGAAATCTTATTTTTTTATTTGTTTTAGAAAGTTTAGGTTTTAAAAGCTACATATTAATATCGACTTTACTTACTTTCAACTTAAAAGTCGATTTAGTTACAATCAAAGTTCTATTAATAGTCAGTAGCTGTCTAACAAAATTCTAAGCTTAGGTATATTATTTTCATGCAATAAAAAACTTTGTAGAAGAAGGTAACTTTCCAAACAAGTAAAAATTTCTTTGGTTATTGATCTGTTCTTACACGACATTCAATATATCTGACGTACAACACTTGCCTTTCTGAAATTCATGAAATACAAGGAAATTTGATTTGAATGGCCCGTTATCCGCCTACAAAGCGTAAAGATTTATGAATAATAAACTAGACTGCAGCCCTTCGACGCCTCCCGTAGAATTTATTTCACTGCTTAAGTCCGGTCGAAGCTCGACTATCAAACAAAACGACTGCCAGATTGCCTTTATAAACAAATTCAGTGAGCTGTATTAATTTTCGAAAGACTCGCAAACTGTCCCTGTTATTCGTATTTAGGCAACCGAATCCGGCAAGTCTCATCTATGTAAAACAAGCCCAATGTACCATATTTACATTGAAAGTTTGGAACTGACGAAGTTTCGACTCGGTATAAAATACAAACTGGGACTGGAATAATGTAAAACCGATCGTTAAAGGCAAAACTTTGAAATGACACGCACACGTGTTTGATTGTAAATTTAACAATAGTTTTGAATGCTAGAATCAATTTACTGAATAATTTCGTATGATTGAAATTAAAAGATTTACTTTTGTTAATCAACGCTCGGTTATTACATAATAGTGCTTATTTGGGTTTAATTTAAGTACAGGACCTGTTGTTGTGGAGAACCTTGCAAATAGAAATTACAATTAGAAATAAGGAACTAAAATGGGATATAATTCCTGAATCATTTTGTGTAATGTTTATGGTGATGACATAGTGAAAAATATTTCGTCACAAATATCGTTCATTTTATGGTAGAAACTATAAATATGTGTCAGCTGCAAGATATAATATATAAATAATATACAGATATTAAATAAAAATATTTCTGTCATAAAATAATAATTTCTAAAAGATATAATTACAAACTAATGACATAAATGTATAGATTAACGTTTTCTCATGTTTAATTTACTTATTCCATTTTATATGTAGGTACATGTACACTTACATTACACTAACTGATTAGTACTTTGAAGGTTTATTCAAGTACATCATTCAAATCATTATCTTCTTAATTAGTAATTATGTATAAAAGAAGTTTCTACAGATACGATGGCAGATAGAAGTATCTAGAAGCAACAAATCAGCGAGGTCGATGATCTACACAAAATGACTGTATAAAGTTGAGTTATCTGAGCTCTTATTTGATCTGTAGCACTTTTTTCCTAACTAATTTGTTTACTTATTTTTAAAACAAGTTAAAATTGTGTCAAAAGGAAGAAAAGTATCCGCGTTAAAATATATAAATAGCCATAATAGTTATTATTCGGAAAGTCCTTTTTAACCTAGAAAAAGTTGGTTAAATGGCATAATATATGTTAACTACATTCATTGCATTTCGTTTAATTCAGTAGTAAAATGGTCTCCCGCTACGGTTATAGCATTCATTCTTATGTCGAACGAAGTATTTGGCAATAATACGGATTTCAATTTCAGATAACGCTAGAAATACTTGTAATTGTGTATAAAGTGGATGTGTAGGACAATGTTTGGCAGAGGTACTATACCGTAAGATTTCAATTCCTGAGCTTTTCCAAACTCCTTAAATAAATAGATACAGAACATTGAACGAGATGAAAAAACTTCATAATGAAACTTTTACTTAGAGGAAGTTCGCAGTTACTTATATTATGTGAGCAACCATTACATCAGTTTATCATACTAATAAAAAGTTTTTCTTAGGAGTTGTATTTGATAGGGTTGTAACAAATATCCAACTAATAAGTTCGTTTATGGTAGGGCTAATAAGAACCAAGGAGCGACAACGGTTGGGAAAATAAGGATTTTTCTATGGATTTCTCTACATATGGTTGATGAAGTACTTAATCAACAAACTACTAGTGACAATAGACATTTTGGATAACTACTACACAACGCCATTTAGTTTCCAACCAAGCAGAGTTTCTATTATATTATTATTAAAGCTAAATTGGTAATATTAAATACTTTTTTTATATAAACACATATTGAAACACCCATATTCTGGAAAATATATTGCCAGAACACTTGATCGGATCCGGGATTCAAACCCGAGATCTCAGCACAGTAGTCGCATACGCTATTAATGCGCCACTGAGCCATTATGGCATTATCAAAGTAACCTTTGATGATGGCCTTGTGGCGACGGAGTGGGACGCACTCTGGCTAGATGGCGCATGGCGGGACAACTTGTGTAAGAGTGCTGGCAGCGACTGGATGCAGAAAGCAATAGACCGGGCTCCGAGATGTTCTTTAGAGGAGGCCTGTGTCCAGCAGTTGACTGCAACGGGCAGATGACGATAAAACAAAAATACCAGAGATATTAAGCCATAACACGATAACCCTCTAGGAATAGTGTTGTGTTACACAGACAGTCGGTATCGCAAAGTTACAATATTTTTTACACAAGAAGATATACGCTTTTCTAGGCAATCTGTTAGCTGTTATACCAAAGTCATATATATGCCTCCCAAAAATATTACATCTAAAAATGATTATAATAGTTACTTAAGAAAAATACCTGTAGTTTTATCAGACGGGGGATTATAGGTAGTAGTTCCTTCGCCGTAAGTGTTGTTAGCGTGCACAGTAAACTACCGGTTTTGCGCTGCCGATCTAGTATACGTAGTATGTACTGTGACAATTTGTAATTGGTTATTAAAAAAATAGGTTGCCTGTAAAGTCAGTTTACTGACGATACTTTAACGTGAAAACGTCATAATAAAACATTGATAAAATAATTACATACTTTTATGAATAAAATTGAATCATTTGCGCAAGAGTACGATGAGCATAACGGGATAATGAGTCATGCTTTTTCGTGCGTGCAGCCGGCGTTCATCGATTTATTAAACATTGTCACCACAAAAGTTTTTTGTTAAAATGGTATAGTTAAATTTAGTATGAACATGTAATAATGATACGACCTTCAAACCTTCTAGAAAAGAGAAGAACTACTTCTTAAAAGGCCGACTACGTTGTGACGCTTCTGGTGTTTTAAGCGTCCATGGTCGCCCTCTATTCCAAAAAATTAAATAATAGTTGCTATGCTTAAACAGGCCAACTTCGTTGTTATAAAATTATAGCTTAAGGATACAATATTTCTTAGTATTATCAATTGTAGTGAGTAGATTTGGTTGATATAACTTTTATAGGTTCGGTCATAGCTACTAAGACTATAAGTAGTAAGATGATGTTAATGAACGATACAACATTATATTAACTTTAAATGGAACTCTGTTTTTAAGAATAATAATGTATGTCAGTAACAGCTGCAGTTTAGTTCCATCCAATTTAAACGACTATCTATTACTAGACCAAGGTAAGTTAGTGACGATGCTATTTCTGTGGGTGAACGAATTACACGTATATTTTCTGTATTTATGCAAGGAACAAGAAACGTTGCCTTAATGAATAACAATTTAGTTTTGTTCGAATTTATTGCCAGTCCAACATCATGTAACCATGTGAGATTTGTTTTAATAATTCAGTACTTGGATGACCAAATTTTGCTCGGTATTTTATTTTTGGTAATTGATCTAAAAATCAATCCTTGCTTGATTGATTTATCATCCCGGAGCCTCTGCATACTAAATTTCCAAATTTCCTGAAAATGGTTGGAGACTTATCCGAGATTCAGATTATTTATATATAAACAAGAATTTCTCATTTGTAAGTATTAGATTTCAATAAGTTCCACCAAGTTCTGACAATCAATTGTGTAAATTAATTAACACAATTTAACTAAATTAATTAAGTAACATAACACTAAAGTAACTAAAGAAGTACTATGATTAAGAAATGACTGTCGTTGAAATCTAAACGGACGATTAAAACTTTTGAAACAAGTGAATTTTTGGCAATCCAAAACAAAACTATAAAGCTCTTATGGTGGATAAGTGATTAGATTAGGTATAGAACTGATCGAACGAATAAGAAGTAATGTTATCAGCCCCTTTGTCCACGCCACTTAGCACTTAGCTGGCTTCGATTCTGAATGAGTTTCATCTATCTCCATTTTGCGGTCTCCTTATTGCACATTTGCAGTTCTACGGGATTAACTTTAAATTAAACTTCATTGAAATTTAGCAATAAGGTTTGATTAAATTTTCATTACTATATAAACGTTTACAAGTACCATAATCTAGATAGAGGTTTTTTCACAATGTTTTTTTTAGAAAGTTGTAAATTCTTCAACCATATTAGAAATCAAATACTAAAGAGTTGAATATTTCAATATATGTAACGATAAACAATGGAAGAAATCAACTCCACATTACATACAATGATCAACCACAATAATAGCACGTACAATTTTACTCAAAATATCCTAGTTCTGAACTAAAATATTTAAAATGTATAGTCACTGATTAGTTCTTGTTATTAAGCTCTTCCAACGCATTATTATCTCTCAAAACTGTAGCATATAGTATATAGTCAAAAGTGCTGTGCATTAGTCAGTATGAAATAATGTTAGTTGCATAAACCTGATATTATTAATGTTCACAATATCGCGGCGCACACTCAGCACTGTCTCATATTACTGCCGGATATTGTTGCCAAATTTTACATTTTATTCGTGTACAGTTAATGTCTAAGTGCATCGCTTGGAAATTAATGTCCGTTATAGTTCTTACTATGTTGTTTTAATCTGTTATTACTTTAAATATAAACACTTGATACAATCCATTGCATAAATTTAATTATCATTTATGTTATGCGTGATCACAATGATTATGAAATAATTCAATACTAAGCATGGTCATTATTCTTTATTTGCTTTCTATAAATAGTGTTAGCATAGCATCCATCCGCTTGATAAAAGAAATATGTAAATTAAACGGCCATAAAGAAGTTATTACAAGAATAAATAATAAATAAAATATATTTAAGAATTTAATACACTCAGATATACATGACCTATCTTGAGACGAATTGTAATCAAAGTCTACGGATAGTTTAAACACTAAAATACCTAGTCATTTAACAGTGTGTAGAAACTTTTTCAATTTTCGCAAGTTCTGGAATCTCCAGGTATTCCCGTGATCCTCAGTAATCGAAATCATACATTCGATACTGTAAGTATACTATAACTTTAAAAACTTCTTTCTGCAAATGTTCACCTGGGTGAATATACGTACGATAAGTATACGTCATAATATTTTGTATAACATACTAGCTGATCTCCACAACCTAGTCTATGTCTCCTATTACCTGTAGCGTGATTTTATAAAACGTGAACAAATTTAATAAAAATAAAAATGGATATAGTGTGCCAACCTCAAACAATAAACAAATGCTGTCGAGGACTTTTTATAGATCTTTTAAAAGTGAACTATTTTTTCGTACATTGTTTTTGTGCAACTTGAAACGTTTACATAAGATATAATTTTCCCCTATTTTTACAACATATTTCATTAATACTCCACTCAATTCTCTTTCTTTAGTATCACCCTCATTTATTTAACTCTAAAATTTAAATAATAAATTACTGTAAAATAATAAATTGTTGTAACATAAAACACCAAAAAAGTTGCGAGCCTCACTAGGGTTCGTTTATCTCGGATGTCTATTCTTATTGTTCTTTTTGAACAGATATTCACATTTTTGCCCAATATCTATATTTACCAATAATACATCGATACGCAATAAGTAGTCTTTAAAACCTTAAATAAAAAGCACTAAACAAAAATGTTAAATTTGAATTTGTGTCTGAAACTTTCAACTTCAAACAAATGTTCACTAGTTTTAAATGAAAGCCTAGTTAATGACATGAAATATTGCAGAGTTATTGCATAATATCGAACCGAACTATGAGTAACATAGTAACATTTTGTTCATGTGGAACTAGTGAACGAACAAAGAGCGAATGATACGGCGCCGGTTTCACAGGAAACATGCCGCCACTTCACAGTAAAAGCTGAACACGACGTGCACATTGATAAAGACTCTTGCGCTGTATTAGGAATTTCTTACAATAGCTTAACTGTTTGTTATTCTAGAATGTATTATAGAGAAGTTTGATTTTCTATTGTTTTAATATTGTTGTTTAATTCCATAGATTTAGATTATCTATCACATGGATGAACTTAAATTCCGTTCAAACCACCAATCCAGTTTTGGGAGACAAAGATAGCAATTTTTGATACTATTTATTATATAGGGTTTCCTATTTTACATCCAATATCATTTGTAGAAAGTAGCTGGGAGTAGACTAGATGGACACGGACTGGCCCAAGACCGGGATAGCTAGCTCTCCTTTGAGAGATAACTAAAGCCTTCGTTTAACAGTAAAGAGTAAAACTAAAAGGTCGATGTGATCATTTGTAAAAGTTAATCTTTCTTCAAATGAATTCAAGTTTACAAACAAACAATATTTTTTTTACTAAAAATCATAACAATTAATTTCATTAAATAAATATATATTTCTAACTAAAACTACTATACAAATAGCTGGTGCCTTTGCCTTTATATACAAGAACCTTCGTCATTATCTATGCTAATTAAATCATTACAATTTAAGAAGTGGTACTATTATAAAAATATTTTTTATTTTATTCCCTTTCTTTGTAGGCTTGATATTCTCAATCAGCCCACGTTTTCCAATGCTATACCTATTCGTTTTTTTGTCAGACAGGAGAATATTTGGTCAATATACAGTCCCAGAAACTTTGTCCGAAAGTTACCGCGTGGTCAGATTGTTGTGTGTTCAACTTTCTATTAATTCCGGTACTATTTATTTATATACCGAATTAGTTTAGATTTTAAATTTACTGATCTTTAACTTTTACATACTCACTACAATTAAGAGTGTTGCTTCATAATGAAATACTTTGATTTTTAATGTCACTAAAAAATCATTTTGAATTTTTAGTAGATATTAAATAGAATTCCTGTCTTCTAGTAAACGAAAGGTGTTAATAGAATTTGATTGTTGATTTATTTCATTTGTTCAACGTTAGTGGAATATATTGCTAGATTTTACAACATGGATCTTTTTTCAACAATCAGTGAGCTGTGAACGTGAATTAAATTAAGAAAAAGATCATATAAAAGTTCTTATCATAATAAATGGACATAAAAATAAATCCATCACAGGTTTTCACTAACAAATAATGAAAAAATATTGTCAAATAAAAGCATTGGTTGAAAACGTGTGCTATCCCATCTCATTTTATTCACAAACATATTTGTTCTCCATATATTTCTTTCACTTTTTATTCAGGTACACGAATAACCTTTCACATTTTCTTCAGAATAGTTTTTTGCGAACGTTCTTAATCCCCACAAATCGAGTTTCTATACTGTAACTCTGAAAATCGTTGTTTTTGGTTTAAGACTTTTTTTATTATTGACTGCCAAGTTAATCAAATAATTTAATACCTTTAATAAAATAGTTTAAGCCCTTAGTATTTTATTAAAGCCATCCCGATATCATAAACTAACTGACCCACGCAATCTAATCTGCGTCTACTATTTTTTCTTTTCTTTAGAACTTTTAAAGGGAAATAATATTTTTAAAGATTCTTTTTGGTGTAACTTTAACTGTTAACGTAGCGCACGCAATGGTAGCTTTCGAAAAGACAAATTTTTCACCGTTTTTGCAACATTTGTATTGATACTCCGCACCTTTTGGTCGTAGTGCTCCGCACATTTTAATTTGCTAGCGCCTCGCCTAGTAGATTTCATAGATGTCATTATGATTATTAAATAATATACATGATTTTTACTTATTTGATTTTATTTACTTGATTTATATTTCCTGTTCCCCTGATGCAGTAATTGGATTGTGAAGTAATATGCGGGTCAGAGAACTTTAGAATAAAATCTTGGATCTAAATTTTAAGGTTTTCCACTATATCATAATCTAGACAATCTGGATTAAATGTAAAATTATGGTTCCTTTCATATTATTTTAGTTAGTACCTAAGTAAAATATTTTATGTATAATATTTAAATGTCACGATTATGTGATGGTATATATAGATAACAAAGACTAATTTATTACACGCTCAAGTCTCTCAAGTCAAATCTCTGTACTGGCTCTTAACGCAAAAAGAAAATGTGTACAATTTTAGTTAAAGGCAAATAAATTATGTGAACCTAACTCGCGTGTGTTTTAAAAATGAGTCTATAAAGAATTTTACAAACCTCATGAAATTCCTTTATAAACATTAAGAACAAATAATTTCTTGACTTGTGTCTTAAACTGTCAGTTATACAATATGTCCCTTGAGATAATAACAGTTCTACCCACGACGGCGTAGAGGCTCTTTAAGAATATTCACAATGCTTTGTGACTCTCGAGGTTTAGATTTTTACTTACAGTTATATGTCATGCTTTAGGTATAAATAAAAATATATATTGAAAGAAACCAATTGTCTATATTAAAACATTCAGCAGGTTTGTGCATGCTTTAAAAACTCAAGAAGTTTAACGCCAATTGAGCTCAATTTTTTATATTGATGTACAACCTGCTTCAAAGATTGTTTTTCTATAGTTAAAATAAATTTTATTCATCATTTCTGGTTCATGTAATCACAATGTGCAACAGCGAAGCATGGCAAAGTTCAGTCAGTATTTAACCGACTTAATTTATACATCGCAATGACAATTATGAGAGAACCACGCTTCGGCATGCATATCGCTCCAGCTCTACCGGAGTGATACCACGGCCTCACAGAAAAATGTGAAACAGCGCCTGCGATGTGTTTCACCGAGTGAGTGAGAATACCAGGGGCCCGTTTTTTTTTTTTTAACTTGTGGAAACCCCCTCGGGCCGTCACCCCACCGGGGTTTGCGGCGGGGTGGTGTGTCGGAATCGAACCGACTAAAACCACACGGTGTGCCAACTCTGCGCCTGAGAAGGGAATAGAATAGAATAGAATAGAATAGAATATACTTTATTGTACACCAATTACAAATTACTTAACTTAAAATTCAAGAGGATGTGTACAATGGGCGGCCTTATTGCCAAAAGCAATCTCTTCCAGGCAACCTTTGGATGGACATATTTACCGGAGAAAGAAATGAACGTAATAAAGGGTAGTGTAGGTGTTTTAAAGTTATGGTGATGTTTAATAATAACATATAAACATAAACATACACATATACATACACACACATGCACATATATATATACAAAATCCAAATATATACAATATATATATATATATATATCAATATATAAAAGCATTCAGTCATGTACAGCCACTGAGAGTAAAGGTACTTATGAATCTAGGTAGTGAATTTTAACCATATTCTTAAATGCCGTTAGTGTTTGTGCACGTCTAATAGATATGGGTAAAGAGTTCCATAATCTGACAGCCTGCACCGTGAAAGATTTGTCATAGAATATAGTAGCGTGGCTAGGTACCATTAACTCCAAGGATTCCGACGACCTTAAGGATCTCAGATGTGTGTCACCGAGGAATACAAAACGTTCCTTTAAGTAAGGTGGAGTAAAGGGATTAAATAAAATACTATAAAGTATAGAAAGTATATGAGAATTCCGTCGAAGTCGAATTGGGAGCCACTTGAGCAATTTGCGAAATTCAGACACATGATCATATTTGCGTAAACCAAATATAAATCTAATACAGAAATTTTGAAGGCGCTCAAGTTTATCAAGTTGCTCCTCAGTGATATCGAGATAACTGACATCAGCGTAATCGAGTATAGGAAGGAGCAGGGATTCAGCTAGCGCAATTTTAGTAGCTATGGGTAGAAAGTTGCGAAGTCTTCGCAGTGAACCCGCCGATGCAAACACTTTTCTACTAACTTCACATAATTGGGGGCCCCAAGATAACGTACTATCGATCAGAATTCCTAGGTTCTTGACGCACGTACTGATGGGGAGTACAACGTCATTAAATTTAATGTCTGGTAAATCAGACCAGTCGATCTTCGAGTGCATTCTGGAACTGCCCACAACAACAACTTTAGTTTTAGCTGGATTAACAATAAGACCATACTGGTTGCTCCATTGACACACCCGCGCCAAATCCGAGTTCATATTTGCAAAGGCTTCCGACAGTTTACTCAATGGTGCTTGCGTATAGATTTGAAGATCATCTGCGTAAAGGTGGTAGGATGAAAGTAATGTTTCGGAAATAGAATTTATAAAAATTGTGAAGAGTAAAGGAGATAAAACGCCACCCTGCGGTACTCCAGCAGACGTATTACACCACGAAGAAAATGATTCCTCAATGCGCACACGCTGCCTTCGCCCTAACAGGTAACTACGAAACCAATCAACCACCGTTGGAGATATGTTAATAGAGTGTAAAATGCCCAGCAAGATGTCGAAGTCCACTGCATTAAACGCATTGCTGAAGTCCAGCAGGGAGAGTATAGTGAGTTTTCCGTGCTCCATACCCAGCCTGATGTCGTCAGTGATATTGACCAGCGCGCTCACCGTGCTGTGGCCTGTACGGAAACCCGATTGATAAGGATTGAGGAGCTGGTTCTTCATTAGGTAAGAAGTTAGTTGCGAGTGCACGAGGCGTTCTAAGACTTTTGACATAAAGGAGAGTATGGAAATAGGACGATAGTCGGAGAAGGATGAAGGATTGGATTTTTTGGGTAAAGGGATAATTTGTGCTTCTTTCCAAGTATCGGGAAAAACACTATTAGCGAGGGAGTGATCTAAAATGTGACATAAAATGGGAAGGATTTCATCAACAATAGGCTGGATCATGTTACGACTAATGCAGTCGCTTCCAACAGCATTGGAAGTTATGGACATTATACACTTCTTAACATCACAAGCAGTAATTTGATGAAAAAAGAACGGGGAAAAGTCAGGAGTTGGACGTGATGAAAGATATTGTAACATATTATTTTTACAGGTTTGACTGTAATTAGACGAAGAAGAGAAATGTAAATTAAATGAATCTATGTTTTTTGTTTTAGGAATCATATTTATTTGTGATTTTCCAACTCCTAGTGTTCTGAGAAATTTCCATACTTTGGATGGGTCTCCGTTCTCGACCGAATTGTGAATGTGTTGGCGTTGCGCTTTTCTACAAGCCTTACTGCAGAGATTTCGTATGGCTATATATCTATCCCTATTGTTCGTCGTTGGGCGAGTTTTGAATCTGCTCTTGGCTATGGACTTTCTTGTTATCAGGGTCCTTATTTCAGCAGTAAGCCAAGGTGCAGGTAGATGCTTAATTTTAATAAAACGGACAGGAGCATGTACATCATAAAGACAAGTCAGCTTACTATTTAATATATTAACTTTCTTATCAATGCAGTCTGTGGATAATAAAGAACTCCAATCGATCACACTGGCATCCTGGCGAAGTTTAATAAGATCCATGTTACCAAAATTACGCTGCTTTAGGACTTTGGGCTTAGGTTTGGGGGGACGTTGTTTGTACGAGAGAAATATCAAGTCATGGTATGAAAAGTCATCGGCTGAGCATTGACCATGCTTAGCGACTAAATGAGTCGAGGAAACAAGTATGAGATCAAGAAGAGTAGGAGTAGAATTAGGAAAATTATGTGTGGCATTTAAAGGCAAGATAGATAGGTTACATGACTCGATAGTACTGGTGAAGCAGGAAGAACGGGAGTCTGTTTTGAGTAAGCATGTATTAAAATCTCCCATTATGATAGCCTGACTGTAGGCAGGTGTAAAACGTTCCAACAGCCTCTCAAAAGAAGAAAAAAAGTTAATGCGAGAAGAGGGAGAATAATATACCCCTAGCAGGAGTTTATTATGAGATAACTCTATTTCTAAAAATAGATGTTCACCGGCATTTGGTGGAGGTGGCTGAGCTGACTGATCTACAACACAATACGAGATTGTTTCTCGCAGGTATATGGCAACCCCACCACCTGCACCCTTAGCACGATCATTTCTGATGAGATTATAGTTAGGTAGCGAGTAAGATGTTGAAGGGAGACATGGTTTAAGCCATGACTCGGAAACAAGAATGGCATGAATATTCTTACAGTCAAAGTTGGTCAGCATCTCTGGGAAATGGGCCGGAATACTCTGGGCGTTTATGTGGACTACATTGAAATTTTCAGGTACATCGGAAAACTGTAATTCCAAAGTTTCAGATAGTGACGGAATAGTAACAAAACTACAGTTAAGACTATCAGCTGACTTGAAACTGTCTGTGTCACTGTCAATATTTGTACTTGACATAATAAAATAATAATTATTATAAAGCAATAAATATATATAAATTAAAATATGATAAACAATAACAAATAAGAAAATAATATAAAATGTACGCGTAAGTATGTACCATCCGCCGGCTGCGTTGCTCATAAAACAGTAAAATAAATGTGAATTCATGCATGATAAACTTTACAATAGAAACATACAAAGTACATATGTATAAAGAATTAAAGCACAGAAAATAAAAGGAAAAGCATTTTACATTAATCCACTACCAGTCACCAATAGCAGTAAGAGGAAAAATAACTAATAATTACAGAGAAAAAGAAAGACATTAAAAACACGTAGACTAACAAAATTATAATATAAAAGAATAATAAAATATGTATATATATATATAATGAAGACACTATTATAAATTAAACGAAATTTTTCTAAAATAAAAATTACCGAATCGCATTTTTATACAAAGCATCTACAGGTTTGGACTTATGGTTTCTGAACGAAAGTTTGTGACGAGAGTAATGTCAAACTGACAGCCTTGACTACGTCATGGTATCGATTTAACAATTAAAATAAAGATGAAATATTTACTTCCTTGATGGACAGAAATAAAAAAAATAAATAAAAAAAATGCGGTATATCAAAAAATTACATAAATTAGGTGTCATGAGAGTAATTAGTTGGCAAGAACGTTATCGTTACCTATGATAACTGCGTATGATGACCGGAATATCACAATAAACAAAACTATAACTTGTGCAGGGATGTTATTTTCTGTTTGCTGCACGTCTTGATTTAGTGACTGGTTTCTCAGCCGGAACCTCCTTTGGTTTATCGGGAACAATACGATTAAGTTCACCTAAAGATCCCACGCGATGCCGGGTTCCATTTGCGTCCATGACATAGACATGGCCCTCCCGAGTCCAGCACTTGGAAACACCACACTTCTCCCGTGCTGACATGAATAGTTCATGTCTAGCACGAGTGACGAACTCGGATAGGGTTACACCGGTCCCTTTCAGCTTGGTTTTTGTAAACCAAATTTTATCTCGCATGGCCACAGACTGGAATTTTACTACTATCGGCCTAGGCTTATTTGTGCTTGCATCTCTCCCCAGTCTGTGGGATCGGCGGATATCCGCGGTTGAAAAATCAGTGATCTTTAATTTATCTTTAATAACACTCACCAGTGTTTGTGAAGTAGCCTCGGACTTGTCATCTGGAATGCCATGAACCAGCAGCATTTTTCTACGGCTACGCATCTCCATGTTGTCCACCTCCCGAGTTAAGAACTCAATTTGAGCTCGAAATGCAGAGACAGTGTCCATAACAAACATTTTGAATGCTGTGAAATCTGCCGCTATAGTGCTGATGTTTGGATAGATACCTGGGTTATTACTATTCTTCTGCAGCTCAATCTCAAAATTAGCCATCCTTTCTTCTATCCCAGACATGACCACAGAAAAAGATTCCTTAATGTTATCCATTCTTGAAGATTAGAAGTTTCTATGAAGTGTATAAATCACAGTTGTTGATATTTATGAGAGGAGATAACACACAGCCGGCAGCTGACTTATATGTACACAAATAAATACATATAGATGTCTCAAATTACAGTTTTACTATTTAATTTTATTTAAATATGAGAGATCACTTTAAATGTGTGTGCTAATGGGAACTGCAGTTATTAACACAACCGGACCCCTCCCAGCGCCTGCCCGCACTGAAGCGGGCACCATCTGCCAGTAAAATCTCAATTTAGGCGACGCACGGCACACGCGTGCGTCGCCTCCTCGCGGTTGGCCTGTATTGCGGATGGAGGGGAAAACCCATCCCATCCATCCGCGGCCACACTCAGGGCGGCATGAGGCGCTGATAGGCGCGCCTCCGCCGCCCGGTTCGCCGGCGTCGGATCGGGTCCAAGTGGATATCGTCTTCCCGGGCCTTCTCCGCCGCCTCCTTCTGCGAAATTATGTCTTCGCAGAAGGTCGCGACCGCGGAAAAACTGCTGTCGCTACCGGCCATGGATCTTATGACGGCCGGCAGCGACAGATCTCCTCCGATGACTGCAGTGAGGACCCGACGCTGCACCGCCCAGGCGGGGCAGATCTCCAGCGTGTGCTGGGCCGAGTCCTCACTGCAGTCGCAGTGGTGGCAGGCGGGACTCAATTCCCTCCTAGCGACCGAGTGCAGGTACTTCTCGAAGCAACCATGACCGGAAAGCACCTGCGTCAGCCGGAAGGAAAGGGTCCCGTGCTGCCGCCCTGCCCACTCGAGGATGACCGGCTGGAGCGCCTCCACGGTGGCAAAGCCAGCGCGTGGAGCCTCCAGCCGGGAAGACCAACGAGCCATCGTGGCTCGGCGAGCGGCTTCACGCCATTCGCGTACCTCCTCGGGCGGAGGACGATATCCGTTCTCCGCCTGGTATTCAGCCGCTCGCCGATAAACTTCGGCGAGCACTTCCGCCTCCAAATCCCACGGGGGTGTTCCGGCCAAGGCGCATGCCGCCTCCGTCGACACGGTGCGGTATCCGCGTAGAATACCAGGGGCCCATACCCCAACCCCTCTCCCCATCTCTCTTCCCATCCCCCGAAGGCCTACAACGCACTTGTGACGCCTCTCGTGTTGCGGGAGTCCATGGGCGACGGCAGTCGCTTACCATCAGGTGATGCGTCTGCTCGTTACATAAAAAAACGAAATGATAAAAGTATATTGCATAAAAAACCGTATCGTGTGTGCAACCTTTAAACCCGCAATTCTTGTATGTATATATCTTTATATCTCAGAAATGGCTCCAACAATTTTCATTAAACCTAGTATGCAGCCCCCTGCATCGTTTGTTGCCCATGTTTCGGGGGCGATATATCGGTCTAGTTAGGATTCATTTTTATGAAATTTATAATAAAAAAATATCGTGGGTAGCGACTTCATTCAGGTACGTCTTCTTAATACTAGTATTTGTAACGTATCTTGTTTTATGGACAAAATACCTTAATATTATGTTCGATAAAACTAGAATAAAATTTCAATACTTAGATGGTCAAATTCACCACAATTAGAGCTGACAAAATAAATCACATTGCTTCCTATGAAGTGAGAAAAATTGTACTTCGTGAAATTGCCTCAAAACCAATAAAAGCACGTAGAGATTGCTAAGCAATATCTAAGCACATTTATACGTACGTGCGCAAATCACGCACATTTCACGATAAAAGAGTAACAAAATTTGCAAATTGAGTCTTCCAATCGTATTGTGTTTTATTAACCGACTTGAAAAAAGGAGGAGGTTCTCAATTCGACTGTACTTTTTATGTTTGTACTTTCGACTGGGTGAACCGATTTTGACGATTCTCTTTTTTATATTTAAAATCTGGTGCTTCCCGTGTGGTTTCATTTCAATTTAGTCATTTTTTTTTCTTTCTTTCTTTAATTATTTTAGGTAAATTTTACTTGTTAACTACTGAAGTAAGTTTTTTTAGATGCAGCTGGAATAATTTCAATTAGATTTAACATTTCATATTAGAGCATTAATATTAGAAGATCTTAATAGTTATTTGTTATACAAGAGTGCAAAGTTGCTTTTTAACCACGTGCTCTTTTTCATAAATTAGAATCTTGAGAGAATCAAAAGAGCACAGTCGAGTGCAAGACGTAACTTTTCATCCTACCTTAGAAAGGAAATGACTAAATGCAATAAAAAATTACAATCACAAGATACTTTTATTTCAGTTTAGGTATTAACATTTCTTAGGTACTATGATAGAAAAGTATTACAGAATAATCTTTAAATTGTTTCAAATAATACTTATCTATAATTAAGAAATATTAAAAGTAACGTTGCTTGAAAGTACACCAAGAAGGTTCCAAATCTGAGTTTTCAAAAGAAATGGGTTGTATGTGAATTCGGTACTGTTAGGTTTTGAAATGATATTATTAAATAGTCGAATTAATTTAGTCGATTGTGGGTACGTTTTATTTCTTACACTGGCAACATGCGTGTGAACGAATTATATTTCTTTGGAATGACTGTGGAAGTCTCGGTGGACTCGAGGACTTTTCTCGGGACTAGCATCGAATGCGGTCGTGTCCCTACTAACCAATATAATAGACGTGAGTTTTATTACACAATATAATTAATATGAGTTTCGCCATGGAAGTAAAAGTAACAGTGCACACCATGTTCTAAATTCAATTTACTTTATCCTCTAACGTACAAAAACGGTTTTTGCACTCAAATATCGAAGGCAAAAATACTCTTTCCGAGATGGGAGATGAAAATAGAGTATTAATCCAGTATAATTAGGGTAAGGCAGAATAATTTTAATCATTTGACAAATCAACTATACTACTACATATTTAAAATTATTTGTTATGAAAGTTACATGAACACAACAATAAATCGTAATAAGATTCAAGTATAGCTTAGGGGAAAAACCCCTAAATTATTCGTAACACCTTCACACTACCATTTCTACGAAAAACCCTTTAAAACCGTGAATCAGTCTTTGACATACATAGTTTTATGTGTTTAACCGTACATAGGTAGGTATATATGTTAGTCATCACTTTGTGTATTCACGCAAACCGAGCTTTTGTACATTCTACACAGTCTAACAGAGCGATTTAAAACACGTAACACACAGTCAGCTACAAAGGAAAACGATTCGCACTCCGATCTCTATTCTGCGAACAAAATCCGTAGTCCGTGTAACAAAAACTAACAGCATATTGTGATATAAGTCCTTATCTGTGATCTAGTTGTGTGTTATTCAAGGCCGTTGTGGGGCAAAAGGATTTTACGATCCGACGGACTACGTGGGCCGCGTACTAAAGAATAAAGACATACAGGATTTTGTACTATCCACATTACGCTAAATGAGAAGGGATGATACGACTACTTTCTGCAACTGACAAGATGAGGATCATCACTTGATTTATGGCTTCAAATGTTGGGTATTCATTGTAATGCCTTTAATAATTTTTCCCTTAAATGCGCAGTCTGCTCCACATTCAGTACTAAACGGTTACGATTTGAAAGCTGGGCCGATGTCATATTCGTAATCTTTTCGTCTTTCTAAATATGATAATAGAAATAACTGCGTAAGTAAAATGATTGAAAATTTCTAGAATCCAAGTTAAATAATATTACATATTCATATATGTTTGTTTACATTCAGTGGAAGAAAAATAAAATTAAAGCCGTATACAACCTTTTGTTTCCCACGTAGTCATAAAATCTCATCAGAACACTTAGCTTTTACAGAGGTACTAGACATTCAGTGGGAAATAAAAACCTCAAGACATACATAAGTAGTTGTTCGTGAACATAGAACATGAATGTCCAACTTGTTACGTTCAAATAAGCATAAGGTTTCGGTGTGTCGCTAATCGTTAATATCACGTGTTTCTAAGCATTTAAATGCAAGCTAAGGAAATGAGCAATTTCGCTTTGATCACTATCAATTTCTGGGACTTTGACCCTTAACAGAAATTCGTAAATTACTTATGTCAAGGATATATAATATGTGTATAGTGTACATTATAGCTTTGACGTAAATGAGCTTAACAATATTCATATTACTGCTGGATCATCGTGAGGCTTTAAGGGATTAAGTATATTAAAAACAATTTATTCAGTGCTCAGACTGTTGCCACCCACTGTTGAAGGAAGGCCTCGAATAGTGCCAACCATCCTGATCCTGGGCAGTATACATACATACAACTTATTTATCCAGTACAAAAACACAATCATATTTCTTATGGAATTTAGAATGTACGTATGTAAAGTTACTATTATTTATAAAAATATAAAATTATACTTACATATAGTTCAAAGTCAATAAATTAAATGAAAATCAACTTATCAACAGCGAGTATAAGGTTCCTGATGTATATGTTCTTAATCCATCTAAGACCCAACTAATTGTTTTCCCTTCTCTTTCCGATGTCCTGTTTGTCCCCCTTTTTATATAGAAGGACAATGTTAGATTCTGTCCGTTGCTGGGATAATTTCTCTGTTTATTATCATATTATCATCATCATCATTTTGGAACATTTAACGTGAGGATCGGTGTAATAACCTGCTTATTTCGAATCAAGATCTCGTTGTTTATATCATCGGGTCCTGGTGCTTTGTTTTTCTGTTGTGTGTCTATTGTTTTCTCTTTTTCTATGTGAAGGATTTTGGGGATATCTCTATAGTCTCTACCAAATTTATTTCTTCTCGCGAGGTATCGTTGTATTCATACAGCTCGTTGTAGTAGGATGTTGCAATTTCCAATATGTCTTTTCTGTCATGGTTTCATTTTCCTCTATTGCTTTTCATTTTTACAACCCAGTCTTTAGATTTTGTTAGTTCCGTGTATGGTTTTTTGACACCACCCGTTCTTATTATGTATTTTTCAATAGTCTCCATTCTATTTCTGTTCCTATCTATTTTTATGTTCTTCTTAATTTATTTGCTAATTTCTGTTAGATGTTTTCCTCTGTCCTTTGCGTCTTTTGTTTAAATTAAGTGGCTCTTTTGTTCTAGCAATTCTATAGTGGTAGTTGCAAGCGATTGCTTGTATTCCGTACTTGTATTTGCAGCGAGTTTTGTTTCAGTTTTAAAAATATTCTATATATACGAGTATGCTGAAGTAACTTTTTTTATTAGTCATGAAGAAATCCATTTCGTTTATTGTTCTCTCGTCTGGTAAGATCCAAGTCCACATTCTTTTCTTATTTTTTCTATGTATAGTCTCTGTAAGGGTCTTACTTCACCAAGGTGTCGACGATGTCCCATTTTATATGTTCTAGTGCGTATGTTAATTCTGTTAAGTTTTCTTCATCTTTCAAATGTAAGGAAGGGTATTTAGTGCTGCAATATAGATTTATTTCTTTTCTTTTTGGGAATGTAGGAGTGTTGTGATCTTCATCCCCCACGAGGACCAGTCGGATTGGGGGAGATTGGGGTTTTACGTTTTGTTGGTTTTCGTGGTTTGTTTGAGTTTCCGGTGTTCCGAATGCTTATTGCTATTGGTTCTTACGTGTGTAAATATTGGTTAGAGTTTGATTTAATTCTCATTATTAAATAAATATTTCGGACATCTAAAACACAACGCCATCTAGTCCCAAGCTAAGCAAAACTTGTGTTATGGGTACTAGACAACTGATATAAATACATATATTTACTTTTTTTGTAAATGCATGGATATTATGCATAGAAATCACCCAAACTCTGAAACAAGTATTTGCAGATCATACAAAATTTGGTCCGGGAATCGAACCCGAGACCTCAAGCATAGCAGTCGCATACGCTACTACTACGCAACCGAGGCATTGCATCGAAGGCGTTTCTTCTGTTGTTTTTAAAAAATCTCAGTGTTTGTTTTTTTTCTGCCAAGGTTTTGACGGTGACTGTGGCGATGTTGATTGTTCTCTTCTTCTTCCTTTTATACGGTGTGCTCACTGAGTACAGTGAGTTGGTACTGGTACTAAAACTGCCCATGAATTCGCATTTGTACGTGGTCAGCCAACTAATTTATTATTTTTATGTAAACTGTATTATTTATTATTTAGTGTACAATAAAGAATATTCTATTCAGAAAATCATATTTTTATAAGTAGATTATAATAACTGTTTAAATATAAACTTTCAAAATAAACTACTAAGTGATATATGATTACGTAGCTGTGGTAACACTTGCCATAATTTAATTCAGAATTAATACGAATTACGAACTAAATATTCATCTTGCTATAATATCGGATAATTCAAAATGAGTTATGTTCAATTTCCTACCGCTCGAGTTAACCGAGCCTCGCATACGAACGCCAACATCTACTGGTGAAATTTATCTTCTAATTAGGACTGTTTGCTTGTATTTACATAATTACAAAAACAGAACATTATTCTTCATCCAATGAGTAAATCTCGGAACACATGTCTTAATTTGTGTTGTGTAAAATCTAAAGCATTAAACGAGTGAGGCTCGCATTCTTGTATAAATAGGGGTCTAGATATATTTCGTGACCCTTGAAAGAGGCGTCATCGATTTGGATTAAATTTTGTATGTAGATAAGGGTTTACCTTCAAGTTTTTTACCTACTAAACGATTTTCTCGCAAAATGCTAGAGAAAGTTCTTATTCAAAACGTACGGTATTCAATACGGGTAATTGGGTTACCAAATTTTCTGTTTAGTTTTAGACTATGTTCCAATAACTAGCACACATCGTAGTTGATTTAAATAGCCTATTACATACCAAACCCAACTCATGTTTAACACCGGTAATGTAAACGTAGGTACGCTTACAAGTAATTAAAGCGCATTACATTAATTTTATTTACGAATAAATCTATTTGTAGAATTTGAGATTCAGTTAAATAGGGTTACTGGAACTACTTAGCGAACCCTTTAAGGGGTGATAGAAGAGATAATTAGTTAGCAAATTGTCCTCAGGTAAATGAGTAAAAAGTTACATGTGTACTTTTTGCGGTCTTCTTAATGCCCCAGAGTCTACTATAACTTAAACGTTACTTAGATTAGTTAGCAGTTCAGATCAGTACTCTTGTCTATTTTATTTAAAGGTCTAACGCAGGTAAATTTGGAATAAGAGTCAGATACGACGTTTTAACCCGAAGGATGTAGATTGTAGGGTAAACATTAACCGACAATTTTATACAGACTCAAATCTTGCCAAGTTCCCACATCGAAAGTATTTTACAAAGATTGTTGGATTAATTTCAGCGCGAAAAGTTTCACATCACGAAACACGGCGAAGTTCTTGACTCTGAGAAGTCGGCAGATAATAGTTGAGTAGCAAGTTTAATTACTTCCGGGTTTAAAGAGGCACCACTGACGGAATCCGTCGTGTCCGACGATTTACCGCGTTGCCCGCAGGCAGTGAAACGGGTAGCTTACAAGATGCAGCCAAATAGCATCCTTCAAAAGAACCAACTTCTTATCGATATTGTTGTGGTATATTAATGTAGAAGTTTATTAAAAATGTTACGAGGAAAGATTATTCGCGAACACTCGAGACATCTACACACACACACAGAAAGTTCTACTTGATTTCCTGAGGCACGGAATAGTGCACCTTGTATGAATGTCCATGGTGTCGAGTATCGATTGATTCAGGCGCGAGATTTTTGTAGAATGCGCTAGTTAAATAATTATGGATATAAATATAATGTTTTGCGGGGACCCCAATTCAATTCAGTTTCAGCTACAGTGCGATAAATATTGAAAGTAATATCAGTAATTAACCTACTCGTAGCTTTGTAATTCGGAGTGATATTGTGGTTTTAAGAATGTTGTTAATAAAGTCTATTTTACATGTCTGAAGGTTAATTTCTCAAATCCATCGAACCTTTACACGTAACAATAATCACCAACATCACTATTAAGAAGGAACCGTCTTTAAAAAATAATAAATTCTTTTGATGAAATGGCAACCAGCCGGATCACTCGGATCAGCTATTTCTACCAATGTCAAGTATTTATAGTCTTCAATTATAAGTCTTCGAGTCTTCAAGTCGTCGTCGTGATGAAATTAATGATAAAAAATATATGAAATGTGGATGACATGAAATGGGGACCGTCATTCGAAAAAACAAAAAACGATCTCCGAGAAGTTCTTATTCAGAGTGATATTAATAAACATCGTCGACATCGTTGTCAAACCGGGTTCACAAAACTAAACCAATAGAATCACTGTCAATATTTCTGGTTAAGAGCAATATTCCACTTTTGAGCCACTTAAAATTAAAATTGAAAAAAGTGATTGTGATGATTTAAAATAAGTCAATACCCTTCTTTAATTGCCTTCATACATAATTATATAATTTACCGACTATAGTCACCTCATAGCGACTGAATGCCAATGAATTCCATGTACATGTATACATATTTTTGAACCTCTAAGTGATCCTAAGACACCCATATTATTTTGATGTAAATGTTACATCTAAACTTCTAAGCTTTAAAAATGTAAAAAAGGTTTTATAGGCACCTGACAAGCACCTTAAAGAAGTCGTTAACTTTTAGTGTTATCACAAGCTTAATGTAGCAATAAAATGTCGCATCACTTCATTTAATTCGGGCACTTCCAAATTAACTAATTCCTATTCAGATGTAGTTGTAGATCGCGGTCAATTTGCGCTGCAAATTCAATAGTTAGTCGGGACGCGTAACCTAGTTCAATATGTTATAAAGCGTACAAAATTTGTTAGACCAATGCTTACAATAAAGGAACTTTCGTGCTATGTTAAAATTAAATTAGAGTCTTTTATACAACGTAAACCGAAAATTTACGTTATAGGTATAATATTGCATTTAGAGTACTCCTTTAATCGTATAGATTTTTACGTCTAGTTTCAAATAGATTGTTAACTTCATTTTAAAGGCTGGTTTGAACTAAAAAATTAAGCTCTACAATTTCTGGTGATGGATTACGGAGTATCAAACCCCTATTCACAGCAGGAGTCGTAAGAGCCAAATAAGTATTATAATATCTACTTTACTGTAATACCAATAATGTCACCTTGTCACACAGTACATGTGACAAGGTGACTCACGCAACCTCGTTTACGTTTCATAAGAGACTTATTGCCCGTAGTGTAATATTTTTTCCCGGTTTTTGTAACATTCTTCATTAGTGCTCCGCTCCTATTGGTCTTAGCGTGATGATATAAAGCCTATAGCCTTTCTCGATAAATGGACTATCCAACACTGAAATATTTTTTAAATCGGACCTGCGGTTCCTGAGATTAGCGCATTCAAACAAACAAACAACCTTTTCAGCTTTATAATATTAGTATAGACTAACTGAACCCCACGGTGGTACTAGCGGTTATTGTCGTATCGTGGGTAAAACCGCGAGGCGAAGCTAGTCTAAAAAATGTAAGCCTAAGTTACTCCTTGTACCATCAGCTACCTACCATTGAAAGTCCCATCCAAATCGGTCCAGCCGTTCCAGAGATTAGCCGGAACAAACAGACAGACAAAAATATATATTTTGGTATGTGTACCGTATATACATTCATATGCATGTAGTAGAAAGCGGTTATTTTAATATTACAAACAGACACTCCAATTTAATTTATTTGTATAGATAACAAAAAGATATGGATATTAACTGACCCACAAAACTTCATTTTCGTCTCTTTTCAATCACAATCGGCTCCTATAACTCTAATCGCGATGTTAACTATCATATCTTAGACACGCCAGCAAAACTCACATTTAGAAAGGGAAATCTGTTAGACAGTTTCAGAGTTCATAGTGAGCAACAATGTGACACGAAGATTATAAGTAATAGATATTTGTGAGTAAGCAAGTACTTCCACTTAGTGACCATACATATGCTTCTATTTTATTTATGTTTCAATTCAAGATTTAACCCAAATCTAAATACAAAGTGATTGTTTTTTATCGCGAAAAAGTTATTTATTAATATTATTTTAATTTATTCCATAATCAAAAATAAGTAAATAGGTTAACGTCAAAGTATGCTGTCATCTTCATCACATTAACATTTTAATCATTACGCTGCTTCCTTACTTAAAGTAATCTTATGTTGTCTAGGTTTTGTAAACCTATTATGTCAACACTTTATAACTTTAACTCCGCCAGGTTAACTACTCGTACACTTGCAAGCGACTTTAATTTTGAGGCATTCTACATTTTTTTTATAGTATATATAAGATTATCTATCTATCTAATACCTTTAAACGAGTAATTATTGTATATATAACCTGAATCTCGGAAACGGCTCCGACGATTTTCATGAAATTTAGTTTTGCTAGCTTTAACGTTAGCTAGGCTTGATATTCAAAAAATCTATCAAAAAACATTGTTTTTGTTATTCTAATTTGCACTTATATGGTAGGTATGTAATAGTAATGGAAGGTACCAAACAAGTTGGTCCGAGAGGTGGGGGCCTGGTGATCTGTAGCACAGGTTTTCTCGTAGACACCAGTCTCTCACAAAGGAATAATTGTCACGTATTGTATTGTATTACCTGATCTGTACTTACCTTTGTGAAAGAGTAATAAATAGATTATTATAATTATTATTATATATCTAATAACTTTAAACGAGTAATTATTGTATATATAATCTGAATCTCGGCAACGGCTCCAACGATTTTCATGAAATTTAGTTTTGCTAGCTTTAGTGTTAGCTAGGCTTGATATTCAGAAAATGTACCAAATAACAATACCGACCAAAGCTCGGTCATATAGTTCTAAAATACAATATGTGAAGTAAAAGCTTTGTAACCTTTTTCATAAAAATATGTGAACGGAGGAATATGAATTTTACCTCAGTTAAAGTTTAAATTGAGTGCAGAAAACAAAAATAAATGAAAAAAACTAATTATGATGGAATCTCGATTACTGAGCGGCCAGTAGTTAAAATAAATAAGATAATTAAAATATCAATAATAGAAACCTGTATTATGCCTATTGCCTATAAATAAATAAATAAATATTTCGGACATCAGACACACAACGCTATCTAGTCCCAAGCCAAGCAAAGCTTGTGTTATGGGTACTAGACAACTAATATAAATATATAAATATACGACTCGTACTTTTTTGTAAATACGAAGTGTTATATTTAGAAAACATTCAATTTTCGAAGCAAATATTTGCAGTTCATACCAACATTTGGTCCGACCCGGGAATCCAATTCGAAAACTCAAGCACAGGAGTCGCATACGCTACCACTACGCCACCGAGACAGCTGGCCTATATACTCGTAGCAAACAATAAGATGAGTGAGAATTATTTACCATCTAATGTTTTTCTTTTTAGAATTGCTATACTTTAATCTAATTTTGAGAACTACTAGAAAAGTTTTGATTCTTTTCGGAAATTTGACTCAACGAGATCGATTTTCAAACTAAGTATTTCTAAATTAAGTGGTAGTTTAGGTAATCCATACCTAATTTTTTTTGTAAATATACACGTATTATAGAAATATTCCTAAACTGTGTTAATTAAAGCTATCGAAAACGTTATAAATGCATTTATGCATCCTATTGTCATAACAATAATAATACTGATTTCTTACTGCGTTATTAACAAATGTTTAAACTGATGGATATTCCTAAACGTGAAATAAAATATTAATTACCCTCTGACAATAGTCAAGTGGATCCCTAAATATTTTATTACGAGACCCACGGTTACGCAGGGTCTCGGACATCTGAGACCGTTAATTATATTAAATACTGTTGATGATTGATGGGTTTTAAATTTGTCCTCAATTATGTTAAATAATGCAGGAGTACCCTGATTCGGTGTCTATAGAGCAAATAATTTAAAACAAGTGCATTTTTTTTATTCTGTTCTTTTTGTACACTCTTCTATACTCTACTTTAAAGTTAATAGAGTCATAATGCATTTCAGCATAAATGGGCTGGCTCGACATAGGACGGTACTACCCTCGCACAGAATATCAACCTGAATTACAGCATTAGTGCTGTCGTGTTTCGTTGGTGAGTGCGAGACCAGAGATACAATGATGCAGAAGCATCACCAGGCGGCCATAATATAGATCATCACACAGCATTGTTTGTACAATGAGTTTAGTGACCACCACTCTCGGATTCTGCTTTCCATCAGGAATCACTTTGGCAGGCTTGTACATAAAAAGGTTGGTCACGTTTCATGTCACGCATTGTTGGACGACTCATAATATGCGTATATCTGTTCATTATCGAAGTTATATTGAATGGTGTGCGTAGTTCCCGGTCAGATACTACATGGAAATATGAAACTGAGAAATGTTCAAAAGTCGACGTACATCAACATGGCGCTCACTGCTCATGTCACATACCTGAAGAGCACAGAGAAATTCTCCAGGATCACTCGATAAGAAAATGGTTTGTACGTGCATGAAACCGGAAAGAACCACTAAGATAAATAAAGTCATTATTTAGTCTAAGATTGTCTTGTATCTTTACTATCAACCCAGAATGTCCCTTCATAACCCCTGGTTCGCCTATGCGGTTAATTTTTTTTTTATTGTATAGGGGCAAACGAGCAGACGTATCGCGTGATGGTAAGCGGTCACCGCCGCCCATGGACACCCGCAATACCGGAGGCGTCACAAATGCGTTGCCGACCTTTTAAGAAGGTTCATCTGGGTAGACCATGGTCAATATTGTCGTTACTTTTATTATCTTATATTATTATTAAATCTTATAAAAATCGTAAATAGGCTATGAGCATTTTATAAATTATCATTTATGATTTAAATCATGATCTTTAATTACGGTATGGTAAGTATTAAAAAAATGGTGGAAAATATGTCTCATTTCATTTGATCCCATATCGAAGAACTTTTATTCTAAATTGCATTTTCCTCAATAATTTCTTCGTTATATATTCTAATAGAGCTGGCCAGGAGCCATAATAGTTAAAGTTTACTGCTTTCACTATTAATAGTCGTGTCTTCACGCTACTCTTAACATCTTAATTTCCCGCATACTAAGTTCCGTTATTAAATGAGAAAAGCAATATTTAATTAATTTATGAAGAAATTCGCCCGCTGAAAATTAATTTTGTGATAGCGAAATAATTTATTAAGTAAATATACGACAGACTGTCTTGTCGGTTCAGTGACATGACTGCTGATTATGACGGTTGGATGCCAGTCAGTAAGGACGAGTTTGTGACTATGCATTATAACTACGTAAGTACAAAACTGAGTACATAAATAATCTTGTAATTCTTTTCATCTTGTCAAGTATTGATATTGGAAGTCGTGTCATCCTTTACCTCGAAAAAGGAAGTTTATTGTATGGTTCAAATCAAATGTCATTAATCGTGTAATCAAATTCTGGACCTGATCAAAACGATTATTTTATTCATCGAACATTTTAATTGAAAAAGAACTGATTACATTGATTATATTTAATGAGTTTTTATTTTCATATTCTAATTAGATGTAAGAAATCCATACTTGGATTTATTATCCAAGTAAAGATTTCCTAAATCTAATAAAAAATACTTGACACATCTCACACACAGCTCACAGCCATCTGATCCTAATTCAGACAGATCTTGATATGATATCCAGACCACTGACAAACGTATTTATATAATTCTAATTATATAATATAGATGAGTAATTCATCTATATTAGCAAGGCACTATAATGATAAAATAAAAGCGATCTTTGTCGCGGTTCATCGGTCTTCGCGAACTAAGATATAATTATTATTGTTACTTATTTTTTTTGATCAACCATTTTTCTTCATAAGTTTATAGTTAAGGCCTGAACCCTTAACTAACAAATGGCATTTACTTTAAAAAAATTGTAAATATTTCGTCTACTACATTTTAATGTAGCAACTACTAATTTAGACATACTAATACGCATTAAATATCGGTAAAAGTTAGGGTATTCTTAGAGGTTTTACAGTTTAAAGGGTAAACGCGTGGTGACTTATTAAGCAAATAGAGCGTTCCTACACTATTTATCCCGAATGTTTGTAAGAGGCGACTAAAAGAGCAAACCACGCAGGAAAACATCACTACAAAGAGAAGAAAAACTTTTAACAAACTCTATACCACGCCGTCTGGCCAGCGTAGACCAGAACTTCCTTGCCTTCCTTTCAAAAATTAGGTCTATAACCAGCAGTGGATTGTTAAAGGCTTTTGATGTGATAATATGAAAGGCCTAACAAGCAGACAGATTACTTAATAATACTTTTACCACCATTCATGTGCAACTGCTAGACAAATGAAAAATATGGACACCCTTAGAGTACCTGTCCTCAGAATCGAGGAGATGTGATCTAATTAATAATAATAATATTTTCGGACATTTAACACACAACGCTACTGTACGACGGGTACCACTAGACAACTGATATAAATACATATGTACTATTTTTCTTAAACACCCAAACTTCAAAACAAATATTTGCGATCATAAAAACATTTGGTCCGGCCCGGGAATCGAACCCGACACCTCAAGCACAACAATCCACACTGCGGCAGTCAAATTCTTACTGTATTATGTAACATTTTACTAAGTAATTACGATAATGATTTTGCCAACGAGCATTTAACGTACACTGCGGGTATATTCTGAAAAGTATAAAATATAAAATGATAGTACCGCAAAATAGACCCATTAGAATCAATATAATTCCGTGCAAATGACAATAACCTCAAGATTTGGTCGTTGGCAGAAAAGAACGAGTGGAAATGAAGTCGGTGGGTCCAATTGGTTAGCATATTTTAATAGCGTCTGGCGTCGAGCCACTGTCGACAACAAGCCTTAATGTTTTCCTGTTTCCTCCTAACGTGCCTACTTAACGGACAAAACTTTCTTATCGAACAAACCAACAACTCTCGGCGGTGTTAAAAACTTTGTAAAATATCTATGACTTTATACTGTGTCGTAACTGTCATGATGCACTAAGACGGAGACGGGGATTGTAAACTTAAAGTGTCCTTATAGTGACGTGCTTTGAAACGCAACAGATTTATTACAGCTCTTGAAAATTTTAGAAGCTTTCAGATCGGATTAGTAGGCATAGTAGTATTTGTTAATAGCTGTAATACTTTTTTACTTAACTTCTCGTAGATTTGTTAATATTTAATTACAGTTAATTACTATACGTTTTATTAGCATTTTCTACTTGCCTAGCGAAAATTGTTTTATACTCCACGCGAATCCATCTATTGCTTAAGATAGACCTAAAACTTTTGATATATTATTTTTTTGAGCTCAGTTTAGTTTAGGGTATAAAGTGCGTTGCTGGGCTTTGGGTATAGAGAGAGGGATGGAGGGAGGGGTTGGGGCCTCCAGTATCCTCACTTACTCGGTGAAATACAGCGCAGGCGCTGTTTCACACCGGTTTTCTGTGAGGCCGTGGTATTACTCGGGTCGAGCCGGCCCACGCATGCCGAAGCGTGGCTCTCCCACAATTGGTAAAATAAACTTGTCAACCCTCCATGAAGTAGATTCATATGAACAAACTTTAAACCCAATTTGATGTGACATGAAAATAAAATTAAACTAAGATATGTATGAACTTGAAAATATAAAATTTCTTTATTACACAAGACAGCGATTAACGAAATATATTATCAAAGTACCAGTTGCTTTAATCGCTTAAACTTTTCTTCTTCATTTTTTACCGTCGATATAAAAAAGAAAGTTCGTTGATTCATTACGAGCATGAAGATTTAAGGCATTTCGCATAATAAAAACCAATCTCTACTTATACCATCGAACGACCCCCGTCTATACAATAAGACAGCTTGATGGATGTGATCACGATGTTTTGTTGGATTCCAACAACGTAACGACCAAGGACACATTTTTATTTATTAAAGGAATAAAAATTCAATAAGCTCTTTAAAGTACTTTTGTGGCTAACATTTTTACATAAAGAAACAAAGTATCGCAATTATGTAGTCAAACTAGATGTGAAATAATAAATAACGTCAATTTTAAAACGGGATAAAAGGTATAAAATAGTTTGAATGTGAACCGCAGATTAAACATTACTTCTTTCTTTTTGAAAAAAACAAACAAATAGTTTCTGAATATAGAATGTTTTTCTTGTTTTTAGCAATTTAAAAATGTGAGGCATTATTCTTCAGATTTTCAACTACCAGTTCAATCACCAATTAGGTCACCTTGTGTTTTCAAAATAAAAAAAGAAGATAACCATTAGATCAACATACTGACGAATTTACAACTTGCAAATACGCTAATATAAAAAAGACCTTCAACTAAAAATTGAAATTCATTAATTCCAAACATAATTAACGTGTCCTTTAATAATGCGGTAACAGTGCTGAACTCCAACATTTAATCTCCGATTAAATTCACAAATAGCAGCATAATGTAACTGCTATCTCATAATAGCATTAACGATAGCCGTTAAAGCGTCACAGCGTATTAAGATAATTGAGTGTCAACAGCTATGCTTTCATAAAATGAATTAGCAAAACTTACAATGAATTGCATAAAACCAACAAATTACGAATGTGTGTGATACTTATCACTGCTACATTGTGCCAGGTAATTTTCTGAGCGGCTTACAACATCGAGTTACGAGTATGTTATTCAGTAATATATGAGTTTCATTTGGTTAAAAGCTTTATACATTTGCCATTCTGAATGCATTTTCAGTGATGACGGCGCCATCATTAAAATTATTCTGTCACAACCAATAAAATTATCAATAAAATCCAGCTTGAATAAATGCGATTAAGCGACGATTCCTTTTAAAATATTAAAGTGAAATGAAATTTGTATCCCGCATGTCGTGCAGTAGCAATTGCACTCCGCCAATTTTATTGATGTGCTTCTTATAACATTGGCTATAAAAAGATAATTTATTGGTTTGATAAAGTTTGAATATTCCGAGCATTTTATTAGACGAGTATTATTTCTGTTATAAATTCTATATAGCGTTTGTCAATTTCAAATGGATTTTCAGAAAAAAACTCTTAAGCATAATGAAAAAATTAATAGTGTGTCTGTTTCATTCGATTTGATATTTCATTCATAATTTAACTGTAGTTGTAATAGGTACTTTTAACTAAATTCTGTATTATGTTGTACAATTACAATTATTTTTTTAGTGTTGATCTCAAGTCCACAAATATTATGGTCACAAGGGGCGCTGTCATCGCGCACACATCAAATACTTTACAGCTATAATTGTATTTTATAGAACTTATTTTCATTTCTTGATAAAACTATATTTATAGTATTTAAGAGTTTTGAATAGTAATATATTTCTTTTATTAGTCACTACTTAACCCGCGCTGTACCTGTGTCTTTTTTGCAACAACTTTCATCGATAAAAAAAAAATAAAAATAAATATTCCGGACATTTAACACACAACGCCATCTAGTCCCAAGCTAAGCAGAGCTTGTGTTATGGGTACTAGACTACTGATATGAATACTTATATACTTTTTTTTTGTAAATACATACATATTATACATAGAAAACACCCAAACTTCGAAACAAATATTTGCAGATCATACAAACATTTGGTCCGACCCGGGAATCGAACCCGAGACCTCAAGCTTAGCAGTCGCATACGCTACCACTACGCCACCGAGGCAGTCAAATACTATAGTTAGTAGCATGATGTGGAGGGCTACATATCCAAATATTGTTTTAATTAGTCCCAGTAGCTAGTAAGATTGACGTGTTGAACCAAACAAACAAACTATATAAATATATACATAAAATATTTGAAATTAAATTTTTTACTTTGTAAGAAGAGGTTGGATATAATTGTAACATTTTGTTTTTGACTATTTAAATTTACAGAAAATTATATTTAGGATCCAGTGCTACACTATAGAAAAATCACACACTAAAACTAATTTATCATATAACGATTCAGTTATTTAAATAATGCCTATTAACGAGACAAAGGAGAAACTCTGTTGTGAATCGGTCAATTATTTAACTACACATTAATCTGAAGCATTGTTTGGCGTCAAGCAATTTGCTTAACAAAACGAGCACTGTGACTGAAACAATATCCGAACACTATAACCTAAATACTAACTAATATACACTAATATAATGAAGCTGAACAGTTCGTTTGTTTGGTTAACAGTCAGAAACTACTGACGAATTTCAAAATCCTTTAGTGTTGGCAAGTCCATATTTCTAAAAAAATATTGGTGGACGGAAAAACCTTATTCTTTTTTAAAAATGCAGACATAGTTCCGCGGGTCGGGTAATAGTTAATTAATAAAACTAGCTAATGTTTTGCAAAAAAATTGTAATTTGAATAATTAAAATTAACCCGAATAATATGTGAATTGCCTTTGTTCTATTACTATGAGTACTTCAGCTAATTACTTAACGTAAATCGAGTCTAATTAGTCCGCTTTTCCCATTGTCATTCAATAAGCTGACCGAGCGAAATGTATGGTCATTAACCTGTACACATAGTTTTGTAGATAATTGTATCAACATTATATAACTTTCAGTAATCCACTGCTGGACATATAGTTGTCCTTAGAAATGAGATTTCAAAGAGACGTATAGACGGGTTTTGGTTTAAATTTTCCTTTTCTTTGTGCTATTGTATCTCTTGGTTTGCTCCCTTAGTCGGCTCTTACGACACATATGAATAACCGTACAAAAATTTGTGGCGTTGATAGTTAATTTATTTCTATACCGTTAGCATATTCACATTACTTACTTTAATTTGAAGCCCAGTTACTGTTTATTGTTTAATACTCGCGTATTTTTACTTCGCTTAGTAGTGATAGTAAGCTAGCTTACTATCAAAGCAATATGGCCATGAGGTAAATATCTTCATGAATTCAATCCTAAATAAACGTTACGCAAACCACATTGAAAAAATACGCGAGTATTAAACAATAATCGGAATTTCATTAAAATTTTGCAATTTGAGAAAAAAATATCGCAATTTTTTTTTTTCAGTTATACACTCTATTTCTTTTATTTCATTTATCATAATTTGCCATCTTCTAGCTCTCCTAATGATGGTTCCTAGACGTTATCTTGTTTATCCGTTAAAGTGGGTAAACAAGTTAACAAATAACTGATGATGATGACTGAATGTCAATAAATACATGTATTACAAACAGCTATACAGATATATTTTTCTCCTTTTGATTAATTACACGTTACCGGCTTGAGAACATAAAAGATACCGTAAGTTTGTGCAAATGAAATGAAGAAATTGCTCTATATCGAGAATCTTAACCACAGACGTAATAAAAAACCTTTCTACATCACGACAAAGAAGCAATTAAATCTAATAATTTCCTAAATTACAGAAACGATATCCGTAGAGCCATTTTCACGGTGCCGGGTTCGATTACTAGGCCAGACCAATTTGATAGTCCGCTGTTCTGATGGCCTAACTCGAGATCGGCTATCAATACTAGATTCGCAGAAATCAAAGCTCAACACTGAAACCAATTACAGAGATGCGGCTGGAATAGTTCCGTTGGTTTGATCATTATAATATGGGAATCATGTAAATTTTCAGTCGAATTTAGAGACTAGCGAACTTGAGTTCTGACTCAAGTATTATTAAAGCAAAAGTGACTTACTTTGCTAGTATGCTTTCATCTCCTAACTACTCATCTTATCATTATGACATAAAAAGAGGACACAAAAAACTATTCCTCCTTAAAGTCACTTACAATGCAAGCTCTAGAGCTACAACTAGTTTTCCACGGGTATGTAAGATAATTCCTTCTACATAAGTCAACTCCTAACACAAATACGAAATTCGCTCACCAATACTTTTTTTAAGTTCTAAAGACTTCTCAGATATCAAAGGCAGCATTTTTACTTTTATTAGATTTAAAGAATCTATTCATATATATTATACTAAGGCTCTTTCAATAATGAATCACGTTATTTCTTTTAAGAAGCATAGAAATTGTACAATGAGATCAAAAGTACATGAGTTCACTCTTTGATATATGAAACTTTCAAGTTGTACCTTGATCACTCACAGTTACGCGGGATTTAGCCTTTTTCACTATTGTATATATATAATATATATGTACCTAACTATGATAAAGTATGCCTAGTCTAACAATCTATTCTAATAATAAAGCTGAAGAGTTTGTTTGAACGCGCTAATCTCAGAAACCGCTGGTCCGATTTGAAAAAATATTTCAGTGTTGAGTAGTTCATTTATCGAGGAAGGCTATAGGCTATGATATATATATCCTCACGCTACTACTAATAGGAGTGGAGCACCAATGAAGAATGTTTCAAAAACGGGGGAAAATTTTCACGCTACGGGCAATATAAGACGCAAACGAGTTTGCTTGGGTCAGCTAGTATGTTATATTTTACAATCGAGCAATTGAACAAATGACTCTTTCTGGTTTAACAAAGTAACAATGCGATGATAATAAACATACAGTGTGTTGCGTTTCCTTTTTTTTAAATAGTGTTGTAGAAAAAACATCATCATCTCAACCGAAAGACGTCCACTACTCAATATAGGCCTCCTCATAACTCTCTACAATATTTTTTGCTGCCCGCAACCAAATCTTCTCACGATCTTGACCAGGTCGTCGGATCATCGTAGAAAACTGAAAAGAGAAAGAGAGGAAGAGGTAATTATTCTTAACTATGTTTCCGTATTTTGTAATAAATACCTATAACAATTCTTACAGAGTCAGTCATATACAAATCATAAAACGGTTTCACTCTTATTTACTTTCAAATAAATAGAAATGATATTGAATTTATAGCTAAATTTCACATTCACTACGAATATCCTGCAATCAACACTATATTTAGCATAGCAGCTATGAATAAATGTCTGATATTAAAATTTATAATATATATTTTGCTCAAATATCTGAACAACAATTTCGAGTTTGTCATCCACATATGCGTCGTGATTGACGCATGATGCTATGAACACAAACGTATTGAATATACGACGATAATTTTTAAATTCGACGCTTGGCTGACTGTGAAAAAAAGCAACTGTTTTTTTGACTCTGTCATATCAATTATATGCGTTATTTATACAGTACTGTATATTGTGTTCTCTGTTAAATTTTAAATGCGATTAGTGAAATGGAAGAGTATGGTTTTAGCAGCTACTTATTCGTCATGCATCATTTCTAAAAAATTTACAAAAAATTAACACATCAATACGCTTCCTGTCATGATCAGGGAAGTTAGAAATCCCTACACTTTGAAGAAGGATGAATTGACAGAATTGGTCTTGGTTAATTATTATAGTCTATTAAAATGTATGTATATGTAGATGAATTTATGTATGTTTTACATAAATGTGTTTATTTGTTTCTTTTGACATTAATGCTAATTAATAAAAGCACTAATATTTTATTACCTACCCATAACTGCATCTACCTCACCCTTTCTCTGTATTTTTCAATCGTTATCGTCAACTGACAGGAAATGCCTCAGACATTAAGTCTGCCGAAGCATATTTTTGTGCATAAAGTAAGATAAATGAATAATAACATAGTCTTTTTACATTACAAACGTAAGTTAGAAAAACTTTCGCCTTAAGGCATTAACGCTCCTTTGATTACATAGCTTAAAGTTGTTTCAAACTTTAGATTCGAAATTCAAATCGGTGTAGGTTCCTAACTAATCCTTGCTTATATTTCGCTTATGGCTATTTATATTTTTAAACTAAGTTTAATTGATATTACGGTTTTTTTTGTTTCAGTATTAAATAGTTAGATAATTAGTTTTCAACTATTACCCAAAAGCATTCCATGATTAAACTTCAACGTAAAAATCTCAATGTTTGTATATGATGGGTATGTGACCATTTCCAAGAGACATAACTGCGGTCCTTATTCCATATTCACACGTAAATACCTACATATTCATATAAATGCATGGATACACGGATTCCACGAGTGCGAAAATTCCCAGAGTACTGCAATAATAATTGATCTGCTCTTAAGCTCAAGGCTGTTATACAAATATCGTTAAAAAAATGTGTGTTGGATCTGAACTTACTTGTTATTTTAACTTTTTTTCATAGTCACTCTGAATTTAAAGTTAAACACACAAAATCTTTGTGTATTTAACTCTAAATTCCGAAGAAATTTCCGCAAATATTCATACAAATATAATGCTACTTTTAAGACCTACTTTACCAGATAATTTTTGTGAAATGTGAAAATTCTTCCCAAATCAAGCTAATCGTTTTTATTTCATTTACCCTCTTTAGATTACGTTGTGAGGAAAAATAAAGGTACGTTAAGAATATTTGACATTCAGGCAGAATCAGTGTGAAAACAAGCATGAAATGTGAAATAAGGCGTGAAAGGCGATTAACGGTATGCTCGATGGAAATCAACCATGCAGAACATCACAGAACATATTACAAACATTTTTTTAAATTTATTTATTTATCTTTATTATGAACACAATACCAAAAATACTACAAAATTAGTTACAATATACAAATTAGTGAAGTCTTAAGGTTTGAATTCAGTATAGAAACCTCGTAAATACCTCAGTAGGTCATGATAACAGTGAAGGAGAGATGCTAAGCTTTATTATTCTGAAAGAAGAATAATATCAAATTGTGAAAAAAAATTAATAACGTAATGCATAGGTATACCAAAAACCGGCCCTGTTCAAGTCAGACTCGCGCACGAAGGTTTCCGTATTTATAAAATCGGAAAAAAACACTTTTGTTGTTTCAGTCATAGTATCTATACGTCCTAATAATACTAATATTATAAATCTTGTGACGCCTCTGGTGTTACGGGTGTCCATGGGCGGCGGTAATCGCTTACCATTAGGTGATACGTCTGTACGTTTGTACACAATTTCATAATAGAAAAAAAACATCGAATGTAACTTTGTATTTAGACCAATTACGCTTTTTCTGCTAAACCGCTGAACTCATTTCAATGAAATTTGTCATGGTATCGCCTTTGATTCTTAAGAAAGGAGATAAGATACTCTTTATAACGATAACCGACTAACACGCGGACGAAGCCGCGATCAAAAACTAGTAATTAAAAGTACTTGCTGCTATTTTATCATTAAACTTTATAAAAATAACATTACTACTGGACTCGTAAATGTACTGGCTAAAATGAGAATATTTAACATTTGGTCACGAGTAACAGGCCGTTAATTTTGGTTAATTTGTGTGTAATTTTGAATCAAGTATGTACGTGGCGTAGTTAAATAGATTAATTGTATAGTTAATTATGTAGCAATGGTTAAATCTGAAATGCTTTAAATAGTAAGAGTACCCATGGAAGGATGTATATTTATGTAAATACTACGTTTATTGCGCTGTGTTTATCACATCGTAAAAACAAAACCTGTTTTATCTGGTCTATTTCCTTCTGCCAATTCTGTATTATTCCCAAGATTGTCACGGGGTCGACTCCTAGCTAAACTGAATTTACCTGAATATCAGTTATTCCGCAAAGAAACTGGTATCGTCCTGATCTTCTCAACCCTCAGGGTGATCTGAATTCGAAAGTTGAGCAATTTGTCATTATATTTGAGTCCACTGACTTCCCAATAATGATTGTCATAGGTACCGACGCCGACAGTTTAACATGCTTATGCTCGGCTCCGCCAAACTTCACTACTCCACAATTACCAGGAATTTTGTGGAGGAAAACCCGACAACACTTTTGACCCCACCCTTGAGTCGAACCCTAGACTACTCTATCGGCAGTCACATAGACGCTAGACCAACGAGGCAGTCAAAAAAGAAACCTTGAATTGAGAAGATTTGATTGAGTTCTAAGCAGTGGATGGCAAAACTCATGAAAATCTATAATAATTAATTATAATACTATTAAATATGGACTTTACTATTTAATATATTTTAAAACTAAAGCCTCGAAGTGAACAAATGTTAAAACAGTAACGTTGTTTAGGTATGTGGACAGATAGATAGGAAACTCTTTATTTGTACACCATGTTACAGAGTTACAAGTGAGAACATGAAATGTTAGATATACAATACACAAAAGCAGGCCTTAATGCTTTTATACGAAGGTGTTTTAAAACGATTATTTACTTTAAATGGTTCACCTTGCAATAAGTCATCCGTCGTCATAAAATAAAGAAAGAATTTTAGAAAATCTCTTTCAAGTTAACGGAAATAATTTGAAAAGTATCTACAGGGAGTACATAATGCATAGCTCTGCAGAACTGCAAATCCAATTTCCATTCAGGGTGCTGGGGAATCGAATCTAGACGCCGATTGCGGCCAGGTAAAAGCGAGTTAAATCGGATTTTCACTTTACCTACATTCTTCCCAGATAGATGAATTACAAACTTTAAATAATATAGATCTTTATTATGACAAAGTTTGTATAAATGTTCGTAAAGTGTATTTGTGTGTTCTTAAAGATCATTTTGCATTTGAGTGTTTTTAAAATACAAACTAATATTACTATTACTTTGCTACGCTACACTATTAATTTGCTACGCTTTCATGCCTAAACTACTAAACTGACTTTGTGAATTCTTTCTTAAACTCGGTTAGACGGCTGTAATAACACTACTTTTAACCATGATGAGTAAAAGCTAGTAGATAATAATTCTATATTTACATCTCTGACGCAAACAGACCGAGTTATTATGTATTTCTTATTCCTCCTCAATAAGTAAAAAACCTAACGTTGTCGGCTCTAGTGAGTCTAAATATTCACATATAATGTAACGCTAGCTCTGCCTCACGGGTTTCTAATCCTCAAAAACAATTATTTAATAAGCTTCAAAGAAGTTTCTTTCTTTAAAGGCCGTACGTTAAATGAATCTGACTTTCTTTGTGGCAAAGAAAAGGGAATCCTGAAAAGAATCTCGGCCATTCACAACGGTTGGTTTACTCTTGGGAGCCGAAAAGTTACTTGGGCCCGAATCTTCAAGTAGTATGGAAAAAAGCAGCTGAATTCGAGTTCTATCTTTATGAAAATATCTGACTCGATTTCAATGCGAGGCTATATATTGTACTAATACGTTACCCGTTATTTGAGTGTAGGATTTCTGCCTCATTTGCTTAGGAATGACGACAATATAAATGCAAACTTGTGTTATATCTACTTTACAAATGATGACAGTTTTGAATATGACGTAAAAAGATAAATTAAGACTTATATTAACACATTTTTACAAAAGTCAATAAAGTAATTTAAGGAGTTTGAAATTGAATTACATTCTCGTATCTTCTAAACGGGGTTAATTTTTTTATTCTTTGTTATAGATATATATATATATATATATATATATATATAAGACTGTTCAGAATTTTCTTGCGTAGTGACGCAATCCCCCAACACACATCGTACCAAGTGTATATAATCGTACATCGTAAAGTGCTTATACCACTTACGTAAATAGTAAATGATTCTCGTAGTGTCATTTATAGACCTCGGTCTAGTCATTGAGTACACAAATATCGATGGGTCCAGTTTGCTTTAAAAGTTCAAAGTGTTGCTGCAACACTTACGAGTACATGCTATATATTATCACTGATTAGATAATATCAAATTTGCCTTAATATTTGAGTACACACATTACATTACATATTATGATTACTGTTTGTTTTGTATTTTACAACTTATCTAAAAGCTTCCTGGCTGTAGATGTATTTTATTACAAAAAATTGCTCTTATAACAGATTAAATGTATCTACTACAATTATGTATTTACGAGTAGGTACACAACCCGTTTTTGGCATGGAACGTAATACAAATCGTAAATTTAATACATTGCGCGACATATGTTCGGTGCTCATAAATAAAACAATTTTGAACAAAAAAAGCTGAGGGAGATATGAGAAAAGCAGTGAAATAGTCAGCACGTTTTATCATAATTTGTAAACTTATTCGTTCTCTGAAAATGTTCACAGCATGGCTTAGGTTTTTAGGCCCACATAGCATTTTATATATTTTTGGTAAATGTTTAGTTTTTGTCGAGATAAGTAAACCTTTTTCTTTTACTCGCATGCGTTTGCGTGCGTGCATGCATGTGTGTGTATGTGAGTATCACCAATTGCAATTTTTATACACATTTTTGGGGTTCTATACACGAGCTAATAATGATTAGACGAATATTCAGCGACCATACGATATCCCACTTAGGAACTAATCAGTGTGTTCTACATAAGATTTGTTAGATTCGAATTACCTTTAGGTCCAACCTTGCTCCTGCATTGTAAAATGAAAGAAGTCTTAAAATAAATCCAAAACCAACAGTAGATCAAAACCTTCTTTCTAGAGAGAGGTCTGTGTAAACCAGTACATTGCTAAAAACTGTTGATGATGAAATCAGTAGGTGAATAATAAATGATGTAAAGTTCATCATATATCCATAATAATAGAAATGTGTTCTTGGCTTACTATCCAAACTAAAACCAAGAACTGATGAGTTTGTGTATACAGACATTTAGCATCTGTTATAAATAATATGCGTTTTCTATTTTAATCGTGATTTTGCTTTCATGTGCTGCCCTATAAAAGCATTAACAGAACGGGCAGTAGGCTCAGCGAACACAACTCACTTTGTCTCATCTGTATTTTTCACCAACCCTTGAAGACCCGCTGTTGTAGTTAGAATATGTAATTGAGAAAATCGTTATTTTTTATCAATTTAAATAATAATTCTACGTTTCCAGTGTAAATAAGATGTGATACCTACGGAACGAGCACAAAACTTCTCACGGCCGATTAAAAAATCGTTTTATTAGATTATCAGAGTTTTCGCTAAACATAAGTTTGCAAAATTAAAAAGTTACGACGTGATCTTTTCTGAAGTCAAATTTAATTATTCTTTTTACAGACTTTTAAAAATAACTTTGACATTTAAGAGCATATCGCCGTAAATGTGTTCTGAAAACTAAAGTCGTTATGTCACCCAGAAAACATTTTATGTGGTATTTTACGAGTGAAGGAGTAAATGAGATAAAAGTGGAATCGACGTCTCGTGTCGAAAGGGTTTAATCAAAGCGAGACTGTCCCTACGACCGGGGATATAGTAAATAGTCCATACAGGAATCCACACCCGAGACCCGGGATTTTAGTTCAATTGAGAACGACATAAGAGATTCAATGGGATTACAAAATTTCTAAGCGTATAACATTATATCTATGTACGTTATACATGTACATACAGTATATTTATATATTATATATCTGTAAATTTAATATTTATTATAAATCTTGATAGAACTTTTAACTTGAAACACTTTTATAAATAAATAAATATTTCGGACATCTAACACACAACGCCATCTAGTCTCAAGCTAAGCAGAACTTGTGTTATGGGTACTAGACAACTGATATCCTTTTTTTGTAATTACATACATATTATACATATAAAACACCCAAACTCCGAAACAAACATTTGCAGATTATAGAAACATTTGGTCCGACCCGGGAATCGAACCCGAGACCTCAAGCATAGCAGTCGCTTCGGCTACCACTTGCGCTTGCAAGGCAGTTACGGTTTATGAATTAATTTAGAACATTCCTTGGAAGGGTAATACTTTTGGCAGTCTATGTATGTATATGAGTAGGTGAGGCCTATTTTCAGGAGTGGGCCACGATAGGCTGACGATGATGATGCATGTTTCTATGTTCTGCATTAGCGCCTGAACTGTCTACTGAACTAAATTTAATGAACAAGGTGTCAATATATTTATAAGAGGCCATATAATATTATCAAAAACAAATACGTAGTCACGTTTGAATTTTTTAAACTTTTTCTTATTTCATTTAATATAGTGTTTTTTTTAGTATATTATTGTTAAAATTAATCGAAACACACTTGTGCACTATAATATATCCTGCGTAGTTAGCAGAAATCAGTTAGGAGTGACTACATCAACATCTTTAATAAATAAAGAACATGATGTAGAGGCATCTAAATGTCTATAAGTGATAGATTTCAAAAATTATTTTTTCCAAATATTCGTAAATAATGCCTATTAAAATCAGAATAAGGATTCAAATAATTATAATATAGTTTCTGTAATAACAGTACTTTACGCAGCTACGGAAAACAGCTGCAAGCTGCTCGTCACGCAAATTTATATTCAACTCCCCGTGAGGACTATAAACCTTATAAATATTTACTTTTGTGGCATCCAATCCGATAAATCTGGTACATTAATCCTCTATCCCTATGAAATGTTTCATTTATTCACAATAAGTCTGTTACTGCGATAGCATTTCCTACAAAACCAATTCAGGTTTTATTTCGGGAACGCGATATCGCATTTAATCTATATTTGATTCCCATTTAGCCACTTATTCTTGATCTATATCTCTATAAATAATTTGTATCATATTTATATTTCTCATTTCCCCACAAAAACTATGTTTAGATGAAATCTCTATGGTTGTCGTTTATAGTACATGCTATTGCATGCGGCATTAGTCACGTAAAAGTTCATTTTCGCCTCTTTGAACAGTTCCTCTTTTTCTAGATGATATTTCATTAATGATTAGTCCACTTTTTAATATGCGGAAGCTTAAGAATACATTTGAATCTAAATAAATGCAGAAATGAAAATAATTTATTTTCTTTTTATAAAACTAAAGGGTCGGATATACAAGTTTACAATATACTCTGCTAAACGGTGCAAGGAAACTACGGTAAACGGGTATCGATTAATTATTGCACAATACATATGGGTGATATATAATTTACGATATTTAAGTACAATTTGTTGCCAAAAATCAGTATCACAGATAGTGTTTTTATATTCACCCTTAGAGACTCCACTGAATGCAATAACAAAGTAATTTCGACTACAAAACTTCTATCAGACAAAGGTACTACCAAAACAGGCCCAGCCCAAAAATCCGTAATTCCCCTGTGTTCCTACCCAGAGAAATCTCTGTTTATTTTAGAGATAAAGGAAGTTATTTTAGTTTACTATAAAATGTAATTCGAATGGTCTCGAAAGTTAGTTACCTAGCTTGCGTCTATAATAAAGCCCTGTGAATAACAATTCCACACAAAGAGCTGTTATTTCATTCACCGACCGGTTACCGACGGTATTTCAATATCGATTCGGGCTTTATTTGAAACCTAATACGTGTATGTTTGTTTTTGGCTTTACCACCCGTCGAATCTTAATGGGTTCCTATTGTAGTGGTTATCGGTCCGTCTACTACGTACCGTATAAATAGGTCAAGCTGTCTTCAACATGTGATTTAGTCTTTTATTAGGCTTATTACATATTTTTAATTCTGAATTCTTTATAAAGGTTTCATCGAGTGTGATAAATTGACATCTAATTTTCAATGAAGTCATCATTTTCAAAACTGATTTTTTATTTTTGGCTGCACGTATGGTCTAGTGGTTGTAGCGTGGGAATCCTGCACGGGATAACACTTTGTGTGATCAACAAATTATTTATCTAAGAATAAATGTTCTTTTTATCCATTACATGTAAGTTTGTAAAGTCCCCCGATGTACGCCACAGGAGTTTTCATAAAAAAAGAATTAACAAAATTGTCATAAGAAAATGGCCTTAATATTAAAAGCTCATAAACAATTAAAGCAAAGTTCGTGTGAAAAATACTTTCTTATTACTTAGCCGACTTATTTAAATATATATTTTTTTTAATAGGATTTATTAAATAATGTTGTAAGCAGTAACTAAGCATATTTCTTAATGTTGTGCGTTTTATGCACTGTACTTTCATAATAGAATTTCATAAAGAAAAACGATTTACATACATACATACACGGACCATACACCACCATACTCATTTGTGTGTTTGGATTAGATTAGAATGTCTGTGATAATAAACATAAACTTCAAAACGAAGTCAAAAGTAACAAGAAAATATTACATTTTGTTTACCATCTTTGAAGGATTTACAAGGATTAAGATGTATCATATCATAAATATGTGCTTGTAATACATCGACATAGAGAATTCTCTTCTTTATTTTTCAATGGATACAAAACAAGAAAAGGATCAATATAAGTAAACACATTTCACTAGTATTTGTATACTAACAAATATAAGCGGGCTAAAAGGATGGAACAATAAAACCTTGTCGTAACGTGATTGTCAATGCAATCAGTAAAGTGTCAGTCTAACCATGAGCCAAGCGGAAAGCGGTACCGTACACAATGTGTCGGATAAGTGCGTCGTAACATCGACAGCTTTAATGTGTTTGTGCGTACTGCACTATGTTATTAGATAGTCTCACTTTCTCCGAATTTGTTACATATACTTTCCAAAGGAGTGCCACTCCACTTGTGCAAAATTTTTCCGCATTTACTTGACGTGTGAATTCTAAGTTGAAATCTCTCTTGACTGAAAGACGTTTTTTATGTTCAATTGGTGAGAAAGTATTTGAAAAGAAGCGTAAAGATGTTGAATAAACACCTATAAAATGAGATAGCTACGTTCATACATACGATCGTAGTCGAGAGTAATCTGCAATACATAGCATGTGTTTTCTCATTTACGCAAATATCTCTCTTTATGGCAACTGTTCATTTATGTTCGTGTATAAAATATATTGATGTGTGAATACAAAATCAAAGTAATAATAAAATCTAAGGTATATGAAAACCTCCAAATGTTTTGGTGTATTCATAAACATTTTCCTTTGATAGAAGTAAAATATTTGATTCTTGGAATACATTTGAAATACGACATATATTTTTGGTGTATGATTTATGTAATAGTAAAATTTACGATAATAGCTAAACAAGTAAGAAGACTTAACAGGAAAATTGACATGCTTACCACTCTGAGAAATAGAAGTAACCGTTGTTATCTCTCGACTCTCGGCAATAAAAAAGTTAGCTATAATATTGGTCTCCACACTTTATAGATGACAACACGAATAGCCTAACCACAACATTCAAAAACAAAGACACGAATGATAGTACACTTGCTTCTAGGTAGACTCCCGCCTACCTACCGTCTGATCGATCTATAAAGACCTATAGGATATTTCCACCAAGCATATGTATACTTGTTGTATTAAATTATTCCAATACCCATTATGGCAAACAGTAAGAGAAGAAAGTACATGGTGGAGACTATATTCCTTTAATAGTTTCCATAATATGTAATACAAATACATAAGTATTATCTAGTATCATGGGGTTCTCATTTTCCTATTCACCAAGAGGCAGCTGAGAATTGGTACTCAATGGAACCCCTTTACTAACACTGCCAACAATTTTGTGTCTCTAAACCTTACCATTTAATGTTCGTTATTTTATAGTTGAATAATTTTATTTCCTAGACAAGAAGTCCCTAAACCAGTCGTAAGTGAGAAGGTGAATAACGTTTACAGTAAGATATTTCCGCGCCGGGTTTTTGTCTTTACAAAGGTCACAAACATCTTGGAAAATTGTAAATATGTTAATGCGTGTAAATTGTCTATACCGCGATACAGGATTACTCCGTTCTTCGGATGGCAATGAACGGTGTAACACCTGTAGTATGTTTTTGATGCAATTTATGAGGAAGTGGTCAGTCATTGCCATTAAGTAGATTTTTATTTTGATTATTTGTATTTTATTGGTACTTGACTATTTCTAAATCCTTGCTTATTTCGGTTTGAATTTTGACCAAATGATTTGAATCAGCACAACCCGAACTTCTCACTGACCCATTATCCTCAAACTATACAATACAAGCACTGATAAGTAGGGCTGTGATTATGTAATTAATTTTAAGAAATATGCATAGAGTCTATATTTTATTTATTAATAGCGGTCGATCCAAACCCGCGTATAAGCATATCTAAATTTATTATAACTGCCTTGATTGTGAAACTTTGGTTCTATTTTTCACCTTAACTGTCTAAAAATACATATAGGAACACACAATTGTTGGAATAAAATATACACATTTGTTGAATAAGATCGCTTATTTATTAACCCCGGTGTTTATACAACAGATCAAAACACACTTTGTAGATACAATCCGATGGCACTTAGGTGTCGTCTGTTTGTAGTAATAAATCACCAGCCCGAAATAATTTTAAGCCGATTGGATGGAAATGGCCGCTGTGTTTACACATGAAATTGAGTTTTTCGCAAAATAAAATTTGTTTCGTGTATTAATTAACTTAGATACTGTAACAAACATTAAGCTTGTCAACTTAAATCGCTATTTTTTAGCTACTAACTCTATACTAATAGTGGAATTTTTCTCCAAACTCTTTTTCCAAACCGAGTTGGGGTCTGCTTCAATTCGAATTTAAATTTTATGTGGAGCGTCTACTATCAAACCTCTATAACCGATTTTTTTTCTTATGTATGGCCCTACCAACGTCACTCTACTCTGCCTGATAGAAAGAATGAGTAGAATTCAAGAGTAGTGGTCTGATCAAATAACAATAATAATCGTCACGCATTACTTTCGACAACAATGGATTGTTAATAATTCAGCCCAATTACAAGACAAAGGAGTTTGTGTATATATAATATAATAACTCCTTAAGACCACGAATTTTTGTTATTTATGTAATCGTTGATCGTATAGTAGGCTTTCTTAATACATTAAACAATACAGGAAGGTCAATTACATCCATTGGAATTTTATTATAAAAACTTACACCGAGACCTTCGAACGAGTTGTGTGCCTTATGTAACCGATGATAGGTACCAACAAACTTAGACTAGTTTCTTAAATTAATATTGTGAACTTTTTTAATTTATTCTAACTACATTTGATGACTTTTTGAGATTTATTAACTCCGAAGGAATCATTGTCATTTGTAAGATCTATAATCATAGCGAGTTATGCTTGTTAACAACCAATGGTAAATTGGGAGCGGCCGGCTCCTCGTACAGACTCTGATTCGAATCAGCTACTCTGTCCTCGATCTTCAAACAATGTAATGATGCTATGTGCTTCGTGTAGTTGGCAGTCTAAAACCTTGATGCATTTCAGAGCTTGCTCGTACTCATCCCTGCATGTGTTGTATGAGTCAACGAGGAGCTGTAGTTCGTCCCAAGGGTTGAACTCAACGCATTGTGAACGAAATGAGGACAGCTTAAACCTGTTGGGTGGAACATGATACCCGTTTCCCCACAGTGGTGACCCCGACGTGATTGAAAGCAGCCTTCAAGGAAGCAGATCAGCGCCACCATCATGTTCACTCCCACAGCAAGTCTCAAGCCAGCCAGCAACCTCGGCCTCAACAGGGATACACCACACGCAGGAAGCGACCGCTCCAGCCTGGTTACCCCTACGGCCTGTACAGCATTTAGGCACAGAACACTGCACCTACGGTCTATGTAAGCAGAGCACATATCTCTCGTCTACGCAGCAGCCAGCCACTACGCAGCAACCGCCCCAACTCACTGGGGACCTCACCGCAGCACCGCGCACCGCATGCGATCCCAACTCACTGGGATCAGCGGACTTCAGCCCCGACACACTGGGACTAGTGGCATTCAGTTCCGACTCACTGGAACTTGCGGCACCCAGTTCCGACTCACTGGAACTACTCACTCCTGGCACTGGCAAGCTCCACAACAGAGCACAGACAGCTGACGCAATATATATCGACCTCCAGTCTTGGAGGGGAGTGATGTGGCGCCCTCCACATACAACATAACATACTACAGCGCCATCTACCGAAGTTACACTGAACTACGGAGTAACCTACAATACGAAGAAACTACCAATCCTGAATCGCGCAATTAAAGTTCTCGCGCCGATTATCATATATACAACATCCCAACATCAACTGTTGGGCAGTAGCCCCCCAGGCATGATCACCTCGCCTGGTCGGAGGATCCTCCCTTTGTGTTGGGTGGAACATGATACCCGTTTCCCCACAAACCTAAAACTATAATTTTCATGTAAAGTATTCTAAAGTGTTTGTTCACTGTCATTTCTCTCCTTCATCAGCTGATCACACTTCTCCTTGGTAACTTTTAATTATTTTAATGCCATTTAAAGTTTGGCCTCCTCCTGACGTGCTAATGCTTTGCGAGTTTGAATCATATTATTATATAGGTTGTAATGTACACACGTGATGTTCTCTACTTACCTGAGGTACTACCTACTGATAGATATCAGCTCGCAGCAAGCGCACACGTCTTCACTCCGCGGCGGTCAATAGGCCTGACCCCCGCCCCGCGGATCGCGCGTGTCGTACCCGAGATGACAGTTTTATATATCAAAAAGTCCATACACTACATAGGTTTTATAACTTTAAAACCAGAATAATTGCTATCAACTAATGGGAGGTGGTTTTAAACAGTATTAGGTTTAATAACTGTTAATATTTCTGTAAAATTATACTTGAACTGTAACTAAATAAAATATGTCAGAATAAAAAGATGACAAATACCTTGAAGAGACGACAATAAACTCACAGTGATTACTTACAATTTATTCACAATATCATAACTATGTTTAAACTTAAAATTACACTTAATAACTAAGAAAATAATAATTGTTCTTATAATTACTGGAATGTTTAGCGTAAAATGTTTTATTTTAGAAAATAAATATATATATTTTTTTTAAATATTGAAATAAGTTTAATCAGCTGTTCACTATTGGGTTTAATTGAATTAAGTGATAATATTTCCTTAAATAGGCTAAGAGTAAAAGTAAACAGGGATTTTATACAAATGGTTTATTCAGTCATTCAAAATATTTTTTGGCTCTGCCAGCTTAAGATATCTGTGGCCACAATGCAAGGAGAAAAGTTCCCTTAGATTGAACTTGTCAAAATTAAATGTGCGACAATATTCGTTCGCGACGCACCCTCTAACAAAAGTGATATTTTTATTAGAGGGCAATCATTCAACCGTTTTATTCTCTTTTCGACATTCGTTTTTACGATTTTTCACGCATATTTCCACCAATAATTATTTTAATTTAAATTGCCCGTTTTATTTGATGAATGATTTATGATGGGAGATCTTCTTTCAGGAGTAAAAGGCGATGGGTTTATATTTATATTGAGTGCAGTATCTTTTGAGATTTTGAAGCATACAACATTGAACATACAAGCCAACTGAACAAATTTATATGTAGATTATATATTATATTTACCTATTCTAAAGGCTAAGTGCACAGATACTGATCACTCTTTCTTGTTCTACTCGTATTTCTATTTACTACACTACACACTTTTTGTGTGATACACAAATTGTTGTTCTAAGTCTGGGTGTTCTTTGTGTTCGTTTCACATGTATGTTCGTAAAGTTCATCGACACTTAAAATGTAGATTACTAATGCGAGAGTTGTCTTAAAAAAAAGGTAACAAGAAAGATGATACAAAATATAAATAATTTAATTTGCCTGGGCCTTTCAATTTGTCATAATACTGTAATCACTACATCTAATACATTCAGGCCCTACCTGTCCCTTTTATCATTGTGAAAAACATCTATTGTAAATAGTGCTGCCATAGTTAATTATATCATATATCCTTGTTTACAATAAATATTTTATGATTAACAACGTTATTATTTATTATTTTGATTAGCACTTGCAACGCCTTTTGGTGTCCATGGGTGGTAATCGCTTACCATCAGGGGATACTTCTGCTCGTTTGCCTCCTATATAATAAAAAAAAAGAAACTTCATGAAGAGAATATGATCAATTTTACAAAATGAACTGAAAAGAAATCTCAAAACTTATCATCATTATCTCAGTAGAAAGACGTCCACTACTGACATACAACTCCCACAACCGAGTGAGTGAGGATACCGGAGGCCCATACCCCAACCCCTCCCCCCATCCCCCAAAGGTCGGCAACACACTTGTGACGCCTTTGGTGTTGCGGGTGTCCACGGACGGCGGTAATCGCTTACCATCAGGTGATACGTTTGCTCGTTTGCCCACTATTCAATAACAAAAAAATAAAAAGCTCTCCGTACACAACAACCAGGCCTGTGCTGCCCCCATCAAACGACTTCCCAAAAACAAAAAACATAAATTGTTACATATTTAGTAATTATAACCAAATAGTTTGTTTTCTTTGGCAGGAAAAGAACTTACTAATATTCATAAATTGATCACTTTATCAAAGCGCAAGACTTTATGCAAATTTGTCTGAAGTCAGATCTTCTTCAAACAGATGAAAATTCACTACATAAGATTTTTCGCAGATCAACTAAGAAGACATAAATATTATCATTTCTAATCGTTAATTCTTTATTACTTGGCAACATAGTTTAATTTAAGAAGCTCGGTAGGGCCACAACGTAGCATTTAATTTTTTACTCTCCACGTAATTATCCACCCGTATATGCAAAAACTGTTCATCTGCACTAGATTTGATGGATGATTATACATTAAATTTATGTATAGTTATATGATAGATGTGAAAAAATCTTAATAACTTTGCGAAAAAGCATGAATATTAAAAATGAAATATAGTGTATATACATACATACCTAACTATATTTATAAATGTCAGTGAATCGCCAATTCGGTTGCTTTTTTAAATTTCCGTTAACGCACAAGGAAGGTTCTTATGGAGAGAAAAAACTAAAAAATTGCGAGGAAAGTAGTAAAAACAACACTATTTATTTGTATTATATTATTATATAATTATTTTTTCTATTAGACTGCGGCAGGCTTATAACTTATGACAGAACAAAAATCTGTTGAGGTAACTAGTATTTATATATACTCATTTGCAAAAAAAATTAAAATACCAAAAAGGTTTTAATCATTTGAACATGTTACTGGCCAGTTATAAAAGTGCCATAATGTTTATAAGAGTACATTCCAAATTCAAATTTTTGACTGAGCCTGGTTTTCAAAGAAAACAACTTTTAACTACATTTTGTGGCGCGAATTCCCTTTAATTAATATCGACTCTAATTAACTTTTTGTCAATTTTTATTAAATTATCTGATGTCCTTGACATTTAAAAGTACTGTTATTGCTGTTTAGCAATCTCGAAAATGGTAGATAAAGTGATAAAAGCGAGCAAAATTATTGCGCTGCTTGAAGAAGGTTGCAGCCAATGCTTCGTGGCTCAGAGGCTAAATGTGAGTCGGTCGACAGTTCAAAGGACCTGGCAGCGCTATCAAGAGACCGGTTCCGTCAAGAGAAGGCCTGGTTCTGGCAGAAAGACATGTACCGAACCACGGGATGATCGTTTTCTAGTTAGTCAAGCGTTGAGAAATCTCAAATCTTCTTATGTGGACCTCAAGAACAGCCTCGAAGAAGAAAGAAATGTGCAAATTAGTCTATGGATGGTCAGGAGGAGGCTTCTCGCTGCTAATATACACAGTCATCGCCCGGCACGCGGCCCTAAATTACTCCGTGGACATCGAGTTGCCAGGCTTAGCTTCGCTCGAAATTGTGTGTCATGGACTCATGAAGACTGGGATAGGATATTATTCTCCGATGAAGCCAGGATATCTCTGCATGGTGAAGACAGACGTCGGCGAGTGCTACGTAGACGAGGAGAACGCTTTGCAGAGGCATGTTTTGAAGAAATCACACCTTATGGAGGGGGCTCTGTTATGTTTTGGGCAGGAATAAATTCCATGGATCGTACGGAGTTAGTCTTCATCGAAAACGGTACACTGACTGGACACCGATACATAACGGAAGTTCTAATTCCTTATGCACAATCCGCTTTAACCGCTCTTGGCGAAAACTCATTTTTTATGGACGATAACGCTCGCGCCCACCGGTCTGGCGATGTGAAAGCGTATATGCTAGAAGTCGGAATTCGTCGTTTGGACTGGCCAGCTAGAAGTCCGGACCTCAATCCCATAGAGCATGTCTAGGACGTTCTGAAGCGACGAGTGAGATCAGTGCAGCCGGCTCCGCAGACCATCAGAGAGCTAAAGAATGTGATTACCGCGGAGTGGGAACGTATTCCCCAAGAAACCATAAAAGATATACTCGCTAGCATGCCCAGACGAATGCAAGCCGTGATTTCAGCAAGAGGGGGTCACACTCAATACTAAACTTTTATCTGCTTTTAATGTATTCAAGAAAAACAAAGAAATTAACACGTTTAATTTTTTTTAGCGAGCAGGTACAATAATAGTGTTTTGAGCTTAAACATTATTTCTCAATAATTTAATCAAAATGTTATGATAAAACTGATGATACCTATTCCTTCCTAATTAATTTATGAAATTCTGAGGATAACAATACCTAAAATTGTCAAACAAACTAATAGTAACTATAAAATAGTTCTTTGCTTAAGTGCCCGTTTTTTTTGCAAAAGAGTGTATAGGTACTCGTATAGTACAGTACTATAAATCAAAAAGCAAAAGAAATGGTACTTGAATAAGTTTAAAAGCTCCTTCAAGTTTAAAAATAAACTCAATTGTCTTCTTTAAAAGGCAAGTAATGTTGGGTCGTAAACATAGTAATTAGGTTATGTTCTACGTAATTTTCTCAAGAGCAAACTTGATAAAATGAAGCATTTCGTTTTCATTAAATATTTTTCTCTTTTTTATATAAATAGTAACGTTTATTTTTATAAGTGGAGAGTGCGTGTTGTGCTGTGTGTTTTTTGTTGTTTTTTATGGATATCTGTACTAATATTATAAAGCTGAAGAGTTTGTTTGTTTGAACGCGCTAATCTCAGGTACCCCTAGTTCGATTTGAAAAAATATTTCAGTGTTGGATAGTCCATTTATCGAGAAAGGCTAATACTAATAGGAGCGGAGCACCAATGAGGAATGTTTCAAAAACGAGGAAAAAATTTCACGCTACGGACAATAGAAGACGCAAACGAGGTTGCGTGAGTCAGTTAGTATGTTATAAAAAGAATTGGTACATAATACAGTATTGAAGCATTTAAAGACCTAAAGTACATTTTAATATTAAGTACAGAAGTAGGTAATACGTTTGGTAGTAAAAACAATATTGTAATAGTTTTCATAAATTTATATATATTCTCAACACACATATTAGAAACACAATACAATCATTTGCTAATAAACGTATGTCAATTCGGCAATATATAAATTCTAAACAATAGAATAAAGAACTGTGGAAATTTGTTCCATTAGAAAGTAACTCAAAAAGTTTTGCACCAATTGAGTTCAAATTTTGATATAATAAATAATACATTACAATTATTATAGTTTTTATGTATTTTTACATAAATTTTGTTCCTCGTTTTAACAACGCAACCACAATATGCCAGCGAAGCTTAGCATAGTACAGTTAGTTTTATTATAAAATTTTATTCTTTGTTAAATTCTTTTATTACGAAATAATAAATAAAACACTTTCAGCAATAATACAGTCATAGTAATTCAAACTGGCATTAAATTTGTTAAAACAAGCAGCAATACGTAATATTGTCTCACATATGTACCTACCTTGTTACCTTAATAAACTAACGATGTTCGAGGGTTACGCAATAACAATAGTGACATTAGTTACCAAGTAGTACGGATGTCGGTGCCGTAAGCCTCCACTAACAATTTGATACACGACCGCTTCAACTCTCATACCTTAATAACACATTACTGCTTTAGTGTTTGCTTTTCAAAAGAAAAAATCATTGAATATGTCAAAAGTAAAAATGATTATCAATCAGTCCGTAGACTGTTTTGCATCTTTGCACTCAACAAAATATATATTTTATTTTTTTTATTTAGACTAGAGGTTGCCAAAGTGACTCTACGCTACCTGATGGAAATCATGAGAAGAATCCAGGGTTTGAGGCCACTATACTCATTGCGATTGAAAATATACTTATACATATTTTACTACGAGTACATTGATTTTTGTAAGCTGTTTATCTGGTTCGCTCAGATGTCTGCGTTATATGGCGTGAAGTCGCTTGACGAGCCACGATGGCTCGTTGGTCTTCCCGGCTGGAGGCTCCACGCGCTGGCTTTGCCACCGTGGAGGCGCTCCAGCCGGTCATCCTCGAGTGGGCAGGGTGGCAGCACGGGACCCTTTCCTTCCGGCTGACGCAGGTGCTTTCCGGGCATGGTTTCTTCGGAAAGTACCTGCACTCGGTCGCTCGGAGGGAATTGAGTCCCGCCTGCCACCACTGCTACTGCAGTGAGGACTCGGCCCAGCATACGCTGGCGATCTGCCCCGCTTGGGCGTCGCAGCGCCGGGCCCTCACTGCAGTCATCGGAGGAGATCTGTCGCTGCCGGCCGTCGTACTGTCCATGGCCGGTAGCGACAGCAGTTTTACCGCGGTCGCGACCTTCTGCGAAGAAGTAATTTCGCAGAAGGAGGCGGCGGAGAAGGCCCAAGAGGACGATGTTCACTCGGACCCGATCCGCCGCCGGCGAACCGGGCGGCGGAGGCGCGCCTATCAGCGCCTCATGCCGCCCTGAGTGTGGCCGCGGATGGACGGGATGGGTTTTCCCCTCCATCCGCATTACAGGCCAACCGCGAGGAGGCGACGTAGGTACGCGTGTGCCGTGCGTCGCCTAAATTGAGATTTTGACTAGAAGAAGGTGCCCGCTTCAGTGCGGGCAGGCGCTGGGAGGGATCCGGTCGTGTAATATCTGCAGTTCCCGGACCCCTCCCTTCTCAGGCGCAGAGTTGGCACACCGTGTGGTTTTAGTCGGTTCGATTCCGACACACCACCCCGCCGCAAACCCCGGTGGGGTGACGGCCCGAGGGGGTTTCCACACGTTAAAAAAAAAAAAAAAGATGTCTGCGTTATTATTTACTTCATTTTAATAAGTCAGTTCCAAAATTTTTTACAACATGATTCCTTACGGAGTTACGTAATTTGTTAGTCGTTTACACCGTTATTATATTGTGAATCCGAACTTCAAATTATATTTCATCACTTTGCACTTCACTGTTATGAATGATCGTAAAGTCACAAACCATTGGCAACTCAGTGAAGTAAAAAAAAATATAATACTAAAAAAAATTGTAAGATTACTATCCCGTTGTTTTACATTTATCTTTATCTATCTAACCTAATAAATCACATCTTTCTGATTTCTTTAATTTTATACCCAATAAATAATATTTAAAGAGAAAACCTAAAAACATACTTTAAAAGTCGGTTTCAAACAAACGAACAAACATTTAGACTACGGGCCCCTTGTAGAAAATTGATGCGTCATGTGAACCACTAGGAGTCATTTTTAGAAAGATAGGCATAAAACAATAAGATTTTGCACTCACAGTACATGCCATCACTTGTAAGCTGTCCAACTGAGTACTGGTGAAGGGGAGCGGATAGCAACTTCTTGATTTTGCTCTCCTGTCACATAATTTTTGTACGTAGTTGCAAGTGACGGCATAGTGCTGAATGATTTGTTTTATGCCCCTGTATCTTTCTAAAAAGGTCTCCTGGTAGTTTAAATGACCCATAAATTTTCGTCATGTGCCTGTAGTCTAATTATTTATCGAGGCATTTAAATAAATTTGAGTTTTACCTGAGAGCTGTCGTTTGTTTGTATATAAATTCCACTGCAAGTTAATAAGAAAGAGCAAAGTAAAATTATTCTGTTGAAATAATTGAACAGTGAACCCAGACAAACTGCCCTAATGCCAAATAAAGCTTCTGGTTCAGAATTTAAATGAACTAGAAGACCTATTGTTACTGAATAAATTACTAATTTGACTGTTTTGCTTCACTATTACTACTAGACACGCTACTTTAGCCGTATATTAAGAAAATCGGGTAGAAAAAACAAAGTTCCCTAATTAAAACTTAAAGAAATTTAGTTTAAGAAACAAGATTAACAAAACAATACAAATTAGTCGATAATACCATTAAACTAGGTATTGGTGATGTGTGGTGATGAATAGCTTTGGTAAATGTTTTCTTATCTATAAAACCGAAATATACAAGTACTTTACAGCGGGAGAGCCAAGCTTCGTCATGGATGTACCGGCTCGACCAGAGTGATACCACAGTCTCACAGAAAACCGATGTGTAATATCGCTTGCGCTGTATCTCACCTAGTGAGTGAGGATACCGGAGGCCTATATTTTAACCCATTCCCCATCCCCCTCTCCATCCCCCTCTCCATCCCCCGGCCCAAGGCCGGCAATGCACTTGTGACGCCTCTGGTGTTGCGGGGGTCCAAGGGCGGCGGTAATTGATTACCATCAGGTGATACATCAGTTCGTTTGCACCCTATCCCATAAAAAAATAATTAATGCGGTTTGCAATAAAGAGCGGCCCGGTAGCAAAACCGCGATCAGATCACATCATATAACGGTTGGGCCGACAGGCAGGGGGCAGTCTAGGCTTCCTCCAGGATAGTGTCTGGATAGACGCGGATTCTTTGCGGGGGGATCGGGGATCTGAAATAACATGGGCCGCGTCCTCCTCAGAGTAGGGCATCTGAGACCGGCCGCTGAATGGTTTTTAGTGGAATCACCACATACCAGGCTCCTCAGTCCTCGAAAAGATGGAGAACCGAAGGGATTTTCCACTTCCTGAATAAAACAAAATGGTACATTCAAAATAAACTCTTTATTAAGCTGAAAAACTGAATTCTTTCTACATTATTAAATATTTAAGCTCATACAAAAAAGATAATGATTTTTTATCTAAAATGCTCTACAAAGTAAGTGAAAAACATGAACAATGTAAATCCGCCGAGAGCCTAAACATATCACAATGAAATTGATTTTACAAACTCTGACCCTAAATACATCCATAATTTTGTTGTTCTTGATTAACAAAGTGGTTATGTAACGGTTCTTTATTTTTTTCGTTGGAGAACTTCTGAATTACCCGTTTTCTAATTGGCGTTTATTAAACTTCAATTCGACATTGACCGTTTTACATAACTTTAATGAATGCTTTATTATCTGAAATGAATTTTATTGACAGTTTCAAAATTATTAATTTCATAGTCATTATCATAGATAATTCACCAGTTTGAAACTTGAAAATTAAAAGAAATTCAATACTTTCTTGTTCTGTAATGCCTTGCTTTTGGTCAAATCTTATGATACAGATTAACCATAATCAAAATAAAAGAACTTAATTAGATTAAAAGCCCCGTGCACGTTTTTAAGCTATTGGTAAATTGTACTGTTTTACATATGTTTTTAAAACCATAAAATAACAATAACAAATAAGAATTGTAAAGGTCTAAATCTCACGTCCCTAGTTCTATAGAGGCACTCGAAAGGTACTGATTCTACTGTGGCTGCAATATGTGTTCCCTTTTTTTTAACGTGTGAAAACCTCCACAGGCCGTCACTCCATCGGAGTTTGCAGCGCGTGGCACGTTGGTGTGTCGGAATCGGACCGACTAAAACCACACGGTGTGCCACTCTGCGCCTGAAATAGGAGGGCTACGGGAGCTGCTGTTATTACGACATCCGGACCCCTCCTAGCACTTGCCCGCACTAAAGCGGGCACCGTCTTCTGACGAACTCTCTATTTAGGCAACGTACGGCACACGCGAAAGGTCGCCTCCTCGCGGCTGGCCACTAAAGTGAATGTAGGGGAAAATCCGCCCTGACCATCCGCAGCCATACTCTCGGTGGCTTGGGGCGCTTTTATGCGCGCTTTCGTCGTGTGGATGTCGTACTCCCGGGCCTTCCACGCCGCCTCCTTCTGCGAAATTACGCCTTTGCAGAAGGTTGTGACCGCGGTAAAACAACTATAGCTACCGAACATGTAGTGTATGACGGCCGGTAGCGAGAGATCTCCTCCGATGACTGCGGTGAGGGCCCGACGCTGCGACACCCAAGCGGGGCAAATCGCCAGCGTGTGCTGGACCGAGACCTCAGTGCAGTCGCAGTGGTGGCAGGCGGGACTCAGTTCCCTCCTAGTGGCCATGTGCAGGTACTTCTCGAAGTGAGCGTGTCCGGAAAGGACCTGCATCTGCAAGACGAAAGCCGTTCTGCGCTCGGAATTCAGTCACCAGTCGATAAACTTCACTTCCGCCTCTAAATCCCAAGTTCTCGCCAAGGCACACGCGCCACCTTCGTCGACACGGACAACGGAGGAGCTTCTCAAGTCAACGTGTATAATTTTTTTATGTATGACCACACATTACTTTTTTTAAGGTTCTTTTTGTAAATTTTTTACTATTATTATTATTCTATATGTATATATATATATATATATATATAACTATTATATGCGATTAATTTAAACTAAGAAGATGGTAATAAAAAGTTTATGAAAATAGATCTAAATAGTATAAATATTCTAGTTAATTTTCTATTACCGTATATTACTGTTACATAAGATTTTACGACATTCTACTAAAAACTGTCATAAAAACTTCTACTGTCAATGTGCTATAAAATAACAGTAAACTTCGGCTACTTTCCTTTATTCTTAATAGTCTTTGGCAACAATGAAAACGTGAAAGCTGGCCGCATGGACATTATGTTTCCATCCAAAGTCACAACTTTGAATTCTTATTTTCTGTAGCATACCGTTGCAATTGATTATAAAGGGACCGATACCGTCCTCGTTATTAAACTAGTATTTGAATGATTTTTCACATAGTTATGGAATGTTTTGCCATTTTAATGATAAAGTTTCTTGTTAATCACATTTCCTATCTTCTTAACCGTGTTCTGAGCGATTAAAATGCGTTCTTATTGAATTTATTTGAGAAGAAAGTGCAAAAAGAACAAAGCAAATTTAAACTAGACTTCTGAGGTGTTCTTTTAGTGGTAAACATATGTGAAGATTTCGAAACGAAGTTCATTTTAAGGACTACAATGTCAGTCAGTCATATGCTTCTGATGTATGTCTAAAATGTCGGCTACCTATGTTCAACGAACTCAATAATTTATCTTAAATTTTATAGTATACGTAAGTATTATAATTATTCAGTAACTACTTTCCTTAATGTTATTTCCTCATTGTGTTGCGAATTGAAAATTTATGAAGTCATAACTCATTGGCAACGGCTGACGATGACGAAATGGTTTTCAGCTTGTAAGCGATTTTTATTAAAATTCTTTGCTATCATGGTAGGGGGAAATAACGCACGTAGATAATTGATTACGTCTTAAAAGTGATATTGAGATAACCCCGGACGCTCATCTTTTTTTTATGTAATTGGGGGCAAACGAACAGACGTATCGCCTGATGGTAAGCGATTACCGGCGCCCATGCAAACCCGCAACACCAGAGGCGTCACAAGTGCGTTGCCACTCACTCACTCACACACACACACAATCACTTCGGTTGAGACGGCCCATGCATGCCGAAGCGTGGCTCTCGCACGGTAAAATACTTCTTCCCATTTCTCCCTTTCTCGTTATTCCAAAGCAACTACACCCGACCCAAGAGATTAAACTAAACTGTTATTATTTTTCCGACAGCTTTCAATTAGTGCAGCATAAGTGGAAAACACTTTTGGGTTTTAAATAATTTACAATGCAATGGGCCCATTTGGGATTTGAATAACAGAGCTCTGTGCCGAGGCAAATGTTTCACATAACTACAGTTTCAGACGTTGCTTTCTACTGTACTAATTCTTGTGTGTTCAAACCTCACATGAGACAACAGTTTGTGTGATCCACAAATTGTTATTCTGACTTTGGGTGTTTTTTGTGTCCGTTTAATGTATGTTTGTGAAATCTTCCGTCACATAGAATTTATTTCTAATGCGGAAATAGACTTTTTTAAATATAAGAATATTTCACATGCATTAATTCGTATTAAAACTTTTTCAAGACTGACATGGTTAGTAATTTGTCCAGTGAGTGTCTATATCTGAGTTCAACTTTTTTAACTCTAATATAATATATTGCATCTAAAATCTGCTTAAATTTTCTTAAACAAGTATTATTTATTTTCGCTGTTGTGAATTGTGTTTTTTTTAATTTAAACAGTTCATCTTGACTAGTTTAAATCAAATTAAATTTAGGATTGCATATTGTTTACGAAAATTAACTCACTCACAATACAGTTAAGTGTAAGGAACGGGTGGTATTATTGAAAATATGGGGGGACGGTGTGTAATGTCCTTCCAACACAAAGGGAGGATCCTCTGAACAGGCGAGGTGATCATGCCTGGCGGGTCACTGCCCAACAGTTGATGTTGAGATGTTGTATATATGATAATCGGAGAACTATTTAGTGCGCGATTCAGGATTTGTAGTCACTCCGTGTAGTGCGTTACTTCGTAGTTCAGTGTATCTTCGGTAGATGGCGCTGTAGTAGGTTACTGTTGTGTTATATGTGGAAGTCGCCACATAAGTATTTTTTAATTTACAAGGTAGTAGAGCTAAGCTAATTTTTGGATGAACGGGTCTGCTCGACCAGGGTGCTACTACCCTCTCACTGAAGACCAACTTAAAATATCAGCATTAATGCTGTCGTGTTTAGTTGTTGAGTGCGAGACTGGGGGCCCAATGATGCAGTAAGATTTTAAAGGCCACCACACTTGGAGTCTGCTCATGCTTTACATCAGGCAGAGTAAAGTCACTTTGGCAGGCTCATATATGAAAAAAACTAATATGTTTCGACTAGGTTGCATTGGTCAAGGTTACAAGTTGGCAACATGACCTTATGAGGTAACATCTATTACTAAAATCCAACGCAGAAGTTACAAACATTGTAAACAAGCGAATAATAAAATCTGTGCAAAACTGCATTATTCCTGTGCACGTACCGAGGGAGGCAACATATTAACAGGCAACAAAATAGTTGTTATGTTTTGTTTTTAGACTTTCAAAAATGAATAAATCCTATAAGGTTTTTTTACATAGCATGAAAATCGTATATTTCTCTGAAAGCCCACTGAAGGAATAAGAATTGTGCGAAAATTAATCTGTAAATGCCCGATATTAGGGAATGGCTAAAGGTTCGGACAACTCGCTTACTGCGCATGAGTCGACGGAAACTGTCCGTAATTAATTACTCGGACAAATGAAGAACCATTCACACTTACAGAATACTTAATACACAAATGTTTTTTTAAACCGTGTAACTTGGTTTGATTAGTAGTAAATAAAATACTGTTGTCCCTGCTTGAATGACATATTTAATTAAAAAGTAGGTGACCTGTCGAACTTCGTATCGCCATATTTATTTTCGTGAATATTTTTTAAATTACTGAGAAATTTCTTTTAGTACGTAACTCCGCCTAAACTTCCCGCAGGACCACAGTTCAAAGAACTAAGCAGACTACGAAAATATAAAACTACCTGTTTTCTTTTCATTTCCTTGTATACAAACCTTGTCTTGATAATAAAAAAGACTTGAAAAAAGAATTTTCCAATTTGGTGCAGTCGATCGAAAGTTATGCGTGTACACAATTTTTTTTGATTCGTTTTAATTTTTATAGATAGCTGCGTAATACGATTCAGATTAAAATATTTCTATAAAAATTCTTCTATAACGTTACTTCCTGTCTTCTATTTTACTTATATTAATTACAATTACGAATAAAATTTATAATGTTAATTACAATTATATTTACATTACATACACTTTTTAATACAAACATTTATTGTGGCTAAAATAAAAATTTACCGAGTTTAATTTTTTGAAATAATTAAAGATTAATTTTCATTTTATATTTAAATAACTGTCATAAATGTGATTTCACAATCCCAAAGTCGTTCTAAATATGAAACCTTCAACTAATTGAATGTGCTAAAATACTAACAGGACAGTGTGCATGTAATCTTACCTTACAGTGCCAACCGACCGACAGGCCACGATAATGCCCCGACAAACTTACTGATTAAATTTCCGCACTAACCGATTTCAACTATAAATACCCAAATACATTACGGTGACCCTCGCAACAAATTTCATAAATAAACCCTACTATGGTGTGTACACAACTAATTCAATAAGCTTCTAATTATTATTCGTTACTTTGACAATTAATGTTCAAAACTGTTTTATTAAGCGAAGATTTATTTAATAATAGTTTAGAAACTATCACTTTAGTGAATGCAATTTCACTAACATACGAGTATATGAAGATTATTACTTTATAAGCATACAATCCTTAGTGCTACTACCTAAATGGCACATTTACTCATTTACACAAAATCTTGACTCCTTTTTCACATTATCTTAATGTGAAAAAGATAATGTGAAAAGATAATGTTCTTTACAGAACACTTTGTTGACTGAGAAAGCGAGAACATATTCTCTTTTTTAATTTAATGAGATTTGATAATCTTCTGATGTCAAATGACATATTTGTAAATTTTGGGACACTCACGGCAATTTAAACGTACCGATACCTAGTACTCAAATCTAGTGTACCTCATAACAAATTTACATATTTTACCATAATTTTTATTTAAATTAAAAAACATTTTGATTGAATTTCATTATTATTCTTTTTCTTATTTTAATTGTTATTGTTTAATTTTAATATTTGATTTATTTGAATGCTTTATATTAATTGCGTTAAATGATTTTGAATTATTGTGATGACTTATCTATTTAAAAAACAAACTTTTACTTACAATAGAATTAGGTTAACTATAACTAACAAAATGGACACAAAGTGGTCTGAATAAATTATTATTATTATAAGAACTCACGGTATATAATATCCATATTGCGACATTGGTTTCCAACGTACGTCACCTGATGTAGCATTTTTGCTTTTAGTGCAGGAAACCGTGTCCCGTGGACATGATTTAATATGATGTAGAGAAACTGCTCAGTATTCTACCAGATACAAGAAATATCTTATGAACACAACAGACTTAACTTCCTGTTCTATCTCGCCTTTCGCATATTGAAGTATAAATCTCTTGTGCACAAGGTTTTACTCGACGGGAGTTTTTAACTAAGTCTAGCCTACTAATAACCTAATATTATACTTGTGTATGTTTAAAATAAATAAGTAATTTAAATGTTACCCATACCTCGATTCGAAAGTAATGTATCTGTCTATATGTCTATTTACCTACGCATTCACGGTTTAGCCGTTGCGCCGATTTCAATGAAATTTGGCAGGAAAATTCTTTGGCTCTTGAAAATTGATATAAGGTACTTTTTCAAGAATCAAAGATGGTTTTAGCTGCAATAAACGACATATCCACGGGCAGAGCCGCGTATAAAAGCTAGTATTAAATATTTCTTCATTATGCTCGTGTGAAATTTTCTATACTACTCTAAATGCCTCATTGAAATTACATTCTATTTAATTATAAACCATTTTAATTAGCGCTTTATTCAAACAATTTCAAGTCAAATATAAGCAATTATGGATATGAACACAATACAAATAGGCAACTCTGTTTACATCATTGTTCATTTCTCAAACTATTACGTTCCGTCAAAACCACTATTATAATTATCTCTTTGATGAAACCTGTTCATGATATGTAGACCACGCTCGTTATAATGTTTTACGTCTACTAACATGAATTCAGGTGGGTTTCTTTTGAATGTTTTATATGGTTTGTGATAAAATTTACTTTACAATATTCGTCAGTAAATTAAATTCGTCATATTTTTTTTTTTATGTTTACTTTTGTTATAATTTGTATAGTATATTAAATAAAATTTATACCATACATATTCTATTCAAAATAACTGTAATGTTATAAACTGTAATGTACAATAACTCCATAATAATTTCGATTTAGTTAATTAGTTTTTTTTTTGTAAATTACTAATACCCTAAATAATACTATAACTAAACGTTTACTTAGAATGAAGAAAGCATTTTTTCCAATTTTAGTTCATTAGGTTATTTAATTTTAAATAATTAAAAAAATAATAAATAATAATATAGTTCACACAGTGTAGTCATTTAGCAGTCCGGAACCAATCTGTCCGGTATTCAAAGTAAGAGCCTTCCATGACGTCTTCCCCTAGTGATGTTACGTTCTATATACTAATTACAATTAGTAACATAAGGATGCGACTTCCCAACAGAGATAATGCATAAATTATTATATCATTCGAATGTTAAGCTGCTGTTCCACTCGATGTACGTTAACCTGCGTAGATACCTACGTATGCTTTGAACTATTAGCTATATGCTACGAGAATATGCTACGAAATACAATTTTTTACCGTATCTAATATTGCTATTATTGCAGATGCGAAAGTGAACTTGTTGTGTATCGGTTCAACGTGTAACCGAGCTTCATTAAATTCTGTACACATGTTCTTTGGGAAATCGGAAAAGATGCAGTATACTTTTATCAAGTATTGTTTCCGAGGAATGCAAAAATTGACAAACAAAATTTACATTTAGGATAGCAAACAAGAATTAGTTTTAAAAAAAAGCATATTTAAATTTTGTAGCGGTCTTAGTGACATTTGAGAAATCTACCTTCCGCAAACCGTCCACCAAGTTTGCATTAATATACATATTTTGTTCGTCTAAAAGGTTGTCACGGCTGGTTTAGAATGTTTGATCTCTGCAGTTAGCGAGATTGAGAGAATATCTGCAGATCAATGAAGATGTCTAAGACTGTTGATTCTCCAAACTTAGGTATCAGCAGCGAACTTATAACTTCTAAATCACAGGCGTTTATCTATTATATCATAAAAAATCTGTTGATATACATCCCACTCCTTTCTAAAAAGTGTTACCCTGTTTTGACTGCTAAGCCATTCATAAACTTGCTCCTAAATATGTATAGTATTTACCGATTCCCTAATAATTAACCGATATTCTAGCATTTCTTGAAAGACAAAAAGATATAACTATAAACCAATAGTATAGTAAAAATATTGTATATTTTGGTACATAATGTGGTTACTCATCCTTATTCATTATCATCTCAGCCTTTTTCCCGGAATATTGAACGACTGGCGTAACTGGGGTTAGTGGGTTGTTAGAGGTCAAACCTCTGCAACTAATGGGGATGACGGTATGGTCAGACCGTTTTTCCTTTTCTGATAAGTACTTATAGTTTAGGAACGGCAAATAAATAGTATTATATAATTATGCTACTTGAAATAATTCGATAATATAATCATTCAATTTTTATTGAACTATTTAATAACGTAAAACAAAAAACAGTCGATTTAAAACGTGTTTTTTAAAACTTTAAGCTTTCATGTGCATATATATGCAGTGTGTGTGCAGTATATTTACATATTTGTTATTAATTTTAAAATAACTCTGTCTATCTGTTTGTCTGTTACTGCACTGCACCAATTTCAATTTATTTAGCATGGAGATACTTTAACTCTTGAGATAGAACATAGGCTAATCTTTACCGCGATACTTGACATACCCGTGGGCAAAAGCTAGTTGATCTCATAAAATGCAAAGATTAATACAATCCGTCTATAAATTTTAATTTCTTAACATCACAGGCTATTATACTAATTAGACTCAATATTTGCGCATTGTTTGAAGAACAGATAACTAGCTAGTAATATTTAAGTGTCAGGTAAACTTGACTAATGAAAATTCACCTGAAGTAGTGTTCTTTACGGTGAACAATTTATTGCGAGCACTTAGAAACCTCCGTGAACATACGCGTTAAGTCAGATAGTAAAGTGGCCTCTTGCCTCAGCCAACGCTTAAAATATCTCCTCTTTACTCAGAGGCCGAGTGCTAAACACTTCAAGTATAATAAAGTTCAAGTCTAACTTTTTTTAATCTGTTCAGTGCCGGGGCTTAAGTACCTACTGTGCTTTGCTTATCAAGGTATGTACTGTTATTAATATCCTTCGCTTACAAAATATTTGAAGACAGTAAAGTTAACAGAAAAGTTGTTCGAATTTTAGGTTTTTCTATTAGTTGTAACAGTGTAAAGCGATAACAATAACACGAAAATATATGATCCTAAATACTGAAATCATTTCAATCGAAATCAATTATTGAAGTGAAACTTCCTTAGGCGCATGAGGGTGAAATTTTTACGGATGAAACGCGTCACGAAGATGTGCAGCGTTTTTATCGAAGTAGAGGGAGAGAGGATTGAGATCGATTGAGAGAGAGAGTTAGAAAGGACTAATTTTTATTTAATATTCATCATTTGTGATTTTACTATGCAGGACTAAATGGTATAACTACACCGTTGAAATAAATCGGTGGGGTTGAGGTGGTATCCAATCTGTTTATTATACGCTTACTGCCTACAAAAATTGCCTAGCATTTAGCTGGATTTACATACAGTCCAAATCTTATTGACCTGGGTTTTATGAGCTCTAAGTCCCTGTTGACCTTGTCAGTAGCCTGTATTGCGTCTTCCACCCTTGCCTGTAAATACAGCCATAGGTCATCAGCATACAAGTGATACGCACACTGAAGGTGTTGAGTAATGAGATACATAATTATTGAAAATAAGAGAGGAGACAAAATTCCGCCTTGTGGGATGCCAGGGATGAGATCGCACCAACTTGAAACAAGCTTTTTTATTCAAGTTTTCGGAGTCTTATTTCGAAAAAGATAAATACACTCTAAAGACCGTCAAAATAAAGTCTAAATTATATACATTTTTAATAATAATTACCTGAACTATGGTGAATAGTTCAAATGAAAAAAAAAGAACAAACAAAGAACTTGTACATAAATATAGTTGCAAGACTCTTAAACCGTGACTAGAACAAAGTTTTGTGATATAGGTCGGCAAGTCAGATCTATCAGCATGTGGTACATGGTCCCCAATTTGAATGTGGAACCCTGTCTAACATCTAAAAGTAAAGTTTGAACACAAAATGTTCTTGATTTAAAAATCCACATCATTCGTCAAAGTTAGCCTGTGAAGTGATCACCAAGTTGTCTCAGAACGTTTTAGTTGGATCACACAACTATGCAAAATTTATTGTCCTCTAAGTAACAAAATAGCTCATAAAGTACTCTACGCATCGTAAATAAGATTAATTAATATATAATGGTTCATTGAAGGATTTTCTGACAACGATTTGCATATTTTATGGTAATACGGCCATTTACAAGTGTCAAGCTCGGACGTCAATCTTATTTAAATCTTATTATCTTTTTCGACCTTAGTCATACCACGACCTTACAGAAAGCCAATGTAAAACAGCGCCTTGCGATGTGTTTCACCGAGTGAGTGAGGATACCGGAGGCCCATACCCCAACTCCGCCTCAACTATCCCTCTCCCCACCGCCAAAGAACGGCAACGCACTTGTGACGCCTCTGGTGTTGCGTTTGTGCATGGGCGGCAGTAGTCGTTTACCATTAGGCGAAACGTCAGCTCGTTTGCCCCCTATTCCATAAAAAAAAATCTACTTGAGAACACATTTCAATATAAAACCAGCATGATAGCAATAAATTCCTATAGCCATCTAATTATTTTTAAAAGCCATTTAAGCGTTAAAATAATACTTTCATGAACACTGTGAAAGAATAAATTACGTTTTAAATTGCCTCCGTCAAAAAATCTCTGGCTGATATAAGTCAAAAATACAATGAACATTCACGAATCAATTTACATAATACACGTAGCCTGTACTTGAATTTAAAATCAGCGACGCAAGAAGGGATTGTGAGATAAAGTTATCCGAGGTTTTATCCTACATTCGCCACCGCCCCTCTCATATGCAAAGTGACGGCCAACCAGAGCCTGAATCTGACATAAAATGCACGCTAAGGGCGCACACTAGCAAAATTGTACTCACCTATTCACAAAGACAACGTAAAGTGTTTGCATTTTAAATATTTTTCGTCTTAAATATTCTTTCTAAGTTTATTATTTATCTTTTAAAAGCGTACACATCCCATAAATTGTGACTTTATTTATAAATATCCTACTTAAGTACTGGTCATCAGTACTATATTATTCTAAATTTCCTCCTGTCTCCCTAATAAACAAGATAGTTAATACACTCGTTTATATTAATTAACAATTAGTTTAAGGGTAGTAGAGCCACGCTGATTTCAGCATGAACGGGCCGGCTCGACTGGGGCGGTACTACCCTCGCACAGAAAATCAAGGTAAAATGACAGCATTCGTTCTGTCGTGCTTCGTTGGTGATTGCGAGACCGGAGGCCCAATGATACTTCTGCATCATTGCTTCTGCACCGCCATGGTGTGGTTCACAATGCTGCATAATTGCATTCGCAATGAGTATAGTGGTACTCTTGAATTCTGCCTATGCTTTACATCAGGCAGAGGAGAGTCACTTTGGCAGGCCCATAAAAAAATATATATAATAATAATTATCATTAAAATAAGGTTGTGCGTCTGTGTGTGTGTTATTTTTCTTTCAGTATACAATACCTATCTCAGAAAGGTTTTCAATTAAAAACATTAAAAATGTTTTAGATTCATACATGGTATTCGTTCATCTGTTTTAAATTTCTTAAATAACTTATATTTGACTATTGGTAAAAAGTTTAAGAAGGAGTTTGATACTACAACTGTACTTAATCCAGAGTGTACAAAACCAAACCTACATATTTCAGCTGTGCAGGTTACGCCTCTTGGGACTATAACATATGAATGACGTAGGAAGTAGGGTAGGCCTAATACGAGTAGCTGTATTCGAGAATGTTTGTGTAGGTACACAGTAACTACATTCACTGTAATTATACGAATTTATGTCCCTCTTTTATGTCTATGGTACAATGAAAGCCAGTCACTAATTATCTTACGTATGACTGAGTGTCATCAAAAACAATATGAATTATTTAGACGGGAAATGAGATTTTTGTTCCTTTTAGTATAAACCGTTAGAAAAACATACAATTAATTTGCCATTACTATAGTCTCACAACTTAGCTGAATTTTGTGAACGTAAATAAATAAATTGTAAATAAATATTGCGGAATTTTATTATATATGTGGGGGAACGGGTGTCATTTCCCTACAACGCAAAGGAAGGATCCTCCAACCAGGTAAGGTGATAATGCCTGGCGGGCCGCTGCCCATCGTTTGATGTTGTGAACAAGAACTTCTATTGTGCTATTCAGGATTGAATGTTTCCTTCGTTACTTCGTAGTTCGACATATATTCGGTAGATGGCTCTGTAATGTGTTTCTGATTTACGTTGTATGTGGAAGTCGCGACAATATATTTGTATGCCAGGTTTTATCAAGACCCCTTTGGCTATTGTGACGGGGTTGAGTGAATAACATCCACTAAAAATTTCCAATTTACATTTAAATATATACATGATCTTCAGTTGTATATACCACAAACGTTTCATCGTCGATAAAAAACTCGCATCAACTAAATAATCTTTGCTTGAATGCAGCTGTAAGCATTTTGACCGAATGTGTCAGTTATCTCAGTAGGGTAGAGTGTAACCAGTGTAACCGAATTATACTAAAATTACATTTTAGAAATACTTACATTTCTAAAATAATGAAATACAGACATTATACGCTTCAGTTTTTGTCAAATTTAAATTTCACAAACTTCATTACTCTTACTACCAGTTCAGACGTAAAATATGAAAATTCCCATTTTACGAAATGCCAAGCATGCATGAAGAGCTCTAATGATTTTTTCGTTGAATGTTTGTGATTCATGGCATGCAATATTGAAACTTGACAGGTTGTTATAAAAAATATCGTTAAATATTTTAACACTACACCGTTGCAATTTATGTTTGAAATTGGTAAATGGAAACACAACATGTTCAGGACTACACGATATCTGATGTTAGATTTATGTCAATAAATTCTTTGAAATTAATGTTGTTTAAAATTAACTATGGATATTTTATTATTTGAATAGCATTACATTATTTTTATTATATTACATACATATTATATACATATTATACAAATTAAGAAATGAAAATGCTCTTGTGGGGGAACGGGTATCATGTTCCACCCAACACAAAGGGCTTTGAGACTTGCTGTGGGAGTGAATGCGATGGTGATGCTGATCTGCTTCCTTGAAGGCTTCTTCCAATCACGTCGGGGTCACCACTGTAGGGGAACGGGTGTAATGTTCCACCTAACACAAAGGGAGGATCCTCCGACCAGGCGAGGTGATCATGCCTGGCGGGCTACTGCCCAACAGTTAATGTTGGGATGTTGTATAAATGATAATCGGCGCGAGATCTATTAATTGCGCGATTCAGGATTGGAAGTTTCTTCGTATTGTAGGTTACTCCGTAGTTCAATGTAACTTCGGTAGATGGCGCTGTAGTATTTTATGTTGTATATGGAGGTCGCACCACTCTCATTTCCATTTCTTAATTTCATTTCATTGTATCTGTTTTATATGTTTTGCCTATTAGTAGGAATGTTAAGTAACTGATTAGGTTTTACTAAATATTATTAACATGTGTAACCATTTAGCGAATGTTGATCAGCCAATAATTGGCAAGTATGTAAGACCTTATCACATTTTGTCACTTCATATGATATGTTTTGTACACACGAGCTATGGGAATCACTTTATATAAATAAAATACAAGATTACATTAGTAAACTGTATATTTGACATACAAAAGTTACTGATTTGTATTTGGCATTTACGTTTTACCGAAAACTTGTGAAACCGAAATCTATGGTTATTTGAAAGTCAATCAGACAATTTATTAGTAGTTTTTGAAACTGACTCGTAGTCTTCTAGAGGGGATTTTGCCATAGTAGTGGTGACTAAAGCTGGTCTTCTTTAGGGTTTTCGAGTTTTCTTTAGGCTTATGATTAATTTTGGTCTCCTGTAGGCCGCCTAGCTAGGCAACCAGCTTAATTACCACTATATTGCTATATAAAAGTAGTGGTAATTAGATGTTGTCTTTCTTGTGTTCCTTATAATGACAGCGTTGATTGACATAATCTTGTGTTCGAAGAAAGTGTTTTAGCATTTGTCATCGTATATCATATTTATATTTCCTCCTGCAGTTCAATTTCAAAGATTCTGATCCAAAGGTTTTATTTTTGTTTATGAATGCTATAGTAGCTCCCAACAAAAAATAGAAAAATGTATCTAGAATTTGTATATCAAAACCATGTTATTTGATTTTAAATAAGTTGTATTTAATTTCACAAGCTTTTATTTAACTTACAATTTGTGTTCGGGTGGTGCCTTGCAAATTTTGAATCCGATATATTTCACAGATTATGCTGAAATTTCGCTAGCATTTGTATAATGCATTGACAATGCTATATTATAATGGAGCCGGATTATGGCCATAGCGACTTTGTAATGAAACGATACAATACCATTAATTTTAAAATCGTATTATTCGTCTTGACGAGTACTCTTTCTTTAGATAATATCCATGATGATAGGTTTTATGATGAAGCTGGAAGGTGTTCATAGGATCTGCGTAATAAAACGAGGTAACCGCTTTGAGTTTGGATTGTTTTGATTTATATTGATGACTACTGTGGTCCTAGATACCTTACAACGAAAAAGCATTAAATGAGATGAACAGACCGAGAAAATTATCTATAGATCACTAAATAGAAAAAAAAGATTTTATTTTAATTTATTACTTTCCGAAATAGAAGCAAAACAACGCGTTGTATGAATAATTACAGCTTGTAAAGCATAATGCCTGCGTTGCAAGTGAATTGTGTTTTCCGCCAACGAATGTGGTTGGTTAAAATTATGTATCGAAAACGGCAAGTTCCCGCGACACCGAGACAAAACTAATTCCAGATATCCGTTACTCCTACTTGTTTAAATAATAACTCTTGACTCAACCAATATTGTTTAGCGCTAACTTTCAGAATAATTATTTTAGTGTAAGCGTTTAACGAAATTAGCTTTCTCGTTTGTCATTTTGTTTTCTTAGCTAATAATTAAAATTTGAGTTCACTTCTTATGCGTCTAAGCGTAATAAAGGAAGACCTTACTTCAACACCTTTCTACAATAATAATGTCATATATTTCAACAAATTAAATGATTGAATAAAAAGATTTCAGAGGGAGCTTAATAATAGCAGAACCTGGAAGAATATTACACATTTGAAAGTTAAATTTGAAAAGACATTTTATTCCTAGGAAACTTCAGGTAAAGATGAGCAAACAAATTGTTTAATTTCATACGATAAGTTACTGAGGTGGTATATAAAATTTTACTTTTTGTACTTTAATTTAAAAGATAATGAATGAGTCATATACAAACACAACTATTATACCATTTTTAAGACTAGTAGTACTTCCTCATAATCCAGTACGTAATTATCGTTAAACGTCTATTAAAACCAGTTAACAACCTTCTTCGTTTATTTTGTCACCTAATTTAATCAGTTTCATGAAATTTTACATGATTTAATCACTAGTATAGTATTAGATTAATTACTTGCGACACTAAAATGTTTATTACCAACGGATAAATTTGAATTTTATTCTTGCTAGTTTTTTTATTTTTATAAATTGTTATAGTTATTGAAACTATTGTGCTAAAACTGAAAACCTTTGAATTTGACCCTTAAGGCTAAGTTTATGTGAAAGGTTTAGTTTCGATACTAGACACCTGAAATTGAGCAGAGGGTAATTTATAGGTTACGACACGTCAGCTTGGAACGAATTTTACGATAGGGCTGGATTAAAAGCCGAAAGGTTTTCTCAACTTTATATGCAAGTTGATGGTTTTTGTTACTAGAAACCTAGGATTAACTTAGATTTTCATTGTAAAATTAAATGAATAATATAGAAAATTAAAATTGGCAAAGCAAATGTTTTGAGGGAAGAGCACTGCAATTGAGACGAGATGGCTATTTATCTCATCCCATGAAACTTCACCTTGCAGTTGACACTGTAAAAAAGCTTTCGAATGCGCAACAAGTCTTATAGAAAAACTTCTTTTTTTTTTATTGAATAGTGGGCAAACGAGCAGAAGTATCACCTGATGGTAAGCGATTACCGCCGCCCATGGACACCCGCAACACCAAAGGCGTCACAAGTGCGTTGCCGACCTTTGGGGGATGGGGGGAGGGGTTGGGGTATGGGCCTCCGGTATCCCGGTATCCTCACTCACTCGGTGAAACACAGCGCAAACGCTATTTCACACCGGTTTTCTGTGAGGCCGTGGTATCACTCCGGTCGAGCCGACCCATTCATGCCGAAGTATAGCTCTCCCACGGTAAAAGTGGTATAGTCGTCGTTGCATACCAATACTTAGCCAATCCAAGACAATGGCGTAGTGTATATACTCACCTACTTGTTACCAATCCTACTACTATTATAAAGGCGAAAGTTTGTAAGTATGGATGTATGTATGTATGGATGTTTGTTACTCTTTCACGTAAAAACTACTGAATGGATTTGAATGAAACTTTACCACAATATAGCTTATACATCAGAATAACACATAGGCTACTATTTATAAAGATATAGCTTCGCCTCGCGGCGTTGCCCGCAGTTATCATCGTACCGCGGGTAGCACCGCGGGGTTCAGCTAGTATACATATAAATGTACGTTTTTTGGTGTAATTTAACAATAAAGCCCAGTCTTATAACGACTAATCTGAAGTGTCATTCAATGTTCGATCAAAACATCATAAAGTCTACCGGTTTTGAAACCTTAAAAGCCGATAAAATTTAACTGGACATTAAATGATAATATAAGTATACATATGTATATAGAAATGATAATCAATTCCTTTTTATTTCTAATAAAACTATCCAATACATAACTGTTTAAGTTCTAAAGAAAAGTCTTCTGTCAAAAAATACATTATTTTTCGTAATTTCGTGCCTAAACACGCAAAGTAATAATCTCTGTTTCTACAATTCTAGGTACGCAATTTATACAATGTAAATTGCTCTATTTTGAAAATCTATAGATTATTATTACTGTCTATGATGTATATGAGTCTATCTTTAAAATATCTTAGATTTTATTTCCATAAAACATTGCGAAATACATCTCTTACGTGCTATAGCACGATATTCACTGTCGTGGGGACAGATGTTTTCCTTAAAAACGTTTTATTTCTTCGGTGCACCGTAATATCTGGAAAAATCTCTGCTTCTATATCTTTTGTTATAGTCTGATGTTATATACTATACTTCACATTAAAAACGATGCATCCTACAAATATTATGAACGCAAAGGTTTGTAAGTAAGTGAGCGTGTTTGTTGCTCTTTCACGCAAAAACTACTAAATGAATTTTGATGAAACTTTACAATAATATAGCTTATATATTAGATTAATAAATAAGCTACAATTTATAAAGATACTAGCTTCGCCTCGCGTCGTTGCCCGCGGTTATTGCCGTACCGCGGGTAGCACCGCGGGGTTCAGCTAGTACTTTATATTTTTATTTGATAGAACGGGTGAGGTTATGGAAAGGACTAGAATTCCGCTCATCCTTGTCCTGAATCCTGATGCTGAAATGTCCTGTGGCTTAACTAGCAAGTTTTATGGGTAGTTATTACTATCAGGTGATCCGTCCACTAGTTAGACCCACATTCCATAAAAAATAATCATAAATACCGCTGCAAATACCTATAACTAATTTATAGGTATGTAACAATCGATAAAACCTGAACCTTCGACCCACGTCTATACATTACTGAAGAAACGATAACAACTCTCATAATTTGGGAAAGGTTCTATCCCCGAATAAATATTCCCCATATACTATAAAACCCTTTAGGACAAAAATGGTAGCAAAGACACGTAGAGTCATAAATATATGGGCGCCGTGTCCGGCTGTTGTTAAAAGTTACTACGAGACCAGAAACATAATTATTAAGTTGGAACTACAGTTCTTAGGTAAGGGACGCGCGAGACCAAATCTTCAAAACAATAAAGATATCTCGCCTGAGGAAGGCATCGTAACGACTTAAAACTATGTACAGTAAACACTTTATCTTAATTTAAATAAACAGTCTGGCGAGTTCTAGAGATATAACACTGAATTATACAAATGTAACTATTTTTGACTTAACAAAACTTACTTTATGAAATTTAAATTAAACTGTTTACAATTTAATCTATACTGTACTGTATTTACATTTAATACTAGCTGAACCCCGCGGTGTTACCCGCGGTTATTGTCGTATCGTGGGAAACGCCGCGGGGCGAAGCTAGTCTAAAAAATGTAAGCCTAAGTTACTCCTTGTACCATCAGCTACCTACCAGTGAAAGTCCCGTCCAAATCGGTCCAGCCGTTCCAGAGATTAGCCAGAACAAACAGATAGACAGACAGACAAAAATTTTAAAAATATATATTTTGGTATGTGTACCGTATATACATTCATATGCATGTAGTAGAAAGCGGTTATTTTAATATTACAAACAGACACTCCAATTTTATTTATTTGTATAGATTTAACTGTTTCATATCTTACGTAGTTCTACATAGTTTCAGCCTCTGTGTGATAGATAAAACTTCAAATGACTTAATGTGTTAGTAAACTTCAGTGTTTTAGTAACACAATGGATATTTTTAAATCGTTCATCAACGCTTCACTTTTCTAGAATTCTTTAGTTATTATTACATTACTCGTAAAACACAAAACTGCTCAAAGAAAATACATTTCAAAACATATAACTTTGTATCTTGCTTCCAGAGTTAGTCATAAAAAATACCGAGTAAATCAAATGCTCAGACTCGGAATGAGATATATAAAAGAGGTTTATCTGTATGTGACACTAGAAATTGCAGTTCAAGTTAAAATGTGTATTTGTGTTGTGCATTGCACGACGTTGCATAAGAAAATACACTTTTATATTTTCAGAGAGATAACCAACGTAGCGTGGCGCGGCGTGCTCGCAATATGATCCTCACTTCGTACTTTATTCGTGATGTCTATATTATGTCGTATGTTTTTTGTTTATTTACTTACTAGCTGAACCTAATATATAGTATAGTATATAATACCTTGAGAAAACTAGCCTAAGTTACTCCATATATCATAAGCTATCTCCTAGTAAAAGATCTGTGAAAATTGCCCCATTTACCATAAAAAAAATCGGTACTGCCATTCCTGACATTAGCCGAACGGACACACAAAAATTTTAAAAAAAATTGGAACATGTATACATATACATTCAGTAAAAAGTGCTTATAATAATACTAATCGCTTTATTGTACCCCAGAACTCACAAAGGTAACTTAAAGCTAAGAGGTACAATTGGCAGCAAATCACCCGAAGGCAATCTCTTACAGGCAACCATTGGATGGAAAGAAAGATGTGGAAAGTTTAGGGTAGTGCCTGATGTATAAAATTTTGAAAAGAAAAAGAAGTACTTAAATATACATATTATGTAACGTAATAGTAACATCTAGTGTGGATGATAAAATAAGTACGTAAAAATATTAATTAATAGATATTCCATATACACTACAGTGGAATTTGAGACCCAATTTACAGCAAGGTACGAATGTTACGAGTCTTTGAGATTTTCCAGGTAATATGCCTTCACAAGTCTCTTGAACGCAGTTAATGTCTGCGCACCTCTTATTCCATTCCACAACCGAACTGCTTGGGCAATGAAGAAGTGGTCGAGGAATTTGGTGCTATGTTCAGGCATTTTCAATTTTAGGTTCTCTGACGATCTCAACAATTTGGAGTGTGTGTCTCGCAGAAAGGTGAACCGGGATTTAAAGTAACGTGGAGTAAGAGGATTGAATAGAATGTTATAAAGAAGAAAAAACAACATAATACAGAATATTTAAATATTACAAACAGACTCTCTACTCTAATTTTATTTATTTCTAAGGTAGCTCTATCTTCTATAGAAGATTTATAGGCAAATTGCTAGCAAACCTCTAAGAACATCTGTACTTACCGCAACACACGTATGCACACACTGCAAAATGAAGCTGTAAACCTTAGGAACAATTTATTGCTCGCCTTGAAACTATTTTTTCCTTACACACATTACGATAATAATAAAAAAATTGATAATGAACATTAACATATTTAAAATACATACAATGCGCGCTTTTGTGGTCTAAAAAATAAACTGATATGTAATGTCAGGGGAAAACAAGTATTCACAATTCGGTGCGAATGATTATGCAAGGATTTTAATTTATGTTCCTCACAATTCATAGCTTAAACTCAACGATACGAAAATGATGAAACATTGTTCAAAATAAAGCATTATGAATTCATCTATATCCCGGATCGGAGTTGTTTGAATAGTAGAGCTTATGTGGTTTGGTGCGATGAAAATATATTTTTATATCTATTTATCCTTTATATTTCAAATATTTAAATACCAATTCCAATAGGGATTGGAATTAGTATGTAAATATTTGATATATGCCTCTCCTTCATAAAGATCAGGGCTTGTGGTACAAAAGTTTTAATGCAACTTTTTTTTTGTGCTGAAATCCCCTCGGATCTAACCAACCGCACAACATCTCGGGTACTAGAAGCCGGGGAACTAGGTGCACCCTCGGATGGAAATCCCTGGAACCCCGACGTACCTCGAGCCACTCACTGTTTGTAGGTGGCCCCCAGCTGTGTAGGAACTCTAACATTCCCACCCTCTATTCAGAAGAGGGCGTGAGCACTTCTCGCTCGCGAGAGAGCTCGCGGTACCTGGCCCGTTCCCGGGCATGGCGGACAGGGAGAGTTCTAAACCTCTCCCGGTCCCGCTCCGCCATCTCCTTTGCAAGCATTCCATTTCCAAGAATTCCACGCACTCTTACTCCGCAACATGGCCACAATCATGTTACCGAACGAGTTTTAATGTACCTATTTTAAAAGATAATTTAAACACAAAAAACATATTGAATCATTTTTTTGTATTGAAAACCCTAAAATATATGACCGACTACAATAACTACTGTAATTCAGAAGTATAAAACTATATTATGCTCTGTCATCTTGATATTACCACGATAGATTACAAAAAAAAATTGTTACACATTTATATTTATTTATTCATATAAAATTTAAAAAAATAATACCTAATCGAAATTTAAACTCATAGTCCTTCAATTGAGTATATATATGTACTCGTATACACATGAATTATTACAGTGTTAAAATATAAAACCACTCGTGTGGCAATTAAGAACTTCACCACGTCGAAGCGTTACATCTTAAATAGCATATGTGTTGCAAATGTAAATGAACATACACAACAAAATCTTTTTTCAAGCACTATTTAACAATTATTTATGTTGTACATAATAGTTATATAAATTAATCTATGTATTATTTTTTTAACAATTATTTATGTTGTACATAATAGTTATATAAATTAATCTATGTAAGTATCGCCAAAATCATTTCTTAATTTTACTATCCCGTTTACATTACGCTAGCTTCCGTTGATTCAAGACTGCTTTATCCGTTCAGTGTAAATCAATCACCATTAAAACTTAAACTAAATTAGTTAATTACAATACAGTTGATGATATACCCCGAAGTTTATAATTATTTTCTCTGTCTCCCAAGTCACAGGTGATAAACCTAGTTTGGGAGCCAAGAACAAGATCTGACATATTTTGTTTGCATATGAACTGACTGTTGATTGTTTTTTTTTTTAAATTCGATTGTAACAATTATGTACGTATTATTTGTAAACAAGGTGGAATGAGTGCATTTTTGTGTAAATAAATTATTATTATTATTATTATTTTCAAGGTTTTTAGTATACGATATATATCGTCTTTATAGTATAGTATGCAATCATTTATTATAACTGTAGACGACCTATACGCTTCAAGAATCAGCAAAAATCAGGTCATTCTTGGTTTGGATCCTTCAAATAGCATTACATGTATATATATGTTGTATATGAAACTAGCTGACCCGGCTGACCATTGTACCGCCTTAAAATTAGTACATATTGGGTTTAGTTACTAGCTAATTGTGAACAACCTACAGCAGCGTCATCAACTGAGTCCAAGTGTGTTTTCGAACCTTCCAGAACCCCTCTGAAATACTCGTATACACACTTCCACCCTAAACGATCCAGCCGTTTAAAAGGAGATAGGTGACAAACACGCGTACAGAAGAACTATATATATTACTAGCTGACCGGACAAACGTTGCTTTGCCATAAAAGGGAATATATGTTGTAGAGGTGGGTCAATAAAAATAGGGGTTGGTCTTAGAGGGTTGAAAATTTAGGGTTGTATGTATTTACTAATGCTGTATCATAAAAAAATAGAAATTAAAAATTTTGTCTAAAAAATAATAAAAAAATTTTAGGGGTGGACTACCCCTAACATTTAGGGGGATGAAAAATAGATGTTGGCCGATTCTCATAGATACCGGATAAGCACAAAAAAATTCATCAAAATCGGTCAAGCCGTTTCGGAGTAGTTCGATTACGCACCCCGTGACACGAGAATTTTATATATTAGAAGAAGATACACAAGGTAATTTAAATATAGATAGATAGATAGTCTTATTTGTCAAATGGAGTAGCGCAAGCGCTTCGTTTCATGTAGGAATTCTAATTAAACTTACACAACATTTAGACGAACTTACGTAGTGTGGCGCGATGAGCTCGCTGAACTTTGACCGAGTTGCTTGGTGTATAAATTTAGTATGCTACCAAGCGATTTCAATACAGTTACGTATTATTAAATCTATCATTTAACATTACTAATGAAACCTAATATATACAAATTAAGCCATTTTACTCGAGTAAACGACACCTAAGTTGTAACATAAAATCACATTTCGTTTGTGTTCAGATTTTAAGCATTATAAATGTTATTTAATCATACACCAGTACACCTGAAATTGTGAACTATAGATGTTTAGTGAACCAGTGAGGTGAGAACTAATTGTCAATTAAGATTCCCTGAAGAACTGTTTCCTACTACTGCTGTTTCTTTTTATTGAAAGCCGATCAATTGATGAATTTAGTCCATTATAATTATCAATAGGGTAAAATTTAAGGAGGTTCTCGACACCAACCCAATCACCAAATCTAAATATATGCTTTAATTCTAGTGAATAAGTTAAATCATTATATATAATATCTAATCATCGAAACAATAAACGTTATCAGGAACCAAAAATGAGGACAAAAAGAGAAAAACTCGAAAGAATTCAAAACTCGAAAAATTCCTGTGTAAATACCTAACTTATCAGTCACTTTCACATCATTGAACGGAATAGCCCTCGCTTTGCGGTTGATTTTCCTGTCTGCTAGAGCGGAAATCGAAAACAGTAAAATGCTTATTATATTCATACTGCCCATATTGAGCTTATTTGCTTTACTCACAAGTAAACTTCCTAAAACATTTTTACATTGCTCTTACTTCTTTTTTAGACTGAAAAGTCAGAAATCTATTGTGATTTACACTGTATAGAAGCTATAGGTATCTATATTGATCTATTGAAAATATTCCACGCAAAGACTGTTTATATTTATTTTCACGAGTGCAGTTCAAAAGAAATGAAAAGTTTTGACTGAAATATACAATAGTCCTTAATATATTCGATAATTAAAACCCTCATTTTTATTTTCCCGTTTACAATTTCTCGTTTTTCCTTTTTTCGCTTATAGTATTGTGACCACTACTAATGGATTCTGCTCAAATTTTCTATCAGGCAAAGTAAGGATACTTTGGTGGCAAGATCATATATTTAAAAAATGTCAAACACGCTTAACATATTTACTTAGACTAAACTAGACTGCCTAGGTCTCGGGTTCGATTCCCGGGTCGGACCAAATGTTTGTATGATCTGCAAATATTTGTTTCGGAGTTTGGGTGTTTTCTATGTATAATATGTACATATTTACAAAAAAAATTATATGAGTATTTATATCAGTTGTCTAGTACCCATAACACAAGCTTTGCTTAGCTTGGGACTAGATGACGTTGTGTGTTAGATGTGCCGGAACATTTATTTATTTTTATTATTTATTTATATTGCATTTGGTTACTTATTTAGGTTTTTGTTAATAAATTGTCTTAGATTATATTCAACTTAAAAACCAAAGCCTTTAGTAGTGTGGTTACTGATCAATTTATCTGGCTTCTGCATAACTTCAAACCATCCAGTGTCAATCCAGTCTTATATTCTTATCTCGCATTAGCAAATCGAAGGAACAAAACTGTGTCCTATTTCAAATTTTGTTTTGTCTAGGAGTCCGCTCACGCACGCATCAAGTGTGCTAGACTATATTTTTATGTTGACCTCGACAAAAGGTACGTGTTTGCTCATGATCGTGACAGTAACTTGCAAATATTCAATACATGTCATATTTTATTTAATCATAACATAGTAACAATTTCGACTTTGTCTGTATAAGATAATCCTTTCTAGGAGAATTGAAGGTTCTAGAAAAATGTTATGAGAAACTCTTGTACCTGTTTTGAGTTACGACTTTTGTTAACTAAGCAACTTCTAATAAGCAAAATTAATATGCAGTGTTTTACGATCAAGTATAATGAAGTCAGTTTGAAACATTTTTGAATAAACTACTATTGCAAGAAATAACCGATTCAAAAATTATGGTATGTAATAGACATTGACTAGCTATCATAACTGATCGTAGGTTTAAAGGATTATTTTCTGTTAGAAATATACATTTACGATTGAACGTGTGGAGACCTCCACATACAACATAACATACTACAGCGCCATCTACCAAATTTACACTGAACTACGGAGTAACGTACCAAACCAAGAATCTGCCAATTCTGAATCGCGCAATAGAAATTCTCGAGCCGATTATCATAAGCACAACATCCCAACATCAACTGTTGGGCATTGGCCCGCCAGGCATGATCACCTTGCCTGGTCGGAGGATCCTTCCTTTGTGTTGGAGGGACATGACACCCGTTCCCCCATAAACGATTCGTTTAATTTAATCTAAAAATGTTTTAAACATCTTATTTTTTTTTTAAGTTTAAGGATAGAAAATAAATCAGTAAAGCAAGACTAACTATGATCGCTATATAAAGTTCGAGACAGATGTGCGGAAAGCATTATGAACTACTATGAAAGCCGTTTAGTGTTGTAAGCAGCTTGTTCACTATTCCCAACTTATCTTGACGTGAGGTGGAGGAGGAGAGTTGTATTTTCTCGGCATCATTTTAAGCTTCTGAGTTATTGTTTTTCATACTTTATACATTTTTCCTTTTTTACGATTTATAAAATACAGTACAGTACTTAAAAACATGTTTTGCCATAGCTGGCGTACAATTTTTTATAATAATAAAAATGACATGTTGTAATATTACATCAATGTCAAATATTATTTAAAAAAATAATAATTAAAAATAAAAGTAAACACAACAGTCACAAAACATTATGACCGTTATGAAGCTTAATTTATAGTATCTGCCAAGAACTCCCCAATACTATAGTAGGCTTTCCGTATGAATATTTCTTTAAGCTTATGTTTGAATGTACCGATTTAAATTTTTTGGTTGAATGATTTATTATGTCAGTTGTACAATTACAAAGCCAATGCCAATAAAGCTAAAAACCATTCGGAAATTTGCACAATTGATTCAAAAAGACAAACATTTTATTAAAGGGAAGACCATATAGTACCTATTATACCCACCGGTCCTACCGGTGATGGTATAACTGCCCGTAATTTTTTAGCTTCCAAAAATTAACAACGAAATAGTTTTCTTCATTCAAATGACAATGGTCTTTAAAAAGTGGGACCAAGTTTACATTAAATAAATTCCATTGGGTATAACAATGTCTCTCGGATGGTAAGAAATCGGTTCACAAATGCCGAAAATACAGAACAAAATCAGTCAAATTGAGAACCTTCTCTTGAAGTTAGTTATACACCGAACATTTACTTATGCTTTAAGTCATCTACTAACACATGCCGTAGCTTAGTTTGAGAAACAATGTAAATACCTTTTTGGGATACTCTCTTACTGTTTGTTCCTATGTTTAAGTTAAATTGAAGCCTGATTGTATTATTGTTATTGTGTTTGCGTAAAACAAACATTATTATTATCTTCTTAATAAAATTCTTTTAAACTATATTACAACTATGATACTTGGTTTGATTCGATCAAAATAACTACGACACAGACCTCCAAAGGGCTACTCCTTGATCCTGATGATCTGATATAACCATATATATATAATTGACCATTTCGCGTATTTCCCTTGGAATAATCTAAAAATATTCAGTAGGCTTTCTTGTAAGCCATATTAAGTGAACCAACAAACCTGATACCGAGTACCTATCTCAGAATTAGTTTTTCGCGGTTTTTTAATCTGTTGTGAAATAAGTATATGAGACTAGAATAAGTTAGAACGATTTTGTCAAAAGATGATTTGATCAATTAGTTCTCAAAAACCCAACTCAATTCACATCTGTACGATATCTGCAAAGGTAGAGTAGTTAATATGAGGTCCACATGGATATGCCGAAGCTGTATATCAAACGAGTAACAGCCTAACAAAAAACATCATATTACTGCAAAAGTTTTCATCCTTATTAGTTGCGAGGACTAAAGTTAATTTAGTAAATAGTGTCGATTAGTGCTTGACATTTAAGTATAGTTAAGTAGATATTTTTGGTATAATATTATGAAACAAAAGAATAACGACTTAAAGGACAATCAATAAAAATAGATAGAAAATCAATCGATTAATACTAAAGGTAAGAGAATAATAGAGACTATCTACCTACACATTTTAGATGAGGATTCTTGTGGCTGTATCTGCCCGTACTGGTGCATTTTATACGGATAAACTTATATCCGATACAATCTGCAGTACGACCTATCCTATACATATACAGACCGCGTCATTTACAAAGTTTACCCGTTTTCAAGCAGTACGCTGTGATTGAGAAACATCTACGTAAAATGCAATCAGTTTCAACACAAAAAAAATACTATGAAGTATTTTCTCCAACATTTAGTTTCTTGTACTAAATGTTTTATTAAAATAACTTTAAAGTTTAATACTAAGGTACTGTTACTGTGTGCGTAGTTTCGATTTATTAGACATGAATAATAGAATTTCCAAGGACTGACTTTAATATGGTTTTCCATTGACAACGTCTAGTGTCTAAACCACAAGTCATTAACCAAAAAACTTAAACGCTACGACATTTTTTAAAAAAGGGTCTTTTTAAATACAGATCTACTATCAATATGACAGAAGCATCCATTCTAGAATAGCGCATCCATAGCTTTTTCGCTAATGTTACCATACCACGAATATTAAAGACCTTGCCTAAAATCTGAATCCAAATGAAATTCTTCCACCGTTAGGTCTAAATCGCTTATGTTTCGTTTTATACAAATTATCTACAGTTATAAATATATGTGTACTGTTGTATAGTTAATATTTTCACGATAGAATCGTATTTTCCCTTTTCCCCTTAAAATTTGTTCCATGAATAAAGCTGCGTGTCCCGCGGGACGCTCATCGGATTCGGATCCTAAATTGGATCGGAGTATTCTTAGGAATCGCTCTTTTGCCATGTTCCTCGGTACTTTGTGACTAGCATAATATGCGTCACTACTCTACTTACTCGTATAAGGTACTCATAAATATAGATTGTATAAATAGTAGTAACATCAACACTAATATTTACTTCTCTGTACACAAAATGTGAACTTTCCCTGACTGGTACATTATTGTGGGTATGAAACGTACTACGAGTACGTCGACCGAAATAGTTCACTTAATTAGAACAGCTCATATTCAAAGTAAAAAATTAACATTTGTAATCTAATTATAATGAAACCGTTTTAGCAATAATAATAAATCAGCACCATAAGAAAGAAGTGATTAAAGTTTTTTTTACTATTTCAACATAATATTTACATAATAAACAATGTAAATATTGTATATTAGTGTCATCTAAATATTTAAATAATAGGCATCATTAAAATATATTTTAAGTGAAACAATGATAAACATAATTAATTACAGTAACGGCACTGTAATTTTTACTTTTATTAATGGTGATACTAAACGCCAAGCATGTTGATGTCTTCAAAACATGGATTAGAAAAGTTATTAATTGCGTAGGATGACTTTTCTAACTTCCTTTTTTGATACGAAGATATCAAAATTATGTAAATCTATGCTAATATATAAAAGTTGAAGAGTTTTTTTGTTTGTTTGAATGCGCTAATCTCAGGAACCGCTGGTCCGATTTGAATAATTATTTCAGTGTTGGATAGTCCATTTATTGAGGAAGGCTATATATCATTATGCTAATACTAATAGGAGTGGAGCACCAATGAAGAATGTTTTAAAAACGGGGGAAAATTTTCATGCTACGGGCAATAGCAGGTCAGCTAGTATAATAATATATCTATATAATGGCTATTCTAAGGAGCCTTAAGTAAGTTACTACTCAACTTTTAATTAAACTAAGCACTTGATGTTAGGTGTAATCATAAGGAAGTTGTACGTCTTTTAAGGGTTTGTTTCACTACGTGCAATTACAAACTAACTCATAGAAAAAAAAGTAAAAATACGAAATAAAACATGGTTAGGTATTTATTTTTAAGTTGGAAATCTGCAACAAAATGACGTGATTGCAGTTGCTGCAGTCAAATCCTTCATGAGTACTTTGTACATATCACGCTCTTTGCCACTTGGAAGTATTCTGCAGTATGAACTACTAAGTATGTATTGTATATAATAGCATAATCCTATAACATATCATCGCGTTTCTTATATGTTTCATTATTTTGTATTTTTTTAAGAAAATATTATTTATATTCAAATTGTTATTACAATTATGTTACTATTTAGTTACTTGATCTTAGAGAACTACGATTCATTCCTTTCATGATCTTCTCCTTTAGCCGACATTTTCTTTCAATGTACATATAAACTTATCCTTAGTTATCAAAGTATGTGTTAATGTTGATAGCTATAGCTTTATTACTTACTAGCTGACCCACGCAACCTCGTTTGCGTCTTACATTACTTGTGGCGTGAAAATTTTTCCCCGTTTTTGAAACATTCTTCATTGGTGCTCCGCTCCTATTAGTAGTAGCGTGATGATATATAGCCTATAGCCTTCCTCGATAAATGGACTATCCAACACCGAAAGAATTTTTCAAATCGGACCAGTGGTTCCTGAGATTAGCCGGAACAAACAGACAGACAGACAGAAAAAAAATTTCAAAATATATATTTTGGTATGTGTACCGTATATACATTCATATGCATGTAGTAGAAAGCGGTTATGTTAATATTACAAACAGACACTCCAATTTTATTTATTTATATAGATTAATTCAAACAGAACTATGGTAGATAAAATAATATCATAAAATAACCATGGTAAATTTTTTCGTCAATATAGCCCTTCGTAAAAATTACATAAGCACGTAATTTAAGGGACATGATTTTAGCAAGTACAGTCGAATAACACCTTTAAAGGAAGCAAATCTAATAGGAAGGGAAGATTTCTTTCTTTGTTTACTTACTTTCCTGTTATCAAACCTTTTGTTATTTTTCTTCCAAAGTCCTGCCTTTTATACGTGGATAAACTCATGTATTGTGTAACTTAAGCTTGGGGACTTTTATTAACGAAATGGAATGTATTGAATGTTATGTTCTGCACAATCGAAAAAATACATTTTATATTCAAATCAAACTTCCTGACTGTTTGGCTTGTGTAACTAAAATTCTTTAATGAACTTCCACAGTCTTTATATTTCAATTAAGATAAAACATTTCTGAAACGTGTCAGTGGACAGTTATCATATGAAATATTCTTGAGATGGAATATACTCTTAATTCTGACTATGACCATAGCAACCAATTTTTCTGATAATTATGGAGTGGCAATTTTATACACAACAAAATACATAAAAGTGGCTGGCAGCGAACGGACGCGGATTGCCCAAGACCAGAATAGTTGGCATGCCTTACCAGAGACCTTAGTTCAGCAATGGACGGCGACAGGTCGATTTGAAAAGTATACACACCAAGCACATTATATAAATATTTTTTTGTTATTTATTTATTTATACATCATGCACATTTGGTGCATTGGCGGACTTAATGCCTAAGGCATTCTCTACCAGTCAACCAATGGGTGATGCAGAGAAGGCAGGAAGTAGGTGCATTTTGGTTGTTATGTATGTGAGAATATTATAATTATGTCCGAAAATGCTCCGACTAAGCGAGGTGACCATGCCTAGCTGACCGCGGTCCAACCGTTGATGTTGGGAAGTTATACATAATAATATACTAATCGGAACTATATAGACATGATTGTGGCTAAGCTCCGTTAAAAAGAATTTTAAAAAATGCTAAAATTTCTACATCGTATCACAGAATGACGCCGTAGTTCGTTGTATCTTAGGTAGATGGCGGTAGTACACAACAACACGTAATATATTTATATTATTTCTAAATATTTATGTAGAGTGTCTTGTACATCTTTAAATATTTCCACGATTTAACCCCACAGCAAATTAAACCCTGAGAGGTATTTTATAAATTTAATACCGCCTGTGAGTTTAAATGGACGAATAAGAATAAATCAGTCAGATTAAAACCCTAACAGAAGTAAAGGACACTTTATTTAATGGCAAGTCTAAAGCGACCGCAGTTCTATCGCATCTCCTTTGGTAAACCGGCCTTTTGTGACGGAACTTACCTTTTCCAAAATCAAGTATTTATTTGCAAAACATATAAAAGACGACGTAAATAAAAGATTTCTGATGCGGTACCAAGGGACCTTTTTATTTTTACTGAGGCTTAAATAAGGTATTAATACAATACTACTTGAAGGTTGCTAATTCCAGACGTACTCGTATAATTTAAATAAAAAATGTTTTATACCGAACACACGACTGCCTCTGTGGCGCAGTGGTAGCGTTTGCCACTGCTGTTCTCAGGTCCCGTGTTCGATTCCCGGGTCGGACCACATGTTTGTATGATCTACAAATATTTTTATGTATATATATGTATGTATTTAAAAAAAAAAGTATATGTGTATTTATATCAGTTGTCTAGTACCCATAACACCAGCTCTGCTTAGCTTAGGACTAGATGGCGGTGTGTGTTAGATGTCCGAAATATTTATTTATTTATTATTAAGAAAAGCATCAGCAGAAAGGTTAGAGGCACTCGACACTGGTATGCTCGACCTGGCTTGCCTTTACCGTTCTGGAATTGATCCAGGTACTTGGTATATTTCATAATCCATTTCAACCTTAATACCTAAATCCTAGAGCATTTCTAAATTGTGGCAATAGTCTTGTCCCGTATTAGGTAAGTATGTGAGGAATAATATTGAACTTACATGGAAAGGACAGCAGGCATGATGACAGTAACCAAGAACCTCAAAAATTATGTATTTTTTTAAATATTCCGAGCAAAATTATTAGTTAACAAAAATAAAACCGCAAAATATAACGATCCGCCATTTTAAGTTGAACACCAATCAGAGCGAGTTACGTCACGTTTCTATAAACGTCATATTGTTTGGATATACTCGTAATCGACGATCACTTTACCGTTTTTAAGTGCTATAATTGACACTGGTTGAGAAATGGTGACACACAAGCAGAAGCCATGACACCACCGAACATTCTGGCCTAAAATTTAAACTTAAAGTTTAAATTGCATTTTTTTCCTACTAAAACTTATTTTTTTATAGAAGAGTTTTTTTTTGACAACAGGAGATATTTCCCAATATCATAAAACATTTTTTTCAAAATTAGTCATCATGCCCATTAAATTAATCAATATTATCTGTTTGATACATACATACCTACGTCTTTGCTTAACAATAAATATTTTGTAGGAATTAGTACCCAGTAAAAAACTGACCACGTGTTACATTGTGAAAGCACTATTTTATGGGTACAAAATACAAAGTAAACTGCATTAGCGGTACTATGTATCTAGTTACGAATAACATCGTTCGTTATCGTTTCAAACATTTTTTTATGAATGTACTTCCCATTTTCTAGTCAGTATCGAATGTCTCATATTTTAATAACTTAAATTAAAAGTAAAACAACAGTAACAGGAAAAAAAAATCCGATTCATAAAAAATCTTTAGATCTCGAGACATCGTCTAAATTATATAGGTATTTATATCATTATGACATCGCTGTAAAAAAATGGTACGTAGAGGTTTTAATTAAAAATACCATTAGGTATTATATTTTTTTAAGAAAGCATTTATATTAATACAACTGAAACAGCTTTGTAATCTTTCTCGATATGCTTTTATGCAGCTTATTTATTAGTATATGATTCAAACAAAAGTCGTGCCTATTTAATTTTTGATCAAAATGCGTCTAAGTCATAAAATATTGTGGAAATCTGATAATAGCAATGTATTGTAAAAATATACGTTATTTTAAATCATTACGAGAAAAAAAACAATGTTTAGTTTTATTGGAGCAATATATTATTTCGTTGTACGTGTAAAAGTAAATATTTTCTCGACCGCACGATTGCGAATCTAGACGTTTTTCTGTTCGTGAATTATATTCTCACGATTTTTCTGTGGGGGAGGGAAGATTTATCTGTATTTGCGACCCACAATAACCTTCTAAACAAAACAGAATTAATAATGAATAATACAGGTAAAAACAGACAACTGTCTATTAATATTAAAATATAATGTTAGTGTTAATAGGTACCGAACTCACCAAACACATTAAGTATACATAATAACGCATTGATAAAATTTTGATTTGCTCCTTTATAAGTCAACTAAATATACTAAAGCATTTTCTGTTTTTTTATAATCTTCGATTCATAACAATATCTACGAGTATATCGATTGAACATAATAAGTAACATCAAACAATACACAAAACTTTTGCTAATAGGGACTGGCGATAATAACAGTAAAAGGTCTCATAGCTTATCTAGATGGCATATTTGGAAGATATCCAAGCCATTTAGCACAACGCGACAGAAATACCACTTTAGACCCAAAAGCAAATGATGTGAAAACGCAGATATTTATGTCCGTCCGTCCGTAGATTATAGAGGACACACTGCACAACAAAGCTATATTTTAAAAGAAATCTTTGGGATCACAATTTTATATTTCAGAGCTACAATATTGAAATTTCAATAGTGTTATTAAAATATGATATACCAGTTTCGAGGACTATTATTTACCTGCAGGTTAAGAAATAGTGACATTGTTGGCAGAGATGTCAGTTACTCATGAAATTGTAGGTATTCTCAAATTTTGAAAGAACTTATAAATGTCTATACAGTATGTATGAATATGAGTAGTTTATATTTTGTATTGAAATCTATTATAAAGAAAACTTTACATTCAAAATTAATGAACAACTGTATCGCTGATACGATGTGAAATGTTATGTGGAGGTTTCACTTTCGAGTCGGAAAAATGATTGTGTGATCTAGAAATACAAGAGAATAATAATTCAGAGTTTTGATCTTTTCTATGCATTAATTTACAAACAAATATAGAAGTATTCTACTCGTCAATATAGCTTTGATACTACAAGCTCTGTTTAGTTTATAACTAGATTAAGTTATACATCAGATATTCGAAATTTTATGTTATAAATTGAACACACACACTCGACTACTAACTGGCAACAATTCTATCTTTTGATTGTCGATGCACAAAAAATGCTCATCATACCAGTTATTGTCCTAGGTTTGAATCGAATTTAAAACCATTTAATCTATATCTAGATGTTATTTATCTATGATATGTATATATTTAAAATATAAACGTTTATCAGGAGTTTAGTTACAATACAGTACAGGTTTTGTAGTATTATTATTATTTACGAGTATGGCACGTACAAATAATACCTGAGAACAACGAGAGAAGAAAATAAAACCTCGTCGATTACTTATTTTGTACCGACCACAACTTTATACAATAAACCAATGCAAGTAGAATTAAATAGAAGTGTGGCTTCCAACTTACCTAATGAAAAACTTTTCTGTGGTGAGTTTAGTTTTCACCGAAGTACAGTTTCCATACGCCTTACGAGCAACATATTAACTTATGTTACGTAACTTACGTTAATTACGCTTAGCTACAAATTGTTATGAAACCTAGAAACGCTTGAAGATGAAATAAATCCAAGCTTAAATCCAAGAGAACACATTAAAAAATGAATAATAAATACAGGCTTAATCAAGATACAGCAATATTTCGGTGCCATTTCAAAAAACATTTTAATAATCCGGCTGATTCAAAATCATTTAAGAGACAGACATAAAATAAGCGCAATGATCTCTTTATTGTTTAGATTTGTGCCATGATTTGTTTTTTATTATTTTTGTTTATTTTTTTTTGTTTAGTATGGAAACATCTGATTGATTATTAATTTAACTAGAATCAGTTGAGCATTGACACAATGGTGAATGGGATAATTTAAACGAGTGTAGTTTACTCTTAAAGTTATAGTGGCCTTTAAGGAATTGAGCGACACAGTGATCTACCTCGAGCCACTACAAGTAACGCCTCTGGTGTTGCTGGTGTCCATGGGCGGCTTTAATCGCTTACCATCAGGCGATACGTGTGCCCGTTTGCTACCTCCTCCATAAAAAAAAGCCAAGTCCTCGACAACTGTTCGCGAACAGATGGAAAGAACTGTTAGAGGTGACGCTCGTTAAATGATTCGCCCTATGGTTGTTGCCATTTATTCCTGTAGGTGTTATAGATACTGGACTGCTATTGAAACAATCTTATAATTTTGTTGCAGTCTCGTACGCCCAAAAATCGCATTCCACGTTTTGTAGAGTGGAATATTAGTGCAGAAAGAGCTAGCAGCATAAAACAAATATCGTGCATGCCTTCAATTTTGTGTTGCAAATACTTACATCACACGATAAGGTTAACGTTCATGTCTCTCCTAATTCTGATTAGTTGTTGGGGCAACACCTGACGAGATTAGCATACTAAAATTATACTAAAACCTTTAACATGAAAATTCCGGCATAACGTTAGGTACAAGTCTATCATACACCCAATACTGTGGTAAGTAATTTATGCAGCAGTCTACATAACTTATAATAATACGAGTATAATCAAATTACATGTCGTGATCAGAAATGACGGGTTAGATAATTCACACACACACACATAAACCCTTTCATATTCCTTTAAACAGAGTTTGCTAATAATTTTTTATAAAATTTGCTTATTCATCACATCAACGGCCTTTAATAGTCTCAAACTCAAACTCAAACTCAAATCATTTATTTCCATAGTCCCCAAAAGGCACTTGAACACGTCAAAAATACAAACATAAAAATATAAAACAAAACTCCTAATACTAAATCTCTAAAGTCTACTGTTGGACACAGGCCTCTCGTTAGAAGGAGTGGAGGTTTTAGCCTACTATACCACTTGTGCCCAGACAGGTTATTACAGGGTTTGTTTAAAGTTCCTTGATGGCAGGTGGCTCTTTGACGAGCACTTCCGACAGCTTGCTCTAAAGCTAGTCGCCGCTGCCGCTGCCCTCGGGCGACTTTTGCCTTATTTGGGTGAAGCCAGGTTCGCGACAAGACAGGGACTATACACGGGGGTTATCCAGTCGATGGCACTGTATGTTGCACTGGTGTGGGTGGTGGCTCTGACTACCCAGAATAGGGCATGCCGCTAGTGACCTCAGAGGGCACGATTACTTTGGGAAGTACCTGAACTCGGTCATTAGGAGGGAACTAAGATGCAGACCACCACTGCGATTGCAGTGAAGACTCGGCCCAGCACACGCTGGCGGTTTACCCCGCCAGGGCGTCGGTAGCAGCGTCGTGCCCCCATTGCAGTCATCGGAGAAGATCTCTCGCTACCGACCGTCATAAGCTCCATGGCCAGTAGCGACATCTCTTTTACCGCGGTCGCAACCTTATGTAAAAACGTAATCTCGCAGAAGTAGGCGCTGGAGAGGGCCCGGGGTACTTCACTCGGACCCAACGCCGACGAACCAGGCAGAAGAAGCGCGCTTACCAGCGCCGCCAAGCCTGAGTGTGACCACGGATGGACGGGATTTGTCCTCTATCCATCCAGTGGCCAGCCGCGAAGGTGTAACATATGCGTGTGCCGTACCTCGCTTAAATGGAGTTTCCCAACAGACGGTGCCTGCTTCAGCGGTTTAGTCGGTCCGATTCCAACACACCACCGGCCGGGGTGGTCTCCACACGTAAAAAAAAGGGTTTGTTTGAAGTTGTCCTTCCCTTTACAATATTGTTCGTAGTTTGCTCTCTTAGTCGCCTCCTGTGACGCTAATAAGATGAAAAGGGGTCATGACACTCCGTGTTCTAGCCTGTCACTACACGACTTATTCATTTTGTTATTCTAATTTTACTTTTTTATAATTTATGTGCATGTATTCTTTTCCTATTTTTCCAATAAAGATATTTTTCTTAAACTAAGTAAAATCAACAAATATCAGTTAAGTTGATTCTTCAAAATTGCCAGCAAATCCCATTGTTTGAATAAATTACATCAGTTGAAACGCACTATAATCGAAATAACGGTACTAAGATTTTAAAACATGTACCTATATGACTGCGTATTTATATACATTCATTTTATACAAATATTATTTGTTTTTTTGTCGTACTTTCGTATTATTATTACACAGAAACAGTTATTTCCTTGAATATTAGACTAATGTATATAAATTGAGAATTTAATACTGTTTACAAAGTGCGAACCTCATTTAACTTTGATACCAATCTTTCATGTTTATATTATCGTACATAATAGATTTAATACTAAAGCTCGATTAAAACTAAGTCACAAGCGAAACATAAGCAGAAAAAAGTTCCGTAATTGGACTGCACAGGCTGTTAGAAATATTCTACACATTTATTAATATTTTCATCAAATATATGGACAATAAACTAATGTTCAATTCAAAGTTATTAGTTTTGTGGGCACTTTGGATGTGGTTTAAATCATTTTATGTTAAAGTAAACTTTAGCAGCATTTCACTAATAATGATTCGTTGAAAAACTATTACGTTCTTCTTTATTTTAAGGGTTCCGTACCTCAAAAGAAAAAAACGAAACACTTATAGGATCACCTTGTTGTCCGTCTGTCTGTCTGCCAAGACCTTTTTTCTCAGACACGCGTGAAGGTATCAAGCTGAAATTCATATCAAATACTCAGGTTTACTATCCATTGAAGCTGTGAAAAAATTTAACTTCTGAGCCAACGCAATCAAAACATACCTACAGCCGTTTATGCTGCAAATTTTCGACACTGGCAAGGGAAATAAAAACCTACAGGGTACTCTTCCTGTGAACTTAGAATCTTAAAATTTGGTACTAAGCAACGTCTTATAGCACAGATAAAGTAAAAATTGCGAAAAGTATAAATTTTTAGTTTTATAATACACCCACAGATTTGTACGGAAGCCGACCGTGGGAGGGCTACGCTTTGACATGAATGGGTCGGCTCAACCGGAGTGATACCATGGCCTCAAAGAAAACCGGTGTTAAACAGTGCTTGCGCTGTGTTTCACAGAGTAAGTGAGGTTACCGGAGCTCATACCTTATCCCCTTCTCCATCCCCCTCCCCATCCCCCTCCCCATCCCTCAAAGGCCTTGTGACGCATCTGGTGTAGGGGGTGTCTATGGATGGCTCTAATCGACTTACCATCAGGTGATTAGGGTGCTCGTTTGCCCCCTATTTCATAAAAAAAAACCCTGGGTGCGCAAGTCCGACTGGCGCTTGGCCAGTTTTTTTTGTTCAATTCTCCAATTATCCAAAGCACTTACATCTAACTTTTTATAACATGTCTAATAAAGTACATATTTTAATAATTGTAGTTAAGTCGACTTAGCAATGAAACCCTTTTAGCGATTGAAGTATTGGAACTCAATAATACTGACCTTTTAGAATTAGTTGCTATAAATACCCAAAGACGTTAATTCTTTGGAATAGTATATAATAATTTCAAACGTAAGAAGGATATTTATTTAGATTTATTATAAAGAAAGTGTTTGACTAAATGCACCGGGCTATTAGATCTATAACATTAAAAAGTTGTCATAAAAGTTATATTTTAAAAGGTATGAAAATATTTAAAAAAAAATAGAATGTGACAGTAATGTTAAATAGTAAAGTTTAAAATTAGGCCAGTTGATTTGGAAACACCCTGTGGACACGTTAGGGACGTGTAATTATCGGCCTATGAATGTAATTAGAGACACGAAGTTTGTTCAGCTGCTTGCTTCGTTACACGGGATCTTACAGGGGATCAAAGCGGTCAGTGATCTTTGCGAATGATACTGAGCATTAACACTAAACCAACTGTGTTAAATAATTAGACGTTTTATTGCGATATGGCATTATTTTTGTTCATTAATAAATAATAGTTAATTCTGCATTAGAAAATGTATAATAAACAATGAGAATATGAGATTGCAGGTGTTTCAGTGTTTCAGCGAAGGATACTTTACAAATCACAGGACATAGTTATGTTGCTGATCACGTGACCTTTTATTACATGAATGTTGAGTCTAATAAATGTTATTATCTTTTTACACAACTACAGTGAACCCATAAAAAAGATAACGTCTTTCGCAGTCTAGATATTTTTGTTTATTTCCCCATAGCCCCAAAACTATTGAACCGATTTTAATGAATGAAACATGGAAAGATTTGTAAAAATGACCAGGGTGACATATGCTAAATAAATTTATCAAAAGTTTTGCGTAGTCAGATTACAGCTTTTTAAACGTTTTCTTGTGAAATGTGAATTTTACAGATCTGCAAACACAGCGCAGGCGCTGTTTCACACCGGTTTTCTGTGATGCCCTGGTATCAATCTGGTCATGCATGCGGATGACGAATGGTGTAGTGTTTGTGTAACGGCTTGCTACCACAAATGTCGCGGGTTCAATGCCTGCTTTTAGTGTCTGATTTGCACACTCAATATTTATTTTTATACCTGTTTACATTTACAAAAATTGTCTAATACCCTCAGTACAGGCATTGTTTGATTTAGAATTAGATAGCGTTGTTGTGAATGTGTTGGAATATTGTAATAACAAAATAATATTGTCCTCAACATACTATAAGACACATATTGTACTATTTTATTCTGCGTTATTATAAGAAAATTACTAGCCTATGGGCCCTATGTGCTACTGAGATTTATAATATACGTTGATGAAATTTAAATGCATTTTTTATTGTAATAAGTGTTTACAATCGACCCACTAAGTCAACGAATTTTATTACATTAACAATGAATTAAAAGGTATAAATATAACTGTGATAAATTCAAGTTGTGTCCTATTTATATCCCATTTGAAAGACTCAATTAAGTTTAGCCATCCTAACGAGAAAAATAACTGGCGAGTGTCTTGAAATAACTTTCTTTAATTATAAAGAAATCTTTTGCTGGTTTTATTATAAATGTGTAAGTTATTAAAAAAACTTTTTCCTTTCACGTCTTATCGTTTCGGTTGGTATTTCTGTGAAGATAACCGTACCTAATCAACCAAAACATAGGTTAATAAACGTCTTTTGATATAGAAACTGGTGTAAGTTATACGGAAACCTTCGAATCCCCATCGGTGCGAACTCGTCCCGCCCGAAGACGACCAACTTTGCTGTATGATCCCTCATATTTTAGATATGGCAAATACTTGTTAAGTATTCAGGAGGTAATCCGTCTAACCTCATTTTATAAGCGCTCTACTATGGACGTGATCGTATAATCGTCGAAGAGCACAAATTTAATAGTTAGACACGAAGTTTGTGATCAATAAAAGTGAGTTTAAGCTACAATGATAGGTACGTGCGATCAATGTAAAGAGAAAATATCTAAACAATCTATATTGTTGTTAAAAGTCCAAATAATACGCAACACTATGGCATTTTTCAGGGTACGTGTACAAAAGTTAGGTTCTAAAACATAAATAGGTTTTTTTTTTCAAAAAAAGAACTGTAGAAATTAATACGTCACTACACATTAAAACTAATTAACTTTTGATGAGGATGTGAACTCACAATACTTCTGTTCAACACAGGGGGACTCTTTGACTAGGCGAGGTGATAATGTCTGACTGACCGCGGCACGATGGTTGATGTTGGGAAGTTGTATATATGCTAATGGGTGCGAAAATTTTTATATCGCGATTCAAGATTAGCAATCACTCTGTAGTTCGGTGTGCCTTCGGCAATTTGGTGTGTCTTCGGTAGTTCAGTATATATTCGGTAGTGTCTTTTTCCCAAAGAAGGTCGGATCGAATTTAAGTCTACTACGACTGAACTTATTTTTTTTATGTGGTGCGACTGGCATCAGACCTTCACAACTCTAGTAAGTACTAAGCGATTTCAAAGTTCTGTAAAAACTATTTTTGATTTTTTTAGGGTTTAAACTAACCGTAAATCTTGTCAAGGTTGTTCGACTACCCTAAACTTTCCACGTCTATCTTTCCATCCAATGGTTGCCTGTAAGAGATTGCCTTCGGGTGATAAGGCCGCCAATTGTACCTCTTAGCTTTAGTTACCTTTGTTAATTATCTGGTGTACAATAAAGCGATTATTATTATTATTATTCGAATGGAAAACGGGACCTACGGCTTAAGGTGCTAAGTCCGCCAATCCAATAGACTGTCCTGGCTAGTATTGCTTGACTTTGCTATGTAATAACTTACTTGGTTACCACTTAGCCTTCGATGTAAAAAAAAATGTTCCTCGGTAAATTTGAAATTCTTGGCCTCCGATAAGTTTGAACGGATATGAATATTAAACACGCATCACAAGAGCTAGCATTAACGCCAATCTCCACACGGCTACATTACATTACGAGACTTTTGAGAGATACGAGGAAATTTTTAAAATATTTTTGCAGTAGATTGAGTTAAGCTGATTGTGGCTATGAGGAACGGTATCGAATTTTCTTCTGTGTACTTTTTTTTTTTTTAATGACAACTCCCACATTAGGAATAAACATGCTGTGTCGTGGGGGACTTTACAAACATACATGAAACGGACACAAAGAACATCCAGACTCGGGACAACAATTCGTGGATCACACAAAGTGTTGTAGGTACCGCGTGGGATTTGAACCCACGACACTTGGCGCAGTAGCAAGCGGCATGGCGACCGCTGACACCACTCGGCCAACCGTGCAGTCAAATTCAATTCAATTTCAAAGTTCATTAAACTTTGTGATATTAATATCTTATTTTTATCGTAAAAATTATTATAATTAGCACATTATTTGGATGTTCTATTTATTCGAATCGCATTGTCGTATCCTTAATGCCATAATCATCATCGACAACAGTCTTTACTAGTACACTGCTTGGCATGGGCCTTCTATACCTGCCGCAAGGGGGGCAGCATACCGAGTAGTTTTAGTTCGTCTGATTCCGACATACCACCCCGCCCCAAATCCCCGGTGGGGTGACGGCCCGAGGGAGGTATCCACACGTAATAAAAGGCCTTCCATGCCACTCTGGTAAAACGGATTGGTATAGAAGTTGTACCGACACCAAAAAGACAATCATGAACTAACACTCACTAGGTGTATGAAATGCAAAATCGTGAAATTCGTTGACATCCTTTATTAGTCCACTGCTAGACATGAGCATCTCCTTAGAAAAGAGGTTATTCCTACTAAACCAGAAGTAATCGAGAAGCTTTAACAACCAAAAACTTCATTGGTGTTAATTTCGTCTAAAGTTTAAAGTGTAATATTTACATTCAAAATATTTTCTACGTAATCTTAAAATATTAAAGCCCAATTGATACAATAGATGCCTAATTAAAACAAATTCACCGACTTCAATTCACCTGTAGCATAATAAACTTTAATGTAATAAGCTGAACTGCACTGCCTGCACTTATTAGCTGAGACCCACTGTGTTACCCGCGGTACAACAATAACTGCGTTTAACGCGTAAAGCTAGTCCTAAAAAGTATCGTACTCCTTATAAATAACTCTTTATGCCTTCATCTACTCGTATCTAGCAGTGAAAGTCCCGTCAAAATCGGTCCAGCCGTTCCAGAGATTAGACGGAACAAACGGACAGACAGACAAAAATTATAAAAAATGATATTTTTGTACATGTACCGTGTACATACTTATGCATTTCATAAAAAGAGGTTATATGTATAGATGTATAGATTTTTTCTTGTATTTTTCACCTCTTTTTTTCGTTGTGGTACTTACATTGAACCCGAACCGACTAAAAACCGATGGCGTTTTTACGATACCCGAATTCGTTTCGGGTATCGGTAGGCAGGGTTAAGATAAATCCCTGGGATCATTTTAGTGAACACCGCCCCACCGGGGTTTGCGGTGTTTCGGAATCGAACCGATTACAACCACCTGTGTGCCACTCTACGCCTGAGAAGGGAGGGATCCGGGAACTGCTGTTATTAACTCGACCGGACCCCTCCCAGCGGTAGAAGCTCCACCTAGTTTAACTATGAAACCTTGTTTTATTTCATTTAAAAAGCTCTCTAAGATGTAGTACGCTGTAATATTTATGGTATAAAAAAAGATTTTATTTTTTATATCAATTAAATATTTTTTGAACTGGTTCTATTTGTAAAGTAACTGATTCTCAAATAATATATTTTTACTTTAGTTGGAACCATAGTTTATGCCAATACGAGTACTTTTATTTACTCTAAAATGTTGTACTATACAATTAGTTAAACGTCGTCCGTTTCTGAATTTTAATAAGAAACTTTCAAACTGTCGTAGTTGTTATAACTTCAGCGTTTCCCGTTAAATACTTCTCGCTCATTTTTCAAAGGAAGCTATTAAACAAGTTCTGATAACAAACTTGCTTGCTCCCAACGGTTATACCATTTCAGGCGCTAGACAAAGAAGTAGGTATATAGACTACAATCTCTTTGAAATAAATGACGCCGAGCAATTCATTTATCGCGAACTTAAGTAAAAACAGAACAGAAACAAATGTTTAAAATTTATTCAAAAGGTTTCCTAACATTGAAACTAACAAAAATATGTGTTTTTAATAGTTATTTTTCCTATCTCATTGCATCACTTACAATGAAACACCAAAGAAACAACTGTAAAAAAATTTCCTACAAATAATTTTTGCCTGATTATGTTTTCATGAGATACTAGCTGAGTCCCGTGGTGTTACCTGCGGTTATTGTTTTATCTTTACAACCGCGGGTACAAAGCTAGTCAAAAAAGTTACTTATCTGCCAATGAAAGTCCCGTCAAAATTGGCCCAGCCGTTCCAGAGATTAGCCGGAAGAAACAGACAGACAGACCAAATTTTAAAAAAAAAATTTGATATATATACCGTGTACGCGGGGGCCTTTACAAACATACATATAACGGACACAAAGAACACCCAGACTCAGGACAACATTTTGTGGATCACACAGTGATGTCACCCGTGGGATTATTTGAACAAACAGATACTCCAGTTTTATTCAATTGTATAGATAACTTCTTGAAACTGATACATAAGTAGTTAATTACCAACTCTAGGGCCCAATAAATAAAGGTTATACTTAAACAAGTTTTAACAATTATAATTGACAAACTACCCGCTTTTTTTATAACTACCCTACGAACTACACGAGTTACTTATTATTTTTGTCTCTTTGTAGTAAACTAAAACGGTCCGTAATTCAAACTTCAAGTTAAGCTTTATTAGAGAAAAGGTGATTTGACTCAACAGTCAACTAACGTGTTTAAAATGTTTTGTTGTTTTGTATTTGGATAATTGACAAATCGTTTCTTTTTAAACGACTTAAAAAAAAGAAGGAGATTATGATTTGATAATCTGAATGATAATATATACCGTCGAATTATATTATGTTTGTTACCTAATATTTTTTTAATGGGTGACCCGATTTTTATGATTTTTTTATTTGAGATCTGGTTTTTTCCTTGTAATCCCATTTTAATTCGGTCCAGTTCTTGAAGTCGGTTTTTATTTTGTTTAAATTTGTGATTATTGATTGCCAACCAAGTTTTACCGTACAGTTTTTACGCAACAGAGTAATTAAGTTAAAGTCAACAAACTGAGCTCAATTATTATATACTATCTGACCCACGCCACCTCATTTGCGTCTCCTATTACCCGTAGTACGATAATTTTCCCTCGTTTTTAGAACATTCTTCATTGGTGCTCCGCTTATTACTCCGTGTATTACCTAGAGCCTACCTCAATAAATCTAACACTAAAATTCAAATCGGACCAGTAGTTCCCGAGATTAGCGCGTTGAAACAAACAAGCTATTAAGCGTTATGTATAGATACTAGTAAGTAGGTAGTATAGATTTTATTTTAATATGCCAAGAATACAAAAAAAAACGTAGGTACTAATAAAATTTATTCAATGTAATACTTTGATGTTGGATGTAAAGCTAGTCCTCGGTATTTTAAACATCCTTCGCAATAACCACATCTCGAAGCCTTGCTTGACATCAGGTCCTGGATTGGACTGGAAAAATATCACCAACTGAAAGAGGCCGCCCATGATCGCGAGGGATACCGTCTGCTGAACTCCAAACTTCATTTTGAAGATGGCACTCCATGATGATGAATGTGATACTTACGTCAACAAATCAAAGTACAAGTGCCTTGATTACTATGATGGTTTTGCTATAAAAGAGCAAACCACTATCATAGTCTACTCAAATGACTATTCAAATACAGTAATACCCCGCTTAACGCGAGGGATACGTTCCGAGAAAAATCGCGTTAACTGAAATTCGCGTATATCGAGGTTTATGATTAAACATAGTCAAAATTTAATACAAAAAAATACAAATCATTTTAATCAATCACTTTAATTCTAAGAACACTTTATGCAATACATACATACTCTTAGATTCTGAGAGTCCAAAATCTCTCTCAACAATTGTTACTTTGCCTCCATTTTCCATTCTTCTTAACACTTTCATCTTCAATTCCAAAGTGATGCTTTTACGCTCTTTTTTCTTTACAGGCGGCATTTTTAACGTAGGGTTAAATTATGTATGTATCTCCAATAAATGTTAAAACAAAACTGCCAGCCGACCGAACTAACATTACGGAACAAATGAACACACGAAACGAACGAGGAAATCCCCATAGAACAAAGTCGAAGTACAGGGAATTCCCAATTCTTCAAAGAGAATATTCAGAGAAAGCGGGGATCCCGCAACCATAGAGAAGTTAATGACTACATTATGTTTATACGCACTCTTTCGCGTAACGCGAGGCATTTGAGCGCGAAATTTGAAATTCGCGTTATACTGAAACCGCGCCTAACGGGGTCGTGCTAAGCGGGGTATTACTGTATTAATAATAGTTTAGTTCCCAAAGTAGAGTAGAGTATATACATATGATCATGCTTCAATGTGACACGTGATTCTTGTTGAACTTGATCGTTGAACTCACTGTTACTTAAACATATCAGTCGACGTCGAAGTGATTTGAGTAGTCACCTGGCACTATTTGCACCTGAATACCCAAGAGGACATGATCTGAAGAAATTTTCTATCTTGTCACGCTGATTTCAGCACGAATGAGCCGGCTCGACCAGGACGGTACTACCCTTTTATTTTTGTGCTGAAATCACCTCGGATACAACCTGCTGGTGGCAAGTCCTACTCGAACCGACTAAAACCGCACGCCGTACCCAGTTGCACCCTAAAAAGGAAAAACCCTGGAACCCCGACGTACCTCAGGTCAGCTACGCTTTGTAGATGGCCCCCTCCTGTGTGGGAACCCTAATGTTCCCACTACTGTCCCCCAGAACGCGATGATTTTCTGTGCGAGGGTGAGTGCGAGACCGGAGGCCCAATGATGAAGAAGCATCACTAAGTCACAATGAGTATGGTGACCACCACTCTTGGATTCTGCTTATGGTTTACATCAGGCAGAGTAGAGACATATATAAAAATAACATACATACCCCTTGTTCAGGCCAAGTGCCTGCTAAAGGAAGTGATCGGTGGCGGTATACATTGCTTTCCAAAACGCATAGGCGTTATATTTTTTATTTGTACGCCACCGCCCTCTTGTCATCACTATCGAATCAACCTTCACGTTATCAGCACGAAAAATTGTAATTTTATGTTTAATATCATTAAACAACGTTCCAAAGTAATTTGGGTTTCATTTGAGGCTCCTTTATGTCCGCTGAGACATAAATTGGTGGCCCATGAGGGGAATATCAAGAAAATATCAAGAAATTTAACATTTTGAAAATTCGTCGACATCGACCACGCAAAAGGTTGACGGCGCTTAATATCTGAAGGAGTTCAAGGAGTACACAAGGAGTACACAGCAGGACAGCGATACCAGCTCGGTCAGTGGAGCACCCAAAGCTTTGCACCGCGCGTCGAGGTTCCGCCACGAAAGTTAAGTACCCGTCCTTGACCTCAGTCTTATCCCAAATCAGACTTAAATAGTATTTCCACTTGCAACCTACAATCTTAGTACGAATAAATAGCATATAAATACTTAACGTGCTAACTAAAATTTGTTTTATCGGAAAGAATACCTAAATGTAAATTGTGTGCGGTAGGTGAATAAAATTTATCTATCGTATACATTTTAAGAACATAGGTGCATATTTGCTTGAATAGTCAAGTAGTTTGGTGAAAATACGCCTCGAACTAAAAATCCTTAGAAGGTATTTCTTTTATAAATAAGTATTAAGTATTTTAAATGCAATAAAAAAATTTTTTTTTTTTTTAAACGCAGGTAGGTATCTACAACAATTTATAGAATATGACGGTTTTACATAAAAATAAAACCGATATTATGTGCCGAGACGGAAAACATACAGCATTGTCTATGAAGAAGAAGCAGTGTATACTTGTAGCTCTCAGTGCGGTGTCTATGGTTAAGTTTCCTTTAAACTACGCTAGAGGGCAACACTGTCCACCAGCAAGGCGAACATCGCTTAGTTAGATTTTCATAGTGGTCTTCACCAGGAAGATCTTCTTGCAATGCTGTATGTTTTCCGTCTCGGCACATAATATCGGTTTTATTTTTATGTAAAACCGTCATATTAATGTGCCTCTGGAAAACATACAGCATTGTCTATGAAGACGTGTTTGTTATCTGCTGGTGAAAAGCAAAAACAAAAAAAAAACAACGCTATGATGATTATAACAACGAAGCTCAGAAGATCCCTTCTGAGATATGATCTGGGAAATAAAAGTGACATTAGTTATCTTTAAATTGTATTAGTTTTATTTTCCAAACAAAAAACATAAATAAAAACTTATCTCCATTCTAGATAATTCATAAAGACTTATCAATAGTGTTTATTTATTAGTAAATACATAACAGTTTTCTATTATTTAACAATAAAATTAAGAAGTACAAAAGATTTAATTTAAGCTAATTTAATGCGGCTTAAAAGAATTAAAAAATGAATGCTGATTTTCCCCTCGGAGTTCAATTTTGCGACAATAATGATTAAAAAATGTATTCGAAGATTTCCAGTTTCCTCGTGCTAAGATCTGATCTATTGATTGATTATCTAACCATCCTAATGAGGCCACAGCTGACCTGCAGCTGCCAGGAGAAGCAGAAATTCCACTGTCACGAAGAACCGTTCTTACCCAGTTCCCAATCACAGTACGTGATGCAGGTTTCATTTTATTACCAACAGTGACAAAAAGATTGTTTAAATTATTATCTCCACTTCTTCTATTACTGTTAATTTTTATTAAAAGTCTCACTAGAGTAACAGGACATATATTACTGTCGCTATGCTTGGAAAGCTTCCATGCTGATTGGCGAGACTTACGAGTGTCAGTTTTAGACCCGAAGGCAGGTAATAGAAATATTTCGTGACCGTTATCATAAAAGCTATCACTTGAAATTTTAAGTAATGTAAGATCGTGAACCCTACGTCCGGATGCTAGTAATAAAACAGTTGCCGTTCTACGCGATATGTCAAATAGAGTATCTTTAGGAGGGTGGGAAACCATCCAATCTAAAACTATTCGGGGATCCCATGTAGCAGACATCTTTATTTCCCTTGGTTTTACTACTCCTATGGCCTTAAGGGTATGTTTAATTATGAAATTAGAAAATGTTTGCTGTTCCACGTGAGGGCCGCAAAAAGTTAAAACTGCTGATTTATGTACAAGAATTGTACTGTAAGATAATTTTTCTTGAAGAAACAGATAAATTAAAAATCTTGCAATGTCCGTAGGTTGAGGTATTTTAGGATTTATTTGGTAACTGGAGCACCAAGAAATCCATCTTTTTAAAGCTGGTAGGTAAGTTGATAAAGTAGACTGTCGCCAGCTACTTTTTAGGAGTTCTTTTTCTGACGCAGACCACTCTTTTATTTGAGTGCCCCACCCCCAATCTTCCAAACTTTCAGGGTTAATGTGTGGACCTGCGGCGGGGGCTGCGACGTCACTATGTCTATCAACGTCCTTGAAAGATTCGGCAGTTGGTACGGTTGTTCGAGGGCTCTGATTTTCAAGTCTTGTAGCCAGAACGCTCGAGGCCACTCCGGAGCTACGACTAGATATGTTCCTGTGGCACTGTTTAGATGAGCCAGTACTCTGGGTAAAAGGGTAGGTGGTGGAAATACCCATGCTAGTTGATAATTCCACGTCCTGCTGAAGGCGTCCGTGTATTCCGCTAAATGATCCCTGCAGTCTATCGATACGTACGTCTGTACTACTGCACTTTCCCGGGATGCAAACAGATCGATTGTTGGTCTCCCCCATTTTTGAAAGACTTCCGCAGTCCCTTGAGGTAGGAGATGCCATTCTGCTGGCCGTTTGCCTCGTGATAACCTGTCGGCTATTATATTGTACCTGCCCGGCACATAATGCGCTGTTAAGGTTATCTGGTGTTTGTCTGTTATTTGTAATAGTTGAAAGGTAAGTGCCAGTAAGGCAAGTGATTTCGTTCCCCCCTCTTTCCGTATGTACGCGACAAGAGTACGATTGTCGGATTGGATCAGCACATGTGACTTCTGCAGTATTTTCACATTTCTCTTTATGGCTGCTATAACCGCATACAGCTCTTTTTTGTTGCAGTGCCATTTCTTTTGGGGAGATGACCAAGTGCCCGATATCAAATTGCCATCCAGATGAGCGCCCCAACCCGTGTCCGAAGCGTCTGTCGCTAGGAAATGGGTGGCAGGCTCCTCGTGAATCGGTACCCTGTGATGTGTAGCTCCGCGCCACCACATCATCTCTTGGTACACAACCTGGGGGACAAGCTGTTTTTGACGAGGTCGACTCGCATCGAATTTTCGTAGAAAAATTTGCATTCTGCGACAGTGCAGTCTGCCTCGGGGTATGACGAAGTTTGCAAAGTTTAGTTGACCCAGTAGACTTTGTAGTTCTCGGAGACTGATCCGACTTTTTTTTAAAAAACTGTCTACCGTTTCGTTTAGGTGAAGCCTCCGCTTCATTGGCAACGACATTACGTTTTTCGCTGTCTCCCAACGGATGCCTAGGTATTCCAGGTCTTGGACAGGTGTTAGTATGGACTTCTGATAATTGATTTGCCACCCCAGGTATTCCAAGTGCCTCACGGCTTCCGAAGCCTGATGACATAACTTGGTTTGGTTTTGATTGGCTATCAGGATGTCGTCTAGATACACTAGAACCCGACATCCTTGTGCACGCAGGGTCTCCGCGACCCAGCATGTTACGGCTGAGAACAGGTGAGGTGCTGAAGACAGGCCGAACGGCAAGCAAGTCATTTCGTATAACTGTTGCTCGTAAAGCACCCTTAAGAATGGTCGATGGCCTTCCGCAGCTGCTAAATGAAAATACGCTTGGGAGATGTCTATTTTTATCATCCAGTCTCCCTGTTGGAGAAAATCTGGAATGGATGCGTGTGATATCAGCCGAAAGGGCTTGGGTTTTACAAACTTGTTTAGGTCTCGAAGATCGAAGATTGGTCGCATTGTCCCATCGCTTTTCTTTCGAAGAAACAGTTTCGAAATAAAGCTTGGCGTTTTGTTGGAAACTGGTTGTAGTATTTTCTGGCTTAAAAGTTCCTGTACCATTTGAGACATAGCAGGGGATGGTTTGGTCGCGTATTTTACTATGACTCGTTTGTTTGGCATCAAGAGAGGAGGTTTTTGATAAAAAGGTATTCGAAAACCGCTTATTGCAGATATTATAAACTTGTTGGCTCCCGTTGCTCGCCAACGATGTTCGAACACCCTCAAGCAACCCCCTCTGAAGTGTGTTGAATAGTCATTTTTTTCCCTCTTTGTTACGAAAGGACAAATTCTTTGATGGTTTAAAGTTATCACTTTTTCCTTTGTAAGTCTGTTTACCCTCATTTTTATTGTAGGTATTTCGAAAATTACTTTTGTTTTGAGTTTGTGATCTATATTTAGAAGTAGAAGGTATTGGTTCCTTGTATTTGTTTCTGTGTTCTCTATTCTTGTTAACCTGTGGTTCTAACCAAAAATGAGGACCACCAAGTGAATGAATTAACGATGCGAGTTTTGTTTTATCGAATAAAAACTCTTCACTGGGGGGTACGTTTTTAAGAGCGGTTTGTATATTTTTGTTTGTAATTTCCGAAATCAATCTTTTTCGCCTTATCTCAATACATTCAGCTCTTCTACCACAAACTATTTGCAAAGTTTGTTCAGATAATTTAAAAGACGGAGACGTATTACCGAATGTTTCAGAAATTTTTTGAAAAAGGGCGTCTGGTTTTAATTCGTTAGGATTACTATGAGCCCAATTGATAATAGTTTGCAAGCCCGATTGCAATAGCTCTCTTTGCTGTAACAAGGCGTGTGTAGTTGAGGCCATGATTTCTTCTGTTGAAGCCAAGAAATCTTTGCCTTTGTTTAAGCTACACATTTCGTTATTAATTTTTAACTTGCAAAAACCCGGAGACGCGAGCATGTCAACCAACGCTTTCTTATAACGAATATGTTGCCACGTGTCAGTGTTAAACTGTTGTAATTTTATTAATTGGAGTAAGAGTTTCTCATTAGCTGGTTTTAGAACGTTTCTTTCATCAAAATCGGTTTCACATAATCCCAGATCTAATGTCTGTGGACATTGAATCGACGGGTCTGTTAAAAAATCATTATTGACGGTATCATTCGACACAGTTATGTTGTTCTCGTATGCATTCGGATTAGAAACATATTGTTGATGCATTAAAAAATTTGTAAGGAGACTGACCTGGTTCTGTAACGCGTCGATTCGAGAATCGACCGATACCTGTGTGTTTAGTTTCCGTTTCTTACTCGCTGGTTCCTGCAACTCGGACCCGCTATCCGACGAGCTGCTACTCGGAGACTGCTCACCCTCTTGAAAAGGGGGTTTTTCTTGCTCCGCAGGGTCTGATGAAGACGTATGAGGGGCAACAGGTACCCCGTCGTCCCCATTACCGTGGGTAAAATTCATTACCGAGTACCCTACTATTACGATTTAGCGAGTGAAAAAATAAATTTGCAATATAGACTTGTGTAACGTTTTGTTATCTCTATAGATGATTATAAACTTTTGAAGAAAACCGAAGGAGTATCCTAAGGTTTCGACCGCACACGGCGAAAGTATACAACGCTATGAAAATCTAACTAAGCGATGTTCGCCTTGCTGGTGGACAGTGTTGCCCTCTAGCGTAGTTTAAAGGAAACTTAACCATAGACACCGCACTGAGAGCTACAAGTATACACTGCTTCTTCTTCATAGACAATGCTGTATGTTTTCCAGAGGCACATTAATACGTTATTCTTTAATTTCTATTTAGTAATTCTAATTTTCATTTTATTTTTGTTCACGATTGTGAAACCCTGAAGGGGTAGACAGAGGTGTTTTGTATATTGAGTTTCATATTACCTAATATTTTGTCAAACTGCCGTGTACTTGGTTACCGGTGAAATAGAATAGCTGTCGACATCCGACAGTTATATATGTATACAGCCTAAATAGGCTTTGTGTATTTAACTCTGTTAACTCTTCTAGGATAGCAGGCGTGACTATATATATAATAATTTGTTTCATTTAAATTTTAGTTTGAGTGTTAGCATCCTTAGTTCCCATAACTTGTTATCATTTATAACGCGACATTCACACGTCTCGCCGACCATTTCAGAACAGTACCTACAGTTGGGTGCAACCGCTGCCGCCCGCTACAGTTGTTGCGCACCTCGTCAGCTGAGCGCGGAACCGGTTTCTTATCGGCCGAGCCTACGGAGTGAGGGACGTGAGAGATTTTATTACTTGTTTACTTTATTTACACAGTTATTACAATGACTGAAGCAAGTGGTGAGTTAGATATTGTCGATTCTAAAAGTAAATTAAAGGTTTTAAAGATAAGGAGAAGTTCAATAAAGGGTCAAATAACTAAGTTTAAAAATTATTTGTCAGAAGTCAGTTATAAGGTTGAGTTAACCAATATTGAAAATGCAGAGCTGAGCCTTAAGCTTACTAAGTTTGAGGGCTTATCTGTTAAGTTTGACGATTTACAAAATGACATTGAGTTGTTAGACGCTGATAATATGCAGTTGGAAATTGATGAGCGAGAAAGAATTGAGCATGATATCATTATTAACATTGCGAAAGCGAAAACGTTACTTGAAAATTTTAATAAAAATGAGCAAAGACGCGAATCAATTGCAAATGAAACTCAGTGCTTGCTCGACCATCATGAACATGGTTTTAAATTACCTCAGATTCAAATAGAAAAGTTCGATGGCTCGTATTTCCACTGGCTACAATTTCGAGATACTTTTGAAAGCTTGATTCATGATAATAATCGAATAAAACCAATTCATAAATTCCACTATCTCATCTCATATTTGGAAGGAGAAGCTGCTCGCATTATATCTAATTTAGAAGTCTCAACGGCTAACTATGCGGAGGCCTGGCGACTTCTTGGCGAGCGATATAATAATAAACGATTACTCATAAATCACCACCTTAAGTCACTATTTAATACTCAAACTCTAAGCCGTGAGACTGAAAAATCACTGCGATTTTTTGTCGACCACGTCACTAAAAACTTGCGTGCCTTATCCAGCTTATCTGTGCCCACAGATGGATGGGACTTACTTATTATATTCATATTGTCATCTAAGTTGGATAGCACGACCTTAATGAAGTGGGAGGAACACCGTAGTACGTTAGATGATGATATACCAACGTTAGATCAATTTTACAAGTTCCTAATTAAGCGTGCTGACGTAATCGAAGCACTTAATCGCAGCAAACAGAGTGAACGGAATAATTCTATTCCGGCTACGTCACGAGCACCATTTTTTCAAGCTAAATCAAACAATAGGCCGAGTATTAATAACAGTCGTCATAATAAGTATTTTAAAGATTCTTACACTAAATCATTTATGAGCACACATCAACCTCGTTCAAAGGGTTTATGCATTGTTTGTAAGAACAATCACAAAATATACGAATGTCCTGTATTCAAGGCCAAAACTGTAAACGAGAGATTGGCTGATGTGGCTACCTATAAGTTGTGCTCCAACTGTCTTAGGCAAGGGCATCCCAGTAGTGAATGCCGTATGGGGCCGTGTCGGGAGTGCAAGGGGAGGCACAATAGTCTGCTTCACCCAATTAACTTAGAAAATAGTGCAGTCATCACTAAGTCGGCATCAATAGTTACACTTTCTAGTCAAAATTGCAACCAAACACTGTTATCAACCGCGCTGATAGAAGTGTGTAATCCTAAAACTAACCAAAAACAAAAGATCCGCGCCTTGTTGGATTGCGGAAGTCAGTCATCTTTTATAACATACTCCATTAAAGAACTGTTAGGTCTAAAGTCCAACCGCATTGATACTCTAAAGATCATCGGCATTGGAAATAATTGTACAAATTATGTCACTGAGACTTGTGATATTCAATTAAATTCCCTAACTAGTAATTTTAGCATTAAACTGACATGTTTAGTGCAAAAGGAGTTGACTGGAGATATACCTAGGTCTCGAGTAAATTTACATGGATTAAATTTGCCGAAAGATTTGTTGCTAGCTGATCCCTATTTCTACCAGCCAAGCCCTGTAGATATGATCATTGGGGCTGACATATTTTGGGATATCTTAAATTCTCAACAAATTTATTTAGCTCCCAATGGGCCTAAATTGCAAAACTCTAAATTAGGGTGGATGGTCACTGGCCCAACTAATTTAACAAACAGACATCTAATTCAAAATTACATTCAATGCAATCATAGCGCGATTACCCAAAATTCGCGTAACTCTATTGACGAACTCCTTACTAAATTTTGGGAACTTGAAGAGATTCCCAAGGCAAAGGTTTTAAACCATCAAGAAAAGACATGTGAAAATCATTTTTACGCAAATATGTCTAGATTGCCAACAGGCAGGTTCAATGTAAGACTGCCTCTAACTGATGATCCAGGTTGTCTGGGTGATTCATATAATTTGGCTAGGCGGCGTTTTCTAAACTTAGAGAGAAAATTTAAGCGAAATCCATCATTGAAATTAGAGTATTCAAAATTTATACAAGAATATGAAGACTTAGGGCACTTGTCCGAGTCTCCTATTTCTAAGCCACCTTTGAGTTATTTTTTATGTCATCATGCAGTTTTTAAAGATAGTGAGTCGACATCACTCCGAGTGGTTTTTGACGGCTCAGCTAAGTCTTCCTCTGGCATATCACTAAATCAAATCCTCATGGTAGGGCCTAACGTACAGGACTCTCTTTTTTCAATCTTAATTAGAGCAAGGCAATACCGATACATTTTGTCGGGTGACATCGAAAAAATGTATCGGCAAGTGCAAGTGCACTCTGATGATCGTAAGCTACAGCTCATATTATGGAGAAATGACGAGTCACAGCCAATCAAAACTATGCAGCTAAATACGCTCACGTATGGAACTGCAAGTGCAAGCTATTTAAGTACAAAATGTTTGAGCCAGCTAGGAGAGGAGCAAGGTGACGAATTAATTAAAAATATTATACAGCATGATTTCTTTGTCGATGACATGATCACAGGGTCTAATGACGAAAACGAGTTGCGTTATATTCAAAGGTCCGTTTCAGAAGCGCTAAAAACGGGTTGCTTCAATTTAAGAAAATACAAAACAAACTTGAATACCCTATTTCAAAATTCAGATGTAAACACAAAGGAAAATTTAACAATAAGTGAATCATCTAGTACTCTTGGGTTAGGTTGGAATCCATTAGATGATTGTTTACATTTTCAGGTTAAGGATTTTAACACCAGTGATAATGTTACAAAAAGAATAATCATGTCAAATTCATTTAAGATTTTTGATCCTTTAGGATTGTTAAGTCCTTGTATAGTACAGACTAAAATGATTTTACAAAAACTTTGGGAACTAAAGGTTGACTGGGATCAACCAGTCCCTCAAGAGATTAAAAATAAGTGGATTAAATTTCAACAAAATTTACCGTACATTCTAAATTTACGGATAAGTAGACCGGTTCTATGTAATTCTGCAAAATATATTGAAATGCACTCGTTTAGTGATGCTTCTCTCTCAGGTTACGGTGCATGTATATACATGAGATCGTTAAATGCCAATGGTGAAATAACAGTTAGATTATTGTGTGCTAAATCTAAAGTTGCGCCCCTAAAGACTACTACAATTCCACGGTTAGAACTAAGTGCTGCACTCTTAGCAGCTAGACTTTGTCAATCTGTTGCAGAATCACTAAGATCCAAACCAGATCGTTTTGTACATTGGTGCGATTCAAACGTAGTATTAGCCTGGATAGCTAATGATCTTCGTAAGCTTAAGACATTCGTTGCCAATCGTATTAGTGAAATTCGCGAGATCACCAATTCAACAGACTGGCGCTACGTGCCCACATCTTCTAATCCAGCCGATTTAATTTCTAGGGGGGTAGACGCCAGCCAGCTGGTTTCTATGACGTTATGGTGGTCAGGTCCTGAATATTTAACAAAACACGAATCTGACTGGCCCGTATTAAAAAATCGTATTGAAAGTAGTGAGTTACCAGAAATTAAATCGCATACAACTTCTACAGAAGAACCGATAATAAACTTCAACAATTATTCGAAATTAACTAGACTTCAAAGAATTTTTGCGTTCGTTAAAAGGTTCATTTTTAATTTAAAAAATTCTAAGGAAAGGCGTTTAGGATGCTTAACTGTGGATGAGTTGACTGAGGCATTTCATGATCTTTGTGGTCTTGCTCAAACTCAGTCATTTCCAACTGAATATCAATTATTAATTAAAAATAAAGAATTAAGTCCAAAGTCCAAAATTCTAGCTTTATCTCCCTTTATGGATAAACAAAAAGTAATAAGAGTGGGTGGGCGACTTAATCGGTCAAATTATAACTATAACAAAAGACATCCCATTTTACTTCATGCATCTCATCACTTTACCAAATTATATTTTAAAATGGAACACTTAAAACACCTTCATGCTGGCCCCCAATTGTTGTTAGCTGTAGTACGCGAAACTGTGTGGCCTGTTAATGGAAGGCATCTGGCCAGACGGACAGTCAACAATTGTGTGTGCTGCAGACGTATGCGTGGTAAAACGCTATGTCCGAAAATGGGTGATTTACCAACGCAGCGAATCACACCAGATTTACCTTTTTTATCTGTAGGATTGGATTTTGCTGGTCCCTTTCAAATTTTGAATCGCAAGGGCCGTGGTAGTAGATTGGTAAAGTGTTATCTCTGTTTATTCATTTGCTTGCGATATAAATGTGTTCATTTGGAAACAGTAAGTGACCTTACAAAGGATGCATTTATCATGACGCTTCGTAGGTTTGTTTCTCGCCGAGGTAAGCCAGTGGAAATATTCTGCGATAATGGCCGTAATTTCGTAGCTGCCTCAAAAGAGGTGGGTACATTCTTAAAACAGAACCAAGACCATTTATTGAACTTCACTAATCAGGAAGGTATAAAGTTTTGTTTCTCACCTAGTTACGCCCCTCACTTCGGGGGTATTTTTGAAGCCGGGATTAAATCTGCGAAATTTCACATCAAACGAGTTATGGGAAATAGTTCTTTAACGTATGAGGAAATTTCAACACTATTTTTGCAAGTGGAGGCTATACTTAACAGTCGCCCCCTATACCCGTTATCCGCATCTCCCGATGACCTGCTATCCCTTACCCCTGGGCATTTTCTTATCGGGAGACCTCTGACCGCGGTGCCTTCTCCAGTTTTGGAAAACTGCAAGGAAGACAACTTAAGACGCTATGCTCGCATCGAAAAACTTCACCAAGACTTCTGGCAGAGATGGCAACGCGAATACATATCAGAGCTACAGCAGAGAACAAAATGGCGCGTCAATCATGCAAATCTAAACGTGGGCGACCTTGTACTACTTCAAGAGGATCACGCTCCTCCATTAAACTGGCGTCTGGGACGAGTCACACATTTGTTTCCTGGTCCGGACTGCATTGCAAGAGTTGCAGACATCCGCACTACAAGAGGTCAAGTGCGACGTCCCCTTACGAGATTGTGCCCATTACCTACCAATGAAGAACTTCGCTGTTGAAAGACTGGGCCTTTCAACGGGCGGGAGTATGTTCAGGCCAAGTGCCTGCTAAAGGAAGTGATCGGTGGCGGTATACATTGCTTTCCAAAACGCATAGGCGTTATATTTTTTATTTGTACGCCACCGCCCTCTTGTCATCACTATCGAATCAACCTTCACGTTATCAGCACGAAAAATTGTAATTTTATGTTTAATATCATTAAACAACGTTCCAAAGTAATTTGGGTTTCATTTGAGGCTCCTTTATGTCCGCTGAGACACCCCTTATGTAAAAAAAATACTAATACTGTATTATTTCTTTATTACCCTGTACACGATAATTACCGAGCTTGGGACCCAGCCTACCGGTAATAGCTAGTTCGAGTTTACTGCCGAATTAGTTTAATAGTGGATTGACTTATATAACAGTTGCTTTTTTTCTTAACTACAGTAGTATATATACATTTCTTTTTTTGTTGATTACCGCCGCCCATGGACACCCACAACACCAGAAGTGTCACAAGTGCGTGGCCGGATGGGGAGGGGAATGAGGGGAGGGGTTGGGTATGGGTCTCCGGTATCCTGCTTCTGGGGGGGGGTCCGGTCGTGTTAATAACTGCAGTTCCCGGACACCTCCCTTCTCAGGAGCAGAGTTGGCACACAGTGTGGTTTTAGTCGGTTCAATTCCGACACACCGCCCCGCCGCAAACCTCGGCGGGGTGATGGCCCGAGGGGGTTTCCACAAGCAATATTTTTTTTTCGTCGGTATCCTCATTCACTCGGTGAAACACAGCGCAAGCGCTATTTCACACCGGATTTCTGTGAAGCCGTGGTATTACTCCGGTCGAGCCGGCCCATTCATGCCGAAGCGTGGCTCTCCCATGGTATATTCACTTTTGTTCCAACTAAGCTTTAAAAGTGCCAGGTTGTTGACTAAAGGTTTTATTATACATATAAGGTAGGCAGTGAAAAATATAACTGGAAATATGCGTGGCTTTAATAGGTTCTGCCTATCCCTTCGAGGACACAAGGATAAGTATGCACCTCATTCAGAAAGACCATTATATAATAAAATATTTCAAAGCAAACACTAAACGAAAATTACTTCCATATTCGCGGAATTACACAGTCTAATCGAAAAGTCACGGCACAAACTGCCGTTCCTATTTAATAAGGTACCAAAATAGGTCGTAGTTTCATGCACGGAGGCTTTATGTTCATATCAGGCCTTAACGGTTGCTCGTTAACATCACATTAACCCATGAAATACAACCTTCATTTCGATGAAAGGTGCCTATCTTTTTGGTAGGGTTTCATCGACAGAGGTTTTATTACCATAATTATATATTTAAATAGTTTTGTATGTTTCAATTTCTTTGTTGACATGAAAAATAATAAAACCGTATGTGAGATTATTAATATTTACTACACGCGAGTAACACTTTAAAAAAATATATTTTAGTATATGTACTGTGTATACATATAAAAGTATTTTGTAAAAAAACGGTTATATTAGTATTACAAACAGACTCCAATTTTATTTATTTATATAGGGTTTAGACTGCTAGTTTCATTAATCATGATTTATAAATATATGAGAAGTAAAATATACTACAATCTAAAAATTTTTATATCTTTATTTAAAAGTAAAAACATCGCCACACTTGAAAGCGCTTTTTACCACGGAAGTTACAGAGGTGTGCATATTTATAAAAACAGAACTTATCATTTAAACTGCCTCGGTAGCGCAGTGGTGGAGAATGCGACTGCTATGCTTTGGGTCTCGGGTTAGAATCCTGGGTCGGACCAAGTGTTTGTGTGATCTACAAATATTTGTTTCGAAGTTTGTGTGTTTTCTATGAATAATATGTATGTATTTACATGCCTAGTACCCATAACACAAGCTCTGCTTAACTTGGGACTAGATGGCGTTGTGTGTTGAATGTCCGAAATATTTACTTATTATATTATTTATTAAAACAATGTGAGAATGAATCATAAAGTTTCAAAGTAATATGCACAAAAAATGTTTAGTGTGAAATTGAAAAACTCTCTTACGTACGTGATGTGCTATCATTTAAAAATTACTTCTCAATTCACCCAAATGGTACACACGTAGTATCTATATATATCTTTATATCTACCAACGAACTCTTGTGACACCAAATACCTACTATTAGGACTTCTAACAAACCTTTGCAATACGAATATACCTACTATAGAACAATGGCCGCACTTAAAGGTTCCTACAGAATTTCTTTGTGTTTTCATTTAAACATCATCAAATTCATCTTTAAACAATCTACTTGCCCGTCAAAGTTCCTTGTAATATAATGGAATATGATAAAAATTTGATATCAATACCATATTTATATTACTGTGAACGTGGGTAGGATAAAATGAAATATACCTATAATACATAGATGGTTAGGTGTATTAGTTGATTAGGGGTACTATTCAAGTCATCATCTTCCTAGCCTTCATTATTCCCAAGATTAATTGGGTTCGGCTACTAATTCAACCGGTTTTACCTTAAAATCAGTTTTTCTACGGAACGACTGGTATCAAACGTCCACAACCCTAAGCGTAAACTGAAATGGACGGTTGAACTTTTCAGGGCACTGACTTCCCAATAATGTTGGGAAACCTACGGACATTTTTTGTCCGTCCGTCCGTCTGTCTTAAATAAGTATTAAATAGAATTACTGCAAAAAAATTTTTTGTGCGAAAATTAGGATTAATTTTCATAGCAAAAGATTACTGACAAATTTCAAAATCTTTTATAGTAATTCAAATTGACAGCTATAAAGGTTAAAGATAACTCATTTTTTAGTATGGGAAATTAAAACTAAATAAATTCTATCTATACTAATCTATACTAATATAATAAAGCTGAAGAGTTTGTTAGTTTGTTTGAACTAATCGCTAGCGCTAATCACAAGAACCGCTGGTCCGATTTGAAAAATTATTTCGGTATTGGATAGTACATTTATTGAGGAAGGCTATAGGGTATATATCATCACGCTACTACTAATAGGAGTGGAGCAACAATGAAGAATGTTTCAAAAATGGGGAAATTTTTCACGCGACGGGCAATATAAGACGCAAACGAGGTTGCGTGGCTCAGCTAGTTTATTCATATACATAAAGTGTAATAATAATAGAAAAATATAAATTAATATAAAAATTATAATGCGGGTAGGATGAAATAATCATGGCTCAATTCAATAGGGAACAATGGACGCCTTTTAAATGGTTCATTATAGACGAACCGTGCTGTGTTTCACCGAGTGAGTGAGGATACCGGAGGCCCATACCTCAACCCCTCCCCCATCCCCCATCCCCTTTCCCATCCCCCAAAGGTCGGCAACGCACTTGTGATGCCTTTGGTGTTGCAGGTGTCCATGGGCGGCGGTAATCGCTTACCATCAGGTGATACGTCTGCTCGTTTGCCCACTATTCAATAATAAAAAAAAAACGAACCGAGGTTGGCTATGTACATATATACATATATGGCAAGGCAACAGACTAGCAACAATATTCTTTTCATGACGCCATCAATCGTGTTTTTAAGTTCAAAATAATACTATTAATTCATTACTAGTTCTTTAAAAACCGACTATGAATCAAGCTAATGTATCCTTAAAAGTAGTATCTCAGGTATAAAATCTATTGAATTGGCATCTGAGCTTTCTTGTAAGATGTATTGAGAAGGTATCCCTTTAGATCAAACCATGAATAAGAATAATTCATGAGCGTGAAAAGAAATTCAAATGGAATAAATTTCATTGAATAATGATTTAAAACTCGTACATGACAAATCAAAGTCTATGTGTTACCTATAAGGAACAAACGTCTTTTCATACTTCTAGATTTACATTATAAATTAAAAAAATAACTCTGTCGATCTTTCTGACTTTTTATATCTGTTACTATTCATGGCTAAACCGCTGCACTGATTTCAAATCAAATTTGGCATATATATACTTTGATTCTTAAGGAAGGACATAGGCTACTTATTACCGCATTAACTGACTTACACACGTGCGGAGACGCGAGCAGAAGTCATTTAGTAATTATAAACTAAAGGAGTTAATACCTAATCTAAGATATACACTCTAATACAAGCTTTTCTAGAAGACGCTCAGTACAAAAACGACCATTCACTAATGACTTGAATCTACCTCCATCCTGTCCAAAATATAACAAAAAAGTGTAGGATATAAAGGTGAGCAACTTTTAAAAAAGTTACTAAATAGCATTAAAGACTGCCTGTATGTAAACTATTTGTTTATTCATTTATACATGCAATACTAACCGCTAGAAATGTCAGAAGATCATAACAGATTAGTCATCTGAGTCTTAATTACAAGTTTTCAGTTTTATACTAATACGAGTATAAAATATTGTGAGCATAAATAGGTCTCTATAAATCTCACATGATACCTAATTCCAAAATTTCACAATAATGGCTTAAACACAAAAGAACACTATGTCTGCTCAAAAAAACTAAAGCCTAGATGACTTCCTGCTGAGGACACACTAATTAAAAAGGGATCAATGTTGTGCAGTTTACATAATTTCAATAATTTAATAAATTGTTGCTTGCGCGTACTAAATAGCTGTTTAATCTATAAATCGTTTTATCGACGATCAGGACAGTCAATATTGTGGTTTAAGTTATATTTGTAACATGTATGTATTTAGACAATTTTAAGTATGTTTAATTTCTGCTGAGTTGACGGCAAAAGATTTTCCAGTATGTTTATAGTTTCTTAATTAACTATCTGCTTTTAAAATCTTACTAAAGCATCGTTCTCTCAATATAACTTAATAATATGTGAAATAAGACAAGACTAACAATTCTTATAAATATACTGCAGTTGTAAACTTATTTAAAGCTACAGGTTTATTTACAAATGAACATAAAATGATTTTAAAAAACACAAAAATTTATAAAATGATGGTAACATTAATAACTTTATATATATATATATATATATATATAGCTATGCCACATCTAATAGCAACACATTTTTCAGCACGCGTTCTTGGCTAACGGGCGGTTAACCAATATATATCTAGTTCTCTTTACACCCTCATGTTTGTGTTTCTAATAGTTTGTTAAATTATTTTGCATAAATGTAACCACATAGATATGTTTCAGTGCATTGTATTTTGTTATTAGTGAAGTGTTTTTTCTCATGTAAGTATTTTTTGCATTATTCCTAGTGAGAAAGACTTTGAAACTGAATCGGTTAACTTGTGTAGCAATTCATCTACGACAAAGATGTATTGCCACACCAGTTAATATTAGATGTGTCGGAATATCCCTCTACGCTATTAATGGCTTTCATATATGTACTCATACATATTTCTTTATGTAAAAATGTTGTACAATTTCGTACAAAAAAAAATGTGTACAAAAACAATTCGAGAATGAAAAAAGGTTATTGGGGTCTTACCAGCGAGAATTGAATTATGAATTGCACTTAAAAAAAAAATTGACGCTATTAATTTTGTCTGGTGAAATTTAAATAATGAATCTGATTTGTTTTAGTTACTTTATTAATCTTATTGACCCTCAGTTTAGGGTTAAATTTTGAAACCGTTATTGTAAATTATTTTCATCTACCGACATTATAAGTATTATTGTTTCAAATTCTCGAACGTTCGTTGTCATTGTATACATCTAACTGCCGTAAAGTGCAATAGTGAACAGGTATTAGCAAGTGACTTTATAAATGGCTCTTAATGACTTATTGAATAAATAAATATGAAAAGTTTTGAATCGGTTTTAAGCGCAACCGGTGTTAAATGATATTATAGAAGTTTACGGACATTTAATATACTATTTATTAATATACATTTAATAAATTACTTTAGCTTAAAATACCCGAAATTGATAATTTGTACACAATTTAATAATAAATTTACACAAAATTTATATCAAAACTACGCATGAATGTGTGTTTCTACCTATCTATTTGTCATACCCCTTTTTTCCCACGTTCGGAAATCCCCTCGGATAACACCTCCTGGCGGCATGTCGGACACGAACCGACTAAAACCGCACGCCATCTTGGGTACTAGGAGCCGGGGAACCAGGACACCCTAGAAAGGAAAACTCTGGAACCCCAACGTACCTCAGGCCATCTACGGTTTGTAAATGAAAAAATCCCGGTGTTTCCGTTACTGTCCTCAAAAGGTGGGGCGCGAGTGCAGTGGAGCGAGCGCGCCCACCACCCGAGCCTGCTTCTGCTAGGGTGACAGATGGCCTCATATGTCCTATGCCCTAAATAATAAAGGTGACCCACATCGGCAAAACAACATTTGTCAAATCAGCTAGCTTCATTACATAATAATAATGTTTCGGACATCTGAGTCACGGCGCCATCTAGTCTCAAGCTAAGCAAGCTTGTACAATGGGTACTAGTCACTAGACATCTGATAAAAAATACATATATACTTTTTTATAAATACATACATATTAAACTTAAAAAACACCATATTTGCAGAACATGCAAACATTTGGTCTGATCCTAGACCTCAAGCACTGTAGTCACATACGCGACCGAGCAGTATATGTAGTACCTATATCTTATTTTTTACCTTAATATTGTTTAAATTTTTGTCCGACAGCCAAAATTACTATTTTAGCGAAACGTACTGCTTTCGACAAAATATAACTGAGCTTAACGTGAACAAGTTGAACGTTGCCGCATGTTCACGCTTGACCTGAAGTGCCTGCCTAAATCATAAACATCATCGCCTCACCGATACCGGACACATATACCACCGGTCATAAAGATGTCGGAGATGAGGAAGAAGCTCAAGGCTAGGCTTCTGGTTCACACCCACATCACCGACGCTGCCACACTACACAAAGTCCTTTGTGCCCAGAACCCGTGGTACAAAGTCGACACGTGGCAGTTATACGACATGACCATCGATGACAACAAGGCTGACGTGGATTCCAAGAAGAAGGTAGTTCATCTTCTCCTTGGAATCCCCGAAGACCAAAAAGCGGATATTTTAAAACGAGACCGCCGTGTTGCCCATATGTTAGGGAGTGAATATATTCGCTTCCTCACACGGAGGGAGACACGACCAAAGAACTGGCAGGGACAGAAGAGGCCGCAGAGAGGACGCCGCCAACCTCTGAGCCTACCGCATCCACCCGACGTCCTGCGTAGTTCGTAAACCCTCAAACGTCATCCTAACCAACCTCCAACACAAACAAATAGTGACGGCGACCCTACGAAGAGTGTTGGAGGCAAACAACTAAACAATCGCCCTTATCCAGGAATATCATTGCCGGTAAGTTACTGGTAAGCACCACTGTTGACAACCCGCGGACCTGCATTTTCATGCCAAAAACCTTTCCGGCAACTTTGCTTAACCATTTCTGTTCTAGAGAACTCGCTGCAGTGAAAACAAACACAGAAAATCAAACTATCCTAGTCTTACCCTCAGTGTATATGCCCCGTGATGATGAAATTCTTGCGAAGGAACTATAATTCGCTCCGCAGATTGCAACGCACACCATCCGCTGTGGGGAAGTAAGGATTCAAACAAAAGGGGTGAGTCATTAACTGAATACTTATTCAAAACAAATCTCAACATCATGAACAGAGGTACGGAACCCACCTTTTTCAGTTCGAGGTATCAAACCATTATCGACATAAATCTAGCAACACACTTGGCGGCTAACCTCATTTAGGGCTGGCACGTATCAAGTGAGCTATCCTTTGTGGACCACCGCCGTGTGTGTTTTAAATTAAGATACAAACCACCAGACCCTGTCCCATATCGTAACCCCCGTAATTACAGATATAACCAGGTATACAGAATCTATAACCAAAGCACTAAGTAACAAAAACATGACCAACACAGCACTTGGTATTTCTAACATAGAATCAAACGTACAGTCCCTAACTAAAGCCCTGGTGAGCAGTTACAAATCAGCGTGTCCCTTGATAACTCCGAAAAACCAGGGGAAAAGTTCATGGGTGGGGCCAAGAACTTGAAAGACTACGTAAGGGACTTAGGACACTCTTCAACCAAGCTAAAAATTCTAGGACCATTGAGGACTGGAATCTTTATTAGGCAGCACAAAAACACTACAAGAAGCGGATCAGATTCCGGAGGACGAAATCCTGGAGTAACTTCTGTAGCAGTATAAACTCAACAAACCAAGCCGCGAAAATAAAAAATATGCTAACCAAGGGCGACCTAGGCTCCCTTAAAAAGGAAGACTGCACTTACACCAATACAGACGATGAAACCAGTGCAGTATTATTGTAAGATACACACTTCTCTGGATGTCAAATTACATCAGACAAGGAATGTCATTCCTTGTCTGATGTAATTTGACAATAAATACAGCACACCAACAACCCAAGAATGGGAAGTCGCATGCAATGTAGTAACCAAGGATAAAGTCAGATGGGCGCTAAAGAGTTTTGAACCCTTTAAATCCTCAGGACTGGATGAAGTCTTCCTAGCACTTCTATTGTGGCATCCCGAAGAGGTAAAAAAACATTTAACACCTATCTACAGGGCTTGTATAGCGTATAAATACATACCAAAACTGTGGCGAGAGGCGAAAGTAATCTTCCTACCAAAACCAGGTAGGGTGTGTTTGCCTTCACACTTGTGCACTATAACCAGTCAACTACGCAGGAGATATCCTGCGTAGTTGACTGGTCTCCGTTGAGATGGCCGCCGTGGCTGTTATCGGCTAGATGACCATTTTTATTATTATCATGGCAGATTTGCTGCAGGAAGTTCAGTAGTAAGAATTCAAACTCAGAATATTAGTATGAATAAAAAAACGTTAATAAATATATTTTTCGTAACAAATATACTTTTAACTTTAAAACTGTATTTTTTATATACAATACTAGCTGAACCCCGCGGTGCTACCCGCGGTACGACAATAATCACAGGCAACGCCGCGAGGCGAAGCCAGTATCTTTATAAATTATAGCCTACGTGTTATTCTGATGTATAAGCTATATTATTGTAAAGTTTCATCAAAATCCATTCATTAGTTTTTGCGAGAAAGAACAACAAACATACTTACATACTCAAAAACTTTCGCGTTTATCATATTAGCAGGGATCGTTTTTTGTTTTTTCGAAAGACGGTCCCATTTAATGTCATCCACGTTTAATATATTTTTTATCATTAATTTCATCACGACGACGACTTGAAGACTCGAAGACTTGATAATTGAAGACGATAAATACTTGACATTGGCAGAAATAGCTTATCCGAGTGATCCGGCTGGTTGCCATTTCATCAAAAGAAGATGAAGAATCATATTAGCAGGATTATATGATAGAAACGGTATTCTGACGGAATGACTCTTTAAATAGTAAACGACGCAGTATTCATATAAGTTTTTTAAGTTTATAATTTTATTATTTGGTCCGCCAATATTATTATAAAATTCTCATGTCGCGGTGTTTATTATCAAACTACACCGAAACGGTTGGACCGATTTTTATGAAATTTTATGTGCATATCGAGTAGGTCTGAGAATTGGCCAACACCTATTTTCAATACTCGTAATGAAAGGGTTACCCACCCTTAAATATTTTAAATATTTTTATGACAAAGCAACGTTTGCCGGGTTAGCTAAATATCATTTTATAAATATATAGCGGTCGCCCGCGGCTCCACCCGCGTGGATGTCGGTTACCGCTGCAAAAAGCCTACCCAGGAAAGACACGGTCAGCAAAATGACCCAGGTCAATTCACAGACACCGACACTAACATCGACGACGCAGTCATAATTCGCAGGCTGCACAGATTGTCTTTCTCTGGATGTTAAAGTTGTTGATGAGGAAAATATTTAAATGTAATTAATATTAAGTCTTCACTTCTGCTGGCAGACCCCGAGTGCAACCCGTTGTTTTAGGATAGATAACTAAAGCGATTATTGTAGAACTTCTCTATAAACAACATTTGACGTTAAATTATTTTCAGGTAACAAAATATACTGATGGTCGGGAGCCCGTGATAGGGCAACGTAAAGTTGCCCATGCGTAAAACATATTTTAATTTTGCCATAACTTCAAAACCAAACATCCAATTTTTATCATTCAAAGACCAAATATTATCTACATAAACTGTAGTTAGTAATGAAATAATTTATTTTGATAAGCATTGATAGCATGAGTAAAATAAACGCGTTTAAATGTAGTCCAAAAAAAATTGTTGTTGTGCCTCACTCTACATAGATAGGTATAGTATGTCGCGGACTTTTTATAGATATTTATAAGACCTACGATTAATAAGAACATTTTATGGTTCTATATTTTATAGTATAGGCAGCGTACGCAAAATAAATAACTTTTCTGGTTGATTTTTACACCTTGTGTCCGAAAAACCCAAATATCTTACGGAACCCTATTTTTTTCCAAAATAAAATATAACCTATGTTACTCGTATCATATCGATAATGTAGCTTTCGAATGGTGAAAGAATTTTTAAAATCGGTCCCGTACTTTTTGAGTTTATTCGTTACATACAAAAATACAAATCTTTCCTCTTTATTATATTAGTGTAGATGACCGATTTTAATAACTATTTGCATTGAGTTCAGTGTAGCTCTCAGGTGAAGGAGAAGGGATAAATGGATATTCTGATAAAGGAATTCCAAGGAAATCGAAGGTAACCCTCAAAATTTATAGGCACGTACTGTGTTTTATATATTTCCTAAAACTATTCAAAATCAAATCTTGTGATGTTGAATCGATAATAGAAGATAACTCTTTAACGGTTAGTAGGTTCGAGAATAATTATTGTATAGCCTATACTACCTTTCATACGTGCTTTGAACCATTACCGTTATTTACATTAACAGGAGTCGCCTATGAAGGTAGTAGTTTCTTTTTAAAATTATTAATTTAAAATAATACTTATGAATTCTTCTGGAATATTTTCTCCGAGCAAGTGGGCTAATGCAATGTATAAAGATATTACTTTTTATCGTATTCTTCATTGAAATTAAATTACCTAGCACTTTCTGAACCGCTTGTGAAAAATGGTAAAAAAAGCATTTGTTTATGACATTGGGAAACTTTATTTTGAAGGCGTTTATTGCGGCAAATTCATAGTCAGTTTGAAATAAAGCTGGTTGAAATTGAGGTTAATTACTTTTTAGTAGAAGTACATTGTTGCTTATTAGGGTGAAGTGCAAATAATAATTCTCCTAGCCAATAACGGCCACGGTGGCCAGTCTCAACAGAGACCAGTCAACAACACAGGAGATATTATAGTGTAGAAGTGTGTGCGCAATTACAAGTGCACTCTCTGTTCCCTCTCTTTTAGAATCAGATGGGACGGTTAACCGACACGACCGGGGAGAAATCAGGCGCAGGACCGACAGCTTTACGTGCTCTCTGAGGCACTGGGGTCCAGACCCCAAATTCCAAACTCCGATCTGTTATTAAAGTATTTCGATAACACTTTTGACCCGATCCGGGTTTCGAACCTGAGACCTCTTGATCGACAGTCGCGTACGTCAACCGCAAGACCAACGAGGCAATTATATTAAAGTTCTAATTTGATTTACATACCCTTTTATTGTGGAAAAGAGTTACATCACCTACTATTTTATTTGTTTTTTTTACTTTAGCACAAAATTACATATTTGTTATCCACTCCGCTACAAGACAGCTCAACATAATAATAATAATAACCATTGGCTGAGATTAAATTTTAAATAACCCATAATAATAATGTTTATTCAGTAGATAATTTTACAAATTCTTCTAGGAATATTGATACTACCTAAAAATAGGGACACATTAGATAAGAGGTTGCCGTTGACGACCGTACTAATATAAATTGTGTTACTGTATAACAACAAACATTTTATTGCGCAAAAACGTATACCTTCTTCTCTCTATCTTCGCAATGACCCGTTTATGGCAAAACGCGAAGCTTTTAAATATTTAAAATTAATAGTAATTTCACGAAATTTGAAATTACTATTATTTTTAAATTTTCCGGTTTCGAGTTCTGCCAAACATGTCTTAAATAAATATATTTAAATGATCTCTCTAGCCGAACTGTCGATTACAGTTCTGTCCATTTTTAGCCCAATTTCACTACAAATAACACAATTAAATTGAATATATAACGCGAAATGGCAACCAGCGGGATCACTCGTATCAGCTATTTCTGCCAATGTCAAGTATTTATAATAGTCTTCAAGTCTTCGTCGTGATGAAATTAATGATAAAAAATATATAAAATGTGAATGACATGAAATGGGGACCGTCTTTAATAAAAACAAAAAACGTTCTCCATCGCAGATATCAATAAATGACAAAACAAGTACAGACTTGACGTGATTGGCAAGCGTCAGAGTATTGCCAGTGATCATGTTTTTCAGTTCCGTTTCACGACTTTTTTTTATTATATAGGGGGCAAACGAGCAGATGTATCGCCAAGCTTTAAACTCTAATCTAAGTTGGTGGTCTCAATTTAAAAAAATATTTCAGTGTTAAATGCCCAATTATCATCACGCTATGACCAAAAGACTACTTTACTTGCTTTTCATTACCATACAATACATTATAAATACAAAGTATTACCCTGAAATGAACTTCATAAGTTCTAAAATGACACTAGTGACAGGTGTAATATCTGTGACAGTTGTCACTAGTATATATTTTAGGACCATTTTGTCTTATCTGGTTTTTTTTTTAACCTTTACCTTAATGTTGCCAGAATAACGAAACGCTGATCCATCGGCTATTGAGCTAGGCAACCAACCCCACTGAGTGACGCTGCCGCACTGCTCGCTGCGACAACGAAAGTCCAAGAAATGCTACAAATTTTGGGTGAGCATTTTGATGATCTTAACCCATACTTATAGTGTGTAGTTGATAGGCTGCCATGTACAGTTGAATTTTACAGGCGGACCAGAGAACGTATGTTGCATAACTGTCCAGGTTTCCTCAGTCAACTAAAAATACAACCTATAGATACAGTACCTATATGGTTATATAGTTTTACATACTACTATGTAGATACAACTTTTAAAATTAAAGTAAATAATGGAATTCATTAGAAAAAATATTTTCATTAGATTCGTATTGGTGATTACATATATAATGTACCTTGTTGGGTACCTTGACAAAAGGCCGCTTAAAATTCGGTTTCCATCCACTCTATAAAAGGTTCTCTGAGTAAAATGTTACTAGTTACTTTACTAGGTCTATAATACGATATAATCACATTACCATCCACTTTGAATGATAAATGCTCCAAGATAACAATTTTTGCTTTTTTTATACACGAGTCTACCAAAGTGATTTCACTCAGCACACTCGGAGAAGTATGAGCAGAACCCAAAAGAAATTTAACTGCTGTGCTTGAGGTCTCGGGTTCAAATCCTGAGTCGGACCAAGTGTTTGTGTGATCTACAAATATTTGTTTCGGAGTTTGGGTGTTTTCTATGTATCATATGTATGTATTTACAAAAAAAAAAAAAGTAAATATGTATTCATATCAGTTGTCTAGTAGCCATAACACAAGCTCTGCTTAGCTTGGGACTAGATGGCGTTGTGTGTTAGACGTCCAAAAATATTTATAAAAAAAAAAAAAAAAAATTGTCATTCGAATTACAAGGGAAGTTAAAAAATATTACGCTTTCTATTTATTTCAGGGATTTAAATGAAAAACCAGTTCGAATTATGTTGGAGGCTACACAAGCTGAGAAACATATATGTAGAAGTGAGTACACTCTCTTATTTCCGCAGTGTTACCCGTGGTACTAAAACAATGCTGCGAGGCGATTCTAGCATAGAAGTAGCTTCATATCATAAGCTACCTATCGGTGAAAGTCCCGTCAAAACGGAAGCAAAAATATATAAACTTATTTTGTTTATTGTTAATGTAAATACCATAGATTCCTTCATTTCTATTTAGTGGAAATCTGTTAATTTGAAATTACAAGCAGACACTTCAACGAGGGGTTACCCAGGGGAAATTTTTAATACATACATATATTTTATATAAATATTTTGCACACTACACAAGATCGCGATAAAATCACAAAACTGCTTCAACAAAATTTCGATGTGTGTAATGACTTCAAGTACAAGAAGAGGACAAATGATCTAAGGGGCAACTCCTTAAAAATTTCTTTCCATACGTTAATTCGCAAGCGGTTTTCAAGATCATGTGTTCTTTGGTATGATGAAAGTATTGTAATAATTAATAGCTTATAGAATTATAGGTGTTATCTGGGCCGGTACCTAAAGGAGACCTTGTGTTATCTAAGGTATGTTGGGGAGATTGGAAATATACCTTACTTAGTACCAACTATGTTTATGAGACCGTGGTGCTTTAAACGCAAACTAAACTCATTCACATTAATGCTCAACACCTGACACTAGCTATGAACAATCTGGTCGTCATATCCTATGTAGTATTTAGTGCAATGAACGTAATATATTGCTTAATTGCTTACAAATAACATATACCATTGGAATCGTGTATAAACTGCTGCGAATTTCCGTACGTTTAGGCGATTCTGCAATACATAACTTCGCTACAGTAATCAAACATATTTCACTTAGGACTTATGTAAGTGGTGTTGCCCCATTTTTGAAACTGTGTCTGCCTATTTTTAATTATATTTTATTGCCCACTTTGCTAAAGAGGGTAATGGACTTATTATATTTGCAACTCCTCCAGTTTTCTTCTGATTAATTACCTTTTTCCTAGAGCTTCCTAAGTGTCATAACTCTGAGTGTTTTGGGTCACTGCTGTTGAACCTGGTGTACAGAAGTAAGTGGTGGACGTATTTGCAGGATTAGTTCTAAAGAAAGAAAAGACAGTGGTTCTTCTCTTTTTAGGGTGTAGGCCTATTTTTTCAAATTGTCCCACTTTGATAAGAATAGAAGTTCCTTTATCTTATTTTTGACTGCCTCGTTGGCGCAGTTGTAGCGTCTGCGACTGCTGTGCTTGAGGTCTCGGGTTCGATACCCGGATCGGACCAAATGTTTGTATGATCTGCAAATATTTGTTTCTGAGTTTGGGTGTGTTCTATGTATAATATGTATGTATTTACAAAAAAAAAGTATATATGTATTAATATCAGTTGTCTAGTACAAGCTCTGCTTAGTTTGGGACTAGATGGCGTTGTGTGTTAAATGTCCGAAATTATTATTCCGATTTATTATTTTTTAATTTTTTTAATGAACTTGTTATTGATTTCGTTGCAGGTTCAAGAAAGTTAAACGTTTCCTGTGACTTCCCGAGCATCATTTCTCGATGCGTTCATGAGCTACTGGTGGTGTTCAGAAGTTACATTAGTGAGCGTATGAAAAGATGTGGTTCAATGACTTTGGTGTCGGCTCTTGAGAACATTTAAAAATGTAAGGTTCTAAACGTAATTGTGGTGTGAAATATTGTTGTTGGTATATTGATATTTCTAAATTTTTACTGAGATTAATTGAGCTAGTAAGTTTTTACTTCTGAACCCTATTTAAACCATGTGTGTCGTGGGATTCGAATAACAAGCAAACTACGTAGGACAACATCACTGCAAAGAGTAAGAAAACTTTTAATTAACCCTATACTCTCTTGTCCAAAATGGTAGCACAATAGGTCTAAACTTCCTTTCGAAAGTGAGGTCTATATCAGTAGACTATTAGAGACTGTTCAAATGACTTAATGGAATTGCCTCAACTACTAAAAAGATGATATTATGATGTATTCATAACCTGGGTGTCTTCAATATGACTATGGTCACTAAGGTCTAAACTAGGCCGAGCCTGTATCTTAGACGTTAGATTCTTGTTCGTAACGTAAAACGTGTAATATAATATATTACACAGCATTACATATTATATATGTTTATATGCAAATACGACGAAATAGTTTTCTAAATATATAGAATCAACTTTTAACAAGATAAATGCATATGGGAAATTAAATTAAAATGCAAACTTTAAACCATTAGGTACACCTTTATTATTAAAAAAACTTAATTGTTCATAAACCTACTCGTATTTCTACAACAGTTATTACCTAACCTCAAAACATGGTCAGTCAAGTCAGTAGTTTGATAGACTAGAATTTGATAATAAATTGACTAATTACACTTGCTTAACTGCAAATCTATCTTCTGTATGTATTTATACTTACAAACACTTAATTACTGGTTCTGTTTTCAAAAACATGGTATAAATTAGTAGTTTCATTGGTTAAAATTCAATAATTTAAGCAGTGGCGTAGTATCATAGATATGTGAAGTTTCAATTGCAGCACACTGAAAATAAAAAAGTTATATTAGCATCCAAATAAATAAACTTTGCAACAGAACACGAAGATATTCTATCAGTCAATACTAAGTAATCAGTAAATATAATTACTTTTAATAAAGAGTGGGTCACTACCTTCTCTAAAATGGAAAATGAAATATTACTTTATTCACGTTACTGCATCGGTTTCGATGATGACGAGCAAGAGGGACAGTACCACTTCCCGTCCGTTGGATTTGATATCCCTACACACTTGAAGTGATACCATTCTATGGGACAATTTGCCCCATCGCACCCTATCATAGGTGCATTCTGATCGATGCGGCAGTTTTCATAGCAGAACTCCTTATCGCTGTCTTCATAATTGACGTCCTCCCACGGCACGGGCAGTACGTTACACTTATGCTCGGCGAATTCCCACTTCGCCAATGCACATTTTGTGCAACGTTTGCTCTCCGTGCCGTGGCACCAATACAAATGGGTAAGTAGAATTGTGTAGTTGCGGAATGCCATATAGCACCCGCCACAAGTAAATTTCTGCTCAACTTTTTCGAAAGCCATGTTTAAAGAATTACTAAATATAAAAACCACGAATGCGAAATGATTTTAAAATACACTAGATCCTCCTTATATAGGTGCCTAAGTGTGGTAGTTAATTGAGGATGCTTACCAGGTACATCATCGTTATCTATTAGTATAGCAAAGGGTATTTTTTTTATGTTCAGTTAGAATTGAATACAATTGGTTATTGCGATAACAGCTATTGATGTTATTGATATTCTTTTCTGAGAATTTTTAACGTTAACGATATTTTTTTATGTTACAGATTTCATTTCAAAATAACTGAATTTTCAAATTTTGAACACGATTTACGTTGAAATGAGATCACACAGACAGAACAGAACACCTTGTTTTTCTGTCCATAATTTACTTCCTCGCACGGCACAGGCAGTACGTTACACTTATGCACGGCAAATTTCCACTTCGCCAATCTACATTTTTTGCAACGTTTGCTGTCCGTACCGTGGCGCCAATATAAATGTTCTAAGAAAATTGCGTAGCTGTGGAACGCGATATAGCACCTACCACAAGTAAATTTGCAATTGCGATAACAGCTATTGATAATATATTAATAGTTTATTTTCTTAAATAAAAACAAAAAAAATACAATAAAGGGATATGAGCTACAATTTTTCACAAAACAACATATTAACAAAATATTTAATCTACTGATGCTTAAAAAAGGATAACATGTGCTTTAAGCATCAGCAACCTTCCAGTGACACATGATATTTGTGAAGGAAATTACAATTTACTTACATGAAAATATACACTGAATTTATACGTACATCACACATACTATACACTAGAACAATCAATAACAAACAACTCAACTGACTTAAAACTCCTTTTTTACTATATGTACTAATATTATAAAATCAATTTATGTGGGTACTCAGCTTATCGACAACTGAAGACCAGTATTTGAATATACACTTTTTCTTTTCCTCCGTGCGGAAATCCCCTCGGATACCACCTACTGGTGGCATGTCGGACTCAAACCGACTAAAACCGCACGCTGTCTTGGGTACTAGGAGCCAGGGAACCAGGTGCACCCTAGTAAGGAAAACCCTGGAACCCCGACGTACCTCGGCCCACGTACCAGTTTGTAGGTGGCCCCCGACTGTGTGGGAATCCCGATGTTTCCTTTACTGTCCTCTAGGGCGCGCACGATCTGCTGCGTCCGCGCCGTCACCTGGGCCTGCTTCTGCTAGGGTGACAGATGAGGCCATCGGCCCAGGCTTGCGCTTATGGAAGACTGAGATCATTTTGCGATCTCCGGCGCCTGAGTTGCCTGCGGTACCTGGCCCGTTCTAGGACCCGGCGGTCCGGGAGAGTTCTAAACCTCTCTCAGTCCCGCTCCGCCGTCTCTTTGGCAAGCATAACTTGCTCGCAGAAAGAATCGGCGGTATTCCACGCGCTCTCGCTCCGCAACATGGCCGTAATCATGTTACCGAGCGAGAGAACCCCCACCCCGATGGCCGCCACGAGATTACGCCTCGGCTCCCCCCATGCCTGACATTCTGTCAGCGTGTGGAGCGCCGTGTCCACGGTCTGGCCATCGCAGTGGTGGCACTCGGGCGTTGGCTCCTTGCGGATCAGACACAGGTGATCTCCGAAACATCCTTTTCTAGTGATCACCTGCGTCAGCCGGTTTGTGTTTTTCTACGACTACTTGCTTATTTTCTACTTTCTTTAACAATTTATGATTAACACTAATACAATCTATAATATTGTGTAAACATAGTTTTCTTAAGCTCAAGTTTTATTACGTTCTATCACAATTTTTGTTATCTTAATGCAAAAGTCTAAAAACTTACATCTATTGTTACTTTTTAGTATGCTATAAAAATTGTGTTCTTTAATTTCTATACCTATTAAGTTTTCGCAATTGTATCGTTCCAACGCAAATGCAGGACAATAACATACAATGTGGGGCACTGTTTCGTTTTCAACCGGGTCACAGGTGCAGGATGGACTCTCTTTGCACCTGAAGCGCTCCAGATACTCCGAGAATCCACCGTGCCCCGTCATTAGTTGTGTGGTTATGTGACCTATTTTGATCTTCCTCACTACCCTGTACGCTGACACCGCATGTGGGCAGAACAACTTAGTGATTTTGGCGGTTACACCAGTGTTGTATCTATTGTTCCATTCGTCAAGCGTATGCATACGCAGACTTTGCTTGGCAAAAGAAACCGGGCACAAGTCGTAATTAGGCTCTCGTTTGAATTTCTCAGCGGCCTTCTTGGCTAGCTTTGATGCTGATGTTTAGCATTAAACGCCGTTAGTCGTTTCACTGTTTGAAAACTCTGACGACTTGAACTTGAATTTGAACTTGAAACTCGCGGACTGGGTCTCCGCAACTTGACGACTTCAGTGCGCCTATTTTGCGTGGTGGGATGGCATTATTCGTGCCACCCCAGTTCCTCCAAGAAGTCTAGCAGACCCCTCACGTTGCCGACGACTGCAGGAAGTGACCTCAGTGATCGGAAGTGTCTCGAGTGAAAAGATATTTGTTTAGTAGTGCATGACCAGTTTTTGCACCAATTAAAAGTCGAAGCAGCAGCCTCAGCTCAGTTGCATCAGCTTCCGTGACAATCTCGGGTTGATCGTCGGGAGGTCCTCCTTGGTCTGCCTGCAGGTACAAAGGTTGGACCAATATATTTGATGTTCTACCTTGGTGTTTTGTTGCAGTGTCCTTCGCAGCCAAGCAGATGGCAGGGGTAGTATTGTTTCAGGGCCTTTTGCCTTTGTTTCCGATGCATCTCTTCCCAGTGCATCGGCTGTATTGTTTCCGCGTGAGTTACTATACCCTTTATCCACTGGAGAGTTATACTATTATATTCCAGGGTATTCCGTTACCCTCTTGGAAATGATTGCATGTGCTGTCATTATTATACCCTTACACTCTGCCTGGAAGACTGTGTTGTGGGCTCCTAGTGGCGTCGAGACGTGTATGTTTAGGTCCTCGGAGAATACTCCCGAGCCAGTGCCTGACCTTGTTTTGGATCCATCTGTGAAGATACTTAACTCTTTCAGGTGAAGCACTTCTTGGGGGTCCTCATACAATTGTATCTTGTACTTTTTGTCGAAGACGAAATGTCTGGGTATAGTATTGGTCACCGCTTCCATGAGCAGTTCCCTACCTATGGCTTCATAGAGGATTTCGGTGTGTGGTACCCTAGGCGGTCTCCAAAGATTTTGTTTCTTTAAAACTCTGACGACAGTCCCGTTGCCCCTTACGACGGGTGGCCACCCTACTCAAGCCAAGACCCACATTACCACCTTCCGTGTGCAACTGCTGGTCGTTGCAGTGGTCGCTATGGCCTGAGGATTACTGCATTTTCTAACTTTTAATACGATTTACGATAAAGTGTATAATAATACTTACTTTTCCTTTCTCGCTGATCTGATTTTGACAAGACTCACTGGTTTCATAAGAAGTAACTTAGGCTACTTAGGTTAGGTAATTAGTTAATACCGCGGCCGCAGCTAGTATTTAATGTTTTAAAAAAAACTAAATAGAAAGAACTGTTCCAATCATCTTTTTATCAGTTGAAGCCGGTCTAGTAAATTCATCATCATCAACAGCCTTTAACAGTCCACTGCTGGACGTAGCCTGACTCTTCATAGAAAGGAGGTATTGTCCTACTACACCTCACTTTATAAGATAGGTTGATGTTAAATTGTTTCAAATTATCTTACTCTTTGCATTACTGTTATCCTGGGTAGTTTGTACGCCTTAGTTCGGCCTCTATGGAATAAAATACACTACGTTATTTTAATACGTCACGTCAATTAAATTTAGCATTATGCAAAATCATTATCAATTGTTTGATTCTGTAAGTAACTCGGTAGTACTTCCAGAATTTTGGGCAAATATTTCATCAATTTTTTTTCTCATTTAATACAAAGTAAGATTAATTCTTCTATCTACTAATAATCACCACGGATATAGTAGTCAGTATAGTAATGTTAGAACATACTGTTAAAAGCGTAAAAACACCGCGTAAACGGCTGTCTTCACTGCGCTTCGACATTTCCCTTGAAAAGGAATATATCTGCGTTGACCTCATTCAATATCCTTTTTCCAAGAGAATAGTTTTATCGTCTTTGTTATTTCCACCCAATGAACACCAACCCCTTGAAAGGAATGATAGTGACATGCACACGTTTCTACTTCTTAAACTATTGTTATAAGTAACATATAAAGTAGTAGAGTACAAAAAGGGACGCATCGTTCCGATTGATGTCCACTCTGATTTGCTATCGACGGTTGTTTGTTGTTATTTAATATTATTTTATGTTGTAATTATCTATAATTTAAGTAAAATAATTAAGTTTTTAGTTTTATATAATATAGGTATTATACAAAAATATATAATATATTGATGCACAGTACATTTAAGACAATTCTTGTACATTCCATATTTATGTTAGATTTTTACCAACTGTTTGTAGAACTTAATTAAATATATGAATAAATACATACATTTTTTTCTACTTAACACCATCTTGTATTATCAATTCCTGAAAATAGTTCTCAAGTTTTAGTCATCCAATTGCAATTAGTATGGTAAGCTAAAATGCAGTAAAGTACTGAGCTGCATGATTCGTTTCTTGTCAAACAATGTGCCCTGTAAAATATGCATTTACAACCTTCGTTTGTTATTGTTTTCGATAATAAACGTTTTCTTACCTTATTTTCTTTCCTTTTTCCAAGCAATCGAAACAAAGTTTATAACAATATAATCTCCTTTTTCATTATTTATAAATCGGGTACGGCAAACAAAAGTAAATGTACACTTCAGAAATTTTGTTAAAAAAATTGTAGTTGTAGGTACTTCTGTTTAAATGAACAAAAAAAATTGGGTTATGCGCACGATGATAGAGCCGTTAGTGACCACAGTGATTTTAAACTTTATTTAGGTGAAATGAGGACCTATGACGACTTATGATATAATGACACACGAAGCTGAAACTTGGACGCAACGTTGGAATAAATAAATAAATAAAAACTTTGGAATGTTCCATAAGTTTGAAGTCACTCAGGGTGCGATGTAACGGGCACAGAATCGTATTAACCCATGTCATACGGAGAATCAGCACTCGAGGGCTGCTGACGAGTGCTAGAATGAGATCGCGGTTAGACAAACTTAGTGTCGGCACGATGTACCGACGACTGGAAGAAAATGGGTGGCAACGGATGGATGCGGGCTGCCCAAGACCGAGATGGTTGACGTTTTTGGGGAGACCTTTGTTCAGCAGTGTACGGCAGTAGGGTCTGAAGTCATGGGGACCTTCATTTCTACACTATTACACGATATATACATTACGATTTTTAACGTTTTTACGTATTTTCAGTATAAAATTCTAGTCTAGTCCACGGTTACATGACATCTTTTGCACATAGCTAATACCTGAAAAAAATTATAATTATTAATAATAAATATTTCATACATCTAACGCCATCTAGTCCCAAGCTAAGCAGAGCTTGTGTTATGGATACTAGACCACTGATATAAATACATATATATACTTTTTTTTGGTATATACATATTAGACATAGAAAACACCTCAAATTAATTATATTTACTAAACGCCATATCTTTTGGCGTTTAGATAAAAATACAAATATTTATCGCGTGATAAATGAGAATAAAATGAACCGCAATGGCAGTGACGTGATCTGATTTTTAATATGAAAACTATGCGTGGTGAATTTCTTTACAGCAAAGTGCAACGATTGAAGCACGTGACTCAATATTATGATATTAAAACGATAGACTATCGTTATTTCCTTAGCACAATTTTGCCAGTTTCATTCATTTTAACAATGAACAAAAGTAATATTGCAATGTGGCTTGACCGCGTAGTGGTTTCAGTGGTTAAAATATTACGCTGGCCAGACGAATTAATATTAGGTTTGTGCCAAGTTTTCCTTCTCTTATCAATACTATTACCCTGCGTGGTTTGCTCGCGTAGCCGGCTATTACAACACCCAGCTACGGAATGAATAGGACTCAAATCTTAAAATTCTTAATCCGGCACCAAAAAGTAAAAACATATAGACGTTGATATACTCATACAGTAAAGACTGTTACTGCTTACCTGTTCATTAACTTACACATTTCACTTAGAATAACGAAGTAAAAGCTACAATAGTTATTTATACCAACAGTACTTTGTATGACCTAAATAGGGAAGGGTATAATTTCTTTAGTGGTATTTTATTGAGCATGATGAACCATAGTCGAGATACTAATAAAAATCACTACTAATCAAATTATCATTAGAATCGTCACGCATTACTTTCAACTAACAATGGTTTGTTAATAATTTAGCTTCATTATATACCTACTCGTAATTACACCTTACGACTATGACTGTTTGTCGTTTAGATAATCATTGATCATATAGTACGCTTTCCTAATATGGTGATTTTTACAGTAAGCTTGAATTTTATTCCTTCTTATTTAAACGAGTATCGTGTTTAAGTAATTATTTTATAATAATACATTTTAAAATATTCATTTATTCAAAAAGCATTCACATTTAATATATTATTGCGAAGGAACAAGCCAAATTACACACGTATCCATTATTTTTTCTCTAAAATTTAACGTCATCTGTGTGACTATATCCTAAAAATCTCATTAAATTGCGATCTCAGTAACATTCGCACATCTAGCATATGTAGGCTATATAATCTAATAGGTACTTATCTCATACGAGGGCACACAAACCTTTTTCATGCATCGTAAAGGGAAATTTTCAACATTGGATATGAAAAGGAAACCTCTCAAGCAATCTTAACGTCGTTTGAATCAAAAATTCTAAAAACGCTCTTCGCCATAACATTTTTATGATGCTGTACTTTTACTATTATTACAGATATTTCACGACAAATTAGTTTTGTATGGAAAATACTTATCTTAACGCTTGCAGCTGTACATTAACGGTTATTAAATTGATTTTTATTGAAAAATATCGTTAAAAGGCAGATATATTCGTTCTAAACAGGTTTATCTAAACTATTCTCATAATTATTATATGCAGTTGTGAACAGTTTTTGTTAGGACTTTGAAACCCTAAGATTATTCTTATTAGTACTATAGACAGCGGTTGACAAATACTAATGAATGTCATGGTAGCACCGAGTGTTTCCTCGAGACATAACTTTTATTTAGAATTGATTTATCAATAAAAGTAACATCTTGATGTATTTGAAAGAAAAACTGCGTGCTTGTGCTCTCTACACAAGGTAGAGAGCACAAGCACGCAGTTTTTCTAGTTTTTCAGAAGATACCGCGGGACGCGCCTTTTAAGCACCCGCTGCGGACACTACCACATAGCTAACGAGGCAGATATATATTTTATTACACTGAGTAAATTCATAATTACATCACTTTACAATATTTGTCACTCATAGGTTTATTTAGTTTATGATCTAAAAAAATAACATTACAATATTCAACTGAAATAAATATATAAGGAAGTTAAATAAAATCCAAACTTTTAAAGTATTACATTTTTATTGACAATAAAGACTAATTTAATGTACCTATTATTTAAAAATTATGCAATAGATAATAACTTGATTTTCAAAAACATTTTCAAAAAAAGAATTTGATACTTAATGACTAAGTACACGTTTAACTACAAAATCTAACCTATGTATGTACTTACACTTACAAGAGCAGTACTAAGTTTACAGCCTGAGTGCTATCTTTAATCATACGTAAACATTCTTACATCTAAGTTAACACTTAATACTAATTAATGTACGAGTACATTATTCATTGGCCAAAATTTAATACTGTGTCCACTAATTGTTCATACGGAACTAGTATGTATATAAAAAACTAGGTGTATATTTATAATTCACATGTACAGAGTGTAATATAGTCCCGAGTGGACGATAACATTAACATATAAATCCTTACAATCTACTAACGCTAATTCCAAACTAATAAACATGTTCAATTTATCTACTTTATCAACTAACTTCCTACGCCCAACTATAAACTACTAAACCTTATTTCACCTAACCTATAAAAATATGTGTATTTACCATTTATATGGAATCTTCCTAGCCTTTGTTATTTTCAATATTATTTGCTACGGAACGAATGGCATCGGACCTCCGCAACCTTGAAGCTGAACTGATTACCACGCGCGTGATACACCGTCAATTTTTCGTAAGAGAAATCCAGCATCACTTTGAAACCCGATCCGAGATTCAAATCTGAGAACCTGAGACCTCGTGATCGGCAAGCGCATACAATAATCACTAGAGCGAGGGTATAGCGTCTAGCGCGACTGACAATCAGATGAGTTTACACGTAGAAGTCTTGGGTCTCTACTCACGGACTGGACTTCAGTTGCAGCATACTAAAATGAAAATGAAAAAAAATAGTACCAGTTCACAACGTGGAGCAAAATATAAATATTAATTTAAAATATAAATTCATAAACTAGCATGACGTTTTAGTTAAAGAAATCAGTTAAGATTACACATTTGGTTAATAAAAATATTTTTAATTAATAGTGGGACTCTGTCTACTCTAAGATAAAACATTAAGTATTACCTTATTCATTTTATTCCATGGATTTCTACAATGACAAGCACGAAGGACATTACCACTTCCCGTCCGGTAGAATGCATATCCCCAATTCCCAACAAGTGAAGTGGTACCATTCTATGGGGCACTTTATTCCAACGCACCCTATCTTAGGTGCAGTCGGATCGTAGCGGCAGTCCACATAACAGAACTCCTTGTCTTTCTGTCCATAATTTATTTCCTCCACGGTACGGGCAGTACGTTACACTTATGCACGATGAATTTCCACTTCGCCAATGTATATTTTTGCAACATTTGCTCTCCGTGCCATGGCGCCAATATAAGTAAGTTAACAAAATTGCGTAGCTGTGGAAGGCCTTGGCACCCGACACAAGTAAATTTGAGTTCAACTTTGTAAAAACCACTAATGCGGAACGATTTTGAAGTACACTAGACCCTCCTTATATATTTTTTCATGTTCGTAGTACCTAACTTAAGCACCGGCAATTTCCACTTCGCCAATGTACATTTTTTGCAATGCTTGCTCTTCGTGCCGTGGTGCCAATATAGGTGTTCTAATAAAACTGCGTAACTGTGGAACGCCATATGGCACCCGCCACAAGTAAAATCGTAGCAGCAGTCCTCGTAACAGAATTGTTTGTCATTCTGCGATTTAAAAAAAACGATTTGAACATTCCGCAAGAAATAAGCATTGTGTAAAAAAGGTAATTTTATACTTGATGCTGAAAGTTGTAGTTATGAGATGAGACAGTGATATGTTTCCTCTTTATTTTTAGCTCATTCAATATCCTATTTCCCTCGTCTCTATATCATCTTTGTAATGTTCACGCAATGAAAATTTCAAAGGGTTGGCCCTTGAAAGCAATGATAGTGACATGCTTACGTTTTTACTCCTTAAATTGTTAGATACACTTAAATTTATAACTTGAACATATAGATGTGAATTGGATATTTGATTTTTTTGTATTTTGCGAGGTGCAAAATACAAAAAAATCTACTGAAGTAAGTAATTAAAATACAATAAGGGACGCAGCGACCAGCAAGTTGATGTCTACTCTGATTTGTTAATGACGGCTGACAGAAACTTCAAACGCATTGCTATAACGCTTTGATTGTACAATTTTGTTATTTAAGAACATTTTTCTTCTGTCATAAGAAACTTTAGTACATACTTACACGGCGTAACACTCACAGAACACATATTAGGTATACTCTTAGCGATGAGGATTAGTAACGCTTATGCAAAAAAGGTACATATATATAAAAAACTAATAATTTAATTATTTATGTTAAAAGAGGGTAAACGTGAATACTTTGTAGTATACGTTATCAGAACAAAGACAAATACATGGTTCAAGCGTAGCTGCATGTAACATGTTTGGAGTCAGTGAGCGTAGTTGATCTACACTGTTTAAATCGATTGTATGTAACATAGCTTTTCGATATTGTTTTAAATGTTTGCATGGTTTTAGTTTCTTTTTTAAGCAAGTTATTATAAGTTAATTATTATTATTAAAGTTAATGCAAAATATACCTTTACATTACGAATACATTTGTTCAAAGCCTTTTCTAACGAATTTTCAATCTCTGCAAAATATAAAAGAAAGTAATATTTACCTCTACGAATTTCGTCAACTTATAACCTTTACATAACGAATTCTATTAGTTATCTACATCAAATTTTACAATTAATTCATGTCTGGACAGGTTCACATAAGTTAATTGTTGTTTTTTCATGTTTATGCGAATAAATGTTACATATTTTGATTAGTTTTTAACAGAAAACTGTTGAAATTTTTAAATGAAAAGTACACTATTACCATTGAAATATTATAATTATAATATATAGTTTTCATTTATTAGTGGCAATCGTTCACTATAACAAGGAAAGCTGATTAGTACCGACGTACAGCTGTGAATAAAATATATTTTAACCTTATTAAAATGAATCGTTGATCATTCCGGAAGTCAATAACACAATCACAACTGTATTTTATAATTAGAATTACCGCTAACATCTGTGTATTAAGAACCTCATTGTAACAATTGTACTTGACATAATGAATTATTTTCTATTCCCTTCAGCATTGTTATATCGAGGTTGCACTGTATATTCATTCTTACAGCGGCGTAAACTGACAAATCATAATTAGTTATTGGTGTACGCGACAAACGGGTTCTTTAATATCCTGGCGTCATCCTTTTGATAATAAACCTCACGTGAGACGGTGGCGCGATGAACGTGACCGTATCTAAGCGAATGGACTATACTTAACACAAGCTTTAGTAACCTAATTTCCCATAAACCATTTCTTTTTACAGATTACTGCACCTGTCATGTCCGTTACTGAACCATCTAAAGGTTGACTGATAGAAAATGCCACATGACATTATGTCCGCCTAACGCAGTATGTAATGCAGGAAGTATTTATAAATAAATAAAAATGCACAAGTCTATTCGAATTATGACATTCCTTTGACAAAGTAATTAAATATCAAATACTAAAAATTTCTACCACTAAGTTCCACAATATTATATGTTGATGTACTCGTACCATAAAGACTATCTAAGTATCAGTTCGTTAACTTACTTACTTCATGTATATCTATTAACGACGTTCATATTTCAAGTAGTCATTGATTCAGCTATCGAGCTACAATAATTATTTTAGCAGAGTTAACAGCTCTTAGTTTCATCCAAGTAGGGAATGATATAACTCCTAGAACACAGTAAATAAAACATTTTCTTTTAGTACGACATGGTCTTTTTGTTGGACAGTTAGACATTCTTCGACAGTGTTGTTGAAAACTTGCGTATTAAGTTTACAAAATTGTATGTTCGCGATGTCGATCCACGATTTATTGTTGACTCTGCTCACGCCCACATTCATAAACATGTCGGTAGATAGTTCAGGTTAAAATTCTTTGTATAGTGCATATTAATGAAGGATGATGAGGTTGTAATCAGCTCACGCTTGAAAACCGAATGAATAGTTGATCTCTTAAAGAAACATGATATAGACGATATTCCACTTCATGAACATAAATTATTATTATATTTCCATCAAAACTAAACAAAATAAGCTGTAACTTATGCTCTCAGAATGTGTATATATTTATATAATAAGTTACTACTATAAAGCTTTGAAACTTTCCTTGAAACGTGAAACATTTGTGCGAGCTATGATTTAGATTTTTAGCACTTATTTGACTAATATTCTAGAGCGATTGGACTTCAGATTGAACCCATATTACAGCATAATTTTATAATAATACTAGACTCGATTCCACAAACCGATTTCCTTAATTTGACGGAATTCAAGTCTAAATACGCAAAACCTTCACCATAAATTCCCTAAACTTAATTAAATACATCTTTGTAAACATTAGAGTTCGATATGTAGTTAGTATTTCATTAGCTGTTTGATAATGAATCAGAAATAAAATTAGTACTATATAGTACCTATTATCTAATGACGTACTTACTTAATTAACATTAATGATTTTTAATTTGATTACTCACACTCACAGAATGTGTTTCAAATAATAATAATATCATGGTTGCCTGTAAGAGATTGCCTCCGGCCGATAAGGCCGCCAATTGTACTTCCGTAGTTTAAGTTTTCGTAGTTAAGTTAATATTGTTACTTATTCGGTGTGCAATAAAGAGATTTATTATATGTTATTATTGTCAATAATAACAGTAAATAAAATCTTTGGTAAGGCTATTTTACAAAATTAGTGCTTACGTAATTATGTTCTCTCAATATGAACCTCTTTTTAACAAGCTTTTATCTATTTCATGTGAACAATTGTCCAATATCATCAAATTTAAATATCAGAAAAGGTTTCAACGTTAAAAATATAAACACAACAATAAGAAATAATCAGCAGGCAATGACTAGTAGTGTTAAATAAAAGTAAAGCCAAAAGTGTAAGTCACAAGAGTTTACCCGAGTAGCGAGATTTGTAACAACCATACAGACCACCTCATTAATACAGACAGTATTAAAGAGATTGTGACTAAGTACACTGTTTATCAAATGTTAGAATTATTTCACGTGCGGATTATTCTTTAGTGTGAAAGACATCGAGTGTAATAAATTACCATTAACATTTACCTTTCCAGGTAGACCCATATTTCAAGATAGAAAAGCTTTATTTTTATCCTCGTCATCGGTATGGAGGAAATGAAAATCCGGGCAAATCCGTCAGGGATGCCAACATTAGCATATTTATTAGTATCATCCGAGGCAAGTCCGCGCGTAGCCACAGAACCGTTATCAATAATGAGTTATTCTGAATTAGAATAAAACAATTGTTGACTTAGAGACATAATTAAAGTCTCCTTGGCTTATCTGCTCATGTACGTATAAATTACTATTAAAGTCAGCAAAATTTACTAATTTATTTACCTCCACAGTCATTCCACAGTTCTTCTTAGCTTTCATTAGACCCGGAGGCAAAACGTGTGAAGCAAAAACACTATTTAACACTCTAACTGACCATTTAAAATATAGTTAATGATTAAAGATATAGAGGTGTTACGATTATCATTATTCATCTTTAAGGCCTGATGAGTGTCAAAGCTTTGTACTGAATTCACTTTAAAGGATACATTATATTGCTCTATCAGGAGCACGCTATTAGACACTAATGAATATCTATCCACAATCTAAGTTCCGCTTATATACTGATTACTATGTTAAATTGTTACATTTACGCCCACAATTAAGCGAGCACGTTGTCGTTGCAGGGTACTCGGTGAGACTAAAATAAACCTCCAAGATTTTTTTAATTTTCATGAAAAGAACTCCAAAACAGGAAAATGTCCTGTATCGAGGGTGGCGACATAGGAATATCAATTTGTGGATTGACGCACAAAGTGGTTGACTATCACTCACTCAGCGCACTAGAAATTGGTGACCGCTTTAAATCACTATCCTTTTTTATTAACCTGAACCGATATTGCAAACTATTCAATAAAATCGTTTGAATGGTCAAGATCATAAAAATATAGCTAAAAATTTTACAAGTGGCCCAGGCATTTCCAGGTACATTCTTAGTAAATTATTATCGCCTCCGTCTTTATTAGAATACTATTAGACACGTGAGAAAGAGAAGAAGAGTGAAATTTTCCTTAGAAAGAAGGATAGCAGAATACGGAGTTTGGCTACTAGAATGCTTATTACTTTCATGTGCCCTTAAAATAAAATCTCTCAAAAAAAATTTTACGTTTAATTTACTATATTTCATAAGTTTTTCTTCATAATTCTACTGTTTCAGGTAATATAAATAAAAATAAAATTATTTATTACAAAAAAGACTAATTTAATGCACCTACTTGTTTAATGACTACTACAACAATTAATAACTTAACCTCATAACATGGTCAGTCAACTGAAAAGCTTGATAGACTAGAATTTGATAGTAAATCTACTAATTGTAATACAAATGGTTTTCTTCGAAACCTGACCTACGTAAGTATTTACACTCACAAGTGTATTACAATATCTACGTTCACGGCCTGAGTGCCGTCAATAATTTGACGTCTAATTCTGTCCGTCCAGATGTCCTGGATAGTTGCGCAGCAGTATCTTAGATATGTGAAGCTTCAATTGCAGCACACTGAAAATAAAACAATGTTATATTAGAATCCAAATAAAATAACTTAGTACCAGAACACAATGTGGGGCACGTTTTAAAATAGAAATTAATATGAATTTTAAATCTAAACCTATAAACAAATGTAACATTTTAATTACAAAATATCAGTCAAGACTAAACAATCAGTCAATAAAATTCATTTTAATAAAGTGTAGGGCACTACCTACTCTAAAATAGAAAATAAAATATTACCTTATTCATGTTATCGTCTCGACTGCCACGGTAACGAGCACGAAGGACAGTAGGTATCACGTTCCATCCGGTGGAATGAATGTCCCCACACACCGTCCTGGTAACAAAACATTTTGTTATTCCGTAAATAAAAAAAATAAAAATTAAAAATAAATATACTTCAAGAACTGGACCAAATTAAAATACGACTACAGGAGAAGTATCAGCTTTCTAATAAACAAAAATCTAACTCATTTCATCCAGTCGAATGTTCTGAGGTACCAAACTTAAAAAAAGTCGAATTGAGAAAATCCTCATTTTTTAAGTCGGTTAAGAAATGTTATATTCCAATCCATTTTTTTTCACAGACTGGATTCTAATCCAAATAAATAAGTTTAGTACCAGAACACAATGTAGAGCACCTTTTAAAATAAAAATTATTATTAATTTTAAATAACATTTTAATCCAAGAATATCTAAAGAAAAATAAAATATTACCTTATTCATGTTACTGCATCGATTGCGATGATGAGCACGAGGGACAGTACCACTTCCCGTCCGGTGGATTAGATATCCCCACACACTTGAAGTGGTACCATTCTATGGGACAATTTGCCCCATCGCACCCTATCATCGGTGCAGACTGATCGATACGGCAGTCCACATAGCAATACACCTTATCGACGTCTTCATAAATTACATCCTCCCACGGCACGGGCAGTACGTTACACGTATGCTCGGCGAATTCCCACTTCGCCAATGCACATTTTGTGCAACGTTTGCTCTCCGTGCCGTGGCGCCAATATAAATGGGTTAGCAGTATTGTGTAGTTGCGGAATACCATAAAGCACCCGCCACAAATAAATTTCAGCTCAATTTTGTCAAAAGGCATGTTTAAAGAATTACTAAATGTAAAAACCACGAATGTGAAATGATTTTAAAATACACTAGCCCCTCCTTATATAGGTGTCTAAGTGCGGTAGTTAAGTGGGGATGATAATCAGGTACATCATCATTACCTAATAGTATAATTAAGGGTTTTTTTTATGTTTAGGTAATTAGAATTGAATACAAGTGACTATTGCGATAATAGCCATTAATGTAATCGATATTCTTTTCTTAGAAATTTTTAACGGTAATGATTTTATTTTACTGATTTGATTTGAAAACATTTTGGTATAAAAAATCTAAAGATTTAAGTGATAGGATATTAATTTATACAAGTTAGGTGCTTGCTTAGGCAATAAAGAGAAATTAAATGAAAAAAAACATCGAAAAGACTACATGTTACTACTACTACTTGGGCGCCTAAATTATTAAACACAGACTTTAGTAATCCTTTTGAAAGCATTTTTTTTTTTACAAAATAACTTATTTTGCTAAGGGTGCCTAGTAAACTACTCAATGGAATGACCCTTTATTTGCAAACAATGCACGATTGACTATAGTCTATGATTGTTTCAAGAAACAAAAATACTTAGTTGTCTCTTAAAACATTAAATAATAAGTAGTTCGAGATCATTATCGTGAATGGTTTTCGGGTTTGTATCGTACTTTGTTGTTGACCGGTGGGCAATTGAGAAGTTCTTGGAAGTATCGGCGCCACAGCTCTTTTTGTTTTTCCGGTTCTGAGATAAGATTTCTATATTAATCTTCCAGCATTTTAGAGTTAGGTTGGTATACCTTTTTAGTTTGCTCTCCGTGCTGTGGTGTCAATATAGGTGTTCTTATAAAACTGCTTAACTGTGGAACGCCATATGGCACCCGCCACAAGTAAAATCGTAGCAGCAGTCCTTGTAACAGAATTGTTTGTCATTCTGCGTTTTAAAAAATACGAAGATATTATTGGAACATTCTGCAAGAAATAAGCATTGTGTAAAAACGTAAGTTTGTACTTGATGCTGTAAGTTTTAGTTATGAAATGAGACAATGACATGTTTCGTCTTTATTTTAAGCTCATTCAATATCCTATTTCCCTCATCTCTGTTTCATCTTTGTAATGTTCACCCAATGAAAATTTCAAGGGGTTGGCCCTTGAAAGCAATGATGGTGACATGCTTACGTTTCTACTCCTTAAATTGTTAGATACACTAAGATTTATAACTTGAACATATATATGTGAATAGGGTATTTTATTTTTTTGTATTTTGCACCTCACTGAAATAAGTAATTAAAATACAATAAGGAACACAGCGACCAGCAAGTTGATGTCCACTTTGATTTGTTAATGACGGCTGACAGACACTTCAAACGCATTGCAATAACGCTTTGATTGTAAAATTTTGTTATTTAAGAACATTTTTCTTCTGTCATAAGAAACTTTAGTACATACTTACACGGCGTAACACTCACAGAACACATATTAGGTATACTCTTAGCGATGAGGATTAGTAACACTTATGCAAAAATGGAATTAACAAACTAAGGTATATATAAAAAACTAAAATTTAATTATTTATGTTAAAAGAGGGTAAACATGAATACTTTGTAATATGTATTATCCGAACAGAGACAAATACATGGATCAAGCGTAGCTGCATGTAACAAGTTTGGAGTCAGTGAGCGTAGTTGATCAACACTGTTTATATCGTGTTCATAACATATGTTTTTGATTATTTTTTAAATGTATGCATGGTTTTAGCTTCTTTTTTAGGTAACTTATTATAAATTTTTGCACTACCGTGCGTAATATTGTTTTTACCAAAGATGGTGAGAGGTTTAAAAAGATTTTAGTCACTAGCATTTCCACCATCCACCATATGGTGTAGCACCACCTTCTGGTAGCATGACGGACTTGAACCGACTAGAACCGCACGCTGTCTTGAGTACTAAGAGTCCGGGCACCAGGTGCACCCTCATAAGGAAAACCCTGGCCCCCTACTGTGTGGGAACCCCGATGTTCCCGTTACTGTCACCCGGGGCGCGCACACGCCGTAGCATCAACACCTCCACCTGGGCCTGCTTCTGCTAGAGTGACAAAAGGCCTCGTCTGTCATCCCCAAGCTTGCGTTTATGGAGGACGGAGATCGTATCGCGATCTACGGCGCCCGCGTCGCCAGCGCTACCTGGCCCGTTACGGGACCGGAAGAGTTCTAAACCTCTTACGGTCCCGTTCCGCCGTCCCTTTGGCAAGCATAACTTGCTCGCAGAAAGATACGGCGGAGTTCCACGCGCTCTCGCTCCGCAACATGACCGCAATCATGTTACCGAACGAGAGAACCCCCACCCCGATGGCCGCAACGATATCACGCCTCGGCTCCCCGATATTACATCATAATTTTATAATAATACTAGACTCGATTACACAAACCGATTTCCTTAATTTGACGGAATTCAAGTCTAAATACGCAAAACCTTCACCATAAATTCCCTAAACTTAATTCAATACATCTTTGTAAACATTAGAGTTCGATATGTAGTTAGTATTTCATTAGCTGTTGGTTATGAATCAGAAAAAAATATAGTATTATATAGTACCTATTATCTAATGACGTACTTACTTAATTAACATTAATGATTTTTTATTTGATTACTCACACTTACAGAATGTGTTACAAATAATAATAATATCATGGTTGCCTGTAAGAGACTGTCTCCGGCCGATAAGGCCGCCAATTGTACTTCCCTAGTTAAAGTTTTCGTAATTAAGTTAATATTGTTACTTATCTGGTGTGCAATAAAGCGATTTATTATTTATTATTATTATTATCAATAATAACAGTAAATATTTTTTTTGATAAGGTTATTTTACAAAATTAGTCCTTACGTAATTATGTTCGATCTAAAGCTTTTATACTCAATATAACAAGCTTTGATCTATTTCATGTGAACAATTGTCCAATATTATTAAATTTATATATCAGATAAAAAGATTTTAAAGTTCGAAATATACACTCGACCATAAGAAATAATCACGCTAACGAAGCAGCAGGCAATGACTAGTGTTAAATAAAAGTAAAGCCAAAAGTGTAAGTCACAAAAGTTTACCCTAGTAGCGAGATTTGTAACAACCACACAGACCACCTCATTAATACAGACAGTATTAAAGAGATTGTGACTAAGTACACTGTTTATCAAATGTTAGAATTATTTCACGTGCGGATTATTCTTTAGTGTGAAAGACATCGAGTGTAATAAATTACCATTAACATTTACCTTTCCAGGTAGACCCATATTTCAAGATAGAAAAGCTTTATTTTTATCCTCGTCATCGGTATGGAGGAAATGAAAATCCGGGAAAATCCGTCAGGGATGCCAACATTAGCATATTTATTAGTATCATCCGAGGCAAGTCCGCGCGTCGCCACAGAACCGTTATCAATAATGAGTTATTCTGAATTAGAATAAAACAATTGTTGACTTAGAGACATAATTAAAGTCTCCTGGGCTTATCTGCTCATGTACGTATAAATTACTATTAAAGTCAACAAAATTTACTAATTTATTTACCTCCACAGTCATTCCACAGTTCTTTCTAGCTTTTATTATTTCCAAGATTATTAAACGAAACTGTATTTAATTATTGCTTTAGTCCCATTTTGTAAAAAAAATATCGTCAGCTGTACTGACGAGGGGGCCGTTTAATGTCAGTCACGTGCATAAACCTCATTTAAAATTTGTCAAGTAAATTAATGTTATACCTTTTGAAATTTATATATCTTAAATTAATAGGATTAAAATAATATTTTAATATAGTTTTGCTTGGTATAAAAATCATCAAAGCAGATTTTTTCCCAAAGACTTTTTTATGTCGTCTCCTTTAGCTCTACCGCTATCGGAGCAGCTAACGTTCTTAACTGTTATATATTAAGAGAAAACTATTATTGTTACGATTTTCAGCCAGTTTAAAATAACTCCCTCAACTATAGCGCCACCTCCTGTACTAAAATCATTAATGTCCACTTTCTCGTGCAACGGTCACGTCATATTAACATGTTTTTCTTGCATTTTATTTTCAATCGTATAAATAGGATGCACGAAAAATGTGTAGTTTGTAAATTTGTGTTTTTATTTTACCTAAGCCATAACTTAAGTTGGTATCGCGCAACGAAAATAGTACAAGTAAAGGGTGTAAGCTTACTTCAATACTGCCAGACTTTGATAATATCTTTACACAGTAGCATAAGGTTGCGTCCGCTACGGTATGTTACTGTGTAATGTTTACAAACTTACGTTTAGTTAGTACGTTTTGTTCACGTAGTTTAAATTTAGTACGCTTGAATTTGGCACAGCTTTTGAGCATATTTATTATGGTGTATGTATAAGTTATTTTTATATGTTGAACATAGAAAACCAGTACCGTAAATTTGAATTTGCTCCTCCTAACCAACAACACATTACATTAGTAGCTAATCCTCATACAGAACATGTAATTGCATCATAACCGTTACTCACGCCCACGAATATGACGTACATCACAATTTCACTGAGGCATAGCTGTTTTATGTAGAGAATAATCCTTTAAGCCATACGTGGTGAAGGTGTTATGCTAATATAAAGAGCTGGAACAACGAGCGTCTACATTATCCAGCCTTTATGCCTAGAGCATATCCTATCTCGTTTCGCGTTTAAGAGATTTTCTATTTTAAAACTAACTGATACAAAAATAATATAATAATAATTTTCATTTCTACTCAAGATTTACGATTCCTCTTAATCACAGACATAGTGTTATACTATTCTAATAATGTTATACTATCATTAACTGTGTTATAGCAGCCGGCATCTTCCACCGTGTATGACACTTATTACATAATTTTAGAGGGGATACCGTTAAACAAAGTTTAATTACTATGCATTAAATAAAAAATGAAGATAAGATAAAATAAGGCCATTGTTATGAGTATGCAGTGAATGTGTAATTTGTGAGGAGTGTGTGTATTTCATTTATTTATGTGTGTTTAAGTGTGTGTATGTGTGTGCACGCGCATGTGGTGATTTTTGTTTGAAGGTAAGTACATAGAACTGGTAAGTATTGTTTCAGTATTTACAAAGTTCCAGGTTTTAAGCCATTTGTGTATTATTAACCTGCATTTGTGTAAGGAAAGGAAGTAAATATCAAGGTCCAGTACTGTATTAGGCTTTGAGCCAGTGCATAATAAACACATATTAAGTCTTGTAATCTGCAGATCGTTGAATTTTCCTAAAGATCGGAATTAATTTACGAATACGATTTACAACATTGTTTATGTGTGCAGCCCAGTTTAGTGAGCTGCACTAGTAAATTTAATGCAATATATATAAAAACAATTATTTTCAACAGCCATCTGTGTAATATATATACTAATAACTAACAAGATATTTTTATAAAAAACGAATTAAATTAATATTTTATAAAAATAAATTTAATGAACACACAAAAAAAATCATATTTAAGCGACTTAAACATAAACTCGTAAGTCATATACATGTTACTACAAAGCCTGAACATGATAAATCTTAAGTAGTAAAGTCCAAGATTCACAAATTGAAAAAAAAAGTAAAAGTACGAATCGTTTTCATTTCTAACTTTTAACGCCGCACCGTTGAAAGTTGAGATTTATCTTTCAGACATGATCAACGATCAAATATAGAAATGTTTACTTTGTGATTAACAGAAAATAAGTTTGGTTATATATATAAAGTATTTTTTTTAAATTTAAGACTAAATGATTACAGAAGCTTTCTATCGTCTTGTATAAATCGTAGGTTCAACTTTTTTACCATATTTACAGTTGTTTAACGACAACGAATTTACGAATAGTATATATAGTATATAATACTTGATTTCTAGTCATTACACACACATCAAATTTGTTTTTAAATTATTCTATGGGTGTACGACACAAATCAAGGATGCTACATGTTCATCAACACATAGCGACATCTACATGAAATCGGGTATTTTCGTAACGATCTAGATCTCGGAATGCCCATCATTCGATTTCGAGGTCTAGAGTAAATACCACCGACTTTACCTTTTGTCCACTTTGGGTATCATTGTATCCTGACAAGAGGTGGTCGTATGCAAATATAATTGAGCCCCGGTGCAACGGACGGGCGCACATTAGTAGCGCTTTGTGCGAGAACGACTCGGTCCATTTCACACTGCTCTACAAATTAGCCGCTTTTGGGTCCACTGTTAGATACGCGTACCCGGATTTCTCTCAGCTCTCAACACAAAATATCAAATTTGTCAGTAATCAGTGAAACTATTCCTATGTAGAAGTTAATTCGTTTGATCATTTAACTACTCATATGCAAAATCTTTTGTTTGAATAGAATGAATTGGCTTTATTATATTTTAAACAAAAAAACAGCTTTGGATTTTCTCCATTTAACCAGTTAACTTGTGTTGTATCATGTGTGATCATCACAAATAACTTTTTAAAGCGAATACTTCTTTAGGCGCGTTGACCAATTTTTAGGTGAACAATAATAATTATGGAACTCGCGTCATCGTCATCGAACGCTCTATATTGTTTTACTATTTTAAGGCGCATTTTACGTGAAGAGCAAAGAGATTCATTTCAGGTCAACTTCAGCTGTTTCTTTGCAGTTTAAAGTTTTAACTTCTGTGGGCAGTCCTCATGGCTGCTTTTTGATTTTTTATTACATTGTATTCAAATATCCATATTTTAGCCCCATAGTGCTATCTATTACCATTACTAAGTTTATCATTCATTATGATAAATTTGGTCGCTTTGTGTAGGAGGAAATCGAAATCATGACCTTAGAAATCCTGAACAATAGCTACTACACCAACAGGGCAGTTCGTTTTCAAATGTGTTTTTTTTATTATATAGAGGGCAAACGATCAGACGTATGGCCTGATGGTAAGCGATTACCGCCGCCCATGGACACTCCCAACACCAGAGGCGTTACAAGTGCGTTGCCGGCCTTTTAGGAAGGAGTACGCTCTTTTTTTGTGTCGTTGAAATTTTGTAGTTTTAATTACTCTGCTAAGATGACGAAGTTTAACTGCAGGCATAGACGGAACCCACACACCTTAGATAATGTGTCATAAAATAGAATCAGACTCTTCTTCCATAATTACGCTACTATGATTATAAATAGAAACTACATAATACTGTGTACATTTTCTGTTCTACGTTTTGCTGAACCCAGTAGTACAATTAGTTTAATTTAAAAGTTTTTTTTTGGAAAAATAATTACAAGACAATTAAAATATAGTTAATGATTAAAGATATAGAGGTGTAACGATTATCTTTATTTGTCTTTAAGGCCTGATGAGTGTCAAAACTTTGTACTGAATTCACTTTAAAGGATACATTATATCGCTCTATCAGGAGCACGCTATTAGACACTAATGAATATCTATCCACAATCTAAGTTCCGCTTATATACTGATTACTATGTTAAATTATTACATTTACACCCACAATTAAGCAAGCACGTTGTCCTTGCAGGGTACTCGGAGAGACTAAAATAAACCTCCTAGTTTTTTTTAATTTTTATGAAAAGAACTCCAAAACAGGAAAATATTCTGTACCGAGGGATGTGACATAGGAATATCAATTTGTAGATTGACGCACAAAGTGGTTGACTATCACTCACTCAGCGCACTAGAAAGTGGTGACCGCTTTAAATCACTATCCCTTTTTTATTAACCTGAACCGATATTGCAAACTATTCAATAAAATCGTCTCAATAGTCAAGATCATAAAAATATAACTAAAAATTTTACAAGTGGCCCAGGCATTTCCAGGTACATTTTTAGTTAATTATTATCGCCTCTGTCTTTATTATAATATTATTAGACACGTGAGAAAGAGAAGAAGAGTGATATTTTCCTTAGAAAGAAGGATAGCAGAATACGGAGTTTGGTTACTAGAATGCTTATTTCTTTTATGTGCTCTTAAATCAAAACCTCTTAAAAATGATTTTACGTTTAATTTACTATATTTCATAAGTTTTTCTTCATAATTCTACTGTTTCAGGTAAAATAAACAATTAGAAAAGAAAATAGAAATATAATTATTTATTACAAAAAATACTAATTTAATACACCTACTTGTTTAATGACTACTACAACAATTAATAACTTAACCTCATAACATGGTCAGTCAAGTGAAAAGCTTGATAGACTAGAATTTGATAGTAAATCTACTAATTGTAAATGGTTTTCTTCGAAACCTGACCTACGTATGTATTTACACTTACAAGTGTATTACAATATCTACGTTCACGGCCTGAGTGCCGTCTTCAATTCATTGAACGAACACAATCTTATATCTAAGTTAACACTGAATACTTATTAATGTACATGTAAATATATATTTTCAATTTTAATACCTCTATTTTTAAAAAACATGACATAAATTAGTAGCAGCTTCCTTGGTTAAAATTCAATAATTTGACATCTAATTCTGTCCGTCCAGATGTCCTGGATAGTGATGCAGCAGTATCTTAGATATGTGAAGCTTCAATTGCAGCACACTGTAAACAAAACAATGTTATATTAGAATCCAAATAAAATAACTTAGTACCAAAACACAATTTGGGGCACCTTTTAAAATTGAAATTAATATGAATTTTAAATCTAAACCTATAAACAAATGTAACATTTTAATTATAAAATATCAGTCAAGCCTAAACAATCAGTTAATAAAATTCATTTTCAAATAGAAAATGAAATATTACCTTATTCATGTTATCGCCTCGACTTCCACGGTAACGAGCACGAAGGACAGTAGGTATCACTTTCCATCCGATGGAATGAATATCCCCACACACCGTCCTGGTAACAAAATATTTTGTTATTCTGTAAATAAAAAAAATTAAAATTCAAAATAAATGTACTTCAAGAACTGGACCAAATTAAAATATGACCACAGGAGAAGTATCAGCTTTCTAATAAACAAAAATCTAACTCATTTCATCCAGTCGAATGTTCTGAGGTATCAAACTTAAAAAAAGTCGAATTGAGAAAATCCTCCTTTTTTAAGACGGTTACGAAATGTTATATTCTAAACCATTTTTTTTTACAGTCTGGATTCTAATCCAAATAAATAAATTTAGTACCAGAACACAATGTAGAGCACCTTTTAAAATAAAAATTATTATTAATTTTAAATAACATTTTAATCCAAGAATATCTAAAAAAAGAAAAAATTACCTTATTCATGTTACTGCATCGATTGCGATGATGAGCACGAGGGACAGTACCACTTCCCGTCCGGTGGATTAGATATCCCCACGCACTTGAAATGGTACCATTCTATGGGACAATTTGCCCCATCGCACCCTATCATCGGTGCAGTCTGATCGATACGGCAGTCCACATAGCAGAACACCTTATCGACGTCTTCATGAATTACATCCTCCCACGGCACGGGCAGTACGTTACACGTATGCTCGGCGAATTCCCACTTCGCCAATGCACATCTTGTGCAACGTTTGCTCTCCGTGCCGTGGCGCCAATATAAATGGGTTAGCAAAATTTTGTAGTTGCGGAATGCCATATAGCACCCGCCACAAGTAAATTTCTGCTCAACTTTTTCGAAAGGCATGTTTAAAGATTACTAAATGAAAAACCACGAATGCGAAATGATTTTAAAATACACTAGACCCTCCTTATATAGGTGTCTAAGTGCGGTAGTTAAGTGGGGATACATCATCATTACCTAATAGTAAAATTAAGGGTATTTTTTTATGTTCAGGTTCAGTTAGAATTGAATACAATTGACTATTATGATAACAGCCATTGATGTTATCGATGTTCTTTTCTTAGCAATTTATAACGGCAGTAATTTTTTTTTTTCTGATTTGAAAAACACTTTGGTATAAAAAAAACAAAAGATTTAATTGTGCATTTAATAAGTATTCAATCAGAACAATAACGTCATGCCTTTGACGATCTGATATAGTATTCAATATTATTGAAAAAAACTAAAACTGAACTTTTCACTTAGATGGTATCTATCTTAAAGAGGTAGGTAGTTAAGATAAATATGTAGTTTTGTAACATATTTTAATTACTTTAATTATTATAGTTCCTCATATATTATTATAATTATTATACTGCCTCGTTGGTCTAGTGGTTAGCGTAAGCGACTGCAAATCAAGAGGTCTCGGGTTCAATTCCCGGGTCAGACTGCTGTTGGGTTTTTCCTACAAGAAATTCGTAATAGCAGCCCGTAGTATGGAAGATGGCGGTGTTTCCTGCCCGTGCTTCGGAGAGCACGTTAAGCCGTCGGTCCCGGTTGTCATGAACATCTATGGCAATCGTTATTGGGAAGCCAGTGCCCTCAAATATACTGACAACTAGTTCAACCTTCGATTTCAATTCGCCCTCAGGGTTGCGGAGGTCAGATGCCAGTCGCTCTGTGTAAAAACTGATATTCAGGTAAAACCGGTTGAACTGGTAGCCGACCCCAAATATTGGGAATAATAAAGGCTAGGAAGAAGAAGAATTATAGTTCCTCATATACAATTACTGAGTAAAGCAAAAAGCTCTTTTCCATCGATACTGTGTGCCATGGCTAAAATAAAACTGTTTCATTTGTACACACACAACAGCCTCTAACATTGCATTGCTTGTCTAGTAATCCTTACGAAGAAGGTTTTGACCTATTGTATCATGCTGGTCCGGAGCATTTTGCTCTGGACATATAGGGTGGTGACACTCGATATTATTTATTCGTTAGCATACGGAAATTAACATTGAGTTAAAATATTATTTTATGTGAGTGTGGTGCAAGGTCCTCTAGGTCCAATGATGCAGATACATGTCAACAGGCCGCCATACTCATTATGGCAACAATAACCAAGTTCTCCGATTTATTTATTTGAGGTTCAGCACGCGGATATGGTTATTGTTGTGAAATACGAATATATTAATTTATACAAGTTAGGTGCTTGCCTAGGCAGTAAAGAGAAATTAAATGCAAAAAAAACATCGAAAAGACTACATTGTAAAAACTTCGGCGCCTAAATTATTAAACACCTGTGTTTAGCAATCCTATTGAAAGCATTTTTTTTATACAGAATAGCTTCTTTTGAGTAGTTTACTTGAGTAGTTTACTATACCCTTAGCACAAACAATGCACGATTGACTATTGTCGATGATTGTTTCAAAAAACAAAAATACTTAGTTGTCTCCTAAAACATTAAATAATAAGTAGTTCGAGATCATTATCGTGAATGATTTTCGGATTTGTATCGTACTTTATTGTTGACCGGTGGGCAATTGAGAAGTTCTTGGAAGTATTGGCGCCACATCTCTTTTTGTTTTTCCGGTTCCGAGACAAGATTTCTATATTTCTCTTCCAGCATTTGAGAGACAGGTTGGTACGCCTTTTTAGCTGTTGTGTTTCCTGATAGATTTTGCGAGACTCATTTGCTCTCATCAGTGATACTTAATTATAATTAATTTGATTCCAAACTAATTATAATTAATATCACATTCTGCAGTCAAATTAGCTAATCACTCAAACAGTTCTTGACAACGGGCTTCCATGACGTAATATTCCGTGGCGGTCTGAGTTCAGCACGGCCAGGAACAAGGCTGATACTGTCATCATCATAGGAAAACCAATCCTCTTAAGGCCACTAAAAGATAAAGACAATTTGATAGTAATGGGGAGTTTAATGCGGTCATAGGAAAGGGTTTGGAAGGTAACACAGTTAGAAAATTTTAATTGGGTCTAAAAAATTGCAGAGGACGAAGATTAATACAACATTGTAAAGAGAATGATCTTATTGTCGCGAACACCATGTTTGATTTCCCAAAAAGGGGGCTCTATACTTGGAAAATGCCTGGGGATATAAGAAGATATCACTTATGCTGATGAAGTGCTAGATGAGGAGAAGTTGATTCCTCAGAAGACTTGGCTTACACCTGACATTATTAAATTAATGACGGAGAATAGAAAATTAAAATCAAAGAGTGATAAAATAAGTGTTCATAAATATTTCATTTTATTTTATTTACAGACAATTAACTAATAGAATAACATCAAAATATAGAGAGCAGAAGGCAAAATACTTAAATGAAACTTTTAATTCAGTGAAAACCCTAATGAATAGACGCAAACTGGATAAAGCGAATAGTTTAATTAAGCAATTAGATAACAAACCTAGATCAAAACGTAGAGCAATTTTAGATGCAATGGGGAATATATTAATAACAATTAAGACATTTGAAGCACACATATTTCACAGAAAACCGGTGTGAAATAGTGCTTGCGCTGTGTTTCACCGAGTGAGTGAGGATACCGGAGGCCCAAACCCCTCCCCCCATTCCCTGTCCCCATCCCCCAAAGGTCGCCAACGCACTTGTGACGCTTTTGGTGTTGCGGGTGTCCATGGCGGCGGTAATCGCTTACCATCTGCGTCCGCTCGTTTGCCGCCTATTCAATTAAAAAAAGAAAAAAAAAGCAGTGCATTGCAAGAGGGCAAGGAATGATAGAATATGAAAACCATAGAAAAACAGTTTGGGTCCGGTAATATTACGGGAGGAATTTGTTCTCTGAAATTGTGTTCTGTTTGTTGTTAAAACTCTGAACTCGATGCCAAAGAATGAATAGGGGTGGTGGAACTCAAATCTTAAAATTCTTAATCCGTCACCAAAAAATTAACGTATAGACGTTGATGTACTCACACAGTAAAGACTGTTACCTAAGTATCGGTTACCAGGCCCGGGAATGGGCCAGGCGCTGGAGATCGCAGAACGATCTCCGTCCTCCATAAGCGCAAGCCTGAGGGTGCATCTGTCACCCTAGCAGAAGCAGGCCCGGGTGATTGACTAAAGGAATTTTTTTTTTGACAATACTTCCATATTATATATAGCAAATACCCAAACTTCGAAACAAATATTTCGAAATCATACAGATATTTGTTCCAACCCGGAATCGAACCCAAGACCTCATGCACGACAGTCTTAATATGCGATAGAATCCTTGTAAATATCGAATAATTATCACGAAATACATACTATACTAATATTATAATGTAACTCTGACTAATAATCAATAATTTGACGTCTAACTCTATCCGTCCAGATGTCCTGGATAGTTGCGCAGCAGTATCATAGATATGTGAAGCTTCAATTGCAGCACACTGAAAATAAAACAATGTTATATTAGAATCCATGAAATATTACCTCATGTTATCGCCTCGACTGCCACGGTAACGAGCACGAAGGACAGTAGGTATCACTTCCCATCCGGTAGAATGAATACCGTCCTGGTAATAAAATATTTTGTTATTATGTAAATAAAAAAATTAAAAATAAATATACTTCAAGAACTGCTTCTGAGGTACCAAACTTAAAAAAAGTCGAATTGAGTAAATCCTCCTTCTTTTGAGTCGGTTAAGAAATGTTATATTCAAATTCATTTTTTTTCACAGACTGGATTCTCATCCAAATAAATAAGTTTAGTACCAGAACACAATGTGGAGCACCTTTTAAAATAAAAACTATCATTAATTTTAAATAACATTTTAATCAAAGAATATCAAAAGAAAAATAAAATATTACCTTATTCATGTTACTGCATCGATTTCGATGATGAGCACGAGGGACAGTACCACTTCCCGTCCGGTGGATTTGATATCCCCACACACTTGAAGTGGTACCATTCTATAGGACAATTTGCCCCATCGCACCCTATCATCGGTGCAGACTGATCGATGCGGCAGTTTACATAGCCGTACAACAACTCCTTATCGCTGTCTTCATAATTGACGTCCTCCCACGGCAGGGGCAGTACGTTACACATATGCTCGGCGAATTCCCACTTCGCCAATGCACATCTTGTGCAACGTTTGCTCTACGTGCCGTGGCGCCAATATAAATGGGTAAGTAGAATTGTGTAGTTGCGGAATGCCATTGGAAAATGCCTGGGGATATAGGAAGATATCACTTATAATAATAATAATAATAATAATAATAATAATAATAATAATAATTTCTTTATTGTTTCAAAGCATACAGGTACATGGTTTGATCCCTAGATCCCACACTAGGATTCCCTGTGTCGTGGGATCCAGTCTCTTTCCGTCCGGTTGCCATCCGATACATCATTACATTAAATTAAACAAACGAAAAAGAAAAGCAAAATACAACGATAAATGAAAATTAGAAATCAGGCAAGCAAAAAAAAATAATAAAAAATATATATTAAACAAATAAAAAAAAAAAAATAAAAACAAAGAAGGAAGTGCGGCAAATATACCGAGTGTTAGTGCCTGGGTAAAGCACTGATTGCACAGTTGAATGTTTGTGTCTGTGTCTGTGTGTGTGTGTGTGTGTGTGTGTGTGTGTATGTGAGTGTGTGTATGTATGTGAATGGGAGTGATTATGTATGTATGAGTGTATCTATGTGTGTTATGGTTTACTTTGTGTGTATGTTATTGTATGACTTTTAATAGGTCTTCAGTGCTGCCATAGTCAAGCTCAGCCAGCCACTTGTAGACCTTTTTTTTACAACAGTGGTTTGTTAGCTCTATGATACCTAGTTTGGCGTTAACTTTCCTGTACAAGTATGGGCCCATAAATTTGTACACTCTCCTTCCAATCGATTTACGACACCTCACGGTGTTCCATACCAACCTACGTCCTGAGCGACTGAGTGTGACATTGTTCAGGGCAGATTTGTGAAAGCGTAGCGTAGTGGAGATTATGTATAATTGTCGGACTCTGAGCATGCTGATGCTGACTTATGCTGATGAAGTGCTAGATGAGGAGAAGTTAATTCCTCGGAAGAAATGGCTTACACCTGACATTATTAAATTAATGACGGAGATTAGGAAATTAAAATCAAAGAGTTATGAAATAAGTATTTTTAATATTTCATTTATTTTATTTATAGACAATTAACTAATAGAATAACATCAAAATATAGAGAGCAGAAGGCAAAATACTTAAAGGAAACTTGTAATTCAGTGGTAACCCTAATGAATAAACGCAAACTGGATAAAGCGAATAGTTTAATTAAGCAATTAGATAACAAATCTAGATCCAAACGTAGAGCAATTTTAGATGCATTGGGGAGTATATTAATAACAATTAAGACACTAGAAGCATTATACGGAGGGCAAGGAACGATAGAATATGATATTGAAAAAGAAGAAACTGTAATAAAAAACAGTTTGGGTCCGGTAATATTACGGGAGGAATTTGTTCTCTGAAATTGTGTTCTGTTTGTTGTTAAAACTCTGAACTCTATGCCAAGGAATGAATAGGGATGGTGGCACTCAAATCTTAAAATTCTTAATCCGATACCAAAAGATTATAACGTATAGACGTAAGTATCGGTTACCAGGCCCGGGAACGGGCCAGGCGCCTCAGGCGACTCAGGCGCAGAACGATCTCTGTCCTCCATAAGCGCAAGCCTAAGAGTGTCAGATGAGGCCATCTGTCACCCTAGCAGAAGCAAGCCCGGGTGACGGCACGAATGCTGTGAAGCGTGCGCGACCGTAAGGACAGTAGCGGGAACATTGGGGTTCCCACACAGGAGGGGCCATCTACAAAGCGTAGGTGGCCGAGGTACTTCGGGGTTCCAGGGTTTTCCTTTCTAGGGTGCACCTGGTTCCTCGGCATCTAGTACCTGAGACGGCGTGCGGTTTTAGTCGGTTCGAGGCCGACATGCCACCAGGGGGTGGTATCCGAGGGGATTTCCACACAATAGAAAAAATAAAAAGGGGATGTCATATATCCGATTAAAGTTAACTTAATTGAAGTTAGTAACTACAAACATTTACTAGTAGCTGTTTGCTTAGAAAATTGTTATTTACACAAATCATGAATCCGCTCAACTTAATCCAATTCATTTACATAAACAGAGCTTGAAATGTAATTATTAATTAATGAATCCGTGTTATATTAAACTAATTAATACTTTAGCTTAGAAATTTGTTTCCATTTATCTACTGACGTACTTACCTAATTATTATTTAATTGTTGTATTGTTTATTTTGTTGTTTACACTTAGCGTATAACGAAAACTATTAAATAGTACTAGGTCTCAAATCAAAAATTATATTTACCGTTTCATTTTCAATTACTTCATACTCTTCATCTTTCTTAATATTTCATTCATACTATAATAATTTATACAAGTTAGGTGCTTTCCTTGGTAGTAACGACAAATTACATGAAAAAGAAAACAACGAAAGGGCTATATTGTAAAAACTTCGGCATCTAAATTGTTATCATATTGTCTTCTTTGTTAAACACGGGCTTTAGTGATCCTATTGAAACCAGTTTTTATACAGAATTGCTTGTTTTACTAAAGATATAGTAAACTGCTCAATGGAATGACCCTTTGTTTACAAACAGTGCACGATTGTTTAAAATGAACAAAAAACTTAGTTTTCCCTTAAAATATAAAATAATAAGCGTATGTTTTGATGTTTTGCTAAAAATATAAACAATTATAGGGTACATATAGGTATTGCATAAAAAAATATTTGTGTATTCATATATTATATATATTTCTAAATATAATTAATTTATTTATTTATAAACTTTATTGCACACCACTACAGTTAATATTTGTACAGAGACACATATACAGACATCGACATCAGGTATAACAATAGGCGGTCTTATCGCTCACGGCGATCTCTTCCAGACAACCTTTATTAATTGTTACCATCTATTCATTGATTTAATGTTAATAGTTTCTCTTCGTCCGTTAAGTCTTTAACTGTGATTTTTTATTTGTTATTAATGATGTCACTTGAAAAGTACTGGACTGATTTGAAAAACTCTTTCATCATTAGAAAACTAAATCATTCACAATTAACATTAGCTATATTACTTTAACAAAAGTTTAGTGATGCATATAAAAACTTAGATAATGTAGCCAAAGGTGTAAAAAAACATATATCGCGTGCGCTGGGGCAAGTAATTTTATATTTAGCGTTTTATAGAGGACATTAGTATCCACAAAAAAGCCTGCAGTACCATATCTATACTAATATTATAAAGAGGAAATGTTTGTATGTAAGTATGTTTATAACGAATTTGCTCAAAAAGTACTGAACGGATTTTAAAATTTTTTTCACCATTTGAATTCTACATTATCACTGATTAATATAGGCTATTTTAATTGTAAGGAAAGAAAATAATAAAAATATATCAATATGTAAACTAATAACTGCAGGTAACACCGCGAGGTGCAGCTAGTGTCTAACTATTACAGATATGTCACAATAACCACTATTTCATGTAAAGATTTGTAAGAGTGACGTTGATACTAATTATATGCCTCATTGTTCGTACCTTGGTAGTAATCTTTATCCAAATAAATCACTTCATATTCAATGCTATATCAGTTACTTTTTTAATTATTCAAATAGGACATACCATCTAAAAGTTATGAAGATCATAAGTCAAAACTGTTTACTACGACAGTGACATCGTTTAGAACAATATATACATTTAACTGATATTTTTGGAGAATTATATCTGTTAGAACGACCAGTTGCATTTGAATAGATAACCCCACATCTGGCACACTAAAATCATTAAGATCGCAAAAGTGAACAAAAACGTGTCGAGTCTAGGGTCTATTGTAATTCTTAGAAAGAAAGTGCACGAGTGTGCAGTATAACCCAAGCCCAAAGCCCGTTTTGTCATTTTTCTTCAGAGAGTTTGTTACATACCTAAACACAAGACTCAACAAAAAATAATTGTCGAGTTATTCGTAAAACTTTTAACATTGATATAAATAAAAGTTTGTACGATGTTGTTTGAAATCTAAAGTAAAGTAAGATTTAATTTAAAAAAATTATTAAAAGCGTTCTTATCATTTGCTTAGAATTTAAGTTAGTTTGTTATTTTGAAATAAAAAAAATTATTATGTGGCGTGGCACAGTAGGGGGCCAAACAACAAACTGTAGGTGGGCCGAGGTACGTCGAGGTACCAGGGTTTTCCTTACTAGGGTGCACATGGTTACCCGGCTCTTAGTACCCAAGACGGCGTGTTGTTTTAGTCGGTTCAGATACGATATCCCACCTGATCTTATTCAAGGGAAATTCCGCACTGCCAAAAAAGGGGATGCTAACATTAGCATATTTATTAGTATCATCTGAGTTAAATCCGAGCTTTGCCACAGATCCGTTATCGATAATGATTATTCAGAATTACAATAAAAAATGTATCGACTAACAGACATAATTCTAGTCTCCTTGGCGTGTGTTAATATATAATTCATTTCACTCTGGAAGTAAATAAGTTAGTAACTTTCATGACTTTAATAGTACCCCTTATGTACTTATAGATTACTATTAATAAAGTAATAATATTAATATTTATTATAAAGTCAAGAAAGTTACTAATTGATTTATCTCCGCAGTCAAATGAATTATTTATCACAGTCTAGAAACATTTTCATATAAAATATAGCTGAGGTATTACTCAATAATTTGCGTTCAGTAGTACAAGGAGTGACATTGTCCCAGCTTTAACAAAGACGTATAGCAAGCAGTCGAGACGTTCGCTCAGGAGTCGAGATACGTAATACCATAAATGTACGAGTAGATGTATTATTTTACATCGGTCTTAGTCTCTTTCATACTATGACTGTACGGGTAACACAACAAATCATTACGACGCTGACGTCTGGCTTTAAAGTATACTTACTCGAAGTGACGAAAAATAATTAAACTTATTTTTCCATTACTTTTTTTATTTTAGGGTTTAAAATAAACGGCCTTTTAATAAATGTGTTTTTAAGATTTTGCCCTTAACTACTATTATTTTTATTGATTCTTTATGTTCGTACTAATATTTATATGGTGCGAAAGTAATACAACAAAAGGATATACCAAGAGCCGCCAGACTTTGATAGCATCCGTAGCACACCGTAGAGGCTGCTACGCTAGCGTATTGAAACGTAGCGGTCAGCAAATAAAGTACACCTGTTTTATTTGCTGACTACTTCTTTTAACTGAGTCAGGAGAAATCTTACGTGAGTTAATTTGCTAACGCACAGGTGTAAAGGTTATTTCTCGTTTTTATGTAAATAAGTCTGGAATTCGCTTATTAATTAGGATTTTAAAGGTTTTTGGCAATTATTAACTTTTTTAAAATAAATATTTAACACAGTGTATTAAATTTTTTGATTGTGTTACTTTATATGTCTATAATTACTTTTCGAGTTTTCTATAAACAACTACAATCAACAGCAAAAAATAAAGCAAAACTTACTTTTACATAAAGTAAATATTAACTATCGAAACTAAACTATCGTTAAATTAATTCCTATTTCAAATTTATTTTTGATAAAATATTTGCGGGAGAATTCATTCATGAAGAATATCATTAACGCTAATGCAAGTCAAACGCGGATCATTTTACACGCGGTTGCCCTTCTGTGCATACAAACAAAATCACAGACTGAGCTAAATACGGCCGTATTCCAATTAACTTTGTCGTATGAAAAATCAGAATTAGGGGCGCTACTCTCTGTGCATTGAGCAGAATGTGAATGCGGCCATGCGTGAGTGCCACCGCGCGATTCCCGAACAAACTTTGTTTAAAATTTGTTCTAAATTCAGACGAAGACTTTGGAAACTACTATGGATGCCCGATAACGCTATATCGCATTCAAATTTTGTACTCATATAAGTATCGCTTCATTGATTCTGAATTTAGGATACCAACTTTATTTTGGGAACAAACGTTGTCATTTCTGTCCCGGAATGAACGAGCTTTCACAAAGTTTGTTAAATGAAAAACAAAATTCAAAACTTTGCTTAATCTGAAAAGCATTCATATTACTTACACCTCACAAAATCGCAAAAGGCTTTAGTAAAGCCTTCAGAATTAAATACGCAAGTACATAGTTTAAGCGCTTGAAATGTTTCTTTTAGAGGTTTTAGGTGCTCTTATCTTGGTATAGCGCTAACGCGAAAGCAAGTTTTAGGTAAATATTTAGCCAAACCTTGTAATCCTGAAGGTTTTTGCTCGAAGCGGCATCGCGTAGCAACCACTGTCTCGCGACCGACCCGTGCCTTTCCTTTGTCCTACGCTTAGTGATAGCGAACACTCTTATCACCAGGCTTTGTACGCTATGATAAATTGTTACCGCACCTTTTGCTATTTAGATCTCTTTGTATGATAATATATTAACACCTATTTTTTACTATGGTTAAAAAGGTGTGGACATTCCTAATTCAAGCTCTGTAGACGTTATTTCGCCAATGCAAAATATAAATCAATCAATTTAAAACTATCTCAGTAGAGCCAAATAGCCGCGGCTATTTCTGACAGTTTGGTATTTCATCAAATAGAAGGGCAGAAAAAGAGGTCAGAAATATAAAAACTAACATAAATACTTATCGTACGCCTTTTTCTAATTCACATTTTTTATGTTTACTAAAGTTACAGATGCAGTTAGTCAATTAGTGGATGAACTAATGCCGATTATGAATTTTCGTTATGGCCAGTAGGTACTAGATTTTTACACGAATCATAACTGACGTAAAATAACTAACGACATATGTGTAATTCAATAATTATAGTTTCTTACTCAAGGAGCACAAAGTTTATGCAGTCTTTGATAGGTCTCAAGAATCCAAATATAATGATTTGGTTAATAAAATTTAGTAAATTGATATAAGTTTATTGACCCTTAATTAATATAAAAGAACTTAAAAAAAGGCAGACAAAATTACAAAAGATTGGCTTGTCATCTTCATCGAGAATGAGATGTCAGTAGCTATACTAAAGCAACCTGTCCATTGCACCCAATTATCATTATACCGATCAAACGCATACTATGATGTAAACGGAGGTTGGTAGTATAGTAGTAGTCACAATAGTCTGTAACTTGCCTAAAAGTATAACCATTATCATTTGAGTCTCGGTGAGATGTATTGGTCAAAATAAAATAAAACGAATGTAAACAATAGGTTATGTAGGTCGATAAAAATTTAATGACTAATGACGTTTTCAATCGGAATCGAAATTTAAAATTCTAATGAGTTTTATGCAAATTTAATATGTGTAAGATTTTTACAACCCGACATGTTAAAATAATAAAAAAAACGGTTTATATCGTCCACTTGAAAACGATTTTTATTTGGTTAAATTGGCCAATCTTTGCCCAGAAGTTCTATAGGAGTTATAGGCTCGAAAATAAATAAATATCTTTGTTTATGTCTAGTCTGAGTGCATAGGCACGATCTTTGGGATCAAACGGTCATGGTTGAGATGTGGGAGATTCTTAGAAACTATTCTTTCTCTCAAAAGTTATTGTAAGTTTTTACATAGTTTACATAGTATTAAAAACTTATTTTAACTTATATTTTTATTCCTTTAAACTTATTCTTAACAATATCAGTGACTGTACTTAAAGCTCTTAAAATACAAAAAAGATGTTTATAATTTTGTTTATAATTGCGGTACAGGCAATCAACTGAATTGGTGCTGTATAAAATATGCCTAATGTCAGTCATAAAATATTATAATCCAACCACACCAATCGGCCGAATTTGCGAAGTTTCATCAATTAAACGAATTCAAGTAGGTCAAGCGATGCATCCCGAACCGATCTATCTACGTCTATACATAAAGATGTTTCTAAAATTTATTGGTTGAAATACGTCATGCATAATATAAATTTACTAATCAATAATCTATTATAAGGTCTAAAATAATATTACTTTTCCAACACAAATGTCGTTGGTAGTGTTAAGATCTTTTGCAGTCAATGAATGATTAATCAGGTACACGGCCCATGTTCTAACTGCTGCTTAAAACTATCCCTAAATGTATCTATAAATCATAATACTTGAAAATTTTATAAAAAAATGTTAGTTCTGTAATCTCAACCAGATTTTAAACATTATTTATAAAAAAGTCGAATCCTGTATGTAACCCTCAACTTTATTCTTTGATTTATGCTTTTATATTTCATAATGAATCATTATTCACTAAATATGATGCTCCAAATTTTAGTTCAAAGCCTCTCAGTTTTCTATTATTACACTTCTTGCTTCCGTTTGTCAATACCGGCCAGAAGAAAGTAAGTTAAAACACTTTAAACATTTATCGCACGAGTACCTTGGATGAGAAACAAGAGCAAATAAGTTGTTCAGAAAACTAGTAGAGAGAGGTATGGGAATTGTTGTGCGAAAGTGAAAATTTATCCGGCGCGATATCAAAGGCTCTTTTATCTCGCGATGACGTAACATTATAGCAATATCCGTGCGTCGTCGGCTGTCCCGCGCCCTGAGAATATCAAGAAGATATATTTTCACGGAACAATGCCTCTACGGTATCTCAATTTTCATTTCTCCTCTGCGGGACATCCGGTGTGATTTGTAGCGCGAGATAATATACAAAACGGTGGCTTCGCGGGACGGCCCGCCACAGCGTCAGCAGAAACTAAGGCCCTATCTTTATCTATGATGCTTTTAGCAATAAGTTTTTCTTTGGCTTGATCCTTTTTAGCCCTCTGAAGATATATATCGATAGATTCAATTATCGTTACGTATCATCTAATCACGATGTCTTGGAAAGGAAATACAGTTTTGATATTCACATTTAGAGGTTTCTAAGCTTCTTTTTTCGTAATTACTTTGTAGTAATGATAGTAACTAAATTGCCGTTAATATTTACGGTATTTTTTTCAAACTGAATTTAACAATATACAATCTGCTTCCAAGATTGTTTTTATCTATTTAACTCGTCAGTTTTATTCTTTTCACCCACACTACACTACAGTGAAGCTTGTATGGGTGAAGATAATTAAGATGAATTGATGAGAACTTATCTAACACGAATAAACCTTCTAGATCTACGATAAAGCTAGTGAAAGTATCTGCATAATAATTTTAACATCCTGGTAAAACTTTTATTAATTGTTTTATTAAGTTATCATCATTAAATTTGAAGTTTAACAAACCCATTCAAGCACGTAGAACACTTTTCTGTAATTTAAAGTAAGGTTAATCTAATTTGAACTTTTAATGTACAAAGGCAATGTTGCCAATTTTGTAATTTCCAAATGAAGCTATCCATTTAATTCCTAACAAAACATTTGAGGGGAATGAGTTTATTAAGTGGTTGAAATGTAAAAGACATTCTTATCCATAAAATATGCCTGAAGAAGTACAGAAATGAAATACCATTATTAATTTACATTTTTATTTTTATTCTTACTTTTATGAGTATTTCAATAGCCCTAAGACTCAAGCCATCTAATATTTTGTTAGTAGGTATTTTATGAAATAAGTTTTTTGTAACACAACAGATACTCATTCCCTGGGCAATGAATTAAAAAAGATGTTCACCCACGCACATTACACATACACATAAATTGCGGACAGCATAAATTATTAGTTCCGTCATATAATATACCTACAGGTTTGTACGGAACCCTCGGTGCGCGAGTTCGACTCGCATTCGTACACAAACTAATAATAAATACTTTTGAGAAGTTAAAAAAGGTGTAATTTTTAATTACTTTTCATCAAAAGTAGTCTTAAAAAATTTCTGTGTAAACTATTCGCAACTTATCGTTAAGTAAGTGTTAATGACCACGACAACATAATTTAACTAATGTATCTCAATGGACACATTAGTAAACTTATAATTTGCTGATCATCTTAAATATTGAAGATTAAAGTTCACTTAAAATGTAATTAGTCGTGTTTATATAACCCGTTGACAGATTACTTAGAAAAGCGTATATCATCTAGCGTAAAAAAGTAAATATGTAAAACCAACTATCAGTGTAACACAACACAAACGCTAGAATTTTATCATGTTATGGTTTAACATCTCTTATAGTTTTTGTCTTATATGATAAATAAAAGATATAAAAAGTTATTGTAATCTAGCTAGCCCGAATTACTTCGTAATCCCATTTTTTTTTCGTCATTATTTTCTAAATTTCTGAATAACGTATTATAACAATTATGCCCGCCTTAGCTTTCCACAGTTAGCATATAAAAAGTCTTTAATTTTCTTCTATACAAACGTTGTCCTAACAATAACGAACACTTAAAAGAAGAATTATCCAATTTGGTGCAGTCTATCTTAAGTTATTCGCATACATACATTTCGGCGATTCATTTTTATATAAATAGATACTGATGTTCAAACAATGATCAACAAAAAAGTGTATTCATTTATGTAAAATAATACTCTGTGTTAAATATTCAATACTTTTTTGAGTTAAAGATACTGATGTTAGGTACATTCGTATACAACTTCTTGCCTCGTCGGTGAACGATAAAATGAACGAAATAAACGTAACAAGGAAGGAATAAAACTTGATGCAATAACATAAATACGGACGTAGGTCAATAATAAATGGACGTTGGTCAAAAAGTAGCTTACGTCCTTTAACAGGGAATGAAGTACTTGGGTATTTTCTTTATTCAAATTGTTTTTTAAGTATTAATGAAAGTGTCTCTCAACAACACAGATTTGAAGCTTATCTTAAAATAAATTTCTTATTACTATTTATTATAAATCAGTAAATATTATATGTATATATATATATGTTCTCAGAAATCTGTCGTGTCTCGTCAATTCTTCCGCTTCACAATCTGTCTGTAATTGGATGTGTGCGAGAATATCTCACTGCTAACATTCATATTTCATATGTAATATACATAAATATACATAAAACATACATCATGAGCGTTCTCGAATATATCTTTGGATTAATGATAAGCATTATCATTTACCTCTTAATTTACTGCGAATTAATAGGGAACGTTATGTTTCCAAAAACGAGAGAAGATTAGTGTTTTTTCTTAACCTGTATGTTTGTTTGTATATTTTATAGTTTTAAGTATATTTATTTATTTAAAAATTAGACAGTCAATAATTATAATATTTTGGACTGGATGTCCAAAATATTCAACACACAACGCCATCTATTCGCAAACTAAGTAGTAGCTTGTATTATGGGTACTAGACAACTGATTTAAATACATATATACTTTATTTATATAAATACATACATACATATTATACACCCAAATGCCGAAACAAATATTTGCAGATTAAATAAACATTTGATCCGACTCGGGAATCGAACCCGCACAGTATTTCCTTATGCTACGACTGCGCCACTGTGGCAATCGTAATCAATAGGATAGATACTACACATGCTACGTAACACATTGACTGATCACTTAAAATATATGATATGATCCTATGATGATATATAGTATAAGTTTCAATGTTCATGCGAAACTTACTGTTGGAAACAAAAATCATATTATTATATTGCTGTATCAGAAGCCCGCTATTAGAAACCAGTAAGTATCTACCCGCAATCTAAGTTTCAATTCTAAAACTGTACTGATCTGAATATAAATTGAATTTACACCCACAATGGAACAAGCATATTGTCCTCCAGGGCTTGCTCGGTAAGAGCGTTTGTACTCGACAAATTGATTTATTAACCGAGACCGAAATAGCAAACGAAAAATCTATTTATTTAACTTTAAATACGAGTGCGATGAGATTTTTGATGAATAAGACTGTTTTAACAAGGAATTCCAAAAATTTAAATTATATTTTAAAAGTACCCTACTTATTTTGACATTTCTTATTCAGTTAATTATTCTATCACTACGATCATCATCATTTAAAAACTCACTGCTGATCATGGGCCTCTTCTTAGACAGTAGGTTTACACCTAATATTATTTAGTTTATATGTATATACGAGTATATCTCTTCATGCTGTTAATGTGCTCCCAGCACTTAAGTGTAAATGTTTACGGATTCAAATTTTTTTTTATAAAGTGTTATCTATACCTCTAACTCCTACATGTCATAGACGATTTCATCATCAGCTCAGCAACATGAGAGTACGACTAAAAAATACCAATACTTATAGAATTCTCACATAAAGATAATAAGAACACCTTAGGAGCATACCCTTTTGAATATTTTTTTTTTTTCAAAACGGTCCACATTTACAGTCAAATTGAGACCTCCTTCTTTTATTTGAAGTCGCTTAAAAAACATATGGCGTAAGTGAATAAAATAAGAGAAAAATACGCAATTTCAATACAGTGAGAATTCAAGTCAGCCTTATGAGTTGCGCAGAAATCATTCATGGGCAACAACACCCATTTCTGCTGGGCGCCACCTCAGTTATTGCCCCGGGATAGGATTATTGGCAAATTGTTCCGTTCGCATTCCGGCCTGACTCGCACATGAAATATTAAGCACCTATGTACCGATATCGAAGGCCTACGTATGAGGCATACGCTCGAACTATACACCTATAAATATGTTGTGAATGGTGTCAGCCCTGTACAACACGAATTTCGTAGACTTTTATCCTCTCAGCACATTGACGTTTCAGGGAGTATTATGTTTTTCGAAATAAGTTTAAGAACTAACAATATTATTTACTTAGGTATATTTTTAAGTATTTGGGTACTAGGAATGTGATAAATCTAAGAATTTATTCCTTCACAATCCAAGGACTAGGTGATATGAAAATTGCCTGTTGTTGGACTTTTTGGGGCTCCAACTATTCGTAACATAAAGGGTGGATCTCAATGTACTCGTATTGAGAAATGGTTACCCATCCATAGTCTAGCTTGGTTAGTACACACGGATACTGTTAAGTACGCGAGTGCGCGAGGACCCTGCACTAGCGAGGCCCCGGGTAGTTACTCTGGTCGCCAACTCCCAACAGAAAAAAATGATATTCTAATGACACGTCCTGACTTTGCACGGGTACAATATGTATTTATTCAAGTTTTAAACTATTCAAACCGCTTCATTAAGACTTATTTCTGCACCATTCACCTCCATACCTTGCGTATTTTTTTCAAAAACAACTATTTTACCGGTTTATTGTTTTTAATTCGGAAAGAGTGTTGTGTCTAAGTAAATGTGTAGTACTCACGGAGTTTGACGGCGCTACTACCAAAAGTAAAGAAGTCATCAAGCGTGGATAATTTTATAGGTACAATATAAAATATAATTACTAATAAATAACAAACAACAATAAAGAAGTAAACACTACAGATAGAAGGCAGGTAACAAAAGGTAATTATACTCCGCTAAAGATAAAGCGAACCTTAGTTTTCGCTCGGTGTACAACGAATATATTGTACTTCTACTGCGAATATTTAAAGACGAGCTGAATATTTGCTCTAACTAGGTTGTAACCGACGATTCGTGCCTCACAAGCGGATGTTAGAACCCATAAACCGAAAGATAAGACTCAAAATGTCGATGTTTAACCGTACCTTTACCCTAACTGACACATTAATGGATGAAAACCAAAATTGTGTATATTTAAATCCCCGTTTTTTTTAATTTAACTAACATGTGCATAAACCTGAAAATTTTTATTCCTTGACTTTTTATGATAAAGAAATCTGCGTCTCTCGAAGAAATTGTACTTTTTATAATTTTCTTCGTATTTTTCCATATTTTCTAAGAGTGTTAGTAAGACTAATGAATAGCAATTCATTTTAATATTTCTACCAGCTGAACTTTTAAGCTTTCCCTAGACTAGCACAAATATTTAAGGCTAAAATTAGTTAAATCCTCAGTTTTACTAATGAACAGTCACTCATTTTTATAAATAAGATTTACGTATCTCTCAAAATAACTTTTAACACGAGCCTCAAGTAGAGACGAAAACAAAAGCCAACGAACAAATTTTTAAAACGAGATCTGAGCAAATATTTTAAGATTTTCCAATGGCAAATACCGAAAAATTATCAAAATCTCTCAGTTGCTTAGTAATGATATCTACATGTATTATTAGGTTTTACTGGTAACTGAAATAATATATTATAACAGCATTAATGCTTAAAAATAAAAATTATATTAAACAACTTAATAGCAATGTATTTCACAGATTTTTTAAAATAAGTTTGTACGTAAATTTTAGATGAATGAGTTAAAAAAGCTGGCAAGAGTAGTTTGTAAATATTTAAATTAAAATCATTTTTACAACAGCTGCATTTATTTCACTGAGAAAAAAATCTGTACTCTTTGTGTACTTTTCTTTAGAAAATACACATTTTTAGCTATGCGCGTTTGTTGACCACATCGATAAAACACTATTTATCTATACGTCTGAAACAATCTACACTAATAATAAAGCTGAAGAACTGAGTTTGTTTGTTTGTTTGAACGTGCTAATCTTAGGAACCGCTGGTCCGATTTGAAAAATTCTTTCAGTGTTGGATAGTCCATTTATCGAGGAAGGCTATAGGCTATATGTCATCATGCTACTACTAATAGGAGCGGAGCAACAATGCAGAATGTTTCAAAAACGGGGGAAATTTTCACGCTACGGGCAATATAAGACGCAAACGAGGTTGCGTGGGTCAGCTAGTAATATTATACGTAGGATATTGTTATTCTATGTACTATATGATATATATTACATTTCACTAGATCTAGTAGTAAACTTAACTTAACTCGGCAGTTAGTTTTAAAAAAATAATGATACCTATATACATAATTAGTTCGAAATAAGCATCAAGTTTATCATCATCCGTTTATAACCCATTGCTGGACATAGGCTACTCCTTAGATAGATAGTTTCGGACTGCTGTATCACACTGACAAGAGTTGATATAGGGTTTATTTCAAGTTTTTCTGTGTACTTTACTTTCTAAGTCGGTTTTTACAACACCTACGGGATGAAGTTGTTCACCACAAAGACGTGACGGGTATAAAGTCAGTTTAAGAACGTATTAATACTTTTCAACCGATGAGTTTCACATGTGTTATGTGGCTGTCTTTTTTCTCAAGAATTAAATAATTTGACACTCTTCAAAGATTAAAGATACAAATAATACAAGCACTATACATCCATGCAAATGTATTTGTATCATTTCTTTCATTTAAGGTTTAAGATCTTTATTTGTCACTAAGAATTAAAATCAGTCCACTTACATGAGAAAAACACTTAACTAATAACTAAACACTAAAGGAACGCACAGAAAACATAATTAGTTACATTTATACAAATTAATTTATCAAACTATTAGATTAAACACACATTGAGGGTATCAAGAGAATTATACATTTTAGTTACAATGGCGGGTAGTTGTACGAGCTAACGCAAAAAAAATGTGTTGCTACACTTGCTACTAGTTGTGACAAAGACGCCCTCATAATGGACGTTCAGTTATGTTATTGATGTTGTCATATTTTTTCTTAAAGCATTGGTTCAGAAATTACTTTGTATTCATTTAAAAATAAACCTGTAACTATAGGTACAAGTTAAACTTATAAACTAAGTTTAAAACTAAAGTATATTTTGAAATAGTCAAAATCATTATTTTGATCATTAATAGGTTTTGTATTTTTTTTCAAAGTAATTGTACAGTACAGTACTTGATGTCATTTGGTAACTTATTATAAAGTTGGGCACCCTCAGATACTAAATTTTCTTTATGGAGGGTAGAGATAAGGAGTATCATCTGTGTACATGAAAAGTGTCCGTTGAAATGCATTAAATTAGGGTGGCGCCACATTAGCATCAGAGTAAACTTCTTAAAATCAATACACACACTTTTTCATAAAATTGAATGATAAAAAATCAATAAACGTACTATTCGCAGTTCAGAAAATAAAATATATTTACTACATTATTTTGTAATACGCAAGTAGTGACAATAATGTTAAATTTTTTAACTCGGCGTACTTCAATTCGTTCACAATTGCTACATTCATACCATAACCTGTGTCTACACCAGCGCCATTCTGGAAGGTTTTTGAACTGTTATGGACACTTTTTTCAATTTTCTTCCATATAAGATAACACTCCTTGTCTCTACCCTCCATAATTTTCTTTCCATTTATTTCTTTCCAATATGAATATTAACATTATGAAGTTGTCGTGTTTGTATCCTTGTTTAATATTTTTATTTTTAGGAGACATGTATTGTACTTATATGCTTGCGAGAAATTTGAGATATTTAACAATTTTGTCTGTTTCTAAAATATTTTGGTTAATGTATAATTATAATTTAATGTAACATAAAGTAATTCATTTTGTGCAGTCTGTATCAAATTTAGATTGGTTTTGCAAGCCGTACCCTAAACTTTCATTAAATAGTCGATATGCGGTTATATGTTTATTAAATATTTGACCTTTTGTTTGAGGCAAACCACTTGCAATACGCCGAACTGCGCGCGTGAGGGATATGAGTTTAGACCTTACCTTGACAATCCAACGTTAATCCTAGATTCTTTTTTTTTATTATTATTGATGAATTCTACCTATATATGCATAACCTTATTGAACCTTATTTATTTCTGCAGTTACTGTTTATAATGATTTGAGAAAATGTAACAAACTCTGTGTATCCGTTCATTTATAAGTTTTTAATGTCTGTAAAGCGGTCTTGTAGAACCTACAATGCAAGACTGCTTTAGTTTGTGCCTACGCAGATGTGTATTCCTGTAATAAAATATCTCGGAAAAAATATTAGTGAAGAAAATAAGAAACGTTTAATGCTTTAGCGTTATTTCTTGAACTTTTAAGATTATGAGGTGTTAAGGCATTGTTATGTCTTAGAAATGTAAAACAATGTTTTTATCGTCTAAATTTTTTGAAGTACTTTTTCAATTGAGCTTCAAACTATTTTTTTTTACAACTAAGACAAGATAATATTATTTAAGTTACTTCTACTTAGTCCGCAACCCGAACTTGACTAGTGTGGGGACGTATGGCCTTAACTCTCCCCTAAGAGGAGACCCGAGCCCAGCAGTGGGACACTATGGGTTGTTAATGAAGTTACTTCTAAACTCTTCTTCTAAAGAGAAAGCCTGTAGTCTGCTATACACATGTTATGAAACAAACAACTTCTGGAGTCGCAAAAACATATTATATCGATCACAATCTGTATTGATTAATTGTCCCTCGAACGAACAATGTAGGTTGAATGTTACTCGCACTTAACGTTTCTATGACATACGAACACCAAAATGAAATTACAAGTGAACCAGGCACAATTTCCTTAACTACATCTATACAGGCTGCTCCAATTATACTACTCTAAACGTTTTATTTTTAATATTCATAAGTAGTGCCTGTGACATTATGTCCGCCTTATACAATATGTTTACAGGAATTTCAAATAATACAATAATAGTTACTATTTTTACTTCCATTTTCTCTAGAAAATGAGATTGTACAGATCTCCAGGCACCTATAACGTCGTTTAATATAATGTTATATTTAAACTGCTAATATAATTTTATGAAACTTTCTTCACATAATCTTGTCAACACATTTTATCTCGTAACAGTCTAAATACGTAAAAAAACCAACTGCATGTGTAGGGTAATGGTTTGAGCGGCCGCCACGACGACGCTTTTTGCTGTGCTAAGTGTTGTGTGTTTAAATCCCATATAAGACAATACTTTATGTTATCCATAAATCGTTCCGTCCGTTGAGTACGTTTCACTTACATTTTTAAAAACCTTGGCGACATAGAACATATTTCTAGTGCGGCAATTGTTTTCTCATAAAAAATATTAATGATCTATTTTTCTTCACAAGTGTTTTGTGAAACTTAATTTGCCTTCCTTTGCTTAGCAATATCCTTTTGTAAAATATTGCCTTCTAATCCCTCAAAGAATGGTTGTAAAAATTTGGAATACTGAATTAAGGCTCTTTTTGATATAGTTTATACGTATTACGCTAATTGCCTTGTTTATTATTTACTGTGAATCTCACAAAAGTTTAGGTTTGGATAAAAGTGAAGTATAGATTGAAATCTAGTCCTTGTCCGTTATGTTTATAGGAATATTTTTTGTGTAAAAAGTTTTTTCGGGGTACCTAAAAAATAACGTTGGCAACCGGTAACCCAAAACGATAACGATATTATATGGATATTGCCGTAGCCGAGTTTGTCAAAACTTGATAGTACTAACTTTAAGTGTCGAATTTCACGTGGCAGCTGTAGCACTTGTGTACTTTAGTACCCATTATATAGAAATATTTTACGCTGAGTCTGAGATTTATTGATTTGTTTTTCTTTAATAATTTTAATCTTTAAATGTATTACATAAGTTGTAAAACAATTACATATGTTTATGAATAGATAAAAAAAATTAGGCAAGTGGATGGAATAAATAAAATGGAGACGTTTCATAGTGTATTAAAAAAATGCTGACGAATAGGCATTGCGTACCTTATGTATATTTTTAAAGAACACTTTAATATCATTGAAGCTAATCACTCAATAAGCAATGAATACTATTAAAATATTAATGCTAAAGTAAGTTAGTCTTAATTCCACGCAAAAAAAGCCCAACATACATTATTTTCTACTGACTTTTGACATAAAACGATTCGTATCCACACGACTGTTAAATGATCGTAATTCCGCCATGCATTAAATCCGTCGATTATACATTAGTTTGTGCTTAAATAAATAATCCAATAGTGCTTGTATAAACTAGTGTACTTTATTTATCACCCATTGCATTTATAAATAAAACACTTTAATGGCGTATTTACAATTAATAGCTTTTTAAAGTAAACGCTTATTACAAACGGAAATTTACCACGCCGCAAACCCAGTGGGGTTAGGACCCGTGGGGTTTTACAAACGTTAAAAGAAAAGAGTTGTTATCAAGTTTTCCTTCTGTTTACAGCGCTGGTTTCCTGCTCCATTTAGTTTCCTTATACGACATCCACTAGATGAACAGAGGCGAAGAAAATCACTATTCCTAATTCGTCTCCCACACGGACGAACGTGTGGTACTTATGCAGACCACAAAAACCACCGAGTTTAGTGTTCTCTATGGTTATTTGAATTCTGAGTTTATTCATCAAGTCCCTATACAACGCTTAAAGACAACATATTTATATCTTCGATTGTCTCTTAAAAAAGAAAAAAAATTAAAACAATAATACGAGTATTACTACGTTAATTTTATTGTCAAAATTTATACATTGTAATCACCCAGGCCATTTTTACGAATCTATTGACACTTCATTCATTAAAATTGGTTTTGTAGTTTAGAAGGTACGATAGAACATACACAAATATGAACATAGACTACCAAAAGTATCACCCATCCTTTTAACTTCGCCGCAGTGAAATAAAAAAATTAAAAATGTGTAATTAAATTCTAAGATCTACAATAAAATGTAGTAAAACACTTTAAAGATTATTAATATGAGCCATAAAAGAACGAAACTTAACATTCAACCTGTATGTACATTATCAGGTATACAAAAGCAGTAAACCAAAAATATAGACAATAGGTACAGGGAGCTGCTTCTATTGTAGTCGCACGTCTTTGTTCAGCTATCTATGAATCCTATCGGCTCTCCTTATTACATTCTACAGATTCAATGGTCGAATTTCGGCGGGATTTGTACTCAATACAACATATGACTTTACCCTGACATAGATACCTACGATTTTTTTTCATTCACGAAATATCGTATATTCTATGACATACATTTAAAGGATTAGACGATCCACTAAGAGAATTTTAAGGAATGTTTAAAAGTACATTAGGTAGGAAATTAAATTGCCGACATTGTACAAACAGGCGTTGTACGATCATACTTCATAATTATTTATAAATAAATAATTCATTCTTAGGTCTGATTTGTCATTTTTTTGTATAAAAAAAGACTCATAGAGAAAGGATTGATAAGAGTGATAGAGTGGTCCAGCAGTGAATTACTATAGGCTGTAAACATTATTAATTTGAGTTTTACTAAGAAATGTATAATTGTTAAATGCTGCTAAATGTTAAAAAATATGATTCAGCTCCCTTACTCTAAAATTATTTCGATCCGTTTTCATGACTCCTGACTGTATCATCATAGGCCTCCCCCTCACATCGTACCTACCATTTGGGATTCTAGTTAATAGTAATACCGTAATGCGATTAACTATTTTTTTCTTGGAATGCTCTAATAACGACTTATACGGAAAAAATATTTACTAAACAAAAACATATTATTTAATTAGCAAGCTAGTAAAGTAATTTGAATAAATTTTGATGTGTTAGACAGTAGAAATACGTTCGAGATGTTAGTAGAAACAATATTTATTAAGATTTAAGGCTTAGTGAAATACTCGTATACTACAAGATTACACTATTCGTAATTTATTGTAACACACAATATGACAAGTGGTTTTTATGCTACGAACAGTTCAAAAATTTAAGAAAAAAAGATGAAATGCAATTACAAAAATATTATGAGCCTATGAGGAATCCACTTATGAAATAAATAATATCAATATATATATTATCTGTATCTACTCGAAATCTGTTTACTGTGTACTGAACTACATATTTACCTACTAATTTTATTATTTTTAAACATAGATTTTCGATAATAAATCTCGATTTCGATATTAAATTACTATCGTTCAAGAATTCGTAATAAAGAAGTAGAAATAATATTTATATTTTATATGAAACGAAACTAATAACGTTATATGGTTTTAAGACATCAAGTTTTATCTCCTCAATGACATTAAAATATTTTGCCAAACATACAAAACACAATATAGCTGCGACATCAAATACTTATATACAGATGTCAGCTAAAACAGTTTATTAATATCAAGGAAAAATAAACGTTATTGAATAAAATACTTATACGCGGCATTACACTTTTATACTATGAATGCAACCTATTCACCGTAAATGAGGGTATTGACGTCAAAGGACGCTTTGATCAAATGTATACCAGCTGCAACTTGCAGTACGGTAAAGTATTTACCTAATAGAGCTTCTTGCTTTAAATTACAAAGGAGTTCTCAAATTTCCAACTTCCAACAACAAAATGCCAACTTTATATTTCAAAGTAATCTGTAAAGATTATTTCATGCCAATTGAAACACTTTTATCACAGTCAATCTAATCAAAACATTTTCAATAATTTGTTAATTTCTTTCATATGCCAGAATTTGTTCAGATCGATTGTCAAGATTTAAATATGATTTCATATTAAATTGACTCCAAAAAAAATCATAACAAATGTTTTGCAATTGCCATAATATTCCTTTTCAAATTTGCTCATGCAGCAGAATTTGTCGTGAGGTATCCCTGCTCGAAACATATATAATAAAAATGTATGCATGAAGCGTCAATGACGAGACCAACTTTAAAAAACAACAACAAATCTGTTCCAAGAATAGACATTCGAGGAAGCTAGTACACAGTTACATTGGGAACATTCTCGTAGAAGGAAATGAAAGTCATAAGTTGAACCCTACGAGTGCAGAGTTCGTTACGGAGACCCATCAGTTCCGGCTATGTTACGATCCTTCGAATTTGCGTGTAAATAAAATTGCCTGCCGCATGTACAAGACTGGACTCCCCAGGAGACGTACGTAAAATGGGGTGGGACGGGATATAAAATGTGGACTCGCCCGAGTCATCTCCTGCGGATGTTTGCAAGTAGGGACGTGTACGAATAAACAACCCTATATATTGTGAGAGCCGAGATTTTTGTAAATAGTTTTATGTACAAACACTTCTTACAACCAAATACCAGGCATTCCCGTTTATTACGACGTACTCGTATTTTAATCATTTGAGCAGTCAGTAAATTTTTTTTTTTTTTTTTTTTTAAATACTATCTCCTCCAATGTTAATTTGGAGCCTACTTTAAAACTAATCCTTCCATACAAGTTCTCGCTTTTATGCCTCTCGTACTTCTATTCCACATACTTATTCTTTCTCTCACTCTGCCTTTCATGCTTTGTTCCAGGTGGGATGCCTGTATTATATTATTCTTTTCTGAACTATTTTAAATTATACTATTATTTATTATACTATTATTATTTGTTTATATGTCTGCTTTCCTTTTTCTGGGGGGTAATAAATGTTTTGACACAGAGGTATTTGGTTTATTTTATCGTTTATGTTGTATGTGTGTATAAAATATGAAATATGTGTAAAGCAACTCTTTTAAAATGTTCACGGGTAAATACTTTAAAGATTACATAGGTAATTCATTTTAGTCGAAGAGAAATTGAACAAAACTACACTGGTCTAGGCATATAGCGAGCTAAAATTACTTATATTTGTAAGTGCGTATCTTAAAATGCCAAGGCTGATTATATTTAATAGGTTAATCAGAAAAACTGTTTCGAGAATTTTAATAACGCCGTTTTCTAGAGAAAGTACATTTAAATTTAAAAACATTAACCTCCGCATTTGAGACATTCAATCATTGCTGTATTCTTCTTTTTTGTATTTTCAATATGAGTGTTAAAATTATCTGTTTGATTTATTTCCATGAAGAATTTATATAACTTAAATTCTAATCTGTCTTAACAAGTCAGATTAGAATTAAAGTTAAAATATGAATTAAATACTACAATAAGTCTCAATTTTCTCAACTTGTCTATAATCTTATACAAGTTCATTATTTTCAATCAAAACCTCTAATCTAATTTTGAAAACTATTAGTATATTAGTATATATACTTATAGTATGTTTATATAAAGTAAATAGTTTAAGTAACATCAAGGTAATCTTACTTTTTATTTATGCAGTATACTAATATAAATTGGAGCTTAGTTACATGAATTTTTATTGTATGACTGCATACCACATTATTCTCTCAAAAAGAAATATTGTAACCAATGACGGACTGACTGAATGAATGACTAAAAATCTCTAATTTTCATTTGTTTTTAAATAGAGTATAACCGAAAGTCGTAATAAAATACCTGGATATCGTAATTAGGTAGATACGTGGTCCGAGAAACTATACAACGTTCAACTTAACGTGATGCGAGTAAACGTAAACTCCAAGTTCACCTCGAAACTACTGTAAACTTGGTACATACTGAAATTCAAAGCTCAAAGTTTACACACTATCTACAAACAAACCGCGTTGTAAAAACTCTTCAATAGGTTGTCGAACGACAAACAAAATAAAGTCCCGAAGTACAAGCTGTTCACCATTGAACAATACTACCCACCAATTGCGATAATATCTATTCGCCAGTCATACTTTTAGCTCGCGGCGATTCTCTTTGGTCGCGCCACCAGATTTTATAAGGCATAAACCCTGAGATAGCGGCAGTAAAACTTGAAATTGAGGCAATATGCCAGCTCCCTATTGCTGGTTCCATTGCTTTGTTTTAAACTGAGGGGTGATACCTAGTATACGACCGGTATGAATAATTCTTGGTAAACTCAGCTATAGTAGAATATATGCGGCTATATTATTTTATTGGAATCGTGTTTAAAGTTTACCATTCAAATGATGTGTTCGGAAGACGGAAAATGTTTTGTTTCTTGATAAAACTATTACAATATGTATGAGGGATTGATGGATTCGAATATATACCCTTAATCATTGTATGCGTTCAGTATTTATAAAAACGGTAGTTTTTTGAGAGCTAGACTCACGTGTAAAGCAAATGTATGCAGTATATAAACCTGCTGAAGCGAGTTCAAGAACTCAACTGCTCAAGAACAAACAATAGCAAACAATCTATTAGGTAATCGACTTTAAAATATTAGAGGGTTCTCAAAGTGGCTGTTTTTATAGTTGTTGACTCAGAACTTTGTTATTAAAAAAGTATTGAGCAAATTATTTTTTATGTATAAGTTTTTTTTCTAGTTAAGCCTCTTATAAATTTATAAGAAAAATAAAAATTCTTATAAATATTGAAGAATGCTCGGTGCTATTTTATTAAAAGTTTCAAATCTTTAAACCTTTTGAAAAATCCTTGCACACGTTACGAACAGCATTTTAAACATCACAGACCACTTACGCAGTCTAGTTTCAATCTAAACAAAGCTTGTCTGGGTTACGAGCGGTTGACTTATAGAATGCTTACATACTTTTTCGACATACAAGCAATTATAATATATAATATAATATAGCATAAAATCCTACTAATATTATAAACGCGAAAGTTGGTGAGTATGTTTGTTGCTCTTTCACGCAAAAACTACTGAATGGATTTTGATGAAACTTTACAATAATATAGCTTATACACCAGAATAACACATAGGCTACAATTTATGTAGATATTAGCTTCGCCTCGTGACGTTGCCCGCGGTTATTGTCGTACCGTCGGTAAGACCGCGGGGTCAGCTAGTAATGATATATATATATTGTTTTGCAAATATATGAACCTCAAATTACTGCTACAAGTCGAAAAAAACACAATCATGGCATTATTTGTTTGCATATTTTTATTTCACATGATACCATAACTTTTTATAGCAATATTAGTTCTCTGAGAGGTCCAAAAATAATACGAGCGAATAATGGCAGCCCTCCCAAATATGTTTATCGTACAAACTTGAAAGGTCACAATATTCAAATACATCAGAATGAATTTTAGTGCAGTTACTCGAATTACTTGCCCTTAATAATTTTGGACACCATCATAACACGAGATTTGAAAGTAGAGTAAAAGAAGATAGTAACTTAGTGGCAGAATCTAAGTTTTCTATTGCATTCAATAATATTATAAGTAATTTTATTATTTTACTTTGGACACCTGACACACAACGCCATCTAGTTTCATAGTAAGCAGACCTCTTGAACTATTTTTTTTACACAACGCCGTCTAGTCCCAAGACAACTGATATAAATACTTATATACTTTTTTTGTAAATACATACATATTATACATAGAAAACACCCAAACTCCGAAACAAATATTTGCAGATCATACAAACATTTGGTTCGACCCGGGAATCGAACCCAAGACCTCAAGCTTAGCAGTCGCATACGCTACCACTACGCTACCGAGGCAGTTTGACTATGAAAGCTATATTTACTGATAGAATTTTTATTATACGTTTTTTCTAAAAATACATACCTATATATTACTAGCTGAACCTCGCAGTATTACCTGCAGTTATTAGTTTACATTTTGTTTTTTGTTTTTTTTTCTTACAATTAAAATAGCCTATATTAATCAGTGATAATGTAGCATTAAAATGGTGAAAGAATTTTCAAAATCCGTCCACTACTTTTTGAGCCAATTCGTTACAAACATACTTACACATACTTACATACAAACCTTTCCTCTTTATAATATTAGTATATTATACATAGAGAAGACTCCAAACTCTGAAATAAATATGAGCTGATCAAACAATTATTACATTCGGTCCGACCCGGGAACCTAACACAAGACCTCAACGCAACAGCTTTTTTTTTTTTGACGGGTTGAAATATCCCTTCGGATCTCCAGCTCCTCGAGGACACAGGAGCCAGGAGTATGTGGTGTTTCCACTAAAAAACACCCCGACGACCGGCCTCTGGCGCCCTACTCTGGGAGAACCCAGACCATATCATTTCAGGTCCTCCTCGAATTGACGCCGTGCCTTATCAGGACCTGTCCCAGGAGAAAATTTCCCCCTCCCCCCTCGATCTCAGCAATGTAGGCCGATTGCACGGCAATGCCGCTATCCCGACCGCAGCAATTATTCTGCCTCCAGAGGTCCCCATCAGGTTCTTATCGCCGACGCCTTCTTCGTTCGGGATCGGATCTTGCCCGATCCCTTTCAGCGGTCTCTTTCTGAAGCATAACAGCCTCGCAGAAGGAGACTACTGCGCCCCAGCCCTCCTCACCCGCCAGCATGGCAGCAATAATTGCTGGCGGAAACACAACAGCATACTTTACCACTGCACTACCGAGGTAATTACTATATCTATTATTTGTATAATGTACATTTTTATAAAAATATTGATTTACAGTGTACAGTTATTTACAGCGTATCTTTATCTACTGTACTCTGTAGGTTTGTCTGCAAGAAGTTAAACCATTGAATAAACAATGTTTTATTCAATGGTTTAACTTCTAAAATATTTAAGGGCTGAATAAATGAAAGTCTGAGAATTTTTTCTCATGCTAATATATTACATTTGCCAGGTTTATTAAAAAGTTAATAAATAATTATTTACTTTACCTAGTGTCGACCATTACTGAACGAAGGCTTCACCAAAGACCGTCAACCATTCCGGTCTTGGGAGTACGCATCCTAACAACTTGATGTCGGTTAATTATGTCCTTACAAAACGTGTTCCTACAATTGTTTCACCTTCAAACCTGGCGTTTGCTAAAAGACCCGTGTCCAATCAGCTAATACGTCATTCCCTATATTTTATAAAATCAGATACACTGGACACAAAAATCTAAACTGCCGGTGCCGCACACGCCAGCTTTGAAGTTCCAAAGTAAATGTTATTTGAAGATGATATTGCGATCACCGGAGTCTTTACTTTTCACTCAAGATGAGTTGAAAGAATTTTAGACTTTTCAAAAGCACGATCGAGACGATCGGTATCCACTTTGAAAGAGTTTATTTTCCTTTTTTTATTTAAACCGAGAAAAATAATTAATTTGATGGAACCCAGATAAGACATGATGAAAAATAACAATTTCAAAAATAATTTGAAGTATTTAAATCCAAATAAAGTGCATGGCAAAGATGCAATATGAGTAGGTACCAAACTTCACTAACTACATAGCTATCATTTTTGCTTTAATAGCGAATTTCCCGATTGAAACGATACAGTGTCTCTACACTTACTGTGAAATTTGACGACATCAGATGAAAGGGATTTATGGGAATTCCCTCTGATAACAAGACATAGATCAAAACGCCATCTTCATTCATGGCTTATTGTGTAGACACAGATTGTCAAGTTACAGAATCAGAAAAAAAAATGCGAAGAGCAAGGAAGCTACTAGAATTTTATGATGTCGATGCATCAGAATACTTCTAAGGCATTCATGTGAAAAAATCTTGAAATGTTTTTTCAGTAGAATAATATTATTTTGCTTTATAGAACAGAGTAAAACGCAGACTTGTATTTTTTTACTCTTTGAAAACTACACTACTACACAAAATACTTTGCCAGATCAAAATTCTATTTCCAGTTTCACATCTATTTTCTACGTAATTTTACAAACCAAAGGAATTTTATAACCCATCTAGCTGTTTTAAGTTCACATTTTAATTTACGTAAACTTAAATATACTCGTATATATAAATATATATAAAACCTCAAAACTATGGATGAGAATTCAGTTTAAAGTAAAGATACAAATAAAAAAACATCAGAAAATTAACTGCCTACCTCGAAGAACACTGAACTGCCTAACAAATAGTAAGTAATGTATATTGGGAGAAATATAAATGCAGAGTATGCGAAGCGAGACGACAACTACCCTAACTCCGGGTTACAGGCGATCGTAAATTGAGGGGCTAACCGACCACTAGCATTCGAACCCGGCCTTAGGATTTGCGTACAAATAAAACGGGTCATTCTATCAACCGCTAAATAAAGCAACAGAAGATGTACTAATTGTGAAATTCGGCGTAATATCGCTTAGATTTGAAGTTTAGTGCATTAAAAAAACTATATAACACTCTTTAACAATAATTTAATCCTCATATGGCATTGTTTTTATAGTAGTGTTAAACCTTTGAAATATAATACAAGAAAATTACTCCAAAACTAATACAAATATATTACTTGAATATAAAACAATTAAAAATAAGATTAAAACAAAAAGGAATACAAATAAAAAAAAAATTGTTAAATGCTAATTGAATTTCTTACGACTTTGCAAGATCATCTTATGCCATGAGTAATTTATTTCCTATCTTCTTTAATTCATTTCTATCATAGATCTAGCTTTATGGGTACATACATATCTTACAGAATCATACATTATATACTCATTCAGAAAGAACATTCTCCAAAATCAACATAAGAACGGTGTCTATAGTTCAAATGCATCCAAATGGGTAATTTAGAAGAAAAATCTTCATACACTTATCATTTCTCAAAAAAGAAATAATTCCGTACTTTAGCCCCGTTTATAATATAAATTTATACCATAAACCCCATTTATAACATAAATTGGGTTTGAGACCGTACGTTTTTTGGTTCATAAACTTAAAGGATTTCTGTAGTAAAACTTGAAGAATATCGGACTGATTCTGTATCTACATACACCTATTCATACTCTATCATTTCTTAACACATTTTAAAAGGGAAAATATGACCTATAAGGGCTTTTACAACTTCTTTTTTTATGAGATAGGGTGCAATCGAGCAGACGGATCGCCTGTTGGTAAGCGATTACTGCCGCCCATGGACACCTGCAACAGCAGAGGCGTTACAAGTGCATTGCCGGTCTTTAAAGGAGTACAATCTTGAAACTGGGGTTAAATTGTACTAAATTAATTCTACCCTAATCTGAGAACTTTTTCAAAGAGTTTGACGTTTTCCCGAGAAATATTAGCGCTGCCGGTAAAGATTCCGATTGCTATCTGCCGCATGCCTCTTTGTAACATATAAAAATTTGTAATTTTACGTATATTCACATAATAACAATATGTTTTCATCCAAGACTTGTAAATCTGTAGTTATTTTAGAGAAAAATTAACATTAGACTTTAGAACTTTCCGTGTTTATTTGGTCAACTTTACTTGTAATTCCAAGTCAACTTATATATTAAATGTATTACGAGCACGCTCAGAAAAGTGTATTAATGAAGCCACACTTTAAAACCCATAAACTTTATCCGCAATCATATTTTATCCGCTTTTTATTTCATACCTACCACTGTTTTGTACTTAGCCATCCGCTTTTCTTTTGTATTTTCTTTAATATACAAACTACCATATATACATATATGTCACGTTGGATATTATAACATATTGTTAGTATTGTACTCTGTGTCTGTGTTTGATTCGGCATTTCTTCCCAGAATGAGTGTTAGGAAATGCCGGCCTCGTCTAGCTGTAAAATCCGACGTGTAAAAATATCTATAAAGATTTACCTACAAAATAAATATTATTTATCATTCAGTTGACTTTAGTTCATCGATATCTCTTGAATTGAAATTAATAGTATTGTTTTATATCACTAACATATTTAAAAATTCGTGAACCTCAATTCTGACTATTTATTGTAGTGCACTACAAAATAATACAGCAATGAATGAGATGTGAAGTACCAAATTATGCGATCGTTGAACGTATTATAAGCTCGATTAGTTTTATGATATTATGGAATTTGATTTATTCGACTATAAGCTGTTCCGACTTATCTAACTATTTTCTCCGGCCGCTAGAGCCCACTTTACCTCCACGTAAAATTGCGATCTATACGATTAAAGATTTCATCCTCCGATATTGGACGATCGTAATATTTTAACGATGGGCCGACCCTGCAGCGACTTCTTTGTTTTACTGCCCTTATTTTATTATTTATCGAAACATTTGATATAAAAGAGCCATTATCTACAACTTTATGTGATAATTTATCGCTAAACCTGCAAACAACATTTTTTTTAAATAACTCTTTTTTGGGTTTAACCCGTCAGCTTTAACACAATTTAAATCATTGGTAATGCTTCTAAACCGTTTCTCTTGTATCCGTTAACCTTTAGTAACTTAAAAGGTATTTTAAAACTTAAAAGTATTAGGTAGAAGATCTGATTAAATCTTTAGTTTATTGTTATAACCCATAGCCATTTCGATTAAAGATAAGACAAAAACCTGCACAGACTTAAACTAGTAAAGAAAACACTGTTTTGCGTCTTTACTACGCCCAACATACTCAAAAGACCTCGCTTTAAACGATTTTCACTTACAAAGAAAAAAGAACAATTCTGAGAAAGCAATGAAACGCTTTTAAAAACAAAATTTATTGATCCTGTGGAGTGGGGGAAGGATTCCAGCTGCCATTTTTGCAATTAAAGAATTTATATAAATATCTATTTAAGAAACCCGGATTTGTTCCCCCTAGCTCAGAACCTGGGTACCATGATCATGTCCGTTTATTTTCTTCAATGATTGATAGACAAATTAATTTGATTTTAAAAGGGTAATTTAGATAACATGTAATTCTAAATATTGTACACAAAACCGTACCTAAACTATAAAGTTTATGCAAATCCAAATATTCTTTTTCCTATAGAAATTACGTGGTTTATTATGTAAACGCTGCCTTAGTGCTAACCGGATTTAGATTAAATTTCCCACATAGATAGTTGTATTGTGATTGTATAGTCATACGGGAAATAAGATTCACGAAACGATCGGATAACAGAGCGAGCAAAAGTTGTTTATATACCTACATATATAGAGACCAATCAAATAAGGGGCCAACGTGATACTACTGTGGCTTAAAGAAAACACATCTACGCTAGATCCTACAAAGTAAATAAAGTACACAGGGTAGAAACCTATCACGGTAGATAATTTTTCATTTAATCATTTAAAAAAGACACCTCTCGTCTTAGGAATAAACATACTCAGAATAACAATTTGGGAACACAAAGTGTTGTCTCATGTGGGATTTCGATTTAAAGATCTTTATTTTAAACCCACAACATTTGACGCAGTAGAAAGCGATATGCCACGCTTTCTACCACGCCGATCGCTTAAACCCAGTGGTTTAATTTATAATTTGACTACACTCAAATTTGTCTTGTACTCAAATCATCCCTCTTTTCTTCTGCCCTAGAGCTTTAGTATAACCTAAAGAATATGCAGGTGATAAAATTTTGAAGTTATAGTAAATAGCATTCGTTGGTCTAGCGGTTAGCGACACTGTCGATCAACAACTCTAGGTTTAAATTTCCGGGTAGGGCCAAAGAGCATCCCTCTCCCAGTTGTCATGAACATCTATTGCAATAGTTATAGGGAAGTCAGCACCCTAATATGTACTGACAACTAGTTCCACCTTCGAAGAACGAACTAAGCCCTATGGTTTGCAGAGATCCGGTGCCAGTCCTGCCGTGGAAAAACTGATATTCAAATAAAACTGGTGGAACAAGTAGCCAACCCTAAATAATATTGGGCATAATCAAGGCTAAGAAGAGAAATTATAAATAAATAAATATTCCGGACATCTAACACACAACGCCATCTAGTCCCAAGTTAAGCAGTGCTTGTGTTATGGGTACTAGACAACTGATATGAATACATATATACTTTTTTTCTTTGTAAATACATACATATTATACATAGAAAACACCCAAACTTCGAAACAAATATTTATAGATCATACAAACATTTGGTCCGACCCGGGAATCGAACCCGAGACCTCAAGCACAGCAGTCGCTTACGCTACCACTCGCGCCACCGAGGCAGTTATTATAAATACTCTGAAACCATGAGTTTATTTTAAAAGTAATTGTAGGTATATTACAAAATCAATAAGACAATCTATATCATTTAAAAAGATGATAAGAAACAATATTATATAAATAAATGTATACGATTTGTCGTAAAGTCTACATATAAATACGAGAGAAAATAGTTTCGTATTTATTAAAATAATAAATGTTCTACATTACTGTACTGTTGTATAATACAATAGTAGGTAGTATTGTAACTCATCATAAGATCAAAATGTCTGTACGTGCTTCGAGAAAGAAATTCCATATGAAAGCGGAAGAAATGAATACGGCACGAGGCAAGACATTGGTTGTGATTCATTCCCGCTCGCTTGCTCTATTCGCTTTGTACCACGATAATTTCTTTGTTTTACTATTTATTACTAAAGTGCGCTAAATATATTTAAATCATTTGAACGTTCTTAGTAGAGTAATTAGCACAATTTCATTCAGAATAATATATTAGTAAAACGAAGGTACGCCATGTTCTTAGCTTTAGACACTGTTATTTTAATCCTCCTACAGTTGAAACCTTGATGTCCCAACAATAACTCATAATCCTACTAATAGTATATTATGGAAACTATCATGGAATTAATTCTAAATCTTATTATATAATAAGCTATAGCGACTTATAATAATGACGAAATTAAAACGAAACTGTTTTTTCTAGATCTCTCCTGAAACATAAAATTCCGTGTTGAAACAATGTTTATTTAGGTTTGAGATTATCCCTACATCCCAAAATATAATGTTTTAATGTTCTACGATCAATGTCGGAACAAATAATATCTGTAGTCAGCGTATAATGGAAACGTGATAATATTATAAAATTAATGCTACCTCATCATTTATTACCAAAGGTTATAAGTATGACTAATTTTACACGATTTGCACAGTAGTTACATAATTGCAGACGAAAATGTCAGAAAATGGAAATCCGCCGATGGCTCTTCTTCATATTGACTAGTTGTCTCTTAGTACAATGTGAGTGATTTTAACTTATTTCTCATACGCACTTACGTAGTTATGCATAATAGATGTCTAAAAAAAAAAAAAAAAAACGAAAAAAAAAAAAAACTCCCGTGGGTCGTATGTCCTCGTTTTGAAGACACTCCCCTATCTGCCTCAGCCAATATTGGGATACTCGGTCTCGACGTATCGAGCGAAGTCCAGTTTCGTGGCCATTTGGAGGGTAAGGCCAAATTGGCCTCAAAAAAGCTAGGTGTGCTCAACAGATCGAGGCGGTATTTCACTCCGGCCCACCGCCTTCGGCTTTACAAAGCGCAGGTTCGGCCTCACATGGAATACTGTCCTCATCTTTGGGCAGGGGCACCCCAATACCAGCTCCTCCCTCTGGACCGCATTCAGCGGAGGGCGACTCGTATCGTCGATTGCCGGGATCTTTCAATTCGGCTAGATTTTTTATTTATTTATTTATTTATACATCATGCACATTTGGTGCATTGGCGGACTTAATGCCTAAGGCATTCTCTACCAGTCAACCAATGGGTGATGCAGAGAAGGCAGGAAGTAGGTGCATTTTGGTTGTTATGTTTGTGAGAATAATATATCGAACAAATATAATAATATAGATCCATACAAAGACATCATATACTTAAACCTATACATACAGCCAAATACATATATTTACTTAAATAAATACATACACATAGATTAATTTTATTGGTAGATGATAATCATGGGGCAGTTGATTCTGCCAATTGTTTTAAAAGATACTGTTTTACTTTTGCCTTGAACGTGAAAGTATTAGGTGCCATCCTGATCTCGAGAGGGAGCTCATTCCAAAGAAGAACGGACTGTACAGCAAAGGAAGAGCCAACAAACTCAGACGTATGAGACGGACAAAGAAGAAGAAGGTTATTACAGGACCGGAGGTTCCTGTCGTGATTGCTACACAAGAGTTGGAAGTGGGAGTTTAAATATGTTGGCGAAGATGGGTTATTTAGAATAGAATATAAGACAGTAAGAGCACGTAATTTTCGACGAAGACGAATTGGTAACCAGTTAAGCTGCGAGCGGAAAGAGGACACATGGTCATATTTGCGGAGGTTATAGACAAATCGAATGCAGTTATTAAGAAGACGGTCTAATTTATCGAGAAGATCTGCATTCAGGTCATAACAGCACACGTCACCATAGTCGATTACGGGAAAGATAAGGGTTTGGACAAGCATAATCTTAGTTTTTGGAGGAAGGAAATTTTTCAAGCGGTAAAGTACTCGTAGAGTACCAGTGACCTTTTGGCACTGATTTGCGACTTGCTCACGCCAATTAAGTGAGCAATCGAGGTGTAAGCCCAGATCCTTCACAGACTGACAAACAGGTATGGGAATTCCGTTGAAAATTATAGCTGGTAGAGTTTCGGTGTCTATTCTACTTATCAATCGGTGGCTTCCAACTACAATAGCTTGACATTTTGTCGGGTTTACTGGCAGGCCGAACCTGCTGGACCACTCATTAATTATTTGCAGGTCTCTGTTGATCATGTCTACTGCTACCGAGATATCTTCAACCTTACATTGCGAATAGAGTTGTAGGTCATCGGCATACAGATGATACGCACAATGAAGTTCCAGGGTTAGGAGATTGATATACACAGAGAATAGTAATGGAGAAAGAATACCGCCTTGAGGTACACCAGAGTCGAGATCACACCAGCCCGAAAAGGATTCGTCGACCCGAACAGACTGCTGGCGCCCCCGAAGATAGGAAGAGAACCATTCCAGTGCTTCGGGCGAGACCATTAGATGGGAAAGGATAGATAAGAGGATATCGTGACTGACGGTATTAAAGGCATTGGAGAAGTCGATTAGTGCCAAAACGGTAACCTTTGTGTCCTCCATGCCCACTCTAATGTCGCCAGTCACTTTGAGAAGAGCGGAAGTAGTGCTATAGCCCGGTCTGAAACCAGATTGCCATGGACTCAACAGGTTGTTTTTAAAGACAAAATCAGAGAACTGTTTGAGCACACAGGACTCTAGGACTTTAGACAGAAAGGGGAGGATTGATATCGGTCTGAAATGGTTGGGAAGTGTGGGATTTGAAATTTTAGGTAAGGGAAAGACATAGGCCTTACGCCAAAGCGTCGGATATATTCCGGAATATAAGGAGTAGTTGATTATGTGGGAGATTACAGGTAAAATTTGGTCAAGGATTGTTGTTATCATGCGTCGGCTGATATGATCACAGCCAACAGCATTAGATTTAATAGATAGGATTATCTTTTTAATCTCACCCGACGCGACCGGAGAAAATTTAAACGGATTTATATTGGGACCATTAAGACTCGTCAAGTAGCCAACAGTACGACACCTGGTTTGGTGATCCAAATGTACAGTGGAGGAGAAATGACGATTTATGTCATCCAAACCAACCATCCCCTGCACACCACCTGACTGCTTCTTACCGATACCGAGCGTTCTGAGAAACTTCCAAATATTTGTTGGGGTTGAATGGGTGATGTTATCGAGAATGTGTCGGCGTTTAGCGTTACGTATCATCTGATTGCACCGATTCCTCGCGCTCTTGTATGAGAGATGCCTTTCCTCGGTGCGATTCCTCCTAAACTTACGAAATGCCCTATCTCTTCGTCGCATAGCCTGGAGCACATCCTCCGTCATCCAGGGAGCAGGTTGTCGCTTCAGTTTAATTTGTTTGATAGGCGCATGAACATCATAAAGAGCAAGTATTGCATCGTTGAAGTATTTAATTTTCTCGTCCACTCCCGTAGCCAACGTTACTCTGTCCCAATCCAGGGTGGCGGCATCCATACAAAGCTTATCAACGTCCATGTGAGCAAAACAGCGCATGCGCAAAATTCTGGGTTGGAGTTTGGGTGGTTTAAGAATGTATGAAAGGAAAATAAGGTCGTGATTGGAGAATGCCGGTGCCTCAATTTGGCCGTGGTTACGAACAAGTGTAGGAGCTGACGTTAGTATTAGATCCAACCAAGTGTCCACTCCTGAACTGTTATGATGTGTTGGTTGCAAGGGTAAGATCTGCATACCGGCAGACTCAACAATCTGAAGGAGTTTACAGGAACGTGAGGAGCGATGAGTTAGGTCTGTGTTGAAATCTCCCATGATGACGTGGTGTGCGTATGTAGACCCTAAAGATTCCAGTACTGCTTCCAGACTGGAGAAGTAATCTATCAAAGGAGGACAATAAACAGCCCCCAGTACCATCTTAACTCCCCTCACACAGACTTCGAGAAATAAAAATTCCGCGGTGGCGGAGCAAGGAGGGGAAGAAGCTAGAACTTTAAAAGGAAGGGAACAGTGTATATAAATGGCGACTCCACCTCCTCTTCTGTCGACTCGATCATTACGAACAAGAATGTAGTCTGTGAGAGGGTAGTAAGTGGAGAGAAGATTAGGCTTGAGCCAACTCTCCGATATCAGAATGGCGTGTATATAGGTGCCACCAAAAGCTTCCGTCAAGTCGTCAAAGTGGCTAGGTAAGCTCTGTGCATTAAGGTGACACACATTAAGCTGGTGCTTGGACTGACTTCGGAAAGTGGACCGCAAGCGTTCACCCAGTGTATCAGTTAGAGAGGCATAACTATCATCGTTGGAGGATAATGCAGACTCATAAGCAGTGTTATCAGAATCAGAATCATGAGTTATCATCTGTTTTAAATTGAATATTAAAATATAAAAGATATATGAATATATATATATATATATATATATAAATTATAAAAAATAAAAAAGTTAAGTTATAATTATAAATAGTTTTAAACTATGCAAACACTTACTCTATTGGCATGTTCCTCTGCACCACCCGCCAGCCAACACCACACGTAATATAAACAAACCACATAAGAGACAAAAAATAATAATTGACAAAACATTTAAAGAAAAAATATAAAAGAAAAAAATACATTAACAAAAAATCTCTGTTGTGTGAACATGATGTTGTAATAAAAAAATAATAATATATGTTTGTGTTTCTGAACGAAACTCATCGTGCCAAACGTCAAACGTCACTTTAAAAAATGACAAATTGAAAAGTTGGTTGGTGGCATCAATATATAAACAAAGTTAATACTAAAGTTAATGTAGGTAATAAAATAATAACAAGAACAATAAGAAGAGAACAAGAGAACAAATAGATTCTTTGGCGCTGCGTAGAGATGTGGCTTCACTGTGCATCTTCTACCGCATGTACCATGGGGAGTGCTCCGAGGAATTGTTCGGATTGATCCCTGCCGCATCTTTCCGCCATCGTCCTACGCGACAGAAATTTCATCCCCATCATCTAGATGGTTGGCAGTCCACAACTATGCGATCTTCCCGAAATTTTCTGCCACGCACAGCAAAACTGTGGAATGAGCTGTCGCCTGCGGTGTTCCCGGACCGATACGACCTTCAAACCTTCAAGAAAAGAGCGTACTCCTTCCTAAAAGGCCGGCAACGCACTCCTCTCCCTCCTGGATCTCGACTTCGAGTGGACGTGTGTAAAAATACGCAGATTTTAATAAAAATATTCAAAAATTCGACAATAATACTAAGAAAATAATAGGAGTGTATAATTACCGAAGAGGTCACCGTGCAACACTTCTACAAACAACATCTGCGCCTGCGCAAATTCCAGTGAAGCTCCGCCCACGGGTGAGAGAGACAACCCTATACATTTACTTTAAACTTTTACAACCGGGTACCAGGATAATAGGATTAATTAAAAGTACATTCATAATACTGTACGGTACAGAAGGGCTAATATATGAATACTTACTACCGCTTCCTTGACGTTGGTGCTTAGATTAGCGACTAAGAATCATCGGAGCTCAAGATCAAATCCGGAAAATTGGAGTTCTTTTTGTTATTTTAAATTTAATAAATATCTCCACATTACTTTATTTTACGAGAAAAAGTCGTTAAAATTATTATATTTTCTACTAAAAATATATTTAACATTTTAAAGAAACATGCCAACCAAGCGAACTCCACCTTCAACTTCGACACTAGCAGTCCCTCCTAATGATATCACTATAACTCAAGACTCGGACACTGCCTCTGATAAAGTGTTTTCTGACGTTGAACAGCGACTCCCCAGTGTTTCTAGGAGACCTAAGCGGAAACAAGACGATGTTGCTAACGCCGAAATTAAAGAACTCCTCTATGAGATACAGAAGAAACAAAATGCTGAGTTTCGAAACATCAAGCAGGACATGGAAGCCATCAAAAAACAAAATATTGAGTCCCAAAAATCGTTGGAGTTTCTCTCGAACATGTATGATACCTTACTGCAAAAATTTGAAAAAATCGAAAAAGAAAATTCATCACATAAACATTATATAAAAGTACTAGAAACTAAGCTAGACCAATTGGAGCGAAGCTTTAGGTCTTCTTCTATCGAAGTCCGCAACATCCCCTTGGTTAAACCAGAGACAAAAGAGAACCTAACAACACACGTCTTACGCCTCAGTGAAGCTGTAAATCAACCATTACAGGATACGGAAATCCGTGATATTTACAGGATAAAAACAAAGAACGAGCCAGGACCCATTATAGTGGAATTTACTAAATCAATACTGAAAGAACAATTAATTAAATCTGTAATTGGTTTCAATAAAAGCAAAAGGAAAGGTGACAAAATTAATACAGGTCACCTGAAGATAGAAGGCCACCCGGTTCCGATCTATGTGACTGACAACTTAACGGCCAAAAGCAGACGTCTGTTCTACTTGGCACGAGAGTATACAAAGACCCACCCACAGGCTAGTTGTTGGACTGCGTTCGGAAAGGTCTTTATCCGGCCCAAGGATGGACAACCTGCAATCCGTATAGAAACAGAAGACGCTATCGATAACCTGGGTACGCAGCAATGACTGGTAGGAGCCCCAACATGTATTGTTTATTTCGTTATTATTGGTTTCTTGGATTTTCAAAAACTCACACACACAAACTACACACATAAACAATTTTACACTAAACAAAAGAAACAACACTATCAATTACCTAAACTAATATATCACTTCCAATATAATAAAACTTGTATACACCTCATTAACTTAAATATTTCCGATGTAACTTATAGAACTCTCACCTTAAACCTTTTTCTGTATTGCGTAATTTGTACACTATATTTGATCATTATTAATGTTAAAGTTATGCATATATCGAAGTGTACCCTATTTAAAATTTGTGCAAAGTTAAAAGCAGCACACGTTAAAATTCGATCATAATAATATCTATATTAACTCGGAGCTGGATAGCATGACGCTGGCAAATAGTAGTACCTGTGACATAGAAGATATATGTACTAACATGCTTTATCCTGTTAATAAGTCCCTGAATTTAATGGTTCAAAATATCAGAAGTATTCGTTGTAACTTTGCACACTTTCAAACACTATTACAAAGCTCAAACATCCATTGGGACTTGCTTGTTTTGACCGAATGTTGGATACAAAATAATGTCCACTTACCACAGTTAGATGGCTATAACTATGCATTTACCACTGACAACAAGACCCAAAACGAGGGTGTTGTAGTTTATTTCAACTCCATACATAGTTATACCATAACAGAACCCCCAGTGGCGGATTGTAATTGTTTAATGATAAAAGTAAATACTACAACCGTTATCCTCGCTATATATCGTCGCCCCGGTGTAAAAGACATATCTCAATTTTTAGAATCTTTGAATAACATACTTACTAAATTAGCATCATATAAGAATATAATTATAACCGGGGACATTAACTTAGATATTGCAGTTTCGTCGAAGGACAGCAGATCTGAAAACTATCTAAATCTTCTAGCCTCACATGGTATGTTACCTGCACACAATATTCCTACTCATACACATACTTGTCTTGACCACATCATCCTTAAGACCAACTTGCCCGCAAAATGTTACGTTGCTCATACTACCATTACGGACCACTTTAGCACTATACTTAGCCTTAATATGCTATCTAGCAATGTAAAATCTACTAGAATAAAAACCAGAGTAGATTATATTTCCCTCGACAGTTGCCTTACTAAGTTGGATCTGGACCCGATATTATCGATGGTGGATGTTAATGAAGCTGTTGACTATCTTATCTCTACCCTAAATAGTAAGATAGATAGTTGTACTAAAATTATACCTATCTCCAGACGCCAAAACATCCTTAAGCCCTGGATTACGAAGGGTATGCTGAGATGCATAAGAAACAGAAATAATTTATATCTGAAGGTAAAAAAAAATCCAAATAATGAAATATACCAACTAACTTACAGCCGTTATCGTAATTTCTGTAATTCAATTATTAAAAAAGCTAAAAGGGAATATGAAAGGAGTGAAATCGACAACGCTAAGCATAACACCAAAAAGCTTTGGAAGGTTATTAAAAACATTACCCATACAAATAAAATACAAACGTCAGCAAGTACTTTAATAACTAATAATAATCCTGTGGCATCAGCTAATTCGGTAAATGAATATTTTGTTAACATTGGAAGAACTTTGGCTAATAATTTGTCGACACAAAACTCCACAGCTCCCTCTACACATTTACATGACACAAATCAATCTCAAACATTTGTACTTTTCCCAACAGATGTAGACGAAATTAATATTACCATAAATGGACTTAGGAACGATTGTGCGGTTGGCCTCGATGGCATTTCTAACCACCTAATTAAAAGATTTAGAGGCATACTTGTTGAGCCACTCGCACACATTTGCAATTTGGCATTTACGTTGGGTATCTTCCCTAATGCATTCAAACGAGCTCTAATTCACCCAATCCATAAGAGTGGCGACAGAGACTGTGTCAACAACTATCGGCCTATATCTATCTTGCCTGCTTTATCAAAAATAATTGAAAAGACCGTCAACAGAAGACTTGTTAATTATTTAGAAAAGAATAACCTAATATCTAAGTCTCAATTCGGGTTCCGAAGAAACATGTCAACAGATGACGCAGTACACGAGTTAACAAACACCATAGTCACCGGTATGGATGAAAAGAAAAAAGTAATGGCGATATTTCTGGATTTGGCCAAAGCGTTTGACACGGTCTCTGTTTCAATACTACTTGGCAAACTGGAACGGTTGGGTGTTCGTGGTACGCAGCTGCAACTTTTTGCAAGCTACCTCACGGATCGTACTCAGTGCGTTCAGCTAGGTGCCGTGCGGGGTGATGACCTTCCCATCAACACAGGTGTACCACAGGGCAGCATACTCGGCCCAACCCTATTCCTTATCTTTATCAACGACCTTTGTCAACTAAACTTGACAAATGGGAGGGTCATCACTTTTGCAGACGACACTGCACTTGTATTCCAAAGTGATTCCTGGGATGAGACGTATCGATGTGCACAGAGTGGTATGGACCGAGTCACTAAATGGTTAAACGCTAATCTTCTTTCACTAAATGTCGATAAATCGAAGTATATGGTATTTGAATTAAAAAATAATAACCGACACAGAGACCCTATCCCTATATTAGCACATTCCTGTCCAACCCAAAACGTTTCGCTCGCAAAATGTACCTGTAGGGAGCTGCAATCGGTTGAGACAATTCAATATCTTGGGATCATCATGGATAGGAACTTGAATTTTCAGGCACATGTAGATCTACTGACATCTAGGATTAGGAAACTCATTTATATATTTAAGAACCTAAGACACGTCTCAGACAATAAAGTCCTAAAAATTACTTACCTTGCTTTATGCCAATCTATATTAACGTACTGCATATCGTCCTGGGGGGGCGCGGCTAAAACCACTTTGCTAAAACTAGAACGTGCCCAAAGAGCAGTTCTAAAAGTGGCACTATTCCTGCCATTCTTGCATCCTACTGCCGATCTATACGCGAGATTTAATGTGCTTACAGTACGACAGCTGTTTATTCTTCGTATAGTTGTTAAGTCACACACACGATCAAGCTACGACCCGCTGTTTAACGCTACTAAACGTCGCAAACATAGAATCTATCAAACGGATATAATATATAGAACAGCCTCGTCACATAGATTCTATTGTTTCCTGGGTCCATATCTATACAACAAAATTAATCGTCTCCTATCTATATACTCTTTGAACAGACTCAAGTTAAAAGCAAAATTAATGTCATGGCTTCAAAACTTGTCTTACACTGACACTGAAAATCTAATTTTACCGTTAACCTAATAAGTATCTATCCTCACAAGAACCTACACACAGTTGTACACACTCACGACTCACAATCACACACACACACACACACACACACACACACACACACACACACACACACACGCACGCACGCAAGCACACACTGATACATTCACACTCTCTCTCTCACACACACACACACACACACACACAAACAAACATCCAAATGTATATCTCTCCCAAACACGTATTTACACACTTCAACTACTTTATATCGAACTTAAAATATTCTTTTTATATTAAGTACATGACAATATGATTGTAAATTGTTACTAAGATTCGTCCAAGAGGTGGAGCCTGGTGATCTGTGATACAGGGTTTGCCTACTACAGGCACCAGCCTCTCACAAAGGAACGAGAGTGAATCAAGCTGTATTGTGGCTTTAAATATTGTACTTACCTTTGTGTTTGAGAGAAATAAATAAACTATTATTATTATTATTATTATTATTAAATTCTCATCTAGACAAACTAAGCAGAGCTTGTACATTGGGTGGTTACAATTGTTATGAATACATACATATTATACTAAAAAAACAACAAACCTCCGACATAAATATTTGCAGATCATAGAGACATTTGCTCCAAATTAGGAATTGAAACCGAGACCTAAAGCACAGCAGTCGTATACGCCTCTATTGCACCACCAACCTTTCAAAACCTTTCACTCTGTACCTTAAATTTTTTTTTACATAAATTAATTATGACGTCAGACTAGTTTTTCATATGATTCTCAATTTTTAAATTAGCAATAAAAAAATAGGAACCTAGAAAACAGTGTCTTAATCTTGTGTTTTCTAATTTAATAGAACTGCTACTCTAAACCGAATAACTGTTATAATTATTAACCCACTTCAAAAAAGGGGGAAGTTTTCAATTCGATATTTTTTAAATCTTCATCATATTCAACCGTGGGAGAGCTATGCTTCGGCATGAATGGGTCGGCTCGACCGGAGTGATACCACGGCCTCACAGAAAACCGGTGTGAAATAGCGTTTGCGCTGTGTTTCACCGAGTGAGTGAGGATACCGGAGGCCCATACCCCAACCCCTCCCCCCATCCCCCAAAGGTCGACAACGTACTTGTGATGCCTTTGGTGTTGCGGGTGTCCATGGGCGGCGGTAATCGCTTACCACCAGGTGATACGTCTGCTCGTTTGCCCACTATTCAATAAAAAAAAAAAAAACATTTTCAAAAAATTTTTGGACCACGTACTTCATCATGCAGTAGTAGCATCATGTCACGACCCTGAATTTCATTTCAGTGTTCGCTTTAAACTTTCGCATTTCAATAAGTATTACAAGCATGACCAAAGTGTTTTGTTAAATGTTATAGATAATGATTTTATCAACAGATCTGGAAGCAAAGTCAGTTTCGTTGAACGAACTGATTGCAGCAGAATCGAAAGCAAAACAAAGTGAAGAAAAACAAACCACAAAATTTGCAGGTAAGTAACTTCAACATAAATAATATAAATGGAATGAAGTGTTATTTCCCTCCAACACAAAGCCAGGATCCTCTGAGGAGGCGAGGTGATCATGCCTGGCTGACGTCGGCTCAAAGGTTATGTTGGAAAGTAGGATATATGATAACCAACGCAAGAATTTCATTATCGCGATACAGGATTAGCAGTATAGTCGCAAGACAATTGTGCCGTAATTCCCTATCTTTGGTAGATAGTGCAGTAGTATGTTTGTTGCCTTATGTGGCAGTCGCCACAATAATAATAGTAATAAATATTTCAGATATCAGACACACAACGCCATCTAGCTTTAAACTAAGTAGCTTTTAAAAAAAGGAAAACGCACTTAGAATAAGAAAGTGAAGCCATTTTTTTACGTTGTGTGTGTGATTGAAGTGTTGCCACTTTTTAAAAAACAGTCACTGGAATATATTACAATAGGTAATATGCGAAATGAATCTGTTTGTTTATTATAAATCACAATTAGATTATACATATTGAACACTATGAAAAACCTGATTAAGAAAAGAAAGTAATACTTATGTCTCACTCTCTACTTCATTATTTGACTAGGAATTTACCTACAAATAACTTACCCACATTTCTTGGCTATTAGGAATACGAACTCCTGGCAATAATCTCCCAGTACGTCTTTCGTGTGTACTTACGTGTGAAATGTTATTCTTTCGAACTTTTTGTTCACCTTTGTGTAGTTTTTACAGCATTTAATTGCACAAGACGGCATTGTGCAGGTACTGCACGACAACTTGTAGGTACGATACTAGCGAAAAGTAGCGTAGTTTGATGCGTGTGTGCGGAGTTTTTTAGCTTCAGTAAAAGTAAAGGCCGTGTGTTATCTACCTTTTTTTATTTGATCTGAGGTAACTACGTGTATATTATATGAAAGCAGTGATAATTTAATTTATTTGCAATGAAATACCTTACCAGTCAGAAGCCAATTCACATTTAATGTGGGTATAGCACTAAACACGGGTTATAATTAGTTTTCTTAACTAGATACGGTGCCGTAGGGATACATTCAAAAAGCAGTCAAAGTACAGTTTGTTAATTACATTTATATACAACTCTCACACAAAATTTTCATGAATGGGTCGGCTCGACCGAAGTGATACCACGGCCCCGCAGAAAACCGGTGTGAAACAGCGCTTGCGCTGTGTTTCACAGAGTGAGTAAGGATACCCGAGGCCCATACCCCTTCCCCATCTATCCAATTTGGCAAAGGAGGCTGACGTAAAACTTTTATCTGAGAAAAATTGGAGAGCGGCCATTAAAAACGATACTTAGTATTAAAAGCATACTAAAAAAACCACTTAAAACTAGATATCTGCTGGATTCCTCAGTTCCAAAACATAGTCTTAACAAAGATCATAAATGTACCTTTTCGTATTTTTTTCTTGGATTGAAATATAAATAATTTGAATAAGTTAAAAAATGCAAAGTATAGTCATATCCAATCACTGTTTATCTATACTTAATATATATATATAAAGCTGAAGTTTGTTTGTTTATTTGGACGCGCTAATCTCAGGAACCGGGGGTCCAATTTGAAAAATTATTTCAGTGTTGGATAGTCCATTTATCGAGGAAGGCTATAGGCTATATATCACCACGCTAATACTAATAGGAGTGGAGCACCAATGAAGAATGTTTCAAAAACGGGGGAAAATTTTCACGCTACGGGCAATAGAAGACGCAAACGAGGTTGCGTGGGTCAGCTAGTATTCTGATAAAGATGATAATCTTTTGAATCGAATGATTCACAAGCAATGAGAAAGCCATTTATTTTTTATAATTTTTACAGATCGTGAAACGGAAGAAACTTCATCGGACGAAATCCTGACCTCAGAATCAAAGATTAAGAGAGGACGCAGAAAACTACCGCCACTTAAACTGCCAGGTATACTTATTAGTCATTATTAAATTGTTCTAATTAACTGTAAAAAAAGTCTTATGGGTCCATATTTATACTAATAAATAAAGCTAGAGTGGGGTCGTTCGATTACAAGCGCTAATCTCAGGAATTACAAGTGCCATTTGAAAAACTTTCAGTTTTAGATAGCCCTGTTATCGAGGAAGGCTAAAGGTTTTAATTCATTACGCCTAAAGGTGCGAAGTATCAAAAATAATGTAGCAAAAACGGGGGAACATATTTCTTTCGAAAGTTTCGTAAATCGCGCAATCAATATTATCAAAATATACCTAACTATTATTTCTTTGTCTTTCTTATATCACATTATTTATAGACTGAGATCCCAGTCACCATAGAATTACGTCATTTTAGGAAAGATGATTTTTTAGGATCGGTTGTCTAACATAAACTCAGAAAGGAATGGATACTGCTAAGCTGAAAGCGGAGGCGTTTTACTGTTAGCAGGTATCAAAGGTGGAAAAAATCATGCAACTTATGTTATTTTAGGAAGGCTGAATTTTATATATATCGTTAAGTATAATATTTTAAAATATTTTCCAATGAGCCAGACAAATCCGATGGCCGTAAGATACTCCCAGACTCGTTTTAAGTTTATAGAAAGGAGCGCCTCTCTGTTCTATAGCGGCAACATACGGGTCACACGTTATTAAAGTGTTATTTATGGTACGTCTCCATGTAATGTGTGACTTCGAAAAATGTGTTCGTATTACGTTAAAAAATAATACGAACAAAAAATACAAAATATCTGAGCGACTCCCGAAATTAAAAAAACCTACACAAAGTGTTTTACTATAACGAATGGACAAAACATCTTAGACCTACCTACGCGCTTAAGGAAGTATGCGAAGCGAGTAGTAGTGCGAATGAAAAATGTTACAAATACTGGGAAAAATTATTACGCTACGGAGAATATGAAACGTAAACGAGGTTGCGTGGGTTAGCTAGTTATAAAATTTAGAACTCATAAACATAGTACCAGTTTGAAAAGATTTAGTTTCTTTATTTTTTCTCCGTTCTGACCATTCTGAATCATTCAAAAATTTAAAACCAAAATTACAACGAAATTTTAGTTTCTAGCACATTGCGTATGTACCAAAACACAGACGAAAAATGGAACTTTAACTAAAAATGCAGCAAGAAATTGCTGCGTTTACAATAATATAGATATGTCATCCCAAAGTGATGAAATGATTCCGAAAATAGGACCTACAAAAGCACACGAGAGCGACAGTAACGACGATATCAACTAACACTGTTTTTCCTTATGTTTTAATAAATACGGTTATTTACTTGTATGAATCTCCACACCACTTTTTCTAATTTAATAATTGTAACAAATGACTTTTAAAATTTTTCAGGACTTCTCAAACGGTCGCCTTTACTCAGGCACTTGGCATCTAAAGCGGAAAGAGCAAGACGGAAACTATGTAAGTTTCAACTGACGATTACTGTATATTTTCCAGATTCTTAATAATCTTTAATCTATCTCAGCAGTTATATACACCTAATGTGCGTTTGTATAAATACTTCCATGTTATAGTAGATTGTACTGTTTTTTCAGTGATAGAGAGACATTAATGAATTCTCTATGGCATTCGGAATGTTTGAAAGGATAGGTATTACCAGCTTATTTAAGTTTAAGAAAGATAAAGTATATTTTTTCTTTTCAGCTTACAAAATATTAGCAGTCGAAAAACTATCACCACTTAGTTTAAAAAAAGCATTTGAAATCAAAAGCCCTTTGAAACCTAAGAAACTTCAAATAAGCCGAAGATTAAGGCACAAACGGAAAAATCAATCAAAGAAACGTGAAATTAATCAAAATGATCACTTTAAACATCAATATATTCCAGTTCTCAAAAGCCTTAATTTGTTATTCGATAATCTTCTCGATTCTGATACGAGGGACCCTTACGAAATCAAACCTAAAAAGTATAAACGCAATCGATCTAAGTCTCCAGAACGATATCAATTCCCTAATGGCTACTCAAACACAGCCAGTGCTAAAATTGCCGAACATCGATCGTACAAAAAGGCAGTTGCTTCTGCCTCATCTTTATCCACTAAGATCGCGTCGGATACCAAGAATTTCCCCTCTAGCGAGGATTATGACTACAGCGCTAACAGATCGAATAAGAGCATACCCATATTACTTTCAAGAAATACCACTGGCAGTAGGCGAGACGATAATGGAACAAGTAAGAGAGGCAGCACCGCATTTGACAGAGACATTGAAAGAAATATCACCAGGTATTATAGAGATAATGAACATATTGCCCGACGGGGAGAGAATGGGACCAATGAAGAAAGCGATGAAGACGATCCCTACGGTGCTACACGAAATGAGCCAAGCCGCATTGGAAACTCAAGAGGAAATGGAATTGATACCCGACATTCCAAGGATAGAGAAATATTCCACAAAATCGAATCGAAGAATAAAAACACCAATGACAACTTTGGAGAAAATCAACTCGAAACTAGGGGAGACCAAACTAAGAGCGAAAGCTCTGTACGAAAACCTGTTCGAAGATTACGAGGATTTGTACCCGAAGACAAATTCTCTGATGAAAGACTCTTACCAGAGCCAATACGGTCCGAAGAAATACACGAAGAAAGCATTCTCAGTGCCACAGACAATAGCTCCGGTGATAAACGAGTCATTGACAAAGGTAGCCCATTTACCACAGAAGATGAAAATGTTCGTAAAAGAAATGAAACAGTAATTCTGGTCGAACGAAATTTTCACACCTCCAACTATTCACAAGGAACTGCTAAAAAACTTCCTGTTGTTATGATTTTTGATGGGTACAGTGTCACAAGAGATAAAAATGGCGACAGTCAAGTTTTAGGCAAAACAATTCACATTCATTCTAAAAAAACTAAGTAGATAGGTAGATTTAAAACATTCAATTTTGTAAACCTGTATATTAGAAATAGATAAGTATTTGTAGAGTTGTATGTAATAAAAGAAAATAAATTTTCTATTAATATTTATCGGCGTCCTTTCTTTCCCTTGCTTTTATTAGTAGCTTGAGTAGCTTGCGGCTGTTGGTCTGCAGGTCTGAAACAAATTAATTTGCATTTCTAAATGGCACATTTTTAGTTTTAGTGGTTCAGTCCAAATCCGTATTAAGATTATTATTAGGTACAGCCCACACAAGTTTATCTAAAGGCCGACCGTTTATCTGAATCCTCGCCTGCGCGGTAACAGGGGCGCGGGGGTATGACGACAAAGGGGACTGAGACAGGTGCGGGCGGCGGGCGGCGGGCGGCGGGGGCGCTTAGTGAGATACACACGAGATGAAATGCGCCAAGGTAGTTCCTAAGATATGTGACGTCATAGTAAAGAAGGTCCATCCGTCCGCGCAGGCTAGGACTCAGATAAACGGTCGGCCTATAAATTTAATTTCAGGTTTTATTTCAATGGTCATGCTAAATGTTTTTAAATTTCATTTGTTTGTTCACTTGTTATCTGTTAATTTGTTTAATAAGATAATACTATACATACAGACTTTGCTTTGGACCTCAGTAATAATCACAGTCACACGCTATTTATAATAGAGCAATATAGAAGGAAAAACTTTAAATATTGTATGACAAACATTAATTAGTTTCATTTCAATCATTGCATTTACTGAGGCAATGGCTTTATGTTATTTGATCTCATTGTAAAGGTGTAATAGTATGTTATAACCTTCATAGTAACAGCTACTCACTGCCTTAACTATTTAAATATTGAATTTCAACTAATAAAACATCATAACAAAGTAATGTATACTTTTTACAGATACATCTTTTTTATCTTTGTACAGAATCAGGAAAATCAGGTACAACACTAACATGTCTAACATGTTTAAGAACATCAACTATCTTTTAATTAGACAATCATCTTAAAACAGGTGAGTAAAGAATTTTGGCTCTGTCCACTCTGATTCAATGGTTAGATTCCCTGAGGATTTTGAATTTTTTATCCATACTGATTCCCTAGCGGTTGTTTTTCTTATTTCAATCCTCTGGGGCTTAGGGTATATATTTAGAAACACAACATCCGCTAGGATCCCCTGGTTACATTTCCTTGAGGATTCATTTGGATTTTTAGTCCACATTGATGAATGAGTGGATTTTTTAATTTATTTTAAATTTTAATCCTCTGGGGCTTAGGCGACATTTTGTAACCTTAACATCCACTAGAATCCCCTACCTATCTATGTTATTTATTATGAGAGTAAAAAAAAAAACATTTCTTTATTTTTTAATTAATAGATCCTGAATATCTATAACATGTAGTTTGGAGTAATCTCATCCAGTTATGATAACTGTAAGAGGTTATTACCTGTTTTGTCTAGTTTTCAGTTTAGGTATTTGTTCACCAATATGCTTCATTACTGCATCTCGAGTAGGTAGGTCAGTTTTAACTGGAGTCCCATCGTCATTCCTAAGTTGTACTCTAATTCGACCTCTAAATAATATCTCCTGAAAATGTAAAAATCATAAATAAGAATTATAATAGATTTAAAATAATTATTTTTATTGTTTTTATTTAATACCTATCTAATGTTAACAGTTACAGATTTAATATAGACTTATTCCATTTCTTTAAGAAGTTTATATTAACTGTGGGTTCTATTAGAACTATGTAACACTACTTGAAACACATCCAACTCCAAACTATGCAGAGTTTGTACTATGACAGCTAGACTAACATACACATGTTTTTAACATATATTTAACTATTTTGCTTATTTAGTATTTTATTACAAAATTACATTTAATTATAAAATGAAATTAAAATACTAGGAATTAATGATTAAAAAAATAATAATAACATACTTACATATTATACATAGAAAAAACCTAAACTCCAAAAAAAAAATTTGCAGAATCTACAAAGACAAAATTATAATTTAAAAATGTAGTCCCTAAGCCGAGCTTGTATAGGTTCTAGACAACTGATAAGAATACACATAAAATTTTGTCTTTGTAAATATATAAATATTATACATCAAAATCACCCAGAACAGAGAGTGCACCTGTGTTTGGGCAACACTTGTGCATTATGAACTATAATATCTGGCTGGTCTTTGATGAGACTAGCTGCCGTGGTTGAAATCAGGACAACAGGACAACATAAACAAAACAAATATTTGAATAAAGTATTACCTTGCTCGGCTCTCTAGGATATAACTTGTTCTCTACTCCTACCCTCAACCCTGCAGCCACCAACACATCTCGTATCTCTTGATGAGTAGGGTTCTCCACACAACTAGCTTTAGGTAATTTACGTCCTTGCGCCAATGTCTTCTTGCTATTTAAATATGCAGGATAAATGCAAATCCATCTGCAAATACACGGATAAATTTGAAAAATTATTAAAGTTAAAGAGAGATTATAATTTTATTATATTATCGAACAAAAAAGGTTACATACCTTTCCACGTCGCTGTGTTTCTTTTCAGGGTTCCAAGAACTTATCATAGCAGCCATTATTTCAGTATCTTCATAAAACCTTTCTTATTAACCAAAAGTAGTACTTCGTTCTTCAAACACGTAAAACTGTGCTTTATGAATGTTGATACAATTATTTTTCTATAAATAAGCAGCGATACAGCCTAAAGTTCAATATTGCATTAAAGACAGGTCAGAATTTGACGTTTAAAATATTAATGACAAGACAGAGATAGTGTAGTGATGGGCAAGTCGAATTGGATAACAGGCTGAATTTAAGGAAATCGAAGATTTGAACTGTGGTTTGTACAACACTAATAGTATGTGTATATGTTCCACCTTAACCTCTAAACTAATGAATTATGATTATAGTTTTTTGAACTTTTCTTATTTAAGACTAATCTTATAAGACAATAATATGAAATGCCCGTTTAGCTATGTATGTAAAGAATAAATGTTGAACCTGCTGAGTTTAAGTAAATAGACTATTCTAATTGTGAATTGTATTACACTACTAGCTAAACATAAATCAAACAACCAATTTTTACAAAATTGAAGCATTTGAACCCTTCCACATGGAACAACACTTTGTGTGATCCACAAATTGTTGTTCTGAGTTTGGATGTTCTTTGTGTCCGTTTCATGTACGTTTATAATGTTTCCCATTTTTTTTCCATGTGTGGAAATCACCTGCGGTACCTGGCCCGTTCTCGGGACCGGCGGGCTGGGACAGTTGTAAACCTCTCCCGGTATCGCTCCGCCTGTAATGTTTCCCCTGCGACACATCACTTCTAGTGCGGAACTTGGCTTATTTTTAATTAAAAAAAATCGCTTACCATTTAGCGATACATCTGCTTATTTGCCCCTATCCCATAAAAAAAACTTAGCTAAAGTCAACATGAATTAATGTAATCTAAAAAAAAAGAGCTATTATTTTCTATGACTCGAGTGAAATCCTAAACATGGTTAAACCTAAACATCTCTTTAGCTCACGTTCCATTACTTCTACGTTGTACATAACGTACACACGCTCATAAATCGTGCTAAAGTATTTTTTTCATTATGTTAAATAAAAATTTTAAGAAGTACTTTCAGTTATTTTATTGCAATATTTATCATTCCTTATCATAAATATAGTTTATTTCTTATTTCAATGCTGTATTCATTTAACTATCAAGTTTAGTTTACTGAACGGATAGTGGTATTGTCATCTGTAAAAAATATAACCTAGCTTTCCTGTGCTAATGTGACATGCAGGCGTTGTGATTGAAAGTTTGAAAAGTACTTTAGAGTCTAGTTAAATATAGACGACCTGTGTTTTAAATTATTATTAAGTAAAAAAAATAAAATAATAATGGCTCATATGGTAGCAACGGAAAAATATTTAATTACCGCAAAGGAACTTCACATTGATATTTATAATTACTTTGACCACAAAACTATTGACATTCCCGTAAAAAATAAACCAAATGAAAAGGATTCTATATCTGATATTGCACTTTCTAATGATGGTAAACAATTAGCAGTAGTGACATTAACGTCGAAGAAGCTGTTGGTGTACGATTTACAATTAATGAAACCACAAAGAGAATACAATGTACCACGAAGTGCTAGTAGAATAAGATTTACTGTTGACGATTTAAAACTTCTAGTAGCAGATAAGAGTGGCGACATTATAATTTACGATATTACATCAGAAAATAACGGGACTAAGATTTTAGGGCATTTAAGTTTATTACTAGATGTTTTGCAAACTAATGATTCAAGATACATAATATCCAGTGACAGAGATGAAAAGATAAGAGTGTCTTGCTATCCTAACACCTACAACATTCAGACATATTGCTTGGGGCATAAAGAGTTTGTTAATCATATAGAACTTCTACCGCACAATGACAAATGTTTGACCAGTACATCGGGAGATGGCACTGTTAAAATATGGGACTATATTGATGGAAAATTACATCATACCATAGATACTTCTGTAGAAGTAAGTGATGACCAACTGAAGCAAAACTTTTTGAACATTATGGATGAAGGAGGTATTGAAGTATCAAATTTGCCCATTGTACATTATTCTACATCAAGTCTAAGTGAAAACTCCAGTATTTTAGCATTAACTATTCATTCATGTAATGCAGTACTCATTTACAGTCTGAGCTATGAAGATAATAACTTTAGCCATAGACTAGAACACAAGATAGTATTGGAGAATTTTCCAAGTGCTGTAAAAGTTCATAATGATTCAGTTTTTGTATATGATGATACTGACAAGTATGTTTTTATTTACAAATTGATTAACAATAATGGAAATGTTACTGTAGATACTCACAGTAAAGTAAAAATGTTTGAAAATAAAGATATAAATACTGAAAACAAAGAAACACAATTGGAAGCTATCAAAGTATTGTACAAAAGGAAATTTGATAATGTTCAAGAGTATCAAGAAAGAAAAAAACAAAGATTGGAGAAGTCTTCAAAATAAAAATAACAACCAAATAGTTTTTTTTTTTGTAAAGACCTAACTCCTAAGAATTATCTATAATATAAAAATGAATCGCTCAAAGTGTTGGTAGGCGCATAACTCAACAATGCCTGGACCAATTTGGCCAATTCTTTTTTTTAAATGTTCGTTTAAGTTTAAGGATGGTTTTTACGGCGAGAAAAAATACGACCTTCAAGAAAATAAAATAAATAAACATTCCGGACATCTAACACACAACGCCATCTAGTCCCAAGCTAAGCAGAGCTTGTGTTATGGGTACTAGACAACTGATATAAATACTTATATACTTTTTTTTTTGTAAATACATACATATTATACATAGAAAACACCCAAACTCCGAAACAAATATTTGCAGATCATACAAACATTTGGTCCGACCCGGGAATCGAACCCGAGACCTCTTGCTTAGCAGTCGCATACGCTACCACTACGCCACCGAGGCAGTCAAAGAGCGTACTGGTCCTCAGATCGGGTTCCTGGATCAGATGTTTGTATGATTTGCAAATATTTATTTCGGAATTTGGGTGTTTTCTATCTATACATATAAATATATTTAAGTATCTATTTTTAATATCAAATTAACAACTTTTTGTAGTAATTTCATGAAAAAATATTTGTCTTAATTAAAAAAATATATTCTATTTGTTATAATTAAATATCATTTCCTCTAGCAAGATTATAAATGCAGATGAAATTGAATATAGTTTTGGCCAGGGTCTGCATTTAATAAGTGAACTATGACCTCAAAACAGATGTTAACACACTACTGCTCATAATGTCTTTACAAATTTTAACACTCATAATCCCACTCATAACACAATATGGCAGCCAAACACACCACAAATGTTTGTATTGAAAAGTTTTTCATAAATTTTCTATTTCTTACATTTTGAAATTTGAGAAATGTTCAGTAATATCTGTTAAGAAAAACTTGCAGTAAATAAAACAAAATTTAACCAGGTATTGTTTATTATCTTTGTTACAATTCAAACAAGAAATGTGAAATGTGCAAGTCTTATGGGTTGTACAAAAATAAATGAAACCTATATAAGTATATTTCAACATTAGTTAAGCTAACAAGTTAATCTAAGCCAATTTTATTACACAAACAAAAACCTAAAATGACAATATCACATTTTAACTAAACACAACAAGGCATAACTAAGTTATAGATTCGGGTATTTTTAATACTTTTTGAGAAGAGCAATCGACCTGGCGAAAGATTCATAAAGTTCATCAAACTTAGATATATTTATAACACTATAATAATACATATTATTTAGGTATCTAGTTTTTACAATCGCCGTTAATATCTAAATGCAATAAATACATACAATCTGGGTCTTATTTACCTAGATTTAAGCACATTAGCGAAGTTGCGGAGTTGAAAGCCAAGGTTGTCAATTTCGTTTAATACACTGTCAACTTCATTCTTTAGATCCATTAAGTCTGGCAAATTATTGCAGTCAGGTATGTTCAGAAGTGTTGTAAATATTTTATCCCATAAACTTACTTTCATGTACCTGTGAATAAAAAAATAAAGTTTAATTCCTAATTGCTTTTTAAGCTATACAATCCTATCTACGAAACTTTGGTCATTAGTTCTGCAATCTCAATTTTATTCACTTGCTTTGTTAAACCTAAATTCTTTAATAAAGCGAACCTACAAAAAATAAATATTCTTACCTAATAATTATCAAGTCATTGAAACTTGTTACTCAAAAAAATAAAATGCCTTACCTAGGTAGCTTTTTGTCGATATTCCATTGTCCTAAACGATTAACTACTTTCATGTAACTGCCCATCAAAATGACATGAATAGTACCAGCCAAACAGTATAAGTCTGTTTGATAGGTCCAAGGTTTGCCTTCTCTCATCTCAGTGCATGTGAAGCCTTCTGTTGCAATAAGCTGTAACAGAAAAAATTAACATAAATACTATGTAAAAGAAAAAAAAACATGAAAAGGAACTATAGAAATCATTCTAAGTAGGTACTCCTCAGACAACGAAATATGTGGTAAAATAGGCCCTTAGTTGTACCCAATATTGTACAAGTGTATAATAATTGTGGAATGGTTAGTCATCCAACATTTAATTTATGTGACTGCCGATCAAGAGGTCTCGGATTCCATTCCCGAGTCAGGTCAAAAGGTGCTATTGAGTTCTATTTTACGATAAATTCATAAAATAATAGCCATGGAAATAGCGGGCGTATGGAAGTTAGTGATGTTTTATGACCATGCCTCGGAGAGAATGTTAAGCTGGTTGTCATGTACATCTATGGCCACCTTTATTAAGAAGTCAGGGGTCTCAAATATTCTGAAAACTAGTTCAACCTTCGAATTCAGTTCACACGTGGATAAACTAAGTAGTAACCGACCACAAATAATCTTCGGATTAATAAAGGCTAGCTACTACTTATGTGGTGTATTGAGTAGTCTAATTTCTGCGGTATGTTCAGCCTCTAAGTCATCAGAATCAACATAATCTCTTTGAAAAATATACATTTTAATAAAATGATTTATGCACTTACCTCCCTAAATGTGGTATCTTCGGGAAATAGGGACATATCTATAGCACAACCAAGATCAATCAACTGTAGGGATGGCGTTCTCCATTCTTGAGTAGGTCTGCAAAAAGTATGCAATAGATACTGTTACTGTTGTATTTGTTTAATTAATAACTTCTCTTTACATTTATTAATTGTGTTCTGGACGAAAATGATGATCAACTATTTTATTTTTAGTCAAGTCAAGTAGAAAAAAAAACTCAAAGATTTGTTCAAGAAAAGTTTTGTTCATAGCAAACACTAAACACGATCCTACCGAATACGTATCGACTTCATTCATTCTTGGATGGTATGCATAATAAATTGTTTAGATAAGATTAGAATATTTTGATGATAAAATAACTATACATTTGTATACTTACATTTTCATTAACAAGAAATTGTCTGGTTTAATGTCAGCATGAATTATTTGCGCTTTATGAAGATAATGGATTATAGATAACATTTCTGAAGTAAGCAAGATTACAATAAATTCATTGATACATTTAGAAGTAGCAGCCCTTATTTTATTTGCTACATCTAAGAGAGACCCATATTTCGAATATTCCGAGACGAATAAACTGGCATTGTCTCCTAGGAAAGCTGTTGTTATGTCCATGTATCCTGGAAGCTGTAAACAAGAAGAGTTTTATCATTATAATATAAATAGAAAACATCTTAAGTTATTTTAATATAAACAAAGAATATCATACCATGAATGGATCCTTTATTCTTGCTTTTATTTCTTGACATATATAGAATTCCCAAGGTCTACTTGGTTTCTGATATTTTACAGCTACAGATTTATTGCTATGCAGATCCAAGCAAAGAAACACTGCACCATAATTCCCTTTACCAAGTTGCTTATCAATAGACAATTTAGTATTACCTACACTTATTACCGCAGCCAATTGCATCTTGGGAACTGACCTTACTTCCACATAACCATCAGCATGTGTTTTATTTGGGAATTTTACATATTCTAACAAAGAACCCAGGAGTTTTTTATTGAAAGGGTCAATTAGTTTCGGGAAATCAATATCAGCTGGTCTTGGGATGTCACTGGTTTCTACTAAAGAAATAGAATGAGTGGATTTGAACGCACCACATTCCATGGAATTTTCGCTGTCAACATCCATACCATAGCCGTCAGAGTGTAAATCCGAGGGACGTGAATATACAGTTGACATTCTACTGTCTTTACTAACAGAGTCTCTGCTATCCTCAGACATAAATTCCGCTCTATGTTCAAAGTCTAGCTGTCTCTTTGAGATATCTTTTTGTTTATCAAGAGTATGCGATACCTTCGCAGACTGAATGGGTGTTCCAGTTCGCGCTGTCATTCCATCTTTACTATCCGAGTCGGACATTCCAGAAGATGGAGGTATTTGAGCCTGCTCAGGACTGGATACATACAGGTTTTTGTGCATTTTTTGAGATATACTTGGACTATTCGTAAACTTGGGAGTGTTGGCATTATCTTTAGGCTCATTTCTGTTGGAAATGAAATTGAGATACTGGTTTGAGAAACCAATATCTGGTGAATTCTGACCAAGTTTTACATTAGGTTGATCATGTCTTATGTTTCTTAAGGCAGAAGAGGGGTTCTTGTTGGCTTGTGAACTTTTAGGTGTACCATTAGATTTAGCATTTTGTTCAGCAGAAGTAGATTCGTGGGATTCTGGTCTCATATGCGTCTCAATACTGGGTTCAGATGGAATGTTGGCAGAAGGTGCAACTGGGCTTCGGTAGTTGGTTTGTGAAGATTGTGGACTTTGATAAATTTGAAATGAAGGATGTCCAGCTCCATATCCAGCTTGTAGATTTTCAACCACATTAGTGCCCACTGCATGTGGACTTTGCATGCCAGGGTGTTGAGGACTATGGTAGGGGTTAGGGCTTGGACTAGAATAGCCCTGTTGTTGCTGATGCATTTGATTATTAGGATAGTTTTGTTGATGTTGGTAGTTGTAACTTTGTTGGTAGTGAGAATGCAACTGCCTTTGTGGAGAAAAGCCATTGTAATTCTGAGGCATAGGTTTCTGATACTGATGATCATGCGATAGATAAGGCGCTGAGGTAGAGGGTGCAGCGGCTTTGTTTTCAATCTCACGCGTCTGCGGATGTATTCTAGCATACTGTCCATTTAACAGTCTCGGTTGTGAAGATAATGAGTTTCTTTTTGATGTCGTTGGTTGTGCTGCGTCATTATTGTTATACATGGAGTCATAATTAGTAGTATAAGCAGTAAAATTTGTCCTTGTCGACTGTCCAGAGGAACTAGAACCCGATTTACTGAAATATTTAAAAACTTAAATTAAAACTTTTTATCGCGTACCAGAGCTACTAAAAATGTAAAACACATAGTTAATCTGTAACAATCTATCTAGGTCGGTATATGCTTGAGTGCGCTTATAAGTACTTTCAATAAATGTTTAAATACCGACTATGTAATTTCATATAATCCTAAGAAAATATTTGCAAATGAATTTTACATCTGTTTATTTAATTGACTTAATTGTTCTTTTTTTTAATTGACTTAGCAAATGATTGAACTAGAAAACTGAAATGTCATCCAAACCAATCAAGACAAGACAAAGAGTTATTCTCTTAACAAATGTACTGATATGTTAGGTTTTAAAACACACCTGTTATATTCTCTTGTGGCTTCCATAATAACAGACAGTGCAGTGCCTTGATTATCAACAGTAGCATGTTGATCAGTAGTATGCTGCCTTGACATTTCTTCTCTTCTAGCCAATCCAGTGTCATGGTGTTCTATGCCACTTTCATCCATATTAAATTTTGGAACCGATGAAAATTTGCTTTGATCAATGCAGGATGTCGGCTTTTTAAATTGTGACATATTAGGCGTACTCGCATCCTTCATATTGAAATTAAAAACTTGCGTACACATAGGCTCTTCATAATAAGCAGTTTTGCAGGGTTCAGATGGAATGTTGGCAGAAGGTGCAACTGGGCTTCGGTAGTTGGTTTGTGAAGATTGTGGACTTTGATAAATTTGAAATGAAGGATGTCCAGCTCCATATCCAGCTTGTTGATTTTCAACCACATTAGTGCCCACTGCATGTGGACTTTGCATGCCAGGGTGTTGAGGACTATGGTAGGGGTTAGGGCTTGGACTAGAATAGCCCTGTTGTTGCTGATGCATTTGATTATTAGGATAGTTTTGTTGATGTTGGTAGTTGTAACTTTGTTGGTAGTGAGAATGCAACTGCCTTTGTGGAGAAAAGCCATTGTAATTCTGAGGCATAGGTTTCTGATACTGATGATCATACGATAGATAAGGCGCTGAGGTAGAGGGTGCAGCGGCTTTGTTTTCAATCTCACGCTTCTGCGGATGTATTCTAGCAAACTGTCCATTTAACAGTCTCGGTTGTGAAGATAATGAGTTTCTTTTTGATGTCGTTGGTTGTGCTGCGTCATTATTGTTATACATGGAGTCATAATTAGTAGTATAAGCAGTAAAATTTGTCCTTGTCGACTGTCCGGAGGAACTAGAACCCGATTTACTGAAATATTTAAAAACTTAAATTAAAACTTTTTATCGCGTACCAGAGCTACTAAAAATGTAAAACACATAGTTAATCTGTAACAATCTATCTAGGTCGGTATATGCTTGAGTGCGCTTATAAGTACTTTCAATAAATGTTTAAATACCGACTATGTAATTTCATATAATCCTAAGAAAATATTTGCAAATGAATTTTTATCTGTTTATTTAATTGACTTAATTGATATTTTTTTTAATTGACTTAGCAAATGATTGAACTAGAAAACTGAAATGTCATCCAAACCAATCAAGACAAGACAAAGAGTTATTCTCTTAACAAATGTACTGATATGTTAGGTTTTAAAACACACCTGTTATATTCTCTTGTGGCTTCCATAATAACAGACAGTGCAGTGCCTTGATTATCAACAGTAGCATGTTGATCAGTAGTATGCTGCCTTGAAATTTCTTCTCTTTTAGGCAATCCAGTGTCATGGTGTTCTATGCCACTTTCATCCATATTAAATTTTGGAACCGATGAAAATTTGCTTTGATCAATGCAAGATGATGTCGGCTTTTTAAATTGTGACATATTAGGCGTACTCGCGTCCTTAATATTGAAATTAAAAACTTGCGTACACGTAGGTTCTTCATAATAAGCAGTTTTGTTCACCTGTGAAGAAGAAAGTTAATTTTATTTTTATAAGTCTTGACTTGAGCAAATATTTGAAAATGAAATGAGCAGATTTGGTGAAACGGATCCTAGTTTTACGTTTAACCTAACAATTTAAATTTATTTACATAGATTAATGATATTATAATATCTTTAATCAAGATTAAAGAAATATACAAATGATAAACTGGCTGTATCAAAATTTATGTGATTTAGTGTTATAAGCCGAGATAGTACAAAAATTGTAAATCGATTGTTATCTAGTTTTAAGCCCACTTACGTTGTAGAGAACTACATCAAGACACAAAACAAACCATCATCTCATCACACAATATGAATTCTGGGTGGGAAGATTATTAAAGGAATTCATCAATCAATAAAAATTTTGAGAAACGCAGACAAGGTCGAGCGGGTTAGACGGTCAATTATAAAAATGAAATAATACATACATTCTGTTGAGGATTTGCCGACGCCACAGGAGCTGAAAATTTACTAGCATTCTCTTTCTCCTGCGGAAAGTTGCCCATGTCCGTCATTTCTCCCTTCTTCTTGGTGTTGATGGCCATTGTCATGGACCTATCTTCATGAATGTCGAAGTTGGGAACTTCAAATTGTTGCACCACCGGCTGCACTATGGAGGGCTCTAAAATTTACCATGGACGATTAGAGAAGTAAAACTACTTATAATGTATGTACGTACAGTCTTATGTAGATAATGTAGAAAAACCAGTAAATAAATAATTGTATTATCCTACCAATATTATAAACGCGAAAGTTTGTGAGTATGTTTGTTGCTCTTTCACGCAAAAACTACTGAATGGATTGTGATGAAACTTTACAATAATATAGCTTATACATCAGAATAAGACATAGGCTAAAATTTATAAAAATACTAGGTTCGCCTCGTGGCGTTGCCCGCGGTTATTGTCGTACCGCCTGTATATCACCGAGGGGTTCAGCTAGTATTACTATAAATATTTTTTTTAAGTATACAGAAAATAGACAATAAAAAGAATAGCAGAATGATGATTACATGAGTAATCAATGAAATGAAATTTCAAACAAGAATTGGGCCTCAGTATGTATATAATCTGCAGTAAGTGTAATAGTTAAATTTTTCTAACACATGGGATGGTGTACTGAAAGTTATTGTAACAATAATACGAACTATTTTATTCCTATGATTTTAAACTGTAGCGAATAAAAATAGAAAAATTCATACCATTGTCATTAAAGAGGTTTCTAAGCTCCCACCGAGCTTCTTTAGTGTTAACGGTTACAGAATCGCCCAGAAGGTTTCCCATTAAACTTCTATTGAACTCCTCCATTAAATTATTTTTTCCGTAATTGGTTGGTGCGTTTTCGTTGCCGTGACTAGTATTCATCATTTGGTTCTCTTTGTCCGACATAGTGGAGGATGGTTTGTAGTCCTCGTCACTCTTTTTAGCAGAGAGTTCGCTAAATTCCTTCGAATCCAGGTTTACTAAGACTTTAGGTTCACCAGGCGAATGCATGTTGGTCACCTTTGTGACATTTTGTAGTGAAGGAATAGCTAGAGGCATCAATTGTCCTAAATGATCTTGTTCCGAGTCTAAAGCACAGTTCGCTAAAGTCTCTAAAGCACTGCATTGGGCGAGTGTTTCATTAATATTCTGATAATTATGAGGCATTTGAATATTTTCCATAGGTTCAGTCTTTACGGTTTTCTTTAAATTGTATTTTCTAGATCTTATCTCTTCTAAGCTGTATTCTTGGTCATTTACATATACCTAAATGACAAAATATATATGTTAACATAGTTATATCTATGCTAAATGTAAAATGATATATGCATTATATTTAAGTTAATGTGGAATCGTACCGATTGAAAACAGATGTGTTCGACACTTACCGATTAAACAGTACATCATTTATGTTATTTTAAAGAACTAAGCCCCTTCTTTGAGCAATGGTTGTGTTATTTTTCACTTTGAACTTACAGCCTTAAAGTTAAAAAATAACAAAAAACCGTTGCTTGAAATTTAACTATGTGTGTGAATGTGTCTGAGGTTAAGTGTGTATGTGTGTATACACAAGTGCGTTTTTCAACTCATTACTTTAAAAAAATGAAATGGAATGGAAACAGTTATTTAATGAGTAGATGGTTAATTTTATAACTGAACATATCCATGTATAATGTATAGATGTCTAAAGATACATAATTTACTGTGTGATTAATAGAACTAGAAATTTAAAGCATCCAAATCTTGATGCTCAACATCTATGTTCAGGAGCAAGACTCGCCGAACAGACAGAAGTTTCGAGATTAATTCTAGAATGTAATTGAATATAACTTACACAAAATACAAAGGTGGTTGCTTACCTGAGTTTTGTTATAACAAGGTATTTTAGTTGAATCCGGAGGATCAGGTACACATAGAGTAACAGTGAATGACAAGTCATCCATACAGTAAGGCATATGGTTCGGTGGTAGTCTTAAAGTGTCGTTTTGATCTTCATAAGCTAAAACAATGTACCTTAAGTTAATAACTTACACTACATCATATTCTGATCAGGTGACTACGTTCTACAACTGAACTATACTCTTAATAAAACGATTCCACAAGTAATGTGCACAAATCATTATTGTTGTCAAAAAGATGATTATTTCGTATTTTCACTAAATGAGGTTTTTTATTCTTCTATAGGTAGATAACTAAGACAATCATAACCTTAAGTAGAATTAGAGTTGACAAAACCTTAATTTGTAACATAAATCATATTATTGTAAACTGGATACGTATATGAATTAGGTATATTATGTATATCGTTTTCGGATACGGTATTGGATATGAAATTATTTCGGATTATCGGATAGTTTCGGTTATTAAGTTTGTAAGGAATAAACCTTTTATTTAAAAAAAATTTTGCTCACAACTAGAAAGTGATTGATTACAGATTACAAATTACAGATTTTTTGCATTTTGTAATCGTTAGCCTAAAAAATCTAAGCCATTATCTTGTTTTATTACACATCGCCTCTATCCGAATCTTTATATTGGATTCGGTTACGGTTACGAAGCTCCATAAAATCCCTGGTTGTTAGGTTTCTATTAAAATTTCTGGCAAGTTTTAGGGTACCAAGGTACACATAGAAAGAATGATTGATTGATTAATTAATTAAATAATGAACGAAGGAACGTCAATCTATACTAATATCATAAAGCTGAAGAGAAGAAGTACTGGTCCGATTCAATGTTCAATATCCAAGTTGCCGAAGACGGACTTAAGGTACCTTTTACGCTATCGGGAAAATTCTTTTTTTTCATGCGCGGCGTAGACAGAGCCGCCGTAGACTACAAACTTTTTAATAGGCCGATAATTTGATCGCGTTAGCTATTAGCTTATTTGTCGGCCGATACCCAATCATTATAATGCGCGGACTCCCATACTAGATGTATACTGATTATGAAACCAACCAAACAATCGGCCAATCGCAAGTCTGCTGTTTGCTGAGGTTCTTAAAGTTACTCAAAAATAATGCATGAAAGAATTGTTCACAATTCGACTACATAATATCTCTTAAGTTAGGCCACCTTTTACATTTTTATCGTAAACAATTTTTTTCACGCTATGAGCAATGGAAAACTCAGACGAGGTTTCACGGGTCAGCTATAGTCGTTCCAATACTTTATTTAACTTTTGACAGATCACGCACATAAAGTTTTGTAATAATTTTTGATACAATGTACTACAGATAATACTGTACTTTATGGGCGGGCTCCGCCTACTTAGGGATGTGTCATTCGTAATTAATGACCACAGACTATAAAAACGATTTGAAATAAATCGATTATCGATTATATTAATAAAACATACAATAAAATTATTGTGATTATATTTTATATCAAATCACGTAAAAAGCTTTGTTATTTTGCATTAAAATGCCCTAAATGTCTCTGTTTCAATGCATAAATAATTTGCGTAATGAAAACAGTTCCATCGTACTCGTACCTAGTAATGGGATCGAATGTATTCGCTGCAAATTAATGAATCTAAAATAATTGTTTAGACTTACTATAGTTGGTTCAAATAAAAACTACCTGCGGTACCTACTTGTAATGAACAGGTACAAAATGTTGAAATTCGTAGTAATTTACGGATTAAAAATAAAACAACCAAAAGAGGTACTGTAATACTAATTTTAATTATAAAGAATCGTCTTCTTCGTATGACCAGGAATCATCATCACTTGAGTTCTCAGTAATATTGATTATCATTTCTTAGATAGATAAATTGTCGAATGCAACATCCCGATCCCAATCCGACATTATCACCTTCTTTGTTTTTTCTACAACATTCGCCCAGTTTTCTGGAGTTACTTTTTCACACGCATTTTTCAGTAAATTCAGCATTTTTCTTGCGGTGAAAGGAGGAGTTGTATTGTTCCTCGCAGCATATCCTTTAACTTGTGCCCAGATCATTTCAATTGCATTATATTGGCAGTGATATGGGGGAATTCTGAGGACGGTATGCCCATGCTCTGCTGCCATTTCATCTATGACGTATCGTTTTGGCAGCTTCTTTGTTTTTAATATCTTTACTAACTCTACTTTTAGTAGGGACTCATTCACCTCTTCGCCATTGTCATGGAGCCAGTTTATAATTTCATGTTTTTTGTTGGCCTGTGTTGGTATTTTATTAATTTGACGAGAGTGATAAGGTGCATTATCAATAAATATTATTGATGGCTCTTCGAGTGATGTAAGCATTTCTCTGAACCACTTTTCATACACGTTCGAATTCATCTCCTCATGATAATCTCCTGTTTTCTGGGATTTAAAAGCTAATAGAGCGCCTGGCACAAATCCTTTTACTGTTCCTGCATGACAAATAATCAGTCGTTCGCCTTTTCGCATTGGTACTGTAGAAGTGGAGCCAACGGTGTTGTCAGTCCAAGTTTTTGACAGCGTATGATTCGCATTGAGCCAAGTTTCATCTGTGAAAACAACATTCGACCAATCTTCTATTTTTTTTGCTTGTCTTAAAAAATCGCATCTATACAAAGCAATATCATTGCGTTCCATTAAAATTTTTCGTTTGTCACATTTTTGGAATAACATTCCAATGTCTTTCAATACCTTTGTCAGAGATGATTTTTGACCACGGAACAAACCACTATTTCGAAGAGATTGTGTTAGTTTTTTTAATGTTGGAATCTCTTTTCTTTGGTAATAGTCGTATATATGACGACGAATAGCATCAGCGTCAAAATTGTCAACGGCTGTAACTTTACTAGGCGGACGTTTTTTCTTAGGTGTAGATAGCTTATTCTGTTCCATGCCACTGCTGCCGTAGCCTTCTTTTGTTATTTTTGCCACTGTTGGAGCACTAATACCTAATGCTGCTGCAACACGGTCTCTAACTTGAGTCACTGGTATAAGAGGCCCACCATTACGGCTTTCCTTTTCAAAGTATTCACGAAGTCGCAAGACAAACTCTCTTGTTTGTCCTTTGAGTACTTTCTTTTTTGGCATTTTGACAGTAACGAAGGCAGGAACGATACGCTCAACTCAACCAAACGTGAGAATTCACAAATAAATCAATACGGAGGAATATAAATACTCAACTATATTGAAGGTTACTCATTGAAATACTGTAGATTATTTTAAAATAGACATAGAGAGATTTAATAAAGATCATCAATAGTTTAACAAATACAATATTAACCACTGAATTACAACACAATACAATAATACATTTTGAAAATTCAGTTCCTTTTATATATTTTTTCATGACATAGAACCGTCATATTTGAACAACATTCTTTTAATCCATTTCTTCTTTATTTTGACAAAGGAGGTCGCACATTGAAACACATAGAAATATGAAGTACGAAATTATCTATAAAATAATGAGTTTGTTAAATCGATTAAAACTTCTTAATGCATAAAATCGATCGATGAAAGAAATCGAATAGGTAACGGGTCAGGGTATCACTATTTGATTAAGTATTAGAGCTGTCAAAAGTTAAATAAACTATTGGAACGACTATAGTAATTAACACTTACGAATGAATGGTAGCGGCTGGTGTGGGACGACGTTAGTATGCACCATTTTGGTCTTTGGATTAGTCCAAATACCAACTTCCTTTTGATTTTCAACATTACTGCAAGCTTGAACTAAAGAAGCGGGACCTGGATCTTCTCCAACAGGGATCGTTGCTTGCGATGTTGATGGTGCATCCTAAGCATAAGTAGTTATAGAAATAAGAAACATTATAGAAATGTACTAGCAATTCTAACTACAAATAAACAGTTGACAAATATAACAAAAAAGAATAAAAGAAGGTATCCTTTTAAGTTTTATCTAATGTTATCACACACACACACGTGCGCGCGCGCACAAGACTATTGTTTCATTTAATCTTCATTTGCTCAAATAATATAATATTATTTTCACGTGTAGGTATAATGCTCTTTTGATATAATATTCATTTGACCTATTCGTTATATTTATTAATTTTCACCCAAAATTCTTTGATAAATATGTAATTATCAAAAAAATCATACAGCTATTAGTCTTATCTAATAAAAATAATTTAACAACAACAGAGAGGATCTAAATACACAATCAATCTAATGGTGTTTACATTTTACAGCAGAATTTTTTATGTCATCATTTTTATTTTACATAACGATTGGCATAAACTAATTTCGGAGAAAATCATATGGCATACACTTAAAAAACTCATCATTTTGTAAGGCATAAATTTCCATATTCATTCATTTCAACCATTTGCCGTCCACTGCTGAACGTAGGTCTCCCCCAAGGAGCGCCAACCATCCCGGTCTTGGGCAGTCCGCATCCATCCGCTGCCAGCCACTCTTTTTAGGTCGTCAACCCATCGTGCCGCAGGGCGCCCTACACTACGTTTGCCTAATCGCGGTTTCCACTCAAGCACATTTCGGCTCCACCGATCATCGGTACGTCTAGAGACATGACCGGCCCATATGTCCATGTCCAATTTTTTAAACTTAAAACCATCAGCAGAAAGTGCACAGTAACAATTGTCTTTTGGTCTCGGAAAGTACACAATATAACTAATTTAGTCTTATATTTCAATGACGGCAGAGAAGCTACTCAATAGGATACCGTAATGTCACCATGTTGTCTGCATTTGAAATGGGTATGGTGATCATTACTCTTGGATTCCACTCATGTTTTCCATCAGGTAGAGTGTCACTTGGGCACATTTTTTTATATAAAAACACCTAGTTAAAATGGTCTGTTTGGTTTTTGTCCCATTTCTGTCTTCTTGCCAAAATGTAACGGCCATAGTAATTCGTAGCGATTGGACCCCTTTTTAGGAATTCCTACTTTTTAGTAGTGTTTTAACGTAATGTTCGTACAAGAAAAAGATATTTGCTGTATTTTGTATAGTGAGAGAATAAAATTTCTTTAAAAAAAATTCTACGATAATTAATTACATCTCGTAAAGAGAATTTTTGCTCTTCGATATCTGAGCCAACATTACAGTACCTAACAAATAAAATTTTAAGAAAAAAAACAGACTTCAAGAACTGGACCAAATTGCAATTATTTTAAAGGTGATGCTTCCCATGTGGACTCACACGGAAAGCATCAGCTTTCAAATAAAAAAAGAATAATCGAAATCGATTGGCGTGATATTGAGTTATTCGTCAATTTGTCGTGCACATACTGAATGCAAATTAAAGACTTCTATGGTTTCCTCATGGATGACTTTGTCACAACTGGACCATTTGTTGAAATGGGACCACACGGGAAACACCAGCTTTCAAATAAAAAAGAATCATTATAATCGGTCGAAGTCGAAAGTTATGAGGTATCCAACATAAAATAAAAGAAAAAAATACAGTCGAAATGATAACCTCCTCCTTTTCTGAAGTCGGTTAAAAAACAGTAAACAGTATAGTAACAGTAGTCAAAATTGAGCACGCGGTTAAAAAGCAACTTTGCATTGTATAACAAATAAGGTCGGCAACGCACTTGTGACGCCTTTGGTGTTGCGGGTGTCCATGGGCGGCGGTAATCGCTTACCATCAGGTGATACGTCTGCTCGTTTGCCCTCTATTCAATAAAAAAAAACTATTAATCTATTGATATTTTTTTTTCTTTTTATCGTGTATATATATATATATATATATATATATATATATATATATATGTATGATGAAGACTTGTGGTGAATGCTTTCTTTCTTTAACAGAAACAAATTCGGCTATTTGGTTTTCACTATCTGATTAAGAGAGAGAAGAAAATGCCATCCTTCAATAGCAATAATTGTTCGATGGGAGGTTGTTTTTATAGTAACAGATTTCTGGCTTCATTCATAGTCAAATTTAAGTTCAACGGTGGGTGGGTGGGTCTATCAGTTGGTAGTATTTTTCCAATCAGTCACTTCACTGGACTACTAAAGGCCACTAAGTTCCTTGTACATATAGTGGGGAAAAATTTTTAAGATTAAATTTAAATATTTCAATTATGACCGAAACAATAAACAAAATGTCGTAACTCGTCAAATAGGAAGGCAAAACACGAATAATAAATGTTTAGAAGTTTCCAAAAAGAGGGTAAGTCGCTACGAATTATTATGGGTCAAAACCAAAAACGGGGCAAATACCGAATAGATGGTTAGTTTTTTTTTATTTAATTTGTTATCGGACTAACAAGAAAGGGTTATTTTCTAATTTTTATCATAAGAAAGTGAGTGAGAAATCAGTTGCTATGTATAGAAACTGATTTCCACTTGCCACTAGTCGACTTATTATAGGTGGTTTTAAAAAGCAATAGATGTAATTATAGAAATGTAAGTTAGCCTCTCTATCGCATTAAGGCACCTTGTAATGATAGTGAAGGTGATGTTGTAATACATAAATAAATAAAAATAATAAATATCTGCAACTTCCTTGTGGTTATATTTTAATCATAATAATATTTCGGACATCTAACACTGAACGCCATCTAGTTTCAAGCAAGCAGGGCTTGTATTACGGAAACTAGAAAATTGATACGAATATATATACTTTTTGTGTACATACATACATATATTATGATACATAGAAAACACCCAGACTCTGAAACGAATATTTGCTGTTCATGCAAACATTTGTTCCGAGCCTGGCATCGAACCTGAGACCTCAAGCAGACATTTATGTAGTTAAATCTGATAGCTTAGTCTTTGTAACAAAGGCTATCTAATCTGTTAGGCAGGTCAGGGCAGATTATTGTTCTGAATTGGGTACCATAATTATGATATCAGCATATGTATTAGATCAATATATATGGAATTCTGTATCTTATAAATATGTACAAAAAAGTTTGCGATGATATTTTGTCTATGTCTACATACCATTAAATATGTTAGATATATTGTGCATTTAATGGAAACCAAAAATTTGAAATTATGCATAACTTTTACTATGCTAAAGGTCTGTCTGTCTGTCGCGCTTTTACGCTAAAACTACTAAAACAATATAAATAAAATTTTACACATACAGCCTAGATAGAACCTGAGAAAGGACAAAGGCTACTTTTTAATGTGGAAAAAAAGGTTGGAAAGGGGAGATGAAAGGTTGTATAAATGCTACCCAACGTCACTATTCCTCATGGACGAAATTCAGATATCTTAAAAGTATACCACTGAAAATTTGAGCATATAAATACTCGGCCAGATAATAATATTAAACAGTTTTAGTGTCTCAAAAACATTTGTAAAAGATTATGCCAAGTGAGTTATGCCAAATGAATTTCAGAGCATTAAAAATCCTGCCAAATTGAGGAACCCCATTAAATTGTTTTTTTTTTTTAATTAATAAGCGTTTTAGTTAATGTCTAACTAGTATTTCTTTTTATAAACAGAAGCCAAGAAAGTTCAAACAAACACTAAGGAATCAGTTGAAGCTGTTTACAATTCTGTTTCTTTCTGTTTTTTTTTTTACCTATCACACAATGTAATATGATCTCTATTACTATCTAGAATGCTAAATGAAGTCAGAAAAATAAATCTCATTACTTAGATAAGTTGCTATAATTCAATTATGAAAAAAATTAGGTCAACTACAAATTTTAAGTAACAGCAAGAGAGAGTAAGCTTGTACAGAAATTCTTAATTAAAACCGTTTTAGAACTCACCTCATACACATTGACCATAACATTGGAATTTGGCAACCTGTTATCAAAGTTGCCTGCCTGTTGTCTCACCACACCAGGGACAATACTCCTGACACTATCACCAACTCTCTGTACTGGCACATTTGCTATGTTTCGTCTTTTAAATGATTTCAATGACGTCAAAGCCATTCTTGTTTCGGCTAATGCAGATGCTGCTTTTCTTTTAGTAGGCGAGTCATCATGTAGCATTCTTTGAGCAAAAAATAATTGGAAGTTCCTAAAAACATAACAATGTGAAATAACAGTAGTGTTCCATTGGTCTCTTGAGGCCTACTAAACCTGTAGGTACATGTATACAGTACATAATCACATTATGGGCCATTGTTTTTTTAATTTGTTATATTCCTGCTAAATATGTAAAGAGAATGAGATAAATTTATTATGAAACACATCAGAAAAGATTTGATTCTTGAAAAAAATTAAGGTTTCCCTCAAAGTGTTTTTTTTAGAAAATCCATTGTGTTATGTGGATAGTTCAATAAATTAGTATAAAATTAACTGAAATTAACAATGAACTGGTTGTAGTACCTAATTATTCCTGAAATTGATTTAAGTAGTTGCATAAGAGGTTATGTACTTCCATAAAACAGGTTGTAATGATTGCATACTTTTCATGTAAAATAATCACAAAAGACCTATATTCACTCATCTTTTGTTTTGTTTTTTTAGTAATTTATATAAGTATATAGAATAAAGATATAGATTATAATTATAAAATTTCAAAGTGACATAAGAGGCTCCAAGACACAACAACATATTATATATTTTTAAAATGTTAAATTACTTCAATATAGATATCAATCAAAGATCACATTTCATATATCAGTTATACTGCATATGTCTTGTATATACCATGAGACGTAGATCTGAGGCTCTAAAATTTAATCATCAATTGTTTAATGCTAACCATTTTTCTTCAAAACCTTTGTTTATAAAGAGGCCTTTTTCTAGCAGTGGGCTATTAACAGCTGATCATTATCATCAACAACCTTTAGTAGTCCACTGCTGGTCATATACCTCCTTCTTAGAAATGAGGTTTCGAACTACTAGCTGGCCAAAGTTGGCATAGGATTTGTGTCAAGTTTTCAGTCTCTTTGCAGTGCTGGTCCTACACAGTTAACTTCCACAGTCAGTTCCTACAACACCTATTGGATAAATAGGGGTGGTGAAACTCAGTGTTCTGAATTTGTCACAACACAAAGTGTGTGTGTTTACCACACCAAAGGTTGATGAAAAAAAAATGAAAATGTCAACTTATTTAAATTATTTTTTAAATGAAAGCTTCTTTAACCGCATTGAGCACTATTTGGTAGGGAAAAATCTTATAGGTTCGCATTTTCGACATTTTGATTTTCATGTTAATAATTTGCTTTTTGCTTATTTGATATTATTACTTTTTGCTAGTCATGGTCTCCTGCAAGAGAAGGAATATACCAGCATAATTCCCCTTCAGTCAACAATTATGTACAATTGTGTTGTCATTGGAGGTCTTAATCTAATAAACAAATGTGTCAATTTTTCTTCCTAATAGGTGTGTTATAAATGCACTTACATATGAGCCTGCTCTAATTCATCTAGAGGTTGGGCCTTTGCTTGAAGGCCCAACATGTACACCTGATTTGCTCTTTTATAGTCTCCTGACTCTTCACAGTAACATGCCCAGGCACGGTAGAACTCTGAACATTCAACACCAATACCGGTGCTATACAATCTCTGGTATATTTCCAAAGGGTTAGATAGTACATCAACCTGCAAATAAATTAGAGCTTTACAACACCCCACTTCATTTTAATCTAATTTTGATAATATTACACCACTTATATTATACCTTCGAGTGTTAGTGTATAATAACAAAAATACTGTATCAAGGTGATATTGAAATTCTAAATATATTTATTAATATACAGTATATTTATATTTTTTATCAGATACATAATATTTTCACATCACCCTAAGGTTGACTGGCAGAGAATGCCCTATGGCATTAAGTCTGCCTTTGCACAAAATTTGCATCAAGTTTAAATAAATAAATAAATAATTGCCATTTTAATTTCCACCACATAAAAACATAATCAAGTTACAGACAAAATTTTACTTACATATTTAATCCACAATTTAACAAATCTTCGGTCTTGATAATATTTCCTCTCATTTTCAAATAACTGTAAGCAGTCTTTTACTAACTTATCAATATGACCTTCGTGTCCATGTTTAGGATAGGACTGCTCTACCCACTGGATGTAGTTGAACCAAGGATCCAGAGGATCAGTGCCCTGGTAGTTCCTAATAGCTGCTTCATGTTCCCTAAAGTAGAAATAAAATTAAAGACTAAATTAAAGATTAAAGATTGAGGCAAAAATATGTAATGGCTAGATGCTTAGAAATATGTCTTTTATCAACAAATATCTCCAAAAACAAGTAAAAGCAAAAGTTTTATATTTTTACATTAACGCTGTTAGCTTACAATTTTCCTACCAGAATAAGAGGTGAAAAGCGTCACGACAATAGCAGATATTAAAAAATATTACTCTTTCTGCGCCTGCAGCTGCCTCTGGGCCTCCACATCGGATTGTGCTTGCAATGCTGTACCGAGCTGTACAAGGTTTCTACCACCTCGTAATGGTTGAATATTTTCTTTACTGACGTCGATGTCCATGGTAGAACTATACAAGTGCTGAAATATCACGGCATGAGGGATAAACACAGCACTCAGAACCACAAATAAGTGATGGCAGAAAATTAAGTCTTCTCCTTATTTCAACAATTCTAGTGAAAGTACAATGTAAATAATTTGAGTAAACTTAATTTAGGAACTAATAAACATTGTCCATCAAGCAATCGCACGATAATCAAAGTTTTATGCTTTGAAAATCCGAAAAAAAATTGGCGACAACCAACTGAAGCACCAAAAACTAGCCTGAAATTGACAATACTCTATAAAGTTGAATACTCTATGACCAGATTTAAAATTTCTCAAAAAAGTCCGTTACGTACGCAAACGACTGAGTATGGATAGGACCCAAGAAGTAAACTTTTTAGGATAGTGGGAAAGTGGACTGTTATGGCTGTTGAATGATAATAAAAATGAAAAAGGATTATTGAAATAGCGTCCTAAAGAATTCTGTAACGGTGCTTACATTTTATATAGTAGTAGTAATGTTATAACTACACTTCTGATATACATATAGTATAAATATGGTACCTATGTCTTTAAAATTCAAATATCTGTTTTGAAGAAACTATAAAATTCTCTACATTTTCTCAAGTTCACATGATTGTATCCTTGCGTTTCACTGCAATCATCTAATCACACAGTTTTCTTTTATCTGTAGGTCGCAATTTAATTTAATTGATTAGAAAATAAATTAATAAAATATGTTGACCATTTGTCTGCGTCTATTTTAAGAATTATGTCTCCTGAAACCTATCATTTTTAATAATATTACAGATTGTAAAGCTGAGAAACATATCACTAATCTTCAATTTGGCGAATAAAATAGAAACTAGCGTTTCGACGACCGCAGTCAAATTCAGATTGACCAGGCGACCTCGGTGATCATCCAGGACGACTGTTTTGTAATATTATTTGAACGTTTTTAAGAGGTGTATAATAAAATGTAAAAAAAAACTTTATGGGGTTTATTTTTAAAATTATCGAACCCTAACATGTAGTAATTCATGGGCGTACCCAGGTTCTGGGACAGAGGAGGGCAAATCGCCCGGTGGATTCACCATCCGCCTACCGGACCATAGTGTTGACGAGATATGCAAACTCTTTGAACGAGTGATTGCATGGCGCATCGTCAAGCATCTCTTCAGGTCGGGGCCCGAATCTGGCGGACAACCAATATGTGTTCCGTCAGGGGCGCTCCACCGTAGATGCGATCATGCGCGTGAGGGCCGTGCCTGAGGAAGCAGTTTCCCGGGGCTAACTGGTGATGGCGACAACAACAATTTTCCCTGGAGTTGCATCGGGGAAGTATTAGTGGTAACACCACCTATCCCATGGAGAAAGAAGCTTGTTAATTTATAAATAATTTCAGGTACTTTGGCTGTTGGCGTTATTTCTCTTACTCCCTGACGCTATATAATCCTTACTGCAAGCGCACCGCGCTCATTGTCACTTGACCTTTACTCATTCGCATCGCTTTCCATTCCTTCCGCACGCTAGCCGCCTATAACGCTTCAAATACCGCTCAATTATCTGCTATTATCGCCGCTACCAGTATTAAGAAATTTGTAGTTATATTATAATACCCGCTAAAGATTGAAAGATCACGCGCCGCGTCAAAAGGGACATCTATTGCGGCTACCGCATTGTTCCCTAAATAGTTGTATCACCAAGAGCCTCTCTACCTCTGCCGCATAGTCGTATTTGTCAGAGTGAGCCGTTGTTTACCCTAGTAGAACTGGTCTCGGTCGACGTGAAATGTCGTGCGGTGTTCCGCAGGGGTGGGCCTTAGGGCCGCTCCTGTGGTAAATTGGCTACGACTGGGTGCTTTGGGGTGCGTTCATAGATGGTGTCACCATCACGTGTTATACGGATGACACGCTTGTGATGGCACGCGGCATGACGCATCATGAGGCAACGGCTGGGGTTACCCAAGTCGTGGAGCAAATCCGGCGGCTAGGTCTTGAGATGGCTTTACACAAATACGAGGCCTTGTTCTTTCATGGGCAGGAGGAAGCTCCAGCTCCTCCCTCTGGACCGCATTCAGCGGAGGGCGACTCGTATCGTCGATTGCCGGGATCTTTCAATTCGGCTAGACTCTCTGGCGCTGCGTAGAGATGTGGCTTCACTGTGCACCTTCTACCGCATTTACCATGGGGAGTGCTCCGAGGAATTGTTCGGATTGATCCCTGCCGCATCTTTCCGCCATCGTCCTACGCGACAGAAATTTCATCCCCATCATCTAGATGGTTGGCAGTCCACAACTGTGCGATTTTCCCGAATTTTCTGCCACGCACAGTAAAACTGTGGAATGAGCTGTCGCCTGCGGTGTTCCCGGACCAATACGACCTTCAAACCTTCAAGAAAAGAGCGTACTCCTTCCTAAAAGGCCGGCAACGCACTTGTGACGCCTCTGGTGTTGCGGGTGTCCATGGGCGGCGGTAATCGCTTACCATCAGGTGACACGTCTGCTCGTTTGCCCCCTATACAATAAAAAAAAAAAAAAAGCTGCCTGAAGGACTCAGCTACTTAGTAGGAGGCACTCACATCGGCATTGAGCCCTATATGAGGAATTTAGGGCTTGTACTCGATGGCCGATGGGACTTCGGATACCACTTCCGAAGTAGTTGAGGTTCCAAGTATTTCTTTTCGAGGGAGCAAATGTATCGTGGTTTGTTTTGATACTAATGTGGAACTGCATCAACAGTTCTCAGTGAAAACAGTGAGTAAGAAAATACGACATGCCCTCGAGAATTTTATGTAGTGACTAAAATAAAAATACTTTCTAAATGAATTGACATGTCGGCTGACCATAAAAGACTACATAAACCTGCTCAAAAGATTTGATATCTAAGAACTACAGACCCGTAAGTAGCTCAATGCTACCATGAATGAGTATTTCTTTTCGCTGGAAAGCACGCTCTGATCGTCACTACGCTCGAACAACACATCTGCTCATAGTCCTAAGACCGATTGTCGATCTTCCAATAACACAAAAAATTAAACTGTCTGTGTCCATAGTCGAATTTAGGCACGTTTTTACGCGTCTGAGTGTGCTTTTATCGACAGAAGAATATAGTAGGAAAGTAAACATCCAGGGGGGCAGTTGCTCTCTCCTGCCATATCTTGGGTACGCCCATGTAGCAATTCATTATATTATTAGGTAGTAGTGTAGTAAAGCTAACTGACCCGTGTAACTTCGTTAGCGTTGTCTATTGCCCGTAGCGTAATGTTGTCAAAAAAAAGAAGCCAAACATAAAATATGGTTATCTTTTCTGTGCGTACTTTTTTATAAACTTCTGAACGGCAAAAATTCTTCATACTTTTTTTTTTTAAACTTTAACCATTTACGCAACGTATGCAAAGGGAATAATTTTCCCCCTATTTCGCAATTTTTTTCATTGGCACTCTTATCTTTTTCAATTATGATGTATTAGCATAACCAATGGTTTGCCTTAATAACTGGCCTGAAAGAATTTTCCAAACCGGACCTGTAGTTCCTTGGCTTTAGTGAGCATAAATTATAGTTCATTTTACAACATTGGTTTTAGGATAGATGTAACATCACGTCACATTCACTGCTGGATACAGACCTCTCCTTCATGGAGGTTTTACTCAATATCACGCTGGCCAGATGGGTAGGTATAGGCAGAGGTGTCTCTAGCACATAAAGTGCCATTGTGCAATCATTACTCTAGCGCCCTTTACTAAGCGCTCTTAAAATTAAAAGTGCCATGATCGGTGCCCCTAACACTACTACGCCCGTGTGCAACACACACCCTGTACTATAAGTAAAGACGCTCCTGGGGTTAGGGTTTGTATTAAGTTTCTTAGCAGTGTTGTCTTGTTTAATTGCACTCTTAGCCACCTCTTACTACACCCATGGGATGAATAGGTGAGCTAGATAGATAGTGATAGTAGGTACTAGAAAACTGAGATATATAAATTACACCTATTCAATGTTATTCTTAGTAATAAGGATAATAATAAAGAATAGGTGTTTAATTACATAGGTATACATTTTTTGTAAATAAATACAGGCTGTTGATGATATTTAATATAGTACTCAGAAAGTACTCAAAGTCTGAAACAAATAGGTATTTTAGATCTAATGAAACATTTGGTACGACACGGAAATAAAACCCGAGATCTCAAACTGTAATCGCATACGCTATTAGTGCACTACCACGGCAGTAAAAATGCAACGTAGCTAAAGTAGTAAATCTATCTTAACCATTCTGCTTTTCTAAATCAATTTAATTTTTTCGTTTATGGTCTATTTAGACTCATTATTAGAAAACTATCAATATTTATCTGTGATTCAGTTTATCAGCTGTCAATGTCATGCTGACATCTAAAGACAATTGTTGACTGTTGTTATTTTTTACAGACGGACGAATAATATATTTAAAGCCCTTGTGTTTGTAGATTTTATTACATTTTGTTTGAATTATGATATTTAATTTAATGCGTTAAAGATCTTTTTTGGTCCATACACTGCAGTAAGAATTGATCAACGGAAAGTTTACATCATTTGCAATTGATATTACCATTCATTATTTTTAAGCTAAATCTATTACACAATGGCTCTCCGAATGCAAAAAGGAAGCAAACAAAAAGCGCAAGAAGAAATGCGCCGGCTAATGGCTGAGCGAAAAAAGAAAAATTTGGCTCCAACTAAAATAGAAAACCCTCTTGCAAAATACAACAGCAGTGGGCAGTTAATGTGTATACTTTGTAGTTCAATAGTACGGTCGGAGCAAGTGTGGCCAGTACACATCAATAGTAAACAACACAGGGAGAATGTTGAGAAAGCCAAAAAGTTAAAAGAATTAACAAACAACTTTACAGTTGGAAAGATAAAACACAAAAGTTCTAGTCTCCCAGAAGGTGTACCCCCTGAAAAGAAAATTAAAGGAATATTGAAAAACGCTAGTGTTGTTCCTGTGGTTGTACAAGCTCCAAAAAATAATGCACCTCAAGTAATTTCATACCATAGTGAAGAGATTAAAAGGAATCCCTTAAATATTGATGTTATTTCCAAACAAGAAGGTACTTACAACTTGACCTTTACATGAAAAGTTTCTAAAATCTTTGAAGTTACTAATTAATGCTTTCTAACAAAATTGATACTATAATTGTATTATATTTTCAGGAACACCTGCTACATCATCTAATGATATGGATACAGTAGTCCAAACATCTGACCAACCTATACCTGAGGGGTTCTTTGATGATCCTATCTTAGATGCTAAGGTACTTGTACTCATTACATAATTCAGCCTATTTTCGTCCACTACTGTGCAAAGGCCTCTCCTATAGAGCACCAACCATCCCATCCATCATATTAATTTCAATCATAATCACATTTAATATTTTTATTTACAATGTTTTATGTTGTTTCTATATACAATAGTGAACTACCAAAGGATATTAATAATAATTAAAATCTACTATATTTTAATATCTCGTGTGGTGCTAACTCTGCACGCTTAAAGTACACTTCAGTGCTTATTTTTTTTGGACATGATATTCATAGGTGCATTCACATACTGCCTAAGTCCTGTGAAGTGTGTGTGATTGTATGTGAAGTAATAAAAACTAACTTTATTTAGATACGCATTATTTTTACAAGTTTAGTGGCTGATAAGTTTAAATATGTGTGTGTATTTGATATATCATTAACTAAATGCTTATTCTACTACTTCTTCTAATTCCTATTTTCTCTGTATCGCCCGAAGGTTGACTGGTAGAAAATGAATAAGGCATTTAGTTTGCGAACACACCTAAAGTACATCTATACTATCTATACTAATATTATAAAGAGGAAAACTTTGTATGTTTGTTTGTTTGTTTGTTTGTTTGTTTGTTTGTAATGAATAGGCTCAAAAACTACTGGACCAATTTTAAAAATTCTTTCACCATTCGAAAGCTATGTTATCCACGAGTAACATAGGCTATATTTTATTTTGGAAAAAAATTGTGTTCCGTAAGGTATTGGGGTTTTTCGGACACAAGGTGTAAAAAATCAACCAGAAAAGTTACTTATTTTGCGTACGCTGCGTAAACTATAAAAGATAGAACCATAAAATGTTCAAATTAATCGTAGATCTTATAAATATCTACAAAAAAGTCCGCGACACACTATACAGGGGAAAATTTTTCGCTACGGGCAATAAAAGACGCAAACGAGGTTGCGTCGGTCAGCTAGTGATAAATAAATTTTAAAATTATAACAATTATAGGATATTGACATTATTTTATTGCTACTAGACACCTCAAATTATAGCCTACTGTATAAATTCTATATAAACAAATAAATAAACTGTGTCTGTTTGTAATATAAAATTAACTGCTTTTTATGAAATGCATATGTATGTATACATAGTAGATATACCAAGATTTTTGTGTCTGTCTGTCTGTTTGTTCCGGCTATTGTTTGGAACGGCTGGACCGATGACAGAACTTTCACTGGTAGGTAGCTGATGATCCAAGGAGTAACTTAGGCTACTATTTTTAGATTAGCTTTGCCTTTGTTCAGCTAGTATGATATAAATAGTTACATGCTTTCATCTTATTCTTAACAACAGCTTACTAGCTGTTACTGCCCAAATAGTTCTTCAAAAGATTCATGAATGTAGTCAATCATATCAGTGGCCAACATGCTGCGACCTTTTACTTTGAATGCTTTTTTGTTACACTTTCTTATTAAACTACATGCAGCATAACATGAAATTGATGCAGCTGCAAGACATTTTTCTCCACTTGTATCCCAATCTATTTTACTTTGATTAGCTAATGTCCAGTTTAGAAATGTACCGATAGAACCAGCCAACAAGTCACCCTGTCCACCACATCTTCTACCTGATCCATCTACATTTAATTGCCATTTTAGATTATTGTCAGGACTCAACAATTCATCTGTCTCTCCTTTTTTAAGAACAGTTACATATTTCCCAAGGTTGTTGACACCTTCCCCAGGTGGGCCTCCAACTTTTTTCCAAAGTCTTTCAAATTCCATTTTATTAGGTGTCAATATTACTGGGGACATAAAATCTTTTAGCAAGTGTGGTTTTTCGGTAATTAAGAACAAGCCATCAGCGTCAAGTACTAGTGGTATCCTTTTCTCTCTTATTATTTCAATCAATTCAGACACCACTGAAAATGTTTCTTTTTGTCTTCCAAGACCTGGGCCTATAACAATAACATGTAGTCTCTCGAACCATTGTGCTATCTCTTCTATTGCATTTGGCCAATCTAGCAATGGATGAACTATTAATTCTGGACTATAAGATTTAATAACAGTGGCTGCACTTTTAGCACAGAATATATGAACTAAATCTGCACCAACCTGTAGAAATAATGCATGAAAATTAATAAAAAAAATGTATTTCCCTTATTATTATGAAAAAGCAACTTTTATAAATTCTTACTTACTCTTAGGGCACTAATGCCCGCAAAATAAGGAGCGCCAGTATATTCTAATGATCCACCAATTATACCTATTCTGCCGGCTTGACCTTTATGACTGTTGTTATCCAAGCTGGGAATACATACTTTAGCATTCCTTAAAATATTGTCTGTTGCCATTTTACTCTTTGAGCTAGTTGATCTGCAATAAATTATATAATTATTTTTGATTATTTTAATCGGTGAAACAGCTGACATGTACATCGAATCAAATCGGTATTGCTTGCAAATTTTGCTGTGATACCGACTGTCATTCCGTGTAATTGTCAAAATAGTTGAAAATAAATAAACAATGACTAGTAGTGTTGTCGTTTGAAAGTAAATAAACTACTACTAAGGTTAACAAAATCTACTATTGTTAACTACTTAAGTATTGTAAGTGTTGAATAAATGTATTGTACAAAAAAGCAATATTACGGCTTTATATGTATCATGCCATGCTTATTTGATCTGGGTCATATACGGTGGGCTGGCAGGCCTGGAGTGATACACGGCTCCACAAATTACAAGTTTGTATTACTTGCGTTTACTTCCCCTCATAGGGATAAAAATCTGCAATGAAAGCAAAATATATTTACTTATTAATAACTGACACGCCTGTTCCTCCTTATACCGAAAAAAAACACTGAAATAATGTTCTACTGAATTGTTTTACATGGTTACTATCTTCGATTTGTTCATCTAGTCTTAATTAGAATTTCATTAATTGCTTAAAATTGCAATTTTCAGGTTCGAAATATCGAATACAAAGATCCTGTTGAAGAGGAATGGGAAAAATTCCAAAAAGAGATAAAAGAAGAGGCAACCGCATCTGCAGAAATAATTGCTGGCGAACAAGAAGAGGCAACAGCTGAACGACAAATCGAAGAAATCGACGAACAAATAAGAATTTGGTCCAAGTTAGTATGAAATACCTTACATTTACCTTGTAACCTTGACACCACTTTATTAGTATGTGTGTAAAAAAATAAAAAAGCAATATAGCATAATAAATTGAAATAATACGACAGAAATGAGTAAGTATAGAGTTACAGTTAGTTATGAGTAAGTATAAAGTTACATACTTTCAATGATCATCCCCTACGGGCATTGCATTATAAAAACATTTAAACATTAGCTTTGGGAAGAATACTTGTCATACCAGTCATTTGACGGGCCTGTTAGATTAGTGGTTGGTGATCCTAACTGCTAAGCCACAGGTCGTGGGTTTGATTACCACCCAGGACAAATCTTTTTGTGAGGAACACGTTGTATTGTTATTTTTCTGGCTGATTACAATGCTGATGTTGTGCTGCAGGGTATGGAGCTTTTCATTCCATCCTCTGTGGTCCCTATTGGTGGCAAGTGTCGGGCCTGGTTTGGTTCATCTTCTAAAAAAGCTTCTCGCAAGCAGCTTTTTTACCACGCAAAATAGGCGCATTGAAGTCGTCGAGTTGCGGAGACCCAGCCCGCGAGTTTCAAGTTGAAGCAAGAAGCTTACCAAGCCTGTGCTGACGCGCTGGCAGTACGGGAACAATATACCAGCGCCCTGAAAAAGGAGTACAACTTTGCCTCCAGGTCTTAAAAAAAGATATGACAATGACGAAGTCGGAGCACATTGCTAAGATTGGCGAGAGGCTTGAGCGTCTTCCTACGGGAACTTGAGCATTCTGGTCTCTTGCCAAGGCTATCGAAAGGAAATTCTGTAAGCCATTCCTTCCGGCTCTGCACTTGGGCTACTTGCGTTTAGTACTTTTATCCCTAATCCCTCCTATAGCGTTGAAGATGTGCGCTCCTAAGTTGGCACCGTTCTTAACGCATCTTTTTCGGTTCTCTTACTCTCTGAAGCAGTCCCGTCATCATGGAAGACGATCACTCTAATTCGTCCAACTACTGGCCGATAGCCATAGCTTCCCTCTTCTCGAAAATAATGGAGCCCATTATCAACTGTCAACTCCTGCGGCATATATATTATAAGGCGTAGGTTCGGCCTCACATGGAATACTGTCCTTATCAGCAGCACCCCAATACCAGCTCATCCCTCTGGACCGCATTCAACGGAGAGCGACTCGTATTATCTACTAATACTAGTATTATATATCGTCGATTGCCAAGAACTTCCAATTCGGCTAGACTATCTGGCGGTAGTGATGTGGCTTCGCTGTGCATCTTCTACCGCATTTACTATGAGGAGTGCTCCGAGAATTTGTTCGGACTGATCCCTGCCGCCTCTTTCCGCCTTTCCCCATCATCTAGATGGTTGGCAGTCCACAACTGTGCTCTTTTCCCGAATCTTTCTGCACAACAAAACTGTGGAATGAACTGTCGCCTGCGGTATTCCCGAACCAAAACAACCTTCAAATCTTCAAGAAAAGAGCGTACACCTTTTTAAAAGGCAACGTACTTGTGACGCCTCTTGTGTTATGATGGTCCAAGGGCGGCGGTAATCGCATACCATCAGGTGATATGTGTCTGCTCGTTTGCCAACTATACCATAAAAAAAATGTATTAAGAAATATTTAAGTAAATTTATCAGTAGTCTCGTTAACATAGAACAGATTATGCCTAGTTTAGGATCAGATAGCCGTGTGTGAGATTTATGATATTATTATTAATATTTAGCTAAAGATTATTTTGATCTAAAAAGAAATAAGAAATAAAGTAGCATTTTATAGTAAGCAACTCTAATAACTCTTTTAAAAAATTCCAGAGTATTGGATTTTGAATTAAAAAAAGAAGAAACTAAAAAAATCAAACAAGATCCAGAGCAAATGAGTGAGGATGAAGAAGGCGAATCAGAGAATGAAGACGATATTCACGAGTTTTTGGATTGGCGAGCAAAAAAATCATATTCATAAGTGTTTCTGTTTTATTCTTTTATATTAAAATATTTACTAACACTTAAAGTTTTTAAATATCTGTAGGAAGTAGTGATCAAATGTGTTCTATAATAAAAACGAGTTTAAATAGTAACGAAAGTTTTAAGAACGGATATAATAGATTTTTTAAATATACTTTATACATACGCATGAGTGCGTTGATCCTCGTCCACATTTTACGCGAGCTTTACTCGTCTTATCACAAGGCGGCGTACAGACGTAACAAGCGAAAGTTTAAGAAACTATTACCCACAATTTTTTTTGAAATGAAATTTAAATAACCCACCCATTACATACTATGAATCTATTAATTCCTCATTCATTTAAATCCGTTCTGTTGCTTAGACGCTACGGTGGAACACACATAGAGTACCTAAAACTATTACCCTTTCTTTTAGCTTCACCGTAGTCGAGTTAGAACTACTTGCGTAGGATACAACTTAATTACTGTACACAAATATCAATTATCACAAGTAGTTTTATATTTATAAATTTTAGTCTTACAAAGAAATATTCATCCAGGTACTTCTATATTAGGAGCTTTATTTCTCATAGGGCAACACTAGCAGAATGACAGTCCAATTTTGTGAATATGACATATTGAAACCGGGTAAATAAATAGATACTTATTTCAATTGTTTCTTGAAATAATATTAAGTCTATATCCTTAGATTTTATCACCTACCAAGTTTGGGTGCATAAACTACTTGAATAAAATGTCTAACCGAGATTCAGAACAAATTCGGCAGTTTATTGCTAAATTACAACGGGATGAACAACGGCAGGCCGCCTTGAACGATATTAAAAACCTCATAGCATTTAAACCAGATAATGAAGCTATAGCTGCCATAAGAGATGTCGGAATATCACAAATTGTCCAATGCCTTAATGTTGCAGATAAGTATGTGTGCCATTATCAAAGTAAGTAATAAAATAAGAAAACACAGCATTCTAAAAGAAAATATTTCTGACCATAGATCTCATGTTGATCTAACATGCGAGGTGCTGAAAACATGTTTTGATAAATTTCGTGCTGGAGATGTTATTAAAAATTACATAGGACATATCATGTACTTACTTCGTCATGATAAAAGTTGTGTACGGAGAATTGCTATTGATGAGGTAAATATTTTTTTCTGTATATTATATTCTGTACTATCTAGAGCAGGCACTGACTTTAATAAACTCTTGAACAATTTACAGCCATCTTATTATAAATTCAGTAATCACTAAAACTAAGGAGTGCTTTTAAAAAAATCAATTGTTAATGTTTACTTTTGAGTTCTCTAAAATTTAAAAAATCCATGTTTGGTTCCACTTAACGAGGTAGTACTATGTCTACCAGTTAATGTACAAGAATATGGAGTACTAATGGTTAATATTAATTTATCAGGTATATAAAGCAGTGAGCGCCAGTGCCTTATTACCTATGTCTGAGTATATGGATGTGTTTGTAGCAACATCTCAGATGGTTTATGATTCTAATGTGGGTGTTGCTAACAGAGCAATATTGATTACATCTAACTTACCACTTGAAGTGTATCCCGCAGTACTAGATGAATTGAAAATGGGCTTAGAATATAACACAAGTAGTAAGTGTAATGTATTAGAGGTGAGTCTATTTATTATCATCAACAACCTGTTGCTGGACACAGGCCTGTTCTTAGAAAGCTGTTGGCCTATAATACCACACAGACCAGAGGGGTTGGTATAGGGTGATGTTGTCCTGGGTCCGGTCGTGTAATATCTGCGATTCCCAGACCCCTCCCGTCTCAGGCGCAGAGTTGGCACACCGTGTGGTTTTAGTCGGTTCGATTCCGACACACCGCCCCGCCGCAAACCCCGGCGGGGTGACGGCCCGAGGGGGTTTCCACACGTAAAAAAAAAAAAAAAAGGGTGATGTTGTCCTTCCGATTGTGTTAATAACTGCAGTTCCCTGACCCCTCTCTTCTCAGGCCCATGCAGGCATATTGGTGCATGAAACATGTAGATCACCTAGAGCATTCGTTAGATACCTATTGATTTTAGTTTATCTTATTTTGTCGGCCTACAAAGAATTTTTAGTGCTATCTAAACTGTAGAAAAAAATAATGGAATACCATGCATAAATGACAAAATAACTGTAATTAATTGGGGTAGTATAGTATAGTATATTAATTTAATTTTTGGAGTTGGCAATATTACAGACAATATATAGGGCAATTGAGATATTTAACACAATAATCTAATAAATTATAATAAAGAATGTTATTAAATTATAAATTTCAGGTTGTGGTTAATATCTCTTGCAAATCTAATGAGCATTTTAAACTGTGTGTTGATAAGGACTACATTGATTTTATGATACATGAGCTTGAAACAGATGATGTCCTGTACCAATTAAATATTTTGGAATTATTATCAAGATTGGTGATCAAACCACAAGGCATTAGTTACCTTGTTAAGAATGGAGGTTTGAATGCTATTTCAGATTATACAGCATCCTTGAAGGACAATCCTATAAGAGGGTTATTAATTCCAGGTATTTCAAAATTGTTATGTACATTAATAACTTAATTCTGAGATGCAGTATCCACTAGTTCAAAAGGTACGGAACATACCTATGTAAATAAAATTTATAATCATCATAGTGGAGTCAACATAATTACGAATAATGTAACTTACTTATGAAAATTCTCTCCAGTATTGTATTAGGTTTATTTTAAAAATACAATTTTATTATTATTATTAATTATTTTTGTAGCCATTGCTTTGCTCTTTAAATAAGCCTGGAGTAAAATTAGGCTAAACAATGCTGGGTAAGTTAGGTGGATATGACTTCAAGGGACTTCAAAGATTAAATGAAACCAACTACAAAAAATATATAAGACCTGATTTTTACATGTATCATGTATAATAAACAATGCCATACAAACAATTAAAATATAATTGTTTAGTTTTTGTATTGGAGCAATCAGCTAAAGAAATTTATTTTTGAGATATATTTAATTTGTATGAATTTTCAGGTTACTTGAAATTCTTTGGAACAATAGCTCACAATTATCCAAAGGAATTTTTTGAGAGACATGCTGTTATGCTGTCTTGTTTATTTGAGGCATTTGACTCACATGATCCTAGTATTTTGCCAGTGGCTCTGGATACATTAGGATTCATTGGTTCTACAATTGAAGGGAAATTATGTTTGGCTGCTTTGGGTAAGTCATTGATAAGTGCTCAAGACTTGTACGTTTTGTACCCAAAAAAGCTACTTTTTATGTTGTAATCTCAAAATATTATTATATTGCAGGCAGCAGATATACACAAACAGTGCAAAGTATTTCAGAGTTAATTAAAGACAGCTCATCAGAGATAAAAATAAGTGCCATAAACTGCTTAGCTGGACTTATTAGCATAGACAAAGATCCTTCTGTACCCAAAAGTGGTCCTGTTGATCATAGGGTGACTCTGATGACAAGAGAGTGGTTCAGAACTTTAAACGGACAACCAATGGTGACTTTGATGGAGATGTGTAAAAGTCCATTTCCAGATATAAGACATGCTGCTTTCATATTGTTAGATGCTGTTTGCCAACATCAATGGGGTGAGGAATTAGTAGTTAGAACTGCAGGTAATTATTACTGGTATTGAAAATTTTTATATTACTAAATAGGAATATAACATTACATTTTATTAAAATTTAGATTGTATTATAAATAATTGTTATCACATCAATAACTCATGTAGTTTTTATTAGAAAACAAAACAGCAGTTGAAGAACAATTGAATACTGTTTTTATAAATCACTTTGTTGTATAGTCGTTCCAATCGTTTATTTAACTTTTGACAGATCACGCACATAAAGTTTTGTAATAATTTTTGATACAATGTACTCTAGGTAATACTGTACTTCATGGACGGGCTCCGCCCACTTAGAGATGTGTCATTCGTAATTAATGACCACAGACTATAAAAACGGTATTGAAATAAATCGATTATCGATTATATTTATAAAACATACAATAAAATTATTCTTGTATGTCCTTTGAGTACTTTATTTTTTGGTATTTTGACAATAACGAAGGGAGGAACGATACGCTCAACTCAAGCAAACGTGAGAATTCACAAATAAATCAATACGGAGGAATATAAATACTCAACTCGACGTATGAAAATGTGGATTAACACTAAAAACAAAATGGCGACCCGCGTCCGGTGTTGCTGTTTAATAATCGATAAAAGTACGAAATTATCGATAAAATAATGAGTGTGTTAAATCGATTAAAACTTCTTCATGCATAAAATCGATCTATAAAAGAAATCGAATCGGTAACGGGTCAGGGTATCACTATTTGATTAAACTTTGGAGCTGTCAAAAGTTAAATAACGATTGGAACGACTATAACTACTAAATTTCAGTGAATATTGTCAATGATTAAAATTTTGTATTGCAGGTTTTATTGAATTTCTTCTAGACAGATCTATTGTGTATACAAAAGAGACAAATGAAGCAAAGTATGACATAATAAAACGGCTGGCAAGTTCACCCGCATTTGATAGCAACACCATTACAGCACTACAAACTTATGTTGAGCAAGGTCCATTTTATTCAGAGAGTGTACTGGAAGTTGCTATGGATGAAGGAGAGAATTGAATTAGTTACAAATAAAAATTATGAATTTATAATATTTCTAGTTTAGTTATCACTAATGTCGAATGTGAAATCTATTTTTTAGACTGCAAAAATAATTATAATGTAATTTCGCATTTTTTTGTAATAAAACATGCATAATTCATCTCCTCCTTTTACTTTTTGTAGTGGTTTCAGCTTTGGCTGCTGATTTTCGCTTGCTACCCTTTTTAGTGCCAGCACCGTACTTAGCTGCCAAATTGTCAATAAAGTTGTCCACTTGTGCTGCTCTGTTTTCTTGTTTTTGTCTTATCATTAATTCCAAGCTGTTTGGCTCTGAAAATTATTATTAAAAAAAGTTGAATCAACAATAAATCCTTTGTTTCTTTTCAATAATAATACAGGAAGGGGGACTCATGTACATTTTTCAATATAACACTAAAGAGGCCGAAAGCAGAAACATAGTATATTGGTCTTAATTGATTGAATGATTTGATGTACTTTTGCATATTAGTAACCTAAAAATTATATTGTATTATTATAGCTATGATTATCTTAGGACTAGATAGCATTGTGTGTAAGATGTTCCAAATATTTATTTATAATAGTAGTACTTCATTAGAAAGCAGATTTAATCATCATCTTCCTAGCCTTTATTATTCCCAATATTTGGGATCGGCTACCAGTTCAACCAGTTTTACCTGAATATCAGTTTTTACACAGAGCGACTGGCATCTGACCTCCGCAACCCTGAGGGCGAACTGAATTCGAAGGTTGAACTAGTTGTCAGTATATTTGAGGGCACTGACTTCCCAATAACGATTGCCATAGATGTTCATGACAACCGGGACCGACGGCTTAACGTGCTCTCCGAAGCACGGGCAGGAAACACCGCCATCTTCCATACTCCGGGCTGCTATTAGGAATTTCTTGTAGGAAAAACCCAACAGCAGTCCGACCCGGGAATTGAACCCGAGACCTCTTGATTTGCAGTCGCTTACGCTAACCATTAGACCACTAGACAGAAAATGGGCAAAACTAAGTTCATAATGAGCTGATACTGAATTTATTCAGATTTATAGCATATTCCTGAAGTCTGTTTACAATTAATCAAATTATTACAGATTGCAAACCCCAAAAAGGATGAAACAAATCAATTACTATAAAATTATACCCTTTAATAATCTCATTTTCAATTTGCAAAAATTATTATACAAGAATTCTGGTACCTCTGGAAAAAATATTTTTTATATAAAACAAAATTCTCGCGAATTCTGTTTAACGCTTGAGAATCGCAAGTATTTTTCGAAGAAGAATTATGTGCTTTATGTTAAGGAATTGTGGATGAATTTGCTATGTTAAGTTATAGATTGATACTCCAACGTTGCTATGGTAAGCATTGACCCTATTTGAAAAGTAATTAAATAAATAAAAGTTTTACCTGATCCAACTCCTAATTCTTCTTTCATTTCTTCTGCTTCTTTAGCTTCTCTGTTTTCCTTAGCCAGCCGCCGGAGACGTTTTTTAGCTGGTTCATGAGTAAATATCTTGTAAGCAGGTATTTCACCATTCTGTATCATTACCTGTAATTTAAATATTATTTTGAAATATTATTGAAATCATTTCCATGCATTAACAAATTTAAAAAAAATCTTACATTGAGAATGTCTCTGATTCTTGGTTCTTGTTCAGATCTAGCAAATTGTACATGATCCACAATGTAATCCATGTCGCCCTTCCCTGTTATATAGGCTTGCTTAATCTCTTGTTTTTCTAAATCTGAACCTATGAAGTAAAAAAATGTTGATTAACTATAAAATTTTATGCAATTCAAGCGTTTTCCTGCAACTCTAACAGCAGTTAAACATAGCCTATGTTGTTCCTCATAAATCAAAATATCTCCACAATTTTACAGTGGGAGAGCCACGTTTCAGCATGAATGGAGTGATACCACATCCTCAAAGAAAACCGGTGTGAAATAGCGCTTGAGCTGTGTTTCACCGAGTGAGTGAGGATACCGGAGGCCCATTCCCCTCCCCCAAAGGTCGACAACGCACTTGTGACACCTCTGGTGTTGCGGGTGTCCATGAGCTGTGGTAATCGCTTACCATCAGGCGATACGTCTGCTCATTTGCCCACTACACCATAAAAAGAAAGATGAAACAGTTTAGCCATGAAAGCCTAACAGACAGAATTACTTTCGAATTTAGGATATTAGTATCGATTTAATTTCATTTAAATGATAACTTGGTTCATGTAAGTCTCAAAAGTTCTAAAAGTTCTGCACTTATTGACCTTGAATTTGCATATTAAGTACAACACGCTTAAAAATGGCTTTAATACTATTTTTAGCAATCAAAATATTTCACAGCAAAGCTTACACGAGTACAGCTAGTTATGTATCAAGTTTCACATTAAAATCAGATTGAAATTAGGCAACTCACTGATAGCCTGTTTAATATAAAATAATAATAAATATTCCGGACATCTAACACACAACGCCATCTAGTCCCAAGCTAAGCAGAGCTTGTGTTATGGGTACTAGACAACTGATATAAACACTTAATACTTTTTTTTGTAAATACATACATATATTATTATACATAGAAAACACCCAAACTCTGAAACAAATATTTGCAGATTATTCAAACATTTGGTCCGACCTGGGAATCGAACCGAGACCTCATGCTTAGCAGTTGCATACGCTACCACTACACCAGGGCAATAAAAGGACCATTACATAGTGCATCATAGGAAAAGTTATATTTATTAGCTAACAATGACATATTGTGATCATAATTTCATCAATATTTATTGAATATTCAAAGAGAATATAATGTTATATGTTTTATAAAACCACTAAAAATTCTTACTTCAAGTAAGTTCAATTCAAAGTATGTTTAAGTTTTTCTTCATAATTATACAAACAGGATTTCACCCAATCGTGTCATAGGTAAAACTTTGTTTTCTCAAACAAACAATTTTTACACAAAACATTAATAAATGAAATGAAAACTGTATAAGTATGTTTCTTAAACTTACCAACATACTCCTTTTCATATGCTCTGATGTCTTCATCTGTGATCTTTTTAAAGAGTAGTCTCCAGTACACACTCCAGTCTCGATCAATAATTATGTTGTAGTCATCATCATCAACACATTTGGTTTCGTCATACAAGGCCCTTTTACTGGAGTCAGTAAGAATTGCATGGATACTTCCTAACACTTTGAATTTCTCTGTGGCTTCAAGCTTTTCTTCTTCAGCGACTCTATCAGGGTGAACTTTGAGGGAGAGTTTGTGATACGCTTTCTTAACTAGAATAATATAGAAATAAAATTTGATAACTGTAATAATAGTGATGAGTATAGAGAACCGAGACAAAATTTATCAATTCTTAGTTTTACATTTTAAGGTTTAGTAAAGTGTAAATTCATTTAGTAATAATTAAGTTTTTAATGAATGAGAATTTTATTAATTGGAATACCTTCTTTGTCTGTAGCTTTTTCTGAAATTTGTAAAACTTCGTAAAGATTTGTTGTTTCAAAATACTTCTCACACAATTCTATAAGCCCCATTTTCAATAGAAGATCAAAAGTAAACTCAGTTGCAGACTTAACTTTAAAAATTTAACACAAAAATTAACGCAGTATTTTAGCCAACAAACTGACAACCTTTAAAGACAAGCGCGCGAAAACATTATATGTCAAATGAGTCTTGACAGATGTTAACTGATACAACACCGAGGCTTTTCAATACCCACAATTAAAATACTTTTTTAAGAAATTGTCCTTATAAATTGCCAATCCGCATTTAACATATTTATTTTAAACATAGCTCTTCAATTCATATTAGTTTAATACAAAACAAACAAGAGTAGACCCCAAAGATTTCCAGGATATTTTTTACTATATTTTTGAGGTTGAATTTCAAATGTGATTTTGTCATAGTGTTTGTAATCTTAGGTACAAGTAGTTTGTCAAAAACTCATTTGTTTTTGCAAATTCATTATTTTGACATTGTCTTATTTTTTCTAGTGGAAGATACGATACTTATTAATTTTCGTGTTTCTTACATTAATCATTTACATAGCAATTTTACAATTTATCAACTCTATACTTTACTAAACCATTTACGATATGGATTCCACAAAACTTGGGTCAGGTGACAATAGCATAGGTCAGGGTGTAGATCATGAGAAATCAGATGAAAATGAATTAACTTCCGTGAAATGTGAGAATCAACAAGAAGATGGCACGAATACCAATATAATACTAAATGAAGTTACGCCACAAGTAATTGACGACAATGAAGCTAAATTGAAAGATAGAATAGCTCAGTGTAGAAATATAATAGAATCTCTCAAAATCGAATTGAATGAAGAGAAATCTAAATTGGAAAAACAAAACAGAAGCACTCAGCAGCGGTTTACTGAAGCTCCTGCGAAATCGAATATAAGTCATTATGTTTCTACTTCTAATTCGTTTCTAGAAGAAATGTCATTTACTTCTGGTATGTACAGCGATAGTGTGGACAGTAAACTTAATTGTGATGAAAATTTAATAGAGTATGAAAAACAACTTCAAAAGTATCAGAATACTCTAAACATGGCTCAAATCGAGAAGAAAAATGCAATTAGAAAACAAATGTTAGCTAAAGCCTATAAACTGAAATTGCTAGAAGTTGAAAATCAATGCAACATTGAGTTACTTAGGGTTAAACAAAGCTTACAATGCTTAGAACCTTTACAAATAATAGCAAGTAAATGGAAATCGGGGACTGATAATGCGAATGACGTCAACAGTTACGAACTAATTCCAAGATACCCAGAACTTAATGCCACTTCAGGATGTGATATCAACAGTTGTTTAACTGCTTTAGATATCAAAACAACCATCGAAAATGAAGTAGTCGTTAAAGATGACAGTGTATCTCCCCATTAATTAGATGTAATATCTCCCTAACTAAATATTTAATCTCTTTTTTTTAGGTTGTGGAATACCTACTACAAAACTTGTTATTTTTTTTAAACTAATGAATTATCTAGAGGTTTATTTACAATTAGAATTTTTAAGTTTTTCGTCATTGTTAATTAAATCTTACTTAGTTAATGAGACACCGTTATTTTCTTTGTAGGACGAAATAAAGAGAGTAATAATATTTCGGGAATACCGAGAATATCTGATTATTTGGCGCCTTCCACATCCTCATCAGTTTACCCACTAATTTTCCATTATGAGGTCTTAAGATTTCTCATACATCGCGCATCTAATACCATGTTACTTCGCTTTGTCATTAGTATTTTTAAATGTAATGTGCTCTTTTGTGTCATATAATAATTGATAATTATACCAAAAGCAATGGACTTCTGATTCACGGTATGATACCAGTGTTTATTAGTTATTTTTGTTACGCATGGAAATCGGTTCGGTCCGCCCGACCTGGGAACGGGCCAAGCACCACGGGCGTGTGCATCTGGATTAAGCGCCCATATTTTTAATTTCAGCGATATGATATAAGATTTAAGTGGAAATTAGTTAAAATATTAAAGACTTAAAGCAAAGAAAGGGTCATAAATTTCGAATTTCCGGGTTAGCCGGAACGCTAGGAGCTAGGAGAATTCTGATTAACTTCCTTTCTACATTAGCGTATGCCTAGGTTTGAAAGGTACGGCTATCGGTCACCCTAGCTAAATCAGATAGGAGTACATGGTCCCAAATAGGAAGGACCACCTATAAGTCATAGATGGTCCGGGGTTTGTCAGGGAACAGATTTTCTTTCTAACCTAGAAACCACCATCTCAACTTCACCCCACCTCAGTTTTCTCAGCTACAAAAGAAGATTAGTAAGTTCGAGTCAGACATAATACCACTGGTTTTTCTGCACAAAAAAGGATATGCTTACTTAGAGAGAAGAAATATAATAGATAGAACAACTAAGGCCATTTAAAATTTTTTGTTACTGTTTATAGTGTTTAAAGCTTCAAATAATCAGTTGGTTGGCGTACCTAGTTATTATAGTCTTTTTTTTGCTACATTTTAAAATTGGGGTGCGGTAAACGTGCATCATATGTAAACAATAATGAATTTGGTGCTAAAAATTAACGATACAAGAAACTGAAGAAAATAAATATATAACGTACTTACATCCATACCTACATTTTAAATGCGAAAGTATGTATGTCTGTCTGTCTGTCCTGATTACTATGGAATTTGGCATGTAGATACTTTTAGTCTTGAGGAAGGACATGCTACTTTTTGTTGCAATAATCGACAAACACGCGGGCGGAGCGGTGCGCTAAAGCTAGTAAATATAAATCATAGTATTTCATAGTAAGCATTAAAAAAGTACGAAAAAATGTGTTATAATAAATTACAAGCACTACAACTAAACAAACAAAAAAAATCCGCACATAACCAATCAAATCAATTACCAAAAACGGGTGTGAAAATCTGGTTTCAATAAATCAAAAGCCGAGGAGGACCTCCGTAGTGGACCACACACATCGAGGCACGCGCTTCAAATGCTGCTGACTTTTTATTCTCGCCGCTGAGGTTCGATCGTGTTCATTCGGCGCTCGTCGGCACCCGATCGGCAAGCTCCCGTACTCGCATCACACACGTTGCGTGCGCCCGCGTCTCATCTGTTAGGAACTTGAACTTTATTTTAATAAGATTCCAATTTGTCAATTAGAGGGCATCGTATGAACAAAACAGGTTTAACTCCTTTACACCTTTTATCTTCATGAGTTTCATTTTAAAAATGTTTTTGAATACCTATCACGTTAATGGGTAAAATTGAATATGAAAAATAGATAAAATATTTTTTGTAAAGTAACGTCTAAATTGTTATTGACATAATGTGTTACTTAAATTTTAACTGCAATTACATTTGGTTTATCTAAATATTATCCGTACGTACACGTGTAAAATATCAGCGATATTATAGAACTATCATTCTGATAGCTATAAATAAAAGTATGCAATTTCAATAATAGACGGCGATGTGAACATTGAGCCACAACAATTGATTAATCTATTGAGAGCCCATCAAATAAATAGGTCAGTCGAAATAGATTACACTCATTCGTTTCAACCTTTTTATTCTGACCTGTCACTGTAGTGTTATTACGCCAATAAAATAAATAAATGGTTATTAGTTTTTCTGTCAGTACCTATTAGGAATAATTATAATCACCGTTATACTTAAACTAACTGAACTTAACTGGAATAAGATTTTCTAGAAAATCTTATTTTAGTTTCAGCGCCATAAACCAAGTCATCTATTTAATTTGATTGAAAATTAAATTACAAATGACAGCGTACTTTAGAAAGTTATGAAACATTGAAAATGTTCTCTGACAGCTAACAATCTACACATATGTATATCTACATAAAACTATGCAAAGTATTTTGGCTGAGCAAGTTTTGAATTCTGCATCTCTGCAAAACTTTTGTTTTTCTTTTTGCGTTTAGAGGCTGGAATTTAAACGAATTCCTTGTTTGGAAAGATACGGTAAATAATTGTATCCATCGCTAATTGGCAATTATTTAGATAAAGCTTTAAGTGCAAAATGTGTCCATTAGTCAACACGTATCCTTTTTAATATGCAGTCATTGCCGCGTACCAACCTTGTTTGCTGTGAAGAGATATCTTACTTTATCCACGGCGTCGGGCGACACGGCACCCGACTTGTGTGTACGGGCTCGAGAGTTTTATGGAAGAGTAAACAATTTAAAACACTACAAACCGGGCGTATTGGTCCAGCACTCTCCTCCATTAGCCTTAACCGACACCTCGACTTGCCGGTCCTTTGACGAAAATTATGTTTGTTCCCAAGAGCGGTGACGGAGGTGCGGACGCGACACTCGCGTACCACTTCGAATAGTTTGTTTTAGCTGCTTTAGAGGCTGGTAATCGGCTTGTCGATCATTGTTTATTGTACATCTTTCATTTAAATTTTTAACTCGTTTTTATAATAATTAACGATCTAAGTTTTTCTAAGTTATTTATTATGCATAGAAACAATATGTGTCCGAAAATTAAATCTTTAGGAGGGCTGTTGTTGAGGAAAAAAGTTCGCATAGATAATGAGGAGAGTAGTTTAATCACTGGCTTTGTTTTACTTTAAAACTTAAGTACATTTTATAGAAATTTAATTTAAAGTGTTCTTTTATGTTCTAGTTAACGACATTCAAGTGATGATTTATCCAAAAATTATGTGTAAATTCACTTTGTGCAATTCGAAGAATTTTACTGAAATAATTACAGTTGTGGTGCTTTAGGTATACTTTACTGTTGGTAGAATCGCCTAGATTCTATATGAATCATAGCCGCTTATCATTTGCTAGTTGCAGTAGGTACTCGCAGTAATACAGCAATAAACTTCTGAACAAAATGACGTGTTCTCCTTTATTTTCAAAAAAACCGAACATATTTCTTTGAAATTTTAGTACCTTTAATTAGGACCGATAATTACAAATATATACCTCACCTATTGTAGGAAAGTGAAGAACACTTAAAGCCATTTTGTTTTGTTATGCAAACGGAAACGAAAAAAAGTGTTTTTTTTTGTATTCCTTGCACTTGTAAGTTACCGCTATCAGCACAAGTTATCGTCATCGAGGGAATTCATTGTGCTATTTCCTTAAAGATTTTTTAAAGTGTTCTATTGATTATTTTAATTATATGGTACATCGTATATAAAAAGTAATACTATGACATCCATTCCACACAGTTGAAATTTAGTTCATGTATTTTAAAAGGTACCGAATGACGTTTCATAAAGTCGAAATAACCTTTCCCGTAACCATTCCATAAATGAAGATATTTAAATTTTTTCACACGATGTACTGTTAAAACTAAATATAATATAAACTAGTCCCAAACTAAGCAGAACTTGTATTATGGGTACTAGACAACTGATATAAATACATATGTCCTTTTTTTATTTGTAAATATGTATACATAATTTACATAGAAAACACCCAAACAAAATTAAAACAGAGCAAAAAATCTAATTCATACGCCATTTCAAAATCACAAGTTGTGGAACTTTTCAAATTTAGTTTACAACCGTTATTCGTTAAAATGTACGCTATAATCAAAGTTATTAATAACTAGTTATTTTTAATGCAAGATTTTTTAGTATCAATGAAAACATATGATGAAAATAAGTTTGTCGATCGATTCGTAAATATATGGAAATGTTTTCGAATTTCAAATATTGTAGTGATCGATTTCCGTGTCATACGGTACCTCTTAGATTAGATGGACTATAATTACAATAACTTTCCCTTCAAAATAAAATGATTGTAATAAATTAATTGTTAAGTTTCTTTTTAATTTCTTTAAATAAGGCATACATGCATAATATGTAACATTTTTAATGACAGAAATCTGTATACCATGTGTTTAACAAATATCTAAATATTTAATTTTTTTCAGAACACTCAAAAACTTTTTTTAAAATCTTTTTGTTTCGAAAGACCAAACTGTGGATATAACTATCGCCTGTGATATTCAATGAACGATTTCACTCACGTCTAAAGAAAATTCAACCTTAAAAGCCGTTAACTCAGTTATGCGGCATGACTTGTAGGTGTCCATAGGTAAAGATAGTCATTAACTATGAAGTATCTGTGTTTTCGATTGTCTTTCTTAGTACTTAGAATAAAAACTCATAGACAGTTTCACAACTCACAAGGACTTCAAAAGTATTTCGAGGTGTAATCCTAAAATTGGATTCTATTTACTTAACTCCTTTTTTCGTCTACGTGTTTGTATTGACTTTTTTTCCAGCCAGAATGCTTACACTTTCTTTTATTTTGATAGGATTAAAATTTATGTATTTGTCCGTTGGTGTACTTAAAAACTCAATTATTCTCCTTTCCTATTCAGCCTGGAATACAATGCAACCTGCTTAAGTTCATGTACACATTGTAAATTTTAATATTGTATTGAAATCACCACTGGCATGAAATATTGATTTTCTAGAGATGTTCAGGGCTGTAAATATAAGACTCATATTGTTTTCTGAAAATTTCATTTGTTTAACTCATTTTTTAATCAATCAACTTTTCGGCCTACCAATCCAAAATTATGTATTTAATCATTTATCTTTAAAAACGAGAAACGCGGTAAAACTCGAGATGTATTCCTTATATCACAGGCACGGTGTGGATAATACGAGTACTTTACGTTATTCTATAGTATTTACGTAGTTAATAAAATATAAGATTAGAATGAATTGGTGGTTGGGAAGGGATTTAGATAGCTTTATTAAAAGAAAATTAGGAAATACGGTCTTAAAAAAAATACGGCAACTTGGATATTTTTATTTTATAAATATTTATATTTAATTTTACTAAGCCTATTAGTAATCGTCGTCTTACGGGTAATGTGTAAACACATTGTTTGGGCTATTCAAGAATGTCCTAACAAATACGTTCGACAATAATTATTTTGGTATCAGCAAATCTTTTTGTTGTGAGTAATTTTAAATGGTTTTCTCATATTCGGGTAAGGGCTTTTCACTAATGAGTTCTCACAATGAGATCACAGTACAGATTAGACGACAAAAAGTGTTCTGCCTGGTTTCCGCCGCTATTGTTGCAAAGTGTGTAATATGACATCACTGGTTGTAAACGGAGAAATTACTTACTATCGGTTATCTTATCTATATTAGAGTCAAAAGCTTTATGAGCTAGTTGTAGGCACGTCGTGTTCGCACCCTTTTTGTTTGAATGTTCCCATGGATATCTTCTGGGCAAGGTCGATAAGGAAGTGTGAGGGCCGGTCTGTTAACGATCGATGTTTGCTTTTAATTTTGCGATATTTATTATTGGTTTTTGATAAATATGACGCAGTTTTGTGAAATAACAAAGTCAAAGAACTACATGTTAAAACACTTCATCGGTTAGATTAGATTGAACTTTGAAGTAAGTTTGAAAATAAGTGTCGTTAGGTATGCGGAAATAAGGAAATTTAATCCGGTGCTAGCAGGTTCAACTAACTTTTATTAAATAATCTTATGTCTTTGAGTTGTAAACTGCATAGATATAAAACAGAATAAACAAAAATGCAACAATATCCATCTAATATTAGGTATCTATAAAGTTTAAACAATGCACATTAAGTCAATTGAATGCTTTTAATAGCCACCACGTGTAGAAATCATCAACACGCATGTCTTTTAAGATAAAAATATCGTTGTTTGCTAAATTTATATGACAAATGGTAGAATGTTAGCACAGACCTGTGGTTTTTGAAAAGAGAGAAAGTTAAAGTTATTTCGTGTAGTTTCAGGTTTCTATTGCATAATGCAGAAAGTATTGGCGATGCATCCGGAAACTTTCGGATTAGTTTTAATGAGTTGTGCTATCACAGATAAAGCTGGCCTGGGCGTTTAGCCATTGGTAATGTTTTTCGATGATTTAGATAGAAGTTTATGTTCTCTGCAGTTAGAATATCTAAAGACCCTTAGATATAGTTAAACGATTTTCATTTATATAAAAACTTGCTGTAGTTTGCCACGCCTTATTGTGTCTCATTGAGGTTGCGTAGGTGAGCAATGAGATATAAAACTGATACGAAAAATGGATAAAACTTTATTTGGAAAGGTGTTAAGGGCTTTTTAAGTTTTTAATCTACGTAATGTTAACATAAATAATTTTCTCTTATACTTATTTTAACGTTGTGTAAAAGTTGAAAGTTTTTATTAATGAGGCTGGGAGTTAAAGCTTATGTCAAATACTGTAAAATAAATGAATATAAATAAGAAATATTCCGGACATCTAACACACAACGCCGTCTATTCCCAAGCTAAGCAGAGCTTGTGTTATGGGTACTAAACAACTGATATAAATACTTATATACTTTTTTTTTTGTAAATACGAACATATTATACATAGAAAACACCCAAACTCCGAAACAAATATTTGCAGATCATACAAACATTTGGTCCGACCCGGGAATCGAACTCGAGACCTCAAGCTTAGCAGTCGCATACGCTACCACTACGCTACCGAGGCAGTAAATATATAAACGCGGGTTTATCAAGCTTTTCTTATCAAATATCTATCTATATAGGATTTTAGTTGTCGTCGCAATCCTTAGAGTAGAGAGCACAAATAAAAAAAAGTTCATAAGAAACAAAAGTTTTACTTATGCATGACTTATGACTTGATTATACGGATACCTACTGCATTTCACTGTGAATGTAAGGCCGGTTGCTGCCGCTGCCTACGAATTATCTCAAATATACGACCCTCTCTTATGGTAATACGTAATACATTTTCATCTGCAACAATTCACAATTGATTTATTCAAGGGATGACAAAATATGTTTTTGTTACCACAATAAGCGATGCTTCAGAACTGTTCTAACCATACTCTTATTTTAGTACCATATAACAATAGCAAATATTTAGTAGTAAATTAGTACAATGAAACAATAATACCTACATTATTACCTTTTGCGAGTTGAGTTTACGTCGAGTTTTATGTGTGGTCGAACATTGTTTGTACATATTTTAAAATTTAATACATAAATATGACTAATTTAAATAAAAGTCTTTCGTAATATATTTGATTCGTTTTTAGACACTTGTCACTTTATCAGTCAGGTAACAAAACAATTTCCTAGGTTTTTTTTAAACTTCATGCAAAAAATCGCATTGCCACCGCTCTGGAACCGATTGTTAACTTTTAAGCAGATCACTTGGGTATTTTTGTACACAATGTAATGCGATTTACGAATATCCGAAAGGGAGTTCAATCTTGAAAACAAATGACTGTTTATACAGTTGAAGACGTGTAGAAATGAAAGAAGCATCACATCACATCAACAGCGTATCATGTTACCGAGCGAGAGAACCCCCACCCCGATAGCCACCACGAGATCAGCGTATGGAACGCCGTGTCCTCGGTCTGGCCATCGCAGTGGTGGCACTCAGGCGTTGTCTCCTTGCGGATCAAACACAGGTGCTCTCCGAAGCATCCTTTCCCAGAGATCACCTGCGTCAGCCGGTATGAGAGGCTTTCGTAATGCCTCTCGAGTCAATCCTCCATGACTTGTCTTACCGCCGCAATAACGGCGTGCCCAAAGCTAGTCTCCATCCTAAAAAATACAACAAGGGTCACGATCTTTCTACTGTAATAATACTCCACTGCTGGAAATAGGCCTTTGCTTAGAAGGGAAGTTTTGCCATACTATTAAGAGTATTTTATTTGTTGAAAGATGATTTTGGTTTTTATCCTGATTGGAGAATGAGGAAGTGAAAGCTGAATCAGGTAAAAATGAAGATTTGGAAAAAGGGAATTTACTTTTAGCTAAAACCGTACAGTTTTTTCTTACGAATATAGATCCTGTGTCGCGAGGGACTTTACAACTATACATGAAACGGATACAAAGAACACCCAGACTCAGAACAACAATTTGTGGATAACACAAAGTGTTGTCCCGTGTAGGATTTGAACCCACAACACTTGGCTAGAAAAATCGTTCACTCAAAAGTTGATATGTGATCATACTTGATGAAGATTGGAAATTAATGAAATTATTTCTTTTCTTTTTTAGGGTCTCTTAATCGTTTAGAGAAATTAAAAATATCACTGATTAATTCCAGTTCCTGAAGAAGATTACTTATGATTCAAAGAGCAAGCACTTTTAGTTTTTTTTTATCTGTTGAGACAAACTTTGTTAGGCTTTGTATTGGAATCGAACCAACTAAAACTGGTGTACTACTCTGCGCCTGACGTAGAAAGGGTACGGAATCAGCTGTTATAAAAATATCCAGATAGACAACGTTGCTCTGTTTTCAGTATTCAAAGTCGAATATTGTAAGTGAAGACCCCCAAACTCAATGATAGAACACCGTACTTTGTACTCGGATTTCATTTGACTATTATTTCAAGAACATCGAGTTCGTGGCTCAGTGGTAACCGTGTAGTTAACATATTGTAAAGGTTACTAAATGTAGCCTGGTCAGTTTTTGATGGGTGACCATTCTTAAGATAATGAGCGTGCTTCGGGGATCACGTTAAGCCGTCGGTACTGGTTGCCATATGAATCATTTGCAATCTTTACGGGTAGTTTAAGCCCTAAAAAGTATAATAACAGTCTTCCTAAACACAACAACAATCAAATTGACAAAAGCAATCCTGGGAGCAGTTTTTATATCGACTCAAAATTGGACCTCAATCGGCACATAACTTTTAGAGTTTTTGAAACACAAATTGAGTCTTTGCAAAATAATTAATAAAATGTTAAGTTAATATTTTGTTTATATAAATAATTGTAATTTTTCCTTTAAGTCTTGACATAACTTGTCTCTTGTAGTAAATATTGCCGGTATCTCCTTGAGTTGGTAACACAGCAATAAAGAGATTATTACAAGCCTTGGTTATAACTATACTCGTATTGTGGTTTAGACGCGGTTCTCTGTTGTAAAATCCTGCAAAGTCATGTCGACATCGGAATTATTACAGGGCTAACATATACCTTGATAACGTAAATAAGTTGTAGCGATGTCAGTTTTTAGCACTTATTATAAGAAACCCAGTGATAATTTGCGCAGTTAGATTATGTTTACAATGCTTAGATCGCCAATTCTAATACGGACTTTCCATGTGACGTCCAAATAATAATTACTAGATAAAGATGGTTTTTTGAAAGAAATTAGTACTGTATGAGTTAAATCTTTACAATAGAACACGAAACATATATTTGTTCATTGGTTTGCACTGTATTAACAAGCTAATTTAATAGGTCAAAATCAATGTTTGTCTGTTTAGTAAGTGTTATTTGTAAATTGAAATTTATAGTGTGCCAACTGATCATGTCAGGTTGTTTATTAACGGTAGAAAAGGCTCTCATTACAATATAAACATACTGACTAAGACATGCGTGAGACATGCAGAAGCATCAGTAGGTCGCCATGGTGTGGGTCACTATGCTGCATTGCAATGAGTATGGTGACCACCACTCATGGATTCTGCTTATACTTTACATCAGGCATCATCATTTTGGCAGGGCCTTTAAAAAAAAAATACACCTCCACTCCACAATCGGAGTACATACCAGGCGATATCGAAATACAGTAGAAAGATCGTGACCCTTGTTGTATTTTTTAGGATGGAGACTAGCTTTGGGCACGCCGTTATTGCGGCGGTAAGACAAGTCATGGAGGATTGACTCGAGAGGCATTACGAAAGCCTCTCATACCGGCTGACGCAGGTGATCTCTGGGAAAGGATGCTTCGGAGAGCACCTGTGTTTGATCCGCAAGGAGACAACGCCTGAGTGCCACCACTGCGATGGCCAGACCGAGGACACGGCGTTCCATACGCTGATCTCGTGGTGGCTATCGGGGTGGGGGTTCTCTCGCTCGGTAACATGATTGCGGCCATGTTGCGGAGTGAGAGCGCGTGGACCGTCTCCTTCTGCGAGCAAATTATGCTAGCGAAGGAGATGGTAGAGCGGAATCGAGAGAGGTTTAGAACTCTCCCTGTCTGCCAGGCCCGGGAACGGGCCAGGTACAGGACAGGCCAGGTGGTCTTGTTTACACACAACGCCATCTTGTCCCAAACTAAGCAGATCTTGTATTATGGGTACTAGACAACTGATATATAATATGATATATCTATATAATACATTTATACTTTTTTTTTGTTCACTTCATTTTGTTATTTATACATGTATGCAAATAAAACACACAAAACAAAACTAAACCCGGGAATCGAACCTCCCTCCTAGCTCCCTCTTCGCCACCGAGGCAGTGAAATTGGATAGAAAAGATTAGATAAGATTAGTTTTTCTTGAACTACTTCTGATATTGAAACTTTTTTAAATGTTGAATAATTTTGATGTTTTATTGACGCAAAAAATGTTTGAATTAAATATTTGAAATCACGATTAATTCAGAAATTGTAATCTTATAAGAAACGGTAAAGACCCGTGCTTCGTCAAGGTTCTTCACCTGCGTAAAGCATGAGGACCATATAGGGTATCGCCAACTAATGCTAAGTACGGTCAAGACGTAAATAATATATTTATTAAATTTTCCTTGCAAACGTTCTACAGTAATAAATGAGTTACGAGTACATATATTAATAATCAGTGTCTTGTCGCTCACGAACGGCGATCTCTTCAGACAAACATAATAGGAATATTATCTGCTAGGGAAAGTCCCGTCATATCTGTCCAGCCTTTCTACAGAAAACTGGAAAAAACAGACAGACAGACGAACAGATAAAAAATAGACTTACCATATAAATACGTACTTGATTGAAAAGCTGTTAGTTTAAAATTACAAACAGACACACCTAATTTCATGGCAACATTTAATAATATCAATTAACACATTCGTACACAAATATATGTCTATTGACATTAAAGTATCCTATGTTACTTCTAATTCCTCCAAAAATATGTGTACAAAGTTTTTTGATGATCGGTTAAGCAGTTTTTGCGTGAAAGCGTAACAAACAAACATACATTCACATTTGTAAGGCAGGAAGATAGGACTAGTGGTCGCCAAGTCCTCGAAAGTTAACCAGATTTCATTTCTTTTTTTCCTACTGTATCATTGTATTTAAATAAAAATAAATATATATCATATTTATATGGCAACTAGCTGACCTACGCAATTTCGACTGCATTTTTTTTTCAATCATGTTTGGCTCTTATTGGTCTAAGCGTGATGTTAACTATCCTATTTAAGACATGCCATCAAACACACATTTAAAAAATATGAAAATCGGTTAGATAGTTTCGGAATTCATGGTGGCGAATAACGCGACACAATAATTATATTTAACAGTTTATAATAATTATAGTATATCTATAATGATAATAATACATATTATATCCAGGTTTATGCGGCAAAAAGTGGGCAAACTTTCAAGAATCTCTGGTGATATATGAGTAGGGATACATGGCACAGGTGATATTTTTTTCCGTCTAAATAATAATTATTAACCAGACAAACGCTTATAGAAAACCTATTCGTAGCGATTTGTAAGCGCTAAGCTCAGTTAGTGTAAGTCTACATCTAAAAAAACCATCATTAGTTTCATTTGAAATGAAAACACTGATATGAGAATTCTACTTATTAATGATAACCTTCTGAAAGACGATTGTGAAAGAAAGGTCGTTGATGATGATGAAAAATTTTTTAATCATTTTCATATGAGTTTATATGAAAATTACTTAAATTTCTTCGTAACCCGTAACTTCGTAACTACTAAGTTCATAGACTTCGTATTACTTCAATTCAGTTGAATGAGAAATACTATGATTGCATATCTACTAATGAAATTAAATGCCTCTTTTATTTATTGTTTATTCTTGTACCCAAAGTATCAATAGCATCTACGTACTTTGTATGTTACCTAAGTAGTTTTGACCTTTGGTTCAGATGAATGAAGAATGAAGACAAAGGATCATTAACAGCTCAGTAATTTACTTCGGCGTGACCACATACGAGTACATAGGTAATACGAATAAACACGCAGTTAATTTCTGGTTGTTTTGCATTATCAACGTTGGATAATAATAGGCAAGTATAATCTCATATTGCCATTATAGTATATTGTGGGATCTATACGTACCTACCTGCTATAAAAAAGAAGAAAAAATAGAAGTGCTCCAAAAGTCATCTACATACCTAAGCTCGGCACTTTGATGAGATAAAACCGACGCAAGTCGGGTAGTTAACAATAGGTATAAAGCGACAAACGCATTTTCCTTTGAGTTGAAAGCGAGATGAGAGAATGCAACGCGCTGCGGGTAGCGAATGTCTAGGCCGGTGGTGGTGGCGCACGATTGTACGGACGGCTCGGGCGGTAACAAGGGATGCAGGCCGGGCTCGGTGGTTGACGGACGGTCGGATCGGGCTGTGGCAGCCGACTCTCAGTGTCGCTCAGATCGCGGCGCGCGTTGGTCGTGCGTCGAGCGCGTGTGGAGTGATGTCTGCGAGATGAGGCTGTCGCTGGTGCTACTGTGGCTGGGCGCGACGGCGGCTTGCGGCCCGAGCCGCGGCTATACCCGCCGTCAGGGCGCGCGCCGCATTACACCCCTAGTCTACGGCCAGCATGACCCAAACATAAGTGAGAACAAGAATACGGCCAGCGGCCCTCCCGAGGGTCGTATCACCAGAGACGACGAGAGGTTCAAAGACTTAGTGCCGAATTATAATCCGGACATCGAATTTAGGGATGATGAAGGAACAGGAGCTGATCGCCTCATGACACAGGTGAGGTTTTCTTAGAATTTTCTCAAATTTTCTTATTCGTTTCGATACGTTGTTTGAGTTTCGCGCTTCATTTTAACGCGGCAACTTGAAACTTTAGTTCCGAATAGCTAATAGGAAAAGCAGTAATTTTCGTTCCGTTACAGTCGTTGGTAAACGTCTTGCAAAACAATGGGTTTCATGAAGTGTCCGCTGTTTTGAAAACAGCTCCTTATTGCGCGGGCAGGGACAATCGCCAATGTAAACATAACGCGGATGGAACAATAGGAACAAATTGCGGGCGTTACGGTAGCTTCGTAGCGAGTGTTCCGATTGTAACATTGCGATTGTGGACTTTTTGTCAATAAATATTTTGACTCTGTGACTAATAGATGAATGATGAATTCTTTACAATTTTGATGCCAGTTTCGGTAAATATATGGCCGTCATAAAACTTGGTGTCGAAGGCATTCAGTATCTTGCGTTGTCATTCACGATGCTTTGTATTAACATAAAGATAACTTACGGGCAACTTATTGTTGAGGGTTTCTGCTTTGTATTAAAGGACCACTGTTGTGTAATATATTAGAACAATTGTTAAAATCGATTTTTTACTTCGACATGCCTTAATTAATTCGTTTTATTTCTTATACTTTGAAAATAGTACGAGTTTTCAAACTACCTTCAACTATGAATAAATACTTCAATATCTATTGTTTTGTTATGAAAACTTCAAAAGAGTTAATCTGGGAGATGAATAAACTAGAACTGTTTATTGTAACTAAGATATTTTTCATGAAAAATTATTTGTCGAAATGAAAACAGCGCTCACCTGTTTACAATTGAATGTTTATATGTAAAACGCGCAACTGCTTCTAATCGCGCCGACAGAATTATTTGATCCTACTGTTTAATAATAATTATTACGTACAAACGTAAGTACTTAAAAACTATTCTGCGTTAATTCAATCATTTGTTACTATTGCAAATTTGAACTGCTAAATATGTAAGCATACCACATTCGATTCATATTTACATAACAATATTTAAATTCTTTAAACACTTAGTTATAATTTTCCATTATATTGTACAAAGAAATGAGATTGATTCAATATGCAATAATTTGAAATTTCACCTTTAAACCGTTAAAAAGTATTTTAACCGCAATATAGGTTGTTAACAATACATTAAAGTATTATAATTTAAAACATAACTTTAAAACTAAGGGTTTAAAAAATTATGTATGTGAAACTTTGGATTTAGGTACAAACAGTAATAAGTAATAATTTGAAATTTGACCTTATAGGTTATTCCACATTAAAAATACTTCACAAGTCAGATGAAACTAGTGTATTTTGTATCAAAAATAATAAAATTTATTTGTAATACTTTGAAATGTAACATTTTACAATTGAAAAGGTACCAATTTTCAAAGTATTAAATAAGTGAATAGGTTGTCTGTGGAATTACAAAATGTCAAAGTGACCCATGAGGCGTGGCTACAACCTGTGCCCACGTGTGGCTATAAAAATCAGCTTAAAAGATTGCAGTACTATCGTTTGTGTTTGTCGCCTACGAAGAACATAGTAACCTATTTTCTTCAGTCCATTTGCGCCGAATATTAAGATAAGATAGTCTGTTCATATCACATTAATTCGTTTTTGTCATTGTTAATGTTACTACGCACTTATAAATTAGAATATTGCCTTATATTCACACCTATACCTCTCTAAATACATATTTACCAGATTGAGACAAATGAATATACCTGTCATTGTATTTGTCTTGTAAATCAAATTAAAACAGATTATAAAAGTCATAAAACCACTTTGACTACAACAACTTATCCAGGTAAGTAATGCTACAAGCCGTTATTTATAACTCGAGGCCTTTTTTTAAATAAATACTTAACGGTAGATTTTTTTCAACTGCCTCGGTGGCGCAGTGGTAGCGTATGCGACTGCTGTGCTTGAGGTCTCGGACTCGATTCCCGGGTCGGAACAAATGTTTATATGATCTGCAAATATTTGATTCGGCGTTTGGGTGTTTTCTATGTATATGTTTATGTATATATTCACAAAAAAAAGTATATTTAAGCTATGCTTAGTTTGCGACTAGATGGCGTTGTGTGTTAAATGTCCGAAAATATATTTTTATTTTACTCTTATGCTTTAACATTAATGAAACGACCAAATTCTATCGTAGCTACTTTTTTTTATATGTTACGCAAGTTCTTCTGAATGGAACTGAAAGAAAATCAGAACAAATATCAAATTGATCCCATCAAATGAAACTCCAGGTAAAACTTAGCATCTAATAATATTATATTTGTTTGTGAAATCGAAAATCACGGTGAGTAATTAAAATCAATATATAAGTTACAGCCTCAACATTTACTTAAATTACAATCGTATTTCCCGCTTATACGGTATATATAATTTATAGTTTGCCGTCTATTTCCCACCAGTACAATTAAACATACCTTAGAAGTGCTAACCTCTACAGAATACTGTATTTATAAACTCTTTCCTCAACTGAGCTGTCATAAACACACGCTTGTATCTTTAAAATTTAAATTTCACTCCAAAAACATGCTTATAATTTAGCGCGCTGATCTAATTTAATTATAATTCGCTTTAGGGCGAAGCTAGGTTAAACAATCCTCCGATAGCTCTGCAGTAACTTAAAGAGTTTTATTGACTAATATAACCTAAAAATTGTACTAGAGAGTAAATAGACTTTATACAAACTATATGTTATAACATTTACCCCCACCTGACATACATTTTATTCATTACATTATCAGTAAGTAATGACGTACATCCAGAAATGATTTTATTAAAATGAGACTATTTTAGGAGATGTTGGTTTTGACTGTACCTAAATATTGGCGTTTTAAAAACGAATCCTATATTCGTTGTTGAAACCGTTGTTTAATTGGTAGAAATGAAAAAAAAAATATTTTGTTTAATTCAGCGATCATATTATTTAACTCGTCATGAATTTTATCAGATCCTTTAACGTTTTACTCGTAATTAAAGGGTTACAAATAACAGAAGAAATGCTAAAGCAAACTAAGTACGGAGCAAGTCAATTTAACTTTGTATTTATTACTAGTTATTTGTCTAACATATCGGTCGACGGACATTTCGCGTCATCAATTCATTGTTTTTTGTCATTTATTTAACAAGTATATGATGAATTTCGTGCCTTTTCGGATCTGTGATCCACCGTCTACGCTGTAGTTCTTGAAGTGCACATATCGAATAACTTTTTCAATCGAATAATATATGTTATTGAATCTCAAACTTGAAACTCACCGGGTATATAAAGTTACAACCACATTATTGGAAGTTAATAGGGGGCTAAGGTTCTATACCAAGTGCTGCCATTCATTAGGTACTTGATAAACATAAGCAACGAAGTCCAAAACCGCATAAGAACGATGCAATACCCAAAGGGTTCGAGGTTCCCCGTTTGATTCAAATTGAATAAAAAAATTATCAACAATATTTTGTGAGTGAACAGTAATTTTAGGTACAATTACATCGTAATATAAAATAATATAAATTTAAGTAAGGCACCTTAATTAATGTTAGAGTCTTTTAAAGAACAATAATTGGTTAATTACTTAATAATTTTTACCTTTTTTAATATTTGTACACCGGACACACAACATCATCTAGAGTAAAACTAAGCAGACCATGTTCTATGAAGCCAGATTTACTGAAGGAATGCTAAAATACTTTAAAAAGAATACGTGTTATACATAGAAAAGACCTAAACTCCGAAACATATATTTGTAGATCATACAAACATTTGGTATGACACGGGAATCTTAACCTGAGACAGCGCAGCAGTCGCATACACTACCGTTGCGCTAGCGAGGCAGTCGACACATAGTTAACACACAAACGGATTGCACGTCATTTGCATTATATTTAATAAAATGTCTGTTTTGAGTATCAATAAATTTATAGAACATCTATAGGGCAATTCTTACTCATCTAGTATATATATATACCTATATTTTTTTTTTTTAAAGACAACTCCCACATTAGGAATAAACATCATGTGTCGTGGGGGACTTTACAAACATACATGAAACGGACACAAAGAACATCCAGACTCGGGACAACAATTCGTGGATCACACAAAGTGTTGTAGGTACCGCGTGGGATTTGAACCCACGACACTTGGCGCAGTAGCAAGCGGCATGGCGACCGCTGACACCACTCGGCCAACCGTGCAGTCAATATATAGTACGAGTAATTCTTCAATACAATAACATCACCCTCATTATCTCGGGTAAACTACTTTTGTATATAACTTTCGTTAATACAAATCTCTTTGTAGCATAATTATCAAATTCTAATTTATTCATTCATAGTACAGTCGGATTCACAATAACTACCTATTTGGTGCAGTGGTAGCGTATGGGACTGCTGTACGTCAGGTCTCGGCTTCGACTCCCAAATAAGACTAAATGTTTGTACTATCTGCAAATATTTGTTTCGTTATAACATTTTTCTACCACAGTGCAGGCTCTGATTAGTTAGGGACTAGATGGCATTGTGTGTCAAATGTACGATAATGTTAATAATATATATATATATATATATATATATATATATATATATATATATATGTATTGTCCGGAAGTCATGTTTTCCTTATGAAATTCATTGAATAACGCTTTTTATGTATTGTTGAAATCATTAATACATTTTGTGGTTAATTATATAGTAACACAAATATAGGTACAAATGTTTAGATTTGTTAATTCGAATTATTCACTCGTGTCAACCTACCACCATACATTTAGAATTAGGGTCATTCAAATGGTGGTTATTATTGAGGTAATCCGAGGTGACTACTGAATAATGGAATTTTATGTAGTGGGACTTTCCAAGACTAGTGTTCATAAGACGGTACAGTATACAACGTTTTCGGTAGCAACAACTTACTACGTTATTAATTTTTAAATGTTTAGTAATTATTATCTTCATGGTCAGGATGGTGTGATTGTGCTTATTCTGAGATTATGTTGATCATGATTGGCTTGGACAGAATAACAGCGGCTGGCATGCCCTGCATCGTCATCCATATGCTAAGTCCAAGACCATTTTGTCTTTCCAGTCACTGTTTAAACTCTTAATAATTATAAGTAACTGTGTAATATAAAGCCAAATAAAGTTTTTCTTATTCTTATTCATTGTGGTATATAAGTACACTAGCTGACCGACGCAACCTCGTTTGCGTCTTTTATTGCCCGTAGCGAAAAAAATTCCCCCGTATAATGTGTCGCGGACTTTTTTGTAGATATTTATAAGATCTACGATTAATTAGAACATTTTATGGTTCTATCTTTTACAGTTTACGCAGCGTACGCAAAATAAGTAACTTTTCTGGTTGATTTTTTACACCTTGTGTCCGAAAAGCCCCAATATCTTACGGAACCCTATTTTTTTCCAAAATAAAATATAGCCTATGTTACTTGTGGATAATGTAGCTTTCGAATGGTGAAAGAATTTTTAAAATCGGTCCAGTAGTTTTTGAGCCTATTCATTACAAACAAACAAACATACAAACAAAGTTTTCCTCTTTATAATATTAGTATAGATGTACATTAACATGTGTACCTATGAATTATTTGAAAGTGGTTAGGTACAGGTTAGTCATTGCGAGTCATCAGATAATACACGTCAATGAGGTAAAACCGCCTGGTCACTCGTATGACATAGTTTATTTAACTTAAACATTTGCCATATAACATCAACATCAGTTTACTCAGAGGCTAAGGAAGGAAAATTGGCCATCGTTTGAGAAAATAATCCTCCACAAAGTTGATGGACATATATATGTTTGACCTCGCACTAATGGCTGGTTAAACACTTGCGTATATTGACAAATACTATTTCAGTATTTGCGTAAGATACAGTTACATATTTCGATATATAAATATAAGATACTTATATATGTTGTTAACATTATTATGTTATATCTGAATTCTATTACTTTAATTACATATTCCACGCCCTTTAGATATTTACTTTAGCAATTAACATTAGTAAGGGGCCATCCATAAAGTACGTCACACGAATTTAATGATTTTTAGACCTCCCCCCCCGTCCTTGTCACAGGTGGTCACATTTCTGAGATCCCCCCCCCTCCCTAGTGTGACGTCACATGTTTTGCAATTTCACATCGAAAAATTATTAAATTAAAACAGCAGTTCCGAAATCAATTTTATTTCCATTTAAATTAAGTACTTTTTTTATGAAATCAACATTAACATCAAATATTTGAAACAATAACAAAGCAATAAACTATTGAATATTAAGAAAAAGAAGAAGAAAGAAACTCAATCAGTATTATATTAGATATTGAAATGTGATGTCACGCAACTTAGGACCCCTCCCACCCCTTGTCACACTATGTCACACTTTGTCGACTCCCTCCCCCCCCTTTACATGTGACGTACTTTATGGATGGCCCCTAATGACATTGTCTTTGTTGCTTATACTTATAAGAATAATCAAAAATGTACAAAAAACTTATCCTACATACTTGGCGTTATAAATAAAATGAAATTATAATGAACATAAAGAAAGTAAGTGCAGATCTGACAATACAAACTTGTGTGCATATAATACTAAAAATAAATATTTCGGACATTCTGACCCTCAAACAAACACCCAAATTCCGAAACAAATATTTGCAGATCATTTAGTCGACCGACCCGGGAATCCAACCCGAGACCTCAAGCACAGCAGTCGCATATGCTACCACTACGCCACCGAGCCAGGCATATGATCACAGAGTACAATGTATATATTATAGACAGACTGCGGATTAGAATTATAAAATTAGGATTTGGAACAGAAAACTATAAAAGAATTAGTTAAGTTCATTATCTAATTTAAATTTAACAAAATAAAAAAGTACAATCCCAATTTTTTATCACCCTGGAATTGAGGTAATTACTGTATGTTTTGGTGTATACATGTATGTATTATCGATACTTCATATTTGCATTAATTACAGTATAATAATGTAAAAGTAAAAAAAAAATCTTAATATGGCAAACATTCCGATAAAAGAAAGTTTATAATGTTTTGAAAAAGATCAGAGGAAAGCCAATATTTTCCAACTAGACATCATTTGTAATTTTTGTTGATCACGTTTAGGTAAATAAGACTTAATGTGTGTGAAACGTATAAGACTTTATTAATTCTGTGTATCTAAAATAGTAAACATACATCACTTTCAATTGAAGTGACGTGAAGTACGACATGTTGACCAGTCTTGCTATTCCTGAACATCAGTTTGATGCAATGTCAATCGGTCGATTGTAATTAGGACGTATGCAGTTCTAGACAAGGTGTTTACAATCTTTGCCATAATACAGACTCATAACGGCTCACGTCATCATACATTAATGCAGTCTAACTCAACCCAAATCCTGAAATAGTGTCGAAGTGTTCAAGGATACTACCTATTTCTTGGCCGGATATTCGTAAATAGTCAATGAAGCGTGAACTGATTGCATATCAAATATGTTAATGAACGTAGATATCTTTGGGCTAAATCCACTTATATGCAGATAATAATCGACCGAAGGAATGTACGGACGACCTGGTGTGTGTGTGTGTGCGCGTCGAAGAAAGGCCGCGGCCGGCGCGAATCCGCCGCCGGCCGTCGGTCATGTTATATGCTCGCCGCGGGTAGCACATAGTCGGAGTTGAGCTGAGCAGCCTTGCATTCGTAAAAATCTCCAAACCGGTTCGATGCGCCTCCATTACTTTCTTTCTGCCTCCACTGAGCCTCCCATTTAACTCGGGCCCACTTTTTATCAGGAATCGGTATCTCCGTCTAATAGTATTATTTATTTCTCATAAATAAGAGGGAATATAAGTAAAGTTAATGCGCACGGGAAGCGGTACATTACATGCCAGATGCTTCAGAGATAAATGCGTTATGCTCTTTCTGTTGGTTGTTGTGTTGCGTAATGTACGCGGTGACAGCTCGGGATTTATGCTACAGCTCTTCGCTACTATGTAATCTTTATTTACAAACAATTGCTTGGATTTACATTAAACTTGTCACTTCACAAATTGTACTTTGTTAACTTTGACCTCTTAGAAAGTGATTGGTCATCGCGTGAATTTATCTGGTCTTTCTATATAAAGTCTTAGAAATAATTTTACATAACCAAAAGAAAAATCATTTGTCTTCAATGCTCTCAAATGAACATATATTTACGACCTGTAGTTTGGTAAACATCGACAAAGAAATCATGATGTGTATTTCTAGTCTAAAATTGTTTAACCGTCGTCCAGCAGCTGGCCAGCAAACCGCGAAATAGGTGCAGAACCACATCGTTTGCTCTTCTCCGATTCCAATCGGAATTACTTACCATTTTATGTAAGTTTTATTTAATATTTTATATCCTTGGACGCGAATAAAGCAAAGGAGCGCGAAGGGGTGCGGCTGCGGTACGGGGGTTGAGGGACATAAATATCTCGGTGATTTATGAGCAAGGCGGTCGCGGGATAGGTCAGCATTATTCAATTTCGTATTTGAGGCTCGAGTTACAATGAGCTTTTACTGCGGCGCGCGCGCAGATAGCGTAGCAATCCCGACAACCGACCGCCACACTCACTTTTGTTATCTATTTTTAAACCCTATTGTAATCTGGAGATTAGTCTCATGTTTGACATTCTCTCAAATGAAGAAAACATTAATTAAAACCTGTATTTTATATTTGTTGAACTGTTTGGAATTAACCTTAATTTTTAAAGCTTGTTCTTAGAGGCTGGTAGTAATTAAGTAGGTAAGTCAACAAATGGATAAATCAAATAAACGTTTTATATGATGGCACCGTTTTTAACTTACTTAATTATCGATTGTTAATATTGACTCAATTTCATTGCCTGATACGCTAAAGTGGTTTAATTTGTTAGCAGCAAAGACACCGCCGTCTAAATTAGATACTTTTGGGCTTATTAGCGCAAGGATAAAAAACGGAACGAGGCCCGATCGCTTTGTGAATAATTGACCATAATCAAATTAATCCTAAAATTCTACGGTGGGTTTACAACGTTATAAAAAGTTATAAAGACGTCCTAACAGTTTATACAATCGCGTTTTATCGACTGAGTATTGACTAGCTGTATTGCATACAAAGACTTACGAGTTTATAGAAAGACAGGAATTTAAGAACAAAATGCGTCATATTCTTTAGTCTTCATCTTTTCGAGAAGTATTAGGTACCTTTGTGTAAGCGCCTGGTGAAAAGCAACCAATGAATAACCTCAGGGGTGTCACGATAAAGATGCTGTATTACTGTGATGTAACTATTTTTTCCTGAAAGTAAAATTTAAAGGCTCCATTTTATTAAATTATTACTGCTCAGCTGGAGTAAATTTTTTGTGAAAATCACTTTTTATTACCATTTAAATATGGTCGCGTACTACTCCTCCCCAGCGAATCCTACTACTATTATAAAGGCGAAAGTTTGTAAGTATGGATGTATGTATGTATGGATGTTTGTTACTCTTTCACGTAAAAACTACTGAATGGATTTGAATGAAACTTTACCACAATATAGCTTATACATCAGAATAACACATAGGCTACTATTTATAAAGATATAGCTTCGCCTCGCGGCGTTGCCCGCAGTTATCATCGTACCGCGGGTAGTACCGCGGGGTTCAGCTAGTATAATATATGAGACGATATTCGGAGCTATGGATAATATACGCGTACAAACAACTAGATCTAGTATTATATGTGTTTGTGACAGCTTGTAGATTCGGACTAGCGTGCCATTTCGAAATCAGTCATATATATTAGTCTTCTTTCTTTTTTTGATGAAATGGCAACCAGCCGGATCACTCGGATCAGCTATTTCTGCCAATGTCAAGTATTTATCGTCTTCAATTATCAAGTCTTCTAGTCTTCAAGTCGTCGTCGTGATGAAATTAATGATAAAAAATATATAAAATGTGGATGACATGAAATGGGGACCGTCTTTCGAAAAAACAAAAAACGATCTCATATATATTAGTCAGTCTATACATCTATATAAATGACCTAATCACAGACAACTGTCATTAGCAGAGGCCCCTGTACAACATTATGGATCTTAGAAAAAAAATACCTGTTCCAGCAATCACCGATTCATAAAGCTAATTATAAGCGGTTCTTGTGCAAATTCATCTCTATGGTGCTATTAAAATTTATAAACAAATATTTTATTTGAAATATATTTATTGAAAGCGATGTTAGGCAAGATTGTTTGGTTATCGCAATCTGTACAACAAATTCGGAAATGCTCACCGCAAATTACTTTTTTACGACTCGTGTTATATTCAAAGTCTTACGCAGACTTAAGTTTATTATTAACTTATAAATTTAGGAAATCCCTTTATTTATGAGTATGGTCCCTGATATGTGTTTTAGTAATATTTTTAAACTGATAATGACGTAAATAAATACTTATCTTATAAGTTATTCCTGAATAATACTGTTTCAAATACCAGTCAAATATGTAAACAGTATTTATCAGTAGTTTTGTAATATTAATTTAGTAACTATTGTTAATTTAAAGATTAATTGATCAAAAGAGCTTTTTTTTTTTTTGCTCTTAACCAACTATTGCTAGCGACTCCACCCGCGTATATGTCAATTATCGCGGTAAATAGTGGCCCATATACTGCTTAAGAATCGAAGGATCTCCACTGTAAATTTTATTCAAATAGGTTCAGTGGTTTTGCCGTGAAAACGTAACTGACAGATAGCTACCGTTACTTTCGAATTTAGAATATCGGCATGGGTCTATGGGTGTGTAAAAAAATTAATGTTTTTTAATCTTTGAAAGTGAATTCTTTTCGTTCAAAGTATTTTTTAAGGCTTCAATTGTAAGTATCGAAGACATTTAATATTTTATTGAATAATTAGGTACATATCTTGGTCGGTGCAAGTCAAAGGCACTTAAGATTAAGTTTTATTGTACATATTCATATTATGCTCATGGTAATTGCATAATAAATAACATACATAATAAAAATATGCATGTTATTAACAGTATCAAATATTAATTTACATTAATCAAAGATTACGTAGCCTCACAACGTATTTTTATAAAATACGTTGTGAGGCACGAATTTGTTAGTATGTCACAGGTTGGCAAGTCTTTATAACATATTATATATCTAATAGTATAATGCATATATACGTAAGTATATACTCGTGTATGTACCTATGCATATTAAAATTACAGTGGCAACATTATGGTTTACGCAGTTTAGCTTATGCCGAAAGAACGCATGCATGCATTATTTCGCTTTGTGCATTAGGAATGCGTAGCTTTTCGCGGTACTACAAAGTTAAAACATAAAGTAAATTATAATAATCGGTAATGTGGTAGCCCTTTAGCGTTCGCAACTTGTCGGCGGACACTTGTTCAAACATAAACCAAACTGTTCAAGTGATAGGTCTTTGAACTACTCCCATGTTTGCGGTTTGTTTTATATAGTTGCTTCTTAAGGTGGCGATAAATTAACGATTTGCATTTCTCTCACAAACGTAAACAGTCATGATGTATGTAAACAGAAGTGTGCTAATACCTTAACATAAATCAGGTGTTTAGTACACTGCACATTGTATAGGTACTTGCGGACAACACTTGTTATTTTAAACAAAACTTCGATAAATGAGTTTGTCACATTCGGTACAAGATCACAGCTTCGTATCATTGTTTGTTTTATAACAACTCTGTATCAAGCGATTAAAGTTCTAATATTGAAAATGTTTCAATATTTATTTAACAATGTGATAATATCATTTACATAATAATACATCTTGTGCATATTGATTAAATTCAATGGGCTTTATAGAATGGCTCGGGAAGAGTCTAATAGAACTATTTTGCAGTTATTGTGCGACAAAACATTATTGAATTAAGTACTTATCATAAATTTGTTTCGGTAATTTAACATTTGCTTGGTAAAAAAGTTTGTGGTATTTATTATAATTTTTTTCCTGCTGTAAAATTCAAATGTTGTAGTCTTGTTTTAGTGAAACCCATATTATGAAACAACCTATATAAAACAAATTAAATTCAAAATGTTGTTAAAGAAATCTAATGAAATAAGGAAGAGAAAGATGTTGCGGTCTAATAAACACATTTTGCTTTCCACATTACTATAACCGTAGCCTGTAAAATCATCATCATATAGACATACACGTATATTCGTAATGATGACACAAACGATTACTACTTACCACTATCCTCAGAATTGCTTATCTGCAGCCTACCTTAAGACGTTGATAGCGATAGCGGTGTAGGAGGCATTTATCGCCTCGAAGTAGTTAAACCGTTTTTAGCTGACAATGATCCATAGAAAGTTATTTATATAACTATTGAGAATCAAATTTTATGTAGAGTCGATCACTCTCACGTTGAAACCGTTACTTCGACAATATTTGCTACCTACCTCCTTTTAACTGATGACTGACTCGATCTTTTCTTCTATTTCTCAACTCACTATTCGGTTACCATTCTTACCTATACTCCATTTATGGTTTCCTGATAATCTACGAGTCATTTCTGTGCAACTACTGACCTAAAATATTCAAATTCTTGCAATTTATTTAATGATAGCAAACATCGTGTGTCAATAAAAACCAAATTCTTATAATACCTTAATGGGTCTCGTAGATCTCTCGAATGCTTTGTTGACTTTCCTTTTATGTTATTTTTTCGACTCGACTAAAAGAAAAGAAAACGTGAGTGGGTCCGTCGCAAAAAGCGGCCCCTAGTGTTTGCATGAGTGTCGTGTGTCTCAGACGTTGGTTTATTTTAATTACTGCGACAAATATTTGTCAGCCAGCTGTTTGTGGTTATCTTAGTCTTTCTTATCTGTCAAACCTCAGTCAATGCTAAGAGGCACGGGCCACGGTACTATAAACATAACATACGCCGTATATTTTATGATTGTTACACTTTCCTTCTATAATAATCTTGAGCAAATGCTTTCTGTATACACTTGTTAGTTTTGTAATGAAAGCGAAGCTTTATTTAAAACAAAGATCATTTGCTTGTGACAAGTACAATGTATTATGACATCTCTAAAGTTTTAAAAAATTATGTTTTAGTAACTTTATGGTTTAACAGTTTTATACGATTACTCACTCCTTGTTCTCATTTATATCTCGCAAGATACTACGTTCGAGTAGTAATAAGATTAACATCTATGCAAATTTACACTAACATCAAACAGTAACCTTATTTTAATAGCACCATTAGTTTTCAAAATATGTTACAACAAGCAACCAGTTCCTTATCCCTGTCTATCCGTATGATGAAACATGATCCACTACAATTTATACATGATTACTTTGGCTCATCAGTAAAGACTTTTGATATATCCCGTTCGATCGTAAATCTGAAAGGATTTTCTTTAGAAATTTAGAGAAGTAGAACATTGTTCAAAATAATTTTGTTGGAAACACGTTGAGTAACATTTGGTTACCTATATAGTTATTTCCTAAAATATCTAACTCTTACGTGAACGTTGTTTGAACTTATAGAGTAATCAAGGCACTTCTACGTTTTTTACTTAACACGTACACAATGTTTAACTGTGGGAATGAAATAAAATAACTTTAATTTTTAACTTAGTTTAATTTCTAAGTTAAGAAATTCTAATAACAGCACAAAAGTCGACAAAATTGTCATTATTTTCCACATTTTGCAATATTTATATATAAAAGTTAAGTAACAAAAGTACCTACACAAGTATGACTAACTTAAGGATAGTGAACACTAACTCGCGTTATTGCCGAATTATTCTATCTATTAGTGTCATTCTGGTCTAATAATAGACGTAAAAGGCAGGCCAATAAACGCGGCTCATTCAAGTAACAAATAGATTAGTAGCACATTCATTAGCCGGATTGGAGAAACCCTTATTTTATCGGACCTTCTTGACCTCACTTACATAAAGTTGCGAATATCAATATTAAATTGGCAATACGGAGCATATTAACAGTTATTATCGTGAACAGCTATGTACATCAGTCAAAGTGACTATTCACTGCCTCGGTGCCTATTTATTGACTGCCTAGCTAGCGCAGTGGTAGTGAATGCAACTGCTGTGCTTGAGGTTCTCGGGTTCAAATCCTGGGTCAGACCAAGTGTGATCTACAAATATTTGTTTCGGAGTTTGGGTGTTTTCTATATATAATATGTATTATGTATGTACTTACAAAAAAAAAGTATTCATATCACTTGTCTAGTGCCCATAACACAAGCTCTGCTTAGCTTGGGACTAGATGGAGTTGTGTGTTAGATGTCCGAAATATTATTATATTAAAGTCACTTTCCTCCTCTGCTCCGAACGAGAGAAAACGTATTACCTACTCCACGTTTTTATTCGTATGTTTGATTTTTTTTTTATTGAATAGTGGGCAAACGAGCAGACATATCACCTGATGGTAAGCGATTACCGCCGCCCATGGACACCCGCAACACCAAAGGCGTCACAAGTGCGTTGCCGACCTTTGGGGGGATGGGAAAGGGGATGGGGGGAGGGGTTGGGGTATGGGCATCCGGTATCCTCACTCACTCGGTGAAACACAGCGCAAGCGCTATTTCACACCGGTTTTCAAATTATTAGAAAATCATACCAGGCACAATACTTTACCTTTGGGCCAATATTTTAGATGACCTAAATTTGTACCTATATTTTGTGTATCTAAATTTCGGCCAATGTTTAATGCAGCTAAATATTAATGATGGTTGATGATTAATGCGTATAAAAGTATCTTCAATAATAACGCTTTGGGTTGTTTTTGTTAGTGGTTTCTTTTGTAATATTGCTGTCTTTCACAACTTTGAATCCTTATTTTCTGACTTACTTTACAGCTTCTTGTAATATCACCTGATAATTTGCATACTTTTCTTTACCCTACAAGTTATAAGTTGTTTAAGTATATTGTTTAGAAAACTTTATTTTATGTTCGTACATTCTTATTATCTGAAGGACCCATAATCGTTTTTATTACATTTTCCATTCCATTTTCAATTACCCCAGCATCATAACAACAAATCATTACCTGATTCGCGAATTTAATTACTACATTGAAGTCAATAATGATAGAGAGCGATTAATGTGCTTGAATTTTGAGTAAAAACTGTCCGTAAAGACTTAAGTGGCCGTAAAAATCAGGCAGGGCCAGTACTCAGCGTGTCGATTGGCACTTAAATCTTACACCCAATAAAAGTGCACGTTGGACGGCCAGCCCCGTAATTGGTCCTGCTGAACACGGCCACGCTCAAGCCTCAAGCGCATGGACAATACATTTACGACTCTCATTGGTCTCATTTAATGCCGTGTGACAAGCACATGTGAGAACAATGGGCTTATAATTGAATTTTTACAATGTAGAAAATTTTTCTGATGTCTCGTTCGGAACGAGTTTATGTGGAAAGATTAATGGGAAACATTTTTATTTTAGTTTTACAACTAAAATACCGTAAAATTAAGTTAATACTTACTTTATAAAAGAATACCTATGTGCTTTTAAGTAAAATATGACTTGGCTTTATTGACTCCATACCTATAAACGTTTATTTAGATCTGAATTTCAAAGTTTCAACATCAAATTCTCATATGAAGCTAACAGTTTAATAATGGTATATGTAGCATTGTTAACGGCATTAAAAGTCGATTGTGGAGATGTAAAGCTATTTGGTCGTTGAGCTGTCTACGGCGCGCAACAGGCTGTGCAGGCGCCGCGGGAATCCGACCCGCCCCGCGCACCTCACGAGACCATCACCTTTATTTATATTTATTTACCTTCCCTTCATTCAACGAGGGCCGCCCTTTCGGCCCTTTTTGTCGCGCCGTAATACGCCCGATACAAATATTGTGAAAGAGCCTGCGGTTTGGGTAAATTTATTGTGTTACGATTTGATATAGCACCGATGAAGGACCACATTCTGTAAGGGTAAAAAATGTATTGTCTTTGGGATGCCCACAAATATGACGGAGAAAACGCAAAGGGTAGTGTTATCAAGTTGACTTGTTTCTTTACGTATGAATTTTAAGGTGATAACTATTTGACATGTAAATGAAAATTTGTTAAATTGCTAACACATCTTTGTATTTTGCATGTGCTAATGTTGCGTAATTATATTTCTTATCCATATAAATATATGTATAGTTATATCGCTACATCGTATAACTAGAAAACAAATAATTTTATAAGTTAAACCTAACTATTACCCATCCTGACATTAATGTAGATGATCGTTATTTATTCGAATATTACGAGAAAACAATGAAAAGATAAATCACTACAAATTGTTTGGACTAAAGATCAAATCTACACTCCATCTGTGATCCGGCGGCGACATTCACGTGCATCGGTTATCTATCATGATAAATGGCGTATTTATTTATCCGACGAGCCTAAATAGCTATGGTAATATTGGCCCTACAACAGCACAAAAGGTAACAAAACACAAAAGTTGAAAAAGGTAAACCGCACTATTTACAAAGTGGCTAGCAGGACCACACAGCCACAATCGAGCCGCGCGTGCGACTCAGTCGCTTCACAATAAAAAAAAATCGTTCCCAGCATAGATCTTTTTCGGTTATACATCTCGCATTTTGGTGGTGTGATTTGTGACGTTCGGAAATGTTAATGGCACGTCCTGTTGATTTCCTTTTGCGGCACTGTTGTTTCTCAAGTTTCTACAGTTTAGAAAGTAAACTGCAAATATTTTCTAATATAGGTCATTGTACAAAATATAATATCAGCATCTAGTTATAATCTAATTTTATGTAAAAGTGGAATGTCAAAATGAAAAAACCTGATGATTTACACGCCTTACTTTAACGTGCGTGTCCGTGGGAGAGCTATGCTTCGGCATGAATGGGTCGGCTCGACCGGAGTGATACCACGGCCTCACAGAAAACCGGTGTGAAATAGCGTTTGCGCTGTGTTTCACCGAGTGAGTGAGGATACCGGAGGCCCATACCCCAACCCCTCCCCCCATCCCCTTTCCCATCCCCCAAAGGTCGGCAACGCACTTGTGACGCCTTTGGTGTTGCGAGTGTCCATGGGCGGCGGTAATCGCTTACCATCAGGTGATACGTCTGCTCGTTTGCCAACTATTCAATAAAAAAAAAAAAAACTTTAAAGCCATGCAAAATACTGAAAATATTTATTTTCTTATTTTAAGTCGTTAACCTTTTTCATTCTATTTAGAATCGTATTGCCAGTTAAAGAACCTCTGTTAACTATTGTTCTGTCTTTCGCTGTACGCATCTACTTTTAAACAATTTGTGGTAGAATCTTGTAGAAAACGCGAATCGTTTTGGTCTGCGCTGGCGCACCGGTGGCGTTGTTTACGCGATCGGCAAAGGCGCGGCGGCGCATGCGCTGACGGATGTTGAACAGAAGCGGCCAGTCTTTGACACCACAGCCGGCCTCCAACTCTGCTCAAAACTATTTTTAGCTAAATTTTTGGTTAATAGTCATGTGTATTATTTTCTTTATTCAATTCAGATTAATAACCTCTTTTAACTTTGTTGTTTTATTTTAAAGTGTTGAGAAACTGCAGGCGTCTATTTGATTTTGTTCCGTAAATCGGTAAAGTAAAATGTTTCGGATTTTCGTTGTAAAGAACTTGATTTCGAATGTATATAGGGATACTGAGAACGTATATTCTCCTCTTATTTATGTCATTTTAAAATAAAAACAAAAGGTGCTTTACAAATATCTAAATTATTGCAGTCAAGGTGATACCGTCTATTGTTGCAGAACTGTGTGATTGACGGGACCTGGTGTCAAGAAAATACAAATATCACGGTAGGTAGTTAAGGTTCCGGAAACTAAAATCAATACAAGATCAACCATAAGTCCACACTGTAAATAGGTACAAATCCCTTTCTCTTCTTATCTTTGTTACATATGGCAAAAATGAGTCACAATTGCGTAAATACTCGTGTATACGTTTTGCTGGATCAATACATCATTGCTTTCCTGAAATTAGTGTGCGTAATCCTCTGATAATATTCATATTATCTGCTCTTGTTAATAATAACACTTTCGATGAGGGATCAGGTCGACAAAGTACTTATGAAGTACGGTTTCGAACGATGTCATGAAATTGCAAGTGCGTTACCTAAATTATATTAATTACTTCGACATCTAACACACAGTTACAAGTAACAATAGTATGCTGGTTTATAAAATTTTAGATTTGGAACATATATTTTTAAAAAAAAATAGCTTTTCGCCTTCTTCTGCACATAAACTAGAAATATTACAATTTTCAGGTTGTATTCCAAAAAATCCTTAAAAATTCGTGCATAACATCCTCACTTAGGGCTAAGTATATTAGTACTCTCTAATGATTTTTGGGATCTTCTTGAACAGCCGTCTAAGAACGTCTAATGTAAATAAATAAATATTTCGGACATTTTACACAAGAATAAGAAGAAGAACATCTTCTTAACGTCTAAGAAGTATGCATGGCAGTTACATAAACTCATTAGGTTGATGCCTATTATTACTTAATAGCGATTATAATAGTTTTTTATAATCGTAACAGTTGATACATAAATATTTTGTGTTATATAATTAATATTTATTGACTATCTCGGTGGCGTAGTGGTAGCGTATGCGACTGCTGACCTTGAGGTCTCGGGTTTTCGATTCCCGGGTCGGACCAGATGTTTGTATGATATGGAAATATTTGTTTCGGAGTTTGGGTATTTTCGATATATAATAATATATTTACGTATATCAGTTGTCTAGTACCTGTAACACAAGCTCTGCTTATCTTGGGACTATATGAGTTTGTGTTAGATGTCCGAAATATTTATTATTATTAATATACTATTTATTCGTTTTCCCCTATTCAATAAAAAATAAAAATAAATAAATATGACTTCCTGTGGATATAATTGGAGACTACTATAAATTTATTATATTTTGCTGTAAAATATTCTCGTTTGTAGCCATTGAATCTTTATATGTATACCTAAATTAGCAGTGGTGAATTTAGTTATTGAAAACAATAGAAATTAAATAAAAATTGCGTCTATAAATTTACATTTAGTAAGTTGGCAAAAATGTTATAATATAATGTATTTACTGAATATGAACTTGGCTTGAACTCTGAGTACACATTCATTAGGTTTGCTTCGCATAACTTTGTTCGGCTCATTACGATCCTATTCGGTCGGCATACGTTATTAGATGCGTTTACACACACGCGCTAGTTTAGGGCTCGTCTAATTGAATGTAGGCGCGGCCGCGGCAGCCTAACCTAATTTACATTAATGCAAACGAGAAGCATTGTTCAGGTGTGAAACGCCAGTGTCAACACGAGGCTTCTACTCAAATAGTTTATTAGCTCCACCCAGCCCCGTTCAGGCGGACGGACCTTTGTAATAATGACAGCCCTAAGACACGCATATTTAACGCTTTAATATGACTATTCAACAGGTTGCAGCCGTTTACATACAGACAGATCTAAATAACACACATGCATACCTACACATAAAAATGTTAAATATTTAACGTGAGAAAGTATTAGATTCCTGATTCTGATATTAAATTCAATGCACGTATCGGTTTTCACCTCTATCAAAGAATTCTAATTAAAGACCCTCAGAGAAAAGATTATTTAAAATTAAGAGAGAGAAAATAGTGATATAGTAGGTTAAATGGTCCTTTTTAAGGAGAGCCATATATCTAGGAGTAGTCTGTGGGAGATGATGAATTAATGGAGTCTAATCACCAAGTTAATCATTCTGTAGAAATAAGTTCTTAATTCAGTTCATGGGTGTCGTAAGAAGCGATTTAGTTAGCGAACTACAGAGGACAACATCGCTGGAAAGAGAAGAACTATTTAAAAAACTATATGCCAACGAATCTGGCCAGAGGGGCATAGTAGCCCAAAACAATCTTTCTAAAGTCAAGTAAGGCGCACAAGTTTTATGATACCAAATCTACCATTACCCTCTACGAGAATGCTAGCTATTTACGTTGAATTACCTGGTGAAAACGAAATGGTTATATGAATAACAAGAAACATCCTTTTGGATGAATTAAGACACCATTATCATACTGGCAGAGTATAATAGGTTCCAGATGATAATGATTTATGTCTGTTTAAGTCAAAAACATGATTCATACTCGAAGCTCTAGAGAGAGGGCAACAGTAATATACCCAAAGTATTCACTCACATTCGCACATGCCCGCGAATTGACTTTAACCAACTTACACAAGAATGCACTTTACCTTTGAACGAAGTCTCAATCGGTAATTTTTTATGTGTTATTACGAACGGGTAACTGCGATATACATGACACACGACATGGCGAGATTAATTTTCGATGTGACAGATTGTCATTTTAATTTATGATCGACCATTGTCTCTCAGGTGACGTCATTTTATGCAAGGCGCTTCCATCGTATTAAATTTACTCACACTATTGAAAATATCATTGTCAAAATGATTTTTAGAAATGATTTATTATTCGTGGCTTATCATTTTAGACGTGATAATCATACTTTTGAACTGTTATGTTCAGAAACATCAGTTTGTGATATTCTCAAAATATAACAAAATATGGTCTCGATAATTTTAATATATATTTAATAAAAATAATTATATTTCAAGAAACTAAAAAAGCGTATAAAAAAGTTGGTTGCAAATAAACACACATACAGGTAAAGCTAAAAATAAAAACCGGCCAAGCGCGAGTCAGGCTCGCGCACGAAGGATTCCTTACCATTATTTAACTAACAAATACGAGCAATAAAATCACGATTTTTGTATGGGAGTGAAATTATACCTAAACATTCTATAAATATTTCAAGTGTGTACCGTTATCAATATCGAGCAAAAATTAGCACAAAACATTACGTTTGTTGTATGGGAGCCCCCTTAATAAAATACGAGTAAATATTTATTTATTAATAAAATAAATATTTATTTTTTTAATATATAAATATTTTTATATATTCTGTTTTGACGGCTGCACGCACGCACGAACAAGGGTAAGCAATTGTCCCGCTTATTGTCCGGTTATGCCCATTGTCCGGTTATGCTCATTGTCCTGTTACGCTCATTGTCCCGTTACGCTCATTGTACGCTTGCGCAAATGATTTATTCATAAAAGTATTTCGTCAATCGCCCGTAATCAACTTTACAAACAACCAATTATTTTAGTATTTTTTGTTATAGCCACATCAGAAATAGATCATCTCTGAAAATTTCAACTGTGTATTATTTTTTCTCACAATTGTGATGTGTTTGAAGCCTTTTGCAAGATCAGGTATATTCATAAACATTATTTTAAAAGGGAAATCGTGCAAAAGAATATATGCCATAGCCAGACCGCGGCAACAGCCAAGACCACAAAACGGTCAGTTTCATCGCTCGTATGGCACCAGAGCCCGTGGTGCCAGTGAGTGGTAACCGCTGCGATCTTCTTGTGTTACAGCTGACCGCAACTCGCTGTGTCGAACGAACACCCTCAGTCAACGACCTCGACACACCCTACCCATCACAATTTGTCGCATACAATCAAAAACATTTATAGGCGTTAAATCGTCTTTTAAACGGTCCTATAAAGCAGATGTAAAGCGATCGTAAAATAGTTAGTGCACTTTGTGGAATTGTCATAGTTTAAGCGTATACGTAATAGAATGAATGAAATAATTTGTCAATTCCTTATTACTGAGATAAGTATTAATTACATACATTCTTGAAGCGGTGTAGGATCTTTGGAAATCGAACCTACTCATACAAAATCTATACTAATATAATTAGTCATCTGTCGGACTGTCTTTGAGTTATGCTTTCACGGCTAAACCACTTCACCGATTTCAATGAAATTTGACACTAGGATTTGTGCTTTGACACGCGGGCGAATTGCAGGCAAAGGTTAATATTAAAAATTGATAGAAAAGTAATGTATAATCTGAGAGATCACATTGAGGGATTGATTTAATTGAACTATCACCTCGTGTTGTTGGTGTGTGGATAGAAAATAAGCTCCACTAAATCAATATTTACACTAATAGACAGTTTATGATATATTTTAATATATTATATTATCTAGGGATGTCTAGTTGCACTGTACATGTGTAGCAAATAAGTAAAAGCGAAAAGAAAAGACAAGCCAATCCATAATCTAAGAAATGGAATCCCATCACAAACATCAACAGTTTTTAACTGTCCACTACTGAACATTTACGATATTATTTTACATATTTAGTAAGCGTATACCTAAAACTTTATTATATGATAATGGTTTAGTTTATTTTATAAATATAACTCGCAAAAAAAGATGTCCACTTTCACTAATGCTGTTTATGTTTGACGCAACAATTTAAATGCGGAACAAATATGGAAATGAAGTATTCATATTGTCATTGAGTCATGTCAAAATCGTAATGCCGTTAGAATGTAGTAGGTGTGTGGAGTTTTGATCATAAAATAACTATGAATGGTAGGTATCTGATACATGAACACGTTTTGTTGCGTCTATAGTATTTAAATCAGCTGTAGATATGTTTATTTCTTCTTTAGCCACTTACACGAAAAAGTAAAATAATGGAAACTGAGACAATTTTACCAATAATTTTATATTGCGTTAAATATTTAACAAAAACATGAACTTTAATATTATTTTGAAGTTGATATCTTATTTGTCATGTCTTTACTAGGTGATGATCTGATGATGTCGATTTCCTATTCAGTTTTCAATTTAAATCCTACTAATATTATAAACGCGAAATTTTGTGACTATATAAGTGAGTATGTTTGTCGCTTTCACGCAAAAACTATTTAATGGATTTTGATGAAACTTTACAATAATATAGCTATACATCAGAATAACAAATAGGCTACAATTTATAAAGACACTAGCTAACTGAACCTCGCGGCGTTACCCCGCGAGGTACAGTTAGTAGGTTATAATAAAAAATGTAGTTTTTAAATCGGTATCATATTTCTAGAAGAGTTCATGATATTTTCAGAACTAGTAGTTGGTGTAAACATTGAGTAGTTGGTTTACTTGTAACAAAATAACGTATTTACGTACGTGATAAGTATTTTAATTAAATACCTGAATGCCTACGTAGTTTAATACATGTTTACAACGTAATGTTAAAAATATTTAGCAACAATAATATTATTCTATCTAAAACGATTATACATGCTAATAGAATTTGTAATAAATCTGAATGTCTAAGCTATTACTTTACAGTATTTATCTATTGAACAGGAATCAAAATATTAGTAGTTTTACTACAACCGTATAAGCCTACGTGCGGCCGTGAACGGTGCACGCGGCTGCGGTCGAGTTCAAGGGAAATAGACGAAGGAGAACGTTTAATGGTTAATATTTGTAGACAAACTATCCCGATAGCGACTGTTCAACTCGTCGAACCCCCACGCACTACCGGTCGTTCTATCGCAAAAATACTCCGTATTAGTTTTCACTAATGTTTTAACGCATCAAATATTGTAATCCAAATAGCTTTGACGCATTCAGTCTTTTTAGCTACACATTCATTTCAGAAAATGTTTTTCAGTCGGGATTCAATCGCGACGAACAAATGATTGCATAATTGATAAGGATCATTAAAAAATATAATTCAATTATCATAAAATCATTAAATTATGGTTTAAACATTTTCGTTTGTTGTTAAAATGGCTTCACAAGCATGTAATTGGTTTTCTTTATGGGTTGGTTGTTTATATGGGAAGGCATTGATGCGAGGGTTTTGTATGTATGCGTGTGTTTATGATCCGCTACCACATGGAATAATGCTTTGAAATTTGGAAACAATTGTAATCGAAATCTTGCATAAACATGACGATCGAACAACCATATCGATGTTCTAGAAATGTATGTAAATTTTATCCATATTTTAAATGTACATTGATTGATAGGTATTTTTCGGTGTTTTATTTGCGTACCTTAATAAAATTCGTGGTTAGTTAATATATAAACTTTCGTTGTTCTACGATTTTAGTGGGAGTTCAAACCAACAAATGTAAGAAGATATTGATGCCTCCTACTGTGATAGTAAAACATACTTATGTAATTATGTTAATGCCAGCTAGTATATACGTTAAAGAGATATTAAACAAGGCTTTTAAAAATCAATAATTAAATTTATCTCAAAAATTAAATTTAATGTTTGAAAAAAAAACATGGACTTTTGTGATGGAGACAACTAAAATAACAATATAACAATAGTTAATTTATGTACTCGTAACATGTTAAACAAAGCTAATATAAGAACAATTATAACGTATTATTGGCACTAAACATTTAGTGAGGGTATTATGTAATACCTACGCGTGTTTAATTTCTATTTAAATTTATCACCAATGACAAACTGTGAAGGAACTTACGTTATTATGTGGTAACGTGTAATCTCAGATTACTTGCAACTTGTACATTATTCGCATGTGTTGAAAATTGCGGAAGATATTGTTGCCGATCATTGTTGTACTGGAGATATTTTACAGAGATTATAATACATACACAACATGCAAATTCCTTCTGTATCGGTATCATTACTTAAAATAATATAAAAAGAGTGACTTATTTCGTGGGAGAGCCACGCTTCGGCATGAATGGGCCGGCTCAACCGGAGCGATACCACGGCCTCACAGAAAACCGGTGTGAAATAGCGCTTGCGCTGTGTTTCACCGAGTGAGTGAGGATACCGGAGGATCATACCCCAACCCCTTCCCATACACCAAAGGTCGGACATGCACTTGTGACGCTTTTGGTGTTGCGGGTGTCCATGGGCGGCGGTAATCGCTTACCATCAGGTGATACGTCTGTTCGTTTGCCAACTATTCAATAAAAAAAAAAAACTTCAGTCTATGTGGTTTAACTGAGCGCTAGGCGGAATGCCATCAGGTGATACGTCTGTGCGTTTGCCAACTATTCAATAAAAAAAAAACTTCAGTCTATGTGGTTTCACTGAGCGCTAGGCGGAATGTGTTCTAAGTTCTAACTACTGTTTTTTCTCTGTTATGTTTGTTCTGCTAATGTTGAAATATATTTTCTCGGACTTAGGTATGCAAGGTTACTGGAAATACGTAGCAATCTCTTTAAGGAGTGATAGTAGGGATAATTAGCTATGAAATTGTCCTCGGGTAAATGAGTCAAAAAGGTACCGATTTCGAAAAAAGTTTTTTTTAAGAATAGTGAGTCACTCTACTTTGATGTCGGTTTGAAAAAAAAACTTACGTAATTTATGGTTGTTCTTCATGTTTTTAGTTTGCTAACACCCTAATGCGTATTAATCATCACCCACTTTTATTTAAAGAGATTTTTTTTTTCGAAACAGATTAATTTAAATTATTTTTGACGCATTGACCCGATGACAATTTGATAGTTAATGATCTCTACTATCACCCCTTATAGGAATCGCTACGTATTTCCAGTAACCCTGTATATGGATACGATAGAAATAAGAAAACAACACTAAATAAATATCTGTGCTATTTTTTGCCATTACGCCAATGTAATGTGTTACCCGCAATAGTTAAAAAAACATTGTTCAATGATTCTTTTGATTGTGACTTAGGTCCTGTGTTGAAGCTTTGGTTGTGTATTACGTATAAACTCAAACTCAAATCATTTATATCCATAGGCCCCAAAAGGCACTTGAACACGTCAAAAATACAAACATAAAAACATAAAACAAAACTCCTAATACTAAATGCACTGAGATGATTTGAATTACCGGAGCTTAGATTGATTTCGATTCAACTCAAAGGTTTAAATTGAAATCAATCCAAGTACCAGCTCCGATGGGTATTGCATTCATGAGAAGAGCTGGTGAGAAACTCATGTGCACCATCTTTTCAGATAATTCATATAGTATAACCACAGGGTGAAGAAGATAGTCGTCAATCGGTAAAGAGCCAAAAAGCCAGCATATAATAATAAGCTAGTATTCATGACACGTTGTTACGTGTTGAATTTTCCTGTTCTAGCATATGAGGCTGATCCAGATGTTTTCAAATGCTAACAAATTTTAAGGCCCGTAAGCCCTATGAGTATGTTAGAGAAAAGTGCTACATGCTTTCTTCAATTTTTGAAAGGGATTGGGTAATCAACACATAGTAAAGTTAGCGACTCTACTAAGCTGCTTAAACTATCAAAGTGGTAGTAGTCCAACCATCGTGTGGCGAAAAACATCCAGAAGAAAAATCATGATTAACCACATAAAAAGCTAGTTAGCAGGAATATAGTGATTGGGAACTGCTCGAGATCGAAAAAGATAAAATAAACGAAACTCAAAGTTTATCCGTTATGGCTATTTACGATTATGGTTGTAGAAGATATGGCTGACTAACACTAAAATACTTTACAAATCATTTTCATCTTAACAAGCCATACTGTATGCAATGTGGGATATCTACTACAACCATATTTATTTCCAAATTTATTAATCCTTTTCATAACTTCTTATTAGTGTACATGGTGTAACTTTCGATTATAATTTATTTGCAAACCTCATCAATGTCACCTTATAATATTGATTCTTATTTAATCCTTTGTACACATTAACCTATGACATACATATAAATCCCGAGAGAGTGGGTAGCTTATTGTGAATATATATTGATAAAATATTGCTCATTGGACATAACGCTTATTTACGGACTACCGTGCAATAGAAAGGCATTCGTATTATAACGTTGCCTGTATTTATAGGTTCGTGGTTACGGTCGGCGCATGTGAAGCCTCAACCGCATGCGATTTGTTCTCACGCAGTTTCTATTTCCATCCCACTCACTCTTTAAAAAATTTGCTTCTGTGTCCCACTCGTTTTAAGATTCAAGTCCCACATTCTTTTTTTTTGATATTGTACATTATTTACATCTTGCGTTTTCACTCTGGAACCATTTAATATATTTCTTTGGGAGCGGTTCGTTAAATAGAAAAAAGGGTTTCCTCGTATGAAAAGTTAATAGTATTATATGTATGTATTATTTATTATTATGCTTCTTGGTTTTCGTTTCTTTGTTAGATTATTTTAAGTTCTAATTTTGAATGTAAGAGCAATTTTTTGGGAACCTGAATGTACTGATTAGTTTTTAAGGCAATAATAGATATATTATAATTAACCTTTGAAATATGTTTAAATTGTCAAATATGTATTAACTGTACATCACGAGCGCGCAAGATATCGAACGTTATTCAGAAATAGCGAATGATTACAAATGAAAATACCAGGCCGGTATAGTCAGCTCTCAGTTAATTTAAATTTACATGATTACGACTTTGAAAAGTAAACTTCATATTTCATATTGAGACTGTTATTGTAGGTTTCAGTACTCAGAAAATAAAACAATCATTTTAATAATGAAAATAAAAATTGGCATAAAGTAAAAATCTCTAAAAACCACAAAATGAAAAGTAAATTGGATGTATATTTAGGAAGGTAGGATTTAAATAGAATAAGTTTTATTTACTAATGAGTCATAATTTAATTTTAAATACAATTATTTTTAAACTAAATTATTTGTAACTATTTATTGCCTTTAAATTCGAATGAATTTAATTAATAGATACATTATTTTATGATATTAGAAATTAGAAAAAGCGTAGCTATAATGGATTTTAATGCAATGACGCGAATGAAACTCGGCACTGAGGTATTTCATCAACCGGAGATCATCAGAGGATGTTTAAGATACAGCGCACTATCGTTGATAGCTATACCTAAAATTCTGCAATGAAATACTTGTTCATTGCTTTGCTTTTTTCTCAGTGTTGTTGTATTTTGGTAAGCGGAGCCGACGTTATTTGGTCTAGCAACGATTGTCCCCGTAAGAACAATGCTTCGGGTCATTTCCGATTAATAAACTAATGGGTATAATTGTTTCGCCGCGGCGGTTACGTTCGCGTCTTTATTTTGACTATGAACGATCGACTTCGTGCCTCCGATAAGGCACACTCGATTCTCAGTCGTGATTGTGTTTTATTGTTATTGAAATTGTCGCAGGAAAGTTGTAGGTACTTCCCTTTCGCGAATGATAACATCTATTCAGTAGCGTACTTATTTGCTCTCTCGTGACTTATAATTCTTTGAATTTTATGTTTTCTTTTTAAATGCAACACTGTTTCCTCACTGAACAATGCGCGTAAGAAATCTTTTCACTTTTACTCCCATCTGTATGCTGTACTATCTAAACTTACCTTACCTAAGCATAGCGCATACCTATTGGTACTAAAATAGATTAAACATGGTTACATTTTGTCCATAGAAACGCAAACTATTGTAATATAAGTGACCTATTACATTTCGCCCATCCTTAAGAATCAATAGAGGGTGTGGTTCAGAAGTAAACTCAATGGAAAAATGAAATGGTTGTAAAGAAATATTTTCTCAAAATATATGTACCTACGAGTAGTTAAAATTCTTATCTTTTGCATTCCCGTTATAGGGAATCGTCTATATTGTAGTCACATGACTTATTCAATGAATAGAAAATAGCCATAGTGAATTACCATGCTAATACTTTTGGCATCAGGAAACTCCCATAACTCGACGCAGTAGCAGGTGGTCAGGTAAGAAATTTAAACTATGCGCCCTGTGCTGTAATAAAAATAATAGCTTAACTATGTTACTGGGCACTTGAGGGCTTTGTGGAGGAACGGATATCATGTCCCTCCAACACAAAGGGAGGCGACCAGGCGAGGTGATCATGCCTGGCGGGCCACTGCCCAACAGTTGATGTTGGGATGTTGTATATATGATAATCGGCGCGAGAACTTCTATTGCGCTATTCAGGATTGGTAGTTACTTTCACAATAGAAAAACCGAAATTCTATATAAAAATTGTATAGAACTGACAGAAGTAACACTCTGTAAAAGGATAAAAAGCTCTTATAAATAATGCCTGCAACTTGTATGACAATGTCTGAAAAATACCAACAAAACCGCAATAACTGTAATATGGATATGCCAACGACGCGGTTCAAAATAATTCGTATAATTTGCAGATTCAAACAATATGTAATATTAAAAGCTGAATATAAATCTTGCAGCGGCGTAAACAAAACCATGTAGATACAAGCTTAGTCTTCTTACCAATGTAACATAAATACAAAATTATTGGTCATTGTTTTAATACAACAGCCGGCGCACAGCTCATAACTATTAAACAAGCGAGATGCGTTGACCTGAAACACGCTCAGATGTCTTGAAATGACCAGAGTGGAGCGGACTTGTATGTTGTTTAAAGTAGCGTATTGATAATTAAGAGACTTGTTGTTTTTTAATGACTAGCTCTGTGCATGACAATACAAGCGGGAAGCCATTTGCTTATAGAGATTATTTTTATCGCGCTCCTGGATAGGTGGCATTTCAAAAGGTAAAGGCGATTAATGCTATGAGACGGTTCTCGGGTGTAAAATATTTTATATTCTTTAGATAACATTAAAAATAAATTGACGTATCCATAAATCTTTCTCGTACGATTAGTCGTTTGTGCGTTAAGAATAAATTAATGAAATAATACCGATTTAATTGCTATTCCGACCTTTAGTAATATGTTACGAGAATGTAGATTTTATTTCACGTATTTTGGGACACCAGAATACAAGTTTGTGTGTTACCGCTGTCGTGTCTCCATGTATTAAATAGACAATATACATTCACTCACTTCCTGCAATTTACTAATCTACTACCAAGTCGGCCAAGTTAAAAGAAATACATTTAGTTTCATTGAAATACATATTTGTATCTTTTTTTTATTACTCGTTATTAATTATTCCTCCTCGGAGGAGGCCTTCTTTTAGTAATAGATCGCGATAGGCTAATAATGATCGTATAAAATAAAAAATTGTACTTTTACTATTGGGCGATTCTTCGTCTTTAACAAAGCTAGATTAAGATTATGTAACAAGTTCTTAAATAGCTGTTATAGTGAATTTTCAACTACGTGCCTCAAAAGTTAGAAATATATAATGCCTTTAAACGAACTATTCCTATATATACATATGTTTATATAAAAATTACTCGTTTATATATATATATATATATAATCTAAAACTAAAAAATGGCTCCAACAATTTTCATCAAATTAAGTATGCAGGGGGTTTCGGGGCGATAAATCGATCCAACTAGAATTCATGCTTAGAAAATTGCCAAAAAAAATTACTTTAGTCCGTGGGAGAGCTATGCTTCGGCATGAATGGGTCGGCTCGACCGGAGTGATACCACGGCCTCACAGAAAACCGGTGTGAAATAGCGTTTGCGCTGTGTTTCACCGAGTGAGTGAGGATATCGGAGGCCCATACCCCTACCCCTCCCCCCATTCCCTTTCCCATCCCCCAACCCCTCCCCCCCATTCCCTTTCCCATCCCCCAAAGGTCGGCAACGCACTTGTGATGCCTTTGGTGTTGCGGGTGTCCATGAGCGGCGGTAATCGCTTACCATCAGGTGATACGTCTGCTCGTTTGCCCACTATTCAATAAAAAAAAAAAATAAAAAAAAAAATACTGAGCCAAGCATCCGGATACTAATAAATTATTCGAATCCATTTAAATATAATACTAAAATCATTTTTTAATGACCAAGTCTTCCAATTTATGTATAAACTATTAAATTATTAGCTATCATAGTATTGTTAATTAACCGAGCAAGATTTGCATGTACTATTCAAATAATAACATATAATTTTACAACATAATATTCTTTAAGTTCAGAACTAAATTACCTAATTAACACTCTCATAAAACATTGCGTAACCAAAGATAATGTGTTGGTATCTTTTGTACAGTAAAGCACTGACATTTTGTGTTAGTTAAGTAACACAAAATATTTAGCAAGTATCTCGTATTGTTACTCAACTGATTTTCTGCTTAACTACGAATTTACCTACAGTCATCGATGTGTTTATTTGCTATTATGTGGTTAAGGAGTTAAGGACACATTCTGTGTTGACATATATAATTGCGTTTAGTATTTAGGTAAGGTCTTTGAGGACATTGGTCGAAGGTAAACATAGTAATCTTGATGGTTGAGTGAACAAACAGCATGATTTACTATAGACTTGCGATATTTACATTTACCTGTACAGTCTAACAGTATGTATTTTATAAGGCTTGTGTTATTATAAAAATGTTCTTGAATGTTTAATTCAGTGTTAATTGTTTACTTGATTTTACTTCAGTGAAACTAAAATCTAATATTTTCAAAACATAATAAATACCTTCTCAGTGAATAAGACCGTAATTCTTTAGTTAAAAAAAAGGAGACAGCCGATAAGAGAAAAGACGAAATTCAATCAATGTCAAACGTGAGATCAAATCTGTAATACATAAACCACGTTTATTTAGAAGGGTTTCGAGTTTTCAAGTCCAGTGCTCCATAAGGCGTGGTCGAATTAAATTTGAAATCGCAGAATTATCTCGGTCGGTTTGTAAGCTCAGTGTTTGGGTGCAATAAATTATCGTGTCGGAACACAAAAGATGGCATTGTGAAGTCGACACGGCGACGTCTGATAACGATCTCACGCCGAGCTCGGCCAGCGGCCAGCGCGCGCGCCCCGTACGACACTGTTGCGCATGATTCTACAAATCTCATTATATTAATTAGTGGTATGATATTCTTGTAGCAATAACAATAACAATTACAAGTGTAATTAAAAAAAAGTCATATCGTACGAGAAATCCTTACTAATACTTATTATAAATTCGAAAGTATATCTGTCTGTCTGTTACGTTTTCACTGCTAAGCTGATGCACCGATTTCAATGAAATTTAGCATGGAGAGACTTTGATTCTTTGAGAATACACGCGGGCAGTGCCGCAGGCAAAAGCTAGTATGTTATAAATATTCATTTAAAACTAGTGTCGATATTTTTTAAATGTTTTTATATAAGGTTATGTTTATAAAAGTAACTACACGCATTACACACATTCGGCATGGGGTGTTTCCAAGCGATTACCGACACCATATGAGCACCTAATGTGCCAGATAACCACTTGAAAGCGCTTTGTGATTGAAAGAGTGGATAATATCGAACTGCAGTTCTCGCAATGTGTATCCGTATTCTGTCTATTGATCTGATAGGCACCTGTATTTTGCGATTCGTCCTACCTCTATATTAAATACTAGCTGAACCTCGCGGTGCTACCCGCGGTACGACAATAACCTCGAGCAACGCCGCGAGACTAAGCAAATATCTTAATAAATTGTAGCCTATGTGTTAATTTGATGTTTAAGCTATATTATTGTTCGTTTGAAGTTTCTTTAAAATCCATTCAGTAGTTTTTTCGTGAAAGAGCAACAAACATACTGTACACAGAGTTTCGCGTTTATCATTTTAGTAGGACTAACTTTAGCTCGCGGATTCGCCCATGTCTATGTCGGTTATCGTGGTAAAGAGTAGTCTATGTCCTTCCTCAAGAATCAAATTATCTCCATGGCAAATTTAATTGAAATCGATGCTTCAGTTTAGCTGCAAAAGCATAACAGACAAACAGTCAGAGTTAATTTGAATTTAAAATATTAGTATGGATAACTTGGTTTGTGTCACGAGATAAAAGTATGGCATATTTAACAGTTAATTTATGAATAAGGGAAATGTTACGCATAAATTCCATTTCGGTTTTGCATAACGCCAATGGAACATCCAATACTATATAAGTAAATGGACATATTTATGTGAAACAACGTCGAGATCATGAAAAACTTAATGGTGAATGTTTGATTTATCACGCGAGGTGCGCTCCGCGGCTGCCTGTTCATGCGACACGCTTTGTGTTCAGCGTCGTCGTTTTATATCCAATTAATTTAAATAATAGCTGCCTTCCGACCTACCTGAGGTAACGACGCTACTGCGATGGGTTCTCGATTTCACGACGTCAACACTCACTTCCTAAGGATAGAAACCATGTGTCATTTGAAAAGGAATTGAATGCTCCTCCATGCCTATATTTGCATCAACTGAAGATTTTTGGAAATGGGTCCATGCGTTATCAAGCTCTGACGCGTTCGAGGTTGTAGAAAAAAATTACAGTAATTATCTTTGTGATGTGTATTTGCGGACCCAATTAATTTGAAACCTTATCTCAATCAACAACACGTCAACACTATAGAATATATTTGCTTGGTCTAATTTGTGGTGGATTACGATAGTCGATCTAACAGAAAGATTAAGTGTATAATATTGCAGTTCTATTCTATTTATATTTTTTAAAAGACAACAATCGCATTTGTTTCATTCGCACACGAAACCACACTCAAAACGGGCACAAAAAACACCCAGAATCAGAATAACAACTTATGGATCACATAAAGCCCACAAGACTTAGCGCAGTAGAAAACTACATGGCGATAGCTAAAAACTATTAGGCCAACAGCGCAGTCAAGTTATTTGAGGTGCATAATCATCACAGCCTCTTGTTTGTCCGTCTTCGGACGTAGGCCTCCTCTCCCAATTTCCACTTTTCGCGATCCCGTGCCATCGCCATCCAGTTCACTCCCGCTCGTTCCCGTATATCGTCGACCCATCTTTTTGGCGGTCTCCCCCTGCCTCGGGTGTGCATAATACATACTGATAAATATTGGTTATCTTGAGCATGTACAAGTTTCAAGGTTATTTTAGATCCAGCCTTAAAACTGTGAATGGTTTGACACTTAAACCCTTTTTTATTTTCTTAAACACATATAATATATATATATATATATATATATATATGTATAAATAAACATGCATGCGATAATAGACTCTAATAGTTAAGAACGCTCTAGACTTTTAAATTAGCATGTATTAATAGTGGATTGATCACTCAGAAGTTCATTGTGTTCAGTGAGAGGGACATTTGTCTGCTATTATTTGGGGCCGGTTTTTTCAAGTTGATACCTGCCTGGCGCCTAACTATTCATATTCAAATTGGTATTTCTTGTTGGGTAATTTTTAACATTTATTTACAATTGTGTAATCCGATCACATGGAAGATAAATTGAATGAGGCGGTGTAAGTGAGATAAATTGATGTTTTCTGCGTCTCAAACGAACGTATTTTTCTTAAATCAACTTCTTCTTACAATGTAGGTACATTTATATAAATTAGTCGCAATCGCAATTATTCAGAAAATATAAACTACAAACTTTTGTCCGTGGCTCCGCCCGAGCGTATGTCGGTTATTGCGTTAAATTGTAGTATCTCAAAAATCAAAGAATCTCAATTATGAATTTTATCCAAATCGGTTCAGCGGCTTACCCGTCTTGAAATAGTAATAGACAGACAGATTATTAAACTCAATGATAACTGCATCTTCGTAGAGATAGATACTCGTAAGTAGATCGAGAAAAATAATATCGAAAAGACTTGAAATAATATCTAAGTAAAAATCATTAAAAAAACAGCCTTATAAAAGGCTTGACCAATAGAGGCTTTGAATAAAGTTTACCGGTGACAGTGGTGTGGTGTTCGCTCCGGGCTGGTACTGGTCGGGTCATGCAGCTTACTCATTAACTCACTGTTCCTCCCACCAGCCGACGGTCATTTTAGTTTATTTATGACCGCCGACTGAGGTGAGACCCCAATTTCGCATGCGTCCATGGATTGATAATTATACCCTAGCCAGAGCTGAAAAAAGGTCGCTGTTTTAAATTGAATATGTTATGAGCAGGTCTAAGGTACCTTTGCAAAATCTGGCATATAAATCTATGTCCTATAAAATGTTCAGATTAATTAATCAAGGTTTTATAGGTATACATTTTATACTTTCCTTTATAGTCGGATAAAATATATCAAATTAATGAACACTTAATAATACGAGTATTACTTCCTACAAAACTTAATGATTTTACGAAATTCTTTCCAATGGATTACTTCAATTGTTAATATAGATTCATATTCATCCATGAGTATAATTTGGTTGAAATTTTGATATTTGTTAAAGAATAACCTTGTTCGTATTAAATCTCTTCAAGAGATACCTTCCTTCGAAGACCATCAATAATTGCAGCATTATGCATGACTTGTAAATTAATTACAACCAAGTTGCCTGCAGTGCGTTTGTAACTAAACTTATATAAAGTCTCATCTTTTTTATTTCACACTGGATATATTACAGCCATATTTACAACCGGTTAATATATGTATGCAATTTTTTACTCCTATAAAGCTTTTGCCTCGAAGCACCACAGGTAATCGTTTATCGTAGAGCATGAATACTAAACGTTCTATTTATTACTAATAATAAAATAAGTTATACTAAAAAGGAATGAGCAAAATGTATTGCAATAGGGTAGTTGACACCTTATTCAAATCAGTTACTTTTTATCATCTGCCAAAACGATAACTTTGTATGAAAAATATGTACTAAAACTACGTTGTGACGTCACCTGAGCAATAAATTTGAATGTTGATTTCATCAAAATTTGTAATAGAAACGAAAAGCGGTAATAATAATATTTTCCGAAATGTTTTATAATATTCGTTTTAATGAGGGAGACATCGGTATTAATTTACGATACAATCAACTACCATATTTTATGATGAAAATACCTACACTTCTTTAAAATACTTTCGTTGAATTCACGATGCTTCCTTTCATCGCAAAATCGATGTATAATTTTAGCATGAATGGACAGTGACTTCAATATACTTTAAACCTAAAAATAAAACCATATTGAGATTTGGATCAAAACGGTGTGTCTTACTAAAGCTATATCCATTGAGAGTCGCTCCATGAGCCATGATGTTACTGCGAGGTCTAATCAAGAACGAGGATTTTTATAATAATAAAAATAGAGTAGGTACTTAAATATGTTCCGTAATATAGGTAACATTTTCAATACATTCCATGCACTCGCTGTGCATGGAATGTATTGGAAACACATTTAAAATTTATTTCTTTCGCCCAATTATCTAAAGCCTCATTAAAATACATGTTGAATGCAAATCTGGTGCATTCTAAAAGTAGTGGGGGTGATCTTTTATTCATATTCGATTAAACAATTGTAGTAGCATGTTTCTTTAACAACGCTTTTATGCGCTTAATATTTTGTCGATTTCTCTCTGTGGTATTCCCATTCGTCATCGCTATCGTTTTGGCTTACAAAACACATCCGACATAGGCCTCTCCCAAGGCTCTCCACAATGACCGATCCTGTTATGCCCGCATCCAACGGTTTTCCACAAACTTCACCAGATACACTCAAATTAGATGAGTTTTTTATGACATAAGTGGCAATTGAACAGGTGGCTCACCCGATGGTACTCTTATTAACACTAACGCTGCCCATAAACTCTTAGGTGTTTCTACCCTTAGAATCAGAGATCGGTTTGGACTACGGTACCCTCATTCGTTCGGCGAAAAGCAAGAAAAGGATTTCTTATCACTGGTTAACCTGTCGTACTTCGGAAAAAGCATAATGTGCCAAAGCATGACTACACGAGTCCTACTGTAATAAATAAATGCATACATACTCATAAAATATGAATGATGATACATAAGATGACGAAATAGCGCCGGTGATTCCATCAATGTTGAGTCATAAAATACAAAAAAAAAATTCTATGTAAGTCATGAAATAAAATTTGTTTCAAGTTAGGTACTTGCTACTTTAAAGGCTCGTTGAATGTTTATAGTCCTAAGGGCAACGCCTTAATATAACACAAAGAAACAAATATCTATATATCTCATTATACAAACACGAATTTATTAAACATATCAAAGGTCCAAACACAAGAAGGTCGAAGGATGTGGTGGCAAAAAGCTCTCTCATGTCCGCGATGCCGAGATAACATTAAACTGAGCATTTGTTATCCTTATCTCGTGTTGGAGCGTGGCTAATGTGTCTGGAGGCAGATACACCCGATCGATTTATGTCGCCCTGGCACCCACGACAAATTGATAATTAATTTCCCAACGATGCGTTTGATGGTGCCGAATTATTTTTGCGAGCTCGATCCGATCGCTTTATTTTAATTTGTGATTAGCATTAAACGAGTTTACAAAACACAAACATGTGTGTCTATTAAATTAATAAAACGTGCAGGTTCCTTCTTGCCTGACAACGACTTTGAGTGATGTTTCATCCTTTAAATGCATTGTTCACGAGGCGAGTCGCATTAATAGCTACTTGACTTCTCATGCCCACTTGATCCAGTTATCTGCCTTTAAAATGTATCTCAAACATGCTTTCCTAAGTTAAAGTACGCTTTCCGTAAATTTAGTTCCTCAAATAAAAGAATGTATTGTGTATTACATTGAATAATGATTTAGTCTACAAGCCACACTTTATACTTACGTGAATAGATATATAGATCAAAGAGAAAATGAATGAAAAACGGTTAACTAACACATTTGTGTCTTTATAAATTCACACTTATTCGGTTTTCTAGAACCTAAAGAACTATGTACAATTGCAAATCCTAAGTTTTACTAAACGCAAAAGTGAAAATGACACATTAAAAAGGTTGTATGCGATCAAAAATTCAAATTCCCTCGGAACCACTCTCACGCCCTCGCGAGAGCGCACACAAAAGCTTCATCTAATGGACACCCATTGATAAAAACAGTTACTACCTCAAAATAAATAACAACATCTGACTCGGGAACGAATTATCTCGCGCTCTTTATGATAATTTTTTACGGCCCTGTGATGTTCTACAAAAACAAATGAATCACGTGACATTAATGACTCATCAATTAGAATAATTTGGTAATAATGTTCACTCTAATCTCCTACAAATACGTTCAATAAAGTATATTATAAACCTTGTCACTAAATTCCACGTGACTGGTGACGCGGAAATAACCGCAACATCTTAGTCCCATGTCAAATTGTCTATTCAATAAATCACCAATAGCTTTGATGCGCCTTACTATTTGTAAACCAATATGCCGTAAAGTTTTGCCAACGTATCCTTTACAAATTTAAAAGGCAGAATTAAATCATTTTGTTTATACTTAAGGTTGATAGTTGTATTTATAACAACAACAAGATCGTCTATCGTTTCTAAACTTTCGTTAAAAAAATGGAACCGTTCGTCATCGAGTAATTTTGTTAAAATATTGGAGACATTGGTTTTTATTTGAGACCCAAAACAATCTAAAACGCTTGATCGTTTGTGTAATACGACACTAACCGCGGACGCCAGCTTGACACGACAGCGGTCAAAGCGCCCATATTTAGAAATAATACACTATTTTATATCAACTGTAGCTCACAAAACACACTATGGATAAAAAACTAGCTATGTCGCTAAGCAAGTTTTTTCAAAAGCAAAAAAATATAAGGTTATCAGTGACTTCGACACGGTAGTCGTTTCACACTGATTATTCGAAATAAAAGGACATGTGTCATAAAAATATGCATGTCGGGCGACACATCACTCCACGATGCGTCTCCTAAACGTCGCTCTAATCCTTTAAAACAATGCTAATGGATCTACGTGAAGTCCACCGCCCTAAGTCCTGTCAACGTTTTAAATATTGGGCCGATCGCCTTAACGCTTCGTTCATCACCAATAAAGTTGACACTAAATTAGGACTTTTATTTTTTTCTACCCGAAAGCACAAATTGTGAATAAATATTTTATTATACTTGTTCACTGGACGCATTTTAGTGTGAGCGATGAACACGGGTTCACGTCAAAACATCTTTATCGGGTTATTTGTCTTATAGAATATTATCAAGAGGCTCCTCGGCACCGTCAGCAAAAGAGGACTTATAGTGTGATACGTGTGCGGTGTTGACTTTACACCCACATGATGTGATCACTTCGCTTTGGGGCGAGGAATAAACAATGAGAGCGGCGATTGCTCGTCAGTGGTGTAACAAAGATAGTTTATTTTTCTTTCAAGATGAGATGTCGATGAGAATAGGTTGTTAGGTGTGAATCACGCCGGCAGACCGTACCGCAGAGATTAGTGCGTGAGCTGCTCAACGGAGCGTACCAAATCCGACGCGACAAGCAGAATTATTAAGTTTTGACATACTGATAAATCAATAACTCATAATAATATGACAACAAAACGTACCAGAAATGTGTTTAGTATTTTAAGTACGATCCTTTGTTTGACCACGAAATTTAAGTCAGATTTAGTACATCCTAAGATACGCACACATTGTTATCAGTATTGTTATAGTTACACTGAAGATTTATCTATTACGACTCTTACAGCGATCATGATAGTCAAAGTATTTGTCGGGCGGTGTGCCGGCGCGCTGCTAAGTAAAAGCTTACGACAACCGGTCGTGTCGGAAGGGGCGGTCCTCACCTGTCGCAATCACGTACTTGTCGCGTTTTCATCACCTGCTTGCTAAAAGTGACGTAATTACGGATGCAAATCAATCAACAGCAGTTATCAGCCCGACGAGGGTTGACGCTGTAAATTAGCGCGATACGCCGCTTAATGTTTATGGTCTTCCGCGATTTAGCAAATATGGTATTTACGACGTGTTCATGAAAGTTAACTACTTAACAGTCGCTTTTACTTCTTAAATCTGCCTGAGAATGGCTATTTAGTTTGAAAGTTTTGATGTTCGTAAAAATATTATAATGGTTAAAAAATTAAAGTATAATATAGATTTCAAAGATTAATATAGATAATATTGATGATATAATTTTCAATAAGTATTAGAACTTAAAGAATATAGACAATAGTCGCTTTAAAGATCTATACATAACTTTTATGTGGAGTACTCCATATAAATGAAAATAAGTACTGAAAGAAACGTTACTGACGCTTCAGCGTATTATATTATTCACAGTATGGTATCATAAAATTAATGCTAGTAGTTATAATGCATAAACAAGTAATTCCATAGAGAACAACAATATGTATGTTTATAAAGTTCCTCAGTTCAGATATTTATTCCTCATGTTGTCTTTTTTTTTTGTTTGGCCCTGCGAAAATGACTCTACTACTCTGCCTGATGGAAAGCATAAGCAGAATCCAAGAGTGGTAGTCACCATCCCACTGAGAATGCAGACAATGCAGCATTGTTACCCACACAAGCATGGTGATGCTTCTGCATTATTGGGCCTCCGGTCACGCACTTACTAACGAACCACAACAGCACGAACATTTGATTTTCTGTACCAGGGTAGTACCGCCCCGGTCGAGTTGGCCCGTTCATCATCGTGTCTCTACTACCTTGAATTGTCTATTAAAAAATAACCAAAAATAGTGCAATATCAAAATCATAGTGTGATGAGATTCGTAATAAACAAAGAAGAAATACACGGAGTTGATCGATGTCGGAAGCGTGGATTCCATCGTTCATTCGGATGACTTGCAACTATGTAGTAGGCATGCTCTCATTGACTCCGCCATTGACCTCGCGTCAGCCAGTCTTAGTGATCACAATAATACAAAAATATAAATAATGGAATTACATCCGTCTCTTGAGCATTAATAACCATAAACTTACAATAAACCAATATAAAATAGACTCAAACTGATCGGTCCCCAGGGCGAGGAAGAGTACAAATACAACTGGAACAAATTGTTTGTAAATCAGGTATCATATTGTTACAAATACTTGCCAAACGTTTGCTTTGACATTTACGGAATGTGTGTTTAAATTGATCGCATTATTTCAATCACAATACAGCAACACGTATCGTAGTTAATCCGTCTTGTTGCCTGTTTATTGTGTAAGTTTTCATTTTGTGTTGTCTTACTGTGTTAGAATCTTGAATAGAGAATTGTGTTGTAAAATAGTTCGGTAACGCTAGTGTAGTGTACGCAAGGGTTCTTTGGTTGCATGTTAATAACTGTATACAGCTTCAATATAAGACATTATAGTAAAAATTGCTGAAAATAGTAAAAATTACTAAAATTAGAATGTCCGCTGTAATTTCAAATTAACAGCTTTTCTCTAAATGCATGTGAAGGTTTATTAGGTACTTATATCAAAAAATCATTTTTACTATTTTTTTCTGTCGATCTGTCTGTTTGTTTCGGCTAATCTCTGAAACGGCTAAACCGATTTTGACATGACTTTCCCTGGCAGCTAGCTAATGATATAAGAAGTAACTAAGGATGCCTTTTCTTGACTAGCTTCGCACCGTGGCATTATAAGCAGTTGCTGTTGTAGAAGCATAACACCAATCGTGTGTGACACCGAGGCACAGTTATTACTTTAGTAATATATCTACATCAATATTGATGAGGAATTTAATAATGAACTACGGTTAGTCTTAGCAACTTCTACTTAAATGGTAGTATAACTGTTGGATCAAGACGCTGTAAATATACCTTATGAGGATCCTTTGTTTGCTGAACATATAATGTGTATTAATGATGACGATGATAGCAATTCTGAAATTCAGTACAAGTTGGTTACATTAGCTAATACAAAGCAATCATAAGTAATATAAAAATAACTAAACGTAATAGTTCAACTAAGGAACAAAAGAGATACATCTAATGACTAATGAGAGATGTACTCCAGTTCAGTGAATGAAGTGTAAAGTTGCATCAATAGAGGTTCGTGGCTTGTACAAACACCACATATCGGTGTCTTGTTTCAATTTTTTTTGGACATAGTGAAAGGCGCCCGCGTCTTCTTAAAAGCCTTGTGGACTATACTCGTTAGCGCACCTTTACACACAAAATATAGCCCTCAATGGGCAAGAAAAACTCTCAGCAAACGAAGACAGTAAACTAGAGAAATAACCATACTAAAAATATCTTATAAATTTCTAAATGTCTTTTATTGAATTCTAAGTTGACTAATCGTACTATTAACATACCAATAATTCGTGCCCACAGCTTCACCCACGCAAATCACGTCAGTTATTGAGATGAATAGTAGTCTATATGTTATTCTAATATATATGCCATTTTATTCTAAAGTTTCATCTAAATCCCTTCAGTAGTTTTCGTAAAAGTGTTTTTTTTATTGAATTAGGGCAAACGAGCAGACGTATTGCCTGATGATTGCGATCACCGCCGCCCATGGACACCTGCAACACCAGAGCCGTCACAAGTGCGTTGCCGACCTTTTAAGAAGGAGTACGCTTTTTTTTAAGGTTTGAAGGTCGTATTGGTCCGGGAATACGGCAGGCGATAGTTCATTTCACAGTTTTGTTGTGCGAGGCAATAAGTTTCACGAAAAGCGCACAGTTGTGAACTGCCAGCCATCCAAGTGATTGGGATGAAATTGCTGTCGCGTAGGACGATGGCGAAAAGAGGCGGCAGGAATCAGTGCGAACAATTCCTCGTAATACTACCCATAGTAGATGCGGTAGAAGATGCATAACGAAATCACATCTCTACGCAACGCCAAAGAGTCCAGCCGAACGAAGTCGACAATTCGAGCTGCTCTCCGTTGAATGCGGTCCAGAGGGAGGAGTTGATACTAGGGTGCCCCGGCCCAAAGATGGGGACAGTATTCCGTATAAGGCTGAACCTGCGCCTTATAAAGTCGAAGGCGGTGGGCCAGAGTGAAACACTGTCTAGATCTGTTGAGCACGTCAAGCTTCTTAGAGGCCAATTTGGCTTTATCCTCTAAATGGCCCTTCAACTGGACTTCACTCGATATGCCGACATCAAGTATAACAAATACCCATACACGCAAATCCTCACAAACTTCCGAATTTATAATATTAGTAGCATCAATATTGTTAATTGTTGTATTGCTTGTGTATGCTATGCTTGACAATATAATTTGCTGTTTTATTCAAAGAAGAATAAAGTCTTTCAAAATGTAAATTTCTGCATTATGCTGTCCAGTCAAAGTAATAAAGTGTTAGCCTAGAGGTAAATTCAAAACGTTCAAGAAATACTCGTAATGATTTCTTGCTCACTTATAAAATTTGCTAACGAGTCGAGGCAATTACCAGTGGTAATACTCCAAAGTACGTTAGGAACAGCCTGACAGAGTATGTGTGAGCGCGGCATGGCCCGACATTGCACTGTCGACAGCCGCATTAAGACAACAAAGGGTGATATTTTTCGTGGACAAACATTACAGGGCTTTGAACATCACAGACGCAGGTGATGCACCCACACTATACATATTTATGGTGTGTTCGACAGCTAAGGAATTATGGTCAGCAAATATTTGTTCTATTTACTTACATACATGTAATGAATAGCTATGAGATAGATCTTTACTAGATATATCCTTCTGTACGATCCACGTATATTTACTTACTTTACGTTATAATTTAATTTGAAAGTTGTTCCATATGGGTAATGTTTTAATTGAAAACTTTAAGGGTGTTTTTAGAGGTCAAGAAACCCGAGAAAGGATATGGGAAAGTTTGTATTTAAAAAAATTAACACTGTATTGTTAAAATATAGGTAGATAATACTACAACAGCCTTGTATTAGGCAGATCAGCGCAGTTGTATCGAGTACTAGTATGATATAAAATAATTTATTGAACATTGTTAAATAAATAAGGTTCGTAAATTAAACACTATGTATAGTCTGTAATAGCGAACCGGCTGTATAATTACGCAGTCAATCTAATACAAGTTATAAAAAAAGTAAAAAGTAAAATGGCCGCCAGGGCCAGTGATTCACACGTTGCGGTTTCTATAACTATTTGTGACTGAACAAAACAATCTGTGAGAATCATTCATGGTCCCACCCAATATTTCCATCAACCAATCCGAAAAAAATATTTCATTGCCATAAAGACAAGGTGTTAGTCTGATACACGGGATATTATGCCGCCTAATTTGTACTTTGCGCCGTCGAAAATGTTATTTAGCTTTGACTCAACCATACGTTTTTGGAACGCATCATTTTTGCAGGTACCTAAGTATGATGGAAAATAAGGCAGGCTATAAAAATCAAGTATTAAGTGGTCTTATTTTAGTTTAAATGGGTTTTTGCGCCGTTTAAGTCGTCGGACGGTCTAAACAAATCTGCAACAATAAATGTACTTTGGCCGTCACTAAATTTGAATGTTTACACGTTTAAAATGTTTACATTGTTCACATTTTGGTTAATATGGGCTATAAAATTATTGAATCATCGTTTTCACTCTGAAAAAAGGATTCACTAAGAATTCGCAATATATTTTAAGAGGTTGTAGTCTCCACATTCTAGTAAGTATGCATGCGATTCGTAAACCGGCACAGGTAACTCATCTAGCGAGTCTTAGGGAACCCTTAACCGAGAGCATGAGAGCATCGTGTAGATATCTTGTGGGTTCGCGTGAACAAAATAAACGGTCGGCATTAAAAAAATGCCCTTAAACTATTTGTTGTGGTTTCCACAAAAAGACAAAAAACGGGACATCAAAAACCAGTCAACATTGGTCGGTGCTTTTCGACTCAGTGGCCTTGTAAAAAAACCATGTGTTAAGGAATGTAAAGAGCCATTTAATTATCCTAATATATTGTTATGGTCGCGGAGGGAGGTGGTTATAAATTAACTGTGAGTTGGAGCTAGCCTGAGGTGGCGAATGGTACCCATGCACGTCGAGTTCTTGCGTGTTTTTTTTTTCGGAAGATAGGAATGCCATTAAGATATGTCTAATTGATGTACATTATGAATCAGTTGGTTTATGTAGTAGCCAGTGGTTAGGAACTCGGTAGTATCTAAGAACTCTTGTGTCGCAAGTGCTGAGAGCGATTCAGAGAGCACATGGCATTCACGTTACTGCAGTCGTTGGTTCAGTGCGATGATCCTTGGAGTTTTTATTCCATTTTTACCTCAGTTCCTTCGAGCGGCCTTCATTATGCGTCCGCAAGTGCTTCGATCGCCACCGGTTCAGGTAGCGTGGAGTTTCGCTTCAAACTTGACCTTAGGTATTCGATACGCTTGTTACATTTTTTGTTAATCAATATAATTGAATATGAGCTTTTGATGTGGTGTAATTTGATAATTCGCGAAAATAAATTTACGTAAATCGACTTGGTTGTAAAACTGGTTTAATGTTTGATTCTTATTGGATGCATGAACCGATACGTACATACTTATACATGTTGCATACTGAGTTGATGATAATCGTGATATTAGGGTACGTAGGTATCTCTTGTGAGGAGCGAGACGGGAGGTGTCGGAGGCAGGGCTCCCCGTTGCGCGTGAGCATTGTGATCGACAGCTTGTTTACTAAAAATATGCATAATGAATTTATAATGGCCTATCGGGACTGCTACGAAGCGTCGCCCCTCTGTATCCATGCAAGTCTTGTTTTATCTGCCTCTTCATATATGTGGCGACAATTGGAACAACAATAATCTTTACTGTAGGTACTATGCGCATTTAGGTTACATTTAAAGTGAATAGAAATTTTTGATTAAGTATAAAAACGTTTTTATAAATGACGAATTCACGATTATCAACGAAAGAATGTATGTGGATACGTTGGGTGAAATCACGCTTAATTGCGCCACCGATGTGTTCCCACGTTTAAATGCAGCCAGTGTTTGTGTTAGCATTTAGCATTCGATTGTTTTAGTGCGGACCGAGACGTCTGCGGAGAAGCAAACATTGAGCTTCCTGACTGTACACCCATCCCCTCCCTACCCCGCGAACACTTCACACACCTTGTTCGTCTTTCAGATTACTCGCATACTTCTCAAAAGATAAGTTTATTTTCACTGACAATTATCTTATGAAATAATTGCAGTCTTTGGAGAAACATTTCTTACATATGAGGAATTTGGAAACACTGAACTCTTAAAAAATAAAAGCACTGCCGACGTTAAACGTGTCGCAGTTCTCGTAACTCTTTATTAGGCGGTTGAAACGTTCGTAGAAATAATTATGTACGGTGCTCTAAACTATCTGCTGCGTGAATGTGATCGAATACATCGGCCAAGCGGGGCGCCCGACCCTGTTTCTAGCCTCGATTCGTTACGTCAATCTCCAAATGTTTTCACAGCAAAATCTGCATAGAGTGAGTTGACATCGCGCAACAAAGCCGACATGCGGTGCGTCTCGTATTGTCCGCATTTCTTTATAAATATTTTGACATTTCCTTGATTCGTCCCGCGTACCTATTCGACAAACAAATCGTGTTTATCCTTTTGTGTACCGTGTGTAATTTGATTTATTCTTCCACGACAGACGTCCAACATCCTGCAATGTGTTGTCCGGTGCAGGGCGGCGACGTTTGTAGATTTGTTAGCACATCTATTGGTATTTTCTTTAGTAGATGCAAACAAAAAGATTCGCATATCTTTAGAGCATCGATATTGTTTCTAAAGGTAACGCAGAGTACGCAATCCACTTACATACCTTTTAGGCGTTCACTGCGAATTGCGATGCAAACATTAGATATCATAATGTTTACTCGCGGCCGTTAGCAGCTTAAACTATAAATGCGTAGTCTGGCTTACGTTTCTGAATCATTGTTTATGTCTACGTGTCTGTTACGAACTCGGGATTAACGTAGCTAAACAATCAGCTGAGTTTATAGTCTCGATATAATATTAGAAAGGTTTAAGTGTAAAAATTAAGATTTGAAGTGGTGCTATTTCAGAGATGCAAGGAGAAGCTGAACACGTTGGCGATCAGCGTGATGAACCAGTGGCCAGGCGTGCGGTTACGAGTGATTGAGGGATGGGACGAGGAGAACTCTCACTTGGAAAATTCCCTGCATTACGAGGGTCGAGCTGTGGACCTCACTACAAGTGACCGAGACCGCAGCAAGTACGGCATGCTAGCAAGACTCGCTGTGGAAGCGGGATTCGATTGGGTCTTTTATGAGAGCCGCTCCTACATACATTGCTCTGTTAAAACAGGTATGGATATAAATAACATTGTAAATAGATTATACTATACATTATTTTCCGTTTGGACGTACTCAGCGGTTTCCTATATGAATATAAGACATAGGAAATAGCAAAATTTCAAGGACGGTAGCATAATATTTTAGGATACCTTTTTTATGAGATAACTTACAAAATGACTTCACTCTGCCTTATGAAAAGCATGAGTAGAAATTAAGAACAGTGGTGACCATCCTCATTGCGAATGTGAACAATGCAGCATGGTCACCCTCACTATGGCGGTCTAGTAAAATATTTTTTTAAGCCCCGCTTAAAGAACCCGGTACCATAGTGGGAGGGAAATACGTGCACTAGTAGTGAGTTTCAGATTTTAACTGCTCCGCACAGGAACTAAGAGCCGAACCGTTTCTTTCGAACCGAAATCTTTATATTTACATAGAAGCTTTGAACTCAATTGTCTTTAAAAAACACTTTTTTATTCTAAATTACTTATTAATACTATACAGACATCGATATTTAATTTAATCTGATTTACATCTCTATCGATTTTACTTTTGAATTTCTTAAAACATTAAGGTACTCAAAAGTAAAATATGTTATATCAATTTTATACACTTCTACTATTTTGTTTAATTAACAGCTAAATTGGCCATGATAAATAAAATTATATTTGAAACTCGTCCTCGTAAAATATTTTTTCTTAAATGACGTTTGTATTTTGCATTTATACGAATGACACAATATTGTATTTTAATGTTACATGAACAAAAAGCAAAAACCTTTCACTCAATCAAAAATATGGAGTGTAGAGGTAAGGAGAATCATCTGTGTACATGAAAAAGTGTCCGTTGAAATGCATTAAATTAGGGTGGCGCCACATTAGCATCAGAGTAAACTTTAAAGGAAGTCAATAAACGTAATTCACAGTTCAGAAAATAAAATCACTCTAGCTACGCCTTTTCTTTTACAGCTGGACACTTTTTTAAATTTTCTACCATACTCTCCTTACCTCTACCCTCCATAAACAAAAAGTAAGGAAAGCCAATAACTAAAAGAACAGATGGTAGACCTTTCAAAACGAGAGAGTAATTTAGGCTGTAGGTAGATGTTTGCAGCGATACTATGTATAATATTATCAAAATACCTATAATCATCATCTCTTAAATGAAATAAAACATTGTGAGCAATCAATTAATAAACTTGGAACTTGGTAAAAGCATTGCGTTGAAGTCTTTTGTATGGACGGGTTGTCTTCCATTAGTGTTGAATAAATAAGCAGTTTAATTTATTAACTTTATAAACATTTTTACATTTGAAATAGTTTTAGGTATGCTTAGATTTATTATATCTTAATATGTTTGTTGTAAGAAAAATAACTATGTCATGGGAAATTTTAGATTAACCTAACTAGCCATCAAAAATACCACTAAGATTCCAAAAAAAATGCTGTGAACAGATTGTGCAAATTTATTTATTCATAAATGGGTTTTCAAATTGTGAAAATTATCAGTAGGTGTGTCTGTGTTATTTCCATATTGTTGTATAAAACTACTATGGCATAAGAAAAACCCGTCCGGGAAAACCCATGTGTTCCGTATTTACGTGTACATAACTGTACTTCGGACTGCAGGCTACGGGACGGACCAAATATATAGTTGAACTTTACAAGAAGAATGCATCTCAGACAGCTTCCCGCGCCCGCGCCCCGGCGGTGTCGATCAAACGGACGAACGAGCCTCTTGTTAGCATCCCTCTCGCTCGCTCTCGCAACCACCACTATATCTGTTTGTTGCGCACGCGGCCGCATCGCAGCCAATCCCCCACTTCTATAATTACACCGGTGATTCAATGGCTACTTATATTTATATATGTGTATACGGTATAACGAAGAGAGAAGCGCTTATTTATATGTATGCTTGTGTTTTTAGATATTATGGAGGCATTCCGGCGCTCACGCATAGTAACAATTAATTTTGCAGATCGTTCTATAAGTGGTTTGATATTAAAGTGTAAGAGTGTAGCCATAATACATGGGTTCTCTAGTTAACGATGCTAGGGACCTGTCATTAGTATTCACACCACGTTAACTTAAACAGCCGTGCTTTTAGATACTATGTACACTGTTATAGTAAATAATACCTCGGTTAGTAAGACTTTGAGTATATTTGTAACTAGTTTGACTAAATAAAATAATAAAAACACAAAGGATACTTTGTATTGTATCATATTTATCGATCAGTGTTTTCTATTTCATTATGGCTAAAAGAAATATAATACATGATAGAAAAAAAAATGAATTGTACGACATTCGCTGTTAACCTAGATTATTCAAATGCATTTATAGTGAGTTGTTTAAATGTATTTAAATATATGAGTATTGCTAATATATCCATATTTATTTATGTCTGTAAAAGTCAACAAATTAGTATTTTTCACTTTCATTTGCCAAAACTAAATTATTTTCACCAGCTCTACATGAATTCCTTTCACAGTTTGTCTTTCAAATACATGATATTGGCAATATGGTGGTCACACTCTACCATAAAGTCATTAATACAAAGTAAAGTTGATACAGAGTTGTTTTACTATCCTATTAAAACAGTATTCCTGTAAACATTTAGTTCTTCTATAGTACTAATAATAACAATCTTCTAACGGCAATCAATACTTTATATCCATCCAATACTAAGAAATATAACTGAAACAGTATCTAAAACACTAGTGGGCTTAAATCAGAATTTTTCATTAAATTATTGTTAAATAAAATCATATCAAACACAATGCAAATATTTATCTGTTGCGGTTCGGATAAATATCATAAATTTGTAATAAAATGCCTAAAATCAGTATGAATCGATAAAGAGCATTCATTGTTTCTAAAGCATCTGCAACTAAAGCGCTGATATCACGGCGGAGCCTCCTTCGCGGTCGCAGGCAATTTGTTTCGATGTTTATTCATTTATGCCTGCGTTTTGTACGATCCGAGCCTTTTAGTATTAATTTGGATCTTATAAATAATTAATGTGCTTTGTGTAGGTATGTGTGTTGCGGTCGTGGCTCTTTGTTGGTCGCGGTCAAGGCCGGATCGCGCACGACCATCCTCTGGTTGTGCTCCTCCCTTCAACATGAAATTTCTGTAATCTATTCATGTAGAATAAGCACCTCATTTTTGATTTACATTTTATATACCTATAGGTATTTTATCTGTGTGTTTCCTGTTTAATTTTATTATCCGTCAGACCAGTTATTCACTAAATATTCTTTTTATAGTCACAGTTCATCAAAAACTTAAGTTTTATTATTGTAAACGTATTGGAATTTAATCGAAAATATTTAAAATCAGTACTTACCTTTTTCCCTCTATCACACTGGATATAAAAGAGACAGAGTAAAACAGGCCCATTATATGCTCCTATTAAATTAAAGCATCCAGTGATCGCCTCGGCGCCAATAAAACTATGGCCGAGCGTTAATTTTTTGTATTGAACCCGATTAATTGGTTACCATTGGTCGGCGATGATTGTTTTTTATTAAGATCATTGACTCATGGTATTAGGCTAACGCTAACGTCATCATAAGATTAGGTATGCACTTATACAAATTATATAGGTTAGATAATGCTTATGTAGAAACCAGTCGTCTTCAACAACACTTTATATTTTAGAAGTTTTTATGAAAGCAAAACAGATTGGTGATTTATTGACAAGTATATAAACAAGTTCGATAAATCATTAGGGTATATAACTTTATCTCCAGTAACACGGTCTGTGGGTCTCATAATATTATGTATGCGAAGGTTTCTGTCGATTTTAAGCAGCATTAAAACCAAATATATACTTCTAGTTTGTGCCCGCGTATACATCGGATATCATGTCGTTCATCAAGATAAGTAGCCTATATGTTACTCTGATGTATAAGTTACATTAATAGAAAATTTTAACTCACTTCGTTAAACAGTTTTTACGTAAAAGAGTAACGAACATCCACATAAACTTTCGCATTCATAATTTTAGTAGGACGTGGCATAATGAGGTTGTAGGATTAAATAACCTTAAATTATATAGTTTGTCTTTTGTATGTCGCAAGATTTATATTATATTAGTATTTGACTTATAATAAAAACTTGAGACGTCTCATACACATCTGTCTGAGCTCTAACTAGGGAGACCTGTTCTATGGTAACTAGAATACTGATAACCATACTTAAATATATATAAATACATACATGTTATAAATATCTTACGGAAAGTATATACATAGACACGTGATTATCACACAATTAACTGCCCTGGTGACGCAGTGGTAGTGTATGCGACTGCTGCGCTTGAGTTCTTCGATTTCCGGGGCGGATCGACTGTTGGTATGGTCTGCAAATATTTATTTCGGAGTTTGGTGTTTTCTATGTATAATATGTATATATTTACAAAAAAATTATATATGTATTTATATCAGTTGTCTAGAACCCATAACACAAGCTCTGCTTAGTTTGGGACTAGATGGCGTTGTGTGTTGAATGTTCAAAATATTTATTTATATATTACACTCAGTTGAAAGAAAAAAAGATGGTGCTCATTACACAATTATTTTACCTGATTGGGAACCAAACGCACGTCACGACGAATTGGCCCACAATGAGTACAATAATACAAAAGCTATATTAACTAATAAAAATAATTTTCACCACACAACCTTAAGAGAAAGTAATGAGTTTTAAAAGTCTTACTTAAACGAAGTATGATCCCGTAGATAAGTAGATAATTAAAAACTTACACGTTTGTTTTTCGTCCTAACAACTTGCTGAAAGTTATTCAATTATCAATAAACTGACCATTAAATTAATTACTGAATTGGATAAATCGACACTTCATATCATAAATTCAAAAGTAACTCTGTCTGTTTGTTATAGTTGTTGTAGTTGAGATACTTCGATTCAGAAAGGACTTAGGCTACTTTACTACGATAACCAACATACACGTAGGCGAAGTCACGGACAAAAGCTAGCGATATGATAAAGTCAAGTAAGATAAATACAAATATTAAATATCATTTCTAGTAGCATATTCGCTACGTTGAAATGATATCCAGCAAGTAAGACATTAGTATAAAAATGTTTCATATTTCAAACCCGTTGAGTTGGTTGAGCTTTTTGCGACTATTAAGAATTCTTTGATGCCAGCGATACTATAAATTAAAATATGATCACTGACGTTTTTATCTAGTGCCACAAATATTAAGTAAGTTTGTGTGATTTATTATAGCTATATATACATTGATTTGAATATGAAATTACCTATACGAAAATAACATCTTTTCTGATACACCTTTACATAAATTAATCTTTTTATGTATTTTTTACCTTCGGTGTACCTTATTCCATTTATTTAACACCACAACTAATACTGGTATTATGTTTTTGAATTATTTCTCTATTTTACTCCAATTTCCTGTTCTAAATTCAAAATTACACTAAGTAATAATTTAATTATGTGTACTTTCCTTATTCGTTGTAACTAAGATACTGTTTTAATATTTATAATCTTTTATAAGTCCTAATGAGTCAGAAAAACATATTGAATACTTAAAATACCGATCACATATTTTTAAACTCAGTCACATGTAGTAATCGATTCCCTCCATAAAATTCTTTGTTAAATGTTAAATTCAAACTACTTGATTTTTTCGGGTACATAAAACCAATGTAGATTTCCGTAAAGACAAGTGTTTAATGGTATAAAATGTGTTCTACGAAGGAGAACAATGCAATGGGCACTTGACAGTTAAATAACTTTGACAGCGACGCGCTCAGTAAATGAGCCGTGACCAGTGGTGACCGACTGTGACCGCGACGTGGCGGTGACCGGTTGGGTCACGATTTAAAGGTTTTTGGGGTCCAGGGAGCCAACAATATTATTAACCTACAATATTTAGATATACATAATTTCATCACTCTCGGTGTAACCATTCGTTAAAATAAAAACTAAAAACAAAGTATTGATCACAAATATAATATTGAAAGATTTAAATATGGAGGAAATAATCTTGTGTTTTAAAGCTCTACCTGGCTTTATTTTAGGTGTACCTTACACTCTGCGTCACTGAACACATATACCCATTAAGTGGTAAGCCACTTGTATGTAAGCATAGGGAAGTAGCAATATATTGTCACGGATGTACAGTTTTGTGTGAATCCTCCTTTCTTTAATACTTATGTAAATGAACAGTCGAATTGCCATCGAAATAATATACTTAGTTTATTGCTTCTGGAAATAAAATGTCTCATATAAGACGATAGGAGAGGAAGAGTCAATAATATATATGCTAATAAGTACAGTTGCAAATCTACATATCTAACTTTTATTTGTGAGTTGGTCCTTGTTATTGTCGCTTTAGCAAGTTTGGTTTTCCTTTATAAAAACTAGTCAGATTATAATCTGTCCCTCTGCCAAAGTCCATCTAATTTATTCAGACGTTGTGATATATATGATTGAGTAACAAACTGTCAAAAGCATCACCTTGCTTGCTTATTAAATAGTAATAGGATTATTTCAAGATATATATCTTTTGCAGGAACTTAGTATTTAAAGTTCTTAAATATGAGAGTAATTATTTCATTCTGCTAGTCTATTAACTTAGAAGGTTGTAAATTATTTTTAGCCTTATGATTAAGACTAAGGACTATGAATGTACATAACTAATAAAGATGTATATTCATTATTGAGGTATTCTCAACATTTTATAGCTCATGTAAATACTGATGTAAATATTTATAGATCATTAAAGACAGAGTTGCCAATTTACATTTGTGTTATGATTATTTTTTAGATTTTCTTTTTTTTAGTTTAAATTACTTTTAATCGAAAATGTTTAAAAATAGTCATAAATATTTATTTAATTGCTATCAAGATTCACAATGGGTCGGATAAAAAAAATAGACATTAAACTGTAAGATACGCTTGTTTTATAATCACGTAAAATAAGCAAGAACATAAATGAATTAACAATAATAAAAACATGAAGTTGACGAATAAAATACAGTACGTATTACTTATCAAAAATTTCAATCAATGTTTTTGATTACAATTTGATAATGCAGGAACGTTTTTCGTTTACGTTTATTAAATAATAATAAAAAATTATCTACTTAAGGTCTGACCACATTTAAATCAGTAACCGCACTTAAAAGTGATCAGAGTAGTTTTTTATGGGAATATTCGTAGGGAGGATAGAAGCGTGAGTGAGCGATGTTGCGCGGTCGAGCGGGCGCGGGGCATGCGTGCGAAAGCCTCGAGAGGGCGCGACACCCGAGACGCTACATCCCGGAAGGCTGCGGCTGCGCCCCAAGAAGTTCCCACAGTTACTTGAACCGATTTTATCTCTTATCGTATATACCTGAACAAATCGAGTACAAATTTTCTAAATTCAAATTCTAGCTATTCTTTGTTGCTTTTATTATTTTGATTATACATTACGTTCTAACAAGGATGTTGTTGACCTCTAACAGAAGTATGTCATCTTTAGACTAACTAAATGTCTATATTTATTTTAAACTTTATTCAAAATTGGTAAAGCAATCTCTAAAAACGGTAGATTGAATTTTTTTAGCAACTTAGGATGACGCGGTTAAATGATAATGCTAATTGTCTAAGCCAATAAATAACATTTGTGTAATATGTACGTATGTAGTACGTTTAGTCTGCGGCTATCTTATTCATTTTGCGGACACCTGTGTTAGTGTAAGACTCTTTATAACTTTTTCTAAATTTAATCAGAAACCTTTTCTTATTTTCCATACGATTTTTCTTACCAAAACTGAAAACAAACAAATCAGAACATTCAGAATACATACAATGGTGTCTTAAAACCTGCTCGTTTCTAATATCACTCAAATCTAGTCGTTTGATAATGTAATATTTTTGCTATTTATTAACACTAATAAGTTATGGCAACTACAACTAGAGCTTGATAAACTTTGTAAAATCTTAGAAGTATAATTAAAAAATGTTAAAAAGAAAATATATGTGTCTCTCAAGATAAAATAATAACATTTGTTAGTTACAAATATTATAAACAAAACAAAGTATAATAAAATAAATAAAATAATACCACTGAATTATTCAAATAACTTGCATTAATCAGTTGTACAGTATTTATAATAAATAATAATATTTTGTGTGGCACAAATGTTCATAAAACATAAGAATCATGCAATAAAAAATACAACATTGAATAGAGATCTGTTAGACATTGAATAACAATGAACAAAGATTTAAATTGATGTTCAAATATTGAAATTAAATTCCACGTCAAAAGCATGTTGATAATTTCAAGCATATTTACATTCATAAGATTACTGTTCCATTCACTTTTCTTTCATACCTACATATCTTAAGCTTGCTGCATCGTCAATTCTGTTCAGGTGCGCAATAAATTCAATCGTTAAGATCTCAGTAACGCATTACAATTCCAGACTACACACATTGCATCAGTGTGTATTACTTACCTTTTAAATCATTTTGTGCCGATCTTGTCTAGAGAGCAGCAAGTGAATTATAAGGTATACATTTGACATTTGTGAGATCCTTATATATATTTTGATTAATTGTATATTTAGACTTACAACATGAAAGTATATTTTAACTGTGATTCAGTTTAAAGTATCTATGTACAGTCTTATAAGTGGACCTACTATTAGAACGGTGGAATTGTTAATATTTACAGTATACTTAAAACGATTTGCAGCAACCAAACCACATAATATGAGGCTGCAACTGTAGAAAAAATGTTTTGATATCTACAGAAGTTTCGCTAAGCTTGAAAGAATATCCGTACTTCAAATTCAAATGGTTCTCACGTTTTCCGAGTACGATGTTCCTATTTTGGTAGATAAAATAAACCTATCCATATTTATTTATTTTCTTTTACGCTACGCCAAGCGTTCAGCGCAGGCGTATGAATCATAACATAACCAGCTGCGTTTGGCATTTGCATGATTACACTTCGGCTAATTGCTATTCTATTCAAGATAAATTACTTACACTGCTAGTGGGATACTAGAATATGATCACTTCATGTCTTTCTTTATAAAAATATAAATTATTCTACAAATATTTTTGGTAATCGTTAAATGTTAATGGAAATAAGTTTGGGACGATATATTATAAAATATGAGAAGAGATAATGAGAATCTTATAAAGGAATCAGCTTCAATTAAAAAATCATAAAAAGCGTGTCATTTGTTGGTACAAAATGACATCCATCGGAGAGATAAATTATTAATAGTGTCACGTGCGTACATTTGTCGAGTTGGTAATGTATGGTGAGGCGCGTTAGGCCGCGGCCGCTGCGGCGGGACCGGCGCGCGCGCCGCCTAGCTCTCCCGGTGGTCCCCGCGGGGCGGGGTCTGCGCGGCCACTCGCTGCGCCGCCGCGCCGCGCCTCGCGCGCCCCGACACCCCCCGCACACCCGCGCCTCTTATCGCCGCATCTTCAGCCTAATGTTACTTACGTCACTATGAAATCGCATTGTGACTGGTTTTAAGGCTTTGGATTCGTTAACTCGAGCTTAATAAGGTCGGAATGAGAGGTCGATAAAATCGTTTAAATACTATTAGTAGGTATTTGTTACAAGAAATATTGATGTCTCCTACCTATTAAGCTTTTTAGAGTCAGTTACTCAAAACTTGTCATGTTGTTGAAACATGCTTTACACGCTCTGATGAACCATAAAAATCATGTACAAAATAAACACAAAGTAAATGTAAATAGTGAAATATGATGCACCCCAGACTATTAAACTACAATTGTAAAAAAGGCAAAGGTGTCCGACACCAATTCAATGAATCGTGTCGATGCGTTCACCGAACAACAAATGAATGTTGACAATAAGCGCTTGACTTTGAGCAAAATCTAATTTGTTTAGTTATTGTGTAATGCGATCCGCCTCAGCCTATCCACCGCTTTGAGATCAGTTTGTAAACGAGGATCGACAAAAATTTATCGGTCGGTTACACAACAAATCAAAATTTAACGAGTTGGCGCAAACCGAGGGCTCTGCTATGTATCTTTAACCGTGCTTATTAACGCGTGTAATTGCACTACCCACTGTAACTGTAACTAAAATTTAATCCCTCACAGCAAGGTACCAGAAGTACGGTTGCTGGTATTTAAACTTTTACTTGTAACTCAATTGTTGTTCATAACTACTAACAGTTTCGTCTGTACACGTTCATGCGCTGTGTTCCTTTTTATTTATCTTTTGAATACCATTAACTTGCACGTAAATAGACACCTTTTTGTTACGATTAGGACCCAAACGAATTAAAAGATTACGCACAGGTATGGTCTGAACAGGATGAGGATTTAAATAAATACTATTAGATAATGTGCAAACAAAGTTCAGAAAATCAGGCTTTTGTAAAATCCTTTTGTTTGCACTTTTTTTTCCAAACAAACAATAGAAGAACCGATTTAAAAAGGATTGAATTAACTTATTACAGTTTAAAAAGTTTGCTCAGAAGATTTATTCCGTTTCTCGGAATTTTTTTCTTCACTGTTGATTTGGCAGGTGAACAATGTATCACCGTTATATAGGTTCCAGCGTGCTGAGAACTGTATGTTAGGTATACCTAGTAAAAGGCGAGATCAAAGCAGTGGTAAACTTGTCGATAACCCGTGCGCAGTGGGTAGCCTTTCGCGATTCTCTTTTGTTTCGTATCTTATCCGATTTTAATTACGAGCGTAGAGAAATCTCGTTATTCCTTAAAGGGATATGACTGCTCGAAGTTAATTTACTATCCCTTACACGTTTTTAAGTTTTCAATTTTATTTTATTGCTTTAGGTCCAGAGTATGTAGACAAAACACGCTCCTGGTATATCTCTATATTCAATTAAATTTATTTAACTTTCATGTTGCTGTGATTCATTTGTTACTTTTCTATTAATTCCAGAATCTTCTGTCGGAACCGGTGCCGGCTGTTTCCCCCAAGGGTCATTGGTGTATACAGAAAACGGTACTCGTGACATTGCTACGCTACAAAAGGGAGACAAAGTGCTGGCTGCATCTGATAACGGCAAACTGATATATTCCGAGGTATGTAAATAAAAAATCACTAGACGCATATGACATAGGGCAGTTTCTGATAATTTAAAAAGTTAGAAAAGTAACCTCTGACTTTTAAATATTAAAAATTGTTGTTTCTGGTAACAATGCTAGTCTTGCGTTAGTACAAACAATTTATTTAATAAATTTGCATAGTGCTGCTATACTTAGTTACGAATGAAAGTATTTTTCAAACAAGTGGAAAAGGCTAGCACGCAATAATAATAATATAATATATCACTTTATTGTACACCAGATCCATTATAAGGTAAGCTTAAAATTAGGGAAGTACAATTGGCGGCCTTATTTATTATTTATTGAGGCAATCTCTTACAGGCAACCAATAAGTGACTGCACCAACCTTGTTTTCTTTATCTTTGTAGAATAAGTAAATTAGTGGTATAATAAGTTTAGTGCGATTTTTAATTCATAAGACTTATTTATAATTTCAGGTGCTGACATTTATCGATAGAAATCCGAACGTTACACGGCAGTTCATCAAAGTCACTGCCGAGAACGGCGTAACAATCACCACGACGCCATCTCACCTTCTGTTATTGGCGGCGGCCGATGGTTGGCGAGAGTCATTCGCTGCCAATGTTCAAGTCGGCGACGTACTTCTAACGCGAGGACCAACTGACGTTATGAGGCCATCAAGAGTGGTGAAGACTCGCCTGGTTGCGAAGCATGGCGTATACGCACCGCTTACCAGAGCAGGAACAATAATAGTGGACGATGCTTTAGCTTCGTGCTATGCACTGGTGCGGAGTCATTCTTTGGCTCACGCGGCGATGGCGCCGTTGCGGTGGATGTCACGATGGAGCACGTCGAGCGAGGTGCCGCGCGGCGTCCACTGGTATGCGAATGTGCTGTACTCGGTTGGAGACTTTGTGCTGCCGTCCTCCTATAGGTACCGCTAGTAGTGTGTTTGTGCAGACGTTGAATTGTTGGTGGTAAATATAGGGTGTGAACCGCGCGCAGGACGTGCTTTGGACACATGTGTAAATATCGTTCGTGTAAATAGTATCGTGAGTAGGACAACGACATGTAAATACTTATCCCGCGAACATTAAAATGTTTAATATTATATAATATGCTCGTCGTTGACGAGTTATACTTACCCTCACGGAATTTATTTATTAAGTAGTTTTAGGTACCTTTTGCAAATTTTGCATATTATATAGTTAACATTGGAATATTTGTAAATTGTGTCGGTATTGTTATTCTGCACAATGCAGAAATACTTAAATGTATGCGCTTATGTTATTTTAAGTTACTGTATAAATATATTTGATAAAATTAATTCACTTCTTTAGCGAATCTGTAGAGTAATACTTCTGCGATAAAATGTTTTGATTAAAACAGTGTACATTATTCGTTATGTCGATATATTCAGCTGTAAACAGACATTCCATAACTCTAATCCTTTGTCTACACACATTAGAAAGATGAAATTGTGATCTTGGTACCTAAAAAAGTGCCTTAAGATTTTTATTTATTGTTATTTATAAGCTAGGTGTCTATTTATGAATTGACGAATGTATTTAGGTCTGACTTAATAGGGACCGATCCCGTCTTTACAACTAAATAAGTGCTTTAACTATTTATTTATTGTCTTTGCCCGTCGGGTTTTCTTTTCAACGCTTGACATCGACATTACATTTATTTTTATTATAGTACTCTAGAAACTTTCTAAAAAAAACTTAACATTTTTCATTTTTAAGGCTAAGTTACTTAGTACGTGGAATTTTGCACGATGTTTTTACTTACACGACCGTCACTGCATATAGCGACTTTATAAGATCATAATGTAAGATCTTGAACTGAAGCATGGGTTCCTATAGATTGAATTTAGTGGAGTGTAGTAAGATTTGCCAATGCAACGGTATTTTTTTAGAAATTATTAGTAGAACAACATTTTTGAATACCTAATTTATTAAACATTCACATTTTATATTAAATGATAGATGTCAGCGAACATTAACTAAAATTCTATATTATAAAATAGTGATTAGGTAGTGCTTATGTAGATGATACTAACAAATTTTATAGTTACATACATAAATCGGAAAGCTTTAACTAATGTTTGGACAATACATTTATGCCATAATGATTGCCATATTAATAATAATAGTTATTTAGTTTAAAAAACTAAACACTGCAGTTAAATAATGTACAAGTGCCGCTTCTTTATCGTATCAATAGAAGAATTTTTATTTAAAGTTTGATATGATAATATATTGAGGGTCACTGTGGCATAAAGTGTGTGCAGATGTTCCAGAGATACTATAATCATGTATGTTACATTTTATTTTCACTCAGTATGATAGTTTCTTTGAATGACCTGTTATTTATCTATTTTTTAGAGAATATACTCATGAAGTAGCAAAACAGATCTTAAAGTGTCAGTTTTTTTCTTGTAACTGAGAGACAGACATGAAAAATAACAAAATTCCTAGAACCCTCTACAGCAAGCTCTGCAGCTTCTACAGTCCTTAAAATAGAAATTGATCTCTGTGACAGATGGCACTAGTGTCATTTTATATTTTACGAGGTACATTTTAGGCTTGAATTTTTATAGTACATTTTTAAGTGCATTGTATAGTGTATATAGTGTATTATAACTGCCTCTTTGGTCTTGCTGTTGACGTATGCAACTGTCGATCAAAAGGTCTCGGGATCGAATCCTGGGTCGGGCCAAAAAGTGTTATTGAGTTTTTCTGATTATTGAAATACTAAGAATATAAACAGCTCAGAGTTTGGAAGTTAGGGTCTGAACCCCCGTGCCTCGAAGAGGACGTAAAGCTGTCAGTCCTACGCCTGATCTCTCGCCGATCGTGTCGATAAACCGTCCAATCGGATTATGAGAGAGAGGTAACAGAGAGTGCACCTGTGTTTGCACACACACTTGTGCACTATAATATCTCCTGCATAATTGGCTGGTCTCCGTTGAGACTGGCCGCCGTGGCCGTAATAGGCTATCAGCTAGGAGAACAATATTATCATTATTATAGTGTAGGTATTGAATACATTTGATGTATTGCACTTCATTTGTGAAAAAACAGGCACGTAAATTATGAAAATATAGGTGATACAAAATCTAAATAGTTTCGATGTTACAGAGATCAAGCTATATTTTAAGGACTGTATAGTCTACCTAATCTAAGAGGTACCATTTGACGTTTGGCCCTTTCCAAACCGAAACAACTTTGAATGGCCGTAACTCATACAATCTCAATAACCTTTTTCGTAAAACCACGGAATTATAAAGCTATTTTAAAAAAATTTAAATGTAAATTCTTGGAAGAAAGCAAAAAATACAAATAGGTTCACAATAGTTTTTTTTCAGACGTTATTTTAAAGTCACGTATTTAGGTCCTATGCCATAGTGCTATGGCATTTAAATATATTTTTTGTCATTTTCCGTTAATATGTACGAATAATAGAACTTATTATAGCTGAGCTATTTTCAATTCAAACGTTTTGATTATTTCGTAATACACGAATTTAAACTGCCAATAAAAGAACATTATGAAAATATTTTTTTACCGTTATCAACCGCAAATTAATAGTAGAGATGTTTCTTAAGAGGGAACTCGTTAATAATATGTAATATCTATCTACTCTAGTTGTATTTCCCATGTGTCTAGTACATACATTTGTAAAATTGAATAAATAAGGATATGGTATAGAGAATCGGATATTCTTCAATCTGTCACAACTGTCATACGGTGGCTTTTAGATTAGATGAACTATAGTCAATTGTAGCATGAACCATTATAATATAGATCTTTTGACGATACTATAAAAACACTATTTCTAAATTCCAAACGGATTCTGACATCTTTTTTCTATCTACATCTTTACTATTAAAAACCTTGTTATTTTTATTTTGCATATTTAAATTATACGAGTTATTTCAGATCTTACAAGTTATGTTACACATTGGACAAAATGCGGGCATTTTACACGATATTGGGTGTAAAGTTTTTAATTACAACTTATAATGAGAGTTAGAACACACATTATAAGTTCTACACGTAGACGTGAATACACTAAAAATCAAGTCTTTGTCCAAGTAAATAGTAAATACGTATAGCTTATATTTTTACTATACTGACCAGTGAATTTAGTGTCAATGAAAAGCATGGGTTTTAATTAGAACTTTACTTAATACATATAAATTTAAAATAATAAAGCAACTCAGATGTGGCCAGTCGATTTTGATTCTGAGTGAAACTATCGGCCAGTGAAATGAAAGTAATACGTAATTATTGTGCTTTTACAACTATTTATTTATTGACGTTATATTTATCTTAATATAAAAGTTTTCAATTTCCACAGAGATGTGGAGATAGGTATTATTATTTTAGAAGTTCTAAAGAGAGAAATTGTTGAGGACATTATTTGATGTACTGACTAACCACTGTCGCATTATCAAAATGTATTATAATATCAAAATAAATAAAATGTTGGCTTTGTGAACATAAATTTTGTTTCTGTTTTTGTTCTTATATTATTCTTATATATTTATTATTTTAAAAATATAACTCCTGCCCTAAGTATGTTTCTATGTCGCGGTGGACTTTACAAACTGGAAGTGTTTGTAAAGTCCACCGCGATAGAACAATAATTTGTGGATCACAGAAAGTTTGTCCCATTTAGGATTCAAACAAACAACATTCAGCATGGTAAACAGCAAAGGCTATCGCTTAAACCACTACACCATTTATGCAATTAAGCGCTTAAAGATATTGGATCTATATTCCAGTAGAACATGTACAACAAACGGTAACTATAGAGCAGATTTGTTTTCATGAAGCTCCACCTTAAGTGATTATATATATATATATATATATATATATATATAGATATATATATATATATATCTCTTTGCAAAATAGCTTTTATTAATTATTCACTATATATTTAAAACATATGCTTCGTTGAAAAACGCCAACGATTCGCATTTGCAATTTTAGTATCAGAGGGGCTACATGAAAAGTTAGGTACTTGGTTGAAAAACTTTTTTTTGTGTGCGGATATCGGTCCGGATACCACCGACTGGTGGCAATGTCAGGCTCGACCCGACTTGAACCACACGCCGTCTCGGGTACTAGTAGCTGGGTGATCAGGTGCACCCTAGAGAGGAAAACCATGGAACCTTGACGTACATCACACGGAGGAACATCGAGATCCCCTCCTGTGTGGGAACCTCGATGTTCCTGTTACTGTATAGGGGCGCGCTCTCTCGCTCAGCGTTCACGCCGCCACCCGGACCCGCTTCTACTAGGGTGAAAGATGACCTTATCTGTCACCCTCAGACTTGCGCTTATGGAGTACGGAGATCATTTTGCGATCTCCGGTACCTGGCCCGATCCCAGGCCTTGCCGGGCAACCAACCTCCTTCAAAAGTTCCTCTTGCAAATGCTAATGCAAATAACTGTAGAGGTTAAAGTACGTATTGAAATTAAGCAAAAGAAAAGTAGTTCTGTTACCATTTTGTTAAAAAACCCTACTCAGATTCAACAAATAAATTGATCTTGAAATAGATTGATTTCTGCTTCTGTCCTTCCTACCTTTACTTAAATTTTCTTAAGTTCATAGATAATATAATATAATATAATATAATATAATAAAAAACATTACTAACATTAGTAAGTTAAACATTAAAAACAAGCTATACGACAAATATAACATTTTTACAGATTTAGATCATGACAACACAGTAGAAATTTTAAATCAAAAAGTTAAAGCATTAGCGGGCAGAATTAAAAGATATGAAGATATGAACAATAGAAAAAACCAGAATAAAATGTTCAATGAAAACCAACACTCATTTTACAGATCTCTAAATGGAAATCTAAAAGCTCCTACTGAACTTCCTACCAAAGAAGCAGTACAAAAGTTCTGGACATCTATTCTATCACAACCAATAACATACAATAGAGATGCAAGATGGATCGCTGATGAAGAAAATAAAGCAAACACCATAAATACTCACACCTTTGAAGAAATTAACATAGATATGGTAAAAGAAGCATTAAGTAAAACACACAACTGGAAAACTCCAGGCATTGATAAAATCCAAAACTATTATTTAAAATATCTCACAAAAACACACTCATACATAACTCAAATATTTAATAGAATACTCAACGAAACCGAAACAATAGAAGACTGGTTCACTACGGGTCAGGTAATTCTGATACCAAAAAATGAAAACACACAAGATCCTCAAAACTGGAGACCCATAGCCTGCTTGCCCACACTATACAAACTTTTAACTTCTGTAATAGCTAATGAGCTCTATATACACTGCGAAAATAATAACATTATAGCACCAGAGCAGAGAGGATGTAGGCGCCGCGCTAGGGGATGTAAAGATCACGTTATGATTAATAAAGCAATTTTAGAGGATGCTCATCAGTACCAGAAGAATCTTAGCATGGGGTGGGTTGACTACCGCAAAGCTTTTGATAGTATTTCCCACGAATGGCTACTAAAAGTTTTAAACATGTACAAATGTCCACATATTATCATAAGCTTTCTACAGAAAGTCATGCCCAGCTGGAAGGTGATCATGACAGCTCGTGGTGAGAATGTTTCAGTGACGACCGACTACATATATATTCGCCGTGGAATTTTCCAAGGGGATTCTTTATCACCATTACTTTTTTGTTTAGGAATTAACCCATTATCAAACGTTCTTAATAAATACCACACTAAGGGCTACACACTCAAAGATTCATCAGTTATCAATCATTTGTTATATATGGATGATTTAAAAGTTTATGCTAAAAATAAAAATAGTTTAAATATTTTACTAGATAGTACAGAGATATTCACTAGAGATATAGGGATGGAATTCGGTTTGAACAAGTGTAATGTGTTGCACTTGACAGCGGGCATAATGAATGAATACCAAGGGGAAGGACACATTTTACTAAGCGGATTAAAATTCGAACATCTGAAAAAAGATGAATCATATAAATATTTAGGCATTAATGAAGCAGGAAAAATAGAACACAACGACATTAGGGAGCAAGTTAAAAGAGAATATTTTAGAAGAATAAAATGCATCACAAACACACACCTTAACGCCAGGAATCTAATTAAAGCTATAAATACCTACGCAGTACCAGTTCTGTTATACACATTTGGTATTATTAACTACAAAAATATAGATCTCAACAAAATAGATGTAAAAACCCGAAAACTACTAGCCATAAATAAAGCACACGCACAAAAAGCAGACATAGAAAGACTATATTTACCAACTGAAGAAGGTGGACGAGGTTTACTAAACATAGAAATGCTACACAAAACACAAATAATTAAATACAAAACATATTTAGAAACACAAAAAGACTACATACTCCAAACAATAGTAGAACACGATAGCCATAAAGAGAAATACTCTATTTTTAAAGAAACTGAATTAAATTTGACAGAAATAGGGCTACGACAGAACACAAAATACACAGACAAAGAACTCAAACAAGCAGTGGTAAAAACTAGATTAAATAAAATAAAATCAAAACCTTTACATGGCCAGTTTTATAGATCAGTTTTAGAGAAGGAAAATATAGATAGGATACAATCATTCCGTTGGATTAAGAAACAACCTGTATCACCAACATTAGAGTCATCCATATTTGCAATACAAGATCAGGCAATAGTAACAAGGCAACATGAAAGGGACATATTTAAACGAGCAGTAGATGGTAAGTGTCGGCTATGTTCAGTAAAAGACGAGACCGCACAACATATTGTCTCGGGATGTGAAAAATTGGCTGGCACTTATTACACCAAACGACACAACAACATTGTACAGTACATATTTTGGAGCCTTTGCAAAAAACACAAAATCCCAGTCGCTAAACTGTGGTGGCTAGAACATCTCACACAACCACAAGTTAAAGAGAACGAATCTGCAAAGATAATGTGGGAGATACCGGTACAAACAGACGTCACAATAACACACAATAGGCCAGACATAATATACGTAAATAAAACAGAAAACAAAACATACTTAATAGACGTAACCGTACCATCAGACTATAACATAGGACCAAAAGAAATAGAGAAGCTCAGCAAGTATCACTCTTTAAAAACAGAAATTTCACGCTTGTGGAACACACATACAGAAACCATCCCAATAGTTATAGGCACAACAGGTGTTGTAGCAAAAAGTTTACATAGATACATAAATAAATTAGACTCAAATATAAACATACCTATAATACAAAAACAAGCAGCAATACACTCATCCACAATACTCATAAAAGTTTTGGGCGACACAGTGTTCTTAAATTCCAGGGAATCCGAACCTCCTCTTCTCTGAAGGTTACAGAGCGGGAATTAGGAAAAACCGAGAAAAATAAAACCCGAGTAAAAAATACAAAAAAACAAATAATATAATAAAGATAAAGGTAATAGTTTTACGGTAACGACGAGGAATATTTAATATTAGTTGCTGGCGTGTTTCGTTGGTGTGTGCGAGACCGGAGGCCCTATGATGCATTAGCATCACTAGGCCGCCTTAGTGTGGGCCACCATGCTGTATTGTTGCATTGTCTGCATTCGCAATAAGTATGGTGAACACCACTCTTGGATTCTGCTTATGCTTTCCATCAGGCAGAGTCGAGTCATTTTGGCAGGGCCACACACATACCCCTATATTATCGATCATTTTATAAAAGATATATTAACATTTCAATTAGAAATTTAATAACTGTTTTAGTGCTAAATATGACTAAATGCAATTGAAGCAGAGTGACAGCTGCGTACAGGTATTAACTTTATTTGTGTCAGTTAAATGATATGCTCAATACCTTGGTAAATCGTTTATTGACTATTCGACTTAGTAAACTAAGTAATTTTTTATGACTAATGCCCAGTTCCTATATTTGAAAAACGATCCGTTCTGGGTACGAATAGTAGTATATTATACGGGGCGTAAGCTAAAATCGTTCCTATAAAAAATAAATTGAGGAACGGTATTTCACTTAGTCGGTTGAAGAAAATGTTTACACGATGACGATTCGTTAAATATAGGAACCGGGCATAACTAGATGAACCCCGCGGTGTAACCAGTGGTTATTCTCGTACGACGGGTGACACCGCGTAGCGACGCCAGTTTAAAAGAGATACTTCTTATATCATCAGCGACCTATCAGTGAAAGTCCCGTCAACATCGATCCAGCTGTTCCAGAGATTAGCTGGAACAAACAGACAGACAGACAAAAATTGTAATAATGTTATTTTGGTATATGTACCATATATACATACATTATGCATTTAGTAAAAAGCGGTTATTTTTATATTACAAACAGACACTCCAATTTTATTTATTTGTATGTACATATGTACGATGTACTCGTACAGTAACTATTAATGTCTTGAATCTTGAATCTTGAAACTCGCGGGCTGGGTTTCCGCAACTCGACGACTTCAGTGCGCCTATTTTGCGTGATGGGATGGTTTTATACGTGCCACCCTAGTTCTTCCAAGAAGCCTAGCAGACCCTTCACGTTGCCGACGACTTCAGGAAGTGACCTCGGTGATCCGAGGTGTCTCGCCCGGTATTCTGCCACCTCAGGACATGGGCGGCCGTCTCCTCCTCCTCCATGCATGCCCTGCACAGAGGACTGTCTGTTACACCTAGAGTGAAAAGATGTTTGTTTAGTAATGCATGACCAGTTATTGCTCCTATTAAAAGTCGAAGCAGCGGCCTCTTAAGTTGCAACAGCTTCCGTGACAATCTGGGGTTGATCGTCGGGAGGGCCTCCTTGGTCTGCCTGCAGGTACAAAGGTTGGACCAATATATTTGGTGTTCTACCTTGGTGTTTTGTTGCAGTGACCTTCGCAGCCAGGCAGATGGCAGAGGCAGTATTGGTTCAGGGCCTACTGCCCTTGTTTCCGATCCACCTCTTGCCAGTGCGTCGGCTGCATCGTTCCCGCGTGAGTTACTATGCCCCTTTATCCACTGGAGAGTTATACTATTAGTGGTACATACCTCTGTCAGGGCTTTGTGGCATTCGTAAATTAGCCTTGATGTTGTCGAGTGACTTTGTGGGGCTTGTAAGACTGATCGGCTGTCGGAAAGTATGCGGATGGGGTAATCCGTTACTCTCCTGGAAGTGATCGCATGTGCAGCCATTATTATGCCCATACACTCTGCCTGGAAGACTGTGTTGTGGGCTCCTAGTGACGTTGAGATGTGTATGTTTAGGTCCTCGGAGAATACTCCCGAGCCAGTGCCTGACCTTGTTTTGGATCCATCCGTGAAGACACTCAACTCTTTCGGGTGAAGCACTTCTGGGGGGTCCTCAAGTAGTTGTATTTTGTACTTTTTGTCAAATACAAATTGCCTGGGTACTGCATCAGTTACTGCTTCCATGAGCGGTTCTCTACCAATAGCCTCATAGAGGATTTCGGTGTGCGGTACCCTAGGTGGTCTCCAGAGATTTTGCTTCTTTAGCCGCGCTGCCGTTGCTAGAGTCTCCTGCCTTATGTAGAGGTGGAGAGGTGGCAAACCTATGATACAGCCCGTGGTCGCCAGACAGGCCAATCTCTGGAGTCGTTGTAGTTTAGGTTCGACTGTGGATAGCTTAATCCGTGGCCACCATACTATCGCGCCGTAGCTTACCATAGGTCGAATTACTGTCTCGTAGAGCCACAGAGTGATTTTGGGGCTTAGTCCCCAAGTTTTACCTACCATTCTGCGGCACTGCCAGAATACGACTGTTGCTTTTTCGATTTTATTATCAAGGTGGGCACTCCAATTCAGTCTGTGGTCGAATACTACCTCTAGATACTTTACCTCAGACGAGAGTTGGAGCTCTATATTGAACAGCCTGGGAAGTCGGTAATTTCCCAAATTCCGTTTGTTGGTGAACATTACCATTTCAGTCTTCCTTGGGTTGACTGAAAGCTCGTTGTCCACGCACCAGCGTTCCACTACCGCCAGTGCTGTGCGGGTGACGTCGCATACTATACCTGCGTGCATACCGCTTGTTAATATCACTATGTCATCAGCGTATCCGATTGTGTAATGGTGATTTTTGTTCAGAGTGGTGATGAGGTCATTCACCACTAAGTTCCATAGTAGTGGTGAAAGGACGCCTCCCTGGGGGCAGCCCTTCGCCACTAGTGCTTGTTTAGTTACATCTGATGACTCTCTGGCTCAGCATCTTGTTTATACATTCAGTCATAACTGCGTGCACTCCATGTCTCACCAGTGCCACTGTTATGCTGGTGAATTTAGTCTTGTCGAAGGCTCCCTCTATATCTATAAAGGTGCCTAGGCACATAGTCTTGTTCTTGATCGCCACTTCAATCTTGGTTGTAGCCGCGTGAAGTGCCGATTCCGTAGACTTACCTGGGCTGTAGGCATGTTGGTTCGGATGCAATGGTGCATGTACCAGCACCGTCTCTCTCAGGTACCTATCGCACAGCCTCTCTAGTGTTTTCAGGAGGAAAGAGGTTAAGCTTATAGGTCTGAAAGATTTGGGATCCGAGTAGTCAGATTTACCTGGTTTTGGTATGAAAATTACTTTGACGTTTCTCCACTGTTTTGGCACGTATTTATGTGCAAGACAAGCTCCCATGATGAGGGACAGCCTTTGGGTGAGTACCTTCCCTCCCCATTTAAGCAGGGCTGGGCAGATCCCGTCCGGGCCTGGAGATTTGAATGTGTCACAATAGATGATCATGTCAACCGGGTCCAATTTTTTTTTTCATTTATTGAATAGTGGGCAAACGAGCAGACGTATCACCTGATGGTAAGCGATTACCGCCGCCCATGGACACCCGCAACATTAGGAAGGCGTCACAAGTGCGTTGCCGACTTTTGGGGGATGGGAAAGGGGATGGGGGGAGGGGTTGGGGTATGGGCCTCCGGTATCCTCACTCACTCGGTGAAAAACGGTGCAAACGCTATTTCACACTGGCTTTCTGTGAGGCCGTGGTATCACTCCAGTCTAGCCGACCCATTCATGCCGAAGCATACCTCTCCCACGTTTTAAATACTGCTTAATTTGTCAAGGCGCAGGCGTGAAAATCCGCTAACTTCGGTACTGTTATTAGATACAACTGCTAGCTGTTATTAGTGCACACTACGATAACGCTTTTTAGCCCGACCCGAGAATCGAGTCCGCGACCTCCTGATCGGCAATCGTGTATGAATAGACCAACCAGGCAGGCAGGCATTTCATTTCAAAACAACCTTTATTAATTCTGTTCAATTAAACAATTGTTTTTGTCAAAAGTTCGTAATGAGTTTTTCCTAATTCCCAGGTAGGTAAACACACGTAGCGACTGAAAATCAAGCTAACTTTGATAACTTTTTGAAATGATTATTTGATCTTGATATTATTGATCGGATAAATATTGGTGTTTATTCTGTTGTTGTGTTACTTAATAATACAATCTAAAATTTCTCTTATTTTATTACAACTACTAAAAAATACTATTTCTCTATGCATGTATTTAGATCTAATTTTACATTTGTGATGTGTTTACAGAATTTTAGCATAGCTGTTTGTATTATTTCTTCAGTTGTTAGTGTACATTGGCATCGATTAAAGATAGTAACCAACATCAGGTGACCCTACACCGTTTGCCTTCTACGCCATTAAATAGGTAGGTGTATAAATTTCTTAATATACACATTGACTTGCTTGTAGTCGAGATGAATTTGCCTGATTTGATTGGACCGTAGGGTAACGATTATTAATTTTACGCCTCTCGTAACGAATCGCAAATAATAGTATAGGCCATTCGCTCATGGACTTAAACACCCGTTCGAGATGCAGTGATTAGTAAATTATTATCCTAATTTTCCATTTGACCCTATTTTTAACTTTAAATCAACAATAATGTTTATACCTGGTTCTCGTACCTACATATTCATAACCTCGTATTTATCTATTTATATTCTAAACTAGCTGACCCACGCTACCTCGTTTGCGTCTTATATTGCCCGTGGCGTGAAAATTTTCCCACGTTTTTGAAACATTCTTCATTGGTGCTCCTCTCCTATTAGTAGTAGCGCGATGATATATAGCCTATAGCCTTCCTCGATAAATGGACTATCCAACACCGAAATAATTTTTCAAATCGTACTAGTGGTTCTTGAGATTAGCCGGAACAAACAGACAGACAAAAATTTAAAAAATATATATTTTGGTATGTGGACCGTATATACATTCATATGCATGTAGTAGAAAGCGGTTATTTTAATATTACAAACAGACACTCCAATTTTATTTATTTGTATAGATTATGATAATTATATGCCTATATGTATTTGTCAGTTGTCTAGTACACATAACACAAGCTCTGCTTGGCTTGGGACTAGATGGCTTTGTGTGTTAGGTGTCCGAAATATTTATTTACTATACGTTTCTGAACGCTGGTTACCCTGGAGGAATAAGGGAAGGATAGTGTGAGGAAGGATATAGGAAGAAGTGGTGTGTAAGGCATGACATTGAAAATTATTAAATAATTTACCTTTGAAATATTCAAAAGATGTAGGTAGATAAAAAAAATACACATGATTAAGAAAATTTCATACATTAATACAAAGTAAGTATACCAAAATTAATCAGTTCTAGCTTCTACTATTTTCTATCTTATCCTATAACCTTACTAATATTATAAATGCGAAAGTTTGTGAGAATGTATGGATGTTCGTTACTCTTTAAAACCTTTTTTGTTACGTTGTAAAACAATTTAACGGATTTAGATGAAACTTTTATGTGCCGCGGGAAAATGTTAGTTATAGAATAGTTTCTTTGTCTATCTGTGACTTATTCCAATGTATATGTTTTTATTAGACGCTGTCCTGATTACATTTTGTTAAAAAAGTTAATTACACAAATAGGCATAGAGTAAATTGTATCCAGAAAAAAATGGTACCTACGAGAAATATCACATTCATGTGAGCGAAGTATATTAACAACGTTAATGTTTCTGATTCTAAACTTAAAATTGTTTCGAGTGCTATATGATTTAATATGATAAAAAGGAATGCAGTGAATTCTTTTGACGTATTACTGTCCCTGACATTCGTGTCTTGAAGGCTCAAGAATACAGAGTGTCACCTCCCCTTTTCATCCTAACTAAGGGAGTAAATTACGCAGGCCAAAATAGTGTCTAATAGATGGAAGAGTAGTAACAAACATTATACTGATCCATCTGGCCAGTCTTGATAAGAAAAGACGCACGTCGACAGACAATTGATATAATTTTATAAATAGAAATCCATTTCCTGATTTAAAATCAACAATATCATGTAAAAAGTATTGCATATTCCATCAACTATAAATTATAGTCTGGTTAATCGTAGTCTCAAAGACTGGTAATATATTCGGCGGGAAAATAAATTAAGCTCGCTCTTTCCGCCGCGATCTGCACGTAACCATAATTTAATTCTAAATGAAACAATTTTAATTGGATCTGAATTAGAAACAATTGCTTTGAAATACCTTTAAGCCAATACCTCTAATTAGTGCCATAACAAGAATTTGGTTACAAACAGTATTACAAATAAAATAAGTTGTCAAAGGAAATGAGAACGAATGTTATACCGAATTGCGTATCACTCAATGAAATATTTATATCAATCGATTTCCTCCAATCCTTTGATATATAAGAGAAAATACATTCAAAGCTGCAGAAACATGAAATTGTATCAGTAATCAAATAATTTATATATCTTTCACCTTCACAGACATCTAATAAGGAGAAATTCAGTTTAAGAAGAATTGAATAAAAAGGTTTTTACCGGCTGAAACTGTATTACGTTCGATATATTTTATACGTGTGTTTAGAAATGCTGAAATACTTATTTAGAAACATCATTTGTTGACGACAATATGCTTATCTTCTATTCTAAGGACTAAATTTTTAAAACATCAAATGATTCGGGATATTATGTAACGTAATACGAAGTGGTTCAAAGAATTAGGCACTTAGGATGCTTTAACGCTAAAATCAGAGCTTTTTAAGATATCATACCAGTATATGAAATCGCCTCTACAAAGTATATTACAAATTTACAAGTATGACTACATAATTACGATATCTAAATAGAATAGAAACAATTGATTCTTTAATTTTCGTGGTTTTAAACTTCTTTGACGTTCTTACCTTAAATCTTTAATCTTTCATGTGCCCAACAAACTTGCAATTTATAAAGTATGAAGATATAATAATAATATTGGACATCTAACGCACAACGTCAACTATCTAAATCAACAAATCTAAATAAAGAAATAAAGATAGACACTATAGAATAGTTAGATTAGACTAGACAGATAGACGGGGAGTCCCACCCGTAGAATGAAAGGATGAATGTCAGAAAGAACAGGGATGCAGCATGAAAGTGCGAGAAGCATAATCGTGAGAACTGGCATGAACGTAACAGAAATAGCAAAGACTCCGATAATGTTTAAGGTATAGATATTAAAAAAAAAAATAAACACACAACGTCATCTAGTCCCAAGCTAAGCAGAGCTTGTGTTATGGGTACTAGACAACTGATATGAATACATATATACTTTTTTTGTAAAAAAATAGATATTATACATAGAAAACACCCAAAATTCGAAACAAATATTTGTAGATCACACAAACACTATACGAAGATACACTAGTTAGAACTAATCTCATATATTCAGGCACTATACCGTCTTTGTAGGTATTGAATCCACTATTAAAGAGCTTAATTCTAAGTGTGCCACTACTTAATTTTAAGTACAAGCTTAAGTGATTAATTTTCAATGTGTATGTAGGTTCTAGATTCCCTCTCGTTATTTTACATTAGAAATGAATACTTCTCAAGATTATTGACTGTAATTTGATTTCATGTCGATGTATACTTTACGGTGTGTTATGTTTTCTTAATTTTGGCTATTAGATTTCTCTATCCTAGTGACTCCTCTAATCCCAGAAGTAACTTTTAGGCAACCCTTTCCTTTTAAAGCTGCTACAGTCTTAGCTCATTTCTCCTATCCCAGACTTGCAGTATACCTTAACGGAGCGTCGTCACTCGTAATAAAAAAGAATAGAGTATTCTTTACATGTATTAATAATAATTTTTAATTTCTTACTTTTATCCGATCTGAAAACGGTTGCATTCTTGTGTAATGTAGGCGCCACAGAGTATATCCTGTCGTAAAAGAACAACCTGAGTTATTTATAAAATTATACATTGCATCATTCTTATTTTATTCATACTATTCCAATTTGCCTATTTTCTTGTTTATCTTGTAACCAACATTCGACTTTGCTGCTTTACGCTATTAAATCAAAAACAAAATATATTTATTTAATGAAATTCTTTTGAAATTATTTCAAATCGTCTTATAACATTCTTCGGTTTTAGCGTAATGATATTGGCTTATAGCCTTCCTCGATAAATGGACTATCCAACACTGAAAGAATTTTTCAAATCGGCCCAGCGGTACCTGAGATTAGCGCGTTCTACAAACAAACTCTTTAGCTTTATGATGTTAGTATATTACATAGCAGCCACAGCTTTTGTTTTGAAATTTAATGTTATGAGTTACGTAAAAATAGGTAATAAATGAACTTGTTGTTCTAACAGCCCAAAAGGGATTAGTATGATGAATCAAAAAAAAATGGTAACATACATTACAATAATGTCTTAAATACTGTGTATTCTCATTACAAACGCATTCTACACTTGAAATGATTTTAAATGGTAATAAATAAATTTTTAACTTTTTTGATTTTTTTGAGTTTACATTTTCTGATCAGTACTTAGTGGATAAAAAATATATTGAATTATAAATGATAATAGTTAAAATGTATATGGATGTCAAAATAGATATACCTATAGCAACAAAGAAAAAAAAAGAAAACGTTTAACTATTCTTTTTCAGCTTCATTTTCAGACCACTGTTACTAAACTTCAGTCATAGGGTTTGTTTCAAGTTTTCCTCCTCTAAGAAAGTGTGTAGTGTATGGAATCAAACTACTTGCTCCCTTAGACACATCATTGACATCCATGGGATGAATAGCGGTGAAGGTGATGACTCCGTTATTACCGTAACTTATGTTTTATACACGTACTTGCCTGGCATAGCTATCGGTATTGCTCGAAAGGTCACAAAAAGAGGTGGTACACACTGCATGTCAAACTTTTCTCAATCTGATTGTCTTTTTTTATTTTTTATTGTATAGGGGGCAAACGAGCAGACGCTTCACTTGATGGTAAGCGATTACCGCCGCCCATGGATACCGGTAACACCAAAAGCGTCACAAGTGCGTTGCCGACCTTTGGGGGATGGGGAGAGGGAATGGGGGAGGGGTTGGGGTATGGGCCTCCGGTATCCTCACTCACTCGGTGAAACACAGCGCAAGCGCTATTTTACACCGGTTTTCTGTGAGGCCGTGGTATCACTCCGGTCGTGCCGGCCCATTCATGCCAAAGCGTAGCTCTCCCACGGAAACCAGGAGGGTTGTTGATTACAATATCACACACACATTTAATCAAACGAACAAAAAGTTGCAATTATAGGCGTCGTCATACAAGTTCTTATTATTTATAATTAGCAAATCTTTTGTGTAAACATCTTAAATTTATGCGAATTGGTTAGAGCTATGTGGTAAAAGAAATGACTTTACTTAGAGTTTAACTCTTTGTAACTGGCTCAATTATCTTAAAATAAGTAAAAGATATTAAAAATACTGATATGTACTTAATAACCAAAAGCTAGGTAAAAAAATACCTACAATACGTCTGCGCCGACTAATTGAGAATACGAATACTTGAGAATTTTAATTTGATTTTCTTACTTCAAAGGGCTTTGTTGAAAAAGTTTTAGTATGAACAAACTAAGTTTGGAGAAGTAGGCCGTGGCCTGTTTGGCAAAGAAGCTTTATCACACAAAACACACACCACTTGCACATATATTCGGTCCCTGTTGGTGTTCTTGTATAGGATAGGATATGTTTGAGTTGAATACGCACTTATAATCCACTATAAAATAAGAGAAGTAGCACAGTAGTGTTGATGAAAAAGACATTCCTACTAAATAGATTAATGGAAGCTTTATTTTGCACACTTTAACTCAATGATCACGTCTAGTCTATTCCTTCTTTACAGCTTCAGTTTCCTAGTAATACTTTTTATTTTCATTCTAATAAAATTAGTACTGTACAGCTTCCAATACTGTTTATATAGTGAAACATTAAAGACCTTAAGCTTTCCACACAGCAATGGAAAATTACAATCCTGAAATTGTCGAATGAAATTTGTTAGAAGGTATCGTGGTAGCTATGTCGGTCTATGTAACAGTTGATCAGTATTCATTCAGCGCCGAGTGAGACTACACGCTTTTTTGCTACGAAATTCATTATTTACTTTAAATAAACAAAGAAAATTTTTAAAGATCTTCATAAACTGTAAAGTGAATGGACATTTCATTTTTAGAATTTATTAGTTTTCTGATGTTACGAAGTTATTCAAGTTAACAGTACTATAAACTTTTGCACATAAAGTTTCAACGGAGTGTAAATTGAAGAAAAGCTCATGTTAAATTGAGCAGGGTGACAATAAAATGCTGGGTTTCACATTTAAATTGTTTGTAAGGTAAGTTTATTATATTACTTAAATCATTGGCTATTGTCCTCTCAACCACCAATATTACATGGTTAATATTCAGGTCACATGTTTCATTCCGTAATTTTGACTTAACAACTCTTATCACGCCACATTGATATTTAAAAAAGGTCATCTACATACTTGTAAAACTTTGTTTCGTTGATTACACAATCATTAAAATAATTAATCTGTCTTAGTAATATGATAGTTATAATACAATTAATAAAACATAGGCAAATATGTATTGTAAAGTATATCTCTGAATGAACATGTAAATGTTTGTTTTTGTTTATGAACTATGACCAACAGTATGACTGCGACGGGCTGATAATGATGATGATGATCTTGATGATGATCACAGCGCAGTTTCAATGCCAGTTAGATTCAAACATTAGTATATGGCTATTTGAATTAGTGTAGGAGTATTTTTTATGGAATAACCCTATCCCCACCAACACCGAGCAGACGTATTACCTGACGGTAAGCGATTGCCGCCGCCCACGGACATCGCAACACCAGGCGTCACAAGTTCGTTGCCGGCCTTTGGGGGATGGGGAAGAGAATGGGGAAGGGGTTGGGGTATGGGCCTCCGGTATCCTCACTTACTCGGTGAAACACAACGCAGGCGCTGTTTCACACCATTTTTCTGTGAGGCCGTGTTATCACTCCGGTCAAGCCGGCCCATGCATGAAGAGTGGCTCTCTCACGGTAATATAATCTATGCATATTATAAGCTTGCTGGTATTTTCAGAAACAAAACCAACTTTATTATTTGTATTTTAGAATCCATAATGCAAACTATGTTTGTTTTTAAATTTTGATTAAGAAAAAGATCCTAGTTGTACATATCGTCTGTTTATTTATACATCAATAAACACAGACAATTATTATTTTAGAGAATAGACAGAAAGTAGAAATACTAATATTCTGTAAATTTGTAGTTGAAAATCTTTCCCACTTAACAAATTCTTGAAAAATGACGAGATACGACAAAAACGCTTTCTGCCTTCGACATGTACCTAACGTACACCGTTAGCTTAATCATTTATTACAAGTATTCATGGCGTTTTAACTGACATCAATAAAGTTCATCCAAGCAATTTGGTATCACCGTGATCTTAATACTCGTGTAATACATACAGTAACTGTTACAACAGTATTAACACAGAAACTTTACATTACATAAAACGTTATTTCATAAAAGAATACACAATAAGACTACTTTTCAGTAGAGCAGTTCAAATATTGTTTAACGATAAAAAACAATTATAGAACTACGAATGTTTAAATTTTCACTGTTTTTAGTTTATAATTATATTTAACTGAAAAGTACTCTTTTTGTAGATCCAACAATATTAATAGGGACCATTGATATATAGGAATATAACTTATCAGAATTTTAAGTTGGTTTGTACACGCTTCAAAAATATAAAAGGTTCTACAGATATTGAAATCAAATTTTGACACGATATAAAACCCACTTTAAAGATAGGTTTTGTCTATTTTTTTACACGCTTTTTATCAATCAATCAATCAATCATTTATTTGCGGAAACATAGGTTAGTTACAGATCGTAGGCTTAGGAGTATTTTAGAGGTACACTATGTCCTACCACGTTATGCGGTGTGCAAATATTGTTACAAAAAATGTCATAAATCTAATTACAATAACACAAAAAAAGAAATTATCCAAAATATGTCTTTTATCATATCAAATAATGTGAATACAAAACAAAGTTTATAAGTTTCATATTTAAGCAACCGCTTGTAACCGACTTCTTTGGACTTGATTTTGACCCACTTCAAACGGTCAGATGTCATTTAAACTTAGTAGACTTATCGAGGACCAATGACAATACAATAATGAGAAAAAAAGAAAAAAACATAAAAAAGTTTTTTTAAATAAACCAAACTAAAATAATTTATTTCATGCCAATAAATGTATTGTATTGTATTCTTTTATTTATCACATTACACTGAATTTGGCATAAAAAAATAAAATTATTTACTTTTTAGTTTAATTTATTTATAAAGGCGTGTCCGTTTAGTTTTTTAAACTATTTTTTTTGTGTCAGTTTTGTTACATATTTATCATCAATGCGGCTAAAATATGCCATATCGAAACGTGGCAAGATTCAACTTGTATTTTTATATTTCATTATTTTATATCAGATGATTTTACTATTCTATCTTATATATATATATATATCTATTCTCTCATTCAATACTAAAAAAAAACTCTCAAAACGATATTTTATTAGTTACTACTCTGATTAATTAATAGAATAAATTTTCCGAAGCGTGTGCGTATAAATTTCTACACGTAACTTTGAACAATGGTGGATATTAGACTAGCAGATCAGCCCTATTCAGCGATCGGCCTACTATATCTCTATTACGATAGGGTTGTAAAGTGCACTCAATGAGAACGGTACCAACGTGCCTAATCTTAATACTTGGAGCGTCGCTTTTGGAAATGTAGTCTTGAGAGAGCCATGCTTTGACAAAGGAAGCCGGCTCATCTGGAACGATACTACAGAGTCATAGAAAGCCTGTATTAAGTAGTATTTTTTTTGTTATATTACGTGTTGATTGATTTTACCGAAACCCAAGTCCCTCTCCTCCATAATTACAGAGTTAAGGTCAAATGCGAAACGGACCTGTGATTTAGTTAATGGATTCTATTTAAAGTACTATTTGTAACTGCGGGACCAATTTTGACTGGCCTTTCACTGGCAAATATCATATGTTATAAAGTGTAACTTACGCTAAGAAAGAATAGGTTTACGCAAAAAAGAAAATTAAGCCACAGGTTGATTAAGGTACAACAATATCCAAGGGTAAGACGATGGGGTGAAGCTAGTTCAAATTAATAAGACAATTAGAAACAATATTATAATACGAGTACCATCTGCGCACTTGTGACACCTCTGGTGTTGCAATCGCTTACCGTCAAGCGATACATCTACTTGTTTGCTCACTATACCATAAAAAAAAACTATATAAGAAACAAATAGTGGACAGCCCTATTGTTGTGTTCACTATTCGAATAGCCCCAGGGAATAATTACGTTAAGGACACTTACGAGACAAAGTACTACTTATTTAGTTCGGTTGTGATAATAACTTCCCCAGCCGAATTTCAGTAATCACAATTGCCTAGAAACACATACCTTGATATATATTACGCTATACTCCTATAGGGTCTAGCAGGGTTAAGAACTATAGTGCTGCAAAATACGCATAAGGTCAAAAGAAGAAAATTTATTGCATACTGTAAAAATCGCACAATGTCAAACGCGCAAAAATATTACCTACATTTTTTCTATAGTATTTACTAGAATGAAAACAAATGGATATTAATGAAGCTCTCATATATAAGTTAATAAAAACGCTTTCAGGCTTTAAGATACTCCTACTGCTACTGAGAATATTGTAGCGGCCAACAACTAATTTACAATATTTATATGTACCACCACCTAAGTTTTTTAAGTTCAAGTCATATTTTTTAATTGGCTACTACGTTTTTTAAATGCCCGAATCCGTTGTTAGGTTTCACAATTTATTATTCTACATTGACCTATCATGACTCATAACATCTTTTCAATTTCTCCTCAGTGTTACTGAGAACTCCCTGTGGTAATCCCAGATGAAGGTCATCAGGCCGTAGCTCTTCGCTCAAAGCAATATAAGAATTTTCTCGATTGTTATTCTCCTGGGAGGCTGGGGGTAACTTAATCAAGTGTCAACTGTTCTGGCGTATTGCAATTCTATAGATTGAATCTGTTTCTGTAACTAGTAATAACTAGACCTTGATTAACTATTTCATGATATTATTCAATGCCTTGATATAAAATTGTAACACAAATAACAGTGATGCTAAATTAAATAAAAAAAACACAAAGCAGTCATAAGCACTGCCGACAGAAGTGAAAACTCATAACTATAAACAAACGGTTGTTTTAACTTACCTGAAATGAACACCTATGCTTTTTTTTAATAGTGTGCAATAAAAAGAACTAAAAATTATTATGATTGTAAGTAGTAAATGGAAGTAAAGCTTTGATACTCCAATAGATGTCGCTGTTTTCAAAAAAATTGTAAACAATCTTTTTGATTTACAAAAGGTTTTGTGTAAGTAGAAAATCGTTATTTTAATTTATTGTAAATCACTTTAAGATACTGAAATATTAACTTTAAGTATATAAAATCATATTGAGAAAGGACCACTATCTAGAAAAACGAATGCTACCAAAGTATATCGGTAGATGGCGCTGTTAACAATAAACATCCGTCTTACGAATTTTTTCGATCAGGACACGTGACCTGACGCGAGTTTATGGTCACGTGACCTGACGCCCTGACGCAAGTTTATACATTTTTATCCATTCCAAAAAGTACACAGCGCCGCTAAAGAAGTTTTCACTTCAATATTTCTTCATCTAACACACAACGCCATCTAGTCCCAAACTAAGGAGAGCTTGTATTATGGGGACTAGGCAACTGATATAAATACATATTTACCTACATTTCTATCAAAACATACTTATTATACATAGAAAATATCCAAACTTCGAAACAAAAATTTGCAGTTCATACAAATATTAGGTCCGACCCAGAAATCGCACCCAAGGCCTCAAGAATTTATATATTTAATTTGTTTCTTATGTGGAATTCAAGTTTAATATACAAAAAGTAATGATATATTTATAAAATTTTTGTCTATTAACCTTTTCTTTCACTTATTAATTGGTATATTTTCAAATTTATAATGTGCAACATGTGTAATGTGTGATTCCCTTTCCTTGTGTGTTATCCTCGATTCTGAGGGTGGTCACCTCCATTTAAAGCCATTCTACGAGTGATAGCTTGCCAACTGTTCCTGTCTTGACTAGTGCCGACTGAGCAAACTTGCCCAGCACAGCGGGTTACGGATTCTGGGTCTTCTGGAGGTTTCCGTTTTAAGGAGGTGCTTCTGCTCGCCGAGTAGGGGGTGACCAAAACCTGGTGACAGCTTTCATCCGATCTAAACTCTAAACAGTCCTACTGTATGGCGAATATCGCGGTAATCATTTTCGGGTATATATGTAAATAGCCTATGACACTCAAAATAATGTGGCAAAATCGGTTTAGTAGATCCAGAGATTGTCCCCTACAACCTTACAAATTTTGCCTCTTTATAACATTAGTACAGATAATTAATGATTCGATAACAAATAAGTTATCGGACAATTATCCTGTTTTCGGCTAGATTGTAATTTTTACTGTTCATCAAATTTTATGTGGAGACGTAGTACATCAATCATTCTCAGATTAATATAATTTTTATAATAAGGCACACTTACTTAAGCAACTCGGTTGGAATTGCATTATTATTCATAATCACTTCCGGAAAGTAATCTTGCTGAGTGGTATTTAGGTAGTTAGTGTATCTGTTTAGATTACCGAGTATGATAAAAAGCTGAATTCACGTTTCTTGCATATTAGATTGCTACGTTTTGTTGATTGCCCAGGACAAATAACAGTTAAATAACTTATTTATAATACAAGGTGTCTCAAAAGAAATTTCATATTTAGTGGATTGATTAAAAAAAAAGGAAGCGGTATATAGAAAAAATGTTTATTTATTGTTAAAATACACTTTTTGGGAATTCATTTCTTAAAAATAATATCGTCTAAATGTAAACCCTCACGTTGTTGGCACTCATTTAATCGAACAGTAAAATTACTTATGACTGCTCGACAGGAGGTGTGAGGGATGGCTGCCATTTCGTGACGGATATTTTCTTTCAAATGCGCCAGTGAAGTTGGTTTATTGGCGTAAACTTTAGATTTAAGATAACCCCATAGGAAAAAGTCCATAGGGGTTAAATCTGGGCTACGTGGAGGCCAATTTATGTCACCTCTCCGGGAGATCAATTTTCCTGAGAAAATTTCACGAACACGTGGCAGAGATATATTGGACGTGTGTGAAGTTGCTCCGTCCTGTTGAAACCATGTTCTTTGGTTATAGCCAGGAAAGTTTTGCAGTTCAGGTACCAAGAAGTTGTCTAACATCTCCACATAACGCTCTGAATTCACTGTAACTGTACGCCCCATTTCGTCTTCAAAAAAGTAAGGGCCGATAATTCCTCGCGCCGACATGGCAGCCCATACGGTCACTTTAGGCGAGTGTAGGGGTTTCTGATGTTTGCGTTTCGGATTGGCTGAACTCCAGTAGCGGCAGTTTTGCTTATTTACGTGGCCATTAAGATGAAAATGAGCTTCATCCGAAAACAAAATGTTGGTAAACGTTGAAAATCGCTCAATCATCTGATTTACGAAATTAAGCCTCTGACCGGCATCTTGGGGCTTTAATTCTTGCACCAATTGAATTTTGTAGGGGTGCAGCTTTAGATCTTTGTGCATAATGCGATGTAATGATGATCTATGCACATTTAAAGCACTCGGGCGCTTCCGAATTGAAAGGCTCGGGTCGTCACGTACAGATTGATTAACACTCTCCACGTTTTCTACCGTTCTTGATGACCTAGGTCGCCCGGATTTTGATTTATCCAGCGTTGATCCAGTCTCTTCAAACTTTTTAACCCAATGTCGAATGAGAGGAAGGCTTGGCGCATCATTTAAGTGGCGAAAACCTCGAATACTGCAGAATTTCCTACGCGCGACAGTTGTCGAATCACCGTTCTTGTAAAACTCTCGCACGCACAACGCGCGGTCTGCTCCCGAGAAACGCTCCATAGCGACTGAATCCCCAAGAGCCAAGCTACCAATTGACATAACCCCCGCACCCCTCAAGTACGCAGCGTTCACGCAGTAAGCTAAACAAATATAAAATTTCTTTTGAGACACCCTGTATTTAGTGCATGTGTATATATACAAATATATTAATCATCAGCCTGGTTACTATGGTATAAATAAAACTTATGAGCTTTGGTACTTACTGATCACTAGATACTCGTGACACATAGATCTTTGTGTGTGATATGTGTGATAACACACATCATTATTGCCTCCACGGTGGCGCGGTGATAGCGTATACGACTACTGTGCTTCAGGTCGCGGGTCTGACTCCTGGGTTGGATCACATATTTGTATGACCGGCAAATATTTGTTTCAGAGTTTGCGTGTTTTCTATTAATAATACGAGTATATATGTATTCACAAAAATAAAGCATTTAAGGATTCTATCAGTCAACCTAGCTATCATAGAACAAGCTCTGCTTAGTTTGAAGCCAGGTGGCGTTGTGTGTCATATATGCAATAGTTATATATTTATTTTATAAGTTCAACCTTCGAATTCACTTCGTGGTCAGGATTGCGGAAGTCCAAAGCCAGTCGCTTCATGGAAAAACTGATATTTAGGTAGAACCAGTTAATTTATGAACCGACCCCAAACAATCTATAATGATAGTAAAAATAACTTGCAATGTAACTTTTTAACCGTTCCTTTCATTAAAATGCATACTTTTTTACTTTTATAAACGTAATAATGAAATTGAGTGTGTTACTCAGAATAATTTTAAATATTTGCAGATTGCGGGCCAATGCCTTATCCATCATTCTTGCGATCGATACCTTTCTCAAATATTACAAAGACATTTGCAAAATAATTTATCGCTTTTCTATTTAGGTTAATGTTGCTGGATATGGAGGCCTATTCAATATTTAACATGGCCTGAGATGCTCGTTATAGTTGATTTACTTGATGGTAAGCGATTACTGCTATCCACACCAGCATCCCTAGAGACAAAATGTGTCGACACCCATCGAATATGACTTTCTATAGTGAATACCATAAATTCGATCAAGATCACATAACTTTATCCAAACATATGTACACACGTATGACAGAAACTTTTTAACCACTTCTTAAACCAATGTGTACACCAATCTCTAATAGGACCACTAAACTTCGATTAAACCAAAACAATCAAATTTATTCCCCTCAATACGGTAATTGATTTTGTGCTCCATTTTTTTATGCTCACGTGCCAATTTCATTACTTACGTTACTAGAATGATCCGGCAATAAATGGAACAGCACACAACAAGACCGAAGATTTATTTTTTCATTATTTTAACCATATAACAGATGACAGGACACGTTAGTACATAACTATTTACATAGCAATTGGTTAACGGTTTTATCACCATAAAGAATAGATTTCTGTACATACTGATTTCTGTATTTACAATTCCATAAATATACCTTCATCTCTGTGACAGATAGATGGCTACAAAACCGCCGAAACAAATTTGAACAATTACTTATATATTCATTCTTTATGTGCTAGTTTATCACTACATAGTATAAAACAAAGTCGCCTTTTCTGTCCCTATATCCCTATGTGCGCTTAAATCTTTAAAACTACGCAACGGATTTTGATGCGGTTTTTTCCAATAGATAGAGTGATTCAAGAGGAAGGTTTATATGTATAATACATGCATCATATACTAAGGCAACATTGCTAATTTTAGAGGTTTCTATTTTATGCCCGTGCAAAGTCGGAGCGGGCCGCTATGTTTTTATATACAACGTTCATAGTTTTTCTGTAGTGTATTTAATTTAGTATCAGCATTGCACCCGTGCGAAGCCGGGGCGGGTCGCTAGTATATCATAAATATAAAATTAAGTTCTTACTGACACTAGCGAGAACTGTCACAGAGATGACGTTATGTTTTGAAGACTATAGAAATAAGTGAAAGTTTCAGGAATGTAATATTAAAGCTTCACATGAATGTACAGTTTCATGGTTGTTCTAGGATTAAATTTGCTAGGGTCCGATTGTGATAATAACTGCAGTTCCCGACCCCTCCCTTCTCAGGCGCAGAGTGGCACACCGTATGGTTTTAGTCGGTTCGATTCCGACACACCGCCCCGCCGCAAACCCCGGCGGGGTGACGGATCGGGGGGGTTTCCAAACGTAAAAAAAGGGTTATATTTGCTAATTAGTCCAGAACTTAACACGATCAGTAGATTTTAAACACATTTAAATTGCTTGAGGTTTTAAACACATTTAAATTGTATCATTCGGGTTTCATTGACTATAATGGTACGAGCTAATAAATATGTATATAACATGGAACGCGAAAGTTTAAAAGTAATTGATATTTGCTTCGCGATGCCGATTTCTTCCGTAGAGCTATTTGTATTATTTTATTGCCACTGGTATTAATTTCACCTATTGTTTTGTCTCCAAAGTAAGTGGTTGTCTTCAATATGAGTAGTTGTCTCCAATATAAGTTCGTACTTTTACCTACTGTACTTACTTACAATTCGGTCGTACAGTCAGTGATGCAGAAGCATCTCAATAGGCTGCCATAATTACGGCGGCGTGGGGTCACCATTTTTTTTTCTTCTCAGGCGCAGAGTGCCACACTGTGTGGTTTAAGTCGGTGTGCCATTCTGCGCCTGACCGACAATGCAACACACCATACTGTATTGTTGCATTTTCTGGATTCTCTCTGGAGTATGCCGTATGGTGACCACTTCTCTGAGATTCTACTCATGATTTTCATCAAGCAGATGAGAGTTACTTTGGCAGCTTTATGAATAATAAAAATAAATTATTTGAAGATAGGAAGATCCAAAGAGTGCGTTTGCGAATTTGTATGCTGATGATATTTATGTTGTTGTAGTTAGTTACGAATGTGTCTTTGATTCTGCCAAAGGTTACTCTCGCCTTAGTTATTGTATTACAGCATTATTGTCCCTTTTTCTTCCTTATGTGTAGCTCGGTATCTCACAAATTATATTATCAAGTTAAAATTAGGTTTTGTAGCGTAACAAAGAAAAAATCCTAGGATACAATTATGTAAATACCTTTTCATGAATATTAAACTTTCTCTCCAAGCCTCATGCAAGAAGGTTTTGAATATTCAATTTGAATTGTCTTCAGAAAAAAATTAAAATTAAATCAACCTTATACGATATTGTTGATTTTGTGAGGAAGTCATATTACGTTATCAAACATACATAAAAAGTGGACATATTATTACTACTCTGACTCAGAAAAATAGAAGCAGTAAAGGTTCCAATATTGCAAATGATCATTCATCAAACCAAAAATGTTATATACCTAGTATCCCTTGTACCTACTTACTTATTTGGAGTTAGGAGAGGCTGGTTATTCTGTCATACAGGTTCTACCTAGTACGGAAACCAGTCTCTCACACAGATCTTTTGTTTCTGGATTTTTGTGTATATTTTGGTGACTATTTTTGTAATTTGTGTGAGAGAAGAAATAAACAATTTATTATTTTATTATTATTGATACTTATTTCTTAAATTTGAATTTAAATGACGAGTTATTGCCAAGAAAACATTTTAGAAAAATTCTATCTACCTACCTACCTTTTTAATTTTCTTTAATTATGGTTGAGGTATGTCTTTAATATTCGATTCGCTATTAATATTGAAAAAATTATTACATTTATAAAATGTCTAAATATGTATTGAGAGAATCCTTAATTAATTTGTGAGTCTAGTTTTAACATGACGATCCCTCATGTTTTACAATTAAAATAGCCTAGAATTTATATTTAGACTACTGCAAAATGGCTAATCACTTTAACATTTAATTAGAGCAGCCTTAATCACCAAGAAATGTAAGCAAGATGGTTACAATAAATAAATAAATAATAAATAAATAAATATTTCGGACATCTAACACACAACGCCATCTAGGCCCAAGCTAAGCTAAGCTGATATGAATACATTTATACTTTTTTTGTAAATACATACATATTATACATAGAAAACACCCAAACTCCGAAACAAATATTTGTAGATTACACAAACATTTGGTCCGACCCAGGATTTGAACCCGAGACCTCAAGCACAGCAGTCGCATTCACTACCACTGCGCCACTGAGGCAGTCAAATAGTTGACTGCCACTTAGAGACTTACAGACTGCCGTAAAGAGATGTGTGTGTGAAGTTATTATTTTTAATTTTTACTCTCGATTGTCGGCACTTGATGGAACTTGTTGCAATACATTTTAGAATCTAATTCACTTGTACTTATTCCACTATTTTCAGATGTAAACTTAAATAAAATAGTGGAATTATTACAAATGAATTTGATTCTAGAGTGTATTATTATTTTATTAATAATGACTGCAGCATGTAAAGCCGCATTTGATTGTTAGTGCTGTAGCACTGTAGTCTATACTATTAAGAATCGTAGACCCGTAGCGTAATGTTATATAGATTTTAACTTTCCTCAATTACTATTGTAGCTAACATTACAAATAATATACATTTACGTATTACATTATTAAGGAGTAAAAGGACGCTTCAGCTTTATAATACATACATACACTATATGTACTACATATAATATATTTTACATACAAACTAAAAGACCTTTGTCTCGAAATTTAGTCTTCAAAAATATAATACCGTTTGTAATCTAAGACCGTTTAGTATAAATATTACACAATTAACTGTAGGAAACTAATTGAAACATCCTTAAATTTATATTCATTCTTAAATACGTGCCAAACTTGCTTACTCAATACAGATATTTAAGCTTTAACACTATGTATTCCTACGTATTAAACCGTTATAGTAGGGAAAACGACCAACACCACTTTGAGAGGCAAATTACTAGTAGTAACACTACACCGCTTCTATCATTAGGCAATTATCCTTAATTAGAGCCTAATTGGACTGGCTCGAAGATCTTTCATACGTGTTTATTCACTTCAGCAATACAAATGCTAGTTATCTACCAATACAAATTTACATTCTTACTGTTCCGAAGCACACAGGACAGATATTAGAAACGAATGGATGGTTGGATTTTATTGTTTAAATTACGTATTTAATGTATTGCTATGTATGTTGTAAGTTAATGTATATATATACTTCATGGGCTCCTGGTAACCTTGAAACGTTGAACGAGGGAGGAAGAAATTTCTGAATAAATTACTGCTTTTTTTAATACATTTTAATATCTGTACTAATATTATAAATTCGAAAATAACTTTGTTTGAAAGTGAATGTCTGTTACACTTTCACGGTTAAAACGCTCCACCGAGGTCAATGAAATTTGTCAGGGAGATGTTATGATTCTTGAGGAAGGTTATGACCTTCCTCAAGAAGAAGAAGAAGGTTAGAAGTAGCTTATGCGTTACTTCTAACCGCGATGACGACCATACACTTTGGCTAAGCAATACAAATATTTCCACCTCAGTCTCCTTTAGTTCACGCCCAACGTAGACAGTTGCAGGCAAAATTAACAGACAATAGACGTATTTAAACAGGATGGTGACATGGTACTATTCTGGAAACGGTTATGTCTCGTAAAACGTAAGATTTAAAGCCAGTCATAAGGCTTACTGAGTACTGTCTCCTTGAAATCTTGACGCCGAATTATCTCGATTACTTCACGTATTTTCCACGATATGATATATTTTCACTCGCTAGCACAGAGTTTAATATCAAATTGCATGTCTTACATACGTTTTCAGTATCTACCGATCCGTGACACTCAGTGTTTTTCTTGACAATCTCTTGTAGCGTAGATATGACGCTGGGGGCTATGGGGATATGGGATAATAATGTATGCTGTTTTTTTAAAACAAAACAATTTTGCAAACAAAAAATTACATTAAATTTTCCATTATTGTTACTGTTAACTTAAATAAAATAGGTTATATATACTTTTTTGTAATTACATTCATATTATACATAAAAACACTCAAACTCCGAAACTAATATTTGGTGATCGTAAAAACTTTTGGTCCGACCCGGGAATCGAACCCGAGACCTGAAGCACGATAGTCGTACACCCTACCAATGCGCCACCAAAGCTGTCAAAATATAAAAAGTTTAGATAAACAGATTACAGTTTAGTTGGACACTAGACAAAATTTTAACAGTGAAACATTTGCCAATTAAATAATAATCTATAATCAAAGTAAGTGTATGAATGGAGTCGGAGTTTTGTGTAGGTATTGGGCAGAAGAGTTTGGATTGTTTCTTATACATTTGTGGTCTATCGCCTCAGTTAAAGTGACCCCATTTTCAGCCTAAATCCACTATGCATCTCTAACTCGGCAATGTATTTGTAATCAAATAAACGAGAAACGAAAACTTTACGTCTTTCTGATCTAAGCGATAACTGATCTTGCAACTCTATTTTTACGACACGTTCCGACAGTTACTGTAAATACTGTTTTATGTGTCTTTCAGTGCTTTCCATTTAACATAAAATGTAGTTGCTAACATAAATCTACAATTAGTTTATGTATCTTTAGAGAGACATAAATAGTGAGAGAGCCACGCTTCGGCATGAATGGGCCGGCTCGACCGGAGTAATACCATAGCCTCACAGAAAATCGCAGTAAAATAGCGCTTACACTGTGTTTAAACTAGTGAGTGATGATACCGGAGGCCCATAATCCAATCCCTCCCACATTCCCACCAAAGGCCGGCAACGCATTTTTATTGCGGGTGTCTATGGGCGGCGGTAATCGCTTACCATCAGGCGATACGTCTGCACGTTTGCCCAGTATTCGATAATTAAAAAAAACATAGTTTTAAATTGTGTTGTTTAGAAAGGTATTTAAATATTAGACACCGAATAAACTACTATTTTTCTAAGTTAACTAAAGAAGACACATTTTTGTTGTTAGTTAGTGTACTAGCGGATAAATGGTTGAAAGAAAAATTTAAACATTTTGGAATAAAAGGCTTTTTTATTATTATAACAATTATCGTGGTCAGAAATTTACATTGAATTTTTTTATTTATTTTGTAACCTATGTTTCCCAAAATACAAAGGAAAATTATGACAGAATTTATAAATTCATGTAAATAATAAAATAAATAGGTTTAACAGCTGCATTTCAGGATTAGTAAAGCCTGAAATGCAGCTGTTAAACTAAACGCCAATCGCGTTTTCAGTGCTACTCAACTAAAAAAATAAACAGGTGACATACTTCAAAATGCTAAAAAGGTTATTATCCAATCAAAAAAGAACTCAAATATCAATTATATAAATGAAAACGATAACAAATGTAAATAGCCAGTCATTAAAAACTTAATATTGCACACAAACTTTAAAGACAATATTGAACTTATTAAATTGCAAAATAAGACACTCACAGACCCCAAAAGAATCGCCACTGCCTTCAATGGTTATTATATCAATTCGGCGCATCAGTCAATAAACGAAAATTATCACAACAGTTTTAATGTAATTAAACCTATGTCAGAAACAGAAGTTCGAAATTAAATTATGTCTCTTAAAAACACAAATTCTGCTGGTTTAGATGAAATTTCCACAAAAGTCATAAAATCATCTGTAGGTGAAATTACAGTATCTCACATTAAATTAATTTGTCATTTGCAAATGGAATCTTCCCAGATACTTTAAAATAATATCAATTATAAGGCCTCTATTTAAGAAAGGAGAAAATCCGAAATTAACAATTATAGACCCATTACACTAATTCCCATCATATCGAATTTTATGAAAAATATATGTTCAAAAGACTGGTCGATTACTGTAATAAATTTAATATTATTAAATGGGAACAATACGGATTTCAAAAACACAAATCCACAACTTTAGCCATCTACATCCTTATACAAACTGTTTTGACCGTTGGATGCGGGCAGCACAGAACTGTTTGTTATGGGAAGCCTTGGAGAAGGCCTATGTCGAGCAGTGGACGTCTTTCGGCTGACATGATGATGATGATGATAACTGTTCCTTTTATATCTTAATTACATCACATAATACATACATACAAATACATGAAAACAACCAATCACATTTGCATACTATGTGCTGTTGACATATTAATTATTGTCACGTATGATAAAAACCCAACACAGTTAGCGACCACGAAACTGACATCTATAATACTATAGAAAATTTAGTTCATTGTGTCACTATTAATAATTTGCATATTAACCTTGATAAATCCACATTCATTCGGACCAAATGTTTGTATGATCTGCAAATATTTGTTTCAGAGTTTGGGTGTTTTCTATGTATAATATTTATGTATTTACAAAAAAAAAGTAAAAAAGTATATATATCAGTTGTCTAGTACCCATAACACAAGTTCTGCTTAGTTTTGGACTAGATGGCGTTATGTGTTAGATATCCGGAATATTTATTTATTTATTCAATTTAATTAGTCTTATAGCCCTAATAGTTATTTTAAACTAAACATCACAAAATTTAAAGATGTGACACATTCAAAGTTTCTAGGCGAAACCACAGACGCAAATTTAAACTGGAAAATGCAGGTGCAAAATACATCAAACAATATAAATAAATTTGTATATGCTCTTAGGCAGATAAAAAATATTATTAACATTAAAACTGTTGTAATGTCTTACTTTGCACACGTTGAGTCAGTGCTGCGTAACGTGGGCTATAGTACTGATGTGGACTTTATTTATCATATCACGGCACCTGCTTCTGAGCATAGGTGAGGTTGTGCGGCACCCAGCGTGAAACTATCCTCTTCACGCGAAGATGCACTTGTAGAATCTCGTGAAGGCTTCCCGATAAAATCTGCAGTATGAGTTGAATCTCCTAATACGTAATTCGCCTCTTGTCTTGGATACAATTTTTCACTGTTAGCACGTTTTTCTCCGTAACAGCCGTCAAATGGCGACCACTTCTTTTTTCATCCTCCAAAATTCGTCGACCACGTATAAATTCATTAATTCGTTAAACCAACGACACACAATTACCTTGGAAGGGTTCATTTATGAATGCAATTTAAAATCTATGGTATAATTCGTCCGGTGTAAGGCGACTCCAGAAATCCTAAAAGATCATAGCGCGAAAATGTTCCCGGCGCAAATCCATTTTTCAATAGCCACGATAATTTAATTAGCTCACAAAAAAAGTGGACAGAAATTTTGAAATTGGAACATACATTTTTACTTATAAATAATCATTATTTTTATAACAGTTTATAACTGGCCAGTTTCTCATATATAAAAACGTTTTTTCACAATACTTTCTGAGTGGGCTGGTATAACTGAATATCTAATAATACAGCGATTTTCAGTTAACTCTTAATTAACTTAAGACATATATGTACTCCTCTAGCCAGGCAAATAACCCGCTTTGATAGAGTGTATACAATCGTGGTCTTACATAAATATAAGTCTTCTACGTAAGTTCTAACTAACATGTTATAAGACGTGTTTGTATTAGCGTAAGCACGTGATTATTTTTATACAAAGCAGAAAGTAATTGAACATTTTACTTCAAATTACTCGTTTACAAAAAGCTTGTCGAGCAAAATTTTATATAAGTAGAAAGAGAAATGGCTTTCGAGAGTGATTGAATTATTTGTGTTAATTAAGTCAAGTAATTACTTACCAAACTTTACTCGTAAACAGGTGTGGCCATTTTAAGTAAACTATATCTATTTAGAACTAGACTTTACATTATTTTAACAAACTTTTGTGCCGGTTCTAAAATTTTTCCTTTGTAATATTGTTTAAAATAATTTCATCGTTTATCATTGTGCGTTAAATAGTTAGTCTAACTAAATCAGTGTCTATCCTGACAAACTTCAATGGCAAAGTCCCAACTCCAAAACACATGATTACTTCTATCATTTCATATTTTTGTGCATCTACACTAAATCAAAATCAGTTCAAAAACCAGACTATAAAGAAGCAAAGTTAATATTTTAAGAAAATGTAGATAATTTGAAATTTTGTTTCATAACTTCAGGCTACAGAACTTTCTGCAATCGCTCAGACAGTTTGTTATTTTCTTTATTAGCTATATTAAGTAAATATTCAATACTAGCCTACCTAACCTAGCACTGCCATTAAAAGTATTAAATAGTCGTAACTAAAGATCTCGTCTCTATAACTTCTTATGATAATCATTCATGTATTTATTTGTTGTAATATCCGTGTATGTGTGAGTGTAGGTACGTTTTGATTAATTTCGATAACAATATGTGATATTGCAATAAAGTTTTTGTAAAGCGATGTTCAGGAACTCAATACTTGCAATCGACCGTGTCAAAATTGAAGAAAAGCGTTGAAACGGGTAGCAGCTGTAACAAAAGGAATTTTATATGGACTCCTTTTGTTACATCCTACCAATTTGAACGTAGTTAAAAAGCTAAAGAGTTTTCGAAATTCAATTTAGAATCCGAACGAGGGAGTGCCAAACTTTTCTAATATTGCCAACTCCATAAGTTTAAATATTATAAGTATTTTTAATCATTAAAATACTCATGTTTAGATAATATATATGAAATGAACACTTTTGCAAGTTAATCTTTTTTTGAGCAGATGAGTTCGGCCTTTCCTAACTAGACTAGGTCCGAGAAGAAAGGAACAAGGACGAAACAAACTAAAGGATCATTATCTTTTTGCAAAGTTCTCTCAAATGCAAAGGATATTCTATCAAAAATGTTTATAAAGAACCTTACTAAATTGTGCTCGAAGAAGCTTGATCTCGCGAGACAGTATTTCACTCCGGCCCACCGCCTTCTGCTTTATAAGTCACAGGTTCGACTTTGTATGTAATACCATCCTCATCTTTGGGTGGGGGCACCCCAGTACCAGTTCTTCCCTTTGGACCGCATTCGACGGAGAGCGACTCGAATCGTCGACTGCCATGAATTTTTAATTCGGCTGGACTCTTTGGCGCTAGACTAAAAAGGGAAGCGTCTTTAAAAATATAATAAAAGAATAAATGTAATATACCTACTAACGACCATTTCTGTACTAAGAAATTTTTCATCTAATCTAACAAGTATATTATGACGATTCATACTTTTTAACACGAAATACTTTTGCATAGGCATAACTCGCACAATCACAATAGCCTTTTCCTTAAACCATGGTAATGAACCTTTTTAGTTAGAAAACTTATAGTACTTGATAACTAAATTTTTGGAACGAAGTTCCTTATGGCGCGTTGTGTAAGGGGGCTAGACGGAAAAATTGTCACGACACAATTTGTTGACACGACACAATTTGTTGTCACGACACAATTTGTTGTCACGACACGACGACGACACACACAGATATTTTCGTTTCGTCTTTCTATTTCGAACTTCGTTCCATCCGGGTGTCCCTTGACACCTCTCAAGTTTTTTTAATGTAAATCTTTAAATGGAGAGAATTAATACATTTATATAAATAAAAATGAGGTGTGTTCATTATTGTTAGGACAAGGTTTATGTATACAAGAAAAATTTAAAGATAACTGGAAAAGTCAAGTTTATTGACCGCCTCTGTACACTGCCTGTGGGAAGCTGAGTCAGATTTGCGGCACGAAGTTCGCCGGGTCATATATTATAAGTTGTTTTTATCATTTTAACCTTTGCCATAGTCTAGTAACTTTTCCAGTTCCCTTTAATATCAACAATCGTTAAAAAATATATTTGTACTAAAAACCAACTGTTAATAAAAGGCATAATGAAAATGTTTTTATAATTTTTTGACCATTATACTAACCGTACCTACAGGGTTTTATCGAGAGCAAATTATGTTTTGCTTATTTTATTCAATATGTATTATATATCTATTCTAGTGTGTCCTATATATATCGTACATAAATCTGTAAATTTGAAAACGATTTATAAATATAAGGAAATGTATCGGGCATCGGATATTGTTACGACCGATTTCTTTGACATCCTCACTTTTCTTCGAATTTTCATAACTGCCAGGCAGAGGATCTATATTTACAGGCATTGCTATCGTACTGAGCTGTTACTTGACTAACAATTTTTTATGCTTACTATATATTGAACGATCTGAAATCAGGAATCATCTGAAAGGTAGTATAGGAATGACTCAATTAAATATAAAATTTTTGCCTTGTTATGCATTACTTGTTCAATGTTGACCAAAATTTTGTAATAACATTTGGATCAAGAACTGTTTGTAAGCATTTCAGCTTTTAAGTTTACGTGTATGTTACAAAATATAATGTATGACGGCCCAAGTGTAAACATTAGAGTCATAATGGCTAAAATCGTCTGGACCGGGGGAACACAAGCATTTAGCTTAGCTAAAGTGGTTTAAAAAGAGTTTAGCAAAAATATCAGTTGTGTTACTTACGGCAAAAAATTTCATGACCTGAATGAAACACCTTCCATAGTTTCTGTGTACGTTATGAAGGCTATAATATCATCAAAATGCTTCACTTTTCTTCATTTATATTTATAGAGGAATCAGATAATTACTTTGCCATATATATATCGATAAACATAGGTATAGTGTAACTAACAAAGATACAAAACATCTCAGAAAACCAATGATCGAAGGTTTTTAACTTCAATAGTACATTTTTTAATATGTCAATCCAGAAATAGCTCTATTCATCCGTATAATAGGAAGAAATGTCCTGTAGAGAATAGGAAATGGCTGACACAGTAATAGACTTCATCAGATCTTTGCCTTGATTCAAAGCTTCTTACATTTGCGGTGGATGTACCTATATCTAAAATATGCGATGGCGTAATAGTCATTAGTCCGCTGAATGTATGGAATGTTTTCCAAACACACGTACGATTTGAATTTATTACCGCTATGGCGTGGGAAATTAGTGACGAAAACCATGGGTATAATGATAAACAGTTAGTTTTTCAACTCTTCTACGATGTTTTGGTTTGTGAGTCAGATTTAAACACACATCTTGTTAATATCTTTAAGTAATCTCTACATTCATGTTATCGACAGACTATTGAAACAAGAAGTGTTAGTGTTTCATTCAACAAATTCTATATACTTATCTCTTAAATTATATGTACCATAGTATCCGAAACTATTACATGAAAATATGATCATCAACAACCCATAACTCCCCACTGCTAGGCTCGAGTCTCTTTTCAGGAGAGGGTTAAGACCATACGTCCTCACGCTGGCCAAGTGCGGGTTGGGGGCTGGTTGGAAACAAAATATGATACAGGTACATTAAATTAAATAAAGTTGATAAAGATACGACGATGGCTTCTAATTTTTTCTTCTTTTTTTATTGAGGGGGCAAACGAGCAGACGTGACGTCCGATGGTAAGCGATTACCGCCGCCCATGGACACCAGAGGCGCGACAAGTGCGCTGCCAGCCCTTTAGGAACGAGTACGTTCTTTTCTTGAAGGTTTGAAGGTCGTATTGGTCCGGGAACACCGCAGGCGACAGATCATTCCACAGTTTAGTTGTGACTTTATCACTATCAATAACTAGTATACAATACTAAAATAGTATACAAAAAGGGCCATAAAAAGATTAGAAGACCTATCTGCAGTAAACAATGTAATATATTTCAAATGATACGTGAAGCAAAACTCCTTTTTACAAAAATCAGGTGAACGCAAAAGCGATACCAAATGTGGAGTATGAACTTTAGAAAGTAATAAAATAAATAATTAAATTAATTATGATCGAATTTCGACCACTGAGCGGCCACTAGTACCTATGTATAGTTTATAAATACAATGTCATGTAGAAGCTTTATTATTATTTAAAATTGCATAAAGTGCCACCTAAAACTTATACGGTGATATTTTTTTACGGAATAGTGGGCTAACGAGCAGACGTATCGCCTAATAGTGAGCGATTACCGTCGCCCTTGGACACCCGCAACACCAGAGGCTTCACAAATGCATTGCCGGCCTTTGGGGAATGGGAAGGAGGATGAGGGAGAGGTTGTGGTATGGGCCTCCGGTTTCCTCACTCACTCGGTGAAACACGGCACAGGCGCTGTTTCTCACCGGTTTTCTTTGAGGCCGTGGTATCACTCTGGTCGAGCCGGCTTATGCATGCCGAAGCGTGGCGGTAATTGAAATTTAAACAAACATAAAAATCTATAATACATACATATATTGTAGTTTACATATACATAAATAATCTGTGACTCTTCACTTTTCAAAGGGTACAGTAAATTTATTAATCTTGAAAATTGTTCTTTGGAAAGTAAACGCGTTACAAACTAGAACTAAATATGTAAATACTCGTATATGAGAAAAAAATTATGAAGTACATTTATGTAATAGCCTCTATAGTTCTTGTATTATCCAACAAGATCCAAGTACCTAATACCGTAGATATTACTAAGGTTTTAAAGGTCAATGCACTAAATGCTTACAGGGACATTGTTCATAGAGTTTACTCGTGAGAGTTTAAGCAATTGTAAAATGATTATTCCGAGGCTTGATGTAATTTAAGTTAGACAATTGTTTGTTAGTAAACTATCTGCGGCGTGAAGACAATGCTTTGTTGTGAGAGTTATCTACTTTAAGGAATAGCTTTGGTATCCCGTTGTAAGTTTTGTCTCGAAATACGATTTCAAAAGTTTTCTTTTTTGCAACGTATGTCGTGTTCACCGACAATCAATAACAACAACTAAGCTTAGGAACTTTACTCTTGGAACACCACGTATAGTACTGCTAGTGGTTAGTATGCTGGATCTAACTGTAGTGGCTACATTTCTCTACTATAAAACTTCTAAATTGTAGATTTAACCAGAGAGTAAGGCAGGCATTTCCTGCAAAAGTAAATCTTTAAAACAGCACAGTCGTATTCGCATTTCTGTTATAGAAGATCTACGTCTAAAGTTACCTTATTCCTAACTCTGTGTAACTGTAAATTCTTTTTTTATGTATTGAACTGTCAAAGTGACTCTACTCAGCCTGGTGGAGAGCATAAGTAGAATATATGAGTGGTGGTCACCATACTCATTTCGAAAGCAGACAATGCAACAACGCAGCATGGTGACCCACACCATGGCGGCCTAGTAATGCTTCTGCATCATTGGGCTTCCAGACTTGCACTCACTAACGAAACACGACCACACGAACCCAGTCATTTTAGGTTGATCTTCTGTGCGAGGGTAGTACCGCCCCAATCGAGCCACCCCGTTCGTGTTTAAATCGACGTGGTTCTACTGCCTTTCTTCCTAATCATTTCATTTTATAGAAACGTACTGTTTTTTACTCATAAACTTTCAACACAAAAGTAATAAGTATTTATCTTAAGCTTTACAACACAATAGGAAAAAGGCCCAAATCGATTATTTTAATCATACTAAATGGTAATTTTCAGCCTCAAAAGCTAAAACTACTTAACCGTCACATGTTTTCAAAAAGTCGTAGCATACGAAAGATTTCAATAGCGAAATGATTAACGTACTGCGTACTATTAGTTTCTTAAATTATAATAACAAAAAACTCGTAAAAAACTGTTTCGTCTTCACAAGGTTTATTAGTTTTCCTAATAAACTTTGAGAAGTAAGAACCTGGTGGTTTAATAGTCTGTTTCATTCTAATAGAGGCTTGAGGCAGACGACTATTTTATGTTTAAAATTCAGTCATTGAAAGAGTTTTAAAACAGTTAGACTAGTTTTGTCTGTTGTAAAGATGAATTAATCATCTTTGTACACAGGCACAACTTGCTTATACAGAAACAACGTCTGCTCGAACGTAAAGTACTGCTTCATATTTGTAAACTACGCGGTGTTTAGATCCAATACAATTATGAATATATTTCTTAGTTACAGAGTCCTATTTGTTGTAATATACGCCTAATATCAATCACAATTCATTAGGTACAGCTTAAAAATGATAATTTTGATTGACATCTTTAAACTCGTATTCACTTCAAACATTTACTAAAGACTAAAGTTACAACGTTTACTAAAGACTAAATAATAAATTCATTTACTTATATTATTATAATTTACATATTATTACATTATTCTAGCAGGCATTTATATAAAATTAGCTCTCAGGTATAGTTATATTTACCCTAATGAAATTTAGGTTTTGAAAAGCTTATTACATAAAAGAAGACTAATTTAAAAACTTGAGTGTATGCTCCACAGTATACATTTTATTGTGACAATATACATACAGTTAAAATAAAATGAACATGTTTTAATAACTTTAAAAAATATCGTTATTTAGTTAATAGAATGTGATAGACAATTTATTCGAGTACAAGAAGCTTTCAACTTGATTAAGTATCAATCTGTTTCTAAGAGGTATCTTTACAAAAAGCGCCTGATTAGAAATCAAGTGATTTAATATTGGTCAGTAGCTCATACCGTGGGAGAGCTATGCTTCGGCATGAATGGGCCGGCTCGACCTGAGTGATACCACGGCCTCACAGAAAACCGGTATGAAACAGCGCCTGCGCTGTGTTTCACCGAGTGAATGAGGAAACCGGAGGCCCATACCCCCAACCCCTCCCTCCATTCCCTCTCCCCATCCTCCAAAGGTCGGCAACGCACTTGTGACGCTTTTTGTGTTGCGGGTGTCCATGGGCGGCGGTAATCGCTTACCATCAGGTGATGCGTCTGCTCGTTTGTACCCCAATTCAATAAAAAAAAGAAAAAATCTATTTCCGTCAGGCTTATCTGCTTGATTTACAATGTTTGAAAACGTCCATTCCGTGACGAAGGTATCTGTATTCCAATCAATTGCCTGAACAAAAACAACACAACAAGAACTTAATCATACGGATCAAGTATCAAAGACAATTTATACAATAATAGAAGTTGGTTTGGAGGTAAACTTATATCAGTGCTTTATCAATATTCTGACAAAGTACAAGGAAAAATTGATGTCGATGTTTGATAAACGATATCCCAATCTCACAAACCTTGTTGTATTAAAGAATATTGTGGTTGGTATAAACTTAAATTAGATTCGGAAGAATATTCACTGTAACGGGAAAAGAAACAGAAATAACTGAAATTACTTTGTGGTTTTTCGAGTGGTAAGGACAGATTGAGTTTATGTAATAAATTAAGTGTTGCCAAAAAGAAGCTTTACCGTTTCAGGAATAAAATTTTACCAGACTGAGGTAGTATTAAAATTATTTTTAATGGTACTTACTGATTAAAATTTTCATCGATGTAGATGCTTATTTAGTAACCAAGATAACTTCGGAAAATTTTATAATTTCAATGCGTTTTAATATCTGAAAGAGAATAATAAAAAAATCGACGGGTTGCACTCCGGGAGTGCCGGCAGAAGTGAAAACTTGAATATTAACGTTGTGCATTTTTGATATTTTGGAATGGTTAGAGAATAATTTTGTACGAATTGCTTTCATTATCAGTATAAAAGTACTATTATTTATGTGGTGGAATACAATATTCATTTATTGCGCTATCGTATACAAACATGACAATTTATATTACATACACACACGAACATTCGCGCAAGCGCCATGCGCCGCCTGTCCTGTCACGTGACCTGACGCGAGTTTATACGTCCTCTCTCCAACCGTCTTACGAATTTTCGATCAGGTCACGTGACCTGACGCGAGTTTATACATTTTACCCATTCCAAAAAAGTACACTGCGCCGCTAAAGAAGTTTTCACTTCAAAAAATTGATAGTGTTAACGTATTAGAAACACTAGTATTCATATGTGATTATTATGAATCAAATTATAAAACGTCAAACAAGAGGCATATGTCCAGCAGTTGACTGTAAAAGATTGTAATTGTGATGAAGACGAAGTTATCAAACAATTTATAAAAAAATCTTTTTACTTGCTTTGCAACTCAGTTTTCTAGAATAATGTCTACGCAACGATTTTCCTTAAGTACCTATAAAATATATTCTAGTCCACACCAAAGAAATTAACATAAAGTTATACTATCTGCCCATATCTTGACAATAAAATAACTCGTAAATCGAATAATTTCATATACTACATAAATTTTATACAATCCATTGCTTCTAGCCCACTAAAAGTTCACGGTTTACAGTCGTCGACGCATCGTCGCCTTTAATGATACAACTTTACATGTTAAATATGCCATTATGCCCTAATGTTCGAGTTTATAAACGTGGTTATTAATCATATGGTAGATTTCATGGAGCTTACATAAAACCATCGTCTTATTACCACATATTATGTAAAATATATTTTTTACCGTGGGAGAGCTATGCTTCGGCATGAATGGGTCGGCTCGACCGGAGTGATACCACGGCCTCACAGAAAACCGGTGTCAAATAGCGTTTGCGCTGTGTTTCACCGAGTGAGTGAGGATACCGGAGGCCCATTCCCCAACCCCTCCCCCCATCCCCTTTCCCATCCCCCAAAGGTCGGCAACGCACTTGTGACGCCTTTGGTGTTGCGGGTGTCCATGGGCGGCGGTAATCGCTTACCATCAGGTGATACGTCTGCTCGTTTGCCCACTATTCAATAATAAAAAAAAATAGACGTACAAGTACGTAGGTTTTTATCTATTATACATCATTTTATACTAACAAGTTAAGTAGAAAAAAACATGAAAATATAACGTAAAATACTTACATTACCATGTTTTAACATTATTCAGGGCAATATACCCACAAGCCAAATATCTATGCTTTGCAGGGACAAACACATACGTTAACCTGAAATAAATGTACCTACTCAACAAATGAAATTCTTATTGCGAAAGAGAATTTTTGTATTAAAGCTTTTAACTTATGTAACAATAAGGACCACCAAAATGTAATTGGTTGAATTTAGTACTAATATCTATTAAGTGTTTGAACTCATCCTTCTGTATAATCAAGTAGAAAAAGACAAAATTCTTCCGGACCCTCGCTACAATTGTTCGCAGCGTCTTATAGGATAAAAGGGTCAAAGCACTCAGTGAATTCAGCCATTCTCTATTCGACTTACGTACTACCCACATAATTCACTACTTTCTGGATAAAAAGTTGAATTATTGGAACTATTAAAGAATTCACATGGACTACAAATAAATAATAATTATTGTTATAATAAGACATTGTTGCAATGTTAGTAAACGTATGTATGATCGATCTGTGATATATTTTGTCATTTGTCAACTGCGTATAGGCATTTTGTTAATTTTGTTTCGTTGTTCATATGTATAATATAGACATTCAAATTGTTCGGCCCTGATACATACCATCAAGAATAATTGTGTGGTATTTCAATTTAAATAAATTATTATCATAAATTATTAAATGTGTAGTTCCTTAAGCACCAGTGAATGTGAGTGAAAGAAGGCTTAGTTTATAAATAGAAGTCCTAAGGAAATTAAGTATTTTTAGAAGTCTAACTCTTACCCATAATTATATTCTTGAATCCATCATAAAGTGGTTGGCTAAAAAACTGAAGTAATTCAAGTAAGTCGGCATTTTTGAGTACAAACGCCCGTTTTCCTGCCCTGTTTTGTGAAAAAATCATTGCGTAGAGATATATAACAAGCTTCAACAGTCCACTGCTAGACATAGGCATATTATATTAGTCACTGTTATGCGACAGTTTTGAAGTATGACAAGTAGAGGCAAATATAATCATCATCAGTAATTATCTGCCATTTCCAAAATGGGATGATTGAAACGAGGTAATTTCGGAACACGAAATTTTTGATTTGAAACTTTAATCCATTGACGTAAATGGGACACCAGTGTCTCTAACATTTAAATCTTACTTTTATAGTATTACATGATTCCAGCTATCGCTAAGTTTTGAACAAAACCGTTTTTTTTTAAGTTAATACTCCGACGTGTAATGAAATATAAATAGTATTCCCAGGTATATTTTTTACAGTTTTGATTACTTTGATATATGATTATTTGGATATTGGAACAACCCAGTAAAAAGTTTAACTTTAGCTACGCTTTACTGATGACCTGCCGATGTGCATTGTTTAAAACAATATGAAAATTATGCCATACTGCTATTTTCACTTTATTCCTTACGTAGCCATTTGTTTTGATATAGAGGAATGAAACTGAATAATACTAAAGATTTAATCTTGCTACAGCCTGTAAATAAATGCGCGGTAGCGTATCATGTGATCCATACGTCGTTGAGGTTGTTGCTACTATCAGACGACTGATGTATGCTGAAGCTTATTGAAATTCCGTGACGCGTAGTTTCGATCGTTTTTATGAAGACTTACAAACTTTAAACATATATTGTGTTTAACATACATAACATAGCAATGTTTTTAAATTGTATGAAAACTAAATTACAATTTTCTCGAACGCCTGCGTTTTGAAATTACCGTAATCACATTTTAATTCCAACTACAATTAGAAAATCTACATCATTTTAATTATGACAAGTGATTATATATTTGTATCCCTAAATTTGCGTTTTCTCTTAAGATTTTGAAAAATATGTCTTAATCCAAAATAGCAAAACGTTACAAACATCTTTTAACGGCAGGAAATACTAAACAGTAATTAAAATTAAGATGGTCTTTTACGTTTTGACGCGTTCATTAAAGCTGGCAAATATTCGTATACCCACAACATCCTGCTCTCGGTTTCAGACTTCGGTTTGTGTTTATTTCCAATATGATTAACTAGTAAATATAGACATTACCTATAAATATATATGTATGTGTTATCGTGAAGCATGCTGTGTGCATATTAGTATTCCAAGCAGATTTTGCCAAACTTATAATGAACCCACTTACGTACTTTTGCTACGGTTGACGAATCTATTTTGGTCCAAACCTTTCCCAAACTGGATTGGGCTCGGCTTTCAAGTCTACTATGATATTGTTGAACCTCTATTTTTATGCGAAACGACTGCCATTAGACCTCCACGATCAAAAATTAGGCGAGGATTAATTTTGTTGCGGGTGCCAAGACAGTTTAATTATTCCTGGGATTTCTCAAGTGTCATAACTCGGTGTGTTCGTGGGTCACTGCTGATCCTGGTGTACAGGAGTTACAGTATACAAGAGAGGGAGTGTGGGCGGGTTTAGTCTCAACAGCTTAACGTGCTCTTCAAGGTACGAAGGGATCTCAATATGCCAAGAATAGCCACCCATCATAGACAGACTTATCTAAAATTATTGAACTTTACAATGGTGGAGGGAGTGAATATGGTAAAAACAATGCAATACACTGTTCTTACCATGTCAGTTCAAAATGTATAATATAATTGATATCCGTTACTTCTTATAGAAATTTTCGCATAATGTCACGAAAGATCTATGACTGACTGCTGACTAGAATTATTCTAGTTAAATATAATTATATAAGCTTTTAAACATATATTTGTTTTCACCTGCCTTTGTATTTACAGAATTACTAGCGAAAAACTTGACTGTTGAGACATATTCAGGTAGGAAACTCAAATTTGTCAGGATTTCGGTCGGGAGTTAAAATCTTCTGTCACACGTAACGAATTATCGGTATGGATGATAACACAGTGAAAGACATAGTTGAAGCCAATAACCTCTTCAATATCAAAGGACAAGGTAAGGTATTAACCTAATATAGTAATTAAGTTCAGTAAACATTCTATCAGTATGGACTCTATTTGCATATAGTCAGTTGCTTATTGATTATTCGAAAACTGCATAAAATTAGAGCAAGATTTAGAACTATAATGAAGTAGGAGACATTACTCGAACACAGCTTGTATGAGTTTAAAGTTATTCAAATTAAATTAAAATATTTATATAATTATAAAATTACAAAATTTTAACAAACCAAAATATATTACACAATTATACACAACAATTGGTTGAATAAATATTGTTTCGATGTACTCCTACACTTACATGAGAATAGAGTATGTAACTTAAATTTATTTGAACATGGTTATAATTTATTAGTATATAGGTTTGCAAATCCTCTTCGGAAACTGTAAAACTCGGTTGGTACTGACCCAGTTTCGGGCTAAGCCGGTCAGTGTATGCACATTTTTACTGAGCAAAATCAATGGACGATACCAATATTCTTCAATGGACGACGGTACATAAAGAAAGAAACGATGTTGTCTTATCTCTATAATTCTGGATACTTCTCGGGCTGTCACTTCACCGGAGTTTTCGTTGGGTATCACATTTATATCAAACTGATTAAAACCACTCGCCTTAAATACTTTGATATCTACAGATTATTATCATTGCCCTTTAAAGGACATCCAGGGACCTCATCGGGTCTGACCATTATAGCGAGTGGGAGGGAAAGTTTAACCCATCTACCTATGCCTAAATAATAATAATAAATCTCTTTATTGTACACCAGCTTATATAATTACATAGTAAACTTAAAACTATTATGAAGTATGTACAAGTGGCGGCCTTATCGCTCCATGGCAATATCTTACAGGCAACCATGCCATGCCAACCTTAACTCAGGGCTTTTGCTTTGACGGCAGAGAATTGGTGAGTGGAGATCTTCTTCCTATGTTCTCTCCATTGCCCCTTTGTGAGATGATCATCTGATACAAGGGTACAACTGTAGCTATTAGAATATAGAAAACGAGTAATATTTGCAGGTGCAAGATGATTTCCCGAATGTGCGCATGCATTTAACCCATAGAGTAGTTAGTGATTTAAATGACAGCTGCTTTTATTAGAAACATAATATTGATACTCAATAGCATATAGTAGACCTCGTCGGTTTCAAAACAGTCTAAAAGAAAGACAAAATAATTTTCCCACAATTTTGAACTTTTAATTTTTATTAAATGTAGCGTACACATTAAATGAAATGGAATTTTCATATGTTTGCAGCTGAATGTTAGGTACATGTTTTAATATAGCGACGTGAGTAATGTAATAGATAAGCTACAAAAATCCAATAATTTTATCTCAAACGCGTGTAAGTTATTTAAATAAATATTTTGCTACGTAATATTTTAGCACATTTTTTTTACAGTGTATGCATAGCCACTATGTTACGAGTTGCTATTGTCCTCTAATTTGACATTAATTAAATGTTGACTTTGAGTCCTTCTAAGAATAATTTACTAATCTTGTCACAATACTATCATACATGCTGCTAATGCTTTACAAATATCAGTTGAATCGTCTTCTATTGCCCGTAACGTGAAAATTTTCTCCCGTTTTTTAAACATTCTACATTGGTGCTCCGCTCCTATTAGTATTAGCGTTATGATATATAGCCTTCCTCGATAAATGGACTATCCAACACTGAAATAATTTTTCAAATCGGACCAGCGGTTCCAGACAAACAAACTATTCAGCTTTATAATGTTAGTATAGATGATGAGTAACTAGACAAAATACTGTAAAGAATTAGGTTTATCAATAATTCTACCCTAAGTTATCTAGCTTTGGTCTTGAACAGTAAACTTCTAATAAAAAGATATGAAAACTTACTCCTTTCATTACGTTACCAAGATTCTCTCGAACAAACTCATAAGTTTGTGAAGTTATCACTGCAGTGAACTGTATCGTTTTATATTTCAAGTTAATAGTAGAGGTTATTAGATAGTGAGAATCTGGCTGGAGAAAGATAAGTAACACAAATGTTCATCAAGTTCGCAATAAAACCGTTTTCAAGATTTATACTGTAATTTATTTCATCTACCAGGGTATTGAATACTGAACTCTGATTTCTTTACTGTTATAATATAACATCTGGATAGTGTTAAAATGTGTATAACATTCGATACTATGTGACAAGGCTTGTTCTGATACGATATCTGCCATCTGCCAAAATTAATTTGCTTATCGGACGAAATTAAATACTTACGCTTGCATAAGCGCGTTATTAGATACCGATGCTTGTATATCTGTATGTCATTCAGTTTATTTTATAAAGAATGCGAATGTTGTAAATATTCTGTCTCTCCAGTAAATTTAAAGTATAATAAATAAATATTTCGGACATCTAACACACGACGCCATCCAGTCCCAAGCTAAACATAGCTTGTGTTATGGATACTAGACCACTGATATAAATACATACATACTTTTTTTTGGAAATACATACATATCATACATAGAAAACACCCAAACTCTGAAACAAATATTTGCAGATCTTATAAACATTTGGTCCGACCCGGGAATCGAATCCGAGACCTCGAGCACATCAGTCGCATATGCTACCACTACGCCACAGAGGTAGTTAATGTATATCTTTGAATTATGTATTATTACTGCATTTACATGCATCCGTTTATGTCCCGTGTTCCCTTCTTTTGTCAGACTATTTCTACTTCCACTCTGATAGAATAACAATGATAAGATTTAATTAAAAAATTCTTGAGTACAAATTTGTTACCTATAAAACAAGATGAAAAAAAATCCCAAATAAAATCATAAGTCAGTAATTAAGATTTAAGTAATATTCATTAATTTTGATTGTAGAAAAAAAACTGAAGGAAAGCTAAATAATTTTATGAATTTGTATACGAGTATTTTGATAAAGAAGTAAAATTTTCTAAAATATTCCATAGACAAATATCGATAATTAAGTTACGAATAAAATCTTATTACAAAATTTACCCTAAAATCAATGTTACCTTTTCCCATCGTTAACTTTAATGATTATCTCATTCCCAGCAACAAACATCCCGGAGATTGATCAAATGGCGTACCTGTTTAATTATTAACAATTCAAGACAGTGTTACGTTTATATTTAAATAAATATACGTACACTATAAAACTCTGTTTATTTAAGGGTGCGTTCTACACATAGTTGCAAATGATCTTAGATAACATTAGAATTAAACTATCATCGTTAAATTACATGAAAATAATGTTAAACAGTACAAATACCACCTATTTACCTTAAATTTTATTCACAGCAATACAAACAAATATAACTTGCAAATGATACCAAACTACTAACAAAATTATTAAGATACTCCTTATCCTATACTTAAATCAAAAAGAAAATTTCATCAATCATCATCAACAACCCATAACGTCCCACTGCTGGGCTCTCCTCTCATGAGAGGGTTAAGGCCATACGTCCACACGTTGGACAAGTGCGGGTTGGGGACTGGCAAGACAACGTTGTGGCTACGTAATCTTTGCCGTTGGATGTTTTTAAGCCGCCCAAGGGCCTCCAACTAAGCTGACCGACTGCTTAATGTGACCTCCGAACCACGAAGACGATCTTGGTAACATGCCATCAACGGTCACCCATCTAGGTACTGACCGCGCCGTCGTAGCTTACCCTCGGTAATTGTTTCTAATCACTGAGTGCAACTGGGCTATGAGGGCCTATAAAGAAAATTTTATATGAATATAAAACCTCCTCTTTTGATATATTTGTTAGATATAAAAGTAATTGATGAAAAATGAATTTTGGCATTTATATTGCAGAGGTTCTTGGAAATAATAAATAACTTTTACTGGCTGTAAATATAATTACTCATATTTAACATGCGTAAATATAAGTTTTTTAAACTTTTACGTATATTTACCATATATTTGTATATATAATAGAATAATATTATTATTATGAAGCTGAATAGTTTGTTGATTTCATCGTTTGTTAGGTTCAACGTGTCAATCTCAGGAAGTACTGGTCCGATTTCAAAAATTGTTTCAGTGTTAGCCTAGTTATCGAAGAAGGCTATATATCATATATGTCGCTATGACCAACAAAGCAGAGTATTATTGAAATACATTGCAAACACGGGGGAAAATTATTCTTTTGGAGTTTGTCAAAAAAAGGTATAAAAAAGTCCCCGACAGCACATGTCTGTCTTTTAAGGTTGGCTCAATATAAAGTTATTTGTTAACGCTGTTATAACATCAGGCTACGGGCAATAGAAAACGCAGACGAGGTTTCGTGGATCAACTAATAGTTATAATAAAACTGTAACAAGAATTATCGCGTATGTAATCTGGATTCCACCAAAAAGTTGTAACAAATATTAAAACTTTTCTAAACAAGTTAACATACACAAATGATTACGTAAAGCACTGGGTAGCGTAGTATTGAAGTTCAAGAGACCGTAAAGTATTACGTAATACCTAGGCTGGGAGCAGGAAGGCACAGATAAGATAACTTGCCGTTATGCTTCTGGTTTTTGACCGATATTTTGATGTAGGCAGTAAGCAGAAAAAAGTAGAAACCAAAGTGAACGTATCTTGCATACATGTATACTATAATCCTATCAGAAATATAATATGTATAAAAATACACAGGTCTCGCAACGTAAAAAGTTGTGAAATCGAATGAAAACGAAGTCAACTGATTCGGTAGCCATCTTTCTATAGGAGCAGTAATTAAAAAAAAACTTACATTGATACATTTTTGTTTGACTAACAACATTCCATAGTAGTCATATTAATAGTTCAATCTTTTTATTGATATTTACAATAAGGTGAATCTGTGTGGAAAACTAATTTACTTATCGGACTCGTGAGTAACTAGTATCTGTACTAGGAGGACCTGTATGACAGATTTACCAGCTTCTCCAACTCTAGATAGATATACTCAAGATAAGTAAATAGTGCAGCAGTGGACGGCAATAGGCTGAAGAGAGAGAGAGAGAAGTAAATATTTTTTTCGGAACGGTAGATGAAATTGGCTTTACTAAAAACAAATTCATTTTTAAAACTGTTATCTTTAGTTTGTAGCTTTAAATCACGATGAATGAAAAACGAGCTCGCCCTCATTCCCATAATTTACAGTTAATCGTTTATAACGTTTCAATGCCGTTTATGAAATATCTAGTTTAAAATAACTCTAATCTCCTAACCATCTCTTTTCAGAGTGTTTATCTAGTTTAAGCATTACTTAGCATTTTATAGGGATTTGAATATAAAACAGTTAATAAACTTTTATTAAAAACATCGTATTTATAGTGATTTAAACATAAAGCCATAAATAAACTTTCGTTTAAAAGAGAAATGATCAGAAATGATTGTGAAGGACCTTGAGAAATTCGTAAGATATGATTGTACAAAATATAGTGGTACAATATAGTTATAAATACTCTTAAGTTGCGAACATTTATGAATCATAATGCTATACATAGTCGTTTATTGTATTTTTGAGAAATTTTCTAAAAATGAATCATAGCTAGATCGATTTATCGCCCTTGAAACCCCTGCATACTAAATGCCAAGAAAATCGTTAGAACCGTTTCCGATATTCTGAATATATATAAATATATTATAAATATAACAATTACTCGTTTAAATGCATTAGATTAGATGTTTTGGTATAAATTTTTAATTTAAATCAATATTCAATTAAATAAGCATTAATAGCTATTCTAAAATCTTTTAAAAAAAGATAATTCTTATTCACAAAATATTTTTCAACTTTTTGGAAAATTTATCCTTAAAAGGCCTGTAATTTATCGAATGGCCTCTTACTATTTTACAGAAATAAATTACTCGAATTCGATCAACTAAAATGTCCTAGTTCAGTCTTAAATTGGATGTAAATTGCTAGCATTGAACACTTCGTTGATTCGTTCTCTGCACAGTCGTTTTAATGTTTGCAGTAAATAAACAATGAAAATAGAATATGACCCTGTGAAGTAGAAAGAAAATGAAACACGTAATACAAAGCTCATACTAAATACATCTGTTGCCGATTATATATGACACGTATTCTTCATAAATAATATGCTTATAGTTGCTTATCTTCGTGCTTTATTGTCGTTAACAAATAGCTCTTAAGATAAGTATTTCTCAGTCGTAGACGATAATATATATAGACATAAATAATTCGTAGTCATAACATCTAACAAAGTAAAAACATAACTTGCCACTATGCTAGGATCTACAGGACAACTTTTTTGACAAACGAGCAGGCGTATCACCTGATGACAAGCGATCACCCCCACACATGTATATCCGCAATACCAGAGAAAACAACAACTTATTTTGTAAATAACTTAACTCGTTAAATATTATTTCTGTATTAGATAATTAGTATTATTTTTACAGCCAACATCATCACATTAATTGTCTTTAATCGACCACTGTTATAACATAGTATATATATATATAATAGACCTTAAAAGTACACAACATTAAGAAAATCAAGGTCTTGGCTGACTTGTCTAATATAATAATGTTCAGGATAAAAATTTATAGTCTAAATGTTTCTGCACTTGCTGTAAAAGACCCTGACAGACTAATTTGAATCAAAATCTGTAGTTGTCTACTACAGATTTCGGTTTCACAAGTCTTGGAAAGAGACATATCAACATATTATGTCAGATATATATATATCATTAGCAACTTTTATCTTTCAAATAGTGTGCTATGGTAGGTAACTATCTAAAACATTATTAGGAACGAGTGAAACCAGCTTTAAAAAAACGCCAAAAGATCTGTTTTTTAACATTTTTATACCCGAAGTTAGACTACTTTGTCTTACTTCGGGTATAAAATATTTTTAATCTATATTAATATTATAAAGCTGAAGAGTTTGTTTGTTTGAACGCGCTAATCTCAGGAACCGCTGATCCGATTTTATTATAATTCTTTCAGTTTTAGATAGACCATTTATTGAGAAAGGCTAGGCTATAGGCGATATATCGTCACGCTAAGAACAATAGGTTCGGAACACCAATGAAGAATGTTACAAAAACGGGGGAAAATCGAGGTTGCGTGGGTCAAATAGTATATTATATTCGCTAGAAAAAATACAAGTGTTTTCCTAGCGAACATTATAGAAAGAAATAACGAACTCTTTAAAAAAAAATCTGACTGCGTTAATGTCTGCTATCTTTATTAAATTCAATGAACACCTGAAGAACTGAAAAGTTTTTTTATATATCCACCCAGTATCACTCTCACCATTAAGATAATTCTATTGATACCACTCACAAAAAATTCAAATCCACAACACTTTAAGGTGTTACAACATGGATTAATAGAAACGAGTGAAAATAATAACAATACAAAAATTGATAAATCCTACTACTATTATAAAGGCGAAAGTTTGTAAGTATGGATGTATGTATGTATGGATGTTTGTTACTCTTTCACGTAAAAACTACTGAATGGATTTGAATGAAACTTTACCACAATATAGCTTATACATCAGAATAACACATAGGCTACTATTTATAAAGATATAGCTTCGCCTCGCGGCGTTGCCCGCAGTTATCATCGTACCGCGGGTAGCACCGCGGGGTTCAGCTAGTAGGACATAAAACAAGTTCAAGAAAGTAACAAAATAGAATTATTATTTTTTAAATATTTATGTATAAATATATAATTATGTAATAGCAAAATATAAGTATCGTAGTCTTTGAACTTATATATATTTAAATACGTTTAATAAAATTATTTCTACTAAATTAGTTAAATATCAGTTTACTTAAGATCAAAGGAAAAATCCATATAGTATCTCGATCGCAAACGACTATTTTCACTGGTTTAAACACTTAACGGACCTTCTGTAAGTGTTTACAACCCACGTAGGCGATATTTAATCGCTCACGGGCGACCTTTTATGTTTAAGCCTCAATAAACGTTAGTGCCAGCGTCCATTGGCACGTTTGCCAAAGTGCCTCTTAAAGTGGTTATATATTGATATTCGATTGAGGAAAATTAAAAACACATCAATATTAATTATTTTAGTGAATACTTTGTTGTTTTGTCTATGATTGAGGGAGCTAGAATCCAAGAATTTCAAGAAAGAAGAATTCTGAAATGGAAATTTTTGCAAAATTTCAATGCAAAAGGGAAATTAGATACGAGTATTATCACTACCTACCGCAGAAGCTAAACCAGATACCGGAATGCACACAACTGTCTTGGTCTTTCTTTAGCCGTTGATTAAGTTTGGTGTTGGTGGTAATTTAATGCGCCTATCAGCGCCTCATGCCGCCCTGAGTGTGGCCGCGGATGGACGGGATGGGTTTTCCCCTCCATCCGCTTCAGAGGCCAGCCGCGAGGAGGCGACTTACGCGTGTGCCGTACGTCGCCTAATTTGAGGTAGATTACCAACAGACGGTGTCCGCATTAGTGCGGGCAGGCGCTGGGAGGGGTCCGGTCGTGTTAATAACTGCAGTTCCCGGACCCCTCCCTTCTCAGGCGCAGAGTGGCACACCGTGTGGTTTTAGTTGGTTCGATTCCGATATATCGCCCCGCCGCCAACCCCGGCGGAGTGACGGCCCGAGGGTGTTTCCACACGTAAAAAAAATGGTAGTGATTTAATGCATTTCTTCTGCATGTAGATTAGAAGACCGTCTCTTATACACTTAGAGAAGCTAAGCTAGATGAGCCAGCTTAACACTTTTCAAAAGCTCAGAACCTTTCTAGGGAGTTGACAGTCATCTGACTCTCGGGATTATCCTGTAATCATCTAAAAATATTCGCAAGTCATGTTAATGTGGACAGCAGTTTTTACAATTTGAAAATATGTTCAACTTTTCCGATGTTGATGATGTGTTAAGCTGCCGATTGAGGCTTAAATTTCATTTCTACAACCATTTGGTTATCTTTCTACTGTTATTGGTTTGACACTGAGCAGATTGTTAACTAAGCTATTCCAACTACGCTTAACGTTGCTTCAGAAATGCTTGGACGGCACTATAAAGGGTGTAAAAAGACGACTACCGAAAACGAAAGGGGCTGATCCAGCACCCCAAAACTTATTAAAAAAAACAAACAGTTGTCTTTAAAAAAAATTGTAGCTTGAAAAAACAATGTGTCAAGATTTTTATTAATTTCAGAAGCCAGCAATGTACGACTTAACGCGCCCGCGCGCTCTGTCGCGGTCATTGCACTCACCCGGCCAGCTGTTTTGATATTAAAATACATTACTGTTTTATTGATTTTCTTTGTTTTTTGGTTTTCTAAATGAGATAATTATGTAGTTTGGGTCCTGTTATGTTTTACTATGTGTATGTAAGCAGAAAAAAACATAAAACGACTTAGATAAATTAACATTTTGTTTGAGTTTTTTTTTCGCTAAACCTATTCAGTATCATGGTCTGATTGCAACCTCCAAGTTTTCGGTAGTAGTCTTTTTACATTCTGTATATTAATTCGATTTTTTTTTTAAATAAATAACACGATGTTTTCTGACAAGTTAAGTATCAACGTAGGTGACTCCTATATCAGATTTACTGTGGTGAACTTCCTACAGTATTAATTAAATCCGCAGATGTAAAGCTCAATTAATATAGAGTAGTGAACCGTTCTCCATAATTCTTACGATGATGCTCCAATGTTAATTAATTTCGAGCGAAATTGAAGCGTACAATATAATTTCCTAACTAAAACCAGACAGACCACATTCAGCATGGCTCGGCAACATTTTGGTATGTCGGGCTGCTGGACACAGGATGGCACCATTGTCATTAAACTCGCCGATAACAGCCGTCACAAAATAACAACACTGGACGAGCTCAAGCCGCTGATACACAAACATCCCAAGACGACTTCACCGCCTAAAGCGAGTTCGGCCATGGCCACGAAGGGTCCGCGGAGACAATAACGGTATCACATAATTGCACATCACTCCTTATTGTTTTATATTCTGCTCATATTTACTGCAAGTTTGTTGTTTTTAACACCGTAGTCAATGTTTACATTGTCGATCATAATCGTAAACAATACAGTGACAGTCGCGGTGACAAGACATCTGTCAAAAAGTTTTTTTTTTTTTCTTCGTTCGTCATCCAAGTCTGAATGTTGTTTAACTATGGACATTTTAATAGTGACAATTTTTTTTTTATTTTTAATGTTTATATTCACTCACCTGTTTAGTTTTATATTTGTGTTTTCTTAATTATTTACAGAGATGAATGCAGTAACTTCTTTTAAGTTATTCCAGACATTTGTCACTAAAAATATTTTGTATTGTTTTGTTTCTTTTTTTTTCTAATTGACTATTTTTTGTTTTGCCTGCTGGTGGGTGGTGTGGAGATATTATCTACCAACCCCGGCCTATTTATAAATGCGCTTCATATTCATTTATTTTCTATTAACTTTACTAGTTTTAGTAAATTTATATTATATTATTAAATATTTATTTAGTTTAAAGTACACTAATGATAGACGATGCAGTTGACTTATATCTGTCCGCCGATGACTTTTCAGATGACAGTTACGCGTCTCTGACGGATACTCTGGGTGACCAACTGCGGCAAGCTTTTTATCTCAAATCTCGTTATCTCCTAAATGTTTGCCACATCAATGCACAAAGTGTCCCCAGTCACTTCAGCGATTTAACTGAAACTTTCTCAAATAATGACGTTCATGCCATCCTGATTTCTGAGACGTGGCTCAAGCCTCACCTTCCCTCCTCCTCCTATTCACTCACCGGCTTTGTTCTTATTCGCAATGACCGCTTGGACAAAAGGGGGGGTGGTGTTGCTATCTACCTTCGTAGCGATTTACCGTATAAAACACTTGCCTCGTCCTCTTCCAATATTTCCTCAAATGCTGAATATCTTTTCCTCGAGGTTTGTGTCAGAGGAGTTATCGTTATTCTTGGTGTAGTCTATTGCCCCCCTGCTGTCAACTACTTCTCCAGTCTGGAATCAGTTCTGGAATCTTTAGGGTCGGAACACTCACATCACATCATCATGGGAGATTTTAACACTGACCTCTTAGCCTTAATGTCCCCCCGTACACACAATCTCCTTCAGATCATCCAATCAACCAGCCTCCATGTCCTACCCCTTCAAGCCACACATCATAATATTCACGGTCAGGACACCTGGCTCGATTTAATGCTTACATCCTCCCCAAACCTTATCTCCTCCCATGGTCAACTACCTGCTCCTGGTTTCTCCCATCACGACCTAATATTCCTATTGTATACCCTGAAACCTCCTAAACCACCTCCCAAAATTGTACAGCTTCGCAGTTTTCGTCATATGGATCTCGAGAAATTACATACAGATGCTGCGAATATAGACTGGTCAAGTGTGACAGCGGTTACGAACGTGGACACCAAAGTCAATATTTTTAATTACACTATTATGAAACTATTCGACGTCCACGCTCCTATGAAGTCAATAAAAATAAAACGTGCCCCGGCACCTTGGATGACCGAGGAGGTCCGTACAGCGATGAGGCGCAGGGATCAGTTCTTCCTCCGTTACAGGAAAGATCGATGCGAAGACAAATGGAATCGCTATAAGACTGCGAGGAATCAATGCAATCAGGTGATACGTAACGCTAAACGCCGACATATTCTACACAACATTGAGTCCTCTTCTCCTTCCAGTATCTGGAAGTTTCTCGGTACTTTAGGTATTGGCAGTAGGCAGCAACCCGAGTTTAAGAATATAATCAGTTTAAATGACATCAATCAGTACTTCTCATCCACAACCACGTTAGACCTTCATACCAAGTATCAAACGGTGAGCTACATAACTGGTCTCACCAGTCCCAGTACCGACTCATTCGACTTTTCTCCGGTGTCTTCTGGGGATATCAAGAAGATAATATTATCAATCAGTTCCAATGCCGTGGGGTGTGACGGCATTAGTCGCCGCATGATCACAACTATCCTGGATCAAACACTGTCTATTATTACGCACATTATTAACTTCTCACTTGACTCGGGTAGCTTTCCCTCTATTTGGCGTAAAGCTTATATTATCCCTCTTCCCAAAAAAAATAACCCGTCACTTCCTGAACATTTTCGACCTATCTCTATTCTTCCCTTTCTATCTAAAGTGCTCGAGGCCTGTGTACACAAGCAGCTTTCAGAATATGTACTCGGACAGAAGCTGCTCAGTCCTCTACAGTCAGGCTTCAGGCCCGGTCACAGCACTACTACTGCCCTTCTTAAGGTAACTGGCGATATTCGTAAAGGCATGGAGGACACCAAAGTTACAGTTTTAGTCCTGGTTGATTTCTCCAATGCCTTCAATACAGTCAGTTACGAAATTCTACTATCTATCCTTACGTATTTTAAAATTACCCCAGATGCACTGGAATGGTTCTCCTCTTATCTTCAAGGACGTCAGCAATGTGTTCGTGTTCAAGACTCCACTTCCAGCTGGTGTGACCTCAGCGCTGGCGTCCCTCAAGGCGGTATTCTATCTCCCCTATTATTCTCTATATTCATCAACCTCTTAACCCAACATCTTCAGTGTGCGTATCACCTGTATGCGGATGACCTGCAGATCTATTCACAGGAAAAAGTCGAGGACATATCACGAGCCATCGACAGTATCAACAAGGACCTAGATCGCATAAACTCGTGGTCGAAGAGGTTCGGATTGTCAATCAATCCTACTAAATGTCAGGCAATCGTAGTGGGTAGCAAAAATATGATGCGCAGAGTGGACACAACTTCACTCCCACCAGTCGTCCTCCACGGCGCAATTATACCTTGGAGCCCTGTAGTCAAAGACCTAGGACTGCTCATCGACTCAACGCTCGATTGGAGAGCTCAAGTGACTAATGTGAGTCAAAAAGTGACAGGACATCTGCGCACACTTTATCGTTTAAAAAATTTCCTGCCTCCCAAAACAAAAATCTCACTCATGCAAACCTTAATTATTCCTTTAATCGACTATGGTGATGTGTGTTATTTCGACCTGAATGCAGACCTCCTAAATAAACTAGACCGTCTTCTCAATAACTGCATTCGATTCATATTTAATCTTCGCAAGTATGATCATGTATCTGCTTTACGTTCCCAATTAAAATGGTTACCCATCCGTCTACGTCGTAATCAGCGTGCGCTGACTTCTCTCTTTTCGTTCCTTAATTCCCCATTCTCACCTACTTATTTTGACCCCGATTTACATTTTCTTTCTTCGAATCACGACAGAAACCTCCGCTCTACGAATAATCTGCTCCTCCTATGTCCTTCCCACACCTCCGATTTCGTTCACGCCTCATTCTTTGTGCAAGCGGTGCTGCTTTGGAATGCGCTCCCACTCGAAATCAGGATGTCCACAAACCGTTACATTTTTAAAAAGAGCGTACACAATCACCTTCTTCAAATCGCGGAATAACTTATTTAAATGTACTCCTACTTAAAGTCTACTTTCCAGTGTACGATTAGTAAGTATATGTATTATGTACCTATATATTTATTTTTGTATGGATGTATGTATGTATTTAAGTATATGAATTTTGTGTTGGTTAGATAAATTTAGGTTACAACATGAACCTCGATGCACCTACCTTACTAGATCTCTACACCCCCCAAAGGTTGGCTGGTAGAGAATGCCCTTGGCATTAAGTCCGCCGATGTACATGTGCATGAAGTTATAAATAAATAAATAAATAAATAATTTTTTATGTTATTACTTTTAGCTTACTGATTATTTCCTCAACATCGGGTACAATAAATTTTTGTCTATCTTAACATATTTGGTTCGTTAGACTGTAAATTTTTTAACACTTTTAGCATTTGTTTTTCTGATAATATGTGAGGTGTCTGTTTTTCTGATAAGGTCTGATGAACAAAAAAAAAGTTACTAGTGCCTGCAAACAGTACGTTCAAACGTACTGTTTCCACAAGTGGTGTGGTTATGTCGTACTCGTACCGACTAAAAACCGCACACCGTCTCAGGTAGTAGAAGCCGGTGGACCAAGTGCACCCTCGGAATGAAATCTCTGGAACCCCGACGTACATCGGGCCACCCATTGTTTGTAGGTTGCCCCCTTCTGTGTAGGAATCCTAATATTTCTATGCTATAAATGGGCGTGAGCACTTTACAGAGCTCGCGCCGCCACCCCGGCCTGCTTCTGCTAAGGTGACTGGTGGCCCCACCTGTCACCCTCAGGCTTGCGCTTATGGAGGACGGACATCGTTTTACGATCTCCGCCGCCTGAGTCGTCTGCGGTACCGTTCCCGGACCTGGCGGCAGTCACTGGTAACTGCTGTAAACTTTATGCAAACACGTTAGCAATTTCAGTTATACTTACTGTCTACCATTTGTAAAATGTACAATTTTTTTTTTTTTATAAATATTTCGGACATCTAATACAACGCCATCTAGTCCCAAGCTAAGCAGTGCTTGTGTTATGGGTACTAGACAACTGATATAAATACTTATATATACTTTTTTTTTTGTAAATACATACATATTATACATAGAAAACACCCAAACTCCGAAACAAATATTTGTAGATTCCACAAACATTTGGTCCGACCCAGGATTTGAACCCGAGACCTCAAGCTTAGCAGTCGCATACGCGTACCACTACGCCACCGAGGCAGTCAGTCGAGAATTTGAAACTCAACTATCAGATAAAAATGAAAGTGTATTGATCTTTATTTATGAGCGTTATCGTTATCTAACAGGTAACATTTAATGTAAAATTTATCAGTAATTTACGATTTAACGCTTCTATTAGTTTTCTGTTCACCGAGTCATATAATTGGAAGTGAATACTGTCAACTATGGACATCTACAACGTGAAAGTCACAACAGTATTGCAACCCTTTTTATCTTTACTTTTTAAAAATGTTTGTATGCTCCACCTTAGTGCCTAATCTACAGAACCAATTTTAGAAAATGAGTTGTCAATATATCCACAAACAAAAACAAAACAAAAATAATAGGTCGTAAGTAGGCTAGGTTATCACAAACCTAACACACTCCATAAAAACAACGAACGAAAAAAGCAAACGATTATTTTTTTGAAGTGAAACTTCTTTAGAATAGTTGTGATTTCAAACCGGATGCAACGGAAAAAACGACAGGTAAGAGACACAAATACAAAAAGTCACCTGTAATTAATGAGTCAGAGCGAGAGTGCAAATGTCGGTCTCATTCTATTGTCGATTTACTGAAGTTTCACTTCTATCGTGTGTAAATCGAAATCTATTCTATCGTGTGTAAAACACACACCTTTTTTTTTCTTCCTACAACTATTCTAGTCTTCTGTACAGAAAACTAAGAAAAAAACTTTCGATATTGTTTTGAATTGGAATATGAATTAGTAATTTATTAGACGCGATTCCAGCAACTTTTCGGAATGACAGTAGGTTTATGACTGACTGGGCATAAGTCACAACTTTGTGGCTTTATAGTTCTTTCTTTTTCTTATGTCAAATTTATTACAAACTTTTCCCCAAAAGTTCACTATAAGTTTGTGAGTTATCATTGATGAAGCTTTCTATCAAGCTCTTGCGGAAATGTGCGTCTTATTCATTTATTTGATTTTCTTTTACACAAAACTTTGTTTAGGTAGTTTAGTATTTAAAACCAAAACCAACCAACATGAACTCGACAATTGTATTTACAGTTTTAATACCACTACATACTAATGTTATGAATTCTGTCTGTCTGTGGCTAAACCGATTTCAATGAAATTTGGCATGAAGATGCTTCAATTCTTGAGCAAGGACATAGACTATTCTTTAGCACGATAACCAATATACACGAGATCGGAGCTGCGGGCAATAGCGAGTGTACGTATAAGTCAAAAAAAAAATTATTATGAGCATTAACTGTCCTAATCACCAAAATTAAATTGAGTAACGTACCTATGACAGTTAGGAACACGTTCACAAATTCAAACCGCTTTTGCTCCAAGAAACCTAGAATGCCAAAATGCCTTGACAGGCATAATTTATTAAGACGATATCCAATGCCTTTGATAAATGTAATATAACTAAAATATATCAATTCTATGACGCAAAATGTTTCTCGATCTACATTACGAGCTTCGAGCAAATTCAAAGTATTTTTATTTACGAGAATATATATTTTCCAAGAGCCTGGAAGGTTTTCTTTTATATTTCAAGATTAAGAGAATTAAGTAGAAAAGACACAGCCACTTTCTACATCAATTTATCTACACGGAGTTATATGTTTTCAAGAAATCTAAAATCCACAAAATGTACAGTTCAAACGTATAAACAAAGAAAATAAATAGAGTGACTAAGTACGTATAAATCTGGACAATGCTTCATGTAAACATAAATTCTTAGAACCGACTATGTTATCTAAAGCATAATAAAACAAATCTATTTGTCAAAGGATCAGCGTGCGATTGGTCACGAATTTGTAGAAGCTTTTATAGAAAGGTTACAGTTCAGTCTTAGAAGAATGTAGTCGATTTATACAGCTAAATAAAAGTAAAAGCGATTCCAATGATTTCATGAATAAAATAAAAAACCATTTTATTTTACCTTTGACGTAAATCGATAGGTGTTTATGACGCTTGTTTATAAAATGTTTAAAGGCCAACAACCTTTTTTTAGAGTGTAAAATATTTGTGTAGTACAAATTTAAGTATTTTATAGATGTGTAACATGTTTGCTCTTGTTTACTTGAAATCCATTAGAATGATAGTTAAAAGGTATAATTGTGTGTTACTGTACGTCAGGAAAGTAGTCGGCTTATTTGATTTGATCAATGAGGTGAGCGGTGCTAGATGTCAGATGCCAATATGTATAAAAATGCAATTACTGCAAGGCTTACTAGTTTTCAAAACTTGTCAAAAAAGAGAAATAAAAAAGATCCTTTATTTTATTTTATTATTTTTATTATTATTTATTATTATAATATTGAAAAAAATAGACTAACAGTTTTAACAAGAGATAGATTATTAAATACGGCTTAAGTCACACTGGTAGCTATTAATTTCTAGAACAATTGAGTAACCATTATTAGATAGAATGACTAGATACATAAACTGTTTTACTACTATCGTAACTGATTGCAGGAGCCCCGCTTGATTCTTATTATAAAAAACCTGGTCATTTTAGAAACGATCTTTTGAAAAAAGACCGCACATATCTCGCCTACCTTATTTGTATGACTCAATTTTAGTAAGGATACTATTATAGGCTAGCTCAATTAAATTGTCAGGAAACATAAATATATTCAAAAATAAATTGTGATAAATGTTCTTTATTCTAAATTCAGATTGACTGTACCGTTTGTTGATAAGAGTTCGCTTTGTTTCAGCGGTATGTTTTGTTGGAGGTTAATATTAGAAGGGTTAACCTTTTATTTAATAGATAATTTATACTCGTATTATTGTATAAAGAAAGTTATAATTCAAATAATGTAAGCATGTAGCAACACTTTGAACCTCTCTGTAAAATGACAATGAAATTGTGTGGCTGAGAGAAATTTTGTTTATTTTGTAGTACTAATACAATTACTTTTATACATTTTGTAAATCAGCTCTTTTTCCTATTAAGTATATTACAGCAGTAGTTCTATAAACAGGTACAATTATTGTGAATTTAGAATGTATATGGACGACAAAGACAAGTTTTAATTGTAGTTGTAATGTGCGAAATGTAATGTTATATGTCTTCCCTATCTTTCTCATTTATATGATCCCTTTCTGGTTAAAGTTTGCATATTAAAGCACTGCGATCCGTCTGTGATGTTCTTCATTTCAAAGTCATAACAAAATATTTACGCAATATATTTTTATTCGAAAAGTTTTAAAATATCTTAAGCTAAGTTCAAAATACCGAGTCGACATAAAACCTATGAGTATCGTGCTCATTTCTATTCGATGAAAGCAAATAGACACTTACGGACACGCCTAAGACAAAGTGCTCAGATAATTGCATTTTCCCGTGGCGTTGAGTCTCCTCAGGATGTGGTTCAACGTTGCCTGGCCGACCACAAGCTTCGTAATCAACAACATCGAATAATCACTAAAGCTCTTTAATAGTCTGTAGACAACAATCTATTTCGAAACGCAATTAAAAACTTAACCAATGGAAGTGTAATGAAAATCACCATAAATCTACACATTTCTTGCAATTCAGACCAACATTCAACTGAGAAGTCTCTTTTAAAAAATTTAAAATTAAAAAAGGATAAGAGAATATTGCGATGGCACTAAGTATGTCACATGTAGGTACATTGAGCTCGAAAGAGGCGACGCCTTCGTCGCTTCTTGGACGCGGCAGAGGTCGCTGCAGTTACATCTAGGGAAGATGTGGCCACTACAAACGATCCGAGACATGTAACACCTCGGTGTGGCCGGGGGGTGTAGTCTCGTGTTCCGCGTCCTACTGTGCAGATCGGTAAGAGGCGTAACAGCATCCTGACCCACGGGTGACTCTAGTCACCCGGGGATGTACCTCATAATGGGGTACGGTAAGGGGGACTCCAGAAGCCGTTGATGCGTTTCTGGAGCTACTCCCGACTGCCGAGGTAGGACGCCGCGGTGGTTTAATAGGTAGACCGATCCTCCGGGACTTTCCACGCCTTTCAGCACACCCACGAAGGATACTGTGCGCAAAGCATTCCACGCGTTAAAAAAAACAAAGGTACAATGAGCTAAAGATATGCATTTATTTAATAATATTATTATTGACTCATAGAAAAGGTATTTGCATACCTATAGTAACAACAAGAAGTTCATAATCTATACTAATATAATAAAGCTGAAGAGTTTGTTTGTTTGTTTGAACGCGCTAATCCCAGGAACCGCTGGTCTGATTTGAAAAATTCTTTCAGTGTTGGATAGTCCATTTATCGAGAAAGACAATAGGCTATATATCATCACGCTAATACTAATAGGAGCGGAGCACCAACGAAGAATGTTTCAAAATCTGGGGAAAATTTTCACGCTACGGACAATTGAAGACGCAAACGAGGTTGCGTGGGTCAGCTAGTATTATTGTAAAGTCGACAATATCTTTGTCTATCTGTCTGTCAGTATGTCTGTCTTTTACGCTTTCAAGGCTACATCTACCTACCTACTAATAATAATAAAAGCAGTAAACACATTATGCTTGAGTAATCTAGCGACCTTCAATAATTAATGGGATACACTTCGCGAAGAGGCTGTTACACGCATGTATACAATCACTCTATTGAGTTACTGGTACAATCAGCAAATTAATATGGTTAAACGGGTATGGTGATAAAATACAGGGTACTTCCCGTGAACTTAGAATCTTGAAATTTTGATGTCACCTAATAAAGCCTACTCTATTAGAAATATTATTACGGTGACAAAACTGACTACTTTGAAATACCAATATTAATTTTAGAAGTCGATATTAGATTCGAAATTCGTCTAAACCGTCCCAACGGGATGAAAAATTAATTTTCTTTTCATTCATTGATCCGTCCAGTAGATTTCATGTTTAAAAAATGGAACGCTTTAAATAGGTACCTACTTTTATTATCAATCAAGTATTCAAATTATCAAATAAAAATGCTTAAATATTTAACTAATAATTATTAACTAAAGTCCCGACATTCAGAGACTCCATTTGATCGAAACAATTGAGGGACGAACATGGAATTGAAATGAAGTGGGCTGAAACCGACTTTGGGATGTGTTATTTCGTAGTTGTTTACACAGGACAATAGTTTTCTTTAGTTCAATATACGTGCAATACGAGTATGTGTTTTATAAAATCACGTGCTTCAAGTTCCATCATCAAATTCTTAACTGCAAATATTATTATCACATTTTTAATCCCCGACATAAAAAAGGGTGTTATAAGTTTGATGTCGATGTCTGTATGTATCGGCACGATGGTTCGATTTCGATTTGATTCTTTTCATTTAAAAAAAAGTAAAATCTAAAACCACACTACGATAAAAAACTACATTGAAAAGGTATGAAACAAGTTTAAAAGGTAGAAAAGCCGTAGTCACATGTTGTTAAAGTGTTATGGTACGTTTCTATGTAACGTGTGACTACGGCTTTTCTTTTTTTTAGTTTTTACTTTTGTTATAAAATTTGTAACTTTAGCTTGTGTTTTGTTTTTCATCTAAATGTGACTCGCCCAAATTGCTTAACCTCTTTTATTTTTAACTTTATGTGACGCCAGCGCAAATTGAATATAAAAAGCGCAGTAAAAATTTACTACGTTAATAAGTAGCCTATGTCCTTCTTCAAGAATCAAAGTATATCAATGCCAAATTTCTTATAAATCGGTGCTGCCGTTTAGTCGTGAAAGCATTACATATAGACTGAGTAACTTTTAAATATATAACCTTATTGTTAAAATCAATTACTTTATAAGGCAAAACTACTTTTAAGTTAAATAATTGTAACAGAACAGCGTGATGTGGTTATCTCTAAGGTTGTTTAATATATTAAACTAAAACATATCAACTAACCTAGTTTTTTTTTTTCTGAACAACGTGTAAATTATCTAAATGTTAATGTATTGTATTTTTAGACAAACCTAAGTGAATATTTTATCCAAACACTGATTAAGTACCTATATCTAGGAAGCTTGTAGTTGTTAGGAACTTTTCAAATATGGGTTACATTGATATCATTTATATCCTTGTTTCTGCTCATATATACAACCTTGGTATTTGCCTTACTGGTTGATTGTTAGTCTAGTCTAGTTGAAAGAGGTACTTCGAAATGCAACTATGTTTCACAAACACTATGTCTATTGATAAATACAGTAATAACTAAAGTTTAGTGACTTAGTATTTGCCATGATACCTCTACAGAGATAAAACTTTTTAATTACAGTTATAGTTAGGGATTTGTGTTCAACTTTAATATTACAAAACTTAAAGGAAATATTTCTGTCGAGTGTACTTTATTCTAGAAAAGAAAATTAAACTACAGACATAAATATCATCCCACAGCTACAATTTACTCGTGGAAGTCGCCACAAAAGTGTTACTCAATAATTCACTGTTAGATAGCTAGGTAAGTAAAATTATAAACACTTTACACTTTAATTTTGTGGCGAACTCCACCCATAGCGCAACAACAACATAACCTATACAGCGCCATCTACCGAAGATACACTGAACTACGTAACAACTACTACATGTAACTACACGGAGCACTACTAATCCTGAAACGCGCAATAGAAGTTCTTGCGCCGATTACCCAACATTAACCGTTGGGGCAGTAGCCTGCCAGGCATGATCATTTTGCCTGGCCGGAGGATCCCCCTCTGTGTTGGTGGGACATGACACCTGTGCTCCCACAATTTCATTAAAATTTATATAATTTGCTTTCAGCGTAAACAAATACCGATGGGTACCTATACAATTTTGCAAAATGTTTTTGTATGCATGTCATGTCAAAAAGGAAAACTTGTCTTAGTTCGGTGCAGAAATTACTTTGTTACGAATAGAAAATAGAAGTACTATTAGTCTTGTATTAAGACAAAGAATCATGAACTGATTAGATACAGATTTTAGTCAACTTAAATACAATTATTATGAATATAACGATACATGTGAAAGTGTAAATATGTACACAGGATTGCTTAATTTACAAATGGAAAAAAATACAAATGGCGTAATAAATGTTTCTTTATGTTTATTTCCACTTATAATTTATGAATGTTTAGATCTTATAATTGTTTTTCTGTAGTGTTAGCATCACTTCTTCTCAATACAAATAAAACGATGTATATCGGTTTGTATGGATACATAATTATATAATATTACTTACTGCTCTCTTGCGATTGCTCGACCTTTCATCGAAACAAAGTATAAATAATGTCCCATAGGCCCTCATACAATTTAATCTAATAGTTTTACTGAAAGTCAACAATAACAGAGTATCCATTATGAAGCTGTTATTGTATTATTTACACGTTTCATGTCGTCCTTCAAATATCTTAGCCTGGAACTGACAAGAAAAAGGAAAATCGAAACTCATACCCTTACTTGACGATATTTATTATGTACTTCTGACACGAGTATTATAGGATATTTATTTATCGATTTAGAAAAGACATAGTTTTGTGTTATGTAAAAACAGTCTTATACATATATTTTGCAAATTATAAATCACTGGTTTCCGCCCGCGGCTTTACTCGCATGTAATAAAAAGTAATCTTTGTTACTACTAATACTTCCAAGAATATGTGTACAAAGTTTCATGATGATCAGTTAAAGTAGTTTTCGTGTAAAAGCGTAACAAACAAACTTATATTCACATTTATAATTATTAGGATAACAGATAAAATGATAGAGAGGTTAACAATGGCAGATGATATTTTAAAATAGAGTGGTTTCAAATACTATCACTTTTAGGAAGAGAAAAAGTGGAGAAGAAATAGAGTCCATGATTTAAATGTGCTAAAGTGGAGACCGCGATTAGGAAAATGTAGTATGTGCGCCTTGCAGCACGTTCGACCGACGATTTGAAGAAAGTGGAGGGCAGCGGATGACCGGGATAGTAGGCGCTCCTTTAGCAGTAGACGGCTATAGGGGGATTTAAAATAAATATAATAATAATAAATGGCCCGGCTCGACCGGAGTGATACCACGGCCTCACAGAAAACCAGTGTAAAATAGCGCTTGCGCTGTGTTTCACAGATTGAGTGAGAATACCGGAGGCCCCTACTCTATCCCCTTCCCCCATCCCTCTCTCAATCCCCCAAAGGCCGGCAACGCACTTGTGACACCTCTGGTGTTGCGGATCTCCATGGGCGGCGGTAATCGCTTACCATCAGGCGATACGTCTGCTCGTTTTTCACCTATTAAATAAAAAAAAACACTAATAATTTTAGAAGTGTGTTTAAATGAAGATTTATAGTGTCATGTTAGAATACATTACCACAAATAGTCACCAAAAACAGAATAAGCCGTTCTGTGCATTGAGAAACTAAACTTATAAAGTTTTCTTTCAACAGACTTCAATAATTAAGAAGAAAATAAAATACAAGTTTAAATTTCACTATTTGTTTTTAATATCAGCAATAGACAAGAAAATAAGAATTAAACGGGTAACAAACGTTGGCAAATCTCATTTGTTCAGTAATAACACTTATATTGTTTGGCAGAGGGTTTCAAATTGTGTAGCCTCTTATTTATCTGTTCAAATATTCTTTATAACACGTTATAAAATGTATTACACACGAAATTTAGCGAAGAATCTTTCAATCAAATAATATCTGTATAAGTGATTTCCACTTTGCCTACACACAAGTGTTTGCTAAAATATAAATTGAATTGAAATGAATATTTATACTTTATACATATTTTGAATAAAACGTATACCGTATACGTGCTTTGAATATATTTCATATGTGCTTTGACTTTTCCTTTGCCATATTGCATGTAACGTGTTTTACAAAACGCTATACAGGAATTTTAAAGAGCATCTCGTATACTATATGTTAAATTACGCATCTATGTTGCAATGCAACGTATGTCCATAATGCTCGTATTGTTTGTTGTATGTATATTTATTATATTAAAGAGATATCATCGTCTTCCTAGCCTTTATTTTTCATAAGACTATTTGGGGTCGGGTACTAGTTCAACTAGTTTTACCTGAGCATTAGTTTTCCACAGAGCGACTGGCTTCGGACCTCCGCAATCTTGAGGGTGAACTGAATTCGAAGGTCAAACTAGTTATCAGTATATTTGAAGGCACTGACCTCCCAATAACGATTGCCATAGATGTTCATGACAACCGGGACCGATGGCTTAACGTGCTCTCCGAGGCACGGGCGGGAAACTCCGCCATCTTCCATAGTCCGGACTGCTATTAAGAATTTCTCGTAAGAATAACCCAACAGCAGTTCGACCCGGGAATCAAACCCGAGACCTCTTGATCTGCAGTCACTTACGCTAACCACTGGACCAACGAGGCTACCAACCAATTTTATAATAAATGAGAAACTGTGGGAGAGTCCTTCTTTGGCATACATGGGTCACAACCTAAGTGACCAGGGACTCACAATAAAATCTTCGAAAACTTCGAATTTTAAATTGATTATCATCGAGTTACGGCGATTAGCGGAGCACCAACCCGTACTCATAACACTCGTATTCGTTTATACGAATACTTGTTTACACTCGTACTGACCTGATAATACCTGAATATTCGTCTAAAAAAACTCAAAAACAGTGCACTTGAATTGGTCATATTAGCACCAAAATTTTTAGAAACAATGTTGAACATAATTATTATGAAAGGTTAAAAAAATGTGTATGAAGTTTAAGGAGGTCTTTGGATATTTACAAAAATGTAATCCTTCTTTTCTTGAATGAGAGCAAAACTTTCCGCATGTTATTTATATTTTTTTTTAATGTGATATAGGGCAAACGAGAAGACGTATCGCCTGATGGCAAGCAATTACCGCTGCCCATGGACACCCGCAACACCAGAGGTGTCACAAGTGCGTTGAGGGCCTTTGGGGGTTGGGGAGAGGGATGGGGGAGAGGTTGAGATATGGGCTTCCGGTATCCTCACTCACTCGGCGAAACACAGCGCAGGCGCTGTTTCACACTCGTTTTCTGTGAGGCCGTGGTATTACTCCGGTCGAGCTGGCCCATGCATGCCGAAGCGTGGCTTTCCCACGGTAAATGTTGGATATTTGACCTCTCTCTTTATTAAAGAACTCAAATCCAATATCTATAATGAACGTACGTTTCGGAAGGCAACCTTATGAAATAAAGAGATGTGCTTCACATTAAAAACGAGAAAGTGCCTGTACATGTCTTGATATGAGATTTCGCCATTGCGGAATGACTGAAATGACTGAACAAATAACGATTCGTTCAGTAATTTTTGAACAACATCAGCAAATACTGTAAACACCTTTAAATTATTCAAGATAAACAAAACCCTTTACCAACAGTCTCGATTGATTGGGTAATGTTTGAATACTCATTAAGCTAGCACCGTCTTTTGTCTTGATTTATTAAGAACAATAGAATTCCATTCAATATTTGTGGATAAGTATAAAACAATCAAGAATAATTAGATTTCCAATAAATTTTAATCTGAAGTAAAGAAAACATTAGCTTCAGGTTTGTTCCATTTCCTACAGCCGTGTTTTGTGAGATGTTTGTTATGCGACTGTTTATTAGATTTTCTTGAACTGAAAGTCAGATTGTTAGTTGATTTGTTGTAAAGTCTGTTTACCTTTCTTACCACATTTACACAATACTAAAATATATTTATTAGCATTAAATAAGTTTTAATATCAACATATACTCGAAGATATTTAATTTTTACCGTGGGAAAGCCACGCTTCGGCCGGCATGGACGGAGTGATACCACGGCCTCACAGAAAACCAGTGTGAAACAGCGCTTGTGCTGTGTTTCACCGAGTGAATGATGATACCGGTGGCCCATACCTCAACCCCTACCCCCATCCCTCTCTCCATCCCCCAAAGGCCGGCCATGCACTTGTGACGCCTCTGGTGTTGTGGGTGTCCATGGGTGGCGGTAATCGCTTACCATCAGGCGATACGTCTGCTCGTTTGCCCTCTATTACATTAAAAAAAAACATTATAAATAATAAATATCACATCATGTTAGTTATTTTAGATTCCTAATTACCCAAGTAGTAATAATATTATCATAACTAACATAATCTAGGCAAGAAAAATTCTTAAAGGAAATATCATTCATCTGTAATTATCGTCACCATCTTGTCGGAACTTTCCTAAATCTATTCGAGATCAGTTCCACGTGGCCGGTTTCTAATAGGACTGGCCTGGCTTTATGGATATAATTATTGTCAGATGGGAAAAAGGTAAATGGATAGGACAAGAAAACTAGGATAAGTGGTACTTCAAGTCTGGGATAACTAGACTGAGACTAAAGACTAAAGTTTGAAGAGGTTATATAGGAACCGTACACCAGTATGTTCGTTCGCTTAATGGAACGAATTTTAAGTGTCATTTCTTTTTAATCGACTTCAAAAAAGGTGGAGGTTTCTCAATTCGATCGTATTTATGTATGTTCGTGGTTAACTTCGTCGACTTTGATGATTGGGTGGTAACATGATAAGGAAACTAGAATCTGATGATGTCATCCCAGAGAAATTGAGGGGAATATTCCAAATTCGTCGGGCGACGAGTGCATTTGTTAATGTGTTTATTAATTATTTTTAACTGACTTAAAAATTCGAAGAGGTTTCTTATTTCAACTGTATAATTTTTTATGTGTATACGCGGATAACTTCTTCGTTTAAGAATCGATTGTGATTATTCTTTTTTTTTTGGCAAGGAAAACATTCGATATTCGTAGAGGCAACAAGTGTATTTGTGAAAAAAAAATATTAAGTATTATAAAGCACTACAATTAAATGGAGGTCTGGAGTCGATCTCATAATGGAGCCGAAAAGCAGTCAAGGAAACTCCTTCACGATTTACAGCAGTTACTTTGTGTTTGGGCTTGTTATTTATCTGTAGAACAGCCAGTCCTTTGTTGAACAGAACGTGTGTTTACCGCGTGTCTAGTAAATTTTTGTCAATGTAATAAGAAATTAATTTAAAAAAATATGCTATAAAGATTATTCTTGGTTTATTTCAAACACACTGCTTTCTGGTAACTAATTTTCAAGTTTGTTTCAAAAAGCCTGTTTATTAAGTACAATCCAAAAATAGAAACCATTTGTGAATCCGTGATGGAAATTCATTTGCTAATCATAATTAGCCCTAAGGCATGGGTCTCTCAATAAAAGAATATAAAACACTTTCATTTGAATTAACGAGGTGCCTGAGGTCTATTCTTTCCTATTATATACAACTGGTAAAACCTCTGTATACTTAAATAAAATATCTTCATTGAGTATAAAATAATAAAATATATTGTTCGAAAAAAAAACTGACGCTTTCAGTTTCTTAGAATTTTATCTTACTTCAGTATTTGTTTGGATTTAATTGGGTTCATTATGGAACCTCCAAGGGCTATTTATTATGAAATGAAAAGCTCTCGAGGCAAGATGTTTTATTTAGTTGCTTATTTTTGCTTCAGACTACTTTTAAACTAATGAATTCATAACTCAAATCATCTTTATTCTCGCGTTATAACGTCTATATTAAAGAAACTTTAACAAATAAGTATCTACAAGGAAAGGAAAGTGTTGTTTCATTCGGTCTTCATTAGCTGTGAGCATTTCACTTATTTGCACATTTATTATTGAATAGAGAAATGGAAATTTAATGACGTCAAACGTCAACCTATACATAGTAGCTATAGATATTGGAATTTATTAAACTTTATTAAGACTGTTGTCATATTGTCGTGAGAAGGTTAAACTGTAAGTATTTCGAAATAAAAATAATTAGGAAAACTGGTTCACAAGTGATGAATATATTGATACAAACGTACAAACAAAATACCAGGACGTAATAATGACCTCCTCGTCAGGACGTAAATAAATTTATTAAGACCGCTGTGAATTATCAAAATTTTCCTATTTCTAGTTAAGCGTTTTACCTAAATTAATATTAAATTAGTTTTTATCTGCGAATCTGTTATCGTAGAATCGAAATTTCTAATCTCGAAATTGTTTCAGATTTAATAAAGTAGATCTACAAAAGTTTCAAATTAATTTGAGATCGAGATTTTGAAATAATATTTGCATGGCGGTGTCGGTAGCGGCCTAGTGATTAATATTTCTAAGGTTTGTCATTTGTCTTGCTTGTTGTAATTGAGTTTTCAACTGTAAATTACGTTTATGGTACACACACACACACACACACACAAACACACTTGTGTTGTGTTAATAACAGGAGTTGCTGGACCCCTCCTTTCTCAGGCGCAGAGTGGCACACCGTGTGGTTTTAGTCGGTCCAATTCCGATGTAAAAAAAAAGTTGTCAGTATATTTGAGGGCACTGACTTCCCAATAACGATTGCCATAGATGTTCATGACTACCAGGACCGACGGCTTAACGTGCTCTCCGATTCACGAACAACCTACATAATGAGTACAATATATCGGATACTCGGATAGAGTAGTTACGACCGCATATTTTTTTGGAATACCTAAACTACCAGAATATTTAAATATTTGCTGTCATTGTCGAAATAGTCGTAGTTTCAGCATAAGATAAGTAACATATTGGAAATATTAGACAATATTTGCTTTTATTTTCAACTAAAAATGGCTTTTGGAATAAATATGGCGACATTGGCCACGTCCAAAAACGTTTGATATGATACCTAAATATACTGAATAACTGATAGGTACGTCCAAACTGGTTATTCTGGTCGAGGTAGAACTTTAGTAAGGTTTATTTTATTAACTTTTACGAGAGAATAATTTGAGAAAATATTTAAAAAATCTGAACAGCCTAAATTAGTAAATGTTGTACTAGCCTGCCTGCCAGCTTAGCTGAAATTGTGTCTCTGCAAAAAGTCTTACAGTAATATCTAAAGTTTATTCGTGTCGAATAATATTGGACGCTGACACTTTTATTTATAAATACAGCATTCATGAATATTATTTACCGATCGTATAATATGCCAACGTCTTTTACTTCCGCATGTACAGTTTGTAGATATATTTGTGTTTTGAAAGGTTTCAACATAATTTCTACGTGATGCGAATGATATGATGTGACAAAATTTTCGAACAAGTTCAACGTTACTCACTTCGTATTTATTTTGTCTCAATTTAAATACCTAGATCTCTATCTTTATGAAGTACCCGATTTAAACTTTGATGGAACAAATAATACTTACGAAAATATATTTTAGTGATGACTTCACTAATATTGGAATTAAAAAATATTACTAATGCATAAAAACACAAAATATCAATAAAAGAGATGAGCAAAGAAAAGTATTTTATTTATTTTCTTATAGAATGCAATTACTGTCCCCATAATGCAGTATCAGTGTATTCACTATTACTATTACTGTACTAAAATATTTATATATAATAAATGTTTATAAAGTCATTACTGTTGTAGATTCGTCATTGTTAAAAATTTTATATACATTCATAAATATATCAAAATTAACAATTCTAAGATAAGATAAGATAAGTTTATTTGTATAAAACATGTGTGAACAAGATTACATTGTAGAAAATACAGTACAGTACTTAAAACCATGTTTTGCCATAGCTGGCGTACAAATTTTTATAATAATAAAAACGTCATGTTGTCATGTTACATTAATGTCAAATATTAAATTAAGAAAAAACAATAATTAAAAATAAAAGTAAATAAAACAGTCACAAAATTTAAACACATGCTCAAAACATTATGACCATTATGAGGCTTAATTTATAGTACCTATCTGACAAAAACTTCCCAATACTATAGTAGGCTTTCTGTACGAATATTTCTTTAAACAATTTTTTTTTTGAGGGCTTTATATATCGTAAAATGGAGGAAGGAACTGAAAAGGAAATTACGACATACGTAAAAATTCAAATATTTTGTAAGGCCAATAATATTCTATTTTTTTTACAAAGAAAGACTACATTATAATATAACCTACCTTAAAATGTTAATAACTGATTTTGACATGATTTCAATTTCATAACAATACCTATAATGAACAATCCAAAATTAATAACTTTCACTTTTGTTTTAAAAAATATCGTGTTTCTTTGGGCTTTCTCCTAATTATTTTTTACTAAAGTCGTACCCGTAATTAAATATTATTTAAATTTCTTGCCTGACATGAAATTCTACCATTTTGTATATTTATGTATTACTCCGTGGAAAAGCCATGCTTCGCTAGCTCTGAAAATATAATTTGCATAGTAAAATAGACGATTAATATGTGTTGCTTATGTTTATTTTGCACTATATACACACGCACAATTTTCGTGCGCTATATTTACATAATTATACACACACACAACTCTCACAAGAAACACTCACACACCCATATTAATAAACACACAACACAACTACTCTCATCGTTTTTGTTACTCTGTTGTTAGTTATACCTACTAAGATTAATAAGATCATTTTGTAGCCATCAGAGTCGTAGATTGGAGAACTTAGCTCTGACTACAGCTATCAAAAAATGTCTATGCTGCACTTATCTATAGGTATAAGATTAAAACTGTTTCTTTTGAGAGAAGTAAACATTTTTTTTAACATATATATATACATATATATGGGCGGGCTTGTCACAACGGTCTTACAGAGAACAGGTGTTAAAAAAAATTTCGTTGCTTTAAGTTGACATGAGGTCACTGAAGGTTCGAAAACCTACGTTAAAACCAGATCAATGAAGGCATGTATACATTATAAGAGTCTCTCCAGTTCCTAGTGTCTATGGATTACTAACCATTATACAGTGTTTCGTATGTTTTTAATCGTAATTCAGCCTTTAACAGTACAGTGTTGGAGCTCTACATAGATCTCTCATGGGCTAGTTTTTGGCCTCGTAAACCATGTTGGTCAGACGGGTTGGTATAGAGTGTATTTCAGGTTTTCCTTCTCTTTTGCACTAATGTTGTACTTAGACACCTCTTAAGCTACATACGGAATAAATAGGGGTTACGATAAGTCATGTTCTCAATCTGTCATTACACGGACAATCAATTAACTAAAAATTCAACAATCCTAATATTCATTTACGGTAAGTAATTTTGCACTTAATTATGATAAGCAAATTCATTCACTGATTATCCAATTTGTGAAGATATTTCCATCACTCCACACAACATCCGGGTGAGAAACAATTGTTGTTACTGAGTTAATTAAGTCTTCTATGTAACTTCCAATATGATTTAGAAATATATCATAAATATATTCGATATATGTAACAAGAAAGTTGGATATAAAACTCATATATACCAACTGATATCATGATAAAATCTGCGTGGAGACTGTTTTAAAAGAGTCATTTTTAAGGAGAACACGCGTAGGCTACTTATAACCGCAATAACCGACATCCCCGCGGGCGATATAATCAAAAGCAGTTGCCTATAGTTAAAGTATATGTCTGACTCGTATAGTTACAGTATATTCGGTCTATACAGTCTTAGAAACGATCACGTTACACTAGAATTAAATATTACCAGTTTAACACCACAAAATGATTGTTAACAAAAAATTTCACCCACATGTTTCACACATAACCTAATGATTATTTAAAGTTGTATTTGTTTTAAAATGTTCCTAACATATTTCAGACAATATATGAGTGATTAAAAACAAAGAGTGAAACTGAACTTAGTAAATATTTTGCGAACGTACGAGTAGGTACTTGTTTAACGACAGCTGTCATTAAGAGTAACACGGACCTTTAGAACAGGAATTATTCAGAGAAATATTATAATTTTTACGGGACAGAAGCTCTAATGTTGCTTTGCTACTTTATGTAAAGCCATTGAATAGAAACTTTGTAGTCATGTTGTATACCAATTGCATAGCCAAAACAAGTTGCGTAAGAGTATTGATTGTAATAATGACTTAACACATCTCATACACGGAAGTCGAATCCCTTACTAGATAGACCCCGTACAATAACCTATACTAATATTATAAAGCTGAAGAGTTTGTTTGTTTGAACACGCTAATCTCGGGAACCGCTGGTCGAATTGAAAAATTATTTCAGTGTTGGATAGGCCATTTATCGAGGAAGCCTATAATGTACGCTACTATCCTATCATCACGCTAAGACCAATAGGAGCGGAGCCTCAATGAAGAATGTTTAAACAACAGGGGAAAATTATTACGCTACTGGCAATAGTAGACGTAAACGAGATTGCGAGAGTCAGCTAGTATGTTGATAAACATACTCATATATTCCTAAGAACATAAATATTTATACATGGTATGGTATGTATGAAGTAGCTTTCACTGTCTGTTTACCTAGATCTTTTAAACTACACAACAGATTTTAATGCAGTTTTCAGAAATATATATAATGATTTAAAAGGCAGGTTTATATGTCTAATACATGCATATAGTAAAGGAAGTACGTGAGAGTTTTAAACACTTCCCCGCGGGTCACTAGTAACAGATAAATTACACCCACACACTGTACAAATGATCGTCCTCATAGTAAACGCAACGCTGGTAAGAGTAATAAGCCGTTCGACTTGAAATTATAATTTTATCAATTCACTCATCACGTTAAGATAAATTACGAAGTAACTGTATATTATACGTAATTATTCTAGAATCCGTTCCCTAGGATTAAAGGAAGAGTTTTCAGTGCCCATTTCTGTCGAATAAAAGAAAGAATAGAAGTTTAATGACTCAACTCGAGTAATTATATTTTAACCACCAATACATCGACTGTCGTGGGTTCTATCTAATATTATTTCTGTGGTTCAAGGATATTTCTTTTTATAATAACAAAAGTAAAACCAATGGAAAGCTTAATTTCTTTTTCCAAATTTTACGTTCGGACGCTAATAAATAGAACACGTCAACTGTACATTACAATATTACAATTCTAGCGACCTTCAAAAGTAGGAAAGTAAATAAATAATTTAACTTTTGTAATATTAATTCCATTTTTAAAATAACATCTTCAAAAATACTTTTATCTAACTTCTGAAATGCTAATTGACCTATTTCGGAAGCTGATCTTTATTCTGTCGTAAAGATTTTATTCGTTTTGCGAATAATAAAGACTTAATACTGAATCATAAATATTGATATCACGAAACGGGCTGTTACGACTGTTATACTGAGTATTATCGTTGGTTTGTTGGATGACGCGAGACTCGTAGCCTTCAGTATGATTTGTGACGTGGACAGATTTATGAATACACGTTTAACGTTACGTTTTATACATCGTGTTACTCTTTTATAATAACAATCTTTTTTAATCGTTTACATAAATGAACAAATAGGTTACCTTTTCGTAAGTGAAAACCAACTGTAACTTAAGAGTCATAAGTACGTTAATACTACTTCAGCTTATTCCCGTCCACTGCACTGCACGTAGGCTTCCCTCAAAGATCTCCTTCCTTTTGGATTCTGCTTATGTTTTCCATCAAGCAGAGTAGAGACATTTTGGCAGGCAGAGCCATACATAAAAAAATGAAACACCAAATGATTTCCAACATACACAAGTGACTGGTATGCTCCCTCTGGACCTCAGGATCCATGAGGTGGCCTCGTTGTACGAGGCCAAGAGAGGAGTGTGGCAGCCATGGTTGGGGGACGTAGAGATCGAAAGAGTGACACCGGCTATAGGAGCGCCTCACCCTGCTGAACATGGGGCCTTTGAGTTTAAAAATCTGGTAGACGAGGAACATTTGCAGCGCACCAACAACATCGAGGTGCGCATTTTCACGGACGGGAGCAAGATTGAGGGCCGGGTCGGCGCCGCGCTATCCATATGGCATGGCGAAGCCGAAACCAAGGCCCTCAAGCTTGCTCTGTCGCCCCATTGTACCGTCTACCAGGCTGAGCTTCTGGCCCTGTGCAAGGCGGCCAGTGAGGTTCTCAGGCAGAGCGCAAACACGTTCGGCATCTTCAGCGACAGCAGAGCCGCACTGCAAACGGTCACCAATCGCCATGCCCTCTATCCCCTAGCAGTGGAGGCCAGAGAAGCCATTCGGCAATGCATGACTTAGGGTAAAGAAATATCCTTATTCTGGGTCAAGGCCCATGCGGGGTTGGGAGGCAACGAGCGAGCAGACCAGCTTGCCAAAGAAGCGGCTCTACGCTTTAAGAAAGCTACGGTCTGTGCCCCGTTTCGTTCGTGAGGCGAGGTCTTCGACAGACCACGCTTGTCGAGTGGAACATGAGGTACAGAGAGGGCGAGACCGCCTCCGTCACCAAGCTCTTTTTCCCCTGCGCACTGACGGCTTATAGCGTAGTGCGTAAAATGGAAATTGCCGGCATAACTACGCAACTTTTTACGGGGCATGGTGGGTTCTCCGAATACTTGACTCGTTTCAAGTGTAAGGAGAACCCATCATGCATCTGTGACTCTAGTGTCACGGAAACCGTCCCGCACCTAATAACGGAATGTCCAGTTTATCACAAGCAACGATATGAGATTGAACAGGAGATAGATACAAGGATTAATATTGTAAATTTAAATAAAATAATTAATGCTTACCATTATCATATAATATATCATATAAGAATAGAGATAAGTTTTTAAAATATTGTGTGAATATAGTGCAAACAGTAAACAAAAGAAATAAAGAGGGTTAAAAATATGTAAGTATGTATATATAAGTTACACAATAGCATAATAGTGTTGTAAGAAAATAGTTATAAAAAATTTATTAGTGTTAATTTTGATGTAAGATAAGATATAGTAATTAAGTTTCATGAGATATATACTAAGATCTAAAAAATATAAATAAAAAAGTTGCGTAAAATTATTACCCTTGGCAAATAGAAAAATTAAATAGATAGCAGAGTAGCAGGAATCCCACCTGAAAAGTTAAAACAAGTATGAGAGAAAGAAAAGGTATGAGGCATAGAAGTAACGAGATGCAGTAAATGATAGAACCAGAGTGAAAGATTTGAATAAAATAGGCTCCAAATCAATATAGGAGGTGCTAGAAAAAAAAAAAAAAAAAAAAACATACACAAGTGCGTAGCTGCTCTTTGAATCTCACCTGCCCTCGACCTAGAGGAGTTTTTTTGGGTTTCGGTTACCTTGCTTACTGGATAAACACCAATAGTAGAATTGCCCCGAGTTTTTGGGGCGTGATATCACTCCGATTGAATTGGCCTGGACCTTATGTTCCGAAGTCTAACAGCTGAAATAAACCCTCTTTGCAATGGAATAATCCATCCTCAATATCAAATAGAAAATTATAGATCTATTTAAATAAAAATAATTCACAAAAATGTATGTACGTCCATAACTTTCGATCGACTGCGCCAAAATGAATAATTCTTTTTTTATGTCTTTTTTATTGTCAGGACCATGTTTGTATAGAAAAAAAAGAGGTGTTATATATTTATATATATATATACTAGTGCGTAGTTAGTTCTATATACTACAGCGCTGCGTGAAGTTGGCGCGGGCTTACTAAAAGATTTTTTTCGATAATTTAGAAAATATCCTCATAAATAAATAAGGCGATACGAAATTCACCGGGTCAGCTAGTTTAATATAAAGTTCAATAGATTATCTTAGAAGTTTGCGCCTAAGTAATTAAAAAAATATGATTGGATAATATGATTGAGTCTGTTACTTTTGTAAAAGCTCTAACACCAAATAACCTACGAAAAGTAAACCTTCTTAGCTTTTCTCTTGGCTCTTATGATACTTTTCGAGCCTTATAATATTTCGTAGCTTTCATCCGGAAAATCGAAAACGATTCGTAGTATTGATAATATCGGCATCATAGAAATATATGTACGTATCTATGTAAAATTTAATAAGATTCTTACAATTCATCGTCATATTGACTGCCTCGGTGGCGTAGTGGTAGCGTATGCGACTGCTAAGCTTGAGGTCTCGGGTTCGATTCCCGGGTCGGACCAAATGTTTGTATGATCTGCAAATATTTGTTTCGGAGTTTGGGTGTTTTCTATGTATAATATGTATGTATTTACAAAAAAAAAAGTATTTTAGTACAGGGTGTCTCAAAAGAAATTTTATATTTGTTTAGCTTACTGCGTGAACGCTGCGTACTTGAGGGGTGCGGGGGTTATGTCAATTGGTAGCTTGGCTCTTGGGGATTCAGTCGCTATGGAGCGTTTCTCGGGAGCAGACCGCGCGTTGTGCGTGCGAGAGTTTTACAAGAACGGTGATTCGACAACTGTCGCGCGTAGAAAATTCTGCAGTATTCGAGGTTTTCGCCACTTAAATGATGCGCCAAGCCTTCCTCTCATTCGACATTGGGTTAAAAAGTTTGAAGAGACTGGATCAACGCTGGATAAATCAAAATCCGGGCGACCTAGGTCATCAAGAACGGTAGAAAACGTGGAGAGTGTTAATCAATCTGTACGTGACGACCCGAGCCTTTCAATTCGGAAGCGCGCGAGTGCTTTAAATGTGCATAGATCATCATTACATCGCATTATGCACAAAGATCTAAAGCTGCACCCCTACAAAATTCAATTGGTGCAAGAATTAAAGCCCCAAGATGCCGGTCAGAGGCTTAATTTCGTAAATCAGATGATTGAGCGATTTTCAACGTTTACCAACATTTTGTTTTCGGATGAAGCTCATTTTCATCTTAATGGCCACGTAAATAAGCAAAACTGCCGCTACTGGAGTTCAGCCAATCCGAAACGCAAACATCAGAAACCCCTACACTCGCCTAAAGTGACCGTATGGGCTGCCATGTCGGCGCGAGGAATTATCGGCCCTTACTTTTTTGAAGACGAAATGGGGCGTACAGTTACAGTGAATTCAGAGCGTTATGTGGAGATGTTAGACAACTTCTTGGTACCTGAACTGCAAAACTTTCCTGGCTATAACCAAAGAACATGGTTTCAACAGGACGGAGCAACTTCACACACGTCCAATATATCTCTGCCACGTGTTCGTGAAATTTTCTCAGGAAAATTGATCTCCCGGAGAGGTGACATAAATTGGCCTCCACGTAGCCCAGATTTAACCCCTATGGACTTTTTCCTATGGGGTTATCTTAAATCTAAAGTTTACGCCAATAAACCAACTTCACTGGCGCATTTGAAAGAAAATATCCGTCACGAAATGGCAGCCATCCCTCACTCCACCTGTCGAGCAGTCATAAGTAATTTTACTGTTCGATTAAATGAGTGCCAACAACGTGAGGGTTTACATTTAGACGATATTATTTTTAAGAAATGAATTCCCAAAAAGTGTATTTTAACAATAAATAAACATTTTTTCTATATACCGCTTCCTTTTTTTTTAATCAATCCACTAAATATGAAATTTCTTTTGAGACACCTTGTATTTATATCAGTTGTCTAGTACCCATAACACAAGCTCTGCTTAGCTTGGGATTAGATGGCGTTGTGTGTTAGATGTCCGGAATATTTATTTATTTATTATTTATTATCATATTACTAGGCTTGGGTAAATGGTACCCAAAATATTGACCATAAGAAGTACCTACCAACGAGATTGTAATAACTAGAAGAGATTGGGGTTAAGCTTTTTTTTTATATGTATTAAAAGTGCCATTACGTAATACGTACCTGATTATCACGAAAAATTGCAGATGAGTTTAATACACCTGGTATCATGGAAAAAGTACTGTTTTAAGGAATACTGAAATAGTAGATGAAATCTATACTCGAACTCAAGCGCATTTAAAATATCGACAAAGGAAATGTGTAGAAGATTAAAATATCTTACCCCTTTGCATCAAACCTGGCGATATTTATTCCATATTAAACGGTTTTATTTTTTATTTATTTATTTTATTTTTTAGCTCACCCCGTTTGTTTTATTCTTGGGTCAAATTTAGTAATTCAAATTTCACCCTCTTCCTGTCAACCGATTAATCTGAAATTTTGTATACACTTTGGATTTTGGTGACAATACAATTATGTTTATTCATTATCATTATAAATTCAAGATGGCGGCCGCTACAAAATGGCGGATAACGTAGGTTTTATCAATCCCATCAATATGGGTATCAAATGAAAGGGCTCAACAAGCAGAATACAATATACTATAAAAAATTGAGATCCAAGATGGCGGCCGCTACAAAATGGCGGATAACGTAGGTTTTATCAATCCCATCAATATGGGTATCAAATGAAAGGGCTCAACAAGCAGAATACAATATACTATAAAAAATTGAAATAATGAAGCACTAAATGAATTAACCTTTAACCAGTGACATGACAAATTTATAACACTATAAGGGACATGACGTCTCACAGGCTGCTACTTTCAAAGTTATTTTTTTCATAAATTTGCACCTGGATGATTTAAAATTACGTTGATGTTTAACTATTGGGATATCACTGCTCCTCTCATTGCTGCTATCCACTTCTGGAATATTCTCCTCTAAATCATCATCTTGGTCACGAAACTGTAATAGTTCACGATCGGAAACCAACTACTCGTTAATGTCATCTTCACTGGCAGATTGGTCTAAAGCCAGTAAAAGGGCATTGATTTCCTCTTCAAATGATGGACTATCCACTCGTAATATTTTTCTATTTGATGAACTCCTGGGCTGGAATTGACGTTTCTTAGCGTTTTCAGCCATTTGCACTAAAATGAATAAAATATTTGGAAAAATATTTGTATGACAACTAGGGACATGTAGCCTCACAGGCTACGGCCGATTTTCTAACTAGTATTACTTACCTATTAAACAACGGACGACATATCTGCTTCCTTCCGCGGTTGTTTGAGCACTAAAACAAAAGCTACTGAGACTCGGAGTCGCAGCAAGCGGGTGGAACTGGTCAATTCTGAGAATTTGCAAATCACGCGACGCCTGAGAGACTACACGTCACTAGTTAAAGGTTAAACAGAATGCGAAATAAAAACTAAAAACTAGAAAATAAAAATAGGTAAAAAAACTTTTTAAGTTAAACGGTTTTATGTTAAACATACATTGCAATGTTTAAGATAAATGTACTAAAAACCAAAAAATAATAAAATAGATACAGTCGTGGGAATTATAAACATATGCATAGACTAGACTAAAATAAAACCGTTGAGGGTCATCAACAGCCTTTAACAACATGGACATAGGCTTCTCGTTCCTTAGAAAGGAGGTAACCTCGATCATTTATTGAAAACCTACGAAAATTTGCTTGCGATTTTGAATAATTTACCGCAATTTAGTTTGAGATTCAGGTAGGTTAGGAAATTAGAAAGGATAGTTAAGCGATAAAATACAAATAAACCTGAATGCATAAAATTTCAACAATAGTCAAGTAAGCACTAAGTATGCGTACACAACAAAGGACTTTAATTTTATGTATGTCTTTTAATTAAAAGACCACAAGCTTTGACGCGGTTTTTAATTTTTATTTTGGTCGCCAGCATATTTCCGAAACAAAGCGAATGTTTTTAATAGCTTAAAAATTGTGACCCTTTTGCATTAAGGATGATAGCGAAAACGAGCAAAATTTTTGAATGTTTTTGGAAACCGGCAAAACCTAGTAAAATTAAGACAGCAGGTAAATAAATTTTATAGTCATTTGAGCATTAAATAGTAGCTAACTTAGGAGTATTCACTTTACGGGCGCCTATAAAACACATATGTAGGAAAACCAGATTTTAATCCCATCAATGATGTTGAGATAGGTACCTACATACCTATTACTACTTCTAATGTTTCTAATGTGTCGCGCGGACATCTGAATTTAATCAGTGTCTGTGTGATCAAACTGATATAATATACTGAAATATTTCTAAATACATAACAACTAATTTGGATTTTAAATATAGAAAAATCACAACCAGACAATACAAAGAATCTTGCTCATCGCACAATTATTATTCCAGCCCCCCATAGCCCAGTTTACATTCTATAAACGTAAACTTTATTAGAAAACTAACAAAGGTATAGGAATGAAGATATCTGAACTAAGTCAGGTAGTCGAAACAAAATATTGCCCATTATTAGAAGAGAATTAAGACGAAAGCGATTGTAAGAAATATTCAACGCGAAACACTTGTATCTTAGCTAGGGGAACTATCGAGAACTCTCCCTGCTGCTGAACTGCAAACGACTCGGGAGCTGGAGGTCGCAAAACGATCTCCGTCCTCTATAAGCGTAAGCCTGAGGGTGACAGGTGCAGCAACCAGTCACCCTAGCAGAAGCAGGCCGGGGTGGCGACGCGAGCTCTGTGAAGTGCTCGCGCCCTTTTCTGAATAGAAGGTGGGAATGTTAGGGTTCCTACACAGGAGGGGTCCACCTACAAACAGTGGGTGACCCGAGGTATGTCGGGGTTGCAGAAATTTCCTTCCGAGGGTGCACCTGGTTCCCCGGCTTCTAGTACCCGAGACGGTGTGCGGTTTTAGTTGGTTCGTGTCCGACGTAACCACCAGTTGGTGGTATCCGAGGGGATTACCCTACAAAAAAAGAAAAAATGGGGCACTGGTTTCGAAGCAATTATCTTTGCAATAGGAAATAAGAGGAAATTAATAAATTATTTGATTTGATTTTTGGCTTAGATTTACTTACTAAAATATTCTACATAATTACATTCATCCAATTTCGTTTATATCGTAATAGTAAAACAAAGAACAGTGATGGATCTCCTTTAGTTCGTGGATTTATTATATCTCTCAAGACCCATGTGTCAAGTTTTCTTGTTAATATAACTAGTTTCGTACATAACTCATCATTTGCCGTGAAGGGAAAACGCCCGAAGGCAACATTTCTTGAAACTACATTATGGCATTAAATTTCCTGTGTACGAGTATGTTGTAATTGTCACATCAAAAATTAAATGTGTTATTTACAATGAACGAAATTTGAAACAGGGAATCCAGTCTTACAAATACACGAAATTTTTTGTTTAAATATTTTTTAGTCATGTCAAAATGTATTCTCTGTCCTTTTTTTACGTGTGGGAACCCCCGAAAGGCCGTTACCCCACCGGGGTTTGCGGCGGGGTGGTGTGTCGGAATCGGATTGACTAAAACCACACGGTGTGCCACTCTGCGCCTGAGAAGAGAGGTATCTGGGAACTGTCGGTATTAACACATCCGGACCTCTCCCAGTTCTCTAACTGTGCCAAAACAACCTACCTGAAATACGAACAAATACATTTTCTAATATACCGATATTATCGAATTAGATGTCCGGAATATTTATTATTTATTTATTTATTATAAAATGGATTTGTGTTAAACTGAACATCGTATAAACTGAACATCGTATAACACAATTTATTAACTTATATTCACTGATCAAAAAAGCCTTAAAAAGCCTACGCCCTTTATTTACAAATAAATACAACAAGAGTATTATTGGAGCGTCCACCGAATTCTCCAAATTTGACCCTAGAGGCTTCCATCTACTTCCAGACCAAAATTAATGCGTGGAAAGCATTTCTCGTAAAATGATGAGGTCATATAACATTTGTGGAATCGTATTTTGCAGCCCTTTAGATTTTTAGATTCTCACTTCAGGGATGGAATTCATAAATTGTAATCTCATTGAAACAAGTGTAATGATGTTCAGGGAGACTATACTGAATAATATAGTATATTTCAAACCATACAATGGTGTTTTTCTTATCGAACCGCAAAACTTATTGAACAGATTTCGTATGCCAGTGCAGTTTATGATCTTTTAATGGTTTTCGAATTTACATTCCGTAAGATGTCCGTAGTTGCGACTGCATGTATGTCGGTTATCGTGGTAAATAATAGCCTTAGTCCGCAGTTCCTTAAGAATCAAAGTATGTATCTCATGTTTAAATTTTATTGAAATTGTTGCAGCGGCTTAGTCGTGAAACTGTTACAGACATAGAGACAGAGTTCCTAAATTCTATTTCCGAATTTATACTATTAGTATGGATGTTTTTGTGATAACCTAACAGTATTGTAGCGGAGCTGCGGAGGTCTGTACTATTAACACGTAACTGTAATAAAATGTTACTTCCTCCACTTCATAATTCCATAAAATATCTGGCCGGCTTGTATTTTACGCTAACGCAGTAATTCACGAAGTAAAAGCCATTGTCCAACAATCTGCTAACTTTTTATAACAGCTACTTTGATATCTTATTTTATAGTCTATTGCAGGGCAAAGGCCATTACCAGACATTCTTCCTCACCATTAGATGTTTCGCTGTAACAGTACTCCCACTTATACCACGATTTATTACTTTTTTACAAGCTTGCCATTCACCCACTCACGTTTCCAGCGAGTTTTAGATTTATCTTCTATATCTATTCAATTATCTGGTTTTTTATCTTAAGTGGATAGATATCAAAATATAACTATTTCATGATTATAAAGAAATAGAGGGGCACAACCTAGTAGTATTACTATCATTTGAACACAAAAATTTTGGTTATTTAGTGATCCGCAAATGTGAAAAGGTTTATATGTGTAGGTAATACACGCATATTATAGCAGCGAAAACGCGAAGCTCGGTAGGTTAGCTAGCATGGGCGTACCCAGGTTCTGGGCCAGGGGGGGGCAAATCGGGTTTTTTTAAAAGCACCTCGTCAAATAAATGGATATGAAAAAGGCATTGGCATGGAATCAGGTGCACCCTCGGAAGGAAATCCCTAGAACCTCGACGTATCTCGGGCCACCTATTTTAAAAAGTTGAGGTAGCGCCGCTACCCCGGCTTGCTTCTGCTAGGGTGATCCTCACCTTTGGCCGGAACACCCCCGTGGAATTTGGAGGCGGAAGTGCTCTCCGAAGTTTATCGACGAGCGGCTGAATATCGGGCAGAGAACGGATTTCCTCCTCCGCCCGAAGAGATACGCGAGTGGCGTGAAGCCACTCGTCGAGCCACCATGGCTAGTTGGTCGTCCCGGCTGGAGGCTCCACGCGCTGATTTTGCCACCGTGGAGGCGCTCCAGCTGGTCAACCTCGAGTGGGCAGGGCGGCAGCACGGGACTCTTTCCTTCCGACTGACGCAGGTGCTTTCCGGGCACGGTTGCTTCTAGAAGTACCTGCACTCGGTCGCTAGGAGGGAACTGAGTCCCGCCTGCCACCACTGCGACTGCAGTGAGGACTCGGCCCAGCACACGCTGGCGATCTGAGCGCTTGGGTGTCGCAGCGTCGGGCCCTCACTACAGTCATAGGAGGAGATCTCTCGCTACCGGCCATCATAGGCTCCATGGCCGGTAGCGATTGCAGTTTTACCGCGGTCGCATCCTTCTGCGAAGACGTAATTTCGCAGAAGGAGGCGGCGGAGAAGGCCCGAGAGGACAACCCGATCTGCTGCCGTCTAAATTGAGATTTAAACAGCAGACAGTGCCCGCTTCAGTGCGGGCAGGCGCTGGGAGGGGTCCGGTCGTGTTAATAGCCGTGATGCCTCTCGAGCCAATCCTCCATAACGGGTCTTACCGCGGCAATAACGGCGTGCCCAGCACTCGGTTGCCCAAGTCGTTTCTTCCATTCCTCCACAAGAACCTGGTGGAATTGAAATTTCTGGTCTTCGATTTCTCGAGTCTTAGGTCTCCTACCTGAAGGTCAGCACTCGTTGCGGACGTCGCAATAACCCGATATCGCTGGCCTTCAGGACCTCAGCCCATACTGGGGACCGCACAACGCCCGCATATAGTCTCCTGCAGGAGTTATCAGGCCCCCTCATATTTGGCAGCAACCGAACCAAGCACGCGCTGCGCCAGCTTGGGAATCAGACTTCGGAAATGGTGTCCCATCGGCCTTCGAGTGCGAGCCAATGTGAGCTTAGATATAGACCGGTGGAAAAACCATATCAAAGCAAAATAAGGTGATATATCTAGGCGGCACAAAAACCTGTACTGGATGCTAGGACGAAACTACATATTATTACTGGACAACAAATTTCTGATATATCCGACGATATTATTTTGCTTCCGAGAATTATTTGTAGTGACTAAAATACATTCCAAATGAATATGCATGTCAGCTGTCCATAAAAACTACATAAACCGACTCGGAAGATTTGATATCTTAGGACTATGATGAGTGGTTCTCCTCGCTAAAGAGCATGATCTCTGATTGTCACTACGCTCGAACATCGCATAGCCCTAGGACTGATTCCGATTCCGATTGCCGATCTTACAACAACACAGAAAATAAATCTTTATTTGTCCATAGTCGATCTTAGTCACGTTTTTACGCGTCTGAGTGTGCTTTATATATAATCGAGAGAAGAAAATAGTAGGAACGTCAACATCTAGGGGGGGGCAGCTGCCCTCCCCTGCCCTACCCTGGGTACGCCCATGTTAGCTAGTATAATATATTGCCGAATCAATGCAAATATTTATATGCATGATAATGCCTACCAACTTTTGTTTGGTCTGCACGCTTTAATTGCTACTTATGATCAGAATTATGAGAACGCAACGGATTGAGGGTTTTAGGAATGAACAAATAATGTTCAAACTCTTTAAAGCATGAGGGTACAATGCATGCGATGTAAGAAGCAGGCACAAGAAAATCTCAGGGCAATTTTTTACGCTCAGTAGGTATTTATCAGTAGCAAGTTTTTGGTAACGGTCCAAGATAATAATAACTTTGTTTAACGTTTGGCTAGCATTAAAACACTACTATTAGTTTTCAATAAAGCTCAGTAAACCTAAATTTACGCATCTTTAAAATCTGGTCAAATATGTTGATGTTCTAACAGTATCTAGTATAATCATGTTAATAAGATTTTCTGGATGATTACAAAATATTGATGTTTTTTAAAGTAAATATGTTGATTTAGTGAACGACCTAGTCGAGCGGTAAAAATACTTTAAAGAAGGTAGGTAGGTATATATACTCCTCTGGAAGCAGAATGATTGCTGCGGTCGGGATAGTCAGCCTACATCGCTGAGATCGAGGGGGGAAATAATTTCCCCCGGGATAGGTCCTGATAAGGCACGACCTCAATTCGGGGAGGACCTGAAATAATATGGTCCGGGGCCTCCCAGAGTAGGGCGCCAGAGGCCGGTCGTTGGAGTGCTTTTTAGTAGAAACACCACATACTTCTGGCTCCTGTGTCCTCGAAGAGCTGGAGATCAGAATGGATTTTTCACCCAGTCAAAAAAAAAAGAAGGTAGGCATATATGCTAAGGTGAATCTGATAGGTTTACCTGTACTGTTGAATTTTACAAATTAACTACCAAAAGAAAATCAAATTTTAAGAGTTAATTTCTTGTTTTTGTATAGCCGTTCCGTGATGTTCAATATCATGAATGATGATTACAATGGACATCTTTGATACCATTCGAAGAATCTATTTGCAGTTGCATTTTTCAGCTAGACAAAAAGAGATAGTTCATGAAATATTTGAATATTATATATTTATAATTGAAAAGTTTGGAAACACTAACATACGTGTAAGATTTATCGGTATACGTTACATTGGTATGTTTCCTATTATTAGCACACTGATCCTGTTGTTGAAAATTACGATAGATTTATATGTAGTTATATTTAAGCGTCAACATAAGATAACACAATTGTACTCAAGGAAAGGAACAGTGAAATAAATAACATATTTTTTATTGTTATCGCAGTAAAACGTAGCCTATTTAACTCGCTGATATTATAGCTTATCTTTCGTGTTATTTTTAATTACTTGGTTTTTGTGTAACCAACAAACGCACAAAATTCTTCATAAATTGTTTAGATTTTAATAAAATATATGAAAGCACACACTACCTATGTATACGACTATTTAGAAAATAAAACTATCAGAGATTATTTAAGTTACTACTAAAAGTCTAACCACTTATAAAATATAAATACCGTGTGTAATATAATAATGCAGATTGTGATTAATTAACAAAGATTAACCCTCTCCCGAGAGGAGACCCGAGCCTAACAGTGGGACGTTATGGGTTGTTGATGAATATGAAGCCCGATTGTAGATAGTATATGTCGTTTTTACTCTTCAATCGGAACGCTTTAAAGCCTTGTCTCGCATTTCAATTAACTAGAATTTTAATTTTATCACTCTTATCAAAATAAAAGCATAGATTATATTATATAAACATTATAATACAAACATTTCATACTGCACTCAAGCTAAGTTCACGCTCAAATCCGAAGACATATTTTTGGGGTTTATACAGATAGCAGCGGACTTGTTGATATTTTATTCATATTCAGTAATCTTCCATTATAATACTCTCGGTGGTATGATGGGTTGAAAATCGTTGTTTTTTGTTGATCTGAACTGTCCCTAACTGAAATTTTCTTAGGTTAGTTGTAAATATATTTGGTATACATAAACATGAAGTTATTTATTCCTGCGCTGTCTAATGTTGTTGTCTTAACCGTGGGAGAGCTATGCGTCGATACAAAACTATTGCCTGGCCTAAATATCTCTCATAAAAAACGTTGAAAAGCAATATTTTGTTGCATTTTTTATCTATTAGTGATGTTGGACACCACATCATCTCGTTAGGGGGTTTTCAAAAAACTGGATTTTCACTTTGACTCTTAAGTTCACTTCATTTGTCCATGGCCATAAAAAGCTTTGCTGATATAATAAATTTAGGTATTTTATTATGTGTCTATACGATCTTCTCAGGGTCAACAAACAAATTATGTTAGAAAAAACCGGCCAACTGCGAGTCGAACTCGCGCACAAATCCATACCATTATCTATAAAAACGATTAAAAATAAAAATAAACTTTTGCTGTATGGGTGCCCTTAAAATTTTATTTTATTTTTTAGTGTTTATTATTATAGCGGCAACAGAATTACATCATCTGTGAAAATTACATCATTTTAAAAAAAAATCAACTAACTATCACACTTCATGAGGCACAGCTTGGTGGCAGACGGACAGACAAAGCTGCAAACAGGCATCATCACGATTATAACTCAAAGAAGCGAAGTTACAAAGCGATTGAAATTTATATGTTTTAATATTTTTTTTCAGATGAAGCCCCGGTGATATCCAAAGATGAGCCGAAGCAGCAGTGGCGGCGGTAGTGTCGCGGAGGCCAATGGCGAACTAAGAATATTGCTCGTGGTGACTGTGATCATCGGTCTACTACTCATGTTCTCTCTCTTAATGTGTTATGCGTGTGTCCTAAAACGGCTATGCTGTGGTACACCTAGAGAGCGAGCGAAGCATGTAGCTTGTGCCAGAAGAACTGAAAGCTATCCTATGGGTGACATCACTTTACTCTCACAACCCACGGAGAGTGAACGAGTTTAAAAATGGAATAATATAAAAAAATGCAGTGTTAGCAAGATGGCCTAATCAAACAGCTTTCATCCTGTCGAAAAAAATATTTAAGCATAAAGTACCTAATAAGAATAATCAATTTGAATTTTAACATGTGTGTAGGTACATTGTATATGTTACAAAAATACGAGTATCTCTACCTACTAAATATTTCCACCTGTATGCCCCGTGTACAGAAAATTCACAAACTTGCCATCCTCGCAAGATTTGCAAGTTTGTGGGTTTCTTGAAGTGTTTAGTTGCTATGTATAAAAAATTCAAAAATAAATGTGTTCTCTAATCATGTGGCGGTGCATATCAAAGTGTAGTCATTGTTTTAATATTAATTCTGTTCGCTAAATTATGTTGTGTTTTATATGTATAAAACGTTTATTACCATAAGTATATTCATTTTAGGAAACCAAAGTTATGATAATTTATAGATTACTATAAATTCATAAATGGATTAGAGATATACGAAGTATTTATTTCATTTATTATTTAGAGCTCCAATTGCTATATAGATATATAAAGAACACCCTTTTGCGACAATATGAGTTAATCTATTTTAAACAAATGAATCAGGAAACGTACTACAACGCGAAACAGTTGTGGAACATTTTCCATGGTAAATATTTTGAAATATATATTTAATTAAATATTAATGGCAGTAGTGTCATTCCGTGTTGACACGGTGCTTCGTAGTTCATGAGCTGTTTGAAAGCCACACTAATCTCGTACAAGCTACCATCTTGGTTTGATTCCCGGGTCGGACCAAATGTTTGTATGTACCTACTGCAAATATTTGTTTCGGAATTTGGATGGTTTCTATGTATAATATGTATGTATTTACTCTGACAGTGTATTTGAATCAGAACCATCAACTACTCTTAGGTAAAGTAAACACCACAGCTCCTGACAGAGTTCTCGAAAAGAGTCCAAAAATCCAACTGTAACTTAGTCATCTGGATAGTCATCTACTGATGCTAAATAGGATCATCTACTAGATTTTACAAGGTCAACTACTAACTGAAATTGTTATTTGTTTTTGTTTTCTATTTTTATTTATTTTATAACTATAGAAGAAAAACATTACCCATGCTTAGATAAAATACATTATCAGAATTTACAAATATAAACTGATTGAAATCGGTATAAAAATTAGGAAAAGCATGCAAAAAGTAAACTTTGTACCCTTAAGTGGTCACCTACTGGTGATCGTATCTTAGACGTGGTAAAGTAGACCAATATCTCCTCTGTAGGTAAGTAGAGGCCTATGTCCAACGTTGGAATATTAAAAGCTGATAATGAAGTCAAAAAGAATTCCAACAATTATGAAACTGTTAAATGCCTTCCACAAGATACTAACTGCAACGGAGGTAGCAAAAAATACTAAGGTATTACTTTAACAAGCGAAAAAAACATTAAACCACATTCATTTGGAGTATTTAAAGAGAACCCGCGAAGGTGAGGAGCGTAATAAATAATAATACCTAAATATGACACATACAATACGTTCACGTGGTTCATGATTTATGTGATGTAAAAGTAATGATGTTGTGGGGCTAAAAAAATTTGCAGTATTTTCGACATTCATTTTCGATATTAATTTTCGACAAATACCTGTATCTTTTGATTGCGTTGGCTTAGAAGTTAAATTTTTTCACAGATCCAAGGGTCAGTAGACTTGAGTATTTGATATGAATTTCAAGCTGATACCTCCACGCGTTCTTGAGAAAAAGGGTCTTGATAGACTGATAACAAAGTGATCCTATAAGGATTCCGTTTTCTTTCCTTTTAGGGTACGAAATGTTAAAAAACATTGTAAGTTTGTACTTGTAAACAAAATGGTTTCGTGTTAAATGTTTGACCAGTGTACCTACAGTTTAATAAGCTTACCCACAGACTATTAAAACATTAAGGAGAATTTCACAAAATGTGGTTATATAAAATTTTAGCGATATTTTTTTTAATATATGTTTTTTATGTATGGCCAGCAAAGTGACTCTACCTGATATAAAGCATAGCAAGCAGAATCCAAGAGTAGGAATCTACTTACGAATGCAGAAGATGCAACTAGTGATGCGTCTACATCATTGGGCCTTCGGTCTCGCACTCACCAACGAAACATTTAGATTTAGAATTTTATTATAGTTTTTCTCCTTCTCTAGCATGTACATCGCTGTCTGCTACTAAGTGGTGGTAAACTTTGAACTAAGTGGTGTAGGGACCTGGTGACCTGCTACACAGGTATCTTATACCTATCACAGGCACCAGTCTCTCGCAAAACGTGGTTGAAATTAATTGTACTGAACTCAAATCCCACTGTAATAACCAATTTTTGAAGAGAAAATAAACTTTAATATTATTATTATAAACATGACAGCACGAATGCTGTGATATTGCAAGGATGCCTACGGAGAGCGGAGACACTGCACTTGACACGGATGAATCCAAATGATCACCACTACTGCGATATCTCGTAATGGAAATTTGCAGAATATGAAGATCGATTCTAGTGCCTAATAAAAATTGATTGAAAAGTCAGTCCCGATCTACTCTGGATATTTCTTGTATCAAAAATGTAGCTCTAAGATTCTTTGATCGCATGCAACTTCTCGTTCTTTTTATGAAGGACACAAGACAGCATAACGAGAGGCATTGACCCAACTAATATAATTATTTTACGAAACTATTTATTTTTAATCAATTTGAAATAACTTTATCGGCTATGTGAAATAACTTCAACGGCTACCTAAATAAAATCCTAACTAATATTATAAATGTGAAAGTAACTCTGTTTGTCGCGCTTTCACGCTAAAGCTACTGAACCGATTTAAATGAAGTTTGGCACACAGATAGGTCTAGAGCCTGAGGAATGACATATGCTACCATTTTCCGCAATAACCGACATGCTCGCGAGCGAATACGCGGGATGACGAATAATTTTGAAAAACTGTTTTAAGATGTTCGGAAGTACCTCCTATTGTCAAAAACAATATTTTTTTACAAATCAATTATAGCACTTAGAACAGTAAAGTGAACATCGAATATATATCAACAAAATTACGTTTACACAAACGTGACGTACGTCGCTCTGATTGGCGTTCAACTTAACATGGCAGATTACTATATTTTATAGTTTTTTTTTGTTAATTTACTATTAATCTATCCTAAATATGAAAGTAACCCCATTTCATTAGATAAATACATAATTTTAGTGATTCTTGGTTACTGTCGTCATGCCTATTAGGAAGTACAGAAAAGGTTGGTAAGTATAAATAAGAATTATTACATTTACCGAAACATCATTTATTATATATGACGATAACTGTTAAAGGCACTTTATTACTTATAAATGTAACGGCATAGTATTATATATAATCTTATTGTATCACAATATATCACGCCTTTCAAACGTTTTATCTTCAGTTATATTTTCATACAAAAAATGAATATTATATGTACATAAGAATATTGTAGGTACTTGAATCAAAATAATTTAGATATTATTTCAAGTAAGAAATTGCATTGATTTGCCTTAACTTAGACCCTTTTACAAAAATATTAACAATTAACAATAATATCTGTTGCACAAGATGTTCAAAAACATTACACAAAGATAAAGAACAAATAAGTATTTTATATACTTAACAACATAACTCCTAATGTATATAGTACATTAATATAATATAGGTGCTGTGCACATCATTTAAACATAAAAAGTCAATATTATATATTGTTATATATTATTTATATAGATATAATGACTCAATATTGATTTATACACATTCAGCACGAAAAAGTTGCGTCACTTTTCGTTTACTTTCTTAACATGTTTAAACTTGTGTTCTAAATATGTGTGTGTGAGTGTGCGTGTGTGTATAAAAATGTGTATGTGTGGTTATGTATGTACATACACATTCTTGATTTATGACAAATCTATTGTCGTTTAATTACATGAAATTATTTGATACGATGATTTTCAAACGTATACTGTAAATTATAAACTAAATATTGCTATAGAGTTCATCTAAAGGCGGACTGTAAAAGATCGCAGACTGCTATAAGGCCGCCAATTATAGTACTTTATTTTTCGGGCTAAAGGTCGGCTAGTTATAACTAGCTATTATATATATATATATATATATATATATAGACGTTGTTACTGAAGCCATTAATAATATATATAACTTGAAAAAAAAAACACAACAGCAGCACATGTATTTGTATTAACATTTTAGCCGGCCTACAAGATTATTACTAACTTAATAAAATAATTTTATCTTACTTAGTGTGAGAGTATGAGTGGCTAGATGGTAATAATAATAATAATAGTAATGTATTTATTGTACACCAGGTAAATATGAAAGGTATATATATACGATACGTAGGTACAATTGGCGGCCTTATCGCAAGGAGGCAATCTCTTACAGGCAACCTTAGTATGGAGACAAACAGAATAGGGAAAGTAAAGCAGTAAACACGATATATAAGGTGAAAATTAGACAAAATGTGGTTTATTAAATAATATAGTCTAAATAATATAGTACGACATTTTTCAATCAACTAACAACGTCAATTGTTCGGCTTTTACAAGTTATGAACATCAAAGATCGATTATTAACTCGATTGAACTCGATATTAGACATCTCATCTACATAACATTGACCACTATTATGTCGATACTGCATAGCATACCTTTTGCTTGGATATAGAAAAACTGATTGATTTAGATACTTTTTAGTAAATATTTTATCAAAACACTTACCTACACATAAACCCGTACTTGCATATATTTTTCTAAATAAAATTAATAAAACTCTATTTATTACGGGACTTAGATACGAGTACCACCCTCCACCAAATCAACTATGATGTGCGCAACACCTCTCAAACTTTCAAAGCACAAAATATAAGCTATGGTGTGTAGTTCTGTTCCCTCAGTACACCATGTACCATGGTTCTAAGTGACTGAGGTTTGCAATATTCTTCGAGCCAGTTGAACACACCTGCTGAGAACTCCGCGAAGTTATTCGTAGGAACCGACTCAAACGACTCGAATAGTTTATCCATTATGCCCTGAAACTGTTATAAAGTAGTTATTATAGAATAAAAGTAATGATAGGTAGGAGCATTCCTCGTTAACACAAGTAGGGGTTATAAAGTTCATGGTAAATCATGAAAAAAGTCGATATGCCGTATTGTGATACTTGAGGACTCGTATATATTATGATGTTCAACACTATATCTACCTGTTAACGCTTTGATACTGAGAGACTTTTTTTTATCAAATACTCAAGTGTTTCATGTTTGCGTCATAGTAAGTGTTTTTGACTTTGATTTTGTTAATTTTTTTTATATTCGACCCTGCCAAAATGACTCTGCCTGATGGAAAGCATAAGCAATGTAACTGATGACCCACACCATGGCGGCCTACTGATGCTTCTGCATCATTGGGTAAAATATCGACACCAAATGAAATATAATTTTAGGATTACGTAGGACTTTTAAGTAATCCTAATTCAAATAATAATAAACTTTATTTCTCTCACAAGGAAGGTACAATTTAGTTACAGGATACGAGTATCTAGTTAAAAACTAAAAATATTCTAAAAATTTCCTTGGTGAGAGCTGGAGTCCATACTAGGCACGAAGCCTGTGTCATAGATCTCAAGGCCCACACTAAGCCGACAAAATGTTTATTTTATATTATTAAACACGCTCAATAAATTATACTGAAAAGAAAAAAAATCCAACTGCACCTCCAAAGAAATGAACAATATAAACTAAGGTACTTAGTTTTCTTTTTTTTTTTTTTTTCTTTTTTAAAAGACAACTCCCACATTAGGAATAAACATCCTGTGTCGTGGGGGACTTTACAAACATACATGAAACGGACACAAAGAACATCCAGACTCGGGACAACAATTCGTGGATCACACAAAGTGTTGTAGGTACCGCGTGGGATTTGAACCCACGACACTTGGCACAGTAGCAAGCGGCATGGCTACCGCTGACACCACTCGGCCAACCGTGCAGTTATATACAAAATTATCATTAAATTAACAATAGGTACTTAAATAAGATCAAAATCTATCTAAGGTATGTAGTTTGTGTGTAGTAGTGTAGTGTCTGTGCAATAATAGATTATTTTGAGATATTTGTACAAAAACGACCTCCTCTGTCTCCTTATAACAACTTAGTATCTTAGAATAAACCACAATGGAGCTAACAGATTATTCTGTAATATCACAAAAAAGGGGAAATCATGACGAACTGCGAGACTTAGAAATATATTTAGGAATGACAGACCATCTTTGGCTAGACTTATTGGGTTTGATTCCCGGGTCGGACCTTTGTATAAGTAAGAGTTTGGGTGTTTTCTGTGTATAATGTATGTATTTACAAAAACGATTATATGTATTTATATCAGTTGTCTAGAGCCCATAATACAAGGTCTGCTTAGTTTGGGAGTAGGTGGCGTTGTGTGGTAGATGTTCGAAATATTTATTTATTAACTTATCTTGGACCCTGGAATATGGTTTGAATATGAATAGTTTTGACAAATCTTTATGGTTTGATTTGTACAAGTGGTAAATTGTTCACGACAAAGTACATGTGTTGTCACCAAGTGTAAACAGGTAATATTGGGCACGCGGACAAAAAAATTAAAGCACGATTTATAAGGTATCGTCAATACGTCAATAAAGTATTTGAGTTACACTTGAAACTTTTGTGTAGTGTCGCCTAAGCTATGTTATCTAGCCCGCACTGATCGAGCGTGCAATTTAGCCCATCTGAATAGAGGACGGATGATAAAAGACTCACGAAAAGAATTTATAGAGCGAATGTGTATGAGTGTCGTAAGAGGTCGTCTAGGGCGAACAATTTACCGACCAAATTGAGATGTTTTGAAAAAGAGTACTGTGAAGATCACCAGAAATAGACGAGCATGCATGCAGCGATTGATGAATGTGGACGAAGCAAAAGAGGTGTGTCAGGACCGTAGTAAGTGGAGTTCAGTTGTGTCTGCTTACCCCTCTGGGAAACAGGCGTGACTGTATGTATAAATATGCCATTGTAATTACATTAGTAGTCTGGAGAGACAGTTTAAAGATAAAACTTTATACAGAATTTATTACAGCTTCAAATTAACTAATAGCACAAATAGTATCTCATTAGAAGTAATAAGCCTATTTGAAAGTTGTAAATATGCCAATCACCATATGTCGTGTTAAACAACAATAAAACATCGTCATGGCCTTTGTTAGACTATACATATTAAAATATATTAATGACACATATACACGAATAAATAAAGATATTATTATTATATACAAACATATAATTATTTTATTACTATTATTGTTTTTTCTTTTTTTTTAAAGGTAACTCCCGCACTAATAATAATTCCTGTGTCGCGGGGGACTTTACAAACATACAGGAAACGGACACAGAGAACACCCTGACTTAGAGTAACAATTTGGGGATCACACAAAGTGTCATTCCATGTGGGATTTGAACCCACAACACTTGGCGAAGTAGGGAACGGCGTGGCAACCGCTTAACCACTAGGCCAAACGTGCAGTCTATATAAGCAGATATATAATTACATATATATTATAAATAAGTTACACCACCACCACAAGTCGGGACCAAAAAGTTGGTTGGTTGATACGTCTAATAATTTATATATTTTCGTTAGAATGTACTTCAAAGAGAAGGAAAACTTAGAACGAACCCAATATCAACCTGCCTGGCCAGTGCAAATTAAAACATCCTTTTTAAAGAGAAGTCAACGCCCAACAGTCGACATTTAGAGCCTATAACAGTGATGATGATGATGCAGAACATCGGATAAGCAATCTACACCGCACATACCATACCACGATAATTTTTCTCCCATTACGCATGTACTCGATGCACAAAACAATCATGTACTTTATGGGCCGGGAGTCGGTGACAGATTTTCATGACCAAGTCCCTCTCAATCGAAAGTTCGTAAAATGCAGTAAGAATATATAATATTATGAATACTCGCAACCGTCAGCTACGACACCGTGGGTGGGGCAGGCAGTGGCAGAGTGCATTTGATGATGAAAATTTATAAAAAATTGTTAACATGCTCTAGTAAATACTGGTAAAATCAGTTAGCTGTAAGACAAGGGAAAAGTCGTCAGCTGATAAGATTCAGTAGGTATTATAGATGCTGCGTTAAACCTTGATATTATTTTTATTCATAGTAGCATATAAACCAGCACCAGGTTTTGTAGTTTAGAGAAAAACATTAAAAAGAAAAATTTTATGTTTAAGCAGCCAGCTGACGTATAATCCACCATGTTATGGTCAGCAGACTTTATTTAACCTTCCAGACATTAGGTAAACTATACTCCTACAAATTTTAAAATGGGAGGAAGTGACTAAAAAAACTTTTTTGTTCTCCACTCTCTACCCCAACCACGGCGTCGCAGCTGACGTTCGCAAGTATTCATAATATACATTCATAATGCATTTTACGAAGTTTCGCTGGAGAAGAAATAATTGACCGAATTTGTACCTGGCCTCCCGGACTATAAAGATGAGAGGAACAAGAGAACGATAGGAAACAAGAAGTAATACTTACAACTTGAAACTTATCCTGATCCGTGAGCCTCTGTTCGTTATGGCCCGGAACCGAGTGCTGCGCTTTGACGATCTGTTCATAGTTGGCCTGCATGATACGGAGAGCGACCACGTCTTTACGAAGCGCATTGCGTTCTTCTTCCTGACGTCTGCGTTGTTGAAGTAAGTATTGGATATAGTCTATCGATTTTTGTAGAACCTGCAACAGGATATGTAGAATACTTTTGAATGCAGTTATTTTAAAATTTCATTCGAAGTATACCTGCTCATTTGCAACACGATGACATATAGGGGGCTTAATGTGAATTTATTTTACATCTATTAAATCGTCATCATCTATTCATCGACAACTTGCACATCGCAGTACACTGCTGGTCATAGGCCTCCCCAATTGCACACCACTTAGTTCGATCCTCGGCTTCTCACATCCAGCTCCTGCCAGCCGTCTTGCGCAAATCATCACTCCACCTGGCCTGTGGACGTCTTACACTACGTTTGCCGAGACGCGGTCTCCACTCAAGAACCCGTTTACCCCAATGGTTATAGGTTCTGCGGCAAATTTGGCCGTAAGTAACCAAATATAATAGGTAATTAAACTTTTTAACCATTTGGGGTCGAGACGGTAAGTTCATGGGGTCCGAGTGCTCGCACTATGTTTTAACAACTAGCTAAGCATGTTAAGTTGTAAGTTTGTTTTTTCTATACAAATAAATTAAATTAAATTAAATCGTCATGGTAAGTAACCACGTACGGCATTGGGGTTGGCTTGTACTGAAATCTTCACCAATTGTAATGCCAAACGTGCTCAAAGTCAAGAGCAAGTTAATGTGACACAAACTCACACTAGGCCCAGTTTTACGATCTAAAGTAAGTCATCAAATCGCGAGATTGGCATTAAATATGCTATAAGTAGTTGAGACGATCACAAACCATCGAGAAAGAAAAATATGGTGAAAATAAATGAACCCACTATACGCTTACGTAAACATGAAGGGTGCCTTAATGATAAGAATAAACACATTGCGTTCGGCCTCACTTGAATATTCATAGCGACAAACTGTGAGTGAAGTGAGTTTTCATTGGCAGTTTAATATATAATCGCACTGTATTATACTTCGTCTAAACTACTTATGTATTACTTGACTTGGTGGTTTCGAATTCACACAGAATTTATATTGTGACAAGATATTTTTCCTATTTCCTCCCTTAAATAATTTGATTTTAAAATAATATTATCTAAGATCTCAGATCAAATAAAAAAAGGTAGATAACACACGTAGAATAAGAAAGTCAAGCCATTTTTGAAGTGAAAAGTTCTTTAGCGGCGCTGTGTACTTTTTTGGAATGGGTAAAAATGTATAAACTCGCGTTAGGTCACGTGACCTGATCGAAAATTCGTAAGACGGATGGAGAGAGGACGTATAAACTCGCGTCAGGTCACGTGACAGGACAGGCGGCGCAGGGCGCTTGCGCGAATGTTCGTGTGTGTATACTCGTATAATATAAATTGTCATGTTTGTGTACGATAGCGCAATAAATGAATATTGTATTCCACCACATAAATAATAGTACTTTTATACTGATAATGAAAGCAATTCGTATAAAATTATTCTCTAACCATTCCAAAATATCAAAAATGCACAACGTTAATATTCAAGTTTTCACTTCTGCCGGCACTCCCGGAGTGCAACCCGTCGATTTTTTTTAAATGTGTGTGAAGTGACTGTTGCTGCTGCACTTTTACAGAAAAAATCCTTGGAAATTGCATTAAAATACGCGAAAATAAATAAATGAGGTACGGAATCTTAAAAACGATTCAAAAAAATTATTCATCAATTTATTTTTTGGTCAATTTCAATATTGCAACCTTAAGAGACAACGAAGCATAGCAAGATACAGGCAACTGTAGATTCTATGAATTATGTTCCTTAATAATCGGTTCTAGATAAGGATTTTTGCGTATTTGTTTATATTAACCATTAATGTAACGTTTTCTATATAAACTGACGAGCGACCTTTAGACCAGCAAATTGATGTTGCATGCAATTAAATAATGAAATGGTGTCAACGCCCTTTTATATTTATAACGATTGTAGTAGGTACTTGAGATAAATAGTAAAAATTAAAGCACTTATCGTATTTTAATGAAAGTGTAAAACTTAAAACAGTTTTATCTACATATTGTACCTATATATATATATATATATATATATATATCTATACTAATATCATAAGAGTTTGTTTGTACGCGGTAATCTCTCGAACTATTGGTTTAAGTCGAAAACATATTTTTGTGTGGGTAAATCATCTATTATGGAAAACTATATGACATCACACACACAGTAAAAGCGAAGCATCAACGAAAAATGTTGCAAACACAGGATTTTTTTTTCTTCTAAAAGACGCAACCGAAGTTGACCGGCTCCGCTTTTTTTTATTTTCCTTATTCTGTACCTAGTAGGTAATATATTCAGGACTATTTAGTCATAAGCATTACAAGAAATTAGAAAACTGTCTTTGTATCAAATTAAATAAACAACAATTTATAATCAAAAGTCAGTATAGAAAGTAACGAATATTTTCCTCGATTTGGTATTGTAACATTAGGTAGGTACATAAACAGCCGTTTTGCCAAGCTCTATATATAAGCATATTATTAACGTAAATCGATTGCGCCAAGGTCAGTAGGTATAGCTAAATTGTGATAAGTGATAACCTTTATCATGACAGAAATAAATTATAATACTTACAGCTGCTTTACTAGGCTTGTATCCAGATGCATCTGTTTGTTGGCAGGTGGGTACTAACTCCTGGAGCGAATCGTAACCCTTTTTTATTGCATCTCTTCTCTTCTGTTCTGCCTGTAATATAAAAATATGGATAATAGTCATATAATAGACTTTAAAAATAAAGCACTTAAGTACAAAATATAATGCGTCATGTATCAGACGGGTGTTCATAAGAAACTAGTGCCCTAACACGCTATTATTGCAAACTCACATGGGTATGCATAGACGATTTATTGGTCGATTTCGTGTTCGGTTTGGCCCAGTTCTTTTTTTTCATATTTTTTACATTATATTAAATATATCATCTACTAATAATAAAGCTGAAGAGTTTGTTTGTTTGCTTGTTTGTTTCTTTGAACGCGCTAATCTCAGGAACCGCTGGTCCGATTTGAAAAATTCTTTCAGTGTTGGATAGTCCATTTATCGAGGAAGGCTATAGGCTATATATCATCACGCTACTACTAATAGGAGCGGAGCACCAATGAAGAATGTTTCAAAAACGGGGGAATTTCTTTACGCTACGGGCAATATAAGACGCAAACGAGGTTGCATGGTCAGCTAGTATTAATTAAATTAGTAATAACGAACACTGGTCATCAGTTGGCTATAGGCCTCTCCTTAAAAAGGAAGTCTTCGGCATAAGTAGAAAAAGTCCGAACCAAATTTTATGGCGGTTCTGAAGTTAGTAATATTTATTAGTATAATAATTTTATTTAATAATAGTAACATTTTTCTAGCCTGTCGGCGTGAGCGTTGTAAGTCTTTGTTAAAATCTATTTACAGACTAAATGACTTTAACTTTTAGCAATTTAATCGACACACCAAATATGTAATAGTCGTAAAATACACGAAACTATAACATTCAATAATGAAACAAGTAAAATTTTACTTTAAAAACCAACTTCAAAAGTGGACCAAATTGAAATGGGACCACACGGGGAGCACCAGCTTACAAATAAATAAAGAATCATCAAAATCGATTCACCAGTCGTTAGTTCTGGGGTAAAAAACATTAAAAAAGTGGAATTGAGAATCTCCTCATTTTACGAAGTAAGTTAATAACAAAACATGTATGTTACGAAATAATAAAAAACTAGCAAGAAATCGAATGTACGTAGACAAGATTATGCGTGCATATGTAGTGCACGAATACAAGTCACACACGTTTTATTTAGGGGGCAAACGAGCAGACGTATCGCCTGATGGTAAGCGAATACCGCCGCCCATGGACACCCGCAACACCAGACGCATTACAAGTGTGTTGCCGACCTTTTAGGAAGATAGAAGTACCGTCTTTTCTTGAAGGTTTGAAGGTCAAAGATAAGTACATATAAGATACTTACATATAAGTACTTAATGCAATATGGTAATACAAGTTCTCTTTATAATACATCTGATACCTTTAAACAACCAATTTTTGTATATATAGACAATCTGAATCTCAGAAATGGCTCCAATGATTTACATGAAATTTAGTATCCAGGGTTTTGGAAGCGATAAATCTATCTATTTAGGATTAATTTTTAGAAAACTTATCAAAAAATAACACTGAGCAAAGCTCAGTCATCAAGATACTTAAGACATTATGTAGGCCTAAAAATCTCAAAAAGTTCTGTAACTAATTGAAATCTTGACATGATATACAACCTGTTCCAAATATTCTTTTTACCTATTTTCCTATTTTGTTTCATGGCATGGTATGGGTAACTTATCATAAAAATATTATTCTACTAGTGTAGGTGTATCATTGAGCCAGAGCTCCTGGGTTTCATTCCCTCCCAGTCAAAATCTTAATGTGATGAACATAACAATTTTTTCTATATCGGGATGTAATTTATCTTTAATATGAATTTATTTAGAATTATATAAATACTAGCTGAACCCCGCGGTGCTACCCGCGGTACGACAATAATCACAGGCAACGTCTCGAGGCGAAGCTAGTATCTTTATAAATTATAGCCTATGTGTTTTCTGATGTATAAGCTACATTATTGTAAATCGTAAAATAAGTAACTTTTCTGGTTCATTTTTTACACCTTGTTTCTTGAAAATCGCAAATAAAATATAGCCTATGTTACTTGTAGATAATGTAGCTTTCGAATGGTGAAAGAATTTTTAAAATCGGCCAGTACTTTTTGAGTATATTCGTTACATACAAAAATACAAATCTTTCCTCTTTATAATATTAGTGTAGATGTTTATCAGCAGTCTCATTACCATAGCACAGGCTTTGCCTAGTTTAGGATCAGATGGCTGTGAGTGAGAATTTAATATAATAATTACACACCTGGGTATGAGCCTCTCTCCTCCTTTCCTTAAAGCTGAGTGCTGATGCCTTGTTATCTCCACTGTCATCTTCATCTTCTACAATGTTAAACACAGTGATGATAAAAAACCAAATGAACCTAAAGATAATGATCCCAAAGAGAATACAGTGATATAGACTAAGAATGAAATTAATAATTTCAGGAAAATTTAATTTTAGAGTAATCAACATCTTATAAGCACATGAGAGGCAAGATAAACAAACTAAAATTCAGTGTAATTTTACAAGGACAAAACTAAAGATATCTTGATTTTTTAATAGAATTATCTATAACAATATTGATTTTTGCAATATAAAGTCTAGTTACAAAAATAGCGATAATACCCAAATAGAGCCTTATCCAAGAATAGTTTAATCAGTGGCATTGTGAAAGGTTATATTACTAATAAATTTGAAAATAAACAACAAAGAAAAAATATACAATACCTGTGTTCTGGTTGGAAGATGAAGGTGTTTGATGTATATTCTGAATAGATCCGTTACTGCCGCATCGTTGATACATTTTTAAATTTCGAAAAACTGATTCTATACAAAAAGTTAAAGAGTATAATCTAAATTATGTGCTGTTATCACTGTCAACTAGTTATGTTGTTTTGTAAACTTATTAAACGAGGTTAGTAATCCAAACAAGCAAGGTGATGCCGACATGACTTCACTATAAATATAATTTACATTTATAATAAACTTAACAATTAACTATTTGCAAATAATTACGCATTATATCATCTCGAATCAAATCATTTTATTATGTAAACGTCAAACGTCATTCCAAACTTTCCACCTTTAGTTTTTGACGTTTCTAGCAACCATAAATTGACCATAGAATCAAAAGTATTTATTTTCATTCACTCAATTTCAACTGTTTGAAAAAGAATCAGTTTTTCTAACAATTTAAATAAAAAACTTTAGCTTTTCTGTTACGTGTTATTATAGTATTTTATCTTAAACTAGCTAAGCCCCGCGGTACGAAAATAACCGCGGTCAAAGCCGCGAGGCCAAACCAGTATCTTTATATATTGTAACCTATGTGTTATTTGATGTATAAGCTATATTATTGTAAAGTTTCATCAAAATCCATTCAGTAGTGTTTGCGTGAAATACAAAATAAATAAATTAAAGTGGAATTTAGATGTTCATAGTCAGCCTTAATATCAAACCATTTAAATGGATAAAGATTACTATAGTACATGAGTAACAGTGATGTGCGCGTATATCAAGTGAAAACACTATCTCAATCAAACTTGCCTAGTAAAGAAAAAACTGAATATCGATAATTAATAATATCAAAACATTAAGAGGCGAGTAGCATAACTAATATTGAACTAATGTGTTTTTAAATTCACGCTCTATTGTGAATGACAAAGTCTCTGTACTTTACCCACTCATGGGCGCCGCTAGGATCATTTTCAGGGTTATATAAAATGTCGGGTATATTGAATTTCACCTATGAAACTGTTTTTTATAAGTGAACTAATTATGCTAGTGGGTAAGTGCACTGCTTAAAAAACTGGTATTTGGGACGAGAATATGTACTATAGCTTCCTGAACTGGCTTTGAAAATTGACCTATTCTTCATACTTTGGACTTTGGACCTGACTAGCTGGATACTCTATCTTAGCCTTGTATAAAACCTAAGTATATATAATAACTTTGAGCATAGAGACCACAACTTTCCATGAAGTGGGTGCGAATGGAGGTTCGACTTATTCATTTATTTAGGGTCTCCAAACGCATTGTAATTAGGTGCCAGGGGCGAACCTAGGAGGGATATAAGTGGGATATATCCCCTCCAAAATATTTATGTTCAATAAAAATGTAACGTCACAATTGTTGGCGACGTCGATAATTGGTGCCATAATTCATAAAACAACTGCAACATGTGAGTGTTAGTTTTCAACTCTAAGAGGAGTGAAATCTTACTTGAGAAGCACCACAGGAAACCGAGATGTTACTCTGAACCCCAAAAAAATCCTTAACAAGCTAGCGCGCAATTAATCAATGCGGCTTGATTTTATTTAATAATCATTTATAAGAGTACAAAAATTATATGAAAATTTCTTCATTTTGAATTAAGCACGAATAATTTTATAAAGTTATACTTTTTTCCTTCAAATAAAAACATGTGATTTTCGGTTATTCAATATTTCTTTTATATATGGCCCTGCCAAACTTATTCCACTCTGCCTGGTGGAAAGCATAAGCAGAATCCAAAGAGTGGTCACCATACTCATTGCGCTTCCGGTCTCGCACTCACCAATTCAACAGGACAGCACGAACGTTGTCATTTTACGTTGATCTTCTGTGCTTGGGTAGTACCAAGCCTGTCGAGCCGGCCCGGTCATGCTGAAATCAACGTGGCGCTACTACCTGTTAAATTATGTTGTGTACATTGTGCACATTACTTATTCATTTACCTTTACTAAGACACACGAAGGGCGTGTGTGGGACTCCCGATGAATTTGTCTACCCACTAAACTCCGCGGTGACTTACCTCGGCAGTTGGGACGAGTCGGAACACCGACTCGCCTTAAATGATACCCACACTAGGACTCTTTGAAGCCTAACGCCTTCACAGAAGGAAACCGCGGTCTTCTATCCTTCACTACTCGCCAGCATTGCCGCAATCAATGCTGGTGGTGACAGGTTTCGTCTATTCTGTTTGGCTTCATGGTTTCAGCCATAACGATTAATCATCAGTGAATCGGAGGTGTGTTAAACACTCGCCAATAGCATTGAGGCCAAGTCCATTCCAGAGGGTATATTTGTATTTTCGTCTTCACTTAGAGATAAGTTGAGAACCCACATAAATTTATTTACAGAGCGAGCTGTGTGAGCCCGGTATCCACTGTAACTACACTACGATGCACGCCCACATCAGTTTGTAGAAAATGTTCTCTAAAGTGTTGTACAATGTAGTGTGGTGACTGAAAATTTATTCTATAATGTAACCTTATTTATTCAATTTTTTTTATTTATTAATATTTTTGTGAAAGGGGCATGAACAATCCTTAACAAGCTAGCGCAAATAACTTTACTTTAATTTACTTTATCTCATTTTATTAACTTGTTCTCCCAATGACACTGAAACCTGGCTACGCCCGTGTTCTGAAGAAAATATTGAAATTGTGTAGTAGATTTAAGCTACTCTGGTAACATCCTAGCGTTAGCATGGCCATAACATAGTTAACTGTTCATTCAACAAGTTTCATACACTCATTCATTCGCTCATTCATTCGTCGCATCTTGTCCGTTCCATGATACAACCAGCTAAAAAAAAGAGTATTTTTTGTGAAAGCGTATCGCATTTGTAACAACTGCGTCTCAATATCATTTTGTTTTTGGAGAAAATCACAATTTAATTAACAAAAGATGTGCATGAATTCTTAAGTGGGTGATTTATTTAAAATTTAGTAATAGTTTCAAGTAAAAATTCGTGTAAAATAGACTTAATTTCTTAAGTGATTAGGTACCAATCTAGTCATCCATGGCCACCATTTTAGAATTTACTCGGTGGTGCTGTAAAGTAATTTATTTTTGTTTTATGAAAAATATGAGCAGTTTCTATTGAAAGTTTAAGTATTAACTTCTTCGGTTCTTCATCTTTGTTGTGTAATAATTTGGGAATCGGATTTAGAATAAAGAAATACTTAATTTTATAAGTTTACGCGAGTGGCTCCATAGACTAGTTTAGTTTTCAGAACTATCCTACTGAAGAATAAAATAGTGGCAAAATGGTGTCCACAAGACAAATGAGTAGTGTTGGCGGCGGCAGCGGAAGCAACGAAGGTGCAGGTCCCTCTCACGTGGAACCCGTGGCAGTTTCTCGCGTTACTCGTCACTCAAGCGCTTTGATGCCGGGGGGTTCATCGCCACACGCTAGTACTTCCAAATGTACTGCAATATTGCCTGCCCCAAAGGCACACTCAACTAACCTACTTGACCTGCCAGTTGAAGTTATAGAGAAGGTTTTTAGCTATCTGGGATTCAGGAGTGTCTCACATCTTAGAATGGTAGGATACTCCATTTTCAATTCATCTTATGTATCTCTCTTGTATTGATAACAGTTTACATCAATTGTATTTGAAGAAAAATAATATTTAAGGTGTCATTGGTAGTATAAATTTGAACTTTATGTGGTCTTTAGTTGTTATTACTTGGTGTTTATTCACATTAAATATTGTTTTTTTTACTGATTTTGAAGTTAGTTACTTAATTGTATTCTACTTCACACATTTGATTTTGTTTTTTTTTTATTTTAAATTTATTAACTTTCTTTTATAATAAATACTAGTTAAGTTGAAATTCCTGTGGAGAATGGCACCGTTAGCCAAAATACAAGTTTCTACCTAGTTTAGCAATGGAGGCTATATCATGTTTGATTTAACTTAAACTAGTTTTAAATTGAACAGATAAAAAAAAATATTATTATTTAACATTTAATGGTATGCTAAAAATAATTCTTATACTACTTACTCTGAATGTGAATATTAGTACACACCTTTATAGGTTTACATATAATCAGGTTTCCGAGTTTCTTCTTATTTATTTGAGGAGTTGATTATAAAAATGTTATTGTGTTAAACCTTGTTATAAAGAAAGAACTAATTATATTATCTTTAGTTATCTCATATTTTACACAACCAAAAGTACTTTCACTAGATTTGTTTTGTTACTATATGAAATAAACATTTACAGGTCAACCGACAGCTTAACTCAGTATGTAGTTCTATACTTAATTCTACTTTTCAACGGCTTCAAAATCAGATGTTGCATAGATTTCAATCAATCAAAGCAAAGATGCCTCGAAGAGAATCTGCTAGAAGGAGTCACCCATTGGCATGTGAATCAGACATTATTGAAACACTGCATATGAGATTGAGTTTATTGCAGATGACCTTTGGTAAACATATAGAGAGGAAACATTGCTGTTTCTTTCCAGGAGAGGTGAGTTAAAAAGATTTTTTAATAATTGGCTTAAATTGGCTAGTTCTAAGTTGATGACTACAATACGGCCGACATATCTTAGCGTGTCTAATCAAGTATATAAAACAATTACAATAACAGTTTTCTTCACGAGTGTACATGCGTTAAAGTTCGCAGAGCCTATGTTCAGACTCACCAAGATACATCGGCCATATAGTACATCTTATCTTTAAGCATACATTAAACTTTGTGGTTGTTTGAGTGCAAGGCAAAGGAGTCATGTCAATAGAAGTACTAGTTGCACCCTGTGGGTCCTATTATAGTATACTTGTGGGTTTTGTTGCTTTTAAATTGAATATTGTTCACTTATATTATAAATTGTAAAAAATAAAAGTAGCCCAAGTTACTTTCAAATTTACCTTTATAATACCAGCTATCTGTCAGTGAAAGTTCCGTTAATTCGGTCAAGCCGTTCCAAATATTAGTTGGAACAACTGACAGACAAAACCTTTAAAAAATGTTTTTTTTTAATGCAAGTACTTTAAATACTTCCTATAATTGCATTTAGTGAAAAGCTCTTATTTTAATAGATTACAAAGAGAGACTTAAATTTTTATTTATATCAATATTACAAAATGGGATAGCAATTAAAATAAAGTACCTATAGACATACAATTTTTTTTTTTGGAATTATTAACGTATTTAAGGTCTTAAGATTTTTAAGTAGCTTCTATTCAAGTTCTGCATTTCTTGTATCAGTGTTGATTAACAATCAATATTGGGCTCTAAAAACCTCAACTTAAGGAAGACAAAACTGTTAGTAATGTAATGTATTTCTCTGTAGGGATAAAGAGAATATTTATATAAAATAGGGAAGTATATGCGTGGAAAAGTAGCGAAAAATGCGTAAATACATTAAAAAGTAGATAAAAATCAGGATGTATTGCTGTTTTTGATCACTTAAAAACACCCACATTGTTAGCAATAGGTGTTTTGTTATCAATGTTAACAAATTGTTACCAGTGTCGGTGAAAAACCACAACACACCAGTTTATGTTGTGGTTTTTATGAAAACGCCTAAAATGCATATCACAGAAGAACCACATAGCGAAATGTCGTAGGTTATGATATTATGCGGCCACCACACGTGTCAATCTACAATAGGATTCTAAACACTACTTGAATACTTTCAATGATCCCCTGATGGCAGGGTTGTCCACAGACATTGAACACTTGTGTAACATAACTATATTACGACGAAATTGGCGTTATGCTTTGCAAGTTGTGTGTTAGTTAATCAGTACAGTTGTAAGTTCGCGTCATGTGTATATACACTATGTAGTCAATAAATTTGCCTTTTGCAATTTATAACCAGTCTAATAACTATTCTCCTCCCAAATCAGAGGTTTTACTTCGACCTCTGACTTTTCGAAGTATACTAATGAATAAATTATTTTATTGTAATTTACCTAAGTTATTCACTTTATTGTGGATACAATGAAAGAAAACATCCTTAAGGAAATTACTTTTATGTCATCATACATAACATATGTACATAGATAATTACGTGCTGAAATATGTGTAATTTCAATTATCTGACGATTTGAGTTGACGTGACCTTGACATTCTCGACGCAAACATTATTTTATTTTGAAGGAAATAGTGCGAGTACTAAGACGGAAAACTATAATCTGCCGATTTCAATAAGTAGACGTAGCAAACATTGTCGATATGGTGTACCGCGTTGAGTTGAAGTAAGGCATGTATTAGACACGTTTGCCTATTTCTGACTCTTTTATACCATGTCCGCATTTTCCCCCGATCCTCTATAGATATAAATCAACTCAACAAAATTTCAACTGTAGGCTACATCTTTTGAAATAGCAAACAGCTTCATCAGACAAATGTCACCACAAAATTGTATAATCCTACTAATATTATAAACGCGAAAGTTGTAAGTATGGATGGATGGGATGGATGTCTGTTGCTCTTTCACGAACAAACTATTGAATGGATTTTGATGAAACTTAACAATAATATAGCTTATAGGTACATCAGAATAAAACATAGGTTACAATTTATAAAGGTACTCGCTTCGCCTCGCGGTGTTGCCCGCGATTATTGTCCCATATTGTGCAAGTTCAAAGAAAAATTTGTGGAAATTCGCCGCTAAATGAATTTACGTTGCAACGTTATTTATTTTAAAACATTTAATTTTCATGTTTCTGAATAAATTTTTCGTGTTATCATTTGTCAAAATATTCCTAACCTAAATACCCCACATAATAGTTGTCTAGCTTTGAATATATTGAGATATATCAAGCGGAACCATCTGTATAAAAAAAGACATTCTCGGACCTCGTGTATACGAGTATATATAAAACAGCGATTTAAAAAAAAATCTCCTCCAGTTTGTCACTTTTCAATTGTCAGTAGGGTTAACGTCTCCACTGAATATCGCACTCCTGAATATACTTTTTTACCCCGTACCTTAAATTACAGGCACACCCACTTTGCAAGAGCTGACGTATACCTTTGTTATCAGTAGCACGTGGAGAGACCTAACCAAAAATATCTCTCACCTCACCTTACCTTACCCATAGACGTTTTCACCACCTTTAGATGTGAAAACGTTATTTATTTTATATACAATCGACGCTCGAGAAAATCCTTTAAAATCTGAACTTGTGAACTTAATATATTATATATAATTCGAGTAGAATTCTGACAAGGACTGTTTGGTTTATTGTACAACTAGCAATCGGGCCCGGCTTCTCACGAAATTCTTTGAAATTCTCGGATTTGCTCTTCTTCAATATTAATCTATTAAATAAACTATTCTTGAATAGCTATATCTATTGCACAAAAATCCGTTGAGTAGTTTAAAAATCTAAAGAAACAGTATTAGCGACTTAGTTTTATACTATGTAAAGACATGTAAATAAATATTAGGACAAGGATATTGTTCTTATTATCATTATTACAATAGAAAGCTACACATAGGTACTGTGTCAAATTTCTGTGGATGTATATATTTGTGAATTTGCTGATCTGGCTATGAAATTGTTAATTAGGCTACGGACATAGATTCTCTATCCTTTAATTTTGAAAGTTTATCGAATTGAATTTTCATGTGGTTATGAACCGCTACCTTGGTAGAAATGCAAAAGCCGGCAAGGCAATATATTTATTTATATAAATTATAATTTAAAACTAAGATATGAATGACGCCAGGAGACGTTAACGATTTCGGAATCACTTTGTATTTGGTTGTAAATTTTTACGTTAAAATGTTGATTAATGTGAATTTTTGTTCGGAAACTAACAATTGGTAGTGAAGAAAACTGTTTTCCCGAAGTTCGTTTGAATGGTGTTGGAGTCTCCTCTCCACGCTAGATTACCGTTCTTTTTACGTATTCTCCAGTGTTATAACACAGGTCACATTGTGGATGTCGATTTGCTCTGTACACTTTATGCAGTTTAAGAAGTTGAAAGCTCCATTCTACAACTAGGTTAAAAAAGAATGAGCTCTTCTAATTATTATTACGAAAGTCGATGCATTACATTTCACATTGACATTGAAGTAAATGTAATCAGCCGATATAAATTTGAAAATAATGTTTTCTACTGAAACTGTTCAAATGGATGATTTATATATATTTATACAATTGTTTTAGATATTGGATGAGGTGTACAGTATTTTATCGTATTTAAAAACAACAACAAAGCTCGCAAGACCGTACAAAGTCACTGATGAACTCTTTGATTTAACTACAATGGCCATGGAATACTTCAAAGAGCACATTGAGCCTAACTTACCAGAAATCACATATTTTGGGACTGATTTCTTTGACATCACTACAGCCTTTTCACGTGAGTATATCTTTCATTAATGAAAAAGTAAATATATAAAATCTCAGATTACAAAAGAAAGCCAGATGGAATGTACTTGCCAAATAACGTGAAGCCGTTAAATATTTAATGTGTGCGTGACAACCGGCAGCAACACTGTAGGAACACGTACATCTCTGTGCGTGTTTTTTAAAATAAATATTAAGATACATTTTTTTGGATATTTTTGTTAATATTCTGCAGTTATACGGTAAGTACCTGAGGATCAAGTTTCGTTATATCCATCATTCTCAACCATTCAAATATGATGTGAAGCACAAGTTAAAGACATAAAACAAATCAATATCCAAAACAGCAATTTGTAGAATCATTCACAAATTGTTCATATGTAATAATTATCCGAAATAATTGTATGTATCATTAAAGAATACTTTCAGATGAGGTTTTGAAACCAAATCCTTAAATATAGAAATGAGGTACACTAATGTCTTGAGGTTTTGTGTTCCAACACAACAATATAATTATTGGATAAATAAATAATCTTAGCAACCAAATACTCTGTATTTACCAGTGAAGAGATATTCCATCTTCTTTCTTTCGTTTTGAGACTTACTCTTATAATGCAAACATAAAATCAAAAATCACTGGTGACGTAAACTCAATATGGTGGTTTATCAAACACTGCCGCGAGATTGTTTTTGCTTTCTAATTCATATTTACTGTAAGATTCATTGTCGTGTTCTTTACATCTGGCTTTTATTTTGTAATCTGAATATAAAATAACAATGACATCTATCCTAATTAGTTTTTTCAAAAACCTTTTTGAAACTATTATTTCGTCGGTCAGAACCAGACGGTATAAATTATGACTTTGTGACGTTATTAATATCATGTCTTTGTGCTTTTGTGTTTTGGAACTCAGGTTGACTAGAACCTGATTTCTGCAAGCTTTTATTTTGCTTTTTGGAAGCATCACAACTACAAAGATGACTGAGATAGGTTAGTTGTGTATCAAGTTGTTACAGACTTTGCAGAGTTCCCTGACGAACGTAACAATACTTGGCCTCTTTGTTAACACTTTTGCAATTATTCATTAGTTTAACAAGAAATAAAACAATTTCAGCGGGCGAAAGCAGTAAATCCTACATATGCTTGGACTCCCCACCGCCGAGTGGCTTCGAATCCTCATCGTCTCAGCAGGCGGGCGCTTGCAGTGTGTCGGATCGGCGCGTATCCTCAATGAACATGTATATGGAGGAGAGTCTTCCACCATCCCCACCACCACCACAAAGCAATATGGTCCTAAGAAAACGGATACATCGTATCAAGCAGGGCATGAAGAAGTAAGATTGACTAGTTTTAATTGTTTTTAGTTTAGTATAAAGAATCAAACAGAAGTTTAGGAATTTCCATATCAATGTATTAGCAGTATTCTGCAAACACCATAAAGCTGAAAGTCAGCGCCATACAAAAATAATAAAACAGAGTACGTGCTATGGGTAACCAGACTGCTGATAAACTTATTTGAATTACATTATTAAAATGTAATACAATATATATTTTCGCAGGCATGCATGAAGAAAGATGTCATACACATCGAAAATTATCGGTTTAATTTCGAATATTACTCGTATTAACGTTATTTACTTGAACCTATTCAGGTACAACGATCAATTGTCGGCGCTGCGTAGTGATCTCCGTAGTTGCAAACGCAAGACTGCTCTGCAACAGAAGCAGATTGCCGAGCAACAAAAGCAGATCGCTGAGCAGCAAAAACAGACTCTGGAATATGCTAATCGGCTCGACGACTATGATAAAAAGAATGAAGAGACCAGTCGCAAGTTTCAAACTTTACTTCAGGTAATTAGCAAATTTACATATTGATCGCCTTATCCATGTATCATCGTCGCACTAGTTTTTTTTATAGAAATAAAAGGTTAATTCCACTCTTGAATGTTATATAATATGTTGCCGAGTCGTAAAAGACTTAAACATGCAACAGACACAAATTATATCCAGACACTGAACTACAATTTTTAACAGACAAAAAAACGAAGGAGGTTCTCAAGTTGATGTGTAAATATTTTTTTTTAAGTATGACCACGCATAACTTTTTACAGAGTAGCTCGATTTTAATAATATTTTTTTCATTGGAAAGGGTAAATACCTCATAGTTGGTCCTATGTAAATATGACAAAAACGTCCCACCAATAAATTTCGTAGTCTTTGTTTATTGATTGTTTGGCGCCGACCGAAAATTACGTAGGTATACTTACATTAGTTTAAGAACTCAGTTATTAAGGTTAAATTTTGTTTTCATTATTATTTGCTTTTCAATTTTTTCGGCGGTTTAATTATTTTGTTGAATAGTTTTTATTGGATCACGCATTTTCAAGTTTCCATTGTCTTATGTTGAGTTTTGAATCAGTTGTGGGTTCTAAAAAGTGGTAAGGTGATTCCTTAAACCACTACGCAACTTGTGTAGTCGCTACTAATCAAAATATTAACGTGTTCAAATGTGACATTCCAGGAATTGAATAAGTGCAAGACGGAGTTGCAGTACTGGCGTTCCCGTTCACCGGCCGTGCCTCCGCTTTGCGCCGAGTGTGGTGCCGCTCTACGTCTGTCGCCCTCCTCCTCGCTCGAACAGGTACTCGCCTCGCCAGGTCGCGGCCTGACCACTAGCCGTACTCGTAGTAATACGTACTAGCGAACGATCATTTGCGACTGTCGCTCTATCTCGGAGGACCCGTGCTCCTCCTAGGTTCTCCACCGTGGTGAAGCATGGGGACAATATACGGTTCCATGCTCCAACTGACGGTAGTACAGTCTAGAAACAAAGTACGAGTCTTATTTCCCATCGATCGACAAATCTAGTGATCTAACTTGAATCCCATATTTTATTCCAGTGGACCGCGGGCTCGAGCAGCGAAGCCGCAGAGACCGAGCCGAGCGTCACCGAAGCCGAGGCCGTCGCGGCCGCCAGCGCCGTCCCCGACACTCCTACCGACCTATCGCGGCCCGAAACTAAACCCGACGGCAAAGCGAAGCTCGAAGCCAAAGCCGAGACTAAGGTCAAACCCGACCTCAAAGTGGAAACTAAAACTAAACCAGAAGCGAAGCCGGAAGTGAAGTGCAAACCGGAACCGAAGACTGAAGTCGCGATGGATTGTACGACGTCGAGTCCGCAGTCCCGGCGCCGCGCCTCGTCGGACGGCGCGGGGGGCGCGGGTGGCGCGGGGGGCACGCCCGAGCGCAAGAAGCGCCGCCTCACGCGCCCGCGCAAGCTCTGAGCCGCCCCCCGCCCTCCCCGCCCGCACTCCCTCCGCCGCCCGAGCTCTCGCCCACGGCGACGCACCAGTAGGTTGTCCGACCCCTAGAAACCCGTTGAACCGGTTTCCAGTTAGTCTTTTTCCGTGCCGCTCGTAGACGATTGTTCGGTTGCGTGTGCAGAGTTATCTCGAATCATTGAGGCATTGATCGTCGATATTATTAGATCTGGGGGTCGATTTTTTGTAACGGCAAGAAAATATCCTCATCGTTTTATAAATATATATATTTATTTCGTGGTCTTATTTACAGATCACCATTATATGCTATATTTAAACGTTTCGTTCACTGTTTAAAAGTTCTATGTGCTCTACAATTATTGTCCGAAGTTATGAAGCCCATTCGGGCTCGAAACGCGCGTTCATATTCTTTATTTTCAAATAGTATCCGGTTTATATTACTACCTTTGTACAAACTATGTACTACTATACTTTCTATGTATATATCTAGTGGTAGATGCGGTTATTTGGGGTCCATAATATCGCTGAATGAACTGAATAGGTGCACCTATTCTTTACGGTTTTTCACTTTACGGGGTTTACACACGGGCACGTCTGCTGTGTACATGCAGTTGTGTTTGTGTTAGATTCTAAAAATATTTGGATCGGTTGACGAATTGTATTAAATAGAGTTAGCGTTGAATGTTACATTTGGAGCGGGGTCTCAATGTAAACTCGCTTTTGACGCGGGCCGTGGACAAAACAATGCTCCGGTTGTTAAGTAATAATAAAACTTATGTACGTACGACTATCCGTAGCCAATTAACATTATTACTACAGGAGTCTATTGTAAAATATTTTCTGTCGCTCGTAGAAATTATCAAATAAAATTTTATAGTTACTGAGTAGTGGAGTAATATTAGAAATTGGAAACATTTTAATTATTGATAATTAGTTGATTTGCATCGGTTTTGCGATTAGACAAAAAATAATATTCCAATAAGATAAAATAATAGAAATGAAATGAATATTTTTGTTTAATCACTTGCAATACTTAATTATAAATTGTAGAAAGTGTTTTCACACTTAGATGTAATAGTTTTGATTGATATACAACTACTGCTGGGTTATGGGATTGATGTTGGGCTTCTCGTAAACAAATTAAAGATCTGAATCTGAACTGGATCATATATTAAAATTAGTATGCAGCCGCAAAAAATACATCTCTTCTAAAGTCACCTTGAAAGTTAGTAGTTATCTCTATAGATTGCAGTAGTACCTATTTAATTATATCAGCAAAACAATAACATTTTTTTACGACACAAAATATAGGTCTACAATAGAACCTTCTCTTAATTGTATCTCTTAATTGCAATTTTTTATTTGTATCCGTATCGTCAGACGGTTGCAGTTGCCACAGTGAGCAACATACATGAAATGTTTTGTGACCTGTTTAATCCAAGTTTGGTATATTTTGGTTTGTTTATGATCTGTCAGGATCACATTGTCATGCAGATATTGTTCAGGGCAGTATTCATATACCAAATGGCTAGATAGATTTCTTTATGATCAGGTATGATATAGATGCATATAGTAAATTATAAAGCAACGCCATTTAGTACAGGTCAATACTTAATGGTTACTTTGAGGTGAAGGAAGGATTTTTGTTTATTAGTATTGGATTTGCCTTTATATTTCTGTATCCAAATGCTTGTTCTTTTTCCGCCTACGATCTTGAATCGAAGGTTAACGAGAACAAACCGTAAACATTCCTAATTTCATCTCGGAGGTATCATATTATATTATATTTAAATTATGTTCGAATAAATACACTAATTCCAAATAGTAATCACAACACTATATAAAACATTCTAGCGAGTGATGTGAGCTATTTTGAACAGTGTAGTTAGTTTTAGTTTTTAGGTTTTACAGCCCTGGTAATTTTAATTTAGTGTTTTAGGTTTAAAGATGTGAATAGCGGTGACGGTTGAAATGTTGTGTTTATTTGTAAATATTCTAAAGGTAAAAAATCACATGTGTAATGTACAAATGATTATATTTATGATTGTATAAATATATAACAGTGTAAATGAAATATTTTGTGACATGGTGTATAGGTAGGTAAATAGTAGTGGCATAAAGCTATTTTCCATACATTGTGTTTTAAGAATTGTGCTCATGGGGCTTCACACAGTTTTTGCATCGTGTCACTCGCAATTTACAAACATATCAACCAAATTCATCGAGTCATCAATGTTCTGGTTACCCAAACTATAGGCACTTTAGTTCAATATTATACACAAACATATGTTTTATATTAGATACGCACAAATTATTATATTAATATCCACATTCGATAAATTGATTATATTATTCGTGAGTCATTCACCTTTAATTTCATTTGTGGTTTTATGACTGTGTACATAATATGTTAGTGCATATAGTATATAAATATTTTCTAAAAATGTTATGTGCGAATATCACATGAGTACAAATACTTTTTTGTTGTAACGCCATTGGGGGCTTCTCTGTCGTGTTTACAATAATAGAAGCGTTAACATAATTAATAACACTAAGCTACTACGAACAATACGAAACTGTACAGAGTATTGGTGTAAGACTATGTCGAGCATATATATGGAGGTGATAGCAGTGTAATGCTACACCTATTTGGACAATAAGAATTGTTAGTTACCAATTCTCTGCGAGGTCGCACATTGAACACGCATTAGATAATCTCTTATTGAAGCATACGCGATGCGACACACACGATGGCGAGCGTGGTCGGCTACTCACCGACTCGTTGTTAAATGTTGCTTTATTTTGACGTGCCTAACTATATTGAATCTCCCTGCTCAACACAAAACTGTGGATAAGAATGCGTGTTCAAAGTATGGCGATGCTGCTTTCGCTCGAAATCTCTGCAATGTTATATTTGTGTATATAGTTACGATTGTACATACTATGTATGCTGTGTGTAGAACTGTAGATTGTTTCACATTCTTAGAATTGTAATACAAGTTTATTGAATAAAACAAAAGTACACAGATTATTTTTAATATAATAATTCTAACTTGAGAAGAAATCAGGTGATGTGATGTATGCGTGGTTCGAATGCATGTTGGTTGTCGTGGCCTAGTGTCCTCACGTCACTGTTGTAGGGGACATCTAGAGCCCTGGGCGATGCAACTGTATACATTTAAATGTATGATTATTTCTTCTGTGTATATCGACGTCGGTTATGACTAATGATATTTCAACGACCTAATAAACGAAGTATATATAAAATGAAGCCTATCATTGTCGGGAACTAGTATACATAAAACGATTGGTTTTTTTTATAATTTATTTTTAAATATTAATTTTCTATTAAAGGTGAATGTTACAAATGAGTTTATTATCATTTAGCCAATATATTATAGTACACTGTGTACATAATAACTTACTTAGGTTTAAGTAGTCCACTTGAAATCACGATGTGCATGTAATAGCGACAGGCGATTTATGAATGGTGTAATGACCGTGCGATTTATTCAAAAGCCATTTACAAATGATTTAAATGTATTTTATCGCTATTTAACTTTTATTATGTATATTTCCGTGTCATTTAAAGATTTTTTCTGGAACTATTCCACCATGCTTATGTTAGAGTATGAAAAGTTACTGAACTGTATGTATTACAGATGAAAACAAATGTATAACATGTTATTATAATGTACCAATGTGGTAAATAAGATCTATGTGTTGTAGAGCTTAATGAATTTAAATTTTAGAGAGTTACTTTAGATGAGAAAACGATTCGAAGAGAATGTGATTGTGCCTAAATCAGTTAAGTACTTAATGCCGTGGAAATTTGTTAAAATTAATGTGAAGACCGAGAAAAGTATATTTTTTAACTTCAATTGACACAAGATCCATCATCTTACTATGTATTTTTATTTGAAATAACATTCTGAAAAGTTTATTTCACTCTCTTGACGTGAATGATGCCGCAAACGTGCGGTTTCCGTGATTTTAACATTAGGGACTAGATTGCTGGATTTTCAATGAAAAACATACAAAATAAACATAATGTTAACACTGAGTTTAATATCTTGATATAAATTCCATACTATAATTCTGTAAATTCTTCTTCATTCAATAGTGCAATGTGTTAATAGACCCATTCAGTGGTGTTAGTTTGGCGAAATGTGCAGTTTTTATTCCTGAAAACTAGATGCGATAGGGCTGTAAATTAAGGTTTAATTTTTTTAGAGAAGAAATCCTGTCAATTGCACTAAATGCATTACGGGACGTTTATGTTGTGCTCTGGCGAATGTGTACAACCAGCAAGACTGTCAATTGCTGTAGATATTCTCTTTATGATAGTTATATAATAAAGTATTTTTATTAGACGAAAATACAATAAATGTGTGAAGTCCAAATAACATAGTTTTCTTTGATGAATAAATCCTTTTAAGCTATCACCCCATTGTCGTCATCATCATCATCAACAGCGTTTAATAGTTCACTGTTCGACATGCTCTTTAGAAAGGTCTATTAACCTCTGGGGTGCGGCATCGCGGATCCACGATTGTCCCGTCGGTGCGGCATCGCGGATCCGCGATAACCGCAGTTAACTTGCATTTTAATTAATTTTGGGTATTAAACTTATTATAAAGTCTAGAAAGGTTTGTTATGCATTTGCTTTATACGAACAACATTTTAAAACATTCGTTTGTCAAGTGCGCTTCAAGAGCCGTAAAAAAACGAGTTCCAATTTCAAAGTTGACGATGACGCAACGCGATCTGTCAAGTGCCTCTTAAAACTGATTTTTTGCCGATAAGGTGGTTTTGAAGGTAGTTTGTTATTATATTTTACTTATTATACTTATTTTAGGAACCACTATCAATACGAATTGAGGCATAAATCATGCGTAATTTTGAATAGTGTTACTCAAAAAGTTACCGAGTCTATTACCTATTGAAAAGGGCTTACTCATTTGAAGGTTTTTACGCATTTATTCTTATGTTTTATTGATAAAATGATATAATTGCGATGAGAATCTTATATAGAATATAGAATAGCAACAAAAATGTGTTAGAAAAGCTAAATATTTAAATAAACACAAATTTTTTGCCTGACTAGCGAAATTAGACGCACACATACACAGGGCTCCCCAGCCATTACTGTTCTACATCATCATCAGCCTATCGCAGTCCACTGCTGGACATAGGCCTCTCCAATAGTACGCCACTTAAAATTGTATATCGCCGTTGATTCGTGTTTGCACGCAGCCTAGCGGGAAGTCCCGGAACTATTAACACCCACACATACACAGTAGTGACGGACAATGAACAAGACGTAAACTGATCTTTGTTTATGTTTTACTAAATTATTTTGTATTGACCATAGACTTTGTGTGTCACATAATGGAACGATCAGTTTGTTTTCTTTAGCATTCAGTCATTTTCATAGAGTTTAGAGAATTCTCAGAACTTAAAAACAATAAATGAAAACTGGTCTAGCAAACGAGTCCTTTTTTTAAATAACTTGATAAATAGGTTGTTTTTTTTATGTATTGTTCCTGTCTTTTGCACTAGTTAACTAAAAAAATAAATTATTTAACTAAAAAACACTATTTCTTCATATAAATACTACGTAATTTGTTTTTTGGCGCAAATAATAGTTTGATTGTAAAGTGACAAAATGGGGAATATCTCGACAGCGAAATGTGATTTTTACAAATATGTTTCTCAATGAATTTTTACTGCAGTTATAGTGTTTTTTATATCAGTAGATAGCTTAGTTATCGAACTTTATGAGGATAATAAGTAAAATGAATAATAAACCACATAAAATATTAAAATCATGTTTATTAACACAATAGGTGCGTAAATTAATACTTGGCTCAATTGTGAGTAAATAATAAAGCGATAACATTAGTTTAGTAATAAAATATGGCATAACCATGTACGCTTGTTATCCATCTTTTGAAAAATAATCACTTTTATAACCACCGAGCATTGTTTTTGAAAATATTTGATCATTTTCGTACACCATGCACCGTGTTGCAAAATTTTGCACTTTCGCCGCACGGTGCATGGAACCGGAAGTACCCGTTCCCGCATTCGAAAGATTAAATAACGCAAGCCACATTACATACCCGTATTGGTTAACGTACAACAATAAACACGGGATCAAAACTCCCGCGGTTATTGTTGTACGTTAAAAACAACCGCGGGGTGAAGCAAGTTTAAAAAGTAGCCTAAGTTACCCCTTATATAATCAGCTATCTGCCAGTGATCGTCCCGTTAAATTCAGCCCAGCCGTTCCAGAGTCTCAATACTAAATGCTTTATGGTGCTGCAGGCGGGGACAAACATTAGTTACGAGCATTAAAAGATCTACAGCTGGGTTTCCATGTTTGCCAAGTCTCGGCAAGTCTTCACAAGCGTGTAAAGAAGGTTTCTGGCTTGGCTTGCGTAAGTTTGTGGACGCATGTATCTGATCCGGTCTAGCGTTAGTTTTTAGAAACAGATATTAAAGGGCGACTTGCGACGCGTTCACACGTTGGCGCGCGCTAAGTAGCCGCAATGATCTCGCGACGAACGCACCTCTAGTTCTATCTTCAAAATGAGGGGCTGGTCGAACTAACGAGAGTATATAAAATATAGGATAAAATATAAACAATTTATTACAAAATAAAATTAAATGCAAAATGAAATTAGATGTTGGGTACCCATCAAGGAATAGGTATGAGGCATACGCAGTGTTGTGTTCCATGTGAGGCCAAACCTGCGCCTTATAAAGCAGAAGACGGTGGGCGGAGTGAAATACTGTCTCGATCTGTTGAGCACACCAAGCTTCTACGAGGCCAATTTGGCCTTACCCTCCAAATTGCTATGAAACTGGACTTCACTCGATATGTCGACACCAAGTATTCTAATATTGGCTGAGTAAGATAGGGGAGTGTCTTCAAAACGAGGACATACGACCCACGGCAGTTTTTTAGTGGTGAATGCGCAAAATTGTGGGGTTAAATTGGATTTAATTAAGTCTACCCCAATCTGAGACCTTTTCAAAAGTAGTCTCCTCTTCAGACAAGTTTGTTTCAACTCTCAATGACTTTTTCCCGAGAAATATTGGCGTGGCCGGTGTAAAGAGCATCGCCCGTGCTGTCATCCGCATAACAATGAATGCCGCTACTGTGCAGCGTGTCATTCATCATTCATATAAAGGAGAAACAAAGAAGGCGATAGCACACAACCTTGCGGGACACCAGCATTCATAGACATGGACTCAGAGCATTCACCGTCGACCTACTACGATCTTTATTCTTCTATCTGCTAAAAAGCTAGTGACCCAATCGCATAATTTCTCGGGGAGCCCATAGAAAGGGCGCTTCTAAAGAAGCGCTTTGCGCCACACCCGATCGAAGGCCTTCGCAATGTCCAAACTAACTGCCAAGGCTTCCCCCTTAGTCTCAATCGCCTGTACCCAGCGATGTGTCGGGTATACTCGAAGACCACCAGTTAACCGACCTTCACAAAAGCCGTACTGCTAGTCACTAAGCAGAACTAAACTAAACTGTGCAGAACAGAAACCTATAAGTATACCTAAAGCTTGCAAAAGTGATAAATGTTTGAAAAAATATATTAAATCCAGCTAAAATACTTTGGTTGCATTAACTTCGCATGCATGCTTCTTAAGTTAGTTGTCCAACCAAAACAACAGCCAAAATATAAATTTAAGTAGGTACGTTAGAAGGTTTTGCCCGTATTCGTGTTAATCTCATATTGTTTTGACGCCGACGACGATCAATTATGTCTATCAATGATCACTATGATCAGATAGATCAGATAAAATGTATTGAATTCGTACAGACAGATACGATAATAAATTATGTTGGTGAAATTAACTCTTATTAATTAAAAATTATATGAGATAAACGGTCCTTAATTATTGATGATATACTGTTTCGTGATGTGTTTTGTTTGTAGCGCAATGATAACACAAAAAATAAAATTAATTAACCTATTCCCTAATAGTTAATTTGCATCGTCTAACAGACAAATTAGATTCATTTAGAGATTATAGAACAGATTTATAGAAGCAGTTAGGTATTTATTTTGTTGTTTCTGTGTCAGAGTTCACTAACACAATGCAGTTTAATATCTAATGAAACCGGTATTTGATCGTTATCAAGAAATGATAAAGAATACACGAATGAGTAGGCTAGACTGCAGTTTGATGGACTCCTAATCAGTCACCTAAATCTACAATAGATTAAAGAGAAACATATTAAAAACAAATTATAACTTCATCATCTTGGTTTATCTCAAATGTTTTTGTAATTTTTTTATGGATACGAGGCAAACTAGCAGACGTATCGCCTGATGGTAAGTGATTACCGCCGCCCATTGACAGCCGTAAAACCAGAGGCGTCATAAGTGCGTAACCGGCCTTTAGGGGATGAACGGAGGGGTTGGGTTATGGGTCTCCGGTATCCTCACTCACTTGGTGAAACACAGAGCTGGCGCTGTTTCACAACGGTTTTCTGTGAGGCCGTGGTATCACTCAGGTCGAGCCGGCCCATGCATGCCGAAGCGTGGCTCTCCCACGGTAGCCTGTCATCATGTCTTTTCTTTAGTTGTCCGTAGTAGTCACTGGTTCATGGAGTATTCTTGTATACGCTAATAGTCACAAATACATTTTACTAATCCTTTGGCGTTTACATTACCTACTTCATCCAGAAATCTCTTTTCAAGCTTTGGGGGCGTCCATAAATTACGTGAGGTGTTTAAGGGGGGGAGGGGGTCGAGTCAAATCTCATCAAATCTTACGTTGGAGAGAGGGGGGGTCTCGGCAAATATCACGCAATTTTTTTTCTGATTGAAACAAAAAAAAATTATACTATTTTGGTCCATTTAATCCAGCAATATTGATTACTAGTCTTAACTAGTCGTAAATAAAAGCACGAAGCAAATTTGTTTTTTTCTTTTTATAATAACAATCCAACGCGTTTACGGAAGAAACTCACATTTTGAAAAATCTCACGTGAGATTGGGGGATGGGGGAGGGGGTTGAATAAAATCTCACGACATCTCACCAGGGGGGGAGGGAGTTGCAGAAAATTTAAAAAAACACCTCACGTAATTTATGGACGCCCCCTTTCCTCGCCAATCTTCACCAAGAAAGTCCTTTTAAGTCATGTTATCTTATCCCATGATTAATTCATAATTATCATAATAATAAATAAATAAATAAATATTCCGGACATCTATAACTCACAACGCCATCTAGTCCCAAGCTAAGCAGAGCTTGTGTTATGGGTACTAGACAACTGATATAAATAATTATATACTTTTTTTTTGTAAATACATACATATTATACATAGAAAACACCCAAACTCCCAAACAAATATTTGCAGATCATACAAACATTTGGTCCGACCCGGGAATCGAACCCGAGACCTCTTGCTTAGCAGTCGCATACGCTACCACTACGCCACCGAGGCAGTCAATAGACTTTAATAGTTCACAGCTGAACTTAGGCTTCTTCTTAGAAGGGAAATTTTGGCCTATTATGTACACCATGCCGGCCAGGCCAAGGTATTTAGACAAATTTACCCATCCGAGTTCCATATAACTGATTAATTCTGACTACAATCAATGAACCGAAATATTTCCTCATTAAGTACTCCATGTCGCCATGTTCGTGAAACAATTAAGCGCGATATGATTGTCTACTCTGACGTGTAACTATGAAGTGAACACTCGGCCAACGTGTGAACTCTGTTTGCGGCTTGCGCCAAATTACTTTGATTTCTACGAAAAACCGACACTAATCGCCAATGTTGGTCGCAAACAACTAATATATATTATAATGCACTCGCCGAACACGTTGGTCCAACGTGTGTTGTGACAACTCAACAATGTTGTTGAAATGTTCGACATATTTATTTATTATTTTTTGTTTATTAATTCAACATATAAAACGAAGAATGTAACAATAAATATACTATTTCATTAAATACTACGTACTAAATAATTGAAACGCATACAGGGTCTGTCGTAAATAATGGATAAGTCGTAAACTGGAGTTGGTCCGGCTATGAGACTATTAGAAAATCGTATCTTTTTGCCAGGGTTTCTAACCGTATGGAAATGGCGTAGACTTTTATGTTTTTTTATAAATTTCGCTACTCTTTGCATTCATTCCGTTGCCATTTCGTTAAATTTAGGTATTTCTGTGTCATTTTTTTTGTATTATAGTCTTGAAGATGTGTATTATTTAGTTTTAGTACTGTTTTAGGCGTTTTTAACGTTGGTCATTTTCAAAATTGTCATTTTAAGATTTTTTATGTTTTTGTTTTACTTAGGGTCAACTTTTGATCATTTACTGTGTAAAAAAAAAGTACGGCGCTATAGCTGCCCATGATCTTAATAAATTATCTAGTATGTGTAGATTCTAAAAAGGTATAACAATGCATACTTCACAAGTAATATTAAGCTACATGAGCGAGATCAATATCAAGGTGAGAAAATATTTTTTTCATGTAATGTTGTAAATGGTTATAAAACTTCGTCATAATGATTTATTTCTGCCAAGATTCTTTACACAAACACTATGGGGCCACTATTAAGGATATTCAAAGAAAACTAGGTAGTTTTTTGTCAAAAAAATTTCATGCCTCCTCATTTCATAAAGGTGTTTAATTTTAAAATTGATGTGCTCTAATAGTTACATGCGACAAACATGTTACAAGTTTATTCGTAAAAAGGATCATCAGGTAAAAAAATGAACAAAGACAGCAATACAAAGGGTCTCCCCGCGTGAAAAGGACATTGTTACTAGGCACACTGCATGATGCACCGTCCCTTTCACACTCACGATGTGTGAAAAGGTTAGCATGCGTTTAGCTAGGGCGCACTCCTGATACATCTCTCAGTGTGATTTTGACCATCGCATGTGCTCTCGTTTTCATTACTGTCGTCAATTTGTTACTGCTTTCTAATATCGGACTTAGATTTTCTTTGTGATTTGGACTTGTTAACCTGGTGATATTGACAACTCAGCTCTCATTTATGGGCATCATCTGTACACAGGATTTTAAAAAGGCATGAATTATATCCCTATCATTATCAAAGGGTCCAAACATTAATGCCAAGGGACGCTGCTGCGAGAATAACATTTTGTCGCATAATGCTGCGAAAGATGAGGGAAGACCAAAGTTTTTTTAATAAAATTTTATGGAGTGACGAGTCAACGTGTCGAAAAGATGGTTTTTTGAATCTTCACAACATACACAGCTGGCAACTCGAAAACCCAAGACTTATCCGAGAAGACCGATCGCAATATCAATTTAAAATTAATTTATGGACTGGCATTATTAATGGCAAAATCATTGGTCCATTCGAATTGCCGGCAATATTAAATGCGGATATGTATTTGAATTTTTTAGCAAATACTTTACCTAGTTTACTGCAAGACGTCCCACAAGAGATAAGAAATGAGATGTGGCTACAAAATGATGGGTGTCCAGCACATTACGCTGTTCGTGTCAGGGAACATTTAAATAATACTTATCCAGATAGATGGATAGGGCGATTGGGGCCAATTTTATGGCCTCCACGTTCGCCAGACCTGAACCCCTTGGACTTCTTTTACTGGGGCTGTATAAAAGAAAAAGTATACAGTGAAACAATAAGTTCTGTAGAAGAGTTGCGTGCGCGCATTCAAGTAGCAGCGAGAAAAATTGAAGAAGCCGGTTATGTGCGCCGGATTAAGCGATCGTTTATTAGGCGATGTAGAGCGTGCATAGCTGCCGGCGGAGGACACTTCGAACATTTAGTTTAAGTTGTTGAATAAATATTTTTACGTACTAAAACAACCTAGTTTTCTTTTGAATATCCTTAATAGTGACCCCATAATGTTTGTGTAAAGAATCTTGGCAGAAATAAATCATTATGACGAAGTTTTATAACCATTTACAACATTACATGAAAAAAATATTTTCTCACCTTGATATTGATCTCGCTCATGTAGCTTAATATTACTTGTGAAGTATGCATTGTTATACCTTTTTAGAATCTACACATACTAGATAATTTATTAAGATCATGGGCAGCTATAGCGCCGTACTTTTTTTTTACACAGTAAATGATCAAAAGTTGACCCTAAGTAAAACAAAAACATAAAAAATCTTAAAATGACAATTTTGAAAATGACCAACGTTAAAAACGCCTAAAACAGTACTAAAACTAAATAATACACATCTTCAAGACTATAATACAAAAAAAATGACACAGAAATACCTAAATTTAACGAAATGGCAACGGAATGAATGCAAAGAGTAGCGAAATTTTAAAAAAACATAAAAGTCTACGCCATTTCCATACGGTTAGAAACCCTGGCAAAAAGATACGATTTTCTAATAGTCTCATAGCCGGACCAACTCCAGTTTACGACTTATCCATTATTTACGACAGACCCTGTATAAAATTACATGGGTTTTGTTACATGAAGGTTTCTGCAACATTTTCACATTTGCCGTATTGAATACTGATATTCTGATAAATTAATTCAATTTCCGTGTTTTGGAAAATTATTACTGAAAGGACACTATTCAAGGGCTCAACCGTCAGGTTGACAACATAAAATATTACTCAATGTCTTCAAAAGGAAGGTAATGCTTTTCGGATGAGTTTTCATGTAGAATTATCCTCTAGATACATCCATCCATAAAGGGCATTAATTAACCTTTGCACTTTCGCGAGCCTTGGTTGTTGTTTTACTTATTATATACAATACTAGCTGACCCGTGCCCACTTCGTTGGGCATAATGTCAATAATCCTTTTTTAGTACAGAGTGTTATGTTTTAATTTCTAACTGCCAAGAATAAGATAGAAAGTAGTTCTGATAAGAACTTTTTATTTAAACAATGTCGAAAGTGTACTAATTTCGTTTCGAAAAATTCAATTTCGGACACGTCCGCAGCGTACGGAGCCGACCACGCGGCTGAGTCGCGCGGGTACCTACCTCTCAGATGTGTAAAGCCACGCCTCCTTCTCCCGAAGCGAGCACGAACGCGAACCGAATTAAACCCGAAGCCATTGCGCGCCGTCCGCTGCTTTGGCCTTCCGTTGAAATTTCTCCGAGTCACTTTGCAAAACCGACTACCACGTAAAAGCCTTTTCATTTTTCGGTTTTTTATATAACCTATGACACTCAGCAATAGTGTGGCTTTCTATTGGTGAAAGAATTTTTAAAATCGGTTTAGTAGATCCCGAGATTACCCCTTACAATTTAACAAATATACCAACACACAAACTTTACTTCTTTATAATATTAGTATAGATAGTATAGATGAAAGCTTGTAAAAACCTTTTCTCCTTGATTTTGGGGTTTAAATCTTCAGGTAACCCGTTTTGCACATTTGCCTCCTTTAACTTAAAATAACACTTATGTATGTACCAAATAGGTTAATCTCGTATTCTAAGAGCTTGTAGGTTCTTTATGTGGTCAAAACTATTAGATGTAGCCATCTGTCTTATTAACACCTAACATTTTAGATTATATGATAGAGAAATAGAAATTTGTGTGTCACCATTTTAGTGAATATAAGTGGTTAAGAATATACACTTACATACAATTGTATGTACTTTTAAATTAAATAAAATGTACCATTAGCTAGTTATAGAAAAGCAAATGAAAACTGATTAAAACTTCGTTCGACAACGATTTAGTGTCTATATATGTATATATATATATTTTATAATAATTGGATACTCGTCAAACTTTAACAACAACTGCCTCGGTGGCATAGTGGCATTTTTTTTATGAAGCCAACTAAGTTCATTATTGCTGCTGAGCTAAGGTCTCGGGTTCGGTAAACATTTTTGTATGATCTGTAGATAATGGTTTCAGAATTCAAAATATATATATATTTACACAAAAAGTTTATATATCTACTACCCATAGTGCAAGCTATGTTTATTTGGGACTGGGAATAATCAACTATTGTACGTAAGTCTCCCTTAGTAGGAGGGTTTGGGCCTACTAGTTAAACTACCATTTTTTTTCTGTGTTAAATCCCTCCTGACCTGGTTGCATGTCGGACGCGAACCGACTAAAACCGCACGCCGTCTCGAAAGGAAAACCCTGGAACCCCTACGTACCTCGGGCCACCTACGTTTTGTAGATGGTCCTCTCCTGTTTGGAAACCCCAATCTTCCCGCTACTGTCCCCCAGGGCGCGCACGCTACGTAGCATCTGCGCTGTCACCCAGGCTTGCTTCTGCTAGGGTGACAGATGGCCTCATATATATATACAAACCCGCGGTTTTGCTTGAAAGATTAAAATATTGATAGATTAACAAACATCCATTCCGAATTTATAATGTTAGTTGTTAGTTGGATAGGATTATCATTATGCAAAACATTTTCATCAAAGCCTATAAAGTTGCAGCTGGTAGAAATATATCAGAGACAATATTTCTAATTAAAATATTTTTAACAAAAAAGGTATTTTAACAGTTCAAGGACATTTGAATTTAGAAGGACATGCACCTTATACTTACACACACATTCGAGAATACATACGCCTTATCTATACTTCGGAAAACTTAGTACTTCAAACAGCTGTTGCTTTCATTCTAAACAAGAATTTATAAGCGAGGGAAGGTAGAGGTGGCGCACAGTTGTCTATCACAGTGCAGTGGTGTCTACGCCGCACTCGCGTTCACTGCCGGCCGCTAACAATAAATTATTCGAACGCAACATAATTTTCCGCGTATTATTTGTAAACACCGTACAAACGTTTTGAAACGTGAATACGTATTTGTATGAAAAAAAACACTCAATAAATCACAGTGTTTAAATATTTAAAGTGTAAAAAGTGACAAGGATGAATTATTTAGCTACGTTTTCATTGGTATTCGCGCTTTTTCAAGGTAGGTGTATCTTTAATTCTAATGAATTTATTTATTATATTATAAATACGATTTTTATTGACCTACATAGAATTAATTACATATGAATAATGTGTTTTAACGTGTTTTAAATATACGAAGAGGTAGGTAGGAGGTATAGACGGATTCTTTAATTATTTTTATATATAGAGCCTGCCATAGTGCTTTTACTCTGCCTGATGGGAAGCATGTGTAGAATCCAAGAGTGATGGTCACTATATTCATTGCAAATGTAGCATGGTGACCCACACTATGTATTACATATTGTGTGGGAGAGCCAGGCACAATAAACTCAAAAAAAAAAGTGAAACAATATGTTTTAATAAATTTTTTTATGCTATAAGTGAGCTCAACGCGAGTCAAAAGATTCCTTGAGTTAAGTTATTATTCCGTCAGGGAATTCCTACAAAAAATGCGTGTCCGTCTTATCATTTTAGAAATAGGTGTGTATTGGATTATTTAATTAGTTTTTGTAAATATTTTCAAAACGTTACACGCAATTTTTTTAAATTATTTTAGTAATAGTTATTGTTAATTTAGCAATTAATTTAACTTTAGCAATTTATTAACTATTGTACGAAAGACTGCAACACTATATTTGTATGCCTATAACTGGCGAAATGTGTATCGTGCTTATTTTTTTTTTTGTACCAACTTTGGTACCACATTTATGCAAATAAATTGATATTATTATTCATGGACGGTGGTAGTAACTTACTATCAGGTTCCCCTTAAGTGTGGGTAGCGGGTCACTATGACGCATTGTCTACATTCGCAATCAGTATGGTGACCACCATCGGGCGGAGTAGCATCACTTTGGCGGGCGCTATATAAAAAAATATAACCCGTCTGATGATGATCCCTCTATCATAAAAAGCTGATGAGTATAAATTAGGTGAAATTAGTTCTGTGTTCTGGAATATTATTGATGTGTTTATTAGTGCTGTAGGAAGATATTGAATACAACACAGAAAGGATAGTTTCCACCGAAATAACGATGTCTCTATTTGTTACAAATTCGGCAATTAAGAATTTCAATTAGTTTCGAAATACTTGCCTAGGGATCTGTAAATTTTAATAGTGTTTGCAAAAAAATCGTTAATTACAAAAAAGTTGAAAAAAATTAAAGGAGCTACCTAAATAATTGTATTCTAAAGGAAATAGTAAATCTAATATGTCGGCGTTTAACCTGCGTCATGCATAACATAATATTTTTTATTTAAGTACTTCTTAAGTTATGAAAACGTGACCATATTTGTTCGTTATGTGTTAGTGCAATGACACTTAATTATAAAACTATTTATGGAGTAATTTAATTTTAAATTAAATGTATGAAATTCTACCAAGTGCAATGACACTTAATAATAAAACTATTTAAAGAGTTATTTAATTTTAAATTAAATGTATGAAGTAATACCACTGTCCACTTTTTTGCTGGTGGAAATCTTAGAATAAGACACAAGGAAGATAAATTGTGAACAATTTATTGCTGTGAGGGTTTAGCCGATTGCCGGAGGATTCTATTAACCTATGATATGAGGAGGTATAGTATGGGATCCTATTTTTGCGAGCGTAAAACTATCTATCGCTGACTTAGGAGCTGTGACTATAATCATTGAACTGTCTTACACATGAGGTAGATTAAAGAATGTGGACTGTACTTTTATACTCATTAAATATACCGTATTGTTCATTGTATCGTATAAGCTTACTAAGCATGTGAACGGGTAGCCAATACCCAGATAAACTCTAAGACAGGCACACAGGACACTTTTGTGTCTTGTGTCAGATACAAGTTATCGATGAATATTTGATTTCTGTAGAACCAGTGTAAAATCATCCACTCCGTGCACGTTAACATTTTGTGTGTCTTGTTGCTTCCACTTAACACATTCTCATGACGATCAAAAAGTGTTCGGTGTCGGTAACTGGAAACTAGAAGATGTCAGTTGAAGACATAAGCAACATTAACATGACACAGTAACTACGGTTTCCTGTGATAGAGTGCCGTGTCGACAACAAAATGTGTCTACGTTTGTGAAACGCCTAAGAGGTTTTCCTGGACTGTCCAAATATTGTTGGTGCTATTTAAGAATATTTTTAAGTAAATATAAATAAAACTCAATCAGAATCAGAATATGACTTTGACGAATGAAGGTTTTTGCTAACCTCTAAAAGAATCCGACTGACTAATACATCTGCCGATATGGACCTTTTTTCACAGGTACTTATGAGTGTCATTCTTGTTCATTGCTGGCTCACGATGATGCCCCTCTGCGGTCAGAGATTTTTTGCTACGGTTTATTTCTAACAGCATGTAATGAAACGAATAAAAGAAAAAAATAAAAAAAAGGTACATGAGCTCTTTCTACATGATAAGTTCTAATTATCAAAAGGATAACACGCCAACCAATTTCGTCGAATCCATAGTGTATGAACATAATGTTGACTGATATGTATGTATGTATAAGTACAGTATGTTTTATATCTATGTATGTATGTTGCTAATTTATGTATGTCTAATGTATATATTGGATCCGAAGTTATATAACCTATGTACGCCTACCTCACACGATTTCTGCACCCCCCTAAGGTTGACTGGTAGAGAATGCCCTGGGCATTAAGTCCGCCTATGTACATAAGTGCATAAAGTTATAAATAAATAAATAAATAAATAATGAAACGAATAGACATGATGTTCTGTTCAGTTGATATGAAGTGGTTAAGATGTCACAAAGAAACTAAGATTTAATTTCGAGTTCTCATTATAAGCTAAGGGATATAAGTACACGAAGACGTGAAAGGTCTTAGAGAAATTTAATGTAAAAGTGTAAATCTTATTTACTAAAGACGTTATATGGTTTCTTTGTAGTTAATAGAGCTCGTCTATGATTATCGGGATTGTAGACTAGTTCTTTTAGACGAAAGGTTAATGTTGGTTCTGATATATAGATATACTATCTGAAACCCCCGCAGTGCTACCTGCGGTACGACAATAACCCCGGGCGACGCCGCGAGGCGAAGCTAGTATCTTTATAAATTGTAGCCTATGTGTGTTTTTTTTTCTTTTTTTTTTTTTTTTTCTGGGACCAGTATATATGCACACATTGCTTTTAGTCCTTGATGTGTAAGTGATTGCAACCTTATATGCTATGGACTAATTTTTATTATTTTATTAGACAAAAAATCGATTTCCCTAACTTTAATATTTCTTTAGACCGTTTTCTAGTCTTTGTGTTTTGGTTGCCTTAACTTGCACATATAAGTATTGTTGTCAAAAACAAACAAACTTTGTATAAATTATTTGAAAAGATGGTGCACATGAGTTTCTCACCAGCTCTTCTCATGAATGCAATACCCATCGAAGCTGGTACTTGAATTGATTTCAATTTAAACCTTTGAGTTGAATCGAAATCAATCTAAGCTCCGGTAATTCAAATCATTGATTACTCGAGTTACATCCTTTTATCACTGATCAATTCAGTACTTGAGTTTTATTTTATATTTGTATTAATAATGTTTGATGTTTGTATTTTTGACGTGTTCAAGTGCCTTTTGGGGCCTATGGAAATAAATGATTTGACTTTGACTTTGACTTTGTTGTTCTGATGTATAAGCTATATTATTGTAAAGTTTCATCAAAGTCCATTCGGTAGTTTTTGCGTGAAAGAACAACAAACATACTCACTGATATTCTCACAAACTTTCGCGTTTATAATATTAGTAGGATATCATTATAGATCCATATTACTCTTCAAAACATTACCTATGTTTAGCTTCTATCAAAATTTTATCCTGTTAAAAAGGGGTAGTAAGATCAGAACTGCTGTCAGGGTAGAATCTTAGAATTTACAAGTAATTAATTTGTATGTTTTTCTTACTGTGCCCGTTAAACACATCTTTGTCATAAAAGTTCAAGTTCGTAGTCTCATAAACATATAATACTTTGACAACAAACTAATAACTAAAACAACTTCTTATCAACTAAAAATATGTGAATACTAAAATTAGGTTTGGTCGTTTTTGTCATAGTAAATTAAGAAACTGAAAGACGTAAGAGTATAAAAATTTATCTTTATTCATGTAAAGTGTTTGCATATGCAAGTACACTTTGTAAGGCTTACAAGTTTAATGTACTAACATAGTACAGAAAATTGTGGTAATTCGTTTTGTTGCACTGTTAATAAATGTATACGTACGTATTTTCTACGGTACTGGAACATACAATGGAACTGATAAGCTATGAAACTTAGAAACAAAGGAATTGTGTAGTCAAATCACAGGTAAGTCGTGCTGCTTATGACGATTTCGAAAAATATGACTTACTCAAAATTTACAATTACGACTACAAAAATGTTAGCTTGAGGTAATAGGGGTCAAAAAACATACAGGAATGGATTACCACAGCTAGATCAAATACATAAATGTTGTTTAAAGTAAAAATGTGTAGAAAATTAAAGGGAAACATATTAATTTATGGCATCAAAAAAGCATCGTACCCCATATATATTATTACGGTTTTTTTTTCGTAATACTTTGTTTTTAAATTTGGATATTTGGTGCTCCTTGCCACCTAGAATGAGTGTCCGGCTAGCTTTCGCGAACTCCAGTCACCAGAAATACTATACATTCAATAAAGAACATTCAATATGACTGCACGGCTGGCCTAGTGGTTTAAGTGGTCGCCACGCCGCTTTCTACAGCGCTAAGTGTTGTGGGTTCAAATCCTACATAGGAAAACACTTTGTGTGATCCGCAAATTGTTGCTCGAGTCTGGGTGTTTATTGTGTCCGTTTCATGTATGTCTGTAAAGTCCCCCGCAACAAAGGATGTATATTTCTAATGCGGGAGTTGTATTTAAAAAAAAAAGAAAAGAAAAAAAGAAAGAACATATTTATGTTAAACACATAATCGACATTTATTAAGCTTTAAACTCTTTTCGAATCTTCAGTAAAAATTCTAGAGCAGTTATAGTTTTGTAAAATTTATGTTAAACTAGCTTTTGTCCGTGTTTACACCTGCGTGTATATCGGTTATCGCAGTAAATAGTAGCCTATGTCCTTCCTCAAGAATTAAAGTTACTCCGTGCTAAATTTAATTGAAATCGGTGCAATGGTTTAGCCATGAAAGCATAACAGACATAGGTGTAAACAGACAGACAGACAGAATTACCTTTGAATTTATACTATTAGTATGGATCATACACGCACGCACAGCCGTGGTTTGTTCCTGTTTTCTAAAGAAAAAAGTAATTATAACTTAGCTCAAAAGTAGAGCATTGTATAAATGTGACTCAAATTAAACATGCTCTACTTTCAATCAAAAACATTATATTTTCTTTAATTGAATGTCCGTTTTTTCAGAACGGCATGGCGGTCATGAATCATATATGTACAGTCTATTGTCCTAAATATTATTATAAAGAAAACATTGATTTCACTATAAGTAAAACATTTATAGCTAACTAAACTTTGTTTATAAATTAATAAATAAACATTTTAAAACTAACGCATCTTATTGGTTGGCTTCATAGGTCGCCCTACTCCTTAAAGGATGATGGTGTTCATAATCCATAAATTATAGTCCTGTGCCTCGGTGTTCTTTCTGTCCGTTTCATATATGTCTGTGAAGATCCTTAGTTAGTACTAAAGTTGCTTTTACTTAAAAAATGTAACAAAGATTAGCAGGTCTGTAAACATGTAATACATTTACTTGTGAGCGAAAGGAAGGTTTCTATATTTCTATATTATTGGTTGTTATTTAAAATTCGCTATTAGTGACAACTCGATGTGTTGTGTTCGTGGGTCCCTGTAGGCTGTTGATTCTGGTGTACAGAAGTAACAGTGGTGGGCGTGTATGAGGGATTAGTATTTATGGCCAGAGTTTTTTAAAATCCCTTTTCATTAGTGTGAATACGTATATAATAGAATAATCTTTAATATACACTAAATAATAATACTAATACACATATAATAATAATACACTTTACATGAAAATAATACCTCAATTGACTGACCATGTAATGGCGGCCTTATCGGTAAAAAGCAATTTCTTCCAGGCAACCTTGGGATGGAAAAAAAGTACTGGGATGTATATTGTGCTTGAAACCTAGTTTAACAATTATTTGTAGCGTTCCTTATTGTGTTTAGATAATTTTGTTAAATTTATTTACCACCATATTATCGATAATAATAAAGGTTTGGGCTGCTTTTGACCTAGACCGACTTTTGACCAACAATTATTTAATTAGATATTATATAAGCATAGTAATTTAACGAAACGTGTTGTTTAGCGAAATCTTTTTGAGGTCAACAATCGTATGATTCTAATTTATTGATATGATGATTTTATGTACATAAAACACGTTTATGCAGTTTTGAACCATACTCAAAATCATTCATTCATAAAATTAAATTTGCTTCAAGAAACACTATCTAACATATATGGTACTATTTTATTATTTTTAAAAGAACATCAAATTCTTTGTGACTTACACGTGTATCAAATTAAATAATAAAGAACATGTACCCGCGGTACAACAACATCGCGGGTAACACCGCGGTGTTCTGCTAGTACATAGGTACTTATAAATAAATAAATAAATATTCTGGACATCTAACTCACAACGCCATCTAGTCCCAAGCTAAGCAGAGCTTGTGGTATGGGTACTAGACAACTGATATAAATACTTATATACTTTTTTTTTGTAAATACATACATATTATACATAGGAAACACCCAAACTCCGAAACAAATATTTGCAGATCATACAAACATTTGGTCCGACCCGGGAATCGAACCCGAGACCTCTTGCTTAGCAGTCGCATACGCTACCACTACGCCACCGAGGCAGTCAATATATATATATTATAATATATATATATATATATATATATTTATAGACTAAAGTTATTTTTAAAGTTTTATATTACTTTATAACATACAATCAGTTAGAGATACCTATTTTTTTTGTAGAACCTAATTTCTTCAAGGAACGGCTTCTTACGACGATGAAGGTTCTTTTTACAACCTTCAAAGGGCCGGACCCTTAACTTCGACAACATTCTTTTAACTGCGTTTCAATTTTTAAACCACTTAAAGTGTTTTGTTACTTTTACAAAAATGCAAAAGTATCACCATTTATTCTATTTTTTTTCGGTAATGGTGTCATAATATGAGTCTTTCTAACCGCTCGATCGCTTGCGACCAAAAAAGTTGGCACCTTACTTTGCCTGTTTCTTTGGACCGCTTACTGTGCGTTTTGCCCATTATTACTAAAACTTAAGGGAATCAAATATAGATACCCCAAGAAGATGTTCCCAATTATAGTTTAATGACTATGACAGCGAAGATCTGCCAAAACCGTACCTAAGATCAGCCGCACCAGTTTACAGATTAGGTCGAATATTGCATGGGATTTTCATAATTATTTCTGCTCTAATTATAATACCCGTAGTTAACCCTAAGTCTATAAAAGTTACCTTTAATATGATATAATAAACCTTGTAATGAGAAAGTTCAATTATTGCACTGCATTGTCTCGATTACGATAAAGCCTTCATAATATCCGAAAATCGTCAGTAACATTAATTATTATTACGTATGTACGTCGTTCTTAAATTCCTTATATGCAATGTTTACTATCACTTAGGCAAAGGCCGTGTAAGCGATGCGAAGTAAAACAATGAAAGTCATTTGTGCAAATATACAGGTTATTTTATTCACAGCGAAAGTGTTGATATTTTAGTAAGTAATTATCATTCACATGCCAGAAGACCATCCTTTTTTTATACAATAAGATTAAATAATATTAAATTCGAAATGTTAATTATTATAATGAAGATACTTGTCGTGCTCTTTTCTGACAGTGTGAGGTTCTATTTTATTTACCGGTAAGCGAAAATCTAAATATTAATAAGTGAAGCAAAAACTTTGTACCTCTCTTTAACCGGTTTAAAAAAAAGGAGGAGGTTATCAATTCATCTGTTTTTTTATGTTTGTTACCATATAACTTTCGATCGAGTAAACCGATTTTCATGTTTTTTTTTCATTTGAAAGGTGGTGCTTCAATTTGATCACCACATGATTGAAAACCACATAAATCTTTAATTTGAATTAAGTATGTGCGCATAAAAAGAGTGGCTGGCAGTGGATGGATGCGGACTGCCCAAGACCGGGATGGTTGGCGCTCCTTGGGGAGACCTACGTTCAGCAGTGGACGGCAAATGTATGTGCGCATATAAAACATATTTTTTACAAATTATATGGTGCTCCCTGATCTCTGAGCTAGGTTCAATGACCTGTGTTACAGAGTCAGTGTTCTCTCTCGTAGTCAAATCATAATTAAGTAATTACATAATTATGATTTTATCGAAAAAACAAAAATACAGAGGTTAACCACAAAAAGCGAGTAATACCCTTGTATAATACAATCAAAATTATATTTGTGTGTGTGTGTGTGTGTGTGCGTGCGTGCGTGCGTACGTGCGTGCGTGCGTGCGTGCGTGCGTGCGTGCGTGCGTGCGTGCGTGCGTTCGTGTGTGTGTGTGTGTGTGTGTGTGTGTTTGTAGCTGGTGCTACCCGTTTTTTTTTGTTCAACTTGTATTTTCATAAAAACCTTCGAACGCCGAACGCAGGAGTATGAAAGGTATTTGAAAATTGGTATTAACTATTATATTAATATGGAAAGCCGGGTCTTTGCAATAAAAAATATCAAAGGTTAAAGTTTATGTTTAAGTCAGAATTCTCACATTAACTAACAAAAGAAGAACTGTCGAAAAGGCATGCTTCGCCAGGAATAAGCCAGCTCGACCTAAGTGACACACGAACCCTCAATAACAATAACTACAAATGTAGGAGAGTGATGCTTCGCCACAATGCACCAGTTTGACCACAGTGATACCACGGCCTCACAGAAAACTGTTAGCAATTCTTTTATTATTTTTCAAATACAGACTGAGAATACAGAAGCGTCAAACCCCACTCTCTCTTTCTATTTATTCGAAGGTATATAATATTTTTAACTAAAACAAAGTCTTGACTGCATTTAAAATACAATAGTATTAGAATTTAAATGTGAATATCGATGAATAATTTTCATTATGTTTGTTTTGGAAGAGTGGGGTCTTCTGATACAAGCGATCCTATCTTAAAAGTAGGCCAACCACCTACACTAAATTATTTTAAGTCAACTTATATGTATTTAATTATAAATAAACTAAACGAAAATAAAAAAGTAAAAAAATCAACCGATTCAATGACATTTTACTTAAAAATGTTTTTTTAATAATAACAATTGACTGCTGATTACTTACTCGAGCTGTAAACACTATTTAAAAAATTTACTGTAAACGTTAGACACTGTCAGCCTTATGAAATTGAATTAACCCTTTTTATGTTGTAATATAATTAAATTAGTAACTTAATAAATATTTTGGTACTTAATTTTACAACGCACGCGACGTATCGTTCGTAATCAAATAATTCTTGCCAAACCAGGTTTCGCAAAGAGTAAGAAAGTTAATTTATTAATGTGAGTTGAGTTATTGGGTGATAGGTACACCTTAACAGAGTAACGATAGAACTATACAGATGATATTAATTAATTAAGTAGTAGTACCTCCAACAAACCGCGTTAATGATATAATTTATTATCAATTTTCAATGAAGTAAAATCAGTTGGACAATTGGCCACATATTACTTGCGGGGTGATGATGTTAGTATGTGTAATAAATTAGTTGATTCTAAATAGATAGGTACTTAAAGAATTACAAAAGATAATAAAATCGTTGTTTTATTGTCTTTGGAAGTTTAGACTACAATCTCAATACAGTTTTTTTTTAAATTTTATCGTTTACTATGTAATGTACTTAAAGTCTTGTGGACAAAAACTCTTTGCACTTCCTTTTAAACAAATATGACGTTCAGAAGTTTATCAAATTTAAAATAATGATTAATAGTTAAATGTTGGCAAATATAGTAAAAACAAGACAAGTACTGAATACAAAATTTTATTTATAAAGATCACCTATAAAACTATAACATCTGGTAATATATTATGTATCGTCATGATATAAAAGTGTATACATGTCAAAAATTCTACCAAGCAATCTTTAGTTTAATTAAATACTCAGACGGGTGTAAATATGATATCTTCGTTTCGTTGGTAGTTCACCTTAGTGACAGTGCATTAAGTAAGTGTCGCGTTACGGTTCCTGAACTGAAATGCCACTTTTTTCTGTCTCTAAGTTGCATACATTTTAACTTAATTATTATGTTAATTCGTTAAACAACAACAAATATAACGATCATGGTTCTAAAATAAATTCTATTATAAATAATAATTTATTTATATTACACGATTATAAACGTGAAACTTTCAGACGACAGAGGGATGAATTCTTCTTACTTTTATATAAAAATACAGACTTACGACAGTTTGAGACATAGATAAATAATTCATTACTAAGATGAACACATCATTAGCTCTTAACAGTTATAATAATCCTGCCAGAGCGACTCTACTCTGCCAGATGGAAAGCATGAACAAAATCCAAGAGTGGTGGCCACCGCACTCATTGCAAATGCAGAAAATGCAACAATATATGAGTATGGCGGCCACACTATGGCGGTCTATTGAGATGCTTCTGCGTCACTGGGCCTCCGGCCTCGTACTCACCTACAAAACAGGCCAACACAAGTGCTGTCATTTAAGTTTGGTCTTCTGTAAGAGGGTAGCCCTAGTCAAGCCGGCCCGTTCGTGATGAAATCAGCGTGGCTCTACTAACTTGAAAATAAATCTTAGGTCTATTAATACAATGGAGGATTGGCTCGAGAGGCGTCATGGGATCCTCTCATACCGGCTGACACCGGCCCGGATACGGGCCAGGCGCCTTAGGCGACTTAGGCGCCGGAGATCGCTGAACGATCGCCGTCCTCCATGAGCACAAGCCTGAGGGTGACATATGAGGCATATGCTACCCCAGCAGAAGCAGGCCTGGGTGACGGCGCGGACGCTGCGAAGGGACAGTAACGGAAACATTGGGGTTCACACACAGGACGGGGCCATTTACAAAACGTCGGTGGCCCGAGGTACGTCGGGGTTCTAGGGTTTTCCTTTCTAGGGTGCACCTGGTTCCCCAGCATCTAGAACCCGAGACGGCATGCGATTTTAGTTGGTTCGAGTCCGACATGCCACCAGCATTTGGTATCAGAGAGGATACCTCGGAGATTTTCGGAGGGGAAAAAATAGGTCTACTAATACAACAAGTTTTGATCAACATTTGTTTAGTAGATAAATTACATTGATTACACTTCTCTAAAGTCGGTTCGCTAAAGATCATTAGTTATAAATATGAGTAACTATAAAACATTGAACTTTTTCCGTAACCTTTAATTAATAATCTAAAATATTTCATTCAGACATACCTATCTAGGTTAAATGTAAATGTGTGTGAATACTAACCAGTTTAACGTAGATCTAGGATATTAGACATTGCATAATATGATTAATACTTATGCTTTATCATCTAACGCCTGTGTGTCTAGAGTGAAAGTCTCGGTAACAAATCTTATCTAGTGTTAGTCGGTGCAACAGTAAGGGCCTGTTTCACCAGCTCCTTATAAAGTTTCAGATATATATTTGCCATAAAACGCTATTTATTAGATAAAGCTTACTAATCATCAGATTATCTGTCATTTATTTATATCTCTATCCGAGACTTGTGCAATCGAAATCTGTAGTTTTCTAGCAGATAAGTTCAAAATCGTCTATCAGTGACTTTAACAGCAAGAAGGGAAACGGGTCCTAAGTCTTGTGATTAAATCGGAGTGACATTAACTGGTAGTTTACTAGTGCTGCAAATAATCCATGATCTCTTTCTAATCTGATAAAGCCGGCTTCGTTAGTTTATGTAACTTAGTATAAAACAGGGATTATTAAGAACGAGTATTTAAAAGTAAATACTCTGGTTACGTAACTATTTGATAATTTGGTTCTTTCTCAATGGTATTGTCATCGCAGGCTTTTTTGGAACTATCAAGGGAGAAAGCATTTATAATTTCGACACAGACATTCTGTATTAAACCTTGTCTGGTATATATGTATTTTAAGAAACGTGAATAAGATTGAGGATCTACGAATTTCGTGATGATACACTCTCGTTCTTTCACAGCTTGAGACATGGAGAAATAAAGAGAAAAGCGAATAGAGAGGATTTAGAAATTGGTGGACTATCGTAAATCGTGTAACTTTATTTAAAAAATAAAAGAAGAGACTGAGTTTTTGAAATAAGAATTAATTATGATGACTAATGAAAGTAAGGAAAGTGCTGAAAGAGTAGACATTTGAAACTGGGTCAAACGGTCTGGTTCAATTCATCATTTTTCAATGTCATCTTCATATTATTATGTAAATCATTGCTAAATAAGCGAATACGGTTTATGCTTGTAAACGTATTCGTATAAAATAATATTAGAATATAGGTACCTAGGTCATCTTTAAAATTGAATATTATTGGATTAGAGTAAGCAAAACAGTTCAAAAACCAATTTGGCTGCATGGTTAGCCTAAGATAGAGGTTTAAGCGGTCGGCACGCAGCTTTCTACTTCGCTAAGTCCCGTGGGCTTCAAACCACAAATGGGACAACACCTTTTGTCATCCACTATACTAGCTGACCCACGCAACCTCGTTTGCGTCTTCTATTGCCCCTCGCCTGAAAGTTTGCCCCCTTTTTTGAAACATTCTTCATTGGTGCGCCGCTCCTATTAGTATCAGCGTGATGATATATAACCTATAGCCTTCCTCGATAAATGGACTATCCAACACTGAGAGAATTTTTCAAATCGGACCAATGGTTCCTGATCGCGTTCAAACAAACAAACAAACTCTTCAGCTTTAAATATTGGCATAGATATATTGAAATTAACAATTTCAATGTTTTTGTTTTATGTAGTTGGCAAGTATAATCTTAAGTAATAATGTATATTATATGAATAAGTAAGTAATAATAATAGGGTAAATAAATATTATAATCTTAATTCACCCTCCTCCCACTCCTTCTACTACTAGAATAGGAAAGACGTAAAGAAAAATATATAATGTAAAAACTCTGTTTGAAATCTACATTTAAGAAATCACTGATACGAAACAGTAATTACTATCAAGAATATAAGCGTAAGTTAATGCGAGTTACCAGACTGTGAATAAATATTACCAGCAATATATTCTAAGAATAGGAGAGAAAGAATTGCTGACTGAACTACTGATAGAAAATACATGTAAATACATTTTTTACATAAGTAGAATTAAAGATAAAGTAATGTTAGAAAATGAGTAGGCTGATGTGATAAGAGAATTACATTATTAGGCACTTTCAGTCTTTCTATTTTAAAACTTTACATTCTGTTGAATGTAAAGTTTTAAAATAGAGTTTTAGGGTTTTATCAACTTTAAAATATTTTATAAAGTAACTAGCTTAACCGTGTACCATGACCATACTACCCCTCCTCGAGAATCAAACTATCGACTGTCTCAGGTTCGATTCTCGATACGGATCACATGTTTGTATGATCTTCGAATATTTATTTTGGTGTTTTGTATGTATACATACGTAAGTATTAAAAAAAAAATACAAAATAATGCGACATGTGTATTAACATCAGTTGTCTAGTACCCATTAGTACAAACTCGGCTAAGTTTGCGACTAGATATCGTTTTATGTCAGATGTACTAAATATTATTATTATCCCCCTGCAAAATAAAAAAATATTGTGATCGGTGCAGCGCTTTGGCCGTGAAAGCATAACAAACATACAGTCAGAGTTACTTTCGAATTAATAATATTAGTGTGGAAATATGGAAGCATGGATGGTTATTATATAAGTAAGAAGTGTCATTCAATTTACTCGTGGCCATGTTTGGTACAACATGGTTGAAACTTGTTTACTGTTTTAACGATTTAACTGGTGACTCAAATCGTCGCCTCGCCAAGTATTGCCATAATCACCATATTCACCATACGGCACCAATAATAGTAATAATAATAATAAATAAATAAATATTCCGGACATCTAACACACAACGCCATCTAGTCCCAAGCTAAGCAGAGCTTGTGTTATGGGTACTAGATAACTGATATAAATAATTATATACCTTTTTTTGTAAATACATACATATTATACATAGAAAACGCTCAAACTCCGAAACAAATATTTGCAGATCATACAAACATTTGGTCCGACCCGGGAATCGAACCCGAGACCTCAGGCTTAGCAGTCGCATACGCTACCACTACGCCACCGAGGCAGTTAATGTTTAGTTCTGGTAATTTAGTCAAAAACAGCCGTAAGAGTAGTCTAATCGTGGTCAACAAACGCCTACCGTTCACAAGATACATTAAAATTCGTTTTTGATAGAGATTGTGTGAAGATTCTCTCGGTATTTACTATTGTTTTGTTCTTGAATTAAAGAGAATTTAGCAAGTAACCTCATACTTTCTAACTCATCTTGAAGAAGAACAAAAAAAACCTATACGATTATGTAGACAAGAAAGGTACGTCAAGACTTGTGGTAATACGGGTTTCTTCAGGTGTGACCCCTGCCACTGACATGGGCTATTGATTTCCCTTTCAGGCTATAACTTAACACGGTTTATGCATACGTATTATTATATAGTTTCAATACTATACGTATGTTTTTTTTTATTTATTGAATAGTGGGCAAACGAGCAGACGTATCACCTGTAAGCGATTACCGCCGCCCATGGACACCCGCAACACCAAAGGCGTCACAAGTGCGTTGCCGACCTTTGGGGGATGGGAAAGGGGATGGGGGGAGGGGTTGGGGTATGGGCCTCCGGTATCCTCACTCACTCGGTGAAACACAGCGCAAACGCTATTTCACACTGGTTTTCTGTGAGGCCGTGGTATCACTCACACATTCATGCCGAAGCATAGCTCTCCCACGGTTAAATATATAGGTATATGTATTGGAACTATCTCATTGGTGGGCGAAGGACTTGACTCCGAATTAAGAGGTCAGTTGTAGCACTTGTAGCGTAAACGACTGTTGTGTTTTAGGTTTGGGGTTCGATTCTCGGGTCAGATCAAATGTTTGCATGATCTACGAATATTTGTTTCGGAGTTTGGGTGTTTTCTATGTATAATATGTATGTATTTACAAAAAAAAAAAAAGTATATATGTATTCATATCAGTTGTCTAGAACCCATAACACAAGCTCTGCTTAGCTTGGGACTAGATGGCGTTGTGTGTTAGATGTCCGGAATATTTATTTATTTATTTATTTATTTATTTATCTACAAATATTTGTTTCGGAGTTTGAGTGTTTTCTATGTATAATATGTATGTATTAACAATAAAAAGTATATATTTTATATCAGTTGTCTAGTACTTATCAGTACAAGCTCTGCTTACTTTAGGGAGATTTCATTTTAATCAATAGTAAACAGAATGGCACTAGTTTTTAACTTTATCCTTAATTAATTAGATATGTTCCTTTGCGGATCTTTTGAAACTTGGGTTTCCAGAATTCAAGATAATGGTTAAACAACTCAGTAATAAAAAACTAATATATATTTTCATTAATACGAAACATTGGACTTAAAACTAGGGTCATCGTGCAAATTATCGGTCGCTCTAATTTAAGACTGAATTGTGTCTGCGTTGCCAAACACCTGCAGTTGCATAATTTGGGTTAATGACCTACAAGGATACTTACGTACAGCCCGTATGTTACTCTCTTTTGTTACCTGCATATGTGTGTGTGTGTGTGTGTGTGTTTTTGTGTGAGATCGAAATACCACTGTCCTTTCTAATTGTGGTATATTTCTTATTGTACTTCAGACCACGTAAATAGGTAAATAAGTATTAATTTCTCCTTTTTAATAAATCTACACCTGCACACGAAATAGAGACGAGACAAGATAATGGTTATGTAGGTAAAGAACGTTTATTTTACTCTTTGTGTAGATTTTATCAAAAGATTTTTCAAAGAAAATATCAAAACTTGTTTAAGAACGAAGGACTATCACATTCTTTTCTAATTTGGTGTTATCAGGTACCTTTGTACACGTACACCAAAACCTGCCGAGAATATTAAACCATAGACCTCAAAAGAAAAGTTACGCGTGACCGAACGTGACCATGATCAGATAGATTTAAAAAAATATAAACACCTCACTATGCCGATGTTTAATTATTTAATCTTGAATTAACAATTCTTAGCCTCTAACCAAGTATTTGGTTTTAAAATGATTCCAAAAACCCATCATAAAGGTTTACTGTGTTCTTGATTATATTTAAAACTGGGTTTTGTCATAATGTCACGTGATTTTAAATGTCAAATTTAAGAATCAATAAAGGCAAATTAATATCTGCTTTTGCATGCATATTGCTATATATGACCGGTCACTGAATAATAAACACATAATAAAGAATATTCTATTACATAAGTCACATTTTAGACTACTAATATTATTAATGCGATAGTTTGTGAGCATATAAAGGATGTATATTACTCTTTCACGCAAAAACTACTAAATAGATTTACATGAAACTAACAGTAATATAACTTATATATAAGAATAAAACATATGCTATTAATTAAAGTGATATCGACGGCGTCTTCCTATATTGCCATTACTGACCATACAATATAGCGAAGTTGATTTTAGATAATAACTAAGTATATTAAAACAAGACCAAAAGTTTATCTCATATTTGAATATCTTGTATCACTCACGGTATTTGTAGTCGCACTCTACCGATTTCATTTATTTTGTGTTGTTTATTTTTGGTAGGATTTTGATAAGTGTGAGAATAAATTATATTTTTTACTCTTATACCACCCCATTACCGAAAGGCCGGCAACGCACCTTTGAAGCCCTCGGTTTAGCGGGTGTCCAGGAGATATGTCTGCTTGTTTGCCACCTACTCCATAATAAAAAGACATATTTTTAAACAATTACATTCGATTTCTTGTTTGATATGCGGAGCAACTTTTGCCGGGTCAGCTAATAAAAAGATATAATACTGGTTTGGATTTTACTTACACTGTTCGGTTAAGTAACAATGAAGTAATTGTTGAGCCGATGATTCGACATTTTTAAAACCACAAAAAGTTCTGCGCTCCATTTAAGTTATAAAAGTAAGTAATATAACAGGATGTACGTAAAGCTGCGTTTGTTTGTAATATAGATTTGTTTCGGTGTGTGATTCTCTTTGTGAACTGTCTTTTTTTTTCACTTTTTACCGAACCACTTAAGATATAATGATGATGATTTGAATTACTTAGATCTGTTAAGTCTATGATCAATAAAACATTACTGAACGAATGACGTAGCGGCCACGCAGCTCTCTACTGCGCTAAGTGTTGTAGGTATAAACCCCACAGCTTGTGTAATCCACAAATTGTTGTGCTGCGTCTGGTGTTCCATGTGACCGTTTGTCAACCCTCCCTTTACACTATATGTTTCTTAAACGGGAGTTATTTTATTAAACAGAAAGATAGAAAATGGTAACACCAAAAATTAAAGAGCTCATGTTTTACAGAAATTTAAAAAGTAAGTATATATTATTCATGCATACATTTATGTATGCTTATTACTCTCTAAATCTTGAAAATTTCAAGTCCAAATTAGGATACAAATCTTTGCGTAAAAAGAATGACAAATGTTATGTAACATTACATAGTCTTTTTTTCTTTAATAGTCTACTGCTAGATAGAAGTAGTCCTTAGGTAGGAAGTTCCAGCATTAATACCACACGGTTTAATATTATTAATTTAGCTTGTTTAGTATTTAAAAGAAACATAAATTTAAAACTTTGTAAATTAATTTCATTTAACAACAAAAAATAACTTAAAAACGTAACACGACAAGGAATGCAACTCAAGGTTCACTGAAGCAATGTCTGTTAATTTACAAAAAACAAAATTAAACATTAACATAAAATGTATCTGGGTTGTATTTAGCAATGCGTAGAACAAAATATGACAAGGGTTGTTAATTATTATTATAATTTATACATAGCTACCTAATACAATTTATCTGATGTTGCTGGTATGCTTCTTTGCGTAACTACCAGATTTCTTTAAGAATACAGTGTCATACGACATAGGACAAAGTACTGTTAAGAAAAGTAAAATTTGACATGAACCCTATATCAACTCGTCTTGCCAACGGGAATACTTACCGTGGTAGAGCCACGCTTCGGAATGAATGGGCCGGATCGATCGGAGTGATACCAAGGCCTCACAGGAAAACGGTGTGAAACAGCGCTTGCGCTGTGTTTCACCGAGTGAGTAAGGAAACCGAAGGCCCATACCCCAACCCCATCCCACAAAGGCCGGCAACACTTGTGACGCCTCTGGTGTTGCGAGTGTCCATGAGCGGCGTTAATCGCATACCATCAGGCTATACGTGTGCTCGTTTGCCCCCTATTCCATAAAAATAAAGAATAGTAAGCAAAATATTCCTTTCTAAGGGGATAACTATGTCCACTGTTGATTTATCCAGCCTTTAGTCAACCGTTGTTGGGTATAGACCTATTTAAGAGTACGACAAGTAGTGTAATTCCGTGCCAATCGTGATGAATATGGCCGCTGTCCGCTATTTTCACGAAGTCATCGATCTGTGATGCAGGTTGTCTTCCGACCTTGCATAATATTATCAATATTCACTGTACTTGATACTTGAATATATGAAGAGACAAGGTTGTATTTGATATGACTTCATACAGTATTCAAAGTTGAAAATACAATAAACAATCCTTTTCATTTTTATCTGAGCATTTGTTATTTTGGTCGTGCCCAAGAGCACAATGAAACAAACTGAACAACAACAATAGATCGGATAATACAAACCGGCTAAGTTGCGAAACCAGTGAAAAGTAGTTTAGCGTTCCTATCTCACTACTTGTTTCCGCAAAGTTGTCAACACAACGATGTTTTCGGTCATACGGTGTTAATTTGAGTGCGGGAAAGTAAATCACTCGTCGATTTTGGTTAGCTTAAAACCAAATACGTCTTTAAACAATCCTTTAATTCTAACGTTATAATGAGCGTTGTAGGATGGCCAAGACCGTGACATTTGAAATTATGAATTCCTTTACTCATAACCGTGAAGTTTAGGATAATATGTTTAGTATTCGTACAAAATAATACGTCCAATTAAACACTGACCAGGAATTAACTCCTATTATATTATTATTTACTGCACTTATTTCTTTTGCATCTTCAGACTATTACGTCCATTAATTGCGAGAAGACAATATAAAAGTTAAAAAAAACTCTAAAAGTCTACTTTAAATGTCAAAGGAAATTATCTTCCATATTCTTCTGGAAATCTGGAAAGAACCTGAGTAGAGCCTAGATGATAGAATTATAGTTCTTTTTTGAGGTGGGGGCTTTCACATTGAAGATTCATTTAGAATAGGCCGACAAAATAAACGAAATAGACCCCAATTAGTAAAGAATTTATATTTTTTTTTATCATTACATTCGATCTCTTTCTGTATCATTACAGCCTCACAGAGGGAGAAAATCAGAAAAATCAAACCCTGTCATGACCATACATTTCTCCACGGAGGGATTGGACGGTATTGTTGTAGTTGACAACTATCCAATCTCAATGAATTTTATTGAATTTCGAATAGAGCTATAAAATTAATAAAAGTTAATAAAAAAATCTCTTTTCTAAGGAGATATCTATGTCCAGCAGTGGACTGTTAAAGGCTATTGATGATAAGGATGAATAACCAAAAGTAATTTGGCTAATAAATAAATGTATTGCGCGGACCCTTTAAAATTATCTATTTTATTGAGCAACAAAAAATATAATTTTTAATGTTGCGTTAAATGTAAGCTTCATTTCAAATGTAATGAAAATTGTCATGAATCACGAACATGACGATAACCGCTGATTAAACAATATGAACGTATCAATGGTATTGTTTTAATATTGTAAGTGAAGGCGATATCATTAATATTAAAACATTTTATTATCTATACAATCTTTACGTAGTAGACGTACGACACGCATGGCTAACATATTTATTGAGTAGGTAATAAAATTACAATAAATCATCTTAATGTTTTTGATGAAATTATTACCGGTCCAACAATTTCGTTTAAGTATTGACAGTCAATTTGTTTCGTTGCGTGTAACACAGTCGGACTGGAGAGGAGTAGAAATAGTGTTTTTCCCGATACAAAACAGTCTGTCATTTTCTGAGGAAAACTTCACACATACTACACAATTGAGACTCGCATAAAAACAATCACCTGTCAAACATTTTACAATTTAACAAAACCAATTACACACACACATATAAATAAATTTGTGTGTCATCACAGTGAAATACATAGGCACATTTGGGCTTATAGTTAGACAGATGCGAAAGCCTGCGTAAGGCTACTTCCTACCGTGTTGCTTTATGGTGGGGATAATTATTGGTAAGGAGTTCCTCAATGGAGATTACGCTCATAATCACGTTCATAACATATCTTTTTAAAAGAGATCTGTTAAGAACGTCTTATAAGTATATGTAAATACCTAATATAAAACGAAACTACTGAAGATATTTATAATTGTAATTTTTTAAACAAAAAATAATGCTGAAAAAACTCATGAACGCTCAAGCACAGGTTATATAAATTAGTGTGTCTGTCAGAACAGCAAAATAAAAAATCCGGATCTCAGCACTCGAAACTTTTGCACATTCTAAAATAAAATTGTTCATTTATTCAATAATTGGACTTCTTTTATTTAAACTTTAATAGTGATATTCAGAAACAAACATGAGAAACTCAAACAATGACTAATTAATGATTTCTTTAACACTCTCGTTTCACCACAATACGAGTATTATTTATTATAGCAGAGAAAATAAAAGTATTATTAAATTTGTTTTACTAGTACAGTCATTTGGTCTCAACAAAAGGGATACCCGGAAAGTTTACCGGGAGTTTGGAAAATTGTTGATATTATAGACTTTGGCATAGTCTTTTGGATTTTTTACTATGCCACCTCGTATCTTTGGCACTAGCGCCACCATATTAAGAAAATGGTGTCCAAAACAGTTTTTTTAGAATAACTACGTTTCGACTAATTTTACGATAAAAATAGGTAGTAATAAATTAAACCAGAGAAAATTGTCCACAATTTATGTGGGTACCTTTTTTTTGTAAAATCGTACGAAAGCCGCAAAGTCCACTCCAGCACGTGTTTTGGCCAAATAACTCAACTACACACAGCATGATGTAGAGTAAACGGTGCGTTTTTTTGTGGTGTCCTTAGCAGGCCTAATCCCCTTGAAATGCACTATTATAAAACTTAACGCATTCTTCTTGGCTTCGCTATTTTTTAAGGATCAGGTTGTGCCTAAAACAAATTGAAATCTATTCTATAATTTATTGACGCGGTATGACTAAAATAAATATAGTTTTTAGTCAATCAATCGAAGATACTAAAAGTAAAAGCAAAATATCCTGTTGTATTAAAATACCAACTTCATCCTTCAGTACAATCTTTCAAAATTCACATAAATACTTGACAATCAATTATTGTTTGAACAAAACTAGATACTTAACTACCTAACCGTTTAGGTTTTGAAACATATATGGAAATTATGTTGGTTCATATTTTCATAAATAATGAGCGGTTAAGTAAACTTCTTGTTACAAAATGTCTATTATTTATAGCAGTCAAATATAATACAATATACTGGATTATTCGCACTAATTTTTAATAACAAAACACAATACCAATATTTGTCTAAAAGTTACGAAAAAATATAATTCAGACGTAGAGTACATTAAATAAGTGGCTAGGTTACCTCCAAGATTTCTCATGCATACACAAATTCATATATCTAGGTATAGACAATGATATCATCTATAGCGCAATATATTCTACTAATCTTTCGCGTTTATAAAAACGCGAAAGTTTGTGAGTATGTACCTAAGTGATTATGTTTCTAACTCTTTCACGCAAAAACTACAGGATGGATTTCGATGTAAATTTACAATAATATAGCTTATACATCAGAATAACACATAGGCTACAATGTATAAAGATACTAGCTTCACCTCGCGGCGTTTACGTGATTATGGTCGTACCGCGGGTAGCACCGCGGGGTTCAGCTGGTATTTTACTAAATTAATGACCTATCTAGTTTTTACAGTAATTTGCTGCTTTTGAGCAACCAAGCAATCGACTTGCAAAATTTTCGAGTAGGTTTAATTAGCTTATCGAGATTACAGCAATAGAAACTAATGAGTATCCATCCATCCATCTCGTCGTGGCCTTGGTGACATTAGAAAGCGCGTATTTTCAATCATAAAAAATATTTTTGTCATACTGCAAATAGCGTATTATCGCTACTCTGTGTCTGGAAATCAATCGATTAATTTGATTGATCGATGGAAGCTGAACTAGTGGTCAATTCAACAGCTCTTCCGTTGCTCATTGTCAGACCAAAAAACCACTTGATTGACAAAAAAAAACAACAATTACACGATTTCCGGTGTTTACTACCACACGTTGTGTTAAGTCGGAGCTTGAAGTTGATTGCATAATTTTTATTATCATTAATATGCATGAAAATATAAAATGTTTTATATATTGTAGGTATGGTGTTCTAAAAATGAAACAAATTTTTAAGCGACTTCAAATCAGGAAGTGATATTCGATTCGTAGGAATATTTTGTTTTATATATTTAATAATAATCTTTAAGATGTGGTTTTGTAAAGATTCTTTCTATTATTGAAAGCCAACGTATCTTAGGTAGCTATATGGATTTGCTTTATATATCTGTAAAGTCATCTAAGTTATAAAAACGATTCCACAATGGTATAATGGTATAACAGGTTTCGACGGTTTTAAGATGAAATGAATACCTATCATAACATCTAAACATACAAATAAATAAAATTGAAGTGTCTGTTTGTAACTTCAAATTGACAACTTTTCACTAAATGCAAATTAAAGTATATACGATACTTACATAACAAAAAAATCATTTTTAATTTTTTGCCTTTCTGTCTATCTGTCTGTCCATCCGTCTGTCTGTCTGTCTGTCTGTTTATTCTGACTAATCTCTGAAATGGCTGGACCGATTTTGACGGGAATTTCACTGATAGGTAGCTTTTTTCAGAATAGCTTCGCCCCGGCGTTGCCCGTGGTTGATGTCGTATCGCAGGTAGCACCGTGGGGCTCAGTTAGTAAATAATATAATAAATAAAATCAAACAATCAACTGTTTCTCGTAATTGTAATGGTACTAGGCTTGATTAGAACATTTAAATTCACTGACTTATTGTTCTCTTTAGGACATACCAATCACCAATTTGCATGCAGGAACCGTTTATTTATAAAGTAAACACAATAAGAAAATAAGGACTGCACGTTTGACCTAGTGGTTAAGCGGTCGCCACGCCGTTCCCTACTTCCCTACTAAGTGTTGTGGGTTTAAATCCCATATGGAACAGCACTTTGTGTGATCAACAAATTGTTATTCTAAGTCAGGGTATTCTTTGTGTCCGTTTCATGTTTGTAAAGTCCCCCGCAACACAGAATTTATTCCTATTGCGGGAGTTGTCTTTAAAAAAAAAAGAAAAAAAAAGCAAGAATCGGTGGATTTGCTAAAAAAAACTAAGAAAGAAAACGTCTGATTTGATTGAAGACGATTCTAAAATATTATTTCTTTAACCATATTACATATATGTACAAAACGACATCATGTAAATTAGTAGTAGTATATAATTTGGCAAGGCTACAAAAAGGGCTGATCTAAAACTGCAGCAAATGCTAGTTATTATTAATAAATTACAGTTACTGATATTGATTTTCCTAAGCGTCCATCAAATTGCAACAATCGCATGACGTAACAGTATTAAAAATTTAAAGCGGTAGACGTCGCCGACTATAATTTAAATACTACATGAGTATGGTTTCTGGTAGAATTACAAATTTATAACTCTGTTATTAATGTGTAGTTAGCTACAATGTCTTTTCATTTACAACTATTGGTTATGATTGCTTGTTGACTTGTGAAATGTGAATTTACTTCCGTGGGTGAGCCACGCTTCGGCATGAATCGGCCGGCTCGACCGGAGTGATACCACGGCTGCACAGAAATCCGGAGTGAAATAGCGCTTGCGCTGTGTTTCACCGAGTGAGTGAGGATACCTGAGGCCCATACTTCTTGATCGGTAGTCGTATATACTTACCGCTAGACGAACGCGGCAGTTAAAACAAGAATGTAGTCCATGATTACACTTTATGGTGTGTCGTAGAAAATTAGTAGCGGTATGGTTACCTGATTCTTTCTAAAAGAAAACTTTACAGTCATGAGTTTTGAAGAAATATTCATATTGCTTAGCATATCAAGGACGGCACGTTTGTTTGGGCAGTTAGATTTGCAAATTTAGCAAATAACACAAAATTTATAAAATTAAATACCAATTTTAAAATAAACACACATGAAGAGCTGTTCGTCAAAGTTATTGCAATTATTATATTACAAGTAATATTGACAACAATAACAGCATTAAATTTGTAATATTTCGTAACAAACACTAAAATCATCCAAAACAAAATTACACCGTCACTAAAATTACCGCACAACATAATTATCTAAATGTGTCGCAATTGTCATTTAATTCATTGTATTTTTTCAAATAACCAAATAGTAGGAGCTTAATAATTTAGTTTGTCATGGTACAACTCAATATTTATTTAGTTACTTTATTGGAACGAAGTTCCTTATGGCGCGTTGTGTAATGCTGGGGCCACACTAATGAGAAATGCCATTAATTATCGCGATAATGGACGTTCACCATAGGTGTAGCCACAACTTAACGGGATAATTTGACAATGGCATTAACAATGCCATTTGGAGTTAGGCGATAGCTCAAGTGGCGGTACATCAAAGAGATTAACGCGAGAATTGATGCGATGAAGCGGCCACATTACGTATTGTCAGTGTGCATCGAGAGCGCAACGAGAGCGGACGTATTTGTTTTTTTACGACGGATTTGCCTCAAAATCGTACGATTTTGACTGGAAATACGTACTATGGCGTCGGAGTGGAGTAATCATCCACCATCTTCTTTTTCTTTGTTTCCGTTTTCTTTTTATTCGGTAATGATTCAATAAAGTCAAATAATATAAATTTACACTCATGAGATATAGAGCTCTGACGACGTCCATCTTGCTTGAATTAAAGTAAATTCAATGCCGTTTTTATCGCCAATAATGAGCATTCATGTTGACCGTTGAAGTGTAGCCACCCATTTTAATGCGGTAAAAATTATCGCAATAATTATCGAGATAATGGGCATTGACGTTAAACCTTAGTGTGGCCCCAGCATAAGGGGGCTAGACGGAAAAATTGTCACGACACAATATGTTGACACGACACAATTTGTTGTCACGACACAATTTGTTGTCACGACACGACGACGACACACAGATATTTTCGTTTCGTCTTTCTATTTCGAACTTCGTTCCATCCGGGTGTCCCTTGACACCTCTCAAGTTTTTTATTTTATTAGTTTTGCCGTGGGAGAGCCACGCTTCGGCATGAATGGGCCGGCTCGACCGGACTGATACCACGGCCTCACAGAAAACCTGTGTGAAATAGCGCTTGCGCTATGTTTCACCGAATGAGTGAGGATACCGGAGGCACATACGCCAACCCCTCCCCATCCCCCAAAAGTTAGCAACGCACTTGTGACGCATTTGGTGTTGCGGGTGTCCATGGGCGGCGGTAATCGCTTACCATCAGGTGATGCGTCTGCTCGTTTGCCCCTTATTCAATAAAAAAAACTCAAATTTGTGGCTACCATCGTTACTACATATTTTTATGTTTAAGCCTGCCAAAATTACGAGTACTACTCTGCCAGGTGAAAAGTAAAAGCAGGGATTCGAGTTTATTTTAAACTAATATGACACTTAATAAAAATGTATCTAGGTAGGTATAACTACCAAACTAAACTGAAGAGATTTAATTGCAGCCATATCTTATAACTCTTGAATGATTTAAAAAAAGACTTATTTTTACGGTTTTAATCATTGCTTGAAGTAAGATTATGCCATTATGCATTGCTATTGATATTTAATTTTTGTTTTACTTATTTTTAAAAAGAATATACAAAAGCTAAGTGTTTTCTTGAAACAAAAACATTTGTAACAAATACATTTGCTACTTAAATTCACTATAAAAGCTACATGGGGCACTAAGATTGGACATTCAGTAGAGCGTAAATTACCGTCTTGCAAAAGAACTTGTTGTTTGCCAAGAGTTTACCATTTCGTGGATTATGTGCAGTTTCTTCACTCTTTATTTAAAACAATCAATTGATCTTATCTTTCATGGCTTTTTTAAGTAGGAACTAAATGTTATAATTAAAATAAAAATTTGGCGAAGCACGCCCAGTTGCATCTGTAAAATAATTTATGTCACTTGGATTTCAACCAAGAAAATAAATTACCCACCTATAAATTTATATTTGTTTTATTGAAATAAACAAAGCTATTTAATTTTACGGGAGTAATTTCACTACAGGACGTTGCTAAAATACGTAGACGCCCCCGAAACCCTCTGCATACTAAATTCCATGGAAACTGTTTCCTAGCTTTAATATCTCTTTAGACCGCTTTCTAGCCTTTGTGTTTTGGTTGCCTTAACTTGCACATAGAAATACTGTTGTCAAAAACAAACAAGCTTTGTATGAATTATTTGAAAAGATGATGCACATGAGTTTCTCACCAGCTCTTCTCATGAATGCAATACCCATCGGAGCTGGTACTTGGATTGATTTCAATTTAAACCTTTGAGTTGAATCGAAATCAATCTAAGCTCCGGTAATTCAAATCATCTCAGTGCATTTACTATTAGTACCTACCTTTTATCACTGAATTGATTACTTGAGTTTTGTTGTATATTTTGATGTTTGTATTTTTGACGTGTTCAAGTGCCTTTTGGGGCCTATGGAAATAAATGATTTGAGTTTGACTTTGAGTTTGAGTTTGAGATTCAAATTATATTTACAAACAGTTGCTTGTTTAAAGGTATTAGATGAGATGAGGCATTTATTAAGTCCTCAATTAGAACTAGCCTCAACTTTAGACAGAGTGGTTTCCTTTTAAGATTTGTACGCCACTTATGGCAAAATATGCTGTGATTCCTAATGTATGTTTGATGAACTTGTACCATATTCATGCAAATAACTATACTGTATTGTATAAAACCGGTGTCGCGCTTGTGACTCCTGCATTGCAGCCATGAACGGCTGTGAAAGCCACATTTCATCACCCGTTCATATCTTTATCATAAAAGAACAACTGCATATACAATTACTTATATCCGTATTTGTTTTTAAAAATGTAAGCCAGTGCATACCATGCTGACTTGCTTTGTGTGTTACTTAAAACCAGATATATACACAATACATTATAACCTATTCTATAGTGATGCGCCATAAACACGTGTCAAAAGAAAGGTACCGCTACGTTATGAGCTCGGCTACGGCCGTGACAACTGGAATTGTCACTGTATTAGTATGCAGGATGGAAGTTTATCATTGCATGCAGGGCAGTAATTGTTCACCTCAGAGGTCGTTGCCAGCTGAACTTGACTAGTGGAGCTTTACGGAAACAATTACGTAAAATACATAACTGAATTACTCAAATTAAATGCTATTAAATCATTTAAGGTGTACGTAAGCAGATAATACTGTAAACTACAATCATATTTTCGATTTTAAGATGCTAAGTATGGTGAGTTTTATTTTATCATTGACTAGTTGACCCACGCAACCTCGTTTGCGTCTTCTATTGCCCGTAGCGTAAAAAAATCCCCCGTTTTTTAAACATACTTCATTGGTGCTCCGTTCCTATTAGTATTAGCGTGGTGATATATAGCCTATAGCCTTCCTCAATAAATGCACTATCCAACACTGAAAGAATTTTTCAAATTGGACCAGCGGTTCCTGAGATTAGCACGTTCAAACAAACAAATTCTTCAGCTTTATTTTATTAGTATCTAAACTAACGACTTTTCCTTCAAAATCGCAAAACACGAGTGTACGTAAGTATTTGCAAAGACAGGCAATTTTCTTATTTTCGTAGTAACACCAATGGGCCATTGTAAAGGGCAATGGCCCATTGGTGTTTCTACAAGTAATGGAAGTTAGTTTCGAACCGTCTAAAACCGCATGGTGTCAATGTCTTGTTGTGAGGGTTTAAAAATTCTGTAAAGATTTAAAGACCAAAGCACCTCAGTAGAAAGGACTAATTTATTTTATAAGCAAAGTTTTACGAGTATTAGTAATTTCTTTAGTATTAGTCAAAATTAAGTTGATTCTTGAATTAATAAGATTTCTTGTCGGTCAAGAAAATTTCTTGATTGACGACACTGTTGTGTTATTAAGACAATTAAATGTTATCTTAAATGTAAAAAGGCATTGTATAATTTACTAGCTGATCCACGCAACCTCGTTTACGTCTCTTATTGCCCGTAGTGTAATATTTTTCCTCCGTTTTTGAAACATTCTTCATTGGTGCTCCGCTCCTATTAGTATTAGCATGATGATATATAGCTTCTAGCCTGCCTCGATAAAAGGACTATCCAACAATGAAAGATTTTTTCAAATTGGACCAGCGGTGCCTGAGATTAACGCGTTCAAACAAACAAACCCTTCAACTTTAAGATATTAGCATAGATTATCATTGTAATCATTTCCAATATAATACTAATATAGTTTAAAATATTAAAGGTAAAGTAAATTTTAAATTGGTAAATTAAAAATGCTGAAGTAACTAGATGCCATACACTAGCATACATCTTAATAATAATTATGGGTGACTTGTGGATTTCAATACATAGTAGGTATAAATCATATTTTCTATTTTATAATCTAAAAAATATACCGATGCGTAACTAGTAAATAAACGGGAAACATTCTGTCGCTCTCATGGGTCACGTCTCTTAAGACGATCCTATTTCTAAGCTTCTACCTCTGCAAGCGAGCGTGTATAATTGCTTTGCCGTGTCGTGCCACACGGCGATTACTTTTACTTTTGTCATATTATTATGGAGGGTAGAGGTAAGGAGTATCATCTGTGTACATGAAAAGTGTCCGTTGAAATGCATTAAATTAGGGTGGCGCCACATTAGCATCAGAGTAAACTTCTTAAAATCAATACACACACTTTTTCATAAAATTGAATGATAAAAAATCAATAAACGTACTATTCACAGTTCAGAAAATAAAATATATTTACTACATTATTTTGTAATACGCAAGTAGTGACAATAATGTTAAATTTTTTAACTCAGCGTACTTCAATTCGTTCACAATTGCTACATTCATACCATACCCTGTGTCTACACCAGCGCCATTCTGGAAGGTTTTTGAACTGTTATTTACAGCTTATGCTGGACACTTTTTTCAATTTTCTACCATATGAGATAACACTCCTTATCTCTACCCTCCATATTTTGTCACTTATTATTTGCTTAAGAATGGTTAGTTGCCTCCTATTTTTATGGTGCTGCTTCCATTTGAAGGAAGGTATTTGCGGCGGAAGTAACTGAGTATGCTACTGAATGTATGTAATACATTGAAATCTATAAAATGAATGTGAAACACGCAAACCCTTACATAACAACTGTATATAGTAATTTAATTTTTAAAATGTTTTATCTACTATTGTTTTTAATCGACTTCAAAAAAATAGTAGGTTCTCAATTCGAATGTGTTTCTGCAGATCTTTCGACTGGGTAAAAAGATTTTGATGGTTCTTTTTTATTTGAAAACTGGTGCTTCCAGAGTGGTCCCACTTCAATTTGGTCTAGTTCTTGAAGTCGGTTTTTTGTTAAAATTGTTGTTTTTAAACAATGTAAAAATTTATTTATTTATTTATTTATTTATTAAAACTTCCTGCAAACATGTTGCACAAGGCGGACTTAATGCCACAGGCATTTTCTTCCAGACAAACCTTTGGGTGTTGCGAAGTTATTTGTGGCAGGTGTGTTAAAAAAAAAAAAAAAAAGTTTTAAAATTATATGTCGGTTTAAAGAAATGACTTGGTATGTTTTTGTTACACATATCTAATGGGAATAATATAAGACTTTACCGTGGGAGAGCCACGTTTTAGCATAAATGGGCCGGCTCGACCAGAGTGATACCACGGCCTCACAGAAAACCGGTGTGAAATAGTGCATGCGCTGTGTTTCACCGAGTGAGTGAGGATACCGGAAGCCCATACCCCAACCCCTCCTCCATCCCTCTCCCCATCCCCCAAAAGTCGGCAACGCAATTGTGACGCCTCTGGTGTTGCGGGTGTCCATAGGCGGCGGTAATCGCTTACCATCAGGTGATACGTCTGTTCCTTTGCCCAATATTCAATAAAAAAAAATATGTTGAAAGTATCGGTAGTCTACCTTGCACTATCTTCATCTTCCTAGCCTTTCATATTCCCAATATTATTTCAGGTCGGCGTATATTATTTCAGATGCTAGTCACTCCGTGGAAAAATTGATATTCAGGTAAAACCGGTTGAACTAGTTTATTTGAGGTATAGTATATTTGGTATAGTATATTTGAGGGCCCTGACTTCCCAATAACGATTGTCATGACAACCGGGATCGACGGCTTAAAGTGCTCTCCGAGGCACGGGCGGGAAACACCGCCGTCTATCGTACTCCGGATTTCGATTAAGAATTTAATGTTAGAAAAATCCTACAGCAGTCCGACCCAGGAATCGAATCCGAGACCTCTTGATCTGCAGTCGCTTACGCTAACCACAAGACCAACGAGGCACTCACCTTGCACTATACTAGAACTAGAGCCATGCTGATTTCAGCACGAACGATCTGGCTCGCCCGCGGCGGTACTATCCTCTCGCTGAAGACCAACCTAAAATGACAGCATTCATGTTGTCGTGTTTCATTGGTGAGTGTGAGACCAGAGGTCTAATGATGCAGAAGCGTCTTAGTAGGCCGCCGTAATTTGGATCACCATGATGCGTTGTTGCAATGTGTGCATTGGCAAAGAGTACGGTGACCACCTCTTTTGCATTCGGCTTATACATTCCATCAGACAGCGTAGAGTCATTTCACTGGCTCATACATAAAAAAGAAGAAACTCCTGTTTTGTTAGAGTAGAGTCCTGAGCGACGGCCTTATATAATTTTATTAGTAGGCATACTGGTAATATTTCTAGGTCATCTATTACTAGTATATTTGTTTATCCATATACTATAGTAATGGTATGGGCAATCTAAGAAAAATACTTTACTTATCTATGCTACATTGCGAAGCTGCCCTATTCGCTGCAACGCAAAGGAATCTATAAATCTCTAGCAGAATCTGTAGAAAGCGTGAGGAATTCGCGACCTTCGCTCTGTAAAAATTTAAAAGGCCACATTATAGAAAGCGCGATTTTGCATCATCTAGAGCAGTGAATGCTCTTCGACCTTTCAGAGTGATGTAGCCCTGTAAACACCATGTCAAGTGGTAAAAGCAGGTTCAAAATGGTCTGACAGCGGCTCAAGGCTTCCTATTAGGTCATGAGGCAACACGCTATTCCGCAATGCAGCACTACCGAAGACATAAATTTTCTCGACCTTCTAGATACCATACATAAGATTTAATGCCAGAATAACAATTAATTAAGATCTATTATTACTTTGAGCCAAGTATTGCACTGGGAAACGGTACCAATCGTTGCCATGTATTAAATTGAGTCACTGCCAAATATCCGGCACGTGGATTTGCGAATCAATGGACCTGTATTGAACTGATTACATAATGATTGTGTCGTTTCATTGATGGAATACCAAATCAATCAAAATTATTTTAGTATTATGTTATCAAACCCTCACGTATAAGTGGATTATTTTTTCACAGGTGTGTACCTGCCTGTGTAGTCATGTGTTTAAAAACTAAGAGGAACTCTGGCGAGTCGGTGACGCTGCGAGTAGGTATGTCTTAAACCAGTTCGTCAGACAGATGGTATAGACAAGGGAGTGATCGTAATGCTACCGTGTGTCGTCAGAATTTCTTTTCTATAGAGAAGGTTTCAATGAATTCCCGGTTAAGGGAATTCAACAACAATTGTGGCTGTCTAATTGAATTTATATTTATATAGTTATAACCCACTTTTATACTGTCAGATTATACACAAATCGCGTTATGTATGCTGTTTATTTCACGACAATGTGTTGTAGCGATTGATTCTCTGGTAATGCACTAACATAGTTTGTACGGTCATTTTGCATTACACGTGCAAGCTCTACTAACTATTATTATATTAATAGTTTTTCTCACGAAAACATATATATTTGCAAAATTGTATTCAGTTAGGTATTGTCGGACATAACATTTTAATTACGTAGGTATGTTTCAGAGGAGGTTAGGACCATATAGTGCAACTTAAATTAAGGCCTTCTTAGTTGTCATACAAAGATCAGGTTGTCATACACTTTAAACATGTCACATGTCATACTTTTTAAAGTTGGTATCGAGAACGCGGGAGATCGTTTTTTGTTTTTTCCAAAGATGGTCCCCATTTCATGTCATCCACATTTTATATATATATATATATATATATATTTTAAAAGACAACTCCCGCATTAGGAACATACATCCTGTGTCGCGGGGGACTTTACAAACATAATGTAACGGACACAAAGAACACCCAGACTCAGGACAACATTTTGTGGATCACACAAAGTGATGTCCCACGTGGGATTTGAACCCACGGCACTTGGCGCAGTAGCAAGCGGCGTAGTGACCGCTTAAACCACTAGGCTAACCGTGCAGGCTTTTTTATCATTAATTTCATCACGACGAAGACTTGAAGACTCGAAGACTTAGAATTGAAGACTATAAATACTTGACATTGGCAGAAACAGCTGATCCGAGTGATACGGCTGGTTGCCATTTCATCAAAAAAAAAAATCGAGAACGCGTAAGTGACACGCAGTGAGGTATGTATGACAATGAATTAGAGATACACGTCATACATTTAATGGGTATAAAGCAGTTTGAAGCCACGTTAACCGCTTTATATTTACTCGCTTTGATATAATGAAATGTGCACTACGTGAGTTTGGTCATACTACTGATTATACATCCAGTCCATAGCGTTGCATCGTATCGCCATCGCCGTCGTCGTCACATACCTACATATAACACCCCGTAAGATTTCAATGCGTTTTTTTCCAAACGAAAGTCCTATATTCAGGCAAGGCATCTGGCAAGCCTGCTTATGAATAAAATTCAATTTATGTTATTAAAATATGACTCTGGATACATATTGTATAAAAATTACATGACACTTCCTTGTATCGTTTATTTTTATGTGTTGAGTGTGTACAATAGAGAGATTTCTGAGATTTATGAATTTATCATAAATTCAATTTATATTGTTGTCATTAGATTCTGTATACAAAATAGATATATAGTAGATAAAATAATTTATCAACAATATACCATAGTTTTGACATTTCTAAGTCCGTGGTAATTGAAGCCGTTAGTGGCTGCTGTCCTGCGAGTAGAACTATTTCATCTTAATGTTCTTGTAAACAAAAACACAACACAGGAAAGAGCAATAAGCGCTATGATAGTATCATTAAGTCGAATTATAGTAATAAGTAACATAATTATAATAAATTGTGTGTAGGTACTGACGACAATTTCATAACACAATGGCATCAAATTGCTTAGTGGATTTAAAACAATATATACTTCATATAAACAGGTTACTATGTGATGTAGTCCATGTATCATTGTGCCTTTAATCAGAAATCCAAGACAAGATTAAATAAATCATTTTCTTTAAAAGTATATAAGTTATTAGTCTTGCATGAATGCGTGTAAGCTAACTTCAAAGTTATACAGTTCTTAAACTAAGGTCAAAACAAAGGTGTGTAAACATTACGTTTAATTTTAAGAACTGTAGACACCAAATGACAATGACTGCCTCTGTGGCGCAGAGGTAGCGTATGCGACTGCTGTTCTTGAGGTCTCGAGTTCGATACCCGGGTCGGACCAAATGTTTGTATGATCTACAAACATTTGTTTCGGAGTTTGGGTGTTTTTCTATGTATAACATGTATGTATTTACAAAAGAAAAGTCTATATGTATTAATGTCAGTTGTCTAGTATCCATAACACAGGCTCTTCAGGCACAAATATTTACTGTAGTGGTGGACAATAAAGTTTATAAATAAATAAAATCGACGGGTTGCACTCTGGGAGTGCCGGCAGAAGTGAAAACTTGAATATTAACGTTGTGCATTTTTGATATTTTGGAATGGTTAGAGAATAATTTTGTACGAATTGCTTTCATTATCAGTATAAAAGTAATATTATTGATGTGGTGGAATACAATATTCATTTATTGCGCTATCGTACACAAACATGACAATTTATATTACATACATACATGAACATTCGCGCAAGCGCCCTGCGCCGCCTGTCCTCTCTCCATCCGTCTTACGAATTTTCGATCAGGTCACGTGACCTGACGCGAGTTTATATGTCCTCTCTCCATCCGTCTTACGTTATTTTCGATCAAGTCACGTGACCTGACGCGAGTTTATATGTCCTCTCTCCATCCGTCTTACGAATTTTCGATCAGGTCACGTGACCTGACGCGAGTTTATACATTTTTACCCATTCCAAAAAAGTAAACAGAGCCGCTAACGAAGTTTTCACTTCAATAATTTATTTTGTAATTAATATGTGTGATGACCCATTAAGAATACAGAGTGTTACTACCACATCCCTAGGCCAAAAACTTTTTTCTAAGGATAGGCCTATGTCCAGCAGTGGACTATTAAAGGCTATTGATGATGATGATTACATTATGTTATGAATGTGGAAATACAAACTGTAAACCCAACCCGTTTATCATTAGCACTATAAAACGAGTGAAAATGTACGTAAAGTTTTTTATTTTACTTTTAACTTTATGCACTTATCGGCGGATTTAATGCCCAAGGCATTATCTACCAGTCAACAGGTGGTGTAGAAATCTTGTGAAGTAGGCGCACATAAAGTACATACTTAAACAACTAAAAATGTATAACAAAGCTTTACATATATATGTCTATATATAAATACACCAAATACATAAACTTATATTTTCTTCATTATAATTCCGTGGAAGTTTCCTATGAAGATGTGATAAAGATCACTTGCTGTATTTATATAATACGTGAAGAGTTAATTCGGAATCATAGGTCATAATGGGTATAGTTACAGTCCAAACACTTAAGGCTACGTTGAACTCAAATGTTTGCAAACGCTGTAGATGGCGCGCATGTACGTTTTGAAGGTCGTGCCTTAAATATGTAACAGCTGGGTCCCTTATGAACAAGATGGCATAGTTTTCGTCTGGAGCGTACGTTTCACACCCGTGTTATGACCATGAGTGAACGTCAAGTGCCGACCACCGTTGCGCTAAGTAATGTCATTCGTATTTTAGTGTGGGATGGTGTTAAAAACACGAAAATTTTTCTGCGTTTGCCAAATTTAGTTTGTTAGTGAGTGCCTGACTAGAGCTGCTATGTTTAAATGGTCCAAAGCATTCAAGGATGGCCCGAAACACACAAACATGCATCGAGAATGAGCCACGTGATCGTCGATCAATTCGCCGCGTAGAACAACTCATTTTAGAGGACCATAGGATGAATGTTCGAGACATTTCGACGACTGAAATCGGCATCAGTATTGGTAGTGTATAGTCCACATCCATTAACACTTTCAATATCGCAAAATAACGGCGCGATGGGTTCCTAAATTTTGTTGGAACAAAGTTAAACTTCGAGCAAAAACTTATGTGGCCTCATACTGCGCATCTCGAGCTCTATAAAATATCGGAATTGGGGTGGGAGGTACGTATCATAGGTCATAATGGGTATAGTTACAGTCCAAACACTTAAGGCTACGTTGAACTCGTTGCGGAAAAATACAAAACATCATTCAACACATACTTTATCGATAATTATAATAGATAATTATGTATTTTTATTGTTAGATTATGTAAACATGGTCATGAAGTCAATATTTTTATTGATCCATCGAATCAATATTTATTTGACAAATGCATTTCGTCACCTGCACTACAGTGGCCTATTGAGATGCACCTGTATCATAGCGCCTCCGGTCCCGCACTCCTCAACAAAACACGAACAATGTTGATTTTTATTTAACCAACTAAGTATTTGCTGGATCCTCGAATAACAATTTCTTAAATACCAGACTTCCTTGAAGGATAAAGTCCTGTAATGAGTGAAGAGTCTAGTGTTCTATTATATTATTTATCCTTTATTTACCGTTTTGTATAGTGCATTTCCTAAGAGGAAAAGTTAAACGGCTTACGTGGCCTCCTCGTTATTATTAGATCAGTTCATACACATTTCCTGGACATAATAATGTCATTAACTTTTATATAGGTATATTTTATAGCATATTACATAAGTATTTATTTATTCTTTTTATTTTATTTTATTTATTGGAACAAAAAACAGATACATGTTAGATTATAACTAGATATAATGTGTACACAAAATTTATGAACATTGAACCAACACCATTGTTCACAGATTACCAAAAAGATTATAGGTCAAGTTACTTAGTAAACAAATGATTTTTAACTGTAGGTAACAATATGTAACTGGACAACAAAAATATCCCAGCAGTAAGTGAAGAGGAATTAAAATAAATATGGTTAGATACAATTGGGATGCCAATGTGAGTAAAGGATGCGGACCCAAAACCGGGTCGTCAGACGTTCTTTAGGGGAGGTCTTCATCCAATATTTAGCGGCAATAGGCTAAGTGAATGTCATTTAATAAATAAGTTTAATATTAGTTCATATATAGAAATATGCAACAGCGGATTTAATACCTAAAGCATTCTCTACCAGTAAACCGATGACGGGAGTATAAGTAGTCTTGTTGCACAATTAGATTATGTTAAAGTTCTATACTCAGATACAACTTTTAGATTTGGGTTTGTACTAAAATGATAGTGAAGATACAAAATATTTGAGTAAAACAAAACCCATCCTTAAGTAATTGAACAAAGTTCATGTAGTCATGTATATTCTGTCGTTTTTATTTGATTGCCTAAGGCGCTGCGCAAACGTGTCGCCCATTGTTACTACTGGCCATTGGAAACTGTAGTTGCTGTATCCGGTGGCGGCATTCGGACACAGTCACCGGTCGCTACCTCTGGTCACAATTAGTCGCTTCTTTTCTATCAGTCTTACTATGCATGTTATGGATGGCGTGTGTCACACACATGAGACGGACTCCGAATGCAGTTTTCCGTTTGTGCAGCTCAGTATAATTATAAGGCAATTTGTTAACGTTGCTTGTGTCTTGTACAACACCAAACACTTTTTGATCGTCATGAGTATGTGTTAAGTGGAAGCAACTGAACACAAAAATATTTACGTATGCGTAGGGAGTGGATGATTTCATACTTTTTCTATGGAAACCAAATATTCACCGTGAGCCTGTATCTAACACAAGACACAATAGTGCCCATGTTTGCGCCCTGCCTAAAGCAAAAATTATCTCCTCAAGATACATATATATGTCTTTTCCTATATATATAGAGAGATTACGTTATTAGATTAACTTTAGAAAATATTACAGAACTACCAGATAACTTGTGACAAGAGAAGGAAAACTTGACACAAACTCGGACTGTCTAATGTAATCAACTGACCAACGTTGTAGGCCAAAACCTCAGTAGTGAAAGGCCCATCTAGCTGTGGACTATCAAAAGCTATTAATGAATGGCGTTCCCATAGTTTATATCGAAAATGTCCCCCTGGTTCTGTAGTAACCTCTAAAAATTGGGACACCGACAACTCTAAGCAGTGTTAATAAAGTCAAGTATTGACCATCAAGGTGAGCCTATAAAAACCATACAACCGGGCAGTATACAATAGAACAAAGTTTATTTTCTTTAGGCATGGCATACCACGACGTACGGACCTTCAATTTTCTGAAACCAATTAGCGAATTAAAACAATGTGAAACTATTCGCAGTGTTTCACATCACGTCATGTCACAAGACAATTGGCTTTTATATCCGTTCTTGACAATGTTCATCCTTTACATTAGACGCACTTGAAATAGTAAGTAGGTTTTTATTGTATGTATAATTTCTAACGGTTGTGAAAGTCTATTTCTGTTTAGAGATGCAGTTCCCGAAACAGTAATAAATAACACTTAGACATAGTTCAGGGGACAGTTCTTTATTTAAATTAATGATAATAACAGAGCTGTTGGAAAAATATTTAAATCTGATCTGGCGTTTCTGTCTACAAATTACTACACCACATACATTTTGTTTCGGTCAAAACTCAAAAGTATGTTCATTTGAGTTTTGACCGAAACCAAACGGACCGAACGGTCATAATTCAAACCCCATTGGCATTACTAGTAATACCTAAGGGATTTGAGCTTGTAAATAGTTCATGTTTAAATATATATTTTTTGAAAATTTAAAGTCAAATCAAATATGAATTATTTGTTGCATGTCGTAATTTCCAAACAAGATCTCAAATTAATGATGGTAGATCGAAAATCAACAATGACAAATAGTGCTTTACGTTAGCGAAAAAGAACATATTTTAGAGACGCCTTTTTTAAATATCCATTCCTGTGTTTTTTCATTCAATTAAAAACGTGAGAATTTCCACCGTGTTTCTTTGTGATCATAAACTATTACTTCGTTTTTTGAATATGTTACCATAATCTTTAAAAACAAAATGAGCAACTATGAAATTAAATTAAGCACGTATCAGGGGCTGCATATAGCTTTTACGCTCAGGTTTGGCTAGACTAATTGTTGCCAACGTAAGCATACTCGTACATTAATTATACTCGTAGCATAGCTTTGCAAAGAAATATTTACAACAATTTTAAGATGATATCAAATTAAACCTTCGAAATGTTGAGAATATCAAAACATTACAATATGATTTATTAGATGTTATAAACGTGAAGAAATATTTAATCGAGAACGATGATTTATTGTGTCAATTACTATGAAAACAAGTTTTGTATTACACGAGTTTTTACGTGAACTAAAAACATAGCTAAAAAGTTTTTTTATAAGTTTGGAAACTTTTCATTCAATTATTAATTGGTTTTAATTTAATAATAGGGATGTGGATTCTTCAATTCTTTGATTCCTGAAATGGTTAAAAAAGTATTATAAAACTCCATGCTATTTAAAACATAGCCTGGCTCTCTAAGAATTAAAATGTCTAGTGTTGTACTCCTATAATAATTAACAAGAGAATAGCTAGCTTTTGCTTGTAACGGCACCCGCGTGTACCTATGTATGTATGTAAAAACTATGTTCTCAAGAATCAAAGTATGTCCATGCCAAGTTTCGTAAAAATCGGTTTAGCAGTTTCACCGTAAAAGCAAAATGGACTGACAGAGTCCCTGTAGGAATTTCACAAGTATGGTACCAATAAGCCAACATAGCATTGACAAGGTTCCGTTTTAGATATTGATAGCATGATTCACATGATTATTAGAATAGCAGTTACTAAAATATAAACAAAACTTCACCCACATTACTTTCACGTCCATGACCGATGCAATTCTAAACTGAATAAGGCCGTTTGTTCTATTATTGTCTTTTAAAAGTTACTATTATCAATGAATTTACACGCGTCAATGGTCGTCACGGTACAGTTTTATTTGCATTAAATGTAATTGATTGAACCTTTATGCTTAATAGGCGTAAACAATATTTATGTCTGTACCTATGTTATGTTATACTCGTACCTAACTGGGGATTATATTGACGACTGGCTTTTGCCCGAGATTTCGACCGCTTAGGTACATGTCTAGCCTACGTCTTTCTCCAAGGTCGAAATTATCTCTAGGTATACCGAAATTCGTCCAAATCGGTTCAGCGGTTTAGCCGTGAAAGCGTAACAAACAGACTGACAGGCTGAATGGTCTAACTCTAGTTCTTTTTCAAAAGTATAGTTCGAAAAAAAACTTTTTACACCGAAGCCCCTTTAATAATAATAATAGATCACTTTATTGTACACAAGATACATTTCAAGGTAAGTATAATTAGAGAAGTACAATTGGCGGCCTTATCACCCGGAGGCAATCTCTTACAGGCAACCATTGGATAGAGAGAAAACATGATTCAGAGAAAGTGTTGGGTAGTGTTTGGTGAAAACTAGGTAGGACAAAAAAATCAATGAATAAAGTAATAAAGATTGTTATATACCGTAATAGTAATAAATAGTGTGTTAATAAATACAAACAAGGAATAATATAAATATACAGTTAATTACATACTTAACTGTAGACTGACTATATTGCTTTAATAAAGTAAAAGACTAGACCTAAACAATTTTGATAATAATTAGTGACTAAATAAAGAATAATTTTAGCTTCGTCAAGATTATCAAAGCGCAGAAGTGTGTGCTAATACACAGGTGCACTCTCTGTTCCGTATCTCTCAGAATCCGATAGGACGGTTAACCGACAAGACCGGGGAGAGATCAGGCGCAAGATCGACAGGTTTATATGCTCTCCGAGGTACTAGAGTTCAGACCACAACATCAAAACTCCGAGCTGTTACTAAGTATTTTTATAATCAGAAAAACTCAATAACACTTTTGGTACGACCCAAGATTCGAACCCGAGACCTCTTGATCGGCAGTCGCATACGTCTACCGCAATACCAACGAGGCAGTTAAAAACAATTTAAAAGACGTTCCTTTAACTTGCTAAGTAAAAGGAATTTTGCAGTTTTTCCTACTCTAACAATTTAAGGCACAGCCTACAATGAAAAATTGGTTGCGGAAAAAATCTGTTCATAAAAAAAGATTCATTAACAACCTTCGCCGCTATCACAAGGTGACTGAGAAAACATCGTATTCCAAGGCAATATCTTGCTTAATTTAAGCAAGATATGTTGAGCTATGTCCTTATATAAATTTTATAGTAGTATAAAACCTTACTTCTTGTTGACGGAAGATGACACTGAAATTTTATATGGAAATGTATCACAGCTGTTATTTATCGCAGCAGTTATATCGATCATTACATCGAATTATGCTGGTTAGTACGTGAGTACACAAAGGTTTTTGGTATACCGATTGACATAATTTTGTTAACTAACCACTTTGGTATTTGTTCAGTAAATCCATGCCTAATGACTCCCATAAAAGTACCCCGAATACATAAGCTAGAAAACGTATTTCAGTCAGGTTTTAGTGATTTCTAAATTTAATCATATTTTTATTTTTTAGTAAGTAGGTAGAAATATACATTCCGATTGTCCGTAATAAGTGAACCGTACTAGGTAAATGGCAATATATGGTAATATAGTCGGCTCTATATATTCCTTCATGGATATAGATGTATGGATGTAATAAACGTTTAAAACATATTGTACATTTTAAATGTTTTTTGTTATTAAAGTACAACAAGAACAATATTTTGTTCGGTGGTACAGAGCCACAGAGATTCCACAGTTGTAGTTGAAATTAATATTCCCTTTATTGCCATAACCACCGCGATTTTATGTCATAACTAGCTGACCCACGCAACCTCGTTTGCGCCTTTTATTGCCCGTAGCGTGAAAATTTTTCCCCGTTTTTGAAACATTCTTCATTGGTGCTCCGCTCCTATTAGTATTAGCGTAATGACATATAGCCTATAGCCTTTCTCGATGAATGGACTATCCAACGGTTATGTACTCCAAAGCACATACGCACACTGTTTTGATAGATATGATTGAATTTGAACTTTGGATAGCGGTAATAAAGTGCAAATTGACTTATTGACGTTAGGAACTTGTAATATATGAACTTTATACAATAGCAATAAAGCTCAAATTGACTTTACGTTTTAGTTAGAAAACGTTTGTATGGGAAAAAGAAAAGAGCTGTTTTTAGGGCTTTTCCGGTTATTATTCGATTTTTTCTCGCTGTAAAAACCATCCTTGAACTTTAACGAACATTTAAAAAAAGAATTGGCCAAATTGGTCCAGGCGTTGTTGAGTTATGCGCTTACCAACACATTGAGCGATTCATTTTTATATTATAGATTGCACCAGTAGTTAGCTTCGGTGTTCATGACAATTGTTGATTATAAATATGTACTGTTTAATTCTGTGGTTTGTCCCTTTTTCGATAAATACAAGTAAATTTAATCATTATATACAATACTAGCTGACCCACGCAACCTCGTTTAAGTCTTGTATTGTCCGTAGCGTGAAAATTTTCCCCTGTTTTTGAAACATTCTTCATTGGGGCTCCGCTCCTATTAGTTTTAGCGTGATGATATATAGCCTATAGCCTTGCTCGATAAATGGACTATCTAACACTGAAAGAAATTTACAAATCGGAACAGCGGCTCCTGAGATTAGCGCGTTCAAACAAACAAACAAACAATCAAACAAACAAACTCTTCAGCTTTATATATTAGTATAAAGTATAGATTAGTATAGATAACAACGTTAATTATAGGCTATTAAGGTGTGATTGAATCATTACAAATTTTCTGCGGTATAGATTTCGTAAGTGTTGAATGTGATTGACACTTTATTGAGATCATTGTCAGATCGTTCATGTATGCCTAAACGGTAAACTGCTCTAGTTTAAACTACGTATTAAATTTTTATTCCGATATAGTAACTTCAGTAGTCCTGTCTTGTTATGAAATATTTCCTATGTAGATTAGCAATGCAAACTGTTTATGCATTTGTCTGGATTGATATGATCAGCTGCATCTGCATAGCATTCTGCGATTGTTTTATTAATTCGCGTACCGTCATTGTTTTAAGTTCACATGCGTATGGCATGTGGGCAAAACAGATGTACTACTATTGGTAGGTAATGGCTTTAGGAAGTCGTCTGTCATAGAGCCTGGCGAAATCAAAGAGCCCTAGCTCATTCCATATTCATTCAGGAAACCACGTGGTTCTATTGATAATATAATGATAATCTTCCGTTGTTGGACAAAGGCTGACTCAAACTCGCCAACAATTGCACGTAACAAAACAATATCTACGTGTTATGAAATTGCAACGGAATCGTACAAACTTTTCATTTCTGAATTGATATTTGTACATTTTTGGAAGGTAATATATCAAAATTATCTATACATTTAATTACTTCTATTTCCTAAATCACCGAAGTTACAAACTTGAGGTTTTGGAAGCTAATGCATATTGTGTTGTAAGACTTTACTTACCGTCAAGAAAGGTTTTTCAAGAAAGTAAAAGGTTTTATCTGTTGTAAATAAGAAACAACCACTCGATCAAAACTCTAATCAACTTCTAGTCATATTTAAAGTAACAGGTTGATTTTAAATAACTTACTATTTAGAAGTGTAGTTCTACGTTCATTAATTTTATGGCATAAAAAAAATAAAGGCCAAAGGCTTTAATTTCAAGGCTCGCTAATCTAGTTCAGCGTTCTTATCCGTGTAGTAACAGATTCATTTTTTTGTTGTTGTTGCGGATACCATCTCCTGGTGACCGTGTCAGACTCGAACCGACTGAAACTGCATGCCGTCACGGGTAATAAGAACCGGGCAACCGGGTGCACCCTAAAAAGGAAAACCCTGGAACGCCGACGTACCTTGGGCCACCTACTGTTTGTAGATGACTCCCTCTTGGGTGAAACCCCCTCCTCCTGAAACCACGATGTTTCCGTTGCTGTCCCCAGTAGGTGGGACGCTAGCGCTGTGGAGCGCGCGCGGCCCACACCCGGGCCTGCTTCTGCTAGGGTGACAGATGGCCTGCTGTCACTGTCGACCGTAGGCCAACACGTCATTCCAAGGAGAGGCTTATATTCCGGTCCAATAGTGTACCTGCTATTAAAAACTTATGATGAATCTACTCCAGTATATTGATTCTCTTACAATTATGCGGGTTCTTCAAAGTTATATCGATTAATCTTCATGGCTAGCTGGCCAGTATCCGTGTTACGTGCTTATTACAATCTTTCTATATTCGATTCGGAATCATTTTTTATTCCCCGTTTACTTTTTCCAATCTTAGATACGAGAAATACTTTCATGAGCAATTTAAATTGAGAATTTTATTTAAAAAGTAGATATTTAAATATAGAAATATGCGCCTGACACATATGAGTTTTCCAGTAATATTTTGATGTGAGGTCTCCTATTCTTTATTGTATCAGTAGGAACGACTGGCATTTTATCTTGTCCTCTTTCGATATATGGCCAGTAAAAAATCAAACTACTTGGACCTCCGGCTAATAACAAAACCGTATATCACGGATCACGTTTTGTTCACGATGACTCCGAAATTATCGTTTTTATTTTTTTTATTTTAGTGCTGGATAAGATAGGATATTTAACATCACGCTTAGACCAATAGAAGCCAAGCATGAAGAGACGCAGACGAAGTAGCATGGTTCAGCTATTAAGACTATATATCTAACACATTATCTTAACGAAATAGGTCACTAGTTTAACTTCGTTCTTTTGTTAGTTACATTACCTACTATTTCCAATACGTTGAATTCATAATTTTATATTTGTAGCATTAAGTAGGTATTTATGAATAACGAAATATTCATAATATTTATAAGTCGGGACTTAGGCTTAAGTATGCTTAGAAAAGACACTTGCCTAAAGATAAAATATTGATGGTGAGTAACTAAGATATGCTTAACTGTAATTTGAAAAAGACGTATTTCTGTTGTAATATGAGTTACCTGTCTATTGATAGAAATAAATCATGGATAATGTCCAATCATTAAATTATGAATTCATGTTTTCTGTAAGTTTTTAATATAGTTTTAGTCTAAGAGATAGAAAATAACATTTCAGGTTTATTTTAAGCTACTGGAGTTAAATCAAAAAGATTTTTTAACGACAGACCAGGAAAGTGTGTTTTCTAAGTTTGACCACGTGTTTTCTCATGGAAATTTTATTTATCTAACTATTATCTATCTAAGTCCCTCTCATGCATTGCCAGTTACTTAACCGTAGAACAGAAATTCTGTTCTGTTAATAGGCCCTTTTTTTTTTAACATGTGGAAACCCCCTCGGGCCGTCACCCCACCGGGGTTTGCGGCGGGGTGGTGTGTCGGAATCGAACCGACTAAAACCACACGGTGTGCCAACTCTGCGCCTGAGAAGGGAGGGGTTCGGGAATCTGTTAATAGGCCTAAACCAACATTGGTGCTCACAAGTGGTTTTCTAATGTCTTAGTTTGCTCAATTGTATTTAAAATTTTAACAATTTGTTATTATTTTGTTACAGGGATCATAGTTGGCGAGGAATTCGGATACGATGGAAACCTTGGTAAGAGCTCAAGTTCCCTATATCATCACTTTTTTTATAGAATGGGGATCAAACGAGCAGGCGTGTCACCTGATAGTAAGCGATTACCGCCATCCATGGACACCTGCAACACCAAAGGCGTCATAAGTGCGTTGCCGGCCTTTTAAGAAGAAATACGCTTCTTTCTTGAAGGTTTAAAGGTCGCATTGGTCTGGGAATACCGCAAGCGACAATTCGTTCCCCAGTTTTATTGTACGAGGCAGAAAGTTTCTGGAAAAGCGCACAGTTGTGGACTGCCAACCATATGGATGATGGAGATGAAACTTCTGTCGCGTAGGACGATGGCCGAAAGAGGCGGCAGGGATCAGTCCAAACAATTCCTCGGAGCGCTCCCCATAGAAAATGCGGTAGAAGATGCACAGCAAAGCTACATCTCAACGCAGCGCTAGAGGGTCTAGCCGTATTAAAATTTCTTGGCAATCGACGATTCGAGTTGCTCTCCGTTGAATGCGGTCCAGAGGGAGGAGTTGGTATTGGGGTGCCTTCACCGAAACTTCTGCAACATTTTTCACAGCTAGTTAGGGGTTCCTTTCTATTTACATCACGATCATCTTTTTGGATCACCATTATCACCAACCTATCTTTCTCCACTGTTGATTGTTCTTCCTGTCAGCAGCAAGGCGACTTGGTCAGACAGAGATCTGTCACAATAGCCCAACTATGTAATTTTCTAACCTTGTTCTCTCTAACATTTTCTCGGTCTCTTTGATTCCTCAGAATCCGCCACTCTAGCTAAAATTCTAGTTAACTTAATTATATTTAATTAAAAACATTAAAGAATAAACTTATTCATAATGAACCAGTTTGAATATGAATACAGGGAGCAGATGGTTAAATAGCAAAAAAAGACGAACTACTGGTTTTTCTATTTGTTAGTTTGTATTTTATAATAAAAACATGTACTCAGATTATTAAATATTAAATTAAACAATACACCTAATTATCATTATGACTGTAAAAAGTTTAATTTATGATGTAAAACTATGGTTAACATTACAAAGATGTATCTAATAGAGGTTTTTCTATCCCACGTAGCGAATAACTAAGATTATTGCGCAGGTACGAAGTAGGTATTTGAAGTTTATATCCAAATCTCAACATTAGCTTCGTTTAAAAATTAGCTTAGCAACAAGAAAGGTCAGCTTAAATACAAAAGGCTTCAGAGATACCTCTACCCCACAGAACAGAAAGTTAGACAGGTTACTACATAGCAAAGTAAAGTGTTTGACCATTTCTAAATATTTTGATATCCTTCCGTGCCTTGGAGAGCACTTTAAACCGTAGGTTTTGGTTATCAAATGAACATCTTTGGCAATCGTTCTGGGTAGTTGGGGCCCTAAAATAACCGACAACAGTCTTTCTTCAGTACTTTTTTTTTTTTCTGCATCCTGTGACTCGTGCAAGTGTCACACATTGTTTTACACGGGTTTAGTCTATGTTTACATACATTTTTGTTGATTAGTCGACCTTGAGGAGGTCCTAGTGTATCTAATCATTTATATCTGTTACATATGTTCTAACAGGCTGCTCCTGAAACATTCTGAGCCAGCGTGTTCCTTATTGTTCGTTAAATTTTCTCTACTTTTATAAAATTTTACAAGCTGTCCATGAACATTCCGGACCAACCTGTGCCTAGCTAATCTCTAAAATACATTTTTCTTATAACTATTTATGTCTACTCTTTAGGATCTATCATCGCGGCGCTATCCCGCGCAGTTTTAACATAAGCTACTTAATGCCTTACTTTCTAATATACTGTTTTACAATTTTACTTAATCTAATTATACTATTTTATTTGTTACTTAATCTAATTATACAATTTTGTTTTGTTTGCTAAGGGCTCTAACATTGATGAATGCTATATATTCTCAATATATATTATATCAATTGCTTATTCTACTTATTTATTTTTGTTATTTACTTTAGTAACGACTTCCTCACAGAATTCTACAAAATATTTACTACTGTTCTTACATGCTAAGATTTTGCTTAAATTTTCTCTGCTTAAGTTGGCATCTATTCTACTTTCCAGATCGTATCGTAACCTTGCGTATATTGGGCATTCTAAAAGCAAGTGGAAGACGTCCTCCTGTGCGTTGCTGTCACAAGCGCACAACGGACTGTCCCTACATTTAAACCTATGTAGGTATTGTAAGAATCCTCCATGTCCCGTGAGGACCTGGGCCAATTTAGGTGTTATGTTGATCTGCTTAACAGTACGATATGCATCCACCGCGTTAGGGAAAAACACTTTCGTTACGGAGGCGGTTTCGCCTAACTGGAACCTCCGGTTCCATTCGTCCAGGGTGTCCTTGCGGATACCCCTCTTGACGAACGCGATCGGGACCCGATCGTAGTCAGGTCTCCTCCGGCACGAAAGTGCAGCCTCCTTAGCCAGATCGTCGACGCGCTCGTTGCCCACAAGGCCCGCATGAGCCTTGACATGGAACAAGTCTACAGATTTGCTCTGTGCAAAGCCTTGCTTCAGGTAGTCGCGTGTCTTCATAGCGAGTGGATGTAGTGTTCCATGGTTGGTGATGGTGTCCAACGCAGATCTGGAGTCACTGTAGATCCCGTACGTGCGTTCGTTACGCTTAAGTATCTCACTCGCGGCTCTGCATATGGCAAGAAGTTCCGCCTGATACACCGTGCAGTACGCGGACAGACTGAGCTTGACAGCTTTTGTCTCGGCTTCGCCAGCCCAAATGGACAGCGCTGCTCCGACTTTGCCGTCAAGCTTGCTGCCGTCGGTGAATATTCGCACCGCCTGCACGTTGTTCGCCTCTACATCAGCTTGGGTCACCAAGCTCGCGAAACTTAGTGCCATATGTGTCGCCGGGTGAGGGACCTCCGCGAAGTCTACTGCTCGCTCCGCTTCTCTGTCTGCCAGCGCCAGTCGGGACGACCCTCTTCTCACCTCGTACAGGGCGGCTGCTTCTTGTACTCTGAGGTCAAGAGGCAGTATCCCGGCCAGTAGCAGCGCTGCGTTCAGGGAGACGGTACGGTATGCCTTGCACAATTTTTGTGCAAAGCCTCGCTGGATGGCATTTAGGGACTTTTGAACTCCCACCTTTTTGGCCGCAGGTGCCCATACGCTTGCCCCATAGGTTATGATGGGTTCTACTGCTGCGGTGTATATGCTTAGGACCACCTCTGGATGGAGGCCCCAGCTAACTTTCGCCGCGCGGGAGAGCTGCTTGTAGACGTTAGCAGCCTTTCTACACGCGTTCGCGACGTGCGTGTTGAAGGTCAGTTTATCGTCTATCGTTAGACCTAAGATCTTGACTTCCCTTGACATTGCAATAGGGACACCTCCCATGCTCAGCCGCGGGATGTCATGTTTTAGCTTTCGCGTCAGTAACATTGCGCACGTCTTGTGCGGTGCGAAATTCAATTTGTTCTTTGTACCCCAATCCTGAACACGAAAGAGGGCCGCATTTGCCTGTTCCGAAATTTCAAGGGCCGTGTCGCCTACGAAAATGAGGACTACGTCATCCGCATAAGCCTGGCAGTAAATCCCCTGTTGTTCCATTTGGTGCAATAGTGGGTCGAGAAGGAGATTCCAGAGGATCGGTCCGCTGATTGAGCCCTGAACGCACCCTTTCTGGGTGTTCTTGGTGTGTACCTCCCCAGCATACCTTAAACCGACTCTCCTGCCGTCGAGGTAACTGTTCAGTAGCCTCCTTATATTGACCGGACACTTTTCCTTTGCCAGTCTGACCTTAATTGCCGGCCACCATGCGCTATCGAAGGCACCCTCTATATCCAGCGAGACTAGGGTTACGAGCTTCTTCAGCTCTATGTTGCCCTTAATATGGTTCACTAGGTTATAGAGGGCGTCTTCGGTGCTCCTCTGTGGCATAAAGCCATACTGGCGAGTACTCATCCTCGGTACTAGGTGCCACCTGATCCTTGCTACTACCATCTTCTCTAGGATCTTCCCCAAGACTGGCAGCAGACCTATTGGTCTATAGGCCTTGGGGTTCTGGTAATCATCCTTGCCCGGTTTTCTCAGTGCCACCACTGTGGCTTCCTTCCAGATGTCCGGGAAATGACCTATATCTAGGCATTTATTGTATAGGGCAAGGAATACGTCCGGATCCTGAGAGATCGCTTCTTCAGTACTTTGTTATCGGCTTGTCAGTCGCTCCACGTAAAGAATCGAAGTTCAGCCTTGAAGTCGACACCAATCTAGTTTGTGAAAAAGGCTTAGCAGAAGAAGAATCATCGCACAATCTACAGATATACACACTATAATATGTTTAAAAACACGAACTTCTCCAGTCGAAAAGAAAAGTCGCCAGTTCTGCTACTCGCGTTTCGAGTGTCTTTATTATATGGACCAGAAATCGATTACCAATAGCAAAACACTGGTTAATTGCACCCTGGTCATAAAAAAACATATATTGTTAAATCCTCTATCTAACGTAATAGTACAGTGGCTATGTCAGGCTCCTTAAAGTACCCACCTTGTTATTTCATAACACAGTAGTTTTGCCGAGACACCAATCACCGAGTGTATGAGGAAGTAGATAAGTTTTTTACTAGTTATCACTATCTGAATAGACAGAAGGCCCAGTCAAATTATGCGTTCATAATGTAGATTGTCGCTACTACTATAACATTGATTAATTACGATCAATCCATGCCAACAAGAGATTTACGCTTCAAAAGTTAACGGAATCCATAGAAGAAAAATCTCTAGTAACATTCATTATGACTAGTCGACACAATTTTAAAACTGCTGTAACAGTAATATATTTGTAGGAATAATAAGAAAAAGTAAGAATAACTAACTACCCGATTACTTTTGACTGCCTCTGTGGCGCAGTGGTAGCGAATGCTGTTCTTGATTTATTTGTATTGTTGAACAAATGTTTGTATGATCTACGAATATTTGTTTCGGAGTTTGAATGTTTTCAATGTATAATATGTACTGTATTTACAAAAAAAAAGTATATGTATATTTATATCAGTTGTCTAGTACCCGTAACACAAGCTCTGCTTAGCTTGAGACTAAATGGCGTTGTGTGTAAGATGTCCGAAATTTTTATTTATTTATGTCCGAAATATTGACTTTTTTTACCATTATTACGAATCTATTGACACCTCATTCAATAAAATTGATTCAGTACTTTAGACGCTACGGTGGAACATACAAACAAAGAAAAAAAAACATTTATTTTGATTAACTAAGATATAAATAAAAGAAGTAATATAATTGAAATGTATGCTCATCTGAATGTGTTACTATCTCAGCATATAAACATACATTTAGTGCTAAAACTATTAGATACCCTACCTTTCGGCGTGCATCGCCGTAGTCGAATTAAAAGCTATTAAAGTATTCTATTTAGTATCGGCACCTACTAAAATAACCTAATTAAGTATCGTTCACTCTATAATTATTTCAAGAACCAAAGTCTTTGATTATTATTGTAATAGAATGTACCTGTATGTCAAGGTTATACATATTTCGGTTACGGTTATAGAACAGCTGAGTCAATACACGAAGTAATATTATATATGCGAATGTGTGTTTGTTTGTTTGTTAGTAACGCTAAAAATATAATAGTGTAATTTGCATATCCATTGTCAGGGACACAAAAAAGCCGTAGGGCTAAGAACCAGAAATAAGAAGCTATTTATAAATAGTGCGACACAAACTGAATCCGAAAGTAAACAACTTTTGATACTATCGGAAACTTTTTTTTTCGATCATTGAGGCTTTATTTAGTTCAGTATCAAAATAAAACCATACTAAGAATAGTATGGTTTTATTCTCCTACTTAAAATAAACTCATTTAGCTCTTGTCCACTTTGTCACTCCGCCAGGGTTTTTTTTTAATTGAAAAGGTGGCAAACGAGCAGACGCATCACCTGATGGTAAGCGATTACCGCCGCCCATGGACACCCGCAACACCTAAAGCGTCACAAGTGCGACCTTTGGGAGATAGGGAGAGGGAATGGGGGGAGGGGTTGGGGTATGGGCCTCCGGTACCCTCACTTACTCGGTAAAACACAGCGAAAGCGCTATTTCACACCGGTTTTCTGTGAGGCCGTGGTATCACTCCGGTCGAGCCGGCCCATTCATGCCTAAGCGTGGCTTTCCCACGGGTGTATTTTGGTTGTCAATCAAAGTATTGCCATACAAAATTTCATTAATAAGTATAGCTTAACAGACAGACATGCGGAGCTGCTTTTGAATTTATAAAATTGCTAGCTTTTTCTCACGGTTGTCCCCGCGTGGAAGGCGGTTATCGCGGTAGATAATGGCCTCGTCCGTCTTGAAGAATCAAAGGATCTTCACTGTTACTTAAATCCGTATCGGTTCAGTTTAGCAGTGAACGTATAAAAGACAGGCAGACAGAATTACTTACGAATTTATAATACTAGTATGAATAGTATGGAAGTATGGATTCTGTAGTATGGTGATGGCGTAGAAAACTATAAGTGTTAGTGTCATTAAGTGAAGAAATAGTCGCCCTATCGACGTGCTATATCACATAGGTACATACATACTTACATACGTAATTTCATCATCATTATTCCAGCGACAGTAGTTACATCTCCTCTGTAAGCATTCCATTTGCCTTATCTAGCTCAGCTTATCTGTAGAATTTTCTATGAAAACTATGTAATAGAAATGAGTTATCACTATTACATAATTGTATAATAAATAATAATAAACGTTTATTAATCCAAAAAATTACAACAATATGACATCAAAATATTTTTACAAGACATGTGAAATAAATGGTTTTGGAACACTGATACCCATGGTAAGATCTAACTTGTGTTATGGGTATCAGGCCACAGCTAGTGTTTCTAACATTTGACCACTGATGTATGTATGTGTTTATTGAATTATTTTGGGTACAAAACACACAGGAGTTGAATCAAAGACAATAAATCTTAAAGAAATATATACGCAAGTACTCTTTCCTAACTAAGAGATAAAAAAAAGATACACTGTCGATTCTTTAAAACAAACACTTCCAAAATTTATTATTTTTACATGCATATGCCATGAAAATAATATGAAAATATTTTTTTCAAATGACATTATGTTACTGATATATTTAACACGGTAATTAACCCGTTTATAATAAAAATATTTTATGATTATTCAAACTATCATGGTAATATTCACTTGATATTTTGATAAGTGGGAAGTCAAAACTTATAAGACTTAAGAAGACTGCATAGGTATTGTAGCTACATTATTATTATAGCATTGATTTTAACTACTTCAGTCATTTGCACTTTATATAACTGTCAAGTGAAAAATACCATCGCAATATCACACGAAAATAATCTATACTATACAAAGTATATAAATAAATATCTATGCAAATAAGTAAAATAACAGTGCCAGTTTGTCATTTCTAATTAACAGCTTTTCACAAACAGGATGAGAAAGTTTATATAGTACCCACTTACATCAAAAGACCTGCCCCCTAGCCAAGTTCCAAGCGTTCTTCTTTCTGCATTCATTAACGCCTAAATTCTCATGTGTCATTGGCTAATACTTTGTCTAAGATTACTTTATCTAAAATTAGCAATGACACACTGGCAATTCAGGCTAGAATGCTTGCAACTTGGCTAGGGGGCAGTTTATTATTTTTTTGTATCTGTTATGGCTAATCTCTCGTTACGGCTAGATGGATTTGATGAAATTTAACCTGACAAATAGATGATGTTATAAGGAGTAGTTTAGGTTAGGCCTCGCCCTTTAATCGAGATTGTTGTTGTAAAGGTAATAGGTACCGCGTGTAACACCACGGAGTCCAGCTAGTGTGTTTCGTTTGAATAAATGACTCTAAAAATTACTGATGTAGTGTTCATTAAAAATTATTTTCTATGAATGTACGGGCGTTAAACTTAATTGCAATTGCCTCCCATTTTATTAATAAATTGTGAGTTATTTAGTGAATCTTTTATTGTAGAGCGAATGGCTTGAATTTCTTTCTCTCAAAGCAATTTAACTACCTTGGCAATGTAAAAAGTACACAGGTATTCTATGAGTCATACTAGCTTTCAAAGTACAATCTCTGCTTAGTTTGAAACTAGTTTTCGATGTGTATCAGATGTCTGGAAATATTATTATTAATTCCTACGTGTTAAAATATTGTTTTATCAACAGGACCATCGCACTGGGGAGAGAGATACCAGGAATGCGCAGGCAAACATCAAAGCCCGATCAACATCAACGTGCTACACGTCAAACAAGTCACGCTACCGGACCTCGAGCTCATAGGCTTCGATGACTCCATAGATAACGTACACGTCACTAACAATGGACACACAGGTATCTGCTTTGAACTGAAGTAAATGATGCATAACCATTGTATGCATTAATTCTTGTCGTTTATATTTATACCTACCGTTTAAGTAATCGATCGATATCGTTTAGGATCATCTGTTGACTTGTCATCATTCTTTAGTATAAATCTAATGTAATCACAATAACAGTTGTAAGAAAATTTATGGAATGTGTTTTATCTATATATCATTACATAGTGTATATAACGCTTCTTGGTCTGTACGCTTACAGCTTTTACACTACGCAACGGGTTTTGATGTTTTCATCAATATGGAGTGATTCAAAATTAATGTTTATACGAGTATTTACTCGTATACTAATAATAAAGCTGAAGAGTCTGTTTGTTTGAACGCGCTAATCTCAGGAACCGCGGGTCCGATTTGAAAAATTCTTTCAGTGTTGGGTAGTCTATTTATCGAGGAAGGCTATAGGTTATATATCATCACGCTACTACTAATAGGAGCGGAGCAAAAATGAAGAATGTTTCAACAACGGGGGAAAATTTTCACGCTACGGGCAATATAAGACGCAAACGAGGTTGCGTGGGTCAGCTAGTGTATAATAAATGTATATCATATTAGAGAAAAAGGAGAAAAAATATTTATAAAGATTCCTTGAGAGACTGGGACGGGTCCATGGCTAGTATACATATATAAAAATGTAAAAGTGATTTGTATGCGCTTCAAAAACACAAAAGTCTGTATTGATTGAGCTCAAATTTTGTCACGATATACAAATCGTTTCAAAGATTATATTTAGTTATCTATTTTCCATGTCAGTTGTATTCCTCATTTCCCAACAATGTATGTACTACAGCGAAGCTTGTTAGGGTACAGTTGGCAAAATAAAAAGTTCACTTATACTTATTTTGCTTCATAACTCTGCCAGTTTTCTCTAGTTACAATAAATTATCAGATCTTTGCCGATCCTGTTGATTTATAGGGATATAAAAATACGAACACAGGAAAAGTAATCGTTGATGTATCGTATTAGACAGAATCCATTATTACGGCCTCTTCAGTGTAATTGGATACGGCTAAGACTATAAGGCCTAAAATGTTTAGTGTATAGTGACAAGCAAGAATATATACCGTACCAGAGTAAGCAGTTCCTGTTAATCAACAAAGCAAGGTCGTTAACCGTTTGCCTGTATTTCCCCATTTACAAGAGTCAAATTTCTTCTACACTTTGAAATAAAGTTCGATTATTTATGATGACTATAGGATCGATAGAAAACGATTCTCATTATTTTTGTTTTTGTTTATAATTTCATAGGTACGTATATTATTAAAATAGGATGTAGGTACTTACTTCACTAATTTGTGTAGCTGAATGATGACTTTACATTATCGATACTAATATTATAAAGGTGAAGAGTTTGTTTCTTTGAACGCGCTAATCTCAGGAACCGCTGGTCCGAATTAAAAAATTATTTCAGTGTTAGATAGCCCATTTCTCGAGGAAGGCTATAGGCTATATATTATAACGCTTATAAGCGGAGCACCAATGAATAATGTTACATAAACGGGAGAAAATTATCACGCTACGGGCAGTAGAAGACGCAAACGAGGTTGCGTGGGTCATCTAGTGTTTTATAACTATTTATTTTTTATTTTGCACATAATATAACAGTTCAAATATGTCTCGGCTATGGACCTGACTCGCGCTTCGTATCGGCTGTAGATTTGGAGTTCTTAGGAATGCTTAAAAACCCGGTGAAAAAAAATAGCCATTGTAAAACTAATGAACTTACAATGTTCACAAAATAGGCTGCAACTATAAAAGATTTTCTTTTCCCTACTTTACCGGCTTCTGCTGCCTGGATTTTCGAATGTTTACCGGAAGGTTTATTTAAAGATATTATTTTACTTTTTGGTTTCAGTGCTGATAGAGGTGAAGAATGAACCACATCCGCGTGTGAGAGGCGGTCCTCTGGATGGTGATTACGTCTTCAGTCAGATGCACTTCCATTGGGGTGATAATGATACCATTGGGTCAGAAGACAAAATCAACCACCGAAGGTAAATATTCAAAACATTTTTGACTGCCTCGGTGGCGTAATGGTAGCGTATGCGACTGGCTAAGCTTGAGGTCTCGGGTTCGATTTCCGGGTCGGACCAAATGTTTGTATGATCTGCAAATATTTGTTTCGGAGTTTGGTGTTTTCTATGTATAATATGTATGTGTTTACAAAAAACAAATAGTATATAAGTATTTATATCAGTTGTCTAATACACCCGTAACACAAGCTCTGCTTAGCTTGGGTTGGGACTAGATGGCGTAGTGAGTTAGATGTCCGAAATATTTACTTATTTATTTATTAAAAGATAACAGTACCTAGACCTACGCAAAAACATAAGTTATCGTGTTCATGTAGTAATTCGTTCTAATATAATGTCGGACTATGAACCGGAATGCGAATGGTTCATGCTTAGCTAGTAAAGGTTTTATGAAATCAAGTACATGAGCAACAGAATACCTAGATGTCTATGTGCTTTTATTATTTTAGTTCATGGTATAATTATTGATGAAAGTTTATTAAAGAATAAAATTAAAGTATTTAATTTTCCATTTTTCTTCAATAGAAATAGGTTTTATATGGGTCGTGAGTTATGGTACAGGTAGGTACTAGAAACTACCTAGGTAGGTAATTATGCAACAGATGCAAATAAACATATTATGCTAAGAATTATATCCAATGTAATTATGTAGTTGTATTTGTGCACAATATGTTTATTCAATAAGATTGTTTTAATGGTATCTACAAAATAATCATTTTATACATTTATAGATTATACTGTACCATTGTGTTTGAATACTTTAAGGAAAATAATAATAACAAATTATTTATTTCAGACAAAGACATGTTGTGAACATAGTTCAATTAAAATTGAGTTGTGAAATACACATAAATATTCATATACGAGTATATAATAAATAAATACTTAAAATTTTGTTCGCTGGCAAAATGCAAAAGTTACAGCTAAATAGTCTTAGTTTTATGTGAGGATCTACACTAATTGTGTATTGTTGTCGTAACTTTGGAAGTGATATGGAGGGTAGAGACAAGGAGTGTTATCTTATATGGAAGAAAATTGAAAAAAGTGTCCAGCATAAGCTGTAAATAACAGTTCAACAACCTTGTACACACTGTACACAGATGATACTCCTTATCTCTACCCTCCATAGGAAGTGACAAATAACATGGATGTACATTATCGGCATAAGATACTCCAAAGCCAGTGATACCAGTTTAAATAAAACTTCAGTACCTCAGAGCGAGTCAAATATAATAATAAATAACAAAGGTTTATATACCCCGACGTGTAACCAAGTGATGGCGCGATCTAAATCGCTCCTAACGCCATCTATTCATAACAATACAAAACTAATATTATGACTGCGTTAGTTGAATATATGTGAACATGGATATTCATAAGTTTGGGAAATTATAAGGTATTTCTTTCAAATGTTTTCGTTTAAATTTTAGTTTCCCCATGGAACTGCACATGGTGTTCTTCAAAGAAGACTATAAAACACCTAGTGAAGCTGTGAAACACTCTGATGGCTTAACAGTCCTTGCTTTCTTCTATGAGGTAAGTTTTGAAATACATATTATATATCACATATTGTGAGATTGAATAGAAAAGTATAATACGTACAATATTTAATAAAAAGTTGCTCTGTCTCATCTGATAACTTTAAATAAGCGATTTGTTGCTGCTTACTAGAAAGCTTAATCGTTCATCATCATCTCAGCCACAAGAAGTCCACTGCTGAACATAGGCCTCCCCTATTGACTTCCATATTGACCGGTCGGTAGCGGCCCGCATCCAACGAGTCCCTCGAGTTCTAATCGTTCATGTACCTTTCTATTTTATGAAATTAAAATTAAAGGGTACAGGGAAGTGGTCTATTTTATTTTGTGAAAAAATTATACCCGTCAATTTGGTAGTATATACTGAGTAGTTAGGAACTTTCTCTATATTCTCGTAAGCCGTTAATTAATGCATTAATTCTCAAACTTAAATAGCAAATGGCATTCAGGTACGAGGTAATACGAAGAAATGCACAACTGCGCATATCATTCTCGGAACAACCTTTAACACTTAGTACGCAACATTATATGATAATTAGTTGATAACTTATGTCATGAAAGAGAAACAAATCGCATTACAATATTGTTTAGGAATACCTACATACGTAGTAGTTACAATACACAATCCATGATTCAGCAAAGAGGCTGTATACCTACTTACTTAATAATATTTCGATGAATATTGTACTGAAATTATAATTTATGATTCCAGTTGGATCGTCACGAACATCCCGCTTACGATGACATCACATCAGCCCTTGTGAATGTAACAGAGCCACACACTAGTGTAATAATGGACCACCCTTTCTCATTCCTTAATATCCTGCCTTATGATCTTAAAAGGTACTTCACTTATCGAGGCTCGCTGACCACGCCGCCCTGCTCCGAAGTAGTTATATGGCTGGATTTTGAACAGCCTATCAGGCTTGAACGAGAACAGGTAAGGCGGAATTCCTGTTACCAATGACGAGTTTAGACTATTCATTTATTTTATCTATGATATTTTATGTGTAGGTATGAAAAATGCAGGTAGGTACTTGTAATATTTATACTAATATTATAAAGCTGAAGTGTTTGTTTGTTTGTTTGAACGCGCTAATCTCAGGAACCGCTGGTCCGATTTGAACATTACTAACATATAATGGACAAGCTATTATTTTATTAAACCTCGAAATACCTAGTAACATATGATTCTATTCTAGTTAAATTGCATTGCACAAGTATAAGAGTTGGTGAAGATTGACTTACATCCATCTGATAAACAGACAAATATTTTTTTGAGGGCTTGCAAAACTGTCATGGCTATTTAAAAAAAAAAATAACACATTTTGTCATCCCTTTCTCTGTATTGAAAACCAACTAAATTTAGTCCTAAATGTTAATTTGCTATATAGAGAATATGCTTAAGTAGGCTTCCTCACTTATTTCTCTAAAGCTACCTGGCACAGCTGACAACAAGTATGAAAAGCTAAATGTAGGTAAATACAACTATATGACTAATCGAAATTGGTAGCAAAATAATAATAGGTACCTAATACTCTTAATATTTTAGATAGAAAATTTTACTCAAAAAAATTATTCCTTTATTTTTGAAAAGAAAATTGTTTTCAAAAATTTCAGAAAATTCGCTTTCCACACCCGGGAATCAAACAGACTAAAAACTGTAAAAATTACACTTTGTACTTTTATTGCATCGATCGTTAGGGTCAAGTATAAGAATGAAATATCTCTAACAAACTTGATAAATCAAATGAGAGGAAAGCCAGGAGGCTTGCCTGAGAAAAAAAAGAATCAATAGAAATTATTAAGAAAAATAGTTAGCAAAATTGCAATAGGGAAACTATCATAGTGGTGTTTAGTAGTGAATAATATTTTTTTTAAATGTGTCTAGTCTGGTTGTCAGTTGGGTGTAAGTCGATATTCACTGGCTCTTAGACTATAAGGTAGTTTAAAATGTCTACGAAAATCATATCGGTAGAAATTTATTGAATTTATTTAACAACAGTGACCATTGATTGTTCAATTAGGATACATGTGTGTTAGATTAAATAGCAAAACGAATAGGATAACTAGATAGGTACTGGTCGGTTGATCTGTTTTAACTTATGGAGCTATGTGCCTGCTAATTGCACCTATATTTACTAAATCTTCTTTTCTTAGAAGTAATTTTCGTGTAATTATTTTTTAAAATAAAGATAAGTTTCGAAATTCAATAAAATGGAGGACATTAATACACTGAGTATCTACTCAATGCATTGATGTCCTCCATTTAATTCGTTTTCTCTTTTGATTTCACAATAAAGTTCCGCTTCGTTAAAATTATTTGTTGATTTTGTAATATTTGAAAATGTTTGCGCCATATTGAACAAATGTAGCAAAAAATATAGCAGAATAGTTGTTTACATGCGCAATACTACAACCTTGTGTTTGTAATGTTTCAGATTGAAGCGTTCCGACAGATAAGATCAGCGCATGGCAAGATCACGCACAACTTCAGACCGATCCAGCCTATTGGAGATAGGGTTGTTTTCTACAATGTAGACACTAATTATTATGTTTACAACGAGCTTGATGAAACCGAATGGACTACGACCCATAGTCCGTTAAAGAAAAAAAGCCATGGCAATAGCGCTGTCACTGCTCTTCCATCGACTTTACATTCACTTAGTCTCATGTTTGTCTTGTTTAATCTATTGTGATATAATTTTATAATTGTACGGCCTAACTTACATTTTTTTGCCTGAGAGTAGGTACTCTCTGTGTTATCAATTTAAGTAGCTAATGTACCTGATGTCAAAGTAACTTTTAGGTACACAATATAGTCCATTCGCTTAGATACCTTTATCGCGCCGCCATCCTACATGCGGCAAGCTGAAACAAAATCAAAGGGCCTGCCTGTGACGTACATCCACAAGCAAGTATGATTACGCCGCGGTTGTATGAATAAACATAATCGTATATCACAACAGTAACCACGATTGCGTGCGAGTTCACAGACACTATCTAAACGAATGGACTATACATGAGACGGGATCTTTAGGTAGGTATATTTTAATTTGACATTTTATAACTCCCTTTTGTTTGGTTTTAAATAATAAGTTATACTTTTATTCGAAAAAAGTTGATACCAAGTTTTGTAATTGTTTATTTGTTATTACTTTGAAATATGGTCAACGGGTTAACTTAGAAATATGTCAAACTGAGTCGTTGGTTTTGTGCCTGTCATTTAGGTACCTCCTATGACTTTTAATTATGAACTTTGCTAACAAAATTACAATAGGAGCCAATTGTCTTAAATATGATTGTTCTATATATATTATATCTTATCTTCAACTGTGTTATGTTAGACATTACTCAATATGCTTTAAGATTTTTTTAACCACTAAACGCATTTGGATGGCACGCTGTAACTGCGATCCACTTAAGAAGATTGTGTACATTGTGGACATTATATTTATATTATTTATGACATTTCTTATGATTTAGGAATTAGAATATATAAGAGGAGAAGCAACATTAAAATATTTTTACTTTACCTACTTAATTCATTGTTTCCAGAAGAGAAACATTTAAGATCTTACGGTTATTATGGCACATTACAAGAACAAGTTACTGCAGCTTGTCAAATTAAAACTTAATGAACAAGAATTGAATACCTATAGTTATCTTTTAAATTGCGCGTGTTAATGATAATAATTAGACACATAAAAAATCAATTAATATAAAGGAACTGATCTACTAAAAAAAATATTCTGACTTAGCAAACCGCTACCAAAAATAATACGCAGAAGAAACGTATGAAAAATAGTACCTATGTATTATTATTGATAACCAGTTAGTTGCTCTTCTGTAAGAGACTGAAAAAATATTTGTGTTTATTATCTTCAATAGCATTAAAACCACACGAGATCTACATCTATGTTCACAAACTCGACTATTTGTGATTGTTTTAATTTAATCGACTACTATAAATAGTAGTTAGTATTGTTAAAAAGTACTATAGCTACATACTATAATTACTTTAACTACTAGCCTTTACGAACCTTGATGATAAAATCTGTTTTTTTTTCTATTTAATCCATGTTTATCAAACCTTAATTCCTTAATAAAACGATTTTGCATGAAAAGCAATATTAATAATACCTGTTAGCGGTATAATTATAAAAAAGTATGTTTGAAAAAATATCGTTACAACATTTAGGTTTTTTGTAGTACATATGCTTTTACGAAAGAGATAATAAAATGTTCCAGCAAGAAAAAAAATTATGGTAATACTGTACACTATAAATGTGTTCTGTGATATTAAAGTAATACTATTCGTGTGAAATCACAATGACTGTGAAATAGATTTACTAATAAACAATAATTTCGTTTTATTTTTGGTACATGATCCACCTGCTCCACGTTCCCATTTCGCTTTCCTCGTTCTAAGATCGCAAAGTGGCTTCAGCAGATAGAGTAAAAGATGTGACAAAATGACAATATTAAAAAAAAAGCAAAAAATATTCGATCAAAACAGAATCGATAGTTATAATATCGCTTAGGAGTGAACGTCGTTTCTTTAATTAGTCATCTCGATAAGATGACTAATTAAAGAAATATAAGAAGTCACAAATATTTTCAGAATTGTCCGAATAGCCCTTTTCCTGTAACTTTTTCTTTTAGTAGGAGAAAAATGTATTATTTACAGAGTACAAAAATACTTTTGGTGCAACTTATCCTGATTTTCATCCACCTTCAAGGTAGTAGAGCCACTGATTTCAGAACGAACGGCCGGCTCGTCCATCGTATTACCCTCACAGAAGACCATCTTAAAATAAAATACGACCTTCAAACCTTCAAGAAAAGAGCGTACTCCTTCCTAAAAGGCCGGCAACGCACTTGTGACGCCTCTGATGTTGCGGGTGTCCATGGGCGGCGGTAATCGCTTACCATCGGGTGATACGCCTGCTCGTTTGCCCACTATATAATAAAAAAAAAAAAAAAAGAATTTGTTCTGTCGTGTTTCTTTAGTGAGTGCGAAACTGGAGGCCAAATGATGCAGAAGCATCTAAATACAATAATAGTGTGGGTCACTATGCTGCATTATCTGCATTCACAATGAGTATGGTTCCGGTCATGCTATCATACTCATTATAAGTGAAAAAGAGATACAGAACTGTCTTTTACAAGCTCAAAAACCTTTTAGCTTAAAAATAAAGTTCAGTACTCAGTCTATCATTATCTGAGAAAGCCCTTTTCCAGATGATGATGAACCTCAAACTAAACCTGAATTGATCAATTACCGTAGGATACATGAATTATTTTTCTTTTTAAAGTTCAATGAAATAAATGTTCATATAAGATTCAAGTTTACCAATTTTTTTTTATTAAAAAATTAAATTTTCGCACATTTTGCTCAATTCATACATGTCTATATTAATTAGTTTTATCAGTCGTCTTCAGTAGGTCTGTTCTCCGTCATAGAAACCATAGCCCCCAAGTTATCTTCATTCCCTCGTTTCAATCTCTCCCATATTAATTCAGCAATGGCCTTCTGTGTTCTCCTCTCCAACTTTTCCAGTTTCTTGCCTACATCTCTTTTCAGATCCCAGTCTGGTTTCCGTGGGGCTAAACTAGAAATGTCTAAATCTTGTAAGACTACCTGTAAAAATAAAAGAAATTAATGTAGATGAATTAAAATAATGTTAGTAATATTGAATTAATGGCATCTGGCAGCTCAATTCTATGCAAATTATGTCATAATATGTCTCGGTATAATATGTATCAGTTATGTGATGCACAAATTGTTGTTCCGAGTCTAGGTTGTTTGTCTCCATTTCATGTACCATGTCCCCTGTGACACAGAATTTATTTCTAAAGTAAGAGTTGCCTTTAAAAAAACATGCTATGTATTCTTGTAAGATCCATACTAATATTATAAAGCTAAAACATCAAACAACAAACTCTGTTTGTTTGTATGTTTGAAAGCGCTAATCTTAGGAACTACTGGTCTGAGCTGAAAAATTCTTTCAGTTTTGGGTAGTCCATTTATCGAGGAAGGCTATAGTATATATTATAACGCTAATACTAATAGGAGCGGAGCACCAATGCAGAATATTCGAAAATGGAGAAAATTTTTCACCCTACGGGTAGTAGAAGACTCAAACGAGGTTGTGTGGGTCAGCTAGTAATTAATACAAGAATACATTTATATTAGATTTTTTTATGTATTTAATTTATTTTTAAATGTTGCTTTGTTCAATGATCAGAAACTTATTATACAACCTTCTTTAATGAGAAATTAGTAATAAACTGACTGACCTTCTCTTTTCCAGCTTCAAGTAAATCTTTGACTTCATCTTCAACTGCAACAGGTTCTGCATCTGCTAATTTTGCTTCCTTGAGTTTTTCATCTTGTGGTTTATAACTACGAAATTTGGGTCTGCAACAATAAACCTCCTTTAATATACATAATTTATACACCTATACACATAATCTGTGTAGATAGAGGATGAATTAAGAATTTCAAATGTCTTCATCGCTATTCATCACATAATTACTGTAAGAACCAATTACGGAATCAAACTACACAGTTAAAAAAGCACTACGAGGGCAAAAAAAAACTTTACACAAACCCTATTACAGCCAGTCAGGCCGGATTTTCATAGTGAGCCAAAACCTCTTTTCTATGGAGAGGTCTCGGTGACACCGGTGATATCTTTCAATAACAAAATAAATAGACAAGCATAGCAACACCAGTCAATACATACACAGTATGATCATTAACAAAATAACCTCTTTAGACACTTACTTAGGAAGTTGAACTACTTCAGCAGGTTCATTATTTGATGTATCGTCACTAGGATTCTTACGTTTGAGGTTCTTTAATCTTTCTTTCCTTTTAAGAGCTTGTTCTTCCAAACTTCCAACACTTTCACTGGTGTCCATGATAACCATAACTTACTGACAGACTACTAGAAGATAAATGTATGACACAACTTGTAAGTAAAACAGTGAAATATTCTTAAATTATAATAATAGGGTTCCGTGGCAATTTAAAAACAACACTAAATAAAATTGATCTTAAAATTAGAAGTGACACATTGTTTGTTATGACAAGATCAAATCAAAGATGACAAGAGACCATAAACTACCATTCAAACTTCGATTTGGTTTTAATCTGTGAAAAACTAAAAACGCAAACTGAAGAACAAATGTATTTAAAAATTCCAATAGTTTGTAAAAAGAAACAAATAACATTATTCATGAAAATTACAGTTCCTGAAAGTAAAGTAAATCCTGTGGCGGTTCACTTGCCTACGGTACGGTACCTACGCTGGACGTCTTGCCGTCGAGTCAACACGTCTGTCTTTCGGTCGGCCAATTTTAATCAAAAGATTACTTTTTCGTAGCGAAGACGAAAATTAGAGATATTTGTAAAATATATTGAACGGACTTTCTTCTTTCTTACTTCTATTAATATTCATATTCTATAAAAGGTCGCGAGCACTTTACAGAGATTGCGCCGACACCCCGGCCTAACTCTGCTAGAGTGACTGGTGGCCTCACCTGTCACCCTCAGGCTTGCTCTTATGGAGGACGGAGATCGTTTTGCTATATCGGCCGCCTCAGGCGTCTGCGGTACCTGGCCCGTGCCCCGGCCTGGCGGACAGGAAGAGTTCTAAACCTCTCCCGGTCCCGCTCCGCTCAAGCATAACTTGCTTGCAGAAAGAGACGGCAGAGTTCCACGCGCTCTCGCTCCGCAACATGGCCGCAATCATGTTACAGAGCGATAGAACCCTCATCGCGATGGCCACCACGAGATCACGCCTCGGCTCGTCACACGCCGGACAATCTGCCAGCGTGTGGAGCTCCGTGTCCACAGTCTGACCATTGCAGTAGTGGCAATCAAGCGTTGGCTCTTAGCGGATCAGATACAGGTGATCTCTGAAACATCCTTTTCCAGTGATCATCTGCGTCAGCCGGTATGAGAGGCTCCCGTGATGCCTCTCAAGCCAATCCTCCATAACGGATCTTTCCGCCGCAATAACGGCGTGCCCAGCGCTTGGTTGCCCAAGTCGTTTCTTTAACTCCTCCACGAGGACCTCAATCTCAGGACTCCTACCCAACTCCAACGCCTCCTTGCGTTACTGATAAAGTCCGCCTTGTGCAATATGTTTGCAGGAAGTTTGTATAAATAAAAAATAAATAAATAAATAAAGAGCCGCAAGGGCTCTCGCCTACACGTCCCATGGTGGAGTTCCGGCCAGGAGACTTGCCACCTCAAAAGAGATGACCCTGATGGCCAGCACCCGTTGTGGTCGTCGCAACGGGTGCTGGCTTGCTGAAGGACCTATCAACAGGGGTGGTGTTACCCTCTCAGAGAAGATCAACTTAAAATGACAGCATTTGTGTTGTCGTATTTCGTTGGCAAGTGCGGGACCGAAAGCCTAATAATCCGCCATAGTGTAGGTCACCATGCTGCATTATTGCATTGTCTGCATTCTTAATGGGTGTGGTGACCACCACTCTAGGACTCTACTTATGTTATCCTTCAGGCAGAGTAAAGTCACTTTGGTCTCTTCTAATTCATAAAATATTGGCATTACTCAATCTGACGGTATACTTTGTATGGGAACCAAGAATTTTCAGTAAATAGCCCTACGTCCGGCAGTGGACTGCATTAGGCTTATAATGGTCGCTAGACCAATTCGTAAATATGATAGACTAGTTTAGTTTTTCCAAAAGCTTTGAGGTACATTGTCATTTTTATTTTCTCAACAAATAAAAAAATATAATGATTAAAATAGAACACTAGAAATATTGTTAGAATCTTAAAATATAGTACAGACCGAGTCGTCGGCAGCTGTGCGCAGGATTTTTGGTTGCAGCGCTGAAAGCAAGTAGGTTAAAGGAACGTGACGCACGATTTTTAAAAGTAGTATTTTTTTTATTGTATATGGGACAAACTAGTATACGTATCGTTTTTGCAAAAGCCAATAAGTTAATTTTCTTAACTTTTGTCGACAAAAGTAGATAGGTAGTTGGAACGTAAACAAAGTCCAGGGGGGAAGTAGATGCCTTCCCCTGCGCTCCCTTGGGTAGGTCCATGTTTGTATTCTAACTATTACTATAAATGAATGTAAATACTACTTTTAGTGACTGTTTATGTCAATATGTAATGAGAAAGCTCAAACATTCGGTAACGAGTTTGACGCCATAGGCCTCACTCAAGTAGAAATGAAAATGCGCCACGTCATGCAGTTTATTAGCAAAACAGCGCTATGATGCTTTTGGTAATAAGTAAAAATAAATTATAGTAATATAAACTATAGTAGCAACAATGACACAATATATTTCGTCAGTGGTAGCAATAAAACTCTTAAATATTTGTTTAGAATATATTTACACTTTATAATTAAGAGGTACGTTCTTATAAGAATGTATGATTCTACTTATGAATTTTAATTTCAACAGAACGATACACATTAGAGGGCTAAATGATTCTTTACTGGTTATAGCATATTCTTAGTACTAATAAATTCACATACTTAAATACATTTTTCAAAATATATTTTAAGTAAGTTTACAGTTTTATCTAGTTGAATTCTACCGCAGAGTATTTCGGTATAATAAAATTCTAAGTAAACCTTGTTGTAGGAAGACATTTTCTCAGCTCCTATGAAAATTCAACAACAAGAATTTACTTATCAAATACAAAATCTATAATAATGTTGGTATGTATGATGGTTGTTTTAATTGAAATGAGCTATTTACTGGGCTTATTTGTTTAAACCTCAAACACACACTTAAAAATAAACTTATGACGAACCTACTCATATATATTTGTTTTGTGACGTATTTAATTTAAAAAATATTTTAAAAGATGTAACTCGAAAATCACTGAGTAAGTGTAGTGCATTTTATCACTCTAGATATTATGTTATTACAACATCTTTAACATATATTTACTAAAGCATATTTAATAAAGCATCAGGGTATCAGATTTACTCCAATCAAGCACCTAAAATATAAACATGAGTAATATTTCAATTACATGATTACGATACAAAAACACAAATCCCTTTATGAAATTGCTAGTACATGGGTGTAATTAAATATTTTTTTCAGGACCAGCTATAAAATTAATGTTTTAATGAGGTTTTACATTTACGTCACCTTTGCCGGATGTCACCTAACTTAGTTTTACCTCATTAACATCATCGTAATCTTAAGTTACACTACTTATGGCAGTTCATAAACATTACAGTAAAATAAATAAATATTTAAATCTAATGCTATCGTAATACGTAACATGTAACATATGGAATATAACAGAGAGGGGATATTTATTTTCGATGGACAGGCATTTCTTTACTTCTTTGGTTATATAACATTTATCAGAATATTGTTTAAATATGTAGGTACTATTAGTATGTTTACCTAGAAAGATATGAAGATGTTAGGTTTGGTTGTCCCCTATAATGACTTTGTGTTTACAAGATAATAGTCGGATGATACTTTAACATTCTGAATTATTTTTAACAATACACGAAATAGTAAAAGTAGTCTTATAAAAGTGGGCGTGTGTGTCTTCGGCTGTCAAAAGGCGCTCTGAGGTTGGAGAGATGATTATTTAACGATACACCATGATTTAGCGACAAGACTTTTGATACGATATTTATATCTTCATGGTTTCTTCCGCTTAGTCCGTTTTGTGCCAACAGCTGTTTTAGTTCTGAATCCAAATTGTATGGATTTTGTACATTTTGCTGAAAGAATCGATTAGCATGGGTTGGGTTAAAAGTGTTAAAGGTGTTATAATTTTGATTATTGAGTCCAAAATTTCCAACACCGTTTTCTTGTCGAAATACTCGGTGGTGTTGCTTTTGTTGTCCAAATTGATCATTAACAGCCCTCACTTGATTAAAGTTAATGCCTTGTTGGAAATTCGAGTTAGTGTTTGGTTGAAGGAAGTTACTGATTCCTTGTGGTAAGTGGTTATCTTGTAACGGGAACTGACCAGGTTGTTGATTTCGTAAATGTATCAGGAAATCAACAGCCTCGCGATTGGGCAGTAGCTGGTTCGTTATTGTGCTACTTGCTTCAATTGGAAAGCTCGGTATAATCGATACCTGAGCATTATTGTTTCGAAAAGGTAAATTTTGCTGATTTGTAAATTGGTTCTGGGGAATACTTTTCTGAATTTGAAAATTGTTGACAGAACTTTGACTTGGAAATCTAGATGCACTGGCAAGGTATTGTTGTCTCTGTGCTTCTTTTTGTTGTAAAAGATATTGTTGTTTCAGTAGCAGCTCCTCTTGCTGTCTTTGTTGAAGTTGCAAAAAACGTAGTTGCTCTTCGAGAATTCGTTGCTTTTCCTCCAGTTGTCTTTGCAAAGCTAACTGTTGGTTAATAAACTCATTTTGAGATACTTGTTGATTTATACTTGCACTTGAAATTATTTGACCGCTAGATAAAGAAGGTACAACTCTTAAGTTGCTTATCGCTGGTTTTTCTTGAGGGCGATTAAAGTTTTGGCCTGTTGTTTGTTGATAAAGCGGTATAACATTTTTCGGCAATCCTTGTGAGTCTTGTTGTACAGTAAAAGCTGCAACTAAGGGAGCTTGATAAACTTGAACGTCACCCTTACCAACTTCTTCTATATTTTCTCCATCCTCATTATGCGTAGGTTTTGGGGTAGTGGTAGTTGTTGTAGTGGTAGTCGTAGTTGTAGTGGTAGAAGGTAATGGTTTATATGTAGTCTTCTTAGTACTGACACTATTATCATTACTGGACTTAACAGAACCTTGAATGCTTCTTGTCTGTGGGAAATTAACTCCACTTTCTATGGACTGAAATATTTCGGGGAAGGTTGCAGATGTTGGAAGTGTTGCTGTGACTTGATTTTCGACATTCCCTGCAGTGGTGCTTAGGATAGAAATATTGTTATCAATTAACGTAGGTGTATTACTAATGTTTTTAAAAGCAGATTGTCCATCAACTATGAATGAATGAATTTGAACTTCGTTTTTGTCCGTGTGGGGTTCAGAATCATCACTAGCTGTTGTCAAAGAGTCCGAGTCATCACCAGTAGTATCTGTAAAGTCAGAACCTGTTGTAGCATTATCGCTTTCTTCGAGTTCGCTTAGAGCTTTAAGGAGCGCTTTCCTTATATACGGAGCCAAGCGTGCCGAGGGTGTAGAATCAATAGTATTTAACTGTTCATTGTATTTCTCAGTTGTTGTTGTTTCTTCAGCCAAACTTGATGCGAATAGGCAAAGAACCACCAACGCCAACATCTGTAATGTAAAACAGAAATATTTAAAATAATTTTATTTATTTATATGTTAATAATTTTCATTACTTAGTAGTTTGTTGTTATGCCTCCTGATATAACAGAAAAAGAACATTATCGATTTTGATTAATTTGAAATTAAGTTATCAATCATTTGATTAAACCCAAAACTTCTTCAGGGTAGTAGAGCCGCGCACGAACGGGCCGTTTCGACCGGGGCGGTACTACCCACGCACGGAAAATCAACATAAAATGACAGCGTTCGTGCAGTCGTTGTATGGTGATCACCACTCTTGGATTCTGCTTATGCTTTCCATCAGGCAGAGTAGAGTCATTTTAGCAGGGCCATACATAAAAAAAACTATGATATTCGATCTCTCTCAAAACAATGTAGTACCTAACTGTAGTAAGGGTACGTTAATGAAATTTAGGCAGGTAGATGTTAACACATCACAGTCGTAGCTTAAAAAATTTCGTCGTAAATACCGATAGTTCTACGTCTTATCTCATGAGTATCTTATGTAAGTGTCTGACTATAGACATTAGCAGTTTACGATACAGGTTTGTATAAATTGGGTAATTGGTTGTATTGTTTGTTGATTTGTTTTGATTTAATATCAATACATTATCATATCGTGTCAATACTACAAGTCGTTTTGTTACTACGAGTATTAAGATCAGATTTGTGCAGATGATTTGCTATTGTTATGAAGTGTTGTATCAATAGCGCCAACGTAACTTCCACGATTCCATGTTTTAAAGTTTTTACTCCTTGGTTACATTGGTTGAACCGTGTAGAACAATAGATGTTTTCTTACATATTCGTTAAATAACGTTAATATTAACCAGGTTGACAACATCAGACAGTTAGCGTGGCAGAACGGCATACAAGGTGTAATCTGGTTCTAATGTAGTACAAGGAAATTAACTAATAGAAAATGTGTCACTGTTACGTTGCGTTCAATACTGGTACCTATCAATAACTCACGCCGTTTCCAACAGGCGATTAAGAATCATTCCCGTTTTAAAATACTAACACGGTAGAAATTTAAATATATTACATCCTACTAATATTATAAACGCGAAAGTTTGTGAGTAAGTAAGTGAGTATGTTTGATGCCCTTTCACGCAAAAACATAGACAATAGATTTTGAGGAAACTTTACAATAACATAGCTTATACATCAGAATAACACATAGGCAACAATTTATAAAGATACGGTTATTGTCGTACAGCGGTTAGCACCGCGGGGTTCAGCTAGTATTATATTAAATGTATTAAACCAAAACTCTTTTAGAGTTGTAATTACTAAAAATATATTAACTTCACACAGTCGTCTCATCTGATCCTTAACTAGGTAAAGCCTGTACTATATAATATGTATGTATTTACAAAACAAAGTATATATGTATTTATATCAGTTGTCTAGTGCCCATAACACAATATCTGCTTAGCTTGGGACTAGAAAGCGTTGTGTGATAAATTGTCCGAAATTGTATTTACGAGTATTATGGGTTTTGGAAAATTATATCTCAATATAATGCTGCTAAATGTGAACCTAGTATGGGCTTACACCGAGTGGGTTGGCTCATTGTGTAGTGTTGTAGGGGTTTGAGCAGTGCAGGAGGATTCGGGGAAACGTCGCACTATGGAGCAGGTATCGATTATTATTTATATTATTATGTATAATATAACAGACTGCTGACATATTACAGATACACCACAAAAGATAGCGCTCAAAACACGATTATTTCTCCAGAGTACGAATTGTACCCAGGAATTCAGGTTTATCCATAGTGATCACTTATTAAATACTAGACCAACAGGCGAGCTATTTAAAGTTCATAGCTTCTGAACGCTTTCATTAACATACAACTTTCACAACATGACAATAAAATCTATTACCTCCATGATAAGGCTTAACATACGCTTGACCTATACCCATGGTATGTCAAAGACAGCTGTTCTTAATACACACATCATTTATCAACATCAAATAGTTTATCTTATTGTATTCTGATTTCCATAATGCCTCATGTGTGTGAAGTTTGCGAGAATGGTATGCCCTTTAGCCAGAATAGTGATGTGACTATTGCCCCATACTATTGAAATATTTTAATGTTTCTTTTCTGAATTAGAATTTCTACTCAACACAATAGAGGTGATTACTTAGGTACTATTTATTTCCATATGATGTTCTCCTAGCCGATTACGGTCACGGCGGCCAGTCTCAACGGAGACCAGCCAACTACGCAGGAGATATTATATATAGTGCACAAGTGTGTGCGCAAACACAGGTGCACTCTCTGTTCCCTCTCTCTCATAATTCAATGGGACGATTAACTGGACATGACCGGGAAGACATCAGGCGCAGGACCGACAGCTTTACGTGTTCTCCGAGGCACGTGGGTTCAGACCCCAACTTCCAAACTCCGAGCTGTTATTAAGTATTTCTATAATCAGAAAAACTCCATAACACTTTTGGCCCGACCGGGATTCGAACCCGAGACCTCTTGATTGGCAGTCACATACGTTAACCGCTAGACCAATGAGGCTTTTCCATATATGTATAATAATAAGTAGGTTCTTACGGAAGACATCTTCAGTATGTTAGCGAAGGCTTCGGCGTAGTGGATAATAATACAATGTACCTAAATAATGATAAGATGACATCTATTATATTATAGATGACTCTAGGCCGTGTAATGTCAGATTTACTCTCACTGTTTCTAAACGATTACGCCAAGCTGTTACTGTGTTCGGAAACGCCTCGAGGGATGGAATTACTGGTGAGTCAAATGATGCCGTTATTATAAGAATATCCTTTAGAGAAACACTGATAAATTTATTCGGAAAACTCAATTGTGACGTCTAAAAGAATTCCGGATACTGAATTTCACTAGCCCTATAAATTTTTTATAACTCGTCTGGTGAGGGTGGTAGAATAGGCCAAAGCTGTGCAAAAAGTTGACTAACTTTTGATTCATGAAGGCAGGTGACAACTTATTGCAAAATTACACAATATGTTCTTCGAAAATCGCACTTTCACCAAGCATATTTTAAAGAGTTTCTCGTCGAATGCCCAAATCAATAGAGTACCTACCATTGACACACCCACAAACACGCGTGCGACGCACAATGACATAATCCTGTGACTCTGTGACCCAACGACACACGGTTATTGCGCACTCTTCACAAACTACTTTCATCTTGTATCGGAATGCGTGAATAATATTGGAGGACTTCATTGAATTTTCTTAAACTCATGTAACAACTAATTGGAAATGTCAGTTTTTTTTATAATATTTTTGTAACCGCGAAAGCAATAATCGTATTAAGTGAGTCTGATCTGAAGCTTTTATGCAATAGGCAATTTCGATCAGCCAGTTAGTCTAGTTATCCAATTGCCTTTTAACTGATATTATGTACCAGAAAAACTGATTACATATTTTCAAAATTTAGAGGCATTCATTATTATAAATATAGTATACTAGCTGACTCAGGCAACCTCGTTTGCCTCTTTTATGGCCCGTAGCGTGAAAATTTTCCTCCTTTTTTGAAACATTATTTATTAGTGCTCCACTCCTATTAGTATTAGCTTGATGATATATAGCTTATAGCCTTCCTCGATAAATGGACTATCCAACACTGAAAGAATTTTTCAAATCGGACCAGCGGTTTCTGAAATTAGCGCGTTCAAACAAATAAACTCTTCAGCTTTATAATATTAGTATAGATGTTAAAGTAAAGTGTAAGTGGCCACACTGGCCTGTTTCGCCAGTGTTACGTATGAAAAATATGTTTAGGAAATCATATGAATACCCCCATTCTCTTTTTCATAGTTATTTCTCAAAGAAACTATTCTTCTTCAAATTTAACTTTTAATTACGCTGAAAATAACAGCATAGTCTAAATACTATTCAGATAGCTATAGAAAGCTCACCATCGAGTGATCAATTTGTTTGGCTAATTGAGTAATTGCCGTAACCACAAAAGAAGATAAATACGTTTTGAAATATCGTGCAGAAGGAAGCATTTTATGGCAACAGTATGATAGAACACGTGGCTTAACGAACTTACATAACATATCAAATAATTGCTAAAACTTTAGCAAATGTACGCAAAATAACTGAAAATGGTTTGTCGTGGGTGTAAAGCGATGTATGATAACATTCAGAATTTGAACTTGCATAACAAAAATGAAGCTTATGTTGATAAAATGATTTAATCATTTCATAAAAAGACTCTCAAAAAAAGTAGAAAACATTTAAAATAAACATACAAAAACAACCGTCGGAGATGATTAGAAAGTAATTTATTGTTATAGAAATGTTATGATGTGGTTATTTAATACCTACTGCTATTCTAGTGTCACACGCGTGCCTTTTTTTAATGATTATTATTATTTTTATTTTTTTATTGAATAGTGGGCAAACGAGCAGACCTATCGCCTGATGGTAAGCGATTACCGTCGCCCATGGACACTCGCAACACTAGAGGCGTCACAAGTGCGTTGCCGGCCTTTGGGGAATGGGGAGGGGGAGGGGAAAGGGGTTGGGGTATGGGCCTCTGATATCCTCACTAACTCGGTGAAACACAGCGCTAGCACTATTTCACACCGGTTTTCTGTGAGGCCGTGGTGTTTTTTGTGTGTTTTGCTTGCTTGCTTGCTTGATGTTGAATGAGTGCTTACCATTAACTTTAAATAATAACTTTTGTATACTTTCCGATACCCATCAAAAAAGCAAATAGGAAGTAGAACCACGCTTATTTCGTCAAAGGTCGTCTGAACCGTAGCGGTACTATCCTCTCACAGAATACCTACCTAAAATGTCAGCATTCATGCTTGTCGTGTTTCGTTGGTGAGTGCGAGACCAAAAGTTGAATGATGCAGAAGCATCTCACTAGGTCGCCATAGTGTGGGTCACCATGCTGCATTGTTGCGTGGTTTGCTTTCGCAATGAGTATGGTGACCACAACTCTTGGATTCTGCTCATACTTTCCATCAGGTAGATTAGAGTAACTCTTGCAGCTCCATACATATATACGAGTATATATATATATATATATATATAAAATGTATATTGTTCTGTAGAGTAAGGTACTTTTTTTTTATTGAATAGTGGGCAAACGAGCAGTCGTATCACCTGATGGTAAGCGATTACCGCCGCCCATGGACACCCGCAACACCAAAGGCGTCACAAGTGCGTTGCCGACCTTAGGGGGATGGGAAAGGGGATGGGGGAGGGGTTGGGGTATGGGCCTCCGGTTATACCTTACTAAGAAGAATCATAATCTATAAAAAGATTGTAATAAATTTATTATGGTTACAAATAACACACAAAATATATGTATTACAAGTACCTATACATAATTTTCATGTTATGTAATTTACCGGCTGTGTTAAATGTAATATTGATGTCACAGTGAAAATGTACATATTGGTAGAAACTGTTTAACCAACGAGTCTCATACTTGTAAATCTGTGTATGTGTGTATATATGTATATTTAATTTGAATATTTTCAATTATGTATAAATTGTATATGTTGATATATCTGTAAAATCCATAGTATTGTAATATATTATCTTAATTTAATCTATCGCCTGCCACACATAGTTTTGCAACATCCAAAGGTTTGACTGGAGGAAAATGTCTGTGGCATTAAGTCCGCCTTGTGCAATATGTTTGCAGGAAATTTGTATAAATAAATAAATAAATAAAATAAATAAATACATACATGTTAAAAAAGTTCAATTTGTGCTGATACAAACAAAACTTCGGTAATGTAGGTCGAGGCTGTCATTCCCAAAAATCTTATCAAAATAACTAAATAACAATTGTCACACTGTGTACAAGTATTTGCTTAATTACTTCACAACCATCCGGATGAGAATGAAGTCGGAAATGAGTTAAAAAATGACTCGATTCACACGCGTCTTATGTCTCTCTACAAACACAATTATGAAGGTGAACTGTTGTACAGTTTTATAGATGTAACTAATAGATAATAAAACTTCAGGGTTGTCACCCGTCATGTGTGACATTTTGACCTATCGCCTGATGGTAAGCGATTACCGTCGCCCATGGACACTCGCAACACTAGAGGCGTCACAAGTGCGTTGCCGGCCTTTGGGGAATGGGGAGGGGGAGGGGAAAGGGGTTGGGGTATGGGCCTCTGATATCCTCACTAACTCGGTGAAACACAGCGCTAGCACTATTTCACACCGGTTTTCTGTGAGGCCGTGGTGTTTTTTGTGTGTTTTGCTTGCTTGCTTGCTTGATGTTGAATGAGTGCTTACCATTAACTTTAAATAATAACTTTTGTATACTTTCCGATACCCATCAAAAAAGCAAATAGGAAGTAGAACCACGCTTATTTCGTCAAAGGTCGTCTGAACCGTAGCGGTACTATCCTCTCACAGAATACCTACCTAAAATGTCAGCATTCATGCTTGTCGTGTTTCGTTGGTGAGTGCGAGACCAAAAGTTGAATGATGCAGAAGCATCTCACTAGGTCGCCATAGTGTGGGTCACCATGCTGCATTGTTGCGTGGTTTGCTTTCGCAATGAGTATGGTGACCACAACTCTTGGATTCTGCTCATACTTTCCATCAGGTAGATTAGAGTAACTCTTGCAGCTCCATACATATATACGAGTATATATATATATATATATATATAAAATGTATATTGTTCTGTAGAGTAAGGTACTTTTTTTTTTATTGAATAGTGGGCAAACGAGCAGTCGTATCACCTGATGGTAAGCGATTACCGCCGCCCATGGACACCCGCAACACCAAAGGCGTCACAAGTGCGTTGCCGACCTTAGGGGGATGGGAAAGGGGATGGGGGGAGGGGTTGGGGTATGGGCCTCCGGTTATACCTTACTAAGAAGAATCATAATCTATAAAAAGATTGTAATAAATTTATTATGGTTACAAATAACACACAAAATATATGTATTACAAGTACCTATACATAATTTTCATGTTATGTAATTTACCGGCTGTGTTAAATGTAATATTGATGTCACAGTGAAAATGTACATATTGGTAGAAACTGTTTAACCAACGAGTCTCATACTTGTAAATCTGTGTATGTGTGTATATATGTATATTTAATTTGAATATTTTCAATTATGTATAAATTGTATATGTTGATATATCTGTAAAATCCATAGTATTGTAATATATTATCTTAATTTAATCTATCGCCTGCCACACATAGTTTTGCAACATCCAAAGGTTTGACTGGAGGAAAATGTCTGTGGCATTAAGTCCGCCTTGTGCAATATGTTTGCAGGAAATTTGTATAAATAAATAAATAAATAAAATAAATAAATACATACATGTTAAAAAAGTTCAATTTGTGCTGATACAAACAAAACTTCGGTAATGTAGGTCGAGGCTGTCATTCCCAAAAATCTTATCAAAATAACTAAATAACAATTGTCACACTGTGTACAAGTATTTGCTTAATTACTTCACAACCATCCGGATGAGAATGAAGTCGGAAATGAGTTAAAAAATGACTCGATTCACACGCGTCTTATGTCTCTCTACAAACACAATTATGAAGGTGAACTGTTGTACAGTTTTATAGATGTAACTAATAGATAATAAAACTTCAGGGTTGTCACCCGTCATGTGTGACATTTTGACAAAATCATACAAAATCTTTAATTACTCAATAGACTTTTTATTTATAACTTTACAAGACGACAACTGACCCTAATTTTTGAAAGCTTTCTTAATTATAGGTTTTATTAGGTACTTAATGCTTATACGATTTTTTTAAGAAAACAATCTTTACCTACCAATAAATACTAGTCCGAACTAATTATAAATTTGAAAGTTTCTTTGTCTGTAGGTCTGTTAAGGTGTCACGGCTTACTATAAGTACCGATTTCAATTAAATTTGGCATGGAGATCCTTTGATGTGTGATAGGAAGGATATAGCTACTCTTATAGATAACCGAACTGAACGCAAAAGCAGATATACAATAGAAATAAATTTACTCAGAAAGGTCAAAGGTAAACTCGTGGTCGTGCACATTTCACATGTCAAAACAGAGTCAATACATTTCTCTCGTAGCAGTTACGTATTAGAGCCATTATATCTAAGATTCGAAATAGACATCAACAAGTTCTTTATCTAAATTTAGACGTTATTAAAAGGTTCATGGTTAAGAGGTAACCGGTCAAGTCATTTTTTGTTATTTCAAATTATGATAGGGTGATCATTTCTTAACATATAAAGACCCCTTTGTGTATCAGAGATCACGCACCGACAAGCATAGACCCCAGTAGTCGGTCCCTCTACATAATAAATAAAGGTTCTGCTATATCGTAGTACACTTGAAACTGATCCCAGCCCTGTCTGAGAAAAAGGCTCAGAAAAAACAAAGTTATAGAAAAACTTGAGATATGTGATTGTACATTTGTTTTTGATAACAATACATGTCAAGTATTGCCAGAGTCACGTTTAAATTAAAATGTAAGTCATAGGCTTATTATACAACTACATAATTACGTGGGACAATACCGGAGATCCCAGTTAACTTGAAATTGTGTATTTTAGCCGCCATTGTGTTCTTACTCGCAAATGCTACCAATGAGTAACCTAACATACTAATAAATCAAGATTCTTCTGTCTCACAAAAGTTAGTTTGTTTTATATTGTTATCATGCAAATTCTTTCGCACTAGTTTATTTTATTTTTCTAAATATTGAGGTTTGAATAATTTTTGTATACTAACGTAGAGACTATGTAGCCTCGTTAAATGTAAAATGCATGTAGAAATAACAAAATAAAAAGTTTGTAGTCAATACAAAACTCAATAGCACTTACAGTAGTAGTAATGTATGATGTATACTTTGCCTTATTTAAGAATTTTTAATCCCTCTGGCGAAATTGAATATTGTTATTTTTGTATTTTATACACATGTTTTTCCTTCCATTTTCATGACAAGAGAGCGTCGTCAGAAAAAATAACTCTAAACCGGTTGATGAACAGAGGAGAAATTAGTACTACACTCTAGTATATTTTACTATTTATTAATTTTATGTTGATTATTCGAGGTCATTGACATTCCATAAATAAATAAACGAATATGTGGACAACGAATGTGAGTGACCGGTCCACGACAGTCGTTTGTTTTTGTCGCATTTCCTCCTACGTGATGCACTTAAACGCGTGTGGGAACTGACACACCAAAGCCGGTTCCAACGTCCAGAAATAGGTTTATTTTTATCGAGTCTATAGGCCATGGCAATAACACATCAGCTCAACAATTTTTAACACTCTACTGCTTGTTATAAGCCTCTCCTCCTAAAGGAGGTTTTGGCTTACTATACCACGGTGCCCAGGCTTGTTGGTATTGTTTCAAGTTTTTCTTCTTTTTGCAGTGATATTATATTGCGTAGAATACGTAATTTGTTCGTGACTCTTCTCTGACGACACCCATGGGATGTACAGGAGTGGTGACACTCTATATTCATAATCCGCCACCACACGACAATATCACACAATTACATAATTAACATCAACAGATATGAAATTTAGCTTTCTATAGTTGGCAGAGATTATTTTGTTGCGTCAAAGGATTTGGTATTCATCGTGCACGTATCGATCGCAATCTATTGACACTACATTCATCTCATCGACGCCATGAATACAATATCTGTTGAACTGTTGAATAGATCGGACTGGATTAACTATCAAAGATGTGTAAATAGACATGTATCATTAGTTATACGATTTTGTAACAGGCACGTCAATATAAAATGGGTTGTTAAGGTCTTTATTTGTGCTTTTGTTATTTGAATTTGTATTTATTAGATGTAAATGAAACTTATGCGTGTTTAAAATTATGTGGCGTTTTTTTGTCTACTCTTAATCAATTTTAACAGTGACTTTTAACCCAGAGACCTATACTTCTTTTGTACAGGAATCAAAATTATTCAAAAACTCTTTTAAATTGTACTTATGGTTTACCTATCCAATAAAATGTAATCTTCTAATCCAGGTGATATGCACTTGCTTTCTCCCATACTGAACAAATTCAAGTTTGACTAGCAGATAATGCCAGGTGGCATTAAGTCCGCCTCGTGTAATTGTAATGCAGAATGTATAAATAAATAATCAAGTGATACTAATATCATTACGTTATATTTATTAAAAAGTTAAAATCAGCATCTTCAAGTTACTATTTAAAACTGAAAAACGGTATTCATTGATTTTTTTGTTAGATTCACAAAAGTGAAGTCGTGGACGAAATTTAATACATAATTATTTCTTGATGATTAATGATTCTCATTTTCGGAAACTTTCTTGAGTATTCTGCTTTATTGTGTAAGGCATGACATGACCGATTTGTTCATATACACTGTGTAGCGTTTTAATAAGATGAAATTCTTACTTTCATTGACAAGTTTATAGTGGAAAAGCATTTTGTTCCAAATGCGATACTACTTACTTTGACATTCGGATATCAATACAGATTTATTTAAGGTATAAGGTGAATTGAAGGTAATTATTCTATAATCAGTAATAAATTGGAACAATTTGTCTATAGCTATATCTGTGTCCCCCACGACACAGGATGTTTATTCCTAATGTGGGAGTTGTCTTTTAAAAACGAATAAAAACGAACGAAAAGATAAGTGCCTAAAACTTTTCTGAATCTCCGACTATGGGTCACTAATAATAGTGTCAGACTTTTGGAGATAAATAGCGTCTTGTATGTCTTTTTCAATACAGTGTCTAATACAGGAATTTAGTGTTCGAGGTACTGGCCGACTTGCATCTGCTAACCAACTTACTCGTAGTTATAAAATCTACTAAATCTTATAGAAATGACTTAACAATCCAATATATAAAATTCTCGTGACGCGGTGTTTGTGACATAATTCCTCCGAAACGGCTGGACTGATTTATAAATATTTATGAAATTTTGTGTACATATCGTGTAGATCTGAGAATCGGCCAACATCCATTTTCTATAACCCCAAATGATAAGGGTGACCAACCCCTCATTATATTTTATATTTTGTGGCAAAACAACGTTTGCCGGTTCAGCTAGTATTGTTATAATTTCTTACTGCTAGGCACATAATCTCAACATATTGAAAATGGTTAGGTACTATGTGCAACCTCTAGTATGCATAGAGGAAGAATTGCAATGGAAACTAGTCGATTCTGACGTAAGTGATTGCACGTAGAGCTGCGTGATGCGAATGTGGAGATAGCTATACGAAGTGAATGCGAACATTAAGATAATCAATTATTTATTTGTAGAGAAGATTTAAAGGCGTTTAAGCCGGCGAAACGTAGTGCGAGATGTTAAAATGTTTGAAATTAATGTTGGTAAAAATGAAATAAAAATAAGAGTTTTAAATAGACAAGTCAGAAATTAAGTACATACTGAATAATGGTACTGACGATTTTGTTTGTTTGAGATCTCAGGAACAACTGGTCTGATTTGAAAAGTTCTTCAGTGTTAGACAAATGAACGTGTTACCGTTATTTACAAATGTAAGAACTAACAACAACACTCTTATAACATAACATCACACAATAACAATCATATTATTACACAGAGATGACGCTGCAATACCCAAATAATGAGACACCTACACAAGCGTACAATCGAAGTGATGAACGTAGGCTTTATTACAGTTATCGATTACACGGAAACGACCTGCGGCTTACACCAATTACTCTTTAGGCGTCGTCGCCGTCTATTGTGCAAGCAAATCACAAGACCGAAGATCCGGCGCGGCAATTGCTTGTGATAATTACCATAAGAGCAGTGACCGCCCCAAGCTCTGCGTGACACCCGCCTTCGATGCTATTATCTCCGAAACAAGAACAATTATTCTTTATTACTATAACGGCATAACTTGATTTATCATTGTGCAACAAAACATACATGTTGTGTATTGTTCACGAACAATTCCTTACATATTAAACACTAATTGCTTCAATTGCTACTTGTTTTTCTTTTGTCTTACAATACTGTGAAAGTAATGGATATGTTATGTTTTGCAACAGCAACAAGGAATGTTTATAAAACAAGGTTTTCTGCTAAAATCCGTGGGTCAGTAAGTTCAATTTAAATCATTGAGCCAAGTGGGACATAATGTGACATTTCTAATGTCAAAATTTGCATATCAAAGGTTTAAAAAATCAGGCAATGAGAAGTCACGGACGCTCACTTTCTGTTAAAAGCTTTTGATATATGTTTTTAGACTTGTAGTGTTGTAAATATAATTATTACATTTTCTTCGTCAGACAATATATTCTTCTTATAAACAAATTGGCAAAGCTAAATGTTATAAATATGTCTGAGCACTTCGCAGCTTCTTTAGCACTAGTATGTCTATTATTCACAGTTATTGAAAGTACTTTGTTAATTCATTTTACTTTTAGATGTACAATACACAAGTAAAATATATAATTCTTTTTTATTTATCACACTTTTAAATGATACAAAGTTAAATATTTTAAGTTCTAATAAGGGTAAACTTGAATAAATTCTAAAGTGGAAGAAGCCTACACCATTTCAAAAACAACAATCAATGTGTTACCCAATTACAAGTTGTAATTTTTAATAAAAGAAAAATGTACAAAGCATTTATGACCGTTGTCCGGTGTGCTTCAATAGTGAAATTTTAGCAGGTATGTTGTAGCTACTACAACATCATTCAAAATTTTCTAAAGCCATCATGAGCAATGGCACGAGTCGTTAGAAATTTAACCACATAACAAGAAATGAAATGTTTTCCTATTCACATATGCTTTCGAAGCTTTATGACGAACGATAAAATAAATGTTCCGCAGAGAACAAACGGTTAGGTAACAGAACAACACAGCGTATTTGATTTTGGCGGACATAATGTAAACTGGTATAGTAACATGCCCCTTAGCGTATTTAGCACTTATACTAACAAAACCAACCAAACCATTAAACATTCTTTGAAATCTTCTTAAACCCTAATACAATAACTAATAATAAATAAATATTTTGGTCAATTTAACACAAAACGCCGTCTAGTCTCAAGCTAAGCAGAGCTTGTGTTATGGGTACTAGACAACTGATATAAATACACATATACTTTTTTTAAATACATACATATTATACATAGAAAACACCCAAACTTCGAAACAAATATTTGTAGATCAGCCAAACATTTGGTCCGACCCGGGAATCGAACCCGAGACCTCAAGCACAGCAGTCGCTTACGCTACCAATTGCGCCACCGAGGCAACTGGATGTTAGTACATTAATAATAAACGGGACAAACACCGTTACCGTAAAGGCCTGACTGTAGACTTCTTCGTCACACCAAAAGCTTTTAATTTAACTGATGTAGGTAATAAGTTTCGTCTTTATTTTGTCTTTAAGTCACATTTCATAGTGGCATTTTATCTTATAAGGTATTGAGCGTAATCATTTTAAAATACTTCCAACATTTTGTGGTCCACCACAAAGTATATAATCGATCTTTCCCCACTTCGCCACAAGAAGTCTCGGATTTCCTTATCAACTGATTTCTTATATGCAAATTGTTCTTAAATAAATGTTCAACCCTCGATTTTGAAAAGCCTTTAAGCCTTTAATTATCAGACACGTGGTGTACCTGAATAAAAACTTATATTGAAGGGAATTAATCAATCAATTTACTCATCATCGTCTTAGCGTTTATCCCGGTTGCTTCCATTCTGGAGCCCGGGGTCCGCTCTCCTGCTTTTTCTTCTCCACTTTGCCCGGTCTTCGGCATCCTTGGTAGTGAGACTATTAGCACGCATGTCACCCTTTACTACGTCAAGCCAGCACTTCTTGGGTCTACCCCTTCTACCGGGACCCGGCGGAGGCAGCATGGCCAGACATTTGTTGCCGACGTAGGTAGACGGCCGTCGCAAAACGTGACCGAACCAGCGCAGGCGACTCTCCTGCAGTTTGTCTGCGACTCTCCTGCAGTTTGTCTGCGATGTCACGGACATGCAGGCCGCCGCGAATGCGGGAGTTTCTCACACGATCCCTTCGCGTGACTCCGCACATCCACCGCAGCATATTCATCTCTGTGTCGCGCAGCTCTTGCTTGTGTCGCTACAGCACCGGCCACGCCTCACAACCATGTAAGAGGACAGGACTAATGATAGTTTTATAGACCTGTCCCTTCAACCTAACCGGCATTTTGGGATCACAAATGACGCCTGTCAACTCACGCCACTTGGCCCACGCGGCAGCAATGCGTGCCTTGACGTCACAATCGATGTCACCGGACGCGTGAAATACAGATCCCAGGTATTTGACCTGTTCCGTGCGCTCGACTACGTGATCGCCTATGCGGACGGGTGAGGGATCTGCACAGTTAAACGCCAAGTACTCGGTCTTCGCCACATTAAGTTTCAGACCGCCGTTCTCAAGCGCCCCCTTCCACGCCTTCCCACGCCGCACCAATCTACCCCACAGGCGTCACAAGTGCGTTGCCGACCTTTGGGGGATGGGAAAGGGGATGATGGGAGGGGTTGGGGTATGGGCCTCCGGTATCCTCACTCACTCGGTGAAACACAGCGCAAACGCTATTTCACACCGGTTTTCTGTGAGGCCGTGGTATCACTCCGGTCGAGCTGACCCATTCATGCCGAAGCATAGCTCTCCCACGGTAAAACGCGCCAACTTATAGATGATCTTTTGCCCCTCAGGCGATTCCAACTTATCATACAACGGTTGTAAGTGGTCCCGTCTGGCTCTGGCTACAGCTTTCTATGTGGCGCGCTTTGCAGCTCTATATGCATCGTGGTCTTCAGGAGATTCGGACGCTTGCCACTTTTTAAAAAGGACTTTCTTCACCTTAATCTCGCTCTGGACTAAATCGTTCCACCACCAAGTTTCCCTGTCACATTTGCGTCCACCTTTAGATCAATTAATCAATTTACTACGCTATCGTAAACACGAAGAGCAAAAGCAAGCTTGATTGAACCTTATTTTACTTGATATTGAAAACGATATGCTCAAACATAAGCCCTTTCGTTCTTTAAATAGTAATGGCCATTATGATTTTTGTGAAATATGTAAACTTATTATTACCAAATAAAATGTTTCGTATTTAATCATTAATTCAAGTTTTAGTCTAACATATCATTTATCTTATTTCACAAACTTATGCAAAGTCTTATGCAATTACATCTAGATTTAGATTATATGTAAAATCTTATTTTTTGCATAAAATACTTTTATTTTTGACCTTGACAGATATCATACCGATACGAAACTTTAATTTTGCAACTATGTAAATTTTACGCAACTATTTGCCGGCTATCACTGATATTAACATCCTGATTTTTTAAACAAGAAAAGGGTTTTGCAAAAATAAAAATTTTAAAACCACAAAACTCATTCGTAGTTGTGTAGCTTGTGTTTAATATAATTACTAAACATAAATACACAATTGATGGCTTCATTAATAAACTCTTAACTTACTGAACGCACGGGTTTAGTCTGTATAATTCTCTTATCGCGTTATTGCTTACTCCGAAAATATAACCAATTTTAACGTTTTTTCTATAAATATATTTTGCTGGCGTATATAGGATATTTATCATCGTATGTAAAAGCCGAGCATGATTGGAAAGAGACGCAGCAGAATCTGCGTGTGTCAGCTAGTATTGTATATTTTGAAAATTTAATAGGACCTTTCCCTTTTCACTGTTACTAATATATTTCTACATATTTAGAAATGAATACACTTTGAAACGTTACCCAAATTATAGGGAAAACCTTAACACGTGACATTTGGATTTTCAAGTTATTTTTAATCGTTTAAACCTTCCCTGGACTACGGCCATTATTTCGAAAAAATGAGCTTAATCGACCCAGTCGCTCTGGAGTTTTTGCGATGCGACGAACAGCAATTGATTTTTATACATTAGATAATAATAGCACAACACATCTCACACACCGTCATCTTATCCCCAACTAGGTGGAGCTTGTCCTATGGTAAACAAACTGCTGATAAACATAGGTACTTAAATAGTATAGATAAATTACAACAATGAATTAATTGATTTAGAATGTTACACACGTACTCATAATTTTGTTTTCTGATTTTGATATGTGAAAAAGCAGTTTTAAGCAATAAATTTGGTGCCCATTTAATAAAGGTCAAAACAGATAACTTTACTTTACTTAATTGGCTGCCACTCAGCCGGCCAATTCACTATGGGTTTCTCTTTCTTCGTAACTTATTGTAAATTAACATAAATCATAATTAATAGATGTGCCGCTGGCTACGTGCTTTATGCTTGTTTACGAAATTTCTTGCGAAATAGATTACACAAGAATTTTCTAATAAAATTTCTTGTTACAGAACTAGTAAAATTACGTACTTTGAAAAAAATATTCTTGAAAACATAATATAGGATGAACAAAGGCGTATTGTTCGTGCAATATTACCATATTCTATAAAGAAAGTGAACTTCGCATGGATTGTAATTCACGTTCAAGTTTTCTAGCGGTGACACCGTCTTTTGTTTCTCAAAGTTTAGTTATACGTAGATATGCAGCGTACGTACATATCTCTTGTTAGAAATTCGTGAATTCACTATCGCTCCGTGACTTGCATTGGCTGTGACTGCACTGAAAGATGACTCGAGGTATTCCACACCTGATACGCATCCATCTAACAACACGACTATACAACCAGTGATTCGTAATATAATCTGTGGGAATTTTAGCTGAGAACGTATCCACAAGTCAATTTTCTATGCTGAATGAGCGGGTCAGGCAATTATATATAAAACTTGAATTTTATTGCGTTTTATCATGTAATCCGTTTTGTTTTTGTGCACTGTACACAATCTAAATCTAATGAGTAACACAACTATTGTATTTATTATAGTACATTAGATATGATCACAATTTGCTGGATAAATTTCAGAGTCTTTCTAAAGGAATTTTTAGGCAAATTTACAAACTAAAACTCATTAAAATAATCTAAATATCCTATGTATGATTATCAAATCATATTTACTGGTGGTGAAGGGGGAATTTGAGACGTTATTCAAATAAAAAACGTGGGGTTATTGAAATAAATGTTAATTTTATGATTAGATGCACTTTTTCAGATGTGGAATGGTAGTTAAGACAAGGCCAGGGAACCTGTTGCGGTAGCAATCTGCGAGTACTAAAACATTTAAGAATGTTTAAAAGTATTGTAGTGGCTTAACCAATGCTACTAGCATATAGAAAAAGAAATGGTAAGTTAGGTTAGTTTTACGACCAAAAACGTACCGACGCATGAAAGTAAAAAAAAAAGCGATAACCTAAATAGGTAAGAAAGGGTTTTAAAAAAGACGAAACATGAAATAAATCTGATTGAAATCCAGAAATGCATATGTCCCTACCTACCATGTCAATGGAGATGTTCCTGCCACTCATATAATTAAGCAGCAGTTTGCACTTCCAACAAAAAAGATAAAAAACAGTCTTACTCTAGTGTATTGCCACCAATGAAATTGCCTCTAATCAGCCTCAGTGAACCGCCACCGCAAGGGACTCAACTCATCGAGTGTAACGTTTAATCTATGAATGAGCCCTACCACCTATAAGAATGGTGTGTAAATTGCAATAAAATTAAACAAGACATTTGTTGTGCAACAATTGTAATACATTGTAAGGTAATAAAAGAAATTGCTTTCAATTCAATCACCTGTTTGTTCAATAATAGGCGAGTATAATACACCCTGTTATTTTAGCAACAGCAACATTGCGGTCATGCTGTGCAATATGAGGAAGTGAAGCCAATAAAATTATCAAAATTGCCATAAAAACGCAGCACATGTTCGAACTTTGATCGATATATTACATGTTATTTCTCCATTACACGCAATATTAGGATGTATAATGTTCGCATTACAAGACATCACTTAAGATCTAACTGAACTAAACCTATCTAAACTAAGTTTGGGTGAATTAATTATGTAGCTATAATGCTTGAAATTAAATTGGGGATTCGCTACAGTGTCAATAGTAAAATTTATTTATGTGAAATTGAGTAGGTACAAGAATTTTGTTGATTGTATTTTATGGAACCTTAATTGGTTAATTATGCATAATGATGATATCTCTACATCATCAATATTAATTAAATTCACGATTTTCCAATGGTATCTTGTAATTAAACATTTATATTAGACTTTATAAGTCTACCTTGAGTTATTTTTGGAGCCACGATTACTATATGATATCAAAATATTATATTATTCTATTTTTAAAGTTATTATAATTGATTCTTGACACTTTCTAAGAAACAATTATTTATGTTCATAAAGTAATAAATTCAATTTAATCTATATTTAGTTTACTAAGGTACGAGTATTATTGATTTTATTTCGATTTCGATCGAATCGATCGAATACGATCGAAAGGGTAGGTACACAACACTTTCAACATTGTTTGTAGAATCAGATCAACTAAGTTTATAAGTAGGAAAGAATTTAGAAAAGTTAAAAATATGTTTAAAATTTTTCAAATTTCGTTATTACTTCTCGGGCTGGGGGATTAATTTGGAACTTTAGTGCCCTATGGGATCTTCTTGGATTTTATTTCCATTTGATCCCCCCGGGAATTTATTTGGATTTTTTTCTTCCATTTGGATCACCTGCTTAAACGTATATAGGATTTATTTGGTATTTTTTGTGTGGAATTTTTAAACATTTTGATTATTAATTTGGATTTTTTCTAGACAAAAATCCCCTAAATATTCATATCTTTATTTTTATATTAAAAAAAGTTTTTTCATTAAATGTACTTCATACTGGGATTTTTAATAAGTTTTGAGTTATGTAGGTAAACATTGATAGTGTAATGTAATAATAGGTATAGAATTTGATCTATATACAATATTGGCCATAAATAGCCATGATGTGTGGACATAGAATTCAAATAAATTCCACATCGGCTTAAGCAGGGAATCCAAATGGAGGAAAAAATCCTATTAATTCCCTTGGCTATCAAAATAGAAATGCAACCCAAAAAAACACCTCCCATAGGTGCCCGAAAATTCCAAATGAATCCCCAGGAGATCTAAGCAGGGGATCCTTCAAGACAGACTTAAACTTATAAATTGAAAACGTTAACGAGAAATCAACATTTATTTACAGAGTTTCCTATAAAATATATCTACACACGGTTGACAAACTAACGTCATTAGTTCGCAGAGAAAGTTTACGTCATCACAACAAGCAGAATTTGCGTAAATTACTTCTTGTACTCACAGAGTAAAATGTACATACACGACCCGTACTACTAAGGTAACGATTAGACTGACGGTAATGTTCGAACTCACTTAAGTACCGTTTTAAGTAAACACTTTGAATAGGCGGTATTTAAGGGAAATTAAGTTGTATGATGAATAATAATTGAATGAGATGAGCGCATCTACTCGTTGTGTAACAGTTGACCGGCCACAATTTTTTAATCGCCACTTAGTATTTAGTAGAATTCAATAAGAAATACGGTATTGCCTTCACATCACACATCAACAATCCACTTAAATAATTCACTGCTAGGCATGCCAAAACCACCTTCGAAACGGGGTTTTAGCCTACTATACCACGGTGGTCAGACCGGTTGATTGGTTTTGTTCAAGTTTTCATTCTCCTTGAAGTGGACAGCATCACGTGTGTGGTTTGTTGCCTTAGTCACATCTATGTAAATAGTACCAGTTTGAAAAAAAAATCTGCAAAATAATTTGATTTTTGCAATTATTAATTGTTAAGCAATTTTAAGAATGGTAAATATTACTCTACACGTAAAATAAAATTTGCATACTCGACTGTTGTGTTTCGTAATTTTAATTTCAATACGTAATACGTTAAGACATATTTTTAATTGATATTCGTTACAATGATAAAAGTAACTAATACGTACGTTGTCAATTCTCATTTTAGATAAGACGTTGAACCACTGCATTTAAATGAGACAACACATCAACTATTAAAATACCTCGGAAGCCAACAATTGTATAATGAGGGTATGCCGCCTTTCTTCACCGAATGCCTCTTGAGTTAGTTTCCTACTGCACGTAGTTCTTGCAAATTATCATATAAGTACTCCGAAGTATAATAAATGAATATGTAAAATGTTTCGAAAAACATTTCCGGAAACATAAGAGAAATTTGATTAAAAATCACATCATGACTTCATAAATAATGCAATGCCCTTTATGAATGCATCTTGCTTCTCATCAACCCATTCCGTAGTGTACACGACAGAAAATACAATTAATTTTGATAAATTATTCTCAACTTTATTTATGGGAACACAAAAGATGTAGTGATTCATTATACTAGAAAACTTTCTCAATATAAAACTTGCCGTACCGTTTTTATCGCAAATACCGGTCTTTGATTTCGGCAATTACATAAGTAAGTTTTCGAAATAATTCAGTGTGCGAGAGCCGAAATGACTTCTGTCTGGTATAACAGTGAAAACGAAAGCTCCTTTACCCATTGAGAAGTCGTTGTCTGCCACTTTGATTACTGACGATTTGCTTTGTAATCGATTCATTAACAAATCGACAAACCGCGTAAGGTGCACAATTCACGTCAATCATTTCAGAAGAGGTTGTAACCTCGTGTGGGAATTAATAGCGAAGTAAAATACGACACAAATTGGATTAACGTCAACAGATACTAATACACCTTGCACCATCTCATTAACTAAGGCCTAGTTGTGAATAAGCATTGTTTTGTGTCCTACAATTACTTACAATGTTCTTATTACTCGGTATCTCGTAAGATATGCAATATTTTATGAGTACGCTCTTGCAGATCATAGACTTATTCATTGTCTGCCGAGGCCTAATTAATCTCGATATGACGATAATAAAAGTCAAAGATATATTAAGAACAATGATAGTTGTCTGCATAAATTACAGTGTGAACTATTCATTAATAAAAGACACAACGAATCACTTAAACTTAAATTATGTACGCTTTATTTGAGATATAATCGCTGATTTTAATCAAGTTTCTTAGTTTTATTAGCTTTATTATGAAAAGAGCCTTGGAGGGTGTTGATTTCAGTGTGGTATTAGATCTAATAACTTTAATAGATTTTTCTATGAATGATCCTGTCAAAGTAATTTTACGTGTCTCATAGAAAGCATTATCAGATTCCAGGAGTAGTGGTCACCATACTCATTGTGAATGCAGACTATGCAACAATGCAGCATGGTGACCCACATTATGACGGCATGTTGAGATGCTTCTGCATCTTTGGGCCTCCGGTCTCGCACTCCCCAACGAAACACGGTATCATGAATGCTGTAATTTAAGGTGATCTTCTGTACTAGAGTAGTACCGCCCCGGTTGAGGCGGCCCTTTCGTACCGAAATCAGAGTGGCTCTACTACCCTGAAAATCAAATTACTATCGATAGAAGTAAAAAAATACACGCTTTAAAAACTTCAATTTTACCATAATAGAGTACGAAAATAAGCATAACAACCATTTGACATGTAAATTGTGAACAATTACTATCCGGAGTTAGCAAGATGAAATTTTCAAGACTTTATAATGTGAACAAAACAAGCTATTGAAATCTATCGTATACCCAAACTCTTCTCGACTGTTGAAAAACAAATGAGAAGCAATTGTACCACACTTATTAGTTGTTTAAATTGTTTCAAAGAATACATAGGAAATAGTAATATGTTTATTTATGTAAATCAACAATGAACATGCAAAAATATTTAACCAATAAAATAAGTCAAAATATTGTTAAATTAATTTTCAAGTAGGTAGATGTCTCGTTGGGGTTCCAGGGATTTTCTTTCTAGGGTACACCTGGTTCCCCGATTACTGGTACCCGAGACGATGTGCGGTTTTTGGTTGGTTCGAGTCCGACATAATCACCAGTTGGAGGTATTCGGGGTTAGTTCCGTACAGACAGGTTATTTTTTACTGTACTTCGAAAATGGTACTCTGTTCTAGATAAAGATACCCCAAGTTCTGAAATGTATGTGTAGTTAAAGCATGAAAATAGGACAAACAACAGATCGCATTCCCATTTATAGTTGACTTTTGAACAGTTAATGGAAGGCAAAGATCTTTCTTTTTAATTTAAATTGTGTCTGTTCCAAAATTTCCAATTTGGATTCATAATGATAAACAAACTAATATTCTTTTACCTGCTGGTTTCTGGCAAACTTGTAAGTAAACAAGAAATTTAAGCACTTTAATTTTACGAACAGAAAATGACGCCCAAAAGAAAAGAACAGTCTGAATGTAATCCTCAACAACCCATAACGCCCCACTGCTGGGCTCGGGTCTCCTCTCAAGAAGGGGCGTATACGTCCCCAAGCTGGCCAAGTGCGGGTTGGGGACTGGCAAAACAACGTTGTGGCTACATATTCTTACCGTTGAATGTTTTTAAGCCGCCCAAAGGTCTCCAACTAAGCTTCACAACTGTTATACTATAATAACAACCGGGACCTCTGCTTAACGTAAACTCCGAATCACGGAGACGCTCATGGTAACGTAATGTCAATAGTTGTTTCTATTCTAATGCTATCATGACTTGTGTACAGGTTATTCTTAGCACAGAGTACGCGTAACTTGCTTAACATAGTTAAGAACACATGCAAGTCAAATCACACACCAAGCCTCTGGTCATCAATCAATTTGCGTAATTACTCAAGATGACACACTGCCATTCCGTAAGGTAGTCTCATTGTACATTTATTTGAAACTTCACGGCACTCATAAATATTTAAAAAGTCAGACAAACTGTAGAAAGTTTTTACATACAATAATTTTATCATGTCTGTTTCATCTTCAAAGAATTAAAAGCTCTTAACGTATTCCCACAGTCATCACAACTATTTAATATTCGTTTATAAACCATGAACTATTTCACCATATTCATTTAAAGTTAATTGTGCTTTGTCGAAAACTTCTTAATTTTCTGCTGAGCAGCGGTTATGTCGTGATAATTTAATTAGTTCATTGTCACTTACACAATATATATATTCGTGATCATAATATGAATAGGCCTAAATGGACTTCAGGCACAAAAAATTAAGAAACAAATTTGGCTCGTAAGTGCCACAATCAACTTACCAACAAGTCGAACTAGTGCTTATGAATGAAAATGTAAAATAAATTAAATTATTTTTAAAATCGCACTTTTATCAGATTAAATTATCCAAACTCAAATTAGTTTAAACTTAAAGATTTAAAATCCAAACCCTTTGTTTTTTATTGTAGGTTAAAATATTTTCATGGTTTGTTTATAAATACTTTTGTTGATTATACTATAACCCTTTAAACTAACTCTTATTTCATTTAAATACTTCGTTAGTGTTTCTAAATAGACTCTTCTTTAAATTCTTGCATCACTTGCGTTATTCTTGACATTTATACTATTTTTTAAGTTATTAAGTATGGGCGCCAAAATAAGGATTCCCTACGCAAAGGCACTTTTAAATTTGAAACCACTTCGTTCTTTGATTTAACTTTCAATTTAATTATGTGAATAATAATATCAAAGAGATATTTTAAGGTTACTTGTCTATTCATACTCTTCATCTTTGGTTTTATCACAGAACGAACAATATTAGTGTCAGTTTCATGCATCTAATTTCAAAAGAATTACTTAAGTAACATTTGGGATGTGGGATGCAAAGAACCGTAAATTCGCAGTTCAACATCTAAATATTCTAAAAAAAAACAAAAACAATTGAGTGTTGCTAAAGCTCATTCGCCACGCTGACTGGTTCGCGTGTTTGAAATCACAAGTGGAATGATGTCACGTTTATCGTCTTAGTATTATCTAAGCCAAAGAGATCACACAATCTTTCACTTCCTCATGGCTATCGGCTATAAATGGCACTATTTAAGTGTACGACGAAGCGTTACAGCAAGTATAATTAGTCCTCGTCGCATAATGTCTTAACATAGGTATACCTATTACCCTTCGACTAACAAGATCGACAGGCTTTTAAAGTAACCCTCCTAGTTATAATATTTATGGCTAAATTGTTATGTAACTATAAATCATACAGAGCTTGAGGAATTCAAACCAGATCTAAATTTCACCGCAACATTATAGCCTACAGCACAAACATAACGGATTTACGGTTAGCTACAAAGGTCAAGCTTCAAGCCTCGTAATCAAAGGAAATATTTCAAGGAGGCGGCAGCGTACCATATGAAAGATCATTTATATTATATCAAAAGAAGTTGATTGCCATTGTATTTGTTGATTATCTTCAATTAATCAATAGGACACGACGTAATGTGTCACTCTTATGCTATTTAATTTACAAAAGATCATCACCTTTAAACAGCGATAGGGTATGGTTTCATTTCAAAAGATTTTAAGGTCGGTTTAATGGTAAAGCAAAAATTGCCAATATTACGCCATCATTGAGAAATACCTACTAAGGGAGTGAACTACGCAGGGCAAGGTAAAGGGAAGATAGGCTTGATACACACTCTATACCAACTATTCTGGCCAGCGTGTAGGCCAAACCCCCCTTTCTACGGAGAGGCATATGTCCAAGAGAGGACTTTCATAGTCCTGTCCTAGTAATAGGCTGTTTATAAATAAAGAAATAATAAAATATTCCGGACTGCTGTCCTTGTTCTCCTGAAAGCTTGTATTATGGGTACTAGATAACTGATATAAATACTTATACACTTTTTTTGTAAATACATAGGTACATATTATGGTTGCGATACCTGATTAGACTCGTTAACATCTTAACATGATCCAAATGCTCAGTTGTTTTTATTTTTAAGTGAACATTGTAACTATTAATGAATTAATGAATAAATAAACTATTATTATTATTATACGCAGAAAACAATGATAATAGAATATTGAAGAATTGAAGATTGGCTTAAAGCTAATGCAATAGTTGAGTACAGAAATGCACTAGTCCTGCTGGGTACAGAGGTCGCAATGTAGTACCTATTATAATTATATCTGTTTTGTTAGAAAGCAGTTTCTCCTCAGTAATCGGTTGTTTTCAACGGCGAGTGTTATATTATATTTCATATCTATTATTACTTGCTCATCAGTATATTCAAAGAAAGGTAATAATAGAAAAGTGAGAAGAGTGTAATAGAAAAATATTCAGCTATCTTTACATTTGTCTTTTATTGTAAAAATTATTTGTAGTACTTTAAACTAGTATACCAGATATAAGTAACGTTTTTTTTCTCAATTTAATTATAACCAAATAGCGTATTTTAGATAATAATATGTAATAGTATCTCTTTAACTACAATGCAAGCAGCGGGCATATAATGGGTATAGTATGTATACGTATATAGTGTGTATATATTTGAATATTAATTTATGTAGCTATATAGCTTTGCGTAGGTTTTATTTAACGTGGTTAGTAAAGTTACCAATGTGCTCCTCTTCACCTCACACGATTTCTAAATCACCCGAAGGTTGACTAGAAGAAGAAGGTTGGCCGTGTCTCTCGAAGAATGTAGAAGAATTTAAAAAGTTATGTAAACAAAGTATTTGTACTATTGATGACTAAGGAAAAACTTAAAACAACCCCTATCGTTTATATCAACTCGTCTAAAACCGTGGTAAAATAGGCCATAACCTCTTTAGGAGAGGCCTATGTCGATGATGATGATGATTACTGACTAATACTTAAAATTGTTCCTAATACAAATCTGTTTCCTAAATATGTAATAGGTACTACTGCTTTTAACAACAACATACTTTAGAAGTATAAATCAATTAAATCATAAACACTTTAAAGTTATGACTTGATAGCACTTAAGAAGCCACAAATTGAAGCTACACGTAACTCACATGTACATATGGTAATGTACAGAACTTAATACTTTAGGCTTTTACTCAAGTCGAAACTTCAATTTGAACGTACAATTTTTATGTTACGAAATGGTTATCATACTTTTACAAGATACTCTGTAATCTACACAATTTTTTTTTAAACAATGACTAATTAAACAAATCGTGTAAAATGATATTTAGAAGTGTATAGTAGGGTTTTGTGAGTAAAAGTTCATGTGAAATATTGTTCAAAGCTGTAGTATATTTAGCTTTCACTGTCTCACGGAATAAACTAGACGGTAAACAACAGAATAGCTTTTACAATGATGATTCAGCTTATCAAATGAATCTTTACCGACGCTGCTTTGATACCAATCCCACATACAACTAGTCAACCACGATCGTAACAGTTGTACAATATACATACGAGTATACATACGTACCTAGAATTTAATGTATATATATGTGGATGAAGAACGTAAAAAGTGTTATTGTGTGTGTGTAACCTATATATTATATAATAAAACACTTATTTTTTGAAAGATGGGAGATCCTTCAATTGTTTGAAATGGAATAGTAATTGTTCTTTGCATTAAACGAAATCTGTTACATGTATTTCTTTTATTGTCATAATGATATCATCATCATATCATTTTTCGGACCTACAATGATCTACTTCCAGACTTCATCTTAGATTATTATTCAAAAATGTTAATAAGCAACTCAGATCAAATAAAAAAGGTAGATAACGCACGGCCTTTGTTTTTACTGAAGCTAAAAAACTCAGCTACTTCCAACTAAGTAAACATGCGTTAACGCACACGTATGCAACAAACTATGCTACTTTTCGTTAGTATTGTACAAGTTATCGTGCAGTAAGTTAACCTACAAAATGCCATCTTGTGTAATTAAGTGATATAAAAACTACACAAAAGTGAACAAAAAGTGTGAAAAAATAACATTTCACACGTAAATACACACAAAAGTTGTACTAAGAGAGTGTTGCCAGGAGTTCGTATTTCTATAGCCAAGAAACGTGGGTAAGTAATTTGTAAGTAAAATCATAGTCCAATAATGAAGTTGACAATGAGACATAAGTACCTATTATTTTATTTTTTAAACCACGTACTTTTATAGTGTTAAATATGTACAATATAATTGTAATTTATAAGAAACAAACAGATTTATTTTTGCATATTACCTAGTTTAATACAATTTCCAGAGACATTTTATTTCAAAAATGACAATACTTCAGTCACTCACACATATTTTAAAAAATGGCTTCACTTTTTTATTCTACGTGCATTATCTACCTTTTCTATTTGATTTGAGATAATTATTAGCAATGCGTTTTTACATTGGAAATATCTGACCTTAGGACAAATAGCTTAATTAATCGTCAATAAATTATGGTTTGGAATTTCAAAGCCTAATCAGGAGTATGCGAAAGGAATATTTCTTGCCCATTGCCAAACGTTACGAAGATATTTTAAAACTTTATTTTTTATTTGCACATTCGTTATTGTGAAAATAATAAACAATAGCCCATAAAATACACTGTTTTTTTGTCTGGATATATTTATGAGACCTAGTACTAGCTCTTTCATAAATTAACTAGATTTAAAATTTAGCTTAATTTTCTTGTACGTGTATCTCTTCATTACTCTTACGTACTATTCACTATTGTAATAAGCATAAGACTAGATTTGGTCCAACGTTAGTAATAAAATTGTAAGTGGTGAGTTAAAGTGCTATGAATTATATTTATAGCGTAATCTTATATCGTAAAAGTCACTAATACCAACACTATTTTACTACGACATTTACGCCAACTTAATCAAGTGATCAGTTTCATAAATAAAAATAAGTAGAAAATTTGAATTTCAAATACGACTATAAGACTTTAGTGAATATAAAATTTATCTTTGCCCTCCAGGTGATCATGAAAAACACGTTTGACACTCTTTAACGCTGAGGGTGAGGGTGACAAACTATCTTCGCCCTTCTAATGCATTTAACACTCTTTATTCCTCTTTCATATTCTGATACGTTTTCGGATATCGGATTTTTTTTGGTTCAATAGCGTACTCCTTCTTAAAAGGTCGGCAACGCACTTGTGACGCCTCTGGTGTTGCTACATGGGTGTCCATGGGCGGCGGTGAACGCTTACCATCAGGTGATAAGTCTGCTCGTTTGCCCCATATTCAATAAAAAAACAATAAACTCATTCATTTATTATGCATAGCTATAAATTTTACATCAAGCTATTTTTACACTAAAACCAGCAACAAAATAGATATTTTTGAAAATAAAACTATACCCTTAATTTTTTGATAAAATATTTTTAAATTACATAAGCTAAGTTAGAAACTAGCTACCAGAGTATAGGTTTGATATGCGTTTGAATGTTTATGTTTCGTAATCGATTGAATAAAAATCAAACTGAAGCGAATAATTTAAATCAGCGGATAGTTTTTTAAGGATATTAAAACTATAAATATATAACAATCTCTTTTGAATATTAATGTTGGAGAATATGACAGCGTCTTCGTAATGGTGTGAATAATATTTATTAATTAACCGTTTATCACATTTTTTTTCTAATATATAACCCGTCAAAGTGACTCTACTCTGCCTGATAGAGAGCATGGTCTGAATCCAAGAATAAGTGGTCACTATATTTATTATAAATGCAGACAATGCAACAATGCAGTGTGGTTATGCACACTATGGTGACCTCTTGCGATGCTTCTGCAACATCATATTTTATTGTGGTCGATCCTCAATCCATTAATTTCGATCCTGCCCGCTAGCTAAGTTGCAAGCGCTTTTCTTTCTGCAATCGTTAACGCCTAAATTCTCGTGTGTCATTGGCTAAAACTTTGTCCAAGATTACTTTGTTTAAGATTAGCCAATGACACACGAGAATTTAGACTTTAACGATTGCAGAAAGAAAAGCGCTTGCAACTTGGCTAGGGGGCTGGTCAGGCCTCACACGCATCGCGATCATCAATTCTCAAGTTTCAAGTATCAAGTTTTCATTAAAAACTCTACCCCATGTACATAGTTTTAATTGTTAAGTTTTAATTAACCATCAATAAATTTATAATTAATAAGGTCGTAGGAAACCTCCATTTCTTATCTTGTATAGTACGAGTATATAGCTTCTTATACAAATGTAACGCACTAAAAAAACATAATAAAATACAATTTTAAGCTGAACCAATTTGGTATAATATTAATTGTTTGAATTTAAAATTTTGTCAACACTCTGTACAAACTCAAAGGATAGCTGTATTCATAAATTTTATATTAACTTGTAGTATTAATAAAAAAATCTTTAACGCGTTGGCCATAATGCCTTTTTGACAACTTTTCATCTTCATCCCAGTCATAAATTTAAAGTAGGTAATTGAATGCAATATCAAAATCCTTTACTATATCTGGACACATTATACACATTTAGCCCGTGCTCCGTCTAGTCTGGGATCAGATGTACGGCTGTTCTGTCTGGGTGTAGTCTGTTTATCAGCAGACTACAGACAGCAGACACACAGCTATTTGTCATAGGTGATAATCGGACACACTGATGAGGAGATTTTATAAGTGTAAGTATAAAAAAGAATAAAAATAACTTAAAATTATTAATGATTCGTTCATACAGAAAACAGAGCCATGGGGACTATAAAGACAGTTGTTTCTTGCAGACGGCAGCCAGGTAGACGGCCGCGGCGTCGACAATTAACGATTACATATGAAAGTCTTCGATAAACAGTAATGAAGATAACATCGATGTTTCCAGTGCATAAAAATAAAAGGAGGTTTGTATAATACATCATAAAATACTACTTAAACGATAAAGTTGAAAGTTTAGCACAAACAATAATGAGCAAGGTGCAGCCGTTCCGTGTTTCGCTTATACTCGATCTAGACATAAAACCTTGAAATGTAATGATATGTTTCAAAATTTCACCGATATACTTGGGTTGGTACGTGTGTTCTTCTTCTAAGCCTTTATTATTTCTACTTTAATTTGGGGTCGGCTACTAGCAATGAACCACGGCAACCTCGAGGGTGAACTGAATTCAAAGATAGAGTTATATATATATAGATATTTATGACGACCGGGACCGACGTCTTAACATGCTTTCCAAGGCACGGGCCTGACGCACCACCTACTTCCATAGTTCTAACGTGTGTGACTCTTAATAAATCCTTAAAATCGTCATCTCTTTCGAGTGTTCATATCAAAGAGCTCCGCATCATCAGGTACCAGTTGCGTCACTCAGGGAAAGTGTGTTGATAAATTTATCGTTTTCACATTATGTTTAAATAAATTCAAACGACTGGAATATTTTAGACACAGTGCAAGCCATTAATAAAATGTCATTATTAATTTTGTAATAGTAACATTTACAATCATATTCGAAATTGTATTTAATTTAAATTATAAAACTCATAAAACTTATTATAGGATACTAGGACAATTAATACTAATACGTTGAATAAATATTTATAGCTGACACGTGCCATAAGTAATTGCGATAATTATTTAAAACCGTTCACGATTCTTAGGGTGCTATATATTTTAGATTTGTTTTAAGTTTCAATTTGTAAGGGTGAAATAATTTTTAACCGACTTCAAAAAAGGAATAGGTTCCCAATTCGAGTGTATTTTTTTTATGTTTGTTACCTCAGAACTTTCGACTGGGTGAACCGATTCTGATGATTTTTTTTGTTAATTTTTTTGTTTGTTTATTGCAAATGAAATGGGATTGTACGTTACTGGAATTATTTGTAATACATGTAAGTGATTTTACCCGTAATTATATCTTTTTGTTTATACAAACACATTTACATGTGAAATATATAACAGTGCCTGTTTCTTTGAATTGATATTGAAATATGTTACAAGTGTGCAGATAAGGTTGTGTTTAAGTTCTTTACACTTTGGTGAAAGGTTGTAAATAAATACGAACAGCGTTCGTTATGGTGATCTTTGGTATGTTTATCATGTCTAACAGAAAACAATCTCGGTATAACGTACACAGTTATGTAACACAAATCCTCTATAAACTAGAAATGAAATATCTTTAAAAATATTTTATGTTTTACCGGACCTAATAAGGAGACCTTACTTATGATAACATGGGTCACTTAAATAAAATACACTTTAAGTTTTTAAATTGCAGGAGCTCTGTACTGTATATTTTATATTATATTTATCCCACATAAAATATTATCACTGAGCATCTTCTAAATAAATGTAATAAACAGAAAATAAATAGCCGGCAAAAACTCATTCAAAACAATACTTGTAACTCATCTGACTCGTTATGATAACCACGCACAAACCAGGTAAAATCACTGTAATGAATATGTCACTGGTACTCACTGGGCGCATCATGCCGGCTCTCAGGGGTCACTTGTAGCACTATCTTACAGCAAGAGAAAACTATAGGTGACGGGTGACAATTGAAGTCGCGCGCGTGTGTACTGGGCCCGGTATCTGCATGTACTGCGCCTGCGTGAGAATTTGAGAAGCGTTCGCGCCCTGCCTCCATGCGCCCGCGCAATGTCGCCCAAACATCCACCGATTGTGTACAAGTTTTTTATTTGACAACAGATATATCATATAAATGTTAGCCAATAATAGAATTAAGTACCGGTTTTATGGTATTTTATCGACTTATTATATATTTTGGAAATGAATGTAAGGTCAATTAACTCGTTTGAGTATGAGTTGGTACAATTTTGTTATTGCCAGGCCAATTTACCATAAATATGTGTTGCTGTAATAAGATCCTCTCAAACCTACTCGCTATATAGTTAATAGCAATGTCATACCTCAAAAAAATGTTCTACAGTAGTTTATTTAACAAGATTATTTTAAATTGTAATAACATTTCAAATCTATTTTTAGTTTTTCCTTGTGTTTTATAAAGAAATTTAATTTTATCGGGAACTGAATTTTTCTTAAAATATTTATTTCGCATTTATAACATTAGTTATACGTTTTACATTCTTAGTGTCTTTAAATTTCTTTTACATCCTACGTGTCTAACTACGAGCTCGTGTTGTACAAATTACACCTAGCTCTTAAGAAAATGATGTTAGTAACAAATCACAGTAATAGTGTACTCCCAGTGATTGAGTAGTGTTACATTCAATATAATGAAAATAAGATAATAATTATTTATGCTACAAATGTAAGATTGTAGCACAATTTATTTACGAGATAATTACGTATGAATAAGCAACTTTACTTCTTATGCATACTATAAGTATGTATTGTTTTTAAATTATATAAGTGTGTAGACGAGCCAATGAGTCACCTTATTTATGGTAAGTAAATACCGCCGTCAATGGACATCTGGAACTCCAGAATCAGAACTCTAAGGGCAGCCCCTTAGAGTTCCTTACCTATCAGACAGACTTGAGGGTTTCGTCGCAGTTCCAGAGATTTTCTTTCTAGGTTGCTCCTGTTTCCCCTAAAGTATGTCTTATTTTAACTACCACGAACATTCACTTGATAAGTTATTAGGAACGGGATAATTATATTTTTATTAGTTAGCATTATTTTCCGATATGTCGGCGCTATTGCAAATTCTATGAGCACAGTTAAATAAAAGTCAGGTCAAGAAATAAATCAGTATTTGAATTTCTCTTACTGTTCTCTGACCACATTTAATAAATCTATAGTCCATATAACCCAGATAAAAGTTATCCGAAGGAAGCTCATAAGTAATCTACATCTTTTTAATGTGTAATTCTTCATGCTTCTTATATTTTCTTTCGTCTTTTTTCTTCTCATTTTTTTCTTCTGTTTTATTACTTTTTTCTGTTTAACGATTTAGTTATTTTTTTTAGGTAGGTATACGTAGTGTTGATAGATTTTCATGACAAACAATGTCGATTTTTACCTACAGAAAACACATGTAATATCAATCGTCTCAATCTGAAACATAAATAAAATAAATAAGGTACCATATCAACGCAACTTAACGTAACATCATTGAATCGAGGCCTCATACTTACCGACATATCAATTCTTACGGTCACGTTTTTTTACAAGTAAGCGATGGAACTAACGCGTCCAAATATGTAAAAAGCAACCGATGCAACCACGTGCAACTGACAGAAAAATGATGATAGGTAGCGCCACCTGTCATGTTTAAATATATCTATTCATCATTATGATTGACACTTTCAAATATTTCTTTACGCCTATTATTCATGATTTTGAAATATATACTCTCTCATAAAGGCTATCCTTAATATATTCTAAGTTTACTGTGAAATTGTATGGTATACGTTTACGATATGTTGTAAAATCTCGCCTATTGTCTATGTTTAGCCATTGGACAACCAATATACAGGGTGTAAAAAGACGACTACCGAAAACGAAAGGGGCTGATCCAGCGCCCCAAAACTTATAAAAAAAAACAATAAGTTGTCTTTAAAAAAAATTGTAGCTTGAAAAAACAATGTGTCAAGATTTTTATTAATTTCAGAAGCCAGCAATGTACAACTTATTGCGCCCGCGCGCTCTGTCGCGGTCATTGCACTCACCCGGCCAGCTGTTTTGATATTAAAATACATTACTGTTTTATTGATTTTCTTTGTTTTTTGGTTTTCTAAATGAGATAATTAGGTAGTTTGGGTCCTGTTATGTTTTACTATGTGTATGTAAGCAGAAAAAAACATGTAACGACTTGGATAAATTAACATTTTTTTTGAGTTTTTTTTCGCTAAACCTATTCAGTATCATGGTCTGACTGTAACCCCCAAGTTTTCGGTAGTAGTCTTTTTACACCCTGTATATCTATGTTTCTTACACTAACCAATGTGTTAAAGTCTTTAAAAATATCTATTCAACAAAATAAATTCGTTTAACGTTTGTTTCTTAGTTCACATTTTTCTTCATATTTATTTTAAACTGTTTCGATTATTTCATAATTAATTTATGTACTTATAGAGCCAAGGCTTGCAGTTTACCTGCTTCTGTATATTTATACATATGTATATATAGATCTATTCAGGGTGCCGAAATAACCACTAAAATACTTTTAAGTTAATCTTATTGTTTATAAAGTACTTAACCAGTTGTATTTAGATTTTCCGATTTAATTTTAGTTCATCTAAAAATTCAAGTAATCATTTCATAGAATCAACTGCCTGCACACACCTTTTCGTGCAATGCGAATGTACAATTTTTGTAAATAATATTTATAGAAATTGGAAATAAATTTCTCATGAACTTAACATCATATACTAAGCAAAACCACCCAAGTATTATTAGATTGAACCCCATATTAAACAAGTATTTGATGATAAACAGGTTAGTGTAGAATCTTCACACGGCACTTTGACTCTGTTTTGTTTCTGACGATACTTTCGTATAAAGTGTCGTCGTATCTGAGAGTTTTGTGATTGTGAAACAGGAAATGGCCTTAAGAAAGTGTTCATTTTTGGAAGAAAAAGCAGTCTTAGTATCGTAAATTTCATCTAATCAAATTTTATTTAAAACTTCTCGTCAATCACGAAATTTCACTAGGATTTTTCATACTTTAGCGTTTAATGGATCACGCAGGCGGAATGTTCATTAAACATTGATTAATAAACAATACATCTGTGAGACTGTAGATTTAGTCTTCCATTTGCTAGAAACCAAACCATTACATTTCGAAACTATATAAAAAATATATACAACAGTTTGTGGTTTACTTGAATAAATGAATGACCGTAAAAGTTCAAATAGCCTTTTCACTTAGTGCTATTAGTAGGTATTTAGTATTTACTTGCGTGAACCGGGTATAACTTGCAGCAATGTGATTATTGCTACCGCGAACAACAGCTTGTAAAGTGTTCAGTGCCAACGAATGTGCAAATATTCTCAAAGCTCGTAACTAGGATTAGGTATGGCCATGTAACATCGTTTCTCATGTACTGTGGTCATATATTGTAATAGCATAGTGTTAAAAAGGTATGACTAAAAGTAAGATAATGAGTATGAAACTAAGCGATGTCATAAATAGTATTTGTTCGTTTTGTTTCAATAGTTAACATTTTGTTCTATTTATTGTGTAATGCCTGTACCAATTTTTGCTAGTAAAACCATTCATACTAATTTAGTACAATTATGATTTTATATTGTGTACTGTATAGCTATTACACATGCGTGTTTCTGTCTATTATTAAGAATGTAGTGGAAATAGATTCTTAAAATATAAAGAGAGGTACTTCAACACCATCGTCGACAATACAACTTCGACCGCTAAAATCTAAAACAAAATATTTAGTGCCTTTTAGCTATAGCCAGCGAGTTCCCATTATCCGGTAATTTAATTTCGGTTTATCTTCATTATAACATATTCGGACAGACACACTCTTATCTTTATTTTCCCGTTAGCTTCTTAACTCAAGATACATAAAGTGTAATTTTATGGCCATCTTTTCACTGTGAAAAATTGGGACGAAATACCAGATTACGAAAACTAGCTTCGTATCACAAAGCATGGTATATTGGTAAGGTTAAAAATTAGTTAGGTTCGATCGCTTAGATTCCATGCTACCAGATGAATCTGAGTGTTCGGACGCATTGAAACGGATAGCGATTTGTCTCTAGGAGAAATCTGGATGAGTTAACGATTAATGTTTTAAGTTCATTGTTTAAGATGACTATTATGTGCATTTTTTGTTTATGAAAGTAAAAAATAATCAAAGTGAAGATGTAACATGCAAGCGAAGCAGAATTGCAAGTTACGAAGTAGGACGGCACGCTTTCGTTAGAAGTCGCTGTCTACGATCAAATATTTCTCCGACAGACCATCGCCGCGCTGTCTACCTAGAATTCATTGAACCACATCTTATTTAAATGTTAATTTATATAGCATTCATTAATTAGTTTGCAAAAGACAAATTAGATTACACATTCGTAGAATCAAAACGGCTTTCTCCGCAGAACGGCAAATTTATATGCCTATTTACAAAAATGAAGAAACTTTTGTGTCTGAAACGATATGTTTCATTTGCTTAACTAGTCAAATAAAACTGTGTGTAGTGTGTGTGTAGTAGATGTTATGTTATGTCGTTAGGTCAAATCGCGATGACCACGAGGGGCGCGGCGCGTCGTCCGTCCACAAACTCTCCGCGATGTATGGACTTTCTTTTACGTAACCTTAAAGCGAGTCCACACTGCACAGGCGTGGCGAGAGCGAATCTTTACTCGACCATAAAGATTTATTTGAAAGTTCTAACAGTACGAAAGGATTTCATATCTATCTAAAGCGGATATGATTCCGGTACCACCTGCTCTTATTTGCATTTCTTACTGACCGACCGAACTGACCGGTTTTGACCTATGACAGACGATGTTATGGAGATCTATTCTAACATTATAAAGAGGTAAAGCTTAAGAGTTTGTGAGGATGTAAGGGTAATCTCTAGATCTACTGAACCGATTTTTAATATTCCTTATCAATAGAAAGCCACATAATTGGTGAGTGCCATAGACTATAATAATATATTAATCCGAAAATTAATACCGCAATATACGCAGGTGGAGCCACAGACTTGATAATATTTTATCTAGAAAATTATGAAACTATGCGTTTTATTTATGTTGTATTTATCCTAATTCTTTTTGTTTTTTTATATTTTTATTTCATTACTTTTTCTTCTTTCTACAATGAGTTTTTAAATAGCATAAATGGCTATAGATAATCCGTACTGTAATTCGCATTCATTCTCTCCCTCACTCCTTCATTTTAATATTTTATTGCCTTCTCTATCCAGCGGTTGTCTGGAAGAAATTACAGACCACAATAAAGACCATCATTTGTACAACTTAATGTTGAGTTTTTCTCTTATAATTATTTTGCGAACTGCAATTGTATCTTTGGGTTATGTAGAATAAAAAAATATCTATCTATCTATTTCAATACGATATTGTGATAAGAATATTTAGGGAACATAAACAACAATAGCTTAAAAGCTATGTTTATAAATTGAGACTTTTATTTTTATACTTTCAACATTATGTCAACTTGGCATTGCTAACTCAAATCCTAGTCACATCCTCTTTAGATAAATTAAAATGAATGAAAAATATTAAGTGTCACCAACCATACTAATTATGTTGGTCTCTAAAGTAGAGGAAACTATGCAAGACAATAGCGCTGCATAGGGAAGAAAACCTTGAAACAAAATACTACACCAACTTGTCTAGCCGGAGTGGTATAGAACGCCAAAAGCATCCTTCCTGCGGAAGGGCCTACACCCAACAATGAAACATTTAAAGCTGTCTAAGACGATGAAACCGAATCCTATTTGTACGTATTAGTAACACTAGTCGACTGCACGGTTGGCCTAGTGGTTTAAGCGGTCACTACGACGCTTGCTACTGCGCCAAGTGTCGTGGGTTCAAATTCCACGTGGAACATCACTTTGTGTGATCCACAAAATGTTGTTTTGAGTCTGGGTGTTCTTTGTGTCCGTTATATGTATGTTTGTAAAGTCCCCCGCGACACAGGTAGTATATTCCTATGGCGGGAGTAGTCTTTGTCTAAAAAAAAAAAAAATTACACAGTTTTAATATCCCATCTGAAAGTTGTTAATTTATTGTTTATTTAGGCTGATTTATTCTGAAATAATTATAAAATTACCTGTGTCACATCTGGTTTAATTAAATAAATATATCTATTTACTCTTATCTGGATTGCATAGTTTTGGTATTAATACCAAAAAAAATGAAAATGACAATTTTTTGTCTTTAAATAGTTATTTGGATCAGTTTCTCTTATAATGAACCAACAGTAATCCTTAACACGTTTTCATCCAAAAATCTTTGATGTCGTTCTTTAAAAACCGTTTTGTTGAAAATATTCCTGTAGTAGGTACATAATTCATATTTATTTATAATTTATTGTACACTAATGGAAAAACATTTCAGTTACAAGGAAATAACATGTACAAGGGAGAGCTTTAATCATATATGAGTTATCTTCCCGCTAACCTGAGATTAAAAAGAGGATAGTGAAAAATGTTAAGGCGAAGTTATATGTACTAATAACTAGACAAAAAAATACGTAATTCAAACTATAACAATACTATTTTCACAGTAAAAATATATAAGCCGTATTTTACCGTGGGAGAGCTATGAATGAATGGGTCGGCTCGACCGGAGTGATACCACGGCCTCACAGAGTATTTCACCGAGTGAGTGAGGATACCGGAGGCCCATACCCCAACCCCTCCCCCCATCCCCTTTCCCATCCCCCAAAGGTCGGCAACGCACTTGTGACGCCTTTGGTGTTGCGGGTGTCCATGGGCGGCGGTAATCGCTTACCATCAGGTGATACGTCTGCTCGTTTGCCCACTATTCAATAAAAAAAAAAAATAAGCAAAATCTTTTGTATGATAATTTTCGGACATTTCAATTTAGTTACACAGCCATGGATTGTTTTATTTATTTTAAATTTAAGACAATAAATCTTCAATTACCCAATTATGTGAGTGTTTCATTTAAAAAACCTGTTTAAAAAGGTGTTTGTAATGGTGTTGATATTACCACTATTAAATATCGAATTTATCTGCGCCTATTAGGATATGTACATTCAAGAAGCGATATTTTTATTGGTTAATGTGTTAGCAAAGTTACTGATCAAATATGACTTTCTTGTTCAAAAATAAGAGAAAGTTCATTAAAGTTATGAAAGTGTTCATTAGCGAGAAATACTAATCAAATTACAACGCAATGACAAAATGAAAACGTCTTTTATGGTTAATGTCTATTGATAGATATTATATAACAATTAATTACTCTTTAGTGTCATCTCTAGGAATAATAGTTCTTTCAATAATACATAGTAACTATTCTGAAAGTATTATCGAACTAACAATAGTTTAGAATTGAAACATAACTTACTAAACCTACAAATCAATTTTAAAAATAAAACGCATTGAAAACAATACTAATTATTTATAAAACGATGCATTATATTTAGTTGCAGGCATTTAAATTTTTAACAACTGTATTAGTATCACGTGACTCGTGAGGTTCATCACCTCTCCCGCGCTCAAGAGCGGTCTGTTATCTTTAGACTTACAAAAATAGTATTATGAGAACAGATATCGAAAAAAATGTAATCAAAAAGAACCTAATGTTTTAAATAAATAAATAAATATTTCGGACATCTAACACACAACGCCATCTAGTCCCAAGCTAAGCAGAGCTTGTGTTATGGGTACTACACAACTGATATGAATACATATATACTTTTTTTGTAAATACATGTATATTATACATAGAAAACACCCAAACTCCGAAACAAATATTTGTAAATTACACAAACATTTGGTCCGACCCAGTATTTGAACCCGAGACCTCAAGCACAGCAGTCGCATTCACTACCACTGCGCCACCGAGGCAGTTAAAACAGTTAAACCCTCAAGTCCATATTTAATTTAGTTTGTTAATGTGACATCATCAGTCCAAGACCATCCACTGTTGAACAAGCGTGTCTCCTAAGCACTAACTAACACTATAAGGCAGACAAAGTCGCTGGTGCCATCTAGTAACAGATATTTACAAATGGCTTTAATATATCAACATCAAATAAAACCTATGCTAAATAAACAAGAAGGTTAACGATAAATAAATAAATATTTAAATAAAAATAAAAATTCTGAACTAGATTCACAAGTTTGTTTTGACTGATTTTGATTTGACTGCCTCGGTGGCGCGAGTGGTAGCGTAAGCGACTGCTGTGCTTGAGGTCTCGGGTTCGATTCCCGGGTCGGACCAAATGTTTGTATGATCTGCAAATATTTGGTTCGAAGTTTGGGTGTTTTCATAATTTATTAACAATTATTAGTAATATATAGTATAATACATATTATTAGTAATATGTATGTATTTACAAAAAAAAAGTATATAAGTATTTCTATCAGTTGTCTAGTATCCATAACACAAGCTCTGCTTAGCGTGGGACTAGACGGCGTTGTGTGTTAATAAATTGTCCGAAATATTTTTTATTATTATTAGTTTACACTGATCAATAAGTAGCGGTTCCACGGTTTCAGTAGTTTTGTAGTAAAAAGTAACAAATATAGGTACATCCTTACAAAGTTTTGCAACAATACATTAGTAGGATTTAAAATTAATATAGTAAACAATGGGCCAGTTACTGCAACAAAATAAAAACTCAAAAAAATTTGGTTTTTTGAATTCTTATTAGAGAAATAAATATAAGAACGACAGCTTCTTGAGATGAAAACTAAAATTAGTGTTTGGATACTTTACCCATTTGCGACATTGATGATTATGGAACAAATATTTAATTATTTAATTTAATAAGATGAATGTCATATATAAAACATTTATGCGGTCATATCGACTTATCTTGTTAGAGAGTAGACCTTCAGGACATGTATGTCAAAAAATTGTAGTAACTAAATTATATAGATCTAAGTCGTGGCTAAAGTATTGCAAAGTTAAGCAAACCTAGTCTTCGATAGGTAGGCATTTTTAATATGGCTGGCTGATCTCTGTTGAGACTGGCCGCCGTGGCCGAATCCGGCTAGGAAAACATCACCATTCTTAATATATTGAGGCCTCTTCGTGCCTTGGAGATCACGTCAAGCCGTCGTTACCCGTTATCATACAAACATCATTGGGAATCGTTACGCGTAATCGGAGCCCGAATAAATCCGGCAACTGTTTTTCTACATAACTACAATATCGTTAACCTGGTAATTGTACTTAACCGACTAACGCAGGTCCTTTCCGGGTACGGTTGCTTCAGGAAGGTACCTGCACTCGGTCGCTAGGAGGGAATTGAGTCCCGCCTGCCACCACTGCGACTGCAGTGATGACTCTGCCCAGCGCACGCTGGCTGTTCAATCCGCCGCCTGGGTGTCACAGCGTTGTGCCCTTACTGCAGGTATCGGAGGAGATCTCTCGTTACCGGCCTTCATACATTCCATGGCCGGTAGCGACAGCTATTTTACCGCGATCGCAAACTTTAGCGAAGTACAATTTCACAGAAGGAAGCGGCGGCGAGAGACTGGATGGACGACATCCACTCGGACCCAATTCGCCACTTCGGCCAGCGGAGGCGCGCTTACCAGCGCCTCATGCCGCCCTGAGTGGCCGCTGATAGACGGGATGGGTTTTCCCCTCCATCCGCTTAAGTGGCCAGGCTCGAGGGGGCGACGTACACGCGTACGTCGCCTAATTAGATAGTTTATGAGCAGACAATGCCAGTGTCAATGCGGGCAGGCGCTGGTAGAGGTCCAAATGTCATAATAACAGTAGCTCTCGGATCCCTCCTATTTCAGGCGCAGAGTGGCACATCGTGTGGTTTTAGTCGGTCCGATTTTGACACCCGATCCCGCCACAAACAACCATAAAAGAAAAAATGTACTTGGGTTGTGAAGGTCTGATGGCACTCCGCGTTCGTGTCCGCTTAGACTTAAAGTCGACCCGAAGTGGAAAAAGGCCCAGAGGAAAAGTCTATAATTCTTTTTTCAAAATATATTGTTATTTCCTCGCTTTCTCTTGTCGTATCACTTACATGCCTACATAGAGACACTTTTGTTTACTTTAAAGATTTCACCATACAATGCGTGTCACATACCCACGCAATAAGCGGCCTCGAGGGCTTTAGGACAATTAGATAGCAATGTATTGTTTAAACAAAAACACTCAATCGAAGATTATATAATTAGATATTAGATTTTTTAAGAGTGCTTAAGCACACAACTGTGGATTATCATTTAAGTGTAGTTACTTGTAAGTAATCTTAGAAATTTGTATTAATAAATGAATTTGAATTAATTACTCACCTCTAAAGTATATATTGACAGAAATTACAGTTTAATAAAGTAACTTTATTTTTTTAAGATAACTAAGAACGGTGTCATTTAGAAATAATTAATGTAGTAAGTCTTTCACGTAAGGGGCATTCTTAATGAAGTTTCCGTATACTTATCACAATCACCAACCAGGTTAACAATAAAACCTAGAATTGAGATGGCGCTATTGTCGTGCATCTTCCCAATAATGAACCAACAAATTAAACAGCCAACTCAATGAGAAAGTCCTTTTTTTTCAAAGATTGAAAAAACAACAGCGTTGTTTTATTTAAGTCTTGTCAGATACTTACAAAACATTTTTCACTTTCATTGTTTATGGTTTTACTACTTTATGTTTGTAATAATCATCTATTACAGCGTTATTGGGTAATTTACCTACTTACTTAAACTATGCGTGAAGCTGTAACAATATTAGGAATTAAGTATGCAATAACAATTCACCTACATACGTTAAGTGATAAAACAAGAGATGCTGAAGAATAGAATCTCAACGGAATAAACTGTTTCGTTACAAAAATACATCATCTGAAACTGTCTTGCAATATAATTATGTATTACAAGAATCAGAGTACCTATTCAAGTTAATTTAACTTCTCAAAAATAACTTCTTGCATATGTAAAATGCGTTCGTTAATAAATACTACAATCAGTTTAAGGGGAAGTAAGGTAAGAAGAGCAGGAATTTAAAGAAAGGGATATTGCTAATTTATTTTATTTTATTTTACAATTATAGGAAAACTTACAGCTTAATGGTTACATTATACAAACTTAATACGAAAAAGAAGGCCAATTACAAGTTTTCACAGTTAACAGAATAAATAAGTGGAAATACATATAAATACACATTCACATGACAACACAGACACAAGCAAGAAAGACATTATCGATAAACAGACACCGTTACTCCTGGTTACAAGAAGCGAAGAAGGAATCAGTCAGAGTTTTCCTGAGCTGGTTGTAATACTGATAGGAAGTGTATGTCAGAGTTGTATACCTGAAATTTAGACTGGCTTTTGTAAGTCTGGACCCAGTAACCTACAAACTAAAGTTTTTAATTACTCGATTGTTACGACATGAGCTTGTTTGTAATTATGTCGATCAAGTAATTACAAGGGAGTTTTGACCACATGTTAAGCATAAATATAAATATTCAGAATAATCTATTTTGTTTATGACCGAGCTCTGTTATGGAGCTATTAAAAAGTTTTGCATTTAGTAAATTGGTAGATGTGTGTTATTTATGTAGTGGAAAGAACCAAGATTATGCTTTTGCAAGACGAATAGCAGAGTAATATATTTTATTTCAATTCCTGGCCAATTATTTAAGTTGTAGCGGCTTCGTATTTATTTTAACTAAAATTCAAATGCGCGACTGAAACTCAAACAATTTATTTTATACACCAATAATTTGTAAGAACAAAAACTATCATAGTACATCAATAAATATAAACCTCAACTTTAGTCGGATTGTAATAAATATTGGTTTGTTTAAATATCGACATAGATGCCAGCAAATTCTTGGTTAACCTGTTCTTCGTGGAAAGTTCATTAGAAGACAATCGATGCGTCTTCACGCTGGTATTGCGCAACCTCGGCTCTATGGGTGGCCAAATGCATTGTGTAATATTTATACCGTAGCTTGCTTAGATCTAAACTATTATCTCTCAGTTCAAGGACGATTTGAGAATAAAATCTATGTCATAAAGATTATTAGTGTTTACTTTAGAAAAATAAATAATTCGGACATCTCAGACACAATGCCATCTAGTCCCAAGCTAAGCAGAGCTAGTGTTATGGATACTACATATAAATACATATATATTTTTTTTGTAAATACATACATATTATATATAGAAAACACCCAAACTCCGCAAACCCGAAACCTCAAGCATACCAGTCGCATAAGCTACTACTAGGCCACAGAGGTTGAAAAAAATGACCAATTACGTTTCTTAATTACGTTTTGAATTAAACAATTTGTGAGGAGAGTACAGAATATCGAAAATTCAAGTGCCTACGCTATCAAAATCAAACCGACGACATTCCTGGTTCGTTACACGTGGTGAAAACCAGTTACGACTGGATGCATACCTCTTAGATGTCATTGTCTTTATAGCCATTGTGTTGCAGTCTTAATAATCTGATAAGGGCCAAAGCAGCGGTTTAGGATATTAATTCCCTTTTCACACAACGCCATTTAGTCCCAAACTAAGCAAAGCTTTTTTTTATAAATTTTATATATAGAAAACACCCAAACTCCGAAACAAATTTTTGCAGATCATACAAACATTTGGTCCGACCCGGGAGTCGAACCCGAGACCTCAAGCACAGCAGTCGCATACGTTATCACTGCGCCACCGAGGCAGTTATAAACTAATAATATAATTCAACTATCAACAAAGACGCTTTTGGCATTTTTAGGTTAGTAATTAACACAATGAACGACAATAATCAGGAAAAACGAGAATTTCACTTTTTTGAATTTTGAGTCTGTATTTCGTTTCTTTTTGTTAAATATTTTTAGATTGCATATCGGCTCAAAATATACGTAGATATATAATTATGAATCGCGTGGGAGCTAACGTTGTTCTTAAAAAACTTGGCAACGGATGTCATCAAAAAATATTTACTGAGCTAACAACAACAAAAGTCTCAGTTTTACTGAGTTTCCGTACGCTAAGTAAACAGATTACTCCAATACCCAGGAAGTTTGAATCGGATGCATGTTTCGATGCTCCCTGCAGTATCAATTGATTACAGAGACTTAGAAGTTAAGACAACATAACGTATTAGAGTACGCGATTATGTGTTGTAATAATTAAGTTGCAGCTTCTATTCATTGGAGAAACATGTCTATAAAAGTATAACTTTTTTTTTTTTTTAAACAACTCCCACATTAGGAATAAACATCCTGTGTCGTGGGGGATTTTACAAACACATGAAACGGACATAAAGAACATCCAGACTCGGGACAACAATTCATGGATCACACAAAGTGTTGTAGGTACCGCGTGGGATTTGAACCCACGACACTTGGCGAAGTAGCAAGCGGCATGGCGACCGCTGACACCACTCGCCCAACCGTGCAGTCAAGAGGTTAATCATCATCATCATCATCATCAAGAGATTGTAATAGTTCACCGATGGGCATAGTCCACTCCTTAGAAAGAAGGGTTTACTAAATCTACCAAAATGCAAACTCCTCTGACCATCCTACTTGCAGTAAGACAAATGAGAATGAATGGAACAGAATGATATTTGTTGTATATAAATTATGTATGTATAGGATGTTTCAATAAGAGGACGCTTTTTAAATTTAGTGTCAGTGTCAGTGTCATTCGAAACAGTGCATTTTTTCTTTTTGGATTTTGTGAAATCTCGGGTTTAAGCGAATCAACCAGAAACAATTCCTGAGCTCAAATACGAGATCCAACGCTTTATCGTTGAATACAGCCCCATCCAGAAAGATCATGGAAAATTTCGGCGTCGAAAGTCGTGGGTTATTTGACGGATATTTTGTACTTAATGTACTTCGGAACATGTCTTCTTTACAAACGAAAAGAAAACGAGTTTTTATTTAAAATGAAAAAGTGCCTCTTACTGGAACACCCTTTATATGTCCCATAAGATTTTCCTAACTGCGCTTCGGTTACATGTGTTACTAGATGTATAAAGGTCTGACAATAAAATGATGTTAATTCTTTTTCTCGTCTCAATTACTCACAATAATGTAGCAACTGTTACTTAATCTGTTACACGTTATGTATATCACCCTAATGTAATAATTTTTAACCTAATGATCATTTCGCCACCGGGTGTACTGACCTTTCCTTAAATAATAATATAATTGATATAATCACTGCGAGGCATGATACGCTATGGAGTTCATAAATGAAATTAAGTGCTTTGATAGTTTAATAGTCTTTGGTCTTGGTGAAGCCGTTAAATATATTTTATGTAATTTCGTGTGGGATGTTGACAGTTAATTATTGTAACGGTCTTAGTAAATCAATGATTGAAGAAATTTACGTGCTTAAGTTAATTTTCAAGTTAACAGTTTTTACTTATACATTGATTGTTTATGGAAGGTAAATGAAGCAAAACTGATTTTTTACATGCTTTTAGGGTTCTGTATCCAAAGAATTAAACGGGACCTTATTACTAAGACTCCTATGTCCGTCTGTATCTAATGAACCATGATAGTTAGAAATTTTCATAGTTGATGTATTTCTGTTGCCACTATAACAACAAATACTAAAAAAGACAGAATAAAAAAAATTGGTTGCCTGTAAAGTCGGTATACGGGCGAAAGTTTTACGTGACAACGACTTTGAGTGGTAAAATAATTTTAATGTGAATATTCATTCGTATAGTAGGAAGAAGGATGAAATAATAGTAACAATTTAAAACATTTATTTATACAAAGAATTATATTTAAAACATTAATTTTAACGTTTTAAATATAATTCGACGCGTGCCTTTCACTTTTTATGTCTGTCTCTCTCGCTCTTAGGCGGGCTAACCATGCCCGAGTGGAAGGGACGCGTGCCTCTCACTCGCTCTCATTGTGACCGCATAACGTGAGCGGAGCGTAACGCAGTTTCTTGAAGTGTCACCCGGCAAACCAATTTATAAGACGTTGTCACGAAAAAAAAAAAATTAAAAGGAGCTTCCATACAAAAAATGCATTTTTATCGTTTTTATAGATAATGCTATGAAACACTTCGTGCGCTATTCCGACTCGCACTTGGCCAGTTCTTATGGTATAGGGGGCAAAATATAAGTCGGATGTTTGTTGCAACTGACAACCGCTGCCCATGGACACCTGAAATTTCCTCGGATACCACCTCCTGGTGGCACGTCGGACTCTAACCGACTTAAACCGTCACGCACGCCGTCTCGGGTACTAGAAGCCGGGAAACCAGGTGCACATTAGAAAGGACAACCCTGGAAACCTTAGGAGAAATAGGCCTCATTTTAAAAAGGAGGTTTTGGTCTTCTGTACCTCGCTGACCAGACGGGTTGGTACAGAGTTTCTTTCAAGTTTTCCTCCTCTTTACAGAGATGTTTTCTTATGTAGTTTGCTCCCTTAGTCATTTCTTACAACACCTATTTGATGAATAGAGATGGTTGAAGACGATGGCACTCCATATTCTTAGTTCGTCAGCACACGGACATTTAATTGTAGCCGGACAGTACCAGGTTGCAGAATTGCTGCGTTTGGGCGGGCCTCTGAAGTTTTTTTTTATGGAGTAGGTGGCAAACGAGCAGACTTATCGCCTGATGGTAAGCGATTACCGCCGCCCATGGAAACCCGTAACACCGGGGTCGTCACAGGTGCGTTGCCGACCTTTAGCGGATAGGGATGGTATCCACACTCACTCGGTGAAACAGTGCAAGCGCTATTTCACACCGGTTTTCTGTGAGGCCGTGGTATCACTCCGGTCGAGCCGACTCATGTATGCCGAAGCGTGGCTTTCTCACGCTATGATATTGATGACGATTGACGATCTGATACTTACTGCGAGAAAAGTAACAAAAGAATAACATAACAGTGGTTTTTTATGAAGTCATAGTATCAAATCGGTCAAGACGTACTCATAAGAATCCTAGATAGGAAGAATCAAGAAAGTCGTTACACATACATTCCAAATAGGCAATATAAAATACCCGCTTTTGACTCTTATTTCCCTCTGCCGGAAAGAATTTAGTAATATATTTATGTGTAATATTTACCGTTACAAATAATGTATACAAATTTATAAAATTGGAATAGTTGTTTACATAACCGCTTATTACTAAAAGCATATTTTATATTTGTTTGATCCGGCTAGTCTCTGGAACGACTTGACAGAATTTGACGGGACTTTCACTGGCAGATAGTTGAAGATATAAAGAGTAACTTAGGACTTTTCAGAGTAGTTTCGACCCGCGGCGTTACCTGTTGTTGATGTTATACTGTAGGTAACGCCGCGGGGCTCAGCGAGATTTTATATGGATTATTAAAATACTCTTTGATAATACGGTAAAGAAAATAATAATTAAAATCATCATGCCACACACAATTACTTTATTTAATAAATATATTTATATTATGCAACGCTATCTTAAACTAATAACCTACAGTGTAATACTTATTTTTTAAGACATTTAAAATACAATACATTAAAATACATAGGTACATGAACTGTATAATAAATAGTTAAACCTAATAAAGATCTGAGTATTAAGGAAAGCCGACGTTAATGTTGAACAACATTGCTTATGCCATCAGAAAAAATCTGATAAACCACTGAATGTCTCAATCGGAGACGCAATTAACGGTCATCTGGCATACCGTAGACAGTTAATGTAGTCAATATGGTAGATTCCATAATTTGTTGTATGAATGTTGGTAATATATTTATAAATATATTACCTACAGACCTCCCCTCGTTAATGTACCTTAAAAATGGAAGCATGAAAGAATTGATGATACATCACCAACTATTGCTTAGTTACGAAAAAGAATATGTTTGGTACCATAAAACCCGCAAAAACAATAAAAAATAAAACCTATAGGTTTTTACCCGTCTACGTAAAAATTTAGATAGCCTATGTCATACGATTATCATATTGCGAATCTGTTCACACCTGCTTCATTAAAATCGGTGCAGTGGTTTAGGCGCTACGGTGGCACATATAAACATACATATACTGCTAAAACTATAACTCTTCCTTTTGGCAAGTTTTTCCGGTAGACCAACGAGACAGTCCAATCGCTTGCTCTTATTGAAACTTTCTCGTGAACTTCTACATTATAAACTCTTACATACCCAATAATTTAACTAAAGGTCTAACTGTTAACTCTTATCGAGGAAGAGACACGCTTCGGCATGAATGGGTCGGCTCAACCGGAGTGATACCACTGCCTCACAGACAAACGGTATGAAATAGCGTTTGGGCTATGATTCACCAGTGAGTAAGGTGAGTGAGGTGAGTGAGATGAGGCACCGGAGGCCCATACTCCAACCCCTCCCCCCTTCCTCGAAGGCCGGCAACGCACTTTTGCCGCCTCTGGTGTTGGGTCCATGGACCGTTTGCCCACTATTCGGTTATACGGTATAACGGTTAAGAAATATTTTATCCGGTTCTTATTCTTCAGACATTACATCTTTAAATTGCCTAACGACAGTGACAAACAGCAATGCTTATATTATATATTATTAAACAACAATAATTGTCTTACAACAAAATTAACGTGTCTAAACTACCAAGAAATGAATTCTTGTGTGATGGATTGATAGGATCTATTGTGCAAAGGTTATAGGTTGACAAAACCCACAGGTAAATTATACTTTCCGTTCGTCATGATAAAGATTCTAAAAAAAGATATTCGTAAAGTAGCGATATTTCATGTTTATTCTCAAGTAAGGTTCGAGACATTTAGAAAAAGAAAAATACGACAGTATTTTCTAAATGTTCTTTAGTATCGTTATGAAGTTACTAACACTTATAATAAGGCTACTGTATTTAAATTACGTACCTTAAAATTATTACTGAAATGCTTATACTCAATCCTGCGGATAGGTTTCTTATGAGATGAGGCACCGGAGGCCCATACTCCAACCCCTCCCCCCTTCCTCGAAGGCCGGCAACGCACTTTTGCCGCCTCTGGTGTTGGGTCCATGGACCGTTTGCCCACTATTCGGTTATACGGTATAACGGTTAAGAAATATTTTATCCGGTTCTTATTCTTCAGACATTACATCTTTAAATTGCCTAACGACAGTGACAAACAGCAATGCTTATATTATATATTATTAAACAACAATAATTGTCTTACAACAAAATTAACGTGTCTAAACTACCAAGAAATGAATTCTTGTGTGATGGATTTCTTTCTTTCTTTCTTTCTATGTATAATATGTATGTATTTACAAAAAAAAAAAAGTATATATGTATTAATATCAGTTGTCTAGTACCCATAGTACAAGCTCTGCTTAGTTTGGGACTAGATGGCGTTGTGTGTTAAATGTCCGAAAATATTTATTTATTTATTTATTTATTTATAATATATTTCTGCTTAAAAGCAATACAATCCTTTTTAACCATTAACTTAATTATAACAGGTCATTGAAAAAACATTGTGTCTGTTTCTTTAATTTAAAATATACATCAAAGTAATAATTTAAATGTAATATGATTTCATCTCATTCAGGCCATCTAACTAAAAATTAAAATTATATCTAAAATTGACAGGTAATAATATTTACCTACATTGATATGAATGACTAGGTACCTACAAGTATATGAATTAAATCTTTTGAGCATTAGTCAGTGGCGCTACGTAGAGAAGTTGAGCGAGATTGTTCCTTGCGTACTTGCCTCGAAGTGGAGCACCATGCCCCTGTCTCCCCCACAAGGACTCCCAGGTTTCATGATGACGTTTTACACTCTCCGCAGAATCTAGACGTTTGGCCTATAAATACAGTAATTCCTTTAAGTTGTTACGGTAATAATATTAATATTATACCACAACACAAATAATAAAAAAAATGATTGTATTGCCAATATTCAACGTATATCTTACATTTCATCTATACAAATAAATAGCTAGTGATGAGATAAATATGTAAACGTCTTACCTCTTTCTCAATACACTTCACCTGCATTTGATGTTTTAGTTCTCTCAAATAATCCATGTTGAGCATCTCCCGCCATCTGTACAATTATAAAAAACATTTACATAATAACATAACGGACGAAACATTAAGATATTTATCTTCTAAAAATGTGCTCAGCTGTGCTACTGATAGTAGTACATTCGTTTACATGTATGGATATTACAATACTAAATAACTAACGCATGTAAATAATCCTAATATTTTACACTTATTTTTAAGACAAAAACGAACCTCTTGCTTAGTAATCTTTTCATCTACTTACTTACTGTTTAGTCTTTAATCGTTAGTAGAACAGTCTTATTCAGTCAGTCAGTTTATTATCGGACAGTCTCTTTTTGTGTATATGTTTTGTATATTGACGACTTTCTTTTACATGTGGAAATCTCCACGGACCGTCACGGGGTTTGCGGCGAGGTGGTGTATCAGAATCGTACCGACTAAAACCACACGGTGTGACACTCTGCGCTTTAGAAGGTAGAGATGCGGGATCTGCTGTTATTAAGACATCAGGTGTGACGACTTGCGTCAATCTTTTACACTTAAACCATACAAAAAAAAATCGGAACTCAATAACTAGAAACCCCGATCCCTCCCATGATTGCTCAGGGTTCTATTGATTTTTAAGATTTAATTGCACAATATAATCTTTCTAATCAAAAAGATGTCATAATACATGTTAATATCGTTGGACAAGGTTAAAATTTTAAGGCAATAGTGACTAAATCAGTATTTGTCATCAGAATTACACACTCTACGATAGTCATTGCCATCTGTCAACGATCTTTACCCGACAAGTGCTAGTCATGGGGCGCGCGTCGTCGTTCTAATGAAAAGCATTCATTCTGGGTCGTGTCATATTGCCGCCGACCGCTAGAAAGCCGTGACGCAATCAAATATAACTAACCATACCGGATTGCTGATCAAACATTACCCACCGTTAGAATGTGATATACCCGATACATATTCTTAGTTCCTTGTATTTTTCACTCTAATTTGGATTTTGGATAAAATATAAAAACCACAGTAAATACTATTGGATAGTAAAAAACAATCTTAGTATTCTTCTAAAGGAACTAGCTAAACCGACGAACTTCGTACGGCCAAATTTTTTTCATAAAGATTTTCTAAATTTAATTTTCTTCTATTCAAAGCTTATCCTAAAAATCATATAAAAAATATGGTTATGGGCGTACTTACATACCTTTCGGTAATTTTATATTTTATTTATATAGAAGATTTATTTGTTTATATATTTTTATGTTGGTCAGTTAGGAATATTGTACTGTAACAAGCTTTCTCCCGTAACCATTTGAAAAGTATTTTTTATTTCCAGTTGGCATTTAAAAAACTTAAAAAATGAAAATATTCAATAAGGAAATTCACTATACTGGGTCAAACGCTCGCGAAAAGCGGAAGCATAATGGACTACGTGGCTTAATCAACAATAATAGAATTAATTAGTATGAGCTCTTAACATTAATGAGTTTTACGTAACATTTCTTACGTGTCTTGGAATACAGTTAATAGTTCAACTTTAAGCACTAATTTAATACTTACACGAATAAAACATGTTATACTAGAAACGCATCCTCTCTTAAACTCTACTATTAATATATGAAATTGAAATATCTGTTTGTAATTTCAAATTAACAGCTTATAACTAAAGATAAAAGAAAGCATTTACAGTACTCACAAAAAAATAAAAAAATGTCTGTATGTCTGTTTGTTGCATTTAAATGTATAATTTTGATCCAACATCCAAAACTAGTGTTAATACTTACTGGCATGACTGGTCCGGTGGTCTTGTGACATCACTTGATGGAAGAGTGCGAGCACCAACACGTCTCCGTCTAGCTAGAAGTGGTACCAACTCTACACCTCCTGTGACGTGCAAAATGGCATTCTCCGGCGTAGGCTTCTTCTCTACTACTAAAACGTCTCCAGAGTCATAGCCATCATCTAGTACAACTCTTCTTACTTTATCTCCATTAGTCAATCTTTTCACAAATTTATTACCCTTCAAACTCCGTCTGACTTCCCCATTACTTTTTTTATCATCTTTCATTTTAATCTCAACGCTGTATCTTCGTGACTCTGCAATTTTAACCTTTGGACTGCTGACATGGTTAATTTTTGGCAGTTTATCAACTCGGGATGGTTTAATATTTTCTTTATTAGGCGAATCCTCTCCTATATCATCGTCTCCCTTTACTTTAGGTAAAGCCAGCGAAGATCCTCTATAGCGCCCATGATCCCCTTTTAACTTTGTAAAAATTTCATTGTCTGTCCAACCCTGCGCCAAAGATATATATTTATAACTTATATAATTTAGAAAGAAAAAGTCTAAAGTGTTGCTCTACTAACCATAGACTTTGAGAAATTTAGCCCAACGTCTCGAGGGTTCCTCCATATAGTTCCACCGGGTCCAGGTTTACCCCAAGGACCGTCCATAGCGTTCTGAAAATATCAAAACTCAAATTAGTTATGAAATGATAATTATAAGTAATTAGACGGGTATTTAACTTTACCATTTTCCGCTCATATTCCAAATTTTGTTTCATCTCTTCTTTTGCTGCTTTTTTCTTTCTTATAACCATTTCGTCTAAAATGGAAATTAACTTTTCAATTAGAATAAACTAGAGTATTACTTTACCAGTTGGTAAATTAGCCTATAGTCGAAATAGATCTTAAAATAAAGTATACAGAACTTTTTCTTTTTAAACTCATTTGTAATTTCATATATCGTTAATATGTTCCCCACGAAAAAGTAAGAGAAAGCCATCATAACTATGTGAATAAAATATTTGATGAGTAAAGCTTAACTCAAATAATATATACTTTGTTTATCATTCCCAAAGCTCACGCCTATAAAAATTAAGATAAGTTAGTCGATAGAGGTGGACAACGATTGCATAACACATGTCGTGAATGAAACCTGTCTCCATAAACGCTGTGAAATATCACACTGTTTTATGTGGTTGTTTTAAAAATTCTTCACTAATGATGCTTGTCCCTAATAAAATGATAGTAATAACTCAAGGGGTTACTGTTATTACGGGATATGCAAAGTATAACCTACATATATTTCTACTTTAAAAGATTTGTGATCACTTGGGTGATCCAATAGGCTAACATCATCCTCATCAAAAGCGTTTAATAGTTCACTACTGGATTAGTTTCTTGCCTTAGAGGGTAGATTTTGGTTTTGCCTTGATTTTGGAACTATTTCACACTGGTCATTCTAACCGAATAATATTAGTGTCAAGTTCTCCTTCTATTTACAGAGCGCAGTTTGCTCCCTTATTCGGCTCTTACGTCATTCACTGGATAAATAGAGGTCGTTACACTCCTTATTCGTAATGTATCACCACACTGTCTCAAACCCACATCACTCAGCGCTACAGAGAGTGCCATGGTCGTTTAAACCATTACAACATCCACCATCATTTTTAAATGTTTATTGATTATTATCTTGATGGTGTCATTGTGCTTATTCTAAGATTATATTAATTATATTAATCATGCATGGCATGCTCTGCATCGTCATCCATATGCTGAGCCCAAGACTATTTTATCTTTCCAGTCATACTGTTCAAACACTGTTAATAATTATAAGTAACTCTGTAGTATAAAGGCAAATAAAGTTTTTCTTATTCTTATGCCATCCGTGAATACATTTATTAATTATATATATATATATTTATTCTGATAGTTTTTTTTATAATAAATTAGTTTGTATTCCTTTCTTTGATATCTCACTATGAAAAAAACCTAAATGATTTGTTCTTTCTGTCTTTAGCTATATTAGTTATGTGTACCCTTTATGTTGTGATCACATACCTAATATTTGTTTGTAATGTTTTTGTTCGTCAGGCGTTTGTCTGTACCGTATATCGTTGTCCACGCTTTGTTTCAGTGGATCTGCATAACATATCTGTGGGTCTTCTCGTAACTTCACTGGAGTCTGGCGTTGTCGACGCAGCGTAGATGGCCACTGCTTGCAAGCTTCGTGTAAAGATACACCCTGCGTGGAGTTAAATACTTGGTATATATGTAAACTATAAATATTACAATTAACAATGTTTTTATTTCACTCAGAGATTTCAGCTTTGAAATCTTGCAAAATCAACTAAAACCCCGTGAAGAAGTACGCAGAGCAATTGTATCATGTAGACACCATTTCAGTTTTCTTACACTAAAGAGTTTTGAAGACTGCTTGAAAAATACTGGGGTCTTACAGTGCATATTAAATATGACTCTCTCTATACACGGGCGACATAGTTCAGTTTGATTTAAGGAACAAGTTCTATATTTCAGATTATACCCTTATTGATAAAGATATATAAATTGCTTGTTTCACTTGCGTAGGCGCTTTGATTCATAGTATTGTCAGTTGTTACAAATAATAGACAGGGTTAGTCTTTTGTTCCGAAATTAAAGCTCTCAAATTCCTCTCGCAAACATAAAGAACTATTGTACTTAAAATACTAAAGAGTAAAAACACATCTCAGTGGTCAAGAAGGCGAAGGGCTTGAAAAAGACGGCACTTCTTTTGTCTAAAATGACTTTTCTGCCAAAATTAGACTCTTATGCTTTCATAAGGGATTTCAAGGGTATAGAATTCTTGTTGAACAGGACGCAGTTTAAAAAAAATGTAATAATTCTAGAAGTTGTATACATATTCTATTGTACCTATTTTTACCTCTTGCTTAAGAAAGAAATCATATTCAAGGATAATTTCTTATTATTAATTTTAAACATTAACTTTATAACACAATAGACCTAATGACAATTTTCTGAAAAAAAATTGTCTTTTTGATCCTTTAAAAGATTTTACTAAAACAAAACAACGAAGACTATTAAATGATCGAATCGCAACCAGCCTCCAGACTGCCTCGTTGATCCAGTGGTTGGCGTAAGCGACTGCCGATCAAGAGGTCTCGGGTTCGATGCCCGGGTTGGACTGCTGTTGAGTTTTTCTTACAAGAAATTCTTCATTCAGAAAGCAGCCCATGCCTCGGTGAGCACGTTAAGCCGTCGGTCCCGGTTATCATAAACAACTATGGCATTCGTTATTGAGAAATGAGTGCCCTCAAATGTACTGGCATCGGACCTCCGCAACCCTGAGGGTGAACTGAATTCGGAGTTCGCCCTCAAGGTTGCGGAGGTCCGATGCCAGTCGCTCCATGGAAAAACGGTTATTCAGGTAAAACTGGTTGAACTAGTAGCCGACCCCAAACAATCTTAGGAATAATAAATTACACAATTGATGACAGCGTTGTGTAAAAGTCGTATCTTAATGAAAATTGCCTATCACCGAATTGGTTATAGGTATGTCAATTAGTTAACAACTAATCGCCGAGAACAAAGGTAATCAAAGCAATTTTCTCATAGAAGATTGATGTAAACTACGACAGAGCTAACATTCTTGATACCATAATATTCATGGCGTTAACTTTCGTAACAAAATGATGTCGCATAATTACGGCAATTACATTAAAGGAATATGGGCAACTTTTAAAAGAGTAAATTACCGATGACGAAAATACAAAATAGTTTAAATGTATGTCAACAAATTTCATATCCTCAATACGGCAAAAGGTAGTCCATTTACACATTTTTTATTTATCGCTGTTTCGTAACGCAACAGTGTGGTCCCGCCTTAATGACATTCAGATAACGAATGACCCTTTACCTTATATAGATGTATAAACATCTGTCAATCGCGGTACGCAACTACTTGTATATAACAATTAATTAAAAAATCACTAAAGAGTAAGCGCTCTTACTGAGATTTCAAAGCGTGATAGCAGTCAAAGTGTAAGTGATATATATGGGTTTAATGCGATCGACTTAAGATCTTATGCCCATTGTCTGAGTTTACACTTTTTGTTTCTTTAGACGCCTGTATATTAATTAACGATTAATTGAAATTAATTTTAATACAGGCTTGTTTGGTAAACAGAAAATAAGAAATCAAGCGAAAGGTTAATGATGGTCACTACATGAATCAGCATCAAGTGTACGAGTGAAGACGCACTAATTTTAGGTAGGTACATCATGTGCTACGAAAGTCAACATTAAATTTGCACATGTCAACATTAAGTTGCAAATGACTGACATTTTAAAAACAATATTTTCTTGGAAGTTATTATTAACGGAACTCTTTGAAATAAAACCAAAAATAATATTGCGTGTTACATATTGTACATGCCACCCGTATAAAACAATTCCTTCATCTATAAAATTATATAATTGTAAATGATTACATTTAGAACAGATGAACAGATTATATAGAGTATATTATTACCTTATTAATTTCATCAAATACATATTTATTACTTTAATTATAAGCTTCCAAACACGCAACAGATGATGTTTTTAATTGAGTGACACACACAATTTATGCAATCTTTGAATACAGATCTCATAATCGTTAATAGATTTTGATTACATGGTTGTTTTAATCATTGATGCGTGCAACTACAATGGCCGATGTTGAAATTTACCGCTATAGGCGGTTATAGTTTCAAGCTTTCTCGATACAAAGTAATGAAGTAAACAAATGCCCATTATGAATTACCATACATACGGTATTCTTGTCTTTTTCGTAAATCATATAAACCGGTTTAGACTTCGCCGTAACTAGCGCCTCCAATTATCAAATTAACGTAATAGAAATCTACAATTCTACACCTTCATTTAAGAGCAGTTTTAGTTACGTTTACTTACGTTTACTTACGTTTACTTACGTTTACTTACGTTTACTAATAAGTGCCTGGATGAGTTTTTGGTAAATTTTCTAAAAATGAATCCTAGCTAAATCGACCTACAAAACCGCCTGAACACTAAATTTCATGAAATTCGTTGGAGCCGTTTCCGACATTGAGATTATATATACCTAATATACCTATACAAGAATTGCTCGTTTAATTCGATAGATAGATATGATTGTTAGAAAAAAATACATTAATAAGTAGTATGAAATAGCCATAATTGTTGATACTTTAATCAATACCTCTTATAAGTAATACCGAGAAACATTGTTTATTTGTTGATTTTTTGGTACAAAGACTTTGGCGCCACCAAATGTGATTATAACTGTATTTACCCTTAGTTCGTTTTCAGGAAAGATTCCTTTTTCACGGATCTTCGTGAACCGTATGCCTCGAGCATTGGGTGCACCACCGCCAGCGCGGCCCCACGGCTGGTATGACGCCAGCTCTTCACGAGCCTGTTTAATAACAAAAAAAATACATAATTATTATGATAAATTCAATAGGAAAGAAGATAAAATAGCACATCATAGTTTTTTAGTTTCCGACCCATGAAAATGGGGTATTAAAAGGGAGAAATGTCCTTTAAATTATTAACATTTCAATATTGTTTTAATTCTTGTCCCGATGACTGATGTACTCGTATTTGTTTGTTAAAACTAGACATATTATCTATCACAGATGTTTATCGACGATAATTACAATAAATAATTATAGTTTTGTTTCTTGTACTAAAGAAAATATATATAGGTACATTGAACAAGAAATGAAATTTAAATGATCCTAATCATTTAAAATCACTAGGCGAACATGCGGGAACTCTTTAAGTTAATGATGTGACAGTGCGTAACACATTTGTATTCTATCTGAAACCGATTATATGCCCATGACTGATCATTGGGCAGGCGAGCGGCCATCTAGACCTCGCGGCCTCGTTTATTAAAAGTTGCGAAAATTCTACAAATTATGTGGCATTTTGGCGTCCACCATAACCTTTCAATAAAGCACCATAGCCGTAGGGTTACTGTTGCTAAATCCGTAATATAAAGTTTAAACACCATCATTAATTCTTAGGTGAGTCGCACCGCGCCTTGTATTTCATCAGTTAGAGTAAAATCCGTGGGAGGCATGTGATGATAATCTCGTAGGCAGGTAAACAGTATTATCATATTACATAAGAAAGTGTGACAAGAGAAAAATAAATCACAACCTTACAACTGCTGCAAAAAGACAAAACAGGTAATAATTTAAGAATTATAATAATGAAATAAAGAAACTGCCTCGTTGGTCTAGCGGTTAGTGTTTGCGACTGCCGACCGATCACGGGTCCGATTCCCGGGTCCAGTCAATAAGTTTTATTGGGTTTTTCTTACAAGAAATGTCATTAAAATCTATGGTATTCGTTAATGGGAAGTCAGTGCCCTCAAAAGCTGACGACTAGTTCAACCTTCTAATTCAGTTCGCCAATAGGGTTGTGGAGGTCCGATGCCAGTTAGGTGCCAGTTTCGGATAAATCCGGTTGAGCCAATAGCCGTCCCAAAATAATCTTGGAAATAATGAAGGCTAGGAAGAAAAAGAAAATTAAATAAAGTAATTCAAATTGCCTGAAATGGTTACAAGTAATGTAAAGTTTTATCATTGACATCGATCAAGAATTTTTACCGCTAACTGACATTTAGGAGTGTCTATATTTAAGCAAAAGCATACAAATTACAACCAAATTGGCCTCTCTTTCATATGTCATTTGTTTTGAATAACTTGTTACACATATCTCACACGACTGCTGTTATCAGTGAGATCTATAGTCTGCTTATTCAGTTTACTGATACAATTTAGCAATCGTAGAATGTATTAAAATATCTAAATGTGACATAAATAACACAAGTAATTAAACAAAGAATATTTAAAGGTTATATATTTTAAACTAGTTTTTGCGCGACAAAAGTAGCCTATGTCCTTCACCAAGATCCAATCTATCTTCATATCGAAATTCATACAAATAGATTCAGCACTTTAGCCGTGAAAGCGTAACAGACAGACTGGGTCTTCGGAACCTATAATATTAGTATGGATATAAAATAATATTTCAGAAAAGTCTGAATATCGTTATTACATTTTGTACGGAAAGGTAAAGCACGAATAATAATAACTTTTGCGACAGAAATAAAATATATTACGATTATAACGAAATAATGAATGGAATAAAGACACGCATAGACAGATACTTACGTAAAAGATGAAGATACAAATGAAATATCGAATATTGGTGTTAAAAGCTAATCTATACTAATATTATAAAGCTAAAGAGTTTGTTTGTTTGCCCGCTCTAATCTCGGGAACTACGAGTCCGATTTGAAAAATTATTTCAGTGTTAGATTGCCCAGTTATGGAGGAAAGTTATATATCATCACGCTACGACTAAAAGAAGCGGAATATCAATGAAATATATTGCAAAAACGGGAAAAATATAGAGGTTAGAGAGCTTTCACTGCGTGTGCTGCGTATAGGGTTAAAATTTCACAAAAATAAGGTACGAAAGAATTATCCGCCTTTAAAAGTTCTAAACGATCGAACTTAGTGGCGTGCAATTGGAGAGGCTTATGTCCAGAAGTGGGCAGTCCACTTCACAGTTAGGCTGATGATGAAAAGTTCTAAAAGGAAGTCTGCGACAGCATATATCCTTTAAAGTTGGCTCACTATAACCTTATTATGGTAAACAAATTTGTGCACGCTGTTATAACATCAAAGGCATCTATCTAGATGCTAGTCTCCTATTGCTAGCAATAGGAGACGCGGACGAGGTTGCGTGGGTCAGATAGATCTCTTTTATTAATGATATTATATTCTGGATCAAATCACACGTTAATATTTAGACTCCAACCAAGCAGGGTTTGGAACTGGAACTTTAACTTTTTGTAATATACTAGTTCTAGCTAACACCGCGGTGCTATCCGCAGTACGACAAAAACCGCGAGCCACGCCGTGAGGCGAAGCTAGCAGCTTTCTAAATTGCCTATGTGTTACTCTGATGTATAAGCTATATTATTGTGAAGTTTTATCAAAATCCATTCAGTAGTATTTGCGTGAAAGCGCAACAAACATACTCACTTACATACTCACAAACTTTTGCGTTTACTCGTATAATATAAGTAGGACTAGCCGCCCTGGCAAACGTTCCTTTGCCCTAAAAATAAAAATTAAACGACACGAGAATTTTACACATAGAGATGACTGCTTATGAAGTTAAGGTACGAAACCTTAAATGAAACCTGTGGATGAGATTGTTACTTTTAAGTAAGTAACAAAGAATAAAAAGTATGAATAAGACGTTAACAGAAGAAACCAAAACACAGGTCACTAGACTCCTTTCAGTTCGTTCGTACAGAAGACACTTGAGACGTGAACCATGTTACTTCTTAAAACAGTTTCAGTTAGGAATCACCTTCATCATGGGCGTACCCAGGTTTTGGGCCAGGGGGGGGGCAAATCGGGATTTTTTAAAAGCACCTCGTCAAATAAATGGATATGAAAAAGGCATTTTTTTTAAATAAATTATTTCATTATAGAATAGCTATTTTAAAAACCCTTTCGCAGTCCACTACTAGACATAGGCTCCTCTAATTATTTGCACGGCACTTGTTTCGATCACATTTTAAAATAAATTTTTAAAAGTTTTCGGCAAAACAGTTTAAGATGAAATATAAACGTTATCGTTACCAAATTGTTCTATGTACACTAAGCAAAAAAGTCCATTTATTCTATATTTGCCTGGTCTGGTGTCAGTATAACAACATTCACAACGGTACTTGTGAGCTACAAAAATCCGAAGCGAGTCTCAGACTTGCTTCTTGAAGTCCACAATTGCCTACAGGACTGGAGGCTAAAAGCAAGTGCCGCTAAATCAGCCCAAATAACATTCACTCTTCGTCAGGGTAACTGTCCGCAATCAGGCCGAGGTGGCAGCATAAGCGCTTATTTTTGGGCAAACAAGGAACACCGGGATTTCTGCACAGGAGGGAGCCATCTACAAACCGTAAGTTGGAGGGTTTTCCTTTTAAGGGTGCATCTGGTTCTTCGACTTCTAGTAACCGAGACGGCGCGCGGTTCAGGACCAGTCAGTGGTATCCGGGCGTATTTCCGTACAGAAAAAAGGGTAATTCGCAAGTAAAAGTCGGAGAAAATATCTTACCGCAACGTGTGTTGTGTTGTGTGTGCACCTTTTTGTTTTTTTTTTGTGCGGAAATTCCCTCGAATATCACCTTCTGGTGGTTATGTTGGACTCGAACCGACTAAAAACCGCACACCGTTTTAGATATTAGAAGCCGGGGAATCAGGTGCACCCTCGGAAGGAAATCCCTGGAACCCCGACGTACCTCGGGCCACCTATGGTTTGTAGATGGCCCCCTCCTGTGTAGGAATCCTGTTGCTCCTTTTCTATTTTAAGAAGGGGCGCGAGCACTTTGTGGAGCTTGCGCCACCCAAGCTACCCCGGCTTGCTTCTGCTAGGGAGATCCTCACACTGTCGGGTGACAGGTTTATCATTATCGTATCGTTTGGCGATCTCCGGCGAATGAGTCGTCTGCAGTACCTGGCCCGATCCCGGGCCTGGCGGCCAGGAAGTGTTCTAAACCTCGCACGGTCCCGCTCCGCCATCTCCTTCGCAAGCATAACTGGCTCGCAGAAAAAACGGCGGAGTTTTACGCTCTCGCTACGCAACATGGCTGCAATAATGTTACCAAGCGAGAGAACCCCCCACTCCGATGGTCGCCTCGACTCGCCCTACTCCGGACATTCTGCCAGCGTGTGGAATGCCGTGTCTACGGTCTGGTCATCATCAGACACAGGTGCTCTTCGAAGCATCCTTTCCCAGTGATCAATCTCCAAGTCGTTCCTTCCATTCCTCCACAAGGACCTGGTGGAATTGAAATTTCTAGTCTTCGATTTCTCGAGTCTTAGGACTCCTACCTGAAGGTCAACACTTGTTGAGGACGTCGCAATAGCCCGATATTGCTGGCCTTCAGGACCTCCGTCCATACTGGGGACCGCACAACTCCCGCGTGTAGTGCGCTGCGCCAGCTTGGGAATCAGACTCCGCAAATGGTGTCCCATCGGACTTCGGGTGCGAGCCTAATGTGGGCTTACATATAGACCGGTGGAAAAACCATAACAAAGCAAAATGAGATGATATATCTATGCGGCACAAAAACCTGTAGGTACTGGATGCTAGGGCGAAACTACAAATTATTACTGGACAACAAACTTCTGATATATCAGACGATAATTAAACCTGGATGTCAGCATACACTTGTGGGATTCCGCAAAAGACTCCAATATAAACGTCATATACATTCCAAATGAATGAGCATGTCGAGTGATCATAAAAAACTACATAAAACGACTCAGAAGATTTACTATCTTAGGACTATGATGAGTAGTTCTCCTCATCGTGATGACGATTGCCGATCTTAAAACAACACAAAAATAAATATGTTTTTGTCCATAGTCGATCTTAGTCACGTTTTTACGCGTCTGAGAGTGCTTTATATATAATCGAGAGAATAAGATAGTAGGACCGTCAACATCTAGGGGGGGGCAGCTGCCCTCCCCTGCCCTACCCTGGGTACGCCCATGACCTTCATCATCATCAGCCTACTGCAGTCCACTACTGTGTGGCGTCCACCAAGTGGCGTGCAATTGGAGTGGCCTATGTGCCACTCCAATTGCACGCCACTTGGTTCAATCAATCTAAGAAACGCCTTACTTTGATCATTTTTTATTAATTTCTTGGATACCTTCCGTTGTTGTTCTAGTTTCTCCTTAGCTCGGAGTTCACGCTTCTCTCGAGCTATGCGTTCTCCGTCAGCGCGAGTCTGTTCCGCGCGCTTACGCTCCCGTGCACGACGACGTAATGAGCCTGACGTCGGTGCACTCAGCCTCCTGTGGAGTATAATATCATTATTGGGATATATTTTTAATGGAATAATTCCATGACTAGCCTTATACCCATGAGAACCAATGTAAATTTTTAAATAAATTATCAAGAATTATAATATATATAATAAAATCAATTTCTTTTGTATTCTTTACAGGCTTAGTTTAAACTTCTTTAAGTTGAATCTTATATATAGGAACAGTTAGAGTTGATTATGGAGTTCCTTTTATAAAAGAGGTCACAAACCAATAAAACTGACGAATATCTCACAAAATTACATTAGTCATGGCGTGGAGTCCATCGACTTGTATCGATCCCAGTTAATTTGAAAAATACTATAATCTCTTTGTAACTGTTATACCATTAAAGATCACAACTTAGTAACTAAAATAATTAGAACATTCTCACTAGTTGAACCGGCAATTAGTTTAATAAAACTAGTAAAAATTACACAGTACAAACATTCAATTAATAAACACCTAGGCCGCCTAGATGGCATGCGCATTCATTCTACGCATTCACCACAAGTCGCTTCCGCTATCTGTTCACTTAAATCTTTTTAACTACTCAACGGATTTTAATGCAATTTTCAGCATCATCATCATGGGGTGCCATCTTCAAAATGAAGTTTGGAGGTCAGCAGACGGTATCCCTCGCGATCGTGAGCGGCCTCCTTCAGTTGGTGATATTTTTCCAGACCAGTCCAGGACCTGATGTCATCTATCCACTTCTTTCTTGGTCGACCTGGTGTCTTCCTGCCAGGTATTTTTCCCTCTAAAAGAAGCCTCAGGAATTCATGTTGAGTGCCCCTTTGTATGTGTCCAAAAAAGGCCACTTTCCTGTTTACTATAATAGACATCAGTTCCCTCTTGCACCTGGCTCGCTCCAGCACTTTGATGTTGGATGTAAAGCTAGTCCACGGTTTCAGCATAGAATGATTCAATAGAAAAAATTTGATGTGTACTACATGTATATTATAGTACCTACGGGAAATCCGAGAATTCCAAATACATCCGTGCGAAGCCGGGCCGGGTCGCTAGTTTAGAATATATTTAAAAACATTAAATGTGTCCATCCAGAATGATAACAATTGTTTACGATGTGTTAAATTTTTGTTCATATTAACATTCTCCAATCACAAAAAACAAGTACATAACGTTTACCATAAACTAGTTACCTACCTTAGTGTAATTTGTATTTATTTCTAATAACTTTAATCTCCACTGATTAGTTAAAGGCACACGAAAGCGACATTACATAACTTAATCATCACAAACAATGCTCATTATGCATGTAAAACACGTCTCAACTGTATGAATAAAATCCTATTTACTTATAAAGAAAGTACAAGTTTTACCGAACATTTTAAAACGGCATCTTACCTACGCAATCGTGCTGAGTGCAAAGCAAACATTTAAACTATGGTTTCACTTAACCCAACAAAAGAACTTCATATCACATAACACAATACATAACAAATTCTAACGAATGTAAACGCAGGGAATACCGTCAAAATACTGTATAAAATCATGTCGATAATGTCCAATTCTATACTGACGAGGGAGGCTTTTCGCCTGCAACTGAAAGCGCGTCTCGAAAATCGCAAACGTTCCTACTGAACTCAAATAATTGTACTCTTGTAACCGTTTCCATTGGACAACGTGATATTTCGTTATAAGAAAATAGTATTAGGTATAATAGTAGCAACAAAAGCAATATGTAATTATTTATTTTTCCTACATTCTAATTTTAATTAAAATTTGGCTACAACAATATCTAGCGAATTTTATAGACTTTTTTTAAATTTACAGATGTGAAGGCAAAGGAAAATTTACAAACTAAATTATAGATAAAATTAAATAACCGCGGGAAATGCATACTTATCATTTAGAACCCGGTGATTTCAATTATTATTTACTTCAGTAAATTTATATTTATAGGGATAGTTGACACTCCTTGGGGGAGACTTACGTTTAGCCGTGAACTGAACTGAAATGGTTGAAATTAAGTAGGCATCTCCTTAGAAATGAGGTTTTTACCTACTATATCCCGCTGGCGAGGTTTGGATTTGTTTTATAAGAGACAGCTCGCGAAAAGAACAGGGCTGGATCCGTATTATTGTTACATCTAATATTTCATTAGTTAGAGGATGTATGAAGTAGGAGTATTTCATGTAACGTTCGATTTTTAACACATAATTTTACGCAAGTGGTATTTGCCTAGCTTGAAATGTTTTAGGGATAAATATCCAGTCACTCCGAAAACTAACAATCAATTTCATATCATAGTTACAAATACTGTTATATCCACAACGTGTTTAATACTTTATAATTCATAGCCAATTGTGCCTTAGTATCAATAGCTAAAGTATTATTGAACCATCAGGCGCCTCGGAACATAATGTTTTGTACAAGTCATGTCTTCTACATACAGTAAATTTCAAAATAAATAGGAATTAATGGAATTTGGGGTTCAAATATTTAACTTCAATATTATTTGAATACGTTTTGATGGGTATTTTTAATCCATATTGTGATCAAAATTAGTCCATTTATTAAAAGCTGATTATTTTTATGTATGTTCAAATACCCAGTTCAAAAAGCTAGTATTTTATGAACTTAAAACAAGTATGTAAATAAATCATCATCTTAATAGCCTTATTATTCTCAAGATTATTTGGGGTCGGCTCATGGGCGTACCCAGGGTAGGGCAGGGGAGGGCAGCTGCCCCCCCGTAGATGTTGACGTTCCTACTATTTTCTTCTCTCGATTATATATGCATATATAAAGCACACTCAGACGCGTAAAAACGTGGCTAAGATCGACTATGGACAAAGACAGATTTATTTTCTGTGCTGTTGTAAGATTGGCAATCGGGAATCAGCTAGGGCTATGCGATGTTCGAGCGTAGGGACGATGAGAGCGTGCTCTTTAGCGAGGAGAACTACTCATCATAGTTCTAAGATATCAAATCTTCCGAGTCGGTTTATGTAGTTTTTATGGACAGCTGACATGCCCATTCATTTGGAATGTATTTTAGTCACTACAAATAATTCTCGGAAGCTAAATATTATCGTCTGATATATCAGAAATTTGTTGTCCAGTAATAATTTGTAGTTTCGTCCTAGCATCTAGTACAGGTTTTTGTGCCGCCTAAATATATCATCACCTTATTTTGCTTTGATATGGTTTTTCCACCGGTCTACATGTAAGCCCACATTGGCTCGCACTCGAAGGCCGATGGGACACCATTTCCGAAGTCTGATTCCCAAGCTGGCGCAGCGCGTGCTTGGCACGGTTGCTGCCAAATATGATGGGGGCCGATAACTCCTGCAGGAGACTATACGTGGGCGTTGTGCGGTCCCCAGTATGGGCTGAGGTCCTGAAGGCCAGAAATATCGGGTTATTGCGACGTCCGCAACGAGTGCTGACCTTCAGTTAGGAGACCTAAGACTCGAGAAATCGGAGACCAAAAATTTCAATTCCACCAGGTTCTTGTGGAGGAAGAAACGACTTGGGCAACCGAGTGCTGGGCACGCCGTTATTGCGGCGGTAAGACCCGTTATGGAGGATTGGCTAGAGAGGCATCACGGCTAACACAGGTGATCACTGGGAAAGGATGCCTCGGAGAGCACCTGTGTCTGATCCGCAAGGAGCCAACCACTACGATGACCAGACCGTAGACACGGCATTCCACACACTGGCAGAATGTCCGGAGTAGGGCGAGTCGAGGCGGCCATCGGATCGGAGTGGGGGATCTCTCGCTTGGTAACATTATTGCGACTATGTTGCGTAGCGAGAGCGCGTAGAACTCTGCCGTCTTTTTCAGCGAGCAAGTAATGCTTGCAAAAGAGATGGCGGAGCAGGACCGTGCGAGGTTAAAACTCTTACCGTCCGCCAGGCCCGGGAACGGGCCAGGTACCGCAGACGACTCGGGCGCCGGAGATCGCCAAACGATCTGCGTCCTCCACAAGCGCAAGCTTGGGGGTGACAGGTGAGGATCACACTTTTTTTATTTTAATGTGTGAAAACCCCCTCGGGCCGTTACCCCACCGGGGTTTGCAGCGGGGTAGTGTGTCGGAATAGAACCCACTAAAACCACACGGTGTGCCAACTCTGCGCCTGAGAAGGGATTGGTCCGGGAACTGCAGTTATTAAAACGACCGGACCCCTTCCAGCGCCTGCCCGCATTGAAGCGGGCACCGTCTGCTGTTCAAATCTCAATTTAGGCGACGCACGGAACACGCGTACGTCGCCTCCTCGCTTTTGGCCTGTATTGCGGATGGAGGGGAAAACCCGTCCCGTCCATCCGCGGCCACACTCAGGGCGGCATGAGGCGCTGGTATGCGCGCCTCCGCCGCCCGGTTCGCCGGCGGCGGATCGGGTCCGAGTGAACGTCGTCCTCTCGGGCCTTCTCCGCCGCCTCCTTCTGCGAAATTACGTCTTCGCAGAAGGATGCGACCGCGGTAAAACTGCAATCGCTACCGGCCATGGATCGTATGATGGCCGGTAGCGAGAGATCTCCTCCTATGACTGCAGTGAGGGCCCGACGCTGCGACGCCCAAGCGGGGCAGATCGCTAGCGTGTGCTGGGCCGAGTTCTCACTGCAGTTGCAGTGGTGGCAGGTCAGGTGGCAAGAGTCCCGTGCTGCCGCCCTGCCCACTCGAGGATGACCGGCTGGAACGCCTCCACGGTGGCAAAACCATTGTGCGTGGAGCCTCCAGTCGGGACGACCAACTAGCCATGGTGGCTTGAAATTCAGCCGCTCGTCGATAAACTTCGGCGAGCACTTCCGCCTCCACATCCGGGGTGTTCCGGCCAAAGGTGAGGATCACCCTAGCAGAAGCAAGCCGGGTTAGCGGCGCAACCTCGACAAAGTGCTCGCGCCCCTTTTTTAATTAGAAAAGGAGCATCAGGGTTCCTACACAGGAGGGGGCCATCTACAAACCATAGGTGGCCCGAGGTACGTCGGGGTTCTAGGGATTTCCTTCCGAGGGTGCACCTGATTCCATGCCAATGCCTTTTTCATCTATTTATTTGACGAGGTGCTTTTAAAAAAACCCGATTTGCCCCCCCCCTGGCCCCGAACCTGGGTACGCCCATGGGTCGGCTACTAATTCATCCAATTTTACCAGAATATCAGTTTTTCCACGGACTAACTGGCATCAGACCTCTACAATCCTAAGGGTGAACTGAATTCGAAGGTCGAACTAGTTGTCAGTAACTAAAAAAAAAAAATAATAAATATGGGTGCGTCACCCATTTTTCATACCCGAAATTATAATTTAATATAATATATATACATTTAGGGGCATGAAAAAACGATGTGGGCCAATTCTCAAACCTACCTGATATGCACACAACATTTCATAAAAATCGGTCCAACTGTTTTGGAGGAGTTTGGTAACAAACACCGCGACACGAGAAGTTTATATATTAGAAGATAAAATCTGAAACAGCTCCAACGATTTTCCTGTAATAGTATCAGTGAGTTTCAGGGGAGAATCAATCGATCTAACTAGTTTACATTTATACAAAATTTATCTTAAAACCATTGGATACTAGATTATAATATTGTTAAGATAACATAACAGTACTTTTAATTTATTTTTTGTGAAAGGAAAGGTAGTGGGACAATGGGGCGGATACCGATTACGCCCAGTCCTTATCAGTAACTATTTTTAAATAAGTTACTAGTAAGTCGGTGATGTATGGCACAGAAGTTTGATTGATGTGTGTGACACAGATATAAAAATTCTAGTGCCAATTGGCATTTTACGACTTCCTCATATCAACTGTAGAACCATGGCGCGAGGATCGTTTTTTGTTTTTTTCGAAAGAAAGGTCCCCATTTCATGTCATCCACACTTTTTATTATTAATTTCATTACGACAACGACTTGAAGACTCGAAGACTTGATAATTGAAGACTATAAATACTTGACATTGGCCGAAATATCTGATCCGAGTGATGGGGCTGGTTGCCATTTCATCAAAAGAAGAAGAACATGGCCCGCCAGGCGTGATCACCTGGCCTGGTCGGACGATTGATATGTGTTAGAGGGGCATTAAACCCGTTGCTCAACAGAAGTATAGTATCCTAACGTAAAAAGGAGGAATTATAATTGACAAAACTACTCGTAGGTTCTACTCTAGTTTTATAAGATTGACAAAAGGTTATTATTATGTCCATACTTGTCTTAACAAATTATTATACCTAACACTTATAACATTTAGGTCCAATATCTGATCTGATGGCTGATCAATCAGAACACTCTCATCTCCCGATATAAAAATAATAGTTATTTAAAAAAAAACTTACCTTGTTTTTATTATATTGTTATTTCGGATAATTAGTACCATTGAACACGTTTAAACTTGAAGAACATTCGGTTACTTCTAAATTACAAATTACACTTTTTTTGCAAATCATCGGATTCCTATGCCTTCTTTGTGTAGCTTATATGGTTGTATTAACAGGCGTGAGTAGGTCAAAGGTATTTATTTAGTTTTATTAAATCTAACGTATTACAAAAACGTTCTCACGGGATGTATATAATTTTGTTAAACAAATATTTCACAAAACAATTCTTAACGTAATAATGAATGTGTAAGAATAAAGTCAAAACCGAAACAATGTACGTTTATCGCTGAAAGAAACCTTTAGTCTGGTATACGTTAAGTGTAACAAAAAGTAAACCCATCTTCAATCAATAAGAAAACCTAACTGTTTGCGAATTTACATAAGGCGACATCTCGTTTTGCCCCTACATCAAGTATACGAGCAAAAAACATATTCACAGAGACATGTAATAAAGCGCCTGAAACTCTTTGAGTTAGGTATAAAATTAAGAAACGACTAAAAAAATTCAAGATAATTTTGATAGCCTACTGCTGAGAGAATATTGAAATGAGTTTTTGAAGGGAAACGGTATTCCTTGCAGGTTTCAAGTATAGACAGAGAAGCCATCATAGAATAAGACAAGATTGACAAATTGGTTTATGTTTAAAATGTTTTTTTTTTTTTTTTATTGAATAGTGGGCAAACGAGCAGACGTATCACTTGATGGTAAGCGATTACCGTCGCCCATGGACACCCGCGACACCAAAGGCGTCACAAGTGCGTTGCCGACCTTTGGGGGATGGGAAAGGGGATGGGGGGAGGGGTTGGGGTATGGGCCTCCGGTATCCTCACTCACTAAGTGAAACACAGCGCAAACGCTATTTCACACCGGTCTTCTGTGTCTTCTTCTGTCTTCTTCTTCTTCTCTTCATGTTTATTGTCATTCTGCTGTTTGCTTGTTCGTTGGTTTAATACCGTCCAAGTAAGTCAGGCTCGCGTACCGAGGGTTCCGTACAAACCTGTAGGTAACTAAAAAACTATGCTTTTCGTAAAATTGTTCCTTTATCTGTACTATAAGACGTTGCTTCGTAACAAATTTCAAAATTCTGAGTTCACGGGATATTTACAGCTCCAAAGGACAATAGACCTGAGTATTTGATATGAATTTCCGCTTGTTACCTCCACGCATCCCTGAGAAAAATAGTCTTGACAGACAGACAGACAAACGGACTAGAAAGTGATCCTACAAGGGTTCTGTTTTTTCCGATTGAGGTACGGAACCCTAATAACATAATAAAATTTTAACACACCTGTCTTTCGGTGTAATTTTCACGTACTTAAATAGCACTGTTAAAATTGTACCAACTTCGTGTAATTACCAAAGCACGTTAACATTTTATTTCGTAATGACTGCTTTATTGTAATACCAATAAGGTATATAATAACTAGACTGAAAATTTGTTTTACTCACGATACGATGATAGTACTTTTAGTGTAGTAGGTCGTATACATTTTTCATGTCATTTTTCAGTTGGCATTCGGCTCGTCCTGGCCGTGCCGGGCGCGGATCGATCGATTGCCGCAAACACGCAGTTCAAACTACTCCTTTGCCTATTGCATTCATTCATATACATATATGACATAGGGATGCCGTGGAAATAGGTCACCAATAATTTCCTTGATTACATTTTTACTGTTTTGTCAAGGACAGGGTTTATATAATCTGTTACGAGCGTCCTTGTCAATATCATTGTCATGCAACGAGTGACTTATGGTAAGTGCGTCTGAAATGAGTTCCATTATTGTCGGATATTTTTGGCAGTCTCAGTAATTTGTAAGTAATTGGGTTTTGTTTTCTCTAGAGATATATTTAATTGACTACAAAATCCTACTACTATTATAAAGGCGAAAGTTTGTAAGTATGGATGTATGTATGTATGGATGTTTGTTACTCTTTCACGTAAAAACTACTGAATGGATTTGAATGAAACTTTACCACAATATAGCTTATACATCGGAATAACACATAGGCTACTATTTATAAAGATATAGCTTCGCCTCGCGGCGTTGCCCGCAGTTATCATCGTACCGCGGGTAGCACCGCGGGGTTCAGCTAGTGTTTTATAAAACAGCAATTCAACTTATTTTCAATCAATTCAGCGCAAATGGCGAAGATATTCGAGTAACGTAATTAGGCAATACTGATCCAATGATTGCGACACTACAAAACAACCATTTACCGTGTTTTTTAAAGTTTATGAAAACAATCTTAAGAATTTATATTGACACAGTTCCATAAGACGAAGATGGAACTTCGAACATTCGAACGCCGTGCTTATGTTCAGAAATAATAACAGCTATTAACTTGGCAATAATCGATGCCATTAACCAGGGAACAGCTTTTATTAAGTTCCACTTAAGCACCACCTTCAGGTGAAAACTCTCGTTTAGGCCATGACCATGATGACACACGCAGACATCGCCCCCTGCCTCGCAACCTACCAATATTAGAAGTCAATGCGATAGACAACCCATCCCCTTGATCCCCGTCCAATACATTTATACATATATTTTTATAGTAGTGACATACGGAGCCGAGACGTTGACACTCTACATCGGGCTAGTCCACAAGTTTCATGTAGCTCAGCGTGCGATGCTGGGTGTCTCTCTGTACGATAAAATTCAGAGTAACCGGAAGGAAGTTGACCGGTCATGACATCTCCGGACGAACCGATGGTCACTGGAGCCGAAATGTGTTAGAGTGAAAAACGCGATTGGGCAAACGTTCAGGGCGATAATAAAGTGGCGGCGGAAGAATGAGGGCTGCCCAAGACCGGGTATTGTTGTTTGGCACTTATTGGTGGAGACCTTCGTTCAGCAGTGGACGGCGATAGGGTGATAAATGAGTCGTTAAAGTAAGTCCAAGTATACATATTTACATCGACCTTACATCATCGACGAATGACAGTGAATGACGATGATGTAATGAAAAAAATTAAATAAAACAATATTTTGTAACTAATGTTTATATTAAAAATTATTCATGATTTACCATTTTACAGAGTAATAATATTTACAAACATATGATCTATGACAGTATGTCTACATACATACATATAAATAAAATTCATTGACTCCCATTGATTAACATTTTTAATGTACATACATCTCCGTCTCCGTTTACTGTATGGGCTGACACAACGACCAAGACATCATAGTCCTTCTATATAATGTGTATTAAACCTAAACTAGCACATGTTATGACTCATTTTCCGCTTAAACCATATTCAGGTTATAAGCTGTTACTTATCAGAAATTATATTTAATATCAGTTTTCAAGGACGGACCGATCGTTTGCGGCGGTCATAACTTTTACTGCGGACGGAACAAAAGCAACAAAGGAAATGCACTGCCTATATAACTGTTTTAATTGAGGAATAATAACTGGTATGCAGTGAAACTGTATAATAAAACACTGTTTAGGCATGTTTGTGTTACCCACGCATTGCTTCATGTAATGTTACTCATGAATTGTACTGACATATACAAATAAGAATAATTCATTAAAAATTTGCTGTTCCAGCGTACTAAGTACCGCCATTTTTTCGTAATTATTATTAAAAAATTCCGAAAAGCTTGTTTTTATTCAATATTCCCGCCTCAGCTTGAAACAGGTAGTATAATCGTGGACTAAAAAATTAACCTCTCCAGTTTACTTATAATTTTCGTTAGTACAAACCTTGTCCTGACAGTTACGAACACAAAAAACAAAGAATTATTCAATTTGGTACAGTCGTTCTGAAGTTATGCGCGTACATGCATTTCGACGATCATTTCTCTTTATATAGATAAATAGCTGACATTAAATTCAATTGTAATATTGTAGTTACCAAGACGCTGTTCAAGTTTTAAGACATTCGTTACTGTTAGCAAGTATTTGAAGGTGACCTTAGTTTATGGGTTCATATTACACTAGGGTGTTCTAAAAATTACCCGATCTCAAAGTCAATAGTAAGCAGCCCTCGTTAATAAAAACTACTGAATTTAGTTGTGCCTCTTTGAATTTACAATGTACATCACAGAGGAGACTATATAAAAAAAGAAAAAAAATGTCTTGTATCATGAAATACCTTTTGTAAATGAAATCTAGTTCTCAGAAGTAAGTTCTTTTCACAGATACTAAGTCTTGTAATCGACTGTTTAATTTATATATTGAGTGTTCATTGTAGACGTAGAACGTTTGATCAAACACTCATTAAAGGTTAACCTTTTTACAACACAATAAATGTTTAACAACTGTAATTTGAAATGTTCTTAATTTGGATTATGAAATAATTTGAGTTTAATATATTTTAATATTTTTGTATTACCTAATGAAATGATTCCAATGCGACGTATTCAGCATCAGTCGTTGTGACAGCCTTACACTATTTACCTATTATTGACTGATATTTTGTTAAATATAACCAAGAAAAGTTTAAAAGTATATTGCGCTGATAGTGCGTTCCTCTACGTTTTCTGACATCCCATTTCTCTAAATAAATCTTAGTTACACTGAATATATAATAATTGTTAGTATTATTTACAAATGTAATATGTACTAATTGGCTAACAAAGTTCTCGAAATCTCCCAGAGGGCGTTACCATTTTTATTTCCAAAGTTGTGCGGCCTCGTAAAATACTTAAATTTAATACTACTTCGGAATATAACGCAAACCTCTAGTATGTAACGTGTACTCTAAGGAAATTGAGGTAATTGGTTTTGAAGATAAAACACGGGTAACTTATCCAATGACTCTCAGTATTTACACACCATATAATAACATACGATAAAAAGAAACAAACAACTCGTTGAACAGACCGTTAGCAATTTTGTGATGAATCATCCATACCGTATATGTGCAAAAGAACACAGGTACTTTCTATCTCTACAACTAAATAAACATTGCACGATACAAAAGTAAAAGAATGAATAAAACAAATTCGCACAAAACCTTACAAAGTTATATACAATAATATCAAAGTCACATACTTAGTAAAAAGAACGCAATCGTCAATATTTCGTTAATCAGTTGAGCATAACAATATAGTACACGTATGTACATTGTATTTGGTAACGAGGGGTCACATACGCGCACCTCGGCGACCGCTCAACTCGTCACTTGGTCACGTGTGGCGTGTGGCGTGTGCTCGCCATGTACACACAAACCTCTTAAAATAAATCAGGTCACACAAGTGAAGGACACAAGTACAAATACTTATATAAATAATAATATAAATATATACTTTAAAATTATGTAACATATAATTATTTGAAAATCAGTTCGACTGATTACAATAATATAACGATGAGCTACATAGTATTATTTACTAATTCACGTAGATAAATTTAGCATAATTTATCCGGGCACACGGTACAGCTTCGCGCGTAGTGTACACCGTAGACGTCTAGCACTCACTCACTCACTCGGACGGGCCCGCGCACCGAACACGCACAACATTAAACATAATGACGTCCGTCGCCTTTCAGAAAAGGTATCCAGTATTCTCGGGTCTCGGTAGACCCCTCGAAGCAGGTACATGGTACATACCTCGATTCTAAGATATAGTACGTGACGGAACCTACTTTCAAAATTAGAGTCCGGGGACCGCCGCTCGCGGGGCCGGCGGTCTCGGAAGGACAGAACTGTGGATGCCTTTCGTGGAGTAGTGTAGGGGTGACCGGCTATTTGATCCTGTTGAGCACGAGGTCGGTGGTGACGACGAGCCCCTTCTGGTAGGGCGAGTCGGCGAGCTCGGCGGCCAGGCGCGCGGCCTCGGCGCCGTGCTTGCGCGCCAGGAAGCGCGTCTGCTCCAGGCCGCGCGACTTGTGCACCAGCTCGTACGCCTTCTCCACGTCGCCGGCCTCCTGGAACCGCCTCATTATCATCGGGTTCAGCTCTGGGTACTGCAACAACAACGTATATATGTTACCGGTCATTTCAGCTTCCTTACTAAAGGATTTTCTTCTTGCCGTAAAAATATTTGTAATATTTTTAAAGAGATCTTGATTGTTAACCCCTCTTCGAGTCACATTTTTTAAGATTTATTTGTTTATTTACACTCATTTCATGAACAACAAATAGTTAAACATGCAAATAACACGTCTAATTATAAAATACTAGCTGAGCCACGCTAAATTCTCGCTGTAATTACGTGTCAAATCAAAACCAAAAAAAATAAAATTAAAAAATAATTATGAAAATCATACATATCATATCATTAAGACCCTCGAACAGAAGATTAACGTATATATCAAGTAAAATGACAACGTTCATGCTGTCGTGTTTGGTTGGCGAGTGGGAGACCGGAGGCCCAATGCTGCAGGAGCATCACTAGGCCGCCATAGTGTGAGTCACCATGCTGCATTGTTGCATTGTCTGCACGAGCAATGAGTATGGTGACAGTCAGAGTAGTCCTTTTCGCAGGGTCATACATAAATAAAAATTACTATTGATATTTATTAAATCTCAACTGGAATGTACATTTAAAGTAATCCATTAAACAGGCCTTAATCAGCTTGTGGAATTTAATAAACCCGCTATTAACCGCAAACGACCTAGACCTCGAAAGTTTAACTTTCACTGAATTAATCTTTTGTGTACGGAATGTATCCTCCTTTTTCTTCGAAATGGAGCCGACAGATGCCGCACATACTTAAATGTGAATATTTTTTGCAATACTGTCCAAATGACCCCGTGTGGACCAACATACATATTGCGTCAGTGGTTTTACGCAAATATGTGTAAACACTCGTTATGGTACGAGCTCAGTGACTTGAGGTAGGGCAACCGGTTTCATTCTTTTAAGTCGAATACAAAATACATTAGCCGCAAAGTAGTTCTAAATAAAATATAAATTTGTTAATATGTGATCGGAAAATCAAATATAAAAAATTGTCGTTTTGTAGTTAGCGATAACTGGATTAAAAACGGCAAGAAGTGTTACAACATTAAAAAAATTTGTAAATCAGTATTGCGTGGACAGTATTTTACAATTTAAATTTGTCAAACATTTTGCAATTTTGCGTTTTAATATGACATTACATAGACTTTCCATTTGAGGGTTGTCAGTTACTATGCTGGAACAATGTTTGATCCTAAAAATATGAGAAATACATCTATGCCAAATTTCAATAGAAAAATCGATTATTTTATTCTCCATGTGACCCAGGACCCTTTTCTTTGTGTCTGGTTCATAATTCAAAAGAACAGTAGATGAACACATTCGGATAATTTACTTTTTAAGTTATAATTTATATGTTATTATCAACTTATATTTGAGGAAGCAAGAAATTTAACTTTAACCGTGAGAGAACCACGCTTCGGCATGCATGGGCCGGCTCGCCCGGAGTGATACCACGGCCTCTTTATACGGCACGGCAATTTTATATACCTACGCACTTGCTATAGTTTGTTTTTAGAAAGCATTGTGTTATACGCCCTTTTGTTAGACTAAGCCTTTATGTTAGACTCATGAGCTCGAGAAACATAAAATGTTCATGGTGTGATGAGTACGAGAAGCAAGTAAGGTACATAATAAAAAACAATTACAACAATTTGTTGAATAAAGTTAAACGACATGTTGTATTTAAATCTCGGTTATGTAAATAGAAAACACATTGTTTAGATATTACCAGATCATTTCTGATAATGAATTTGAATTACTTTCTTCACTATATCTATTTTTATTTATTACTAGCTGAACCCCGCGGTGCTACCCGCGGTACGACAATAATCACAGGCAACGTCTTTCTGGTTGATTTTTACACCTTGTTTCTTGAAAAACCCAAATATCTTACGGAACCCCATTTTTTCCAAAATAAAATATAGCCTATGTTACACGTGGATAATGTAGCTTTCGAATGGTGAAAGAATTTTTAAAATCGGTCCAGTAGTTTTTGAATTTATTCGTTACATACAAAAATACAAATCTTTCCTCTTTATAATATTAGTGTAGATAAAACATTACTCCAACCAGTCCTTTCTTGAATAACAAGCACACTGAATAAGCCTAAGAACATGAAATCCCAATAATTTAAAAAAAATCACTATCGTATTACAAAAGCGAAAGTAAATTCTGTAGGTCTATCGTACCGAGTAAACTGCTAAACCGATTTTGATGAAATGTGGCATGGAAATACTTTGATTTTGTAGGAAAAATCGTTTTTACACGCAGGTAAAAACATATATATAATATGTCACCTTTTCGCAAGCAAAGAGCACTGGTGCCGTTGCGAGTCCCAGTTTAAGGTCGGCGGCCGTGGGCTTGCCCATAGCCTGCGCCGAAGATACAAAGTCTAGAAGGTCATCCACCAGCTGGAAGGATAGACCTAGGTTGCGTCCATATTGGAAACACAATTCGCTTGTGCTTTCGTCAGCCCCGCTTAATAGGGCCACCTGTGGAAATCAAAATAAGATTTATGTAAACACGAAGAATTTAATATATGAACAATTAATCGTCATATTGGGGACTGCGATAGGCTGATATATTGTTTATCCTCGTTCAAACCTTAGGGGGCGTCCATAAATTACGTGAGTTGTTTAAGGGGGGGGAGGGGGTCGAGTCAAATCTCATCTAATCTTACATTGGAGAGAGGGGGGGTCTCGGCAAATATCACGCAATTTTTTTTCTGATTGAAACAAAAAAAAATAAATATTATTTTGGTCCATTTAATCCAGCAATATTGATTACTAGTCTTAACTAGTCGTAAATAAAAGCACGAAGCAAATTTGTTTTTTCTTTTTACAATAACAATCCAACGCGTTTACGTAAGAAACTCACATTTTGAAAAATCTCACGTGAGATTGGGGGATGGGGGAGGGGGTTGAAAAAATCTCACGACATCTCACCAGAGGGGGAGGGAGGGGCAGAATATTTAAAAAAACACCTCACGTAATTTATGGACGCCCCCTTATCTCATATTACATATTTTATTAAATTACAAAACTCTACCTTGGCACAAAGTAACAGTAATACTTTTTCTGTGGATATTACGAAAAAGTTTTCTTCGTAATCAACAAAATGCATATGAAAATAAATTGTCCCATAGTCTTGAAATATGACGCATTATTTTAACATGAAGAATCAGTACAAATATTTTTTGGTAATGTTGATTTTTTAAAATCAGAACAGTGTCCATAGATGATAAGAGAACTTTACTTATATCATCACAACAGTGATACATCACCATCAGCCTATTGCAATCTCTCATTACACAGGACTACGATTACAACTGCACTGCACGTTTGGCCTAGTGGTTATGCGGTCGCCATGCCGTCCCCTACTTCGCCAAGTGTTGTGGGTTCAAATCCCACATGGAATAACACTTTGTGTGATCCACAAATTGTTGTTCTGAGTCAGGGTGTTCTTTGTGTCCGTTTCATATATGTTTGTGAAGTCCCCCGCGACACAGGAATTGTCTTTTAAAGTGCGGGAGTTGTCTTTTAAAAAGAAAAAAACTAACAATAATAATTACAAACAATCAAATTTCAATTTGATACATTCATTGGTTATTTCTTATAATTTAAGGTTAGCTATAAATCTATGTCAAATTTATCGTAACAATAATAACGTGAGTTGATCGACGGTCGGTGAGTCCACCTCCTTCAACTAAGCTTTCTTTTGATGCCTACTGGCGTTTACTAAATCCTTTAACTAAATGTGACCTGTGAAATAGACGCGGTAAGGTAAATTTCTACTGAAGATACCGATAGGATACGGAATTACGTGACATCTACGAACCATGGCCTTTGTGCCTCTAATATCTGATATCTGTATGTATTTCTAAAAACTCTTTATCTTAACAAACATATGTACCTGTTATTCAGTAAAATAAAAAAAAGAGTTATTACTATTATCGATAAGAATTATTACCGCTTTGACAGAATTGGCAATGAGTGAAGCTGTCTTCCTGTAGGTTTTTGTGAGGTAATGTGCAAAACGTTCGTTCTCTGTCTCTTTGCTGCCCAGCTGCATAAACTCTCCTTGTACAAGGTCTGTCACCACCTGCAATAAAACAACCAAGTGTTTAGACAAAGACTCCTCACAGTTACAGTTAAATTCTAGAAAATAGCGTCTTTTCTCTTTACTTTCTTTCTCGCTCGCTCATTGTAATAAATTAATATATCACATAAAATTTAGACAACAGTTTTATTATGTAATGACTTTTAAAATGAAATACACGTAGCATTAAGTTATGATGTAATACGTTGCTATTACAAAAATGTCTTTATTTGATTCTTATTTAAATTCACAGTCCATTTTTAGATTGTTTTTTTTTCAAAGAAACGGGTACCGTTTTCCTAACCTAATAGTTAAGTGGTATTAATATGGTACAAAATTGATATTTTTTTTAGAAATCATTTAACATAATTAATAGAAACCATTAGTAATTAACTAAATTCTAGTTTAAAACTCGTCAATCTTGTCTTTTATAATTGATTATATATCCCTTAGTTGATGAACTGTAGTAGTGGCCAACTGGTCCTTAGACGAAATGGAGACTTCCATTGGGCTGTGTTTGGAAGATGTTAAAGACGAAGAAGGCAGAAGAAGACAACAAAATGAAATCTGTCAATTGCCAACATTTCATAAAGTCAATTCAAGGCTGTGTTTATGTTGTCACTACTGGCTATCACTCAAGCTACTACGTTTTATTACAAACTAGCTGACCCACGCAACCTCGTTTGCGTCTTATATTGCCCGTAGCGTGCAAAATTTTCCCCCGTTTTTGAAACATTTTTCATTGGTGCTCCGCTCCTGTGAGTAGTAGCATGATGATATATAGCCCATAGCCTTCCTCGATAAATGGACTACCCAACACTGAAAGATTTTTTCAAATCAGACCAGCGGTTCCTGAGATTAGCGCGTTCAAACAAACAAACTCTTCAGCTTTATAACATTAGTATGTACAGATGAAACTCAAAGTCACACAATTACACTCGTCATTTCTAAAATGAGATTAGTGATAACTATCACAGAGATCAAGCAATATACTCGTATTAAGGACTGTTGCGTTTTTATTTCAACTTGAGATTCATTGGAACTGAGAAAAACAGAAAATCGAATAAATTGAGTCTCTGGTATCCTTATCTGCTGCTTACAATTGGTACTAAAATTTGAACTTGAATGCAAAACTTTATATTTAACATTGCAATTATATATCACAATATTTTCAGCTAGTACGTTATTGATTTTATGTTATAATTACGATTGTAAAATTTAAAAGGCATGCAATGAAATAACATAAATTAAAGTTCCATTTACTGTGTTACTAAGGAATAAATATTCTGAGCTAACGTGCGACCCCAATTACATACTAATCTCACACGATCTTTAAAAGGCTGGCTAAATGTAATGACTGTCTTGGTTCTGTTCGAGCAACTCATAATATAGTACCACAATGTTCAAAGTGACGACACAGAATAATAAAGTAACATTTAACGCATCAAACGCGTTAAAATTATATTTGTGCACATTAAGTATTACAAAATACTATTTCAGAATCGTCACAAATGTGATATATTTGCATCACTAAAATTGGCTCATGCCTTTATTATTATTTTTACACATGTCTTAATTGTTCTTTAGTTCTTTGTATGTCTATATTTACATTGAAAGTAATTTAACAAACTTAAAAACGTTACTTTAGCAACTAATAATTACCTCTTGTAAATGTACACACTATTTACAACGTATTACAAAAGGTATAGATAGTTACGCGACATGGTTTTCAAGATCGTTGCGCTTAGAATTCAGAAATAGTATAAAAGATGCGCCTAGGCATACGTGTTCTTTTTTTAATTCATTTTCTGAGTTAACAATATAAACAGAATGTCATCGGAACATCTTCACCGACATTCAAAATCAATATAACATTCGATATTCTCATAAATCATATTATGAATGTCTTAACATTTATAAATAATATGTAAGTTAACAAAAACGTCGAGGGACTGGACTTTACAACTAGTAATTACTAATTTGAATTGAATATAATAAAGGCGGAAGGAATGATATAGAACCTTAATAATTTTTATTTATTTAGTACATGGAAGAGTAATCGTTTAACGCCACTAGAAAGGCAGTTACAAGTTTTCACTTACAAGTAGATTACATTTACATTAGTGTGTATAATCAACATTGTATATAAACAACACTAGAACTACGTGATACAATTTTGGCACTAATGTAGCACACATATTTGTACACAAACAAAATAAAATACCTATATAAATGAAAAATAATAGGTAAGTAGGTAGATGTTTTAACTCAATCTATAAAAAATCATTTTAAACCTTAGACGGTTGAGGGAATTTTGATGTCTAAAGGATATGCATCAAGAAAACTGCGATTTTTGTTTGGACATTACAAAACCATAGTTATGTGTCACTTGATTTATCTTTCTGTATCAAAATGTATATACCTGGCTTAGCACGAGTGTGACTTCATCGCTGCGCAAGCGAGCTATCATCATCGACGCCACGGCGAGGATGAAGTCGCCGGCCATCGCCACCTGAAATAATTATATGAAACGTTTAACATTCAACAATTCATAAACATTAGTTTTAAAATAATTAAAGATAATGGTTACGTTAACAACAAATGCTGGTCATATAGGAGAGCAAACAGTTATTATGCCAGAGACGCACAGAGGCTAATTAAATATCCTGTCAAAATGTTTGTATCAATTTAAAGGTGTTGTGAGCATATTTAGATTATTATTATTCGGTTCGCAAAAGGTAATTTTCTAAAGAGATGAATTTCAGTCTTTTTTTTTTAAACATCACTTTTTAAATTCTAATAATAAAAGAAAGTAGGATAGAAACAAAAGGAATTTATATAGTACTCTGTTTAAATAGTATACTAAAAAACTGATTTGTTAATACATTTTGGTACTATTTCGTATTACTTTCGGTTTTTTTTGCATTCTCGATCTAATAATGCAAACTTTGTACAAAATGCTGATAACAAACTAAATCAACAGGTAGTACTGTTAATAATTAGGCTATTTATTTTCCTTGTTCCATCACAGTTAAAATACCATAGTAAGGAAATACACGACAATGAATGTTTTGATAAATAACAGACTTAATAAATAAATGTATCGATGGCGCTCATTTCTCCAGTTGTTGGCAAGAATGTCGAGAAAGTTGTGATGCGGTGTTCGGTCGCATACTAATGTCGGTGCGGACGTTTCGCTAGCGGCGTGCGCGCCGCTTCCGAGTGTGGGACTGGGACTAACCACAAACCACTTCTCATTAACGCACTGGACACTTGTTAACCTACATCCAGTGGCCGGGTTTAACGCCCTATCACCTATTTAAAAAAAAATTACTCGAGTAGTAGTACATGAGTAGAATATTTGTCTATTTGAAGTACCTGTGAACATTACACTACGAAAAAAGTTCTAGTCATATTGGAAATTAAAGAGAAGTTTGTATTCAATGCCAAATATAAAATAAATTAAAAGTAGAGGTGCTGAGAGTTCAATTTTTTTTTTATCAATTGCGCCGCATTTAATTTATAGAAATAATATTATACTGGCATAACAACAAGGCATCTTATAAGTTTCCGAATCGAATTTATTAAACTAAGCATAACCAATAATTTTCTCTTTGTAATTATTAAAACTTTAATACATAAAATATTCATAATTGATAAGGCTATAAAATTATAGACAGAGAGAGTGCATTCAAATGGATTCAAAATGATCACATTAAAGCTACGAAATATTTAATAAAATTTTAAATAAATATATTGTGTAACCAAAAGTAAGTATAATGTTATGTAATATGTTCGCAATAAATTCAGATCTAAAATCTTTCCGTCTGGTATGTCATTTTATAGATTAGCATTTTGACTTGACGAGACCTATTTTTAGAAGGTACTTTATCAATTCATAAACTGTTTAGACCCCTTTATTAATTACGACAAAAATTGTCGCCAAAGAACGCGCTATACCATCTAAGCAGTGGAAATTAAAAAATGTGAAAGTGGACTCTGATGACGCGATGCGTATTTTCATAAGGCAGTATGAATGAAGGCATCCGGCCTCGAGTCCGGTTTGCAGTCGATGACACACAAATATTACAATGATATGTTTGTTAATTAAACAACTATATAATTAGATACCACTATTTGTACAATTAAAACTACAGAGGAACGTGACCACAGTCTTCATTAATTTGTGGCGTGGCAATTGTTTGCAGATTTGTTTATGGCTTTGAATATCATTAGTTCTAAAGTAGGTATTCTGTTGAAATACATACTTATAAGATCAATTCTAAGTTAAGATTACGTGGTAGAGATAAGAACGTGGAAAATAGAAGTAAATCTCATCAAAATAAAGGTTATTTTATTGCAAAAAATATATATTCGCGACTTTTCTTTTCGATTTGAAAGAAACGTATATTTTAACCTTTCTTTCTACATAATTTTCAATCATATTTATTAATTTGCTTTTAAAGCAAAAATATATTTTTAATACTATTTATTTCTACAACAGTTACATACACTGATACAGTGATATGAAATACACATCACAAATACCTACAATCTATGTTTAAGAATTAGTTAGAGGTAAGCACGGTACGCATTATTCATTCGATAAACAATATTAAATGCCTGAAATAAAGTAGAGATCTTAATGAGACATCGAACAAAATTATTTTCATATTCCTCTATGTATCATAACGTAATCATCATAATTAAAGTCGGGCGTAGCTTACAACGATTCTTCTATGTAGAATACAAAATCAAATTTAAAAATTTCGTTCCGCTTTGTAGGTCTACGATAGGATTACATACAGTTTCATCTAATATTATTAGTGACCATAACACACATTAACCTCGATTTTCATATAGTAGTTGCACACATCCATGGTATGTTAACTTGTGTTATATAAAGGTGTTAGGTGTGACAACGACTTTTGTATCTGAGGAGAGACTGAGTTTGAACAGGTGATGTCAGTATAAGTAACGATTACGAGATTTAAATCGATGCCTTGAAACGGATATTGGGAGGAACTTGCCTTAACAACCAATAGTTACAAAAAATCGATTGTGAGCTAAAATTTTGCTACATTTCCAATATTTGATGAAAACTTGGCAAAAATGATAATCCTTCCATTGAAAATGCGAGATTTTGAAAAAAATGCTATTCTATGAGTTTTTAGTATAAACAATTGTAGTAGTCTCCAATTACAGAAACTTTCCGAATTCTCCGAGTTCCAGTACAGTAATTTTGTCGATATCTTTATCCGAAAGATGATGATGCTACCAATGTGACAAAACCTTGTCAACTGGATTATTTAATAATACTATTTAAATTGAATACTAAATTAGCAAACACTAATCATCACTTTTAGTACAAATAAGTTAGTTGTTATATGAAATGGGAATTGTGTGCTAGTGCGTATCGTACGCGCTCTACTGAGTAGACCGGCGCAGTACTTAACACACTTTCCGCTGTCTACTAACTGAGCTAAAAACGCATCCGTTACGAGCACGCATAGTCTATCGTAATATTTATAACTAACTGACCCACATAACCTCGTTTACATCTCCTATTGCCCGTACCGTAATAATTTTATCCCGTTTTTGTAACATTCTTCATTGGTTCTTCGCTCATATTGGTCTTATATATATAGCCTATAGCTTTCCTCTATAAATGGAATATCTAAGACTGAAAGAATTTTTCAAACCAGACCTGTAGTGCCTAAGATTAGCGCGTTTAAGCAAAGAAACAAACTCTTCAGTTTTATATTTATCTAAATAAAAATGTATGTACCTACACGCAAAACTTCCGATCGACTGCTCTTAATTGGATAATCCTTTTTTATGTGATTTTTATTGTCAGGACAAGGTTTGTATAAATGAAAATTATAGGAAAACGAATTGTGGGAAAACGAAGGCAACCTCCTTCGTTTTCCCGCAATTCGTTTACCGTTTATATTTTCTTAGTCCGCGACTGTACACTAATAAGTTCTAAAACAAGATATTTAAGATTATATGGCGGTACTATGTTCGCCGGGGCCGATGTATTAGTATAAGATTTGGAGCATTGAAATACGAACTGAAAAGAAGTAAACTAAAATTTTAAATTAAAGAATATCTAATACATAAGATCCATTACAAATATCTTACTGAACTTTTCAACGTACAAAGATTTTGGTTTGACAACAAAAAGTTACCAGTTACGTTGTGATCTGACGCTTATAACATATATGCAAATACATGACAACATATGTAAGATTAAAAGCATTTGTTTATAAGCAATATACGAGTATGCAACTCCCATGATAAGAGTGAAAGGCTTTCACAAGAACTCGTTGAAAGTCTACCCAACGTGAGCCACATGAATAATTTACCAGAAAAATCTCTACGATTTCACGCCAACTTAATTCCGAATGCGTCGTAGTTTCTATTCTGTCATTCATTTACACCTATACATTGTAATGCAAGTTCGAACTTTTTCTGAATCACTAAATCGGTGTTATATATTTTGCAGAGCTCTTACTCAAATATTTTATTTTTAAAGTCCCCTTTTCAAGCTACTGTCAGTAACCCCGGTAATTGAGAAGATTTCCGTGTTGCCATAAATAAAAACGATTATAATCTTCATAATGAAAAATTTCCGCATCGTCGCAACTTTTTAACAAAGCCCCATTTAAGGAAATGTATCATCACCGGGGAATACCATGGCCGACATGGTAAAAGCTATTTATAATCATATATATTATATGCGGAACTTCACCCTATAGTGAATTAATGAATAAATAAGCTTTTATTCAGAGGAGTAAATGTCCTGCGAAGGAACCGAAGGTCGCCATCAAGTTGGTGTTGGACATAATTGCGACATTATTTCTTCAAGCGGATCTCGTATAACTCGATGCATGCAGTCGTTTGCGTTTCGCAAGGTAGCCTTGACAGTGGTGGTCGGCAGGTAGTGGTGGCGGCGACGGCGTCGGACGGAAGGTGAATGTGGCGGGATCTATGTCACGCGGCCGGCCTTGACTCCCCTCTTATCCTCCTTGCACACCGACCATTTAGGTAACAGCTGCCGAAAGGAATATGACGCGCATATGATTCTATCGAAGCATCTTGTCATTCGTAACGCTATCCAATCGATAATATTGCCGAAAACTTAAATAATACTTGTCGTCAATTTAAGTAATGTAACTTTTCGGCCCTTTCCGATTTTGTTATAGGTTCTAGTGCCTATCTTTGACATCGATTTTGTTTCATTTTTGTTAGTTTGCAAGCATCACATTTTTCTAAAAATAATTATAACCACTATTGCAACATTAATATTTTATAAAAATATAGTATATAAATATATTGTAGGTAGGTAGGTACTCAAGCAGTGATCGATACATATCGTTCGAATTACAGTTGATCATTGATCAGAATATTTCGTATCTAGTGACTGGAAGGTCCGGCGTGGTTGCGAAACCAACTGGCATCTAGTGGCGATTAGCGGTCGACGAGTGGGCCATCGTTTCAACACACCTGACCGAATAGTAAACACACCCGTAAAAAACCGGTTTATGTAATAAGGGACAATATGTAATCGTTTAACTTCTATGGAATGTCAAGAATTTTTGTTTTTGCAAACTTTGTTTTACATTCTGTTTCGAGGTCCCAAGATAATACAGAGATCAGTTATTTCGATATATAACACCCTGTGGAATTGAATCTTGAAATAAAAATAGAGAGAAGTGAACGAAGAGAAATAAATTCATACATCGTTAAAAATTATACCGCTAGTTAGGATAACAACTAGCTTTTCATATATCGTCAATTATATGAACAATCAATCAGTTTCTCGATTCATATTCGCCGTGATCTCTATTGTTATATCTGTGGTACTTATGGTAATTTACAAATAATATTAATTCGTCCAACAAGTGCTTAATAAATAGAAGCAAGTTATTAAAATCGGTCCAGAATTTATTATTATTATACTGAAATTGAGTATTGATATCCCCAATACAAGTTGATTGTTGCCAAATTACGAGTATTTGTAGTAATTCGCTTCATGCGTTGAATGTGACAAGCGTAAGCTGCTTAGATACCATTTAGAAGTAATCCGTATGGTTACGGATTAAGAATACAGAGTGTCACAACCTTTCTTTATCCCGTGGGTATCGTAAAAGCCGACTAGGGGAGCACAAAAAGATAAACGCACTGCAAAGAAAAGGAAAACTTGGCGTAAATCCCTTTGGCAAATAGTAGGTCAAAACCTCATTTCTAAGGAAAGGTTTATCTTCAGCAATGGACTATCAGACTGTTGACGTGGTGCGATCTGATGAGAAGTAATCTCTGGTGTAATCACTTGTTTTCGGAAAGTTACAGTAGTCATCATTTATTCTGCTTTATCAAAAAAACTTATAGGCAGAAGTCGGTTAATGAAAATAAACGATCTAATATTCTGTAAGAGTCCGTTTTGAACTTTTATTTGTAATTTTGTGGCACTTTTACAAAGTATACATGAAATATTCAAAACGGGAAACATAAATTATAAATACCTATGTACTTTGACGTATTTCAAATTTATATTTGGTTGTTTACTAAACCTATGCATGTAAAACAAGAATTTTGTATACAGACAAACACAATAAGTAAAACCAAAACAAACTTTGAATACACAGCTATGGGGACAAATGCTGTGACCTTGACTCAGTGCCATCAAGGCTGTTTGTTCATCTGTAACGTTTTACTTGCACAACTAATAATCGTCTTACTGAGCGTTACACAATTTTGATCATGGAAATAGATTCTTCACGTTTTTCTTAATCTTTTAATTGTTTAAAATTAAGTTCTAAACTCTAAATACTGACCACGAAGAGGCAGTAGGACGGGGCGTCGTGGCGTGGCGGCATGGTCGCGCGTTCGACCTACATCCCTCCCCCCGCGCCTACTTACCACCTCCCCGCAAAGAACAGTTACCAAGACCAGTTTTTACTTTACTCTCTTTAATAAACACCGCGGTAGGTCACTCGAGGAAAGTGTTGGACGAATTTTGCTTTCAACGGATCATTCGGTCATTGTGTGATGGGTGATGAACTAATAGAAAGTAATAGTTGATGATGCTGGACCATGTGTGCAAATTAATTAACTTGAATATAATTTGTTAAATCTTTAAAACAGCAACGTCTAGACTACAACTATAGTAGTCGTAATCATATGTGATAATGTGTAATTCTAATTGTAATTATTGCCGAACTTATCATGTTTTACAAATTACTTAATAATCACATCAAGCTATGAATACATTAAAGACGTTCACATTACAATCTTGAGATTCGATTACACAGCTTTCAATATCAAGACCGAGATTATTTCTAATGTCGACTAATCACACTTTTTATAAAGTTTATTCGAGAGAGTTTAGATAGTTTTCTGTTACCCAAAGGCATCTATCTCTCTTGTGTATACTCTTGTCTAATGACTCCGACAATTATATTTTTAAGCAAGAGTGAAGGTCAAAATCATATTTTAGTTATTCGATTTCGAAAGTCAATGTAGTTTCTATTTAGGTCCATTGTTGATAGCTATTAGATTAAATTTAGGTACGCGGTATAGGTTGACCCATGATTTACTTTAAAACACTCCAACATCCGAATTCGACAATAATGCATAAAATAAAATCAATAAATTATTTACTAAATGACAACGAATTTTGTAAGTTTTGCCATATTCACAGTTGAGTAACATAGATTATAATCACAACAAAAAGCAATGCAGAACGTTATCTCCCAAGGCAACGTCACTTTTTCAGACCAAAATAAAAGTAAAAACAAGAATGATTGACCATACACCATTTACAGATATTTATTATGGTAATAAATACAAAAAAACTGACTAAAAAGAAGGTAATCGAGAAGAGGTAATATGGAGTGCATAGTCAAAGCATAATACACAAAGCGAAGGTGACTGACCTTTTGTCTGTGAGCGATTCAAGAAATAAATTACATGTATTAATCTTGGGAGATACTGATATCTTAAGGACCGTACACTTACGAATAATCATCATTTATGAATTCCAGTAACATTAATTATTTTAATGTGGTAATAAATGGATTACTTGTTTACTGACAATATTAACATTACTTATGCGTTGGTTTATAGTATCTCTATATCTTAAGCTGAAAAATATTGAGTACTATTTGATGGGAAGGTAGATTCACGATAGCAATTAAGACACATAAACTTTTCCTTAACCGAGATTTGCGTCCGCAACAGCGATTATAAACCGAATTGTGAACGAATTTTTATTACGGGAATCGACATGTATTTTCATCGGGTTAAATTAAGTAACTGCGTCGATTTTGTATCTAAAATAAAATATCCTAAAAATCAGTGAATAACGACTGTGTGTGTTCTTAAGTGAATTTTTGTTATTATTGATGAAAATATAATGCAACGGAGAACATACGAGTATTATAGTACGATAACCCTAAGCCTTCGAACGAAGGTCGGAGGATGATCATGATGGTATTATATTATGAATTATATATAAAAAGTTGTTTAATATCTATATATTGACCACCGCAAACGACACCTAACATCTTAATAACCAATATTATATTTTTAAATCATTTAAATACAAACGAAGGATTTTTATAAATAAGACCTTAAGGCAACATTTCTCAAATACAGTCTTATTACAGTAGTAACTTGGGTTGAAAAGCATTTAAAAAAAATTGCGTATTGGTCTTCTTAGTCTTAAAATATATCATTAGCCTCCTTTCTTTTAAAAGCAACCATTGACTATTAATATACACAAAACCTTTTTCCTGTTACAGTGGTCATAAATCATCTTACACATTATTCGCGTCGTGATGTCACAAAGTAATTAATGAAACAATAAATATACACCTACCATAACAAATGTGGCACGAAAAACCAAGTAATTACGAGTATGTCAACAAAATAAGGTTGACATATTTGTTATTGACAGAAGTAAGTTATGACATCAAGTGACTGTTCACAATTGCAACTTAATTAAATTGGCATATACATATGGATTGGTGTATGGCAGGTCATAGGACTGAACGTACCAATAACAACGTACAGAAAAATAGCCGTTACCGTTTAATAAAAAAAAGAAATGTGAGCAGAAGAAATTCTTAAATGAAGGAGTCCGAAGCCTGGATAACATATTTAATTTATTATCAACTAGCCGATCTGCTAACTTAGTCCGTGTCTCTCAAAAGGATAAAAATTTGTCCGTTTTGTAACATTTACATTATTAAAGTTCAGCTTCAATTTGTACTAGCGCTGCGCGATTATACAGCCTTTGTCGATAAAATAATTGGCTTTCCAAAATAATGTCTCAAATTTGACTAGTAATTCGTGAACCCTTCAGCTTCATATTATTAGTATAAACGTATTAAAATCCCGACGAAAGGATATGGTCTTTTAAACAAACTATGTTACGGATCAAAATTCAGTTAAACATTAAAAATAACTAACTAAGTGCAGCAATGGACAAGCGACCTCATTAGCAACCGCAAAACTTGTAAAGTGTGACTAAAAGCACGCAACCACGTTCATTTAATATTTTTACGTAGTAGTATTTATATATTATATATATATATATATATTATTATGTATATATTGGAACGAAGTTCCTTATCGCGCGATATGAACGAAAAAACGAAGGGGGCTAGACGGAAATTGTCGCGACATAATTTGTTGTCACGACACTTTTTGTTGTCACGACACTTTTTGCTATTTTAAATTTTATTTGTTATTAGTTTATTTTTCATTGCTTGAAGCAACCCAGATACTATATATATATCTATATATATATATATACTATATATATATATATATATAATAGATAGATAAGATTTCTAACTTTTATATATACATATCATCATTATCATCACTATTATCATAATCATCATTTCATCATTTTCAACAATTCATCATTTTCATCACTTTCATCATTTTCATCATCTTCATCGTTTTCATCATTTTCATCATTTTCATCACTTTCATCATTTTCATCATTTTCATCATCTTCATCATTTTCATCATCTTCATCATTTTCATCAATTCATCATCTTCATCACTTTCATCATTTTCATCACTTTCATCATTTTCACCATTTTCATCATCTTCATCATTTTCATCATTTTCATCACTTTCATCATTTTCATCATTTTCATCATCTTCATCACTTTCATCATCTTCATCACTTTCATCATTTTCATCATTTTCATCATTTTCATCAATTCATCATCTTCATCACTTTCATCATTTTCATCATTTTCATCATTTTCATCATCTTCATCATTTTCACCATTATCATCATTATCATTATTATTAATATTATTGTGTACACATATATCATAAAACTAGAAATTACGTAAAATATTGAAGTAAATATAATATTTGTATCGTCTTTCTATTTCGAACTTCGTTCCATCCGGGTGTCCCTTGACACCTCTCAAGTTTTATTATATATATATATATTATATATTTTTCAGTGTAAAGTATTTAAATAAATCCTAAATCAATAGGTGACCTTTGATTCATACAACGAATTTATATATTCACATAAGAAGATTTTTATTTTCGAATAAATTGGTAAAATAGTGACGAGATAGAGAGATTTGTTAACTATGGATTAAAAGAAAATGTAGGTACTGGCTGAGTTTTGCAACAACAATGTATGATCGGCCAGTCAAGACCGGGATCGATCGATCTCCGGGGATAGTAGAAAAAAGTAAGAATTAAGAAAGGGTAGTCTATGCCGGTGGACCGGTCATAAACTCATCCTTATAAGAACAAATATCATGAACTGAATAGGAAAAACTAAAGGAATACACGAGATAAATAAAGAATACGAGGCCTTGTTCCGTTCTTAAATTAAGTGAAAGGTTTTCAAGTGCAACAAGGTCTTCAACCTATCATAACTTTTTTTTCACCGTTACCGAAAGTTCTTAAGGAAAATCCACTATAAAATATTATGACCTCTGCAGGCCTGAAAATATGATCGAGTTGTATAGTAATGAGTTTCGGTATGATATAAAATATTTACCGTGATTTAGAAAGCAATTCTAATGAATCACAAAAAAACTTTTAATTTATCATAATATAGGTTTCGCCTTTTAGATTAGGCAAGAAGAAGCTCTTCTTGTGCTCCTTTTGTGTCAAATAAAGTAAAAATAAAACAATTATGTTTATGAAAATATAACCACTTTTACGTAATCGAGATTTAAAGACGTGGCCTAAATGTCTGCAGAGGCGGTGCCCGGAATATTAATGGAACCTCTCGAATAAAAAATAACTTAATGTTGTTAATGCTCGTGTCTCGGGAATTAAAACATTAGGATTGTTGAGTCAGTGCTATCGCAAAAGGACGTAATAATTTTTTATATTACGAGCCTAATTATTTATTGATGCGATTTCTCTTAAAATAATAAACATTATCGTAATTGATTCGTAACAAACAAGTTTGATGTTTATGTTTATAAAAAAAGAATGTTGTGTACGACAGCTACACTGATTTATTGGGATAATATTATATGGAGAAAATTTTATGTCTTCTAATAATTGTGATGATATGCAATCATAAACTTGTTTGACTGATTAAATAACGAAAACTATCTGGTCGATCATGCCACGCCGTCTAGAGCGAGTGTTACGTGAGCTACGGATGTATGAAACATCCGATTGCACCTGAGAGCACAGCCGCTGACAGATGATAGTACGGCGGCCGGTGCCCCCCGCGCGTCTCGCATGTGAAAGCTACCACCGGCACAACAGGTGTCCTGCCTTCCATCTCCCACCAATTAATAGATGTACATTAGAAAGCATTCTACAATCGGTTGAAATGAACTTTAACCTTGATTGTTATTGTTAGCTTTAAGTGACTATTGGACACTATCTTTGTGAGAATCTTATAATAAAGCAATGTAATTGGTAATTACAAGTATTTTAGAGTACCATCGGATAAAAATGTAGATTTATAGCCCGGATACTACGGTTCAAAGATTTTATTATTGCTATATCCTTTAAACAATTTAAAAACATCGTCATACACGTAGATCAAGATGCTTCTATACGTTTTAATTAATAACTCAGTTGAATTTATATAACAATGTTTTATAGGAATGGATCGTGGCATGATGTTAGCCTAAGCATTCATCACTAAACAGGCTCATAAGTACCTATATAAGTAGTAATTAATAATTTGCCCATATATATTATACAGATGATTGTATCTTATTTAATTTGTAATAGTATTAGAATTAAAAATTCAGCTAAAAATAAATAATTTATTAATTCCTTTCACTAGAAACTTTTGCGAGAGTATCTACTGTATAACATTGGAATACAGTTAACCGCGAACTGTTGTTGCATCAGCTCGAACTGGTTCGATAATACAGAAATACAGGTGGCTCGGTGATTCGGTCAGATGTCATCATCACACAAGGGCCCCAGCAACCTACATATTTGTATATCATAAATGTCACACAAGCACAGTCGGATAACTTACAAGCCAGACATTATTATTTATGCAATATTAAACAAAAATTTTACATAAATTCTGATCGCGTACGCTCTGCATTTAAACTCGTCATACCTTAGCTCAGACAAGGTGAACAATGAGGTCCGGTACATATTCTGAACAATGGTCGCAGATACGATAGGAATCGGAAATTCGCTACTGACGTTCTTGTATACTCTGTCTATTGTCGCACAGTAACTATACAATACAAAGCTTTATAGAGTAAGAATATATAAATATTAAAAAAAAAGCCGCAGCTGCGGTCATTGACCGAATAAGGAGCTTTGTCACACAAATATTCCGTTACATAATACTTTTACTATCTCCATCTCAGACATAATTCATCTGAGATGGATCCGTGGGTGAAGACAGTGATGTCAAACAAATTACGAGTATATCAGAGATTTTGACCACGTAACTGAAATTTAAATATCCGTCAGTAACATGGTCGTAAATGAATGAAATGTAAATAGGCACGCCCTGTTACCATGAATTGATATTTACACAAAATGTATGTACACACGCTGCGTATATGGGTAGGACGTAGGTCTAGCGGCCAGCAAGGCTAACGTTTGGATGTTTACATTATATAACTTAAATACAAGTTATCAGATGTCACATTAGAGTATTGTGACAACATCCGTTTTCATTCATTTTTCTGCTACTTTAATGAGTTTAATGAACCATTAGTTATTTGTTAGCTGTAAAAGTTTCTAGAGTCGTTACCTTTTTATATTATTTAAACTATATTATGTCTGTATGGAGACGTATTAAAGAATATGAAGTTTCACAACTCCTATTTCGTGGGTGTCGTAAGAAGCAACTAAGGGAGAACATTTTATTCAAACCCTATACCAATCCATCTGGCTAGCGTAGATTAGTAGGCCATAACATTTCTAAGGACAGGGTTATGTCAAGCAGTGGTCTGTTAAAGACTGTTGATGTGAAACTATAATAGACAACGTAACATCTTGAATTGATAAATTGTTAATGCCCATATTAACTATTAAATTGGTAAATTGTTAACCGATATGTTAATAGATATTATTTTTACAATATTTCATAAATCTAAATTATGAGAATTAATACAATATTTCATCTGCTATTAATTTGATTAAAAAATACTCGTATAAGCAAAGGTCATTTCAACATAAATTTCTCAACGTTCTTACGAGGACCGTTTAAGTTTGGGCAAATGTGTGTGTGTATGGGACAAACATTTATAAGTGAGGTCTTGAGCGATTAGATGAAGAGCATTGAGCAAAACAAATGCATTGTCAATTCACTAAACGTTTCACACCGAAATACGCAGAGCCCCTTGTACTCGCCGGAAGATGTAATCACATGCCATAATGTGGATATTTTGTTCTTGAAGGACATCTGTAAACGCAACCTGCCTACAAGTAGATATAATAAGATATACGGCAATATATAATGCCATAAAAAAACAATCAGCATCCACAAGTAAATCTAAACGCGTGACATTCTAATAGTTTAAAACCTTTTTTGTTCTTCCCTAATCTCTATTCCAATCACATTTGTTCTTTGTTTGAACAAACACGATTTTAACAGATATTTTGGTGTTTTAAGTTTTTCGATATATAGGATGAAATCGAAAGTTAATTGTCGGTCTGTTGTCTGATAATACTTACAAAAATCGCCTTGACCAATCTAACAACCATAATGGCTTGAACAAATATATCCATTCAAAGAGGAAAATATTACACAACATGTCACAAACGTCACACATACAACACAAGTTTACATGTACATATGTATTTAAGAAGACTAAAAATGTATTACTAGTACATTAATACCTTTGAGAAATATCCTGACCTACATAGGCAAATTACTTGTTTCCCTACTCCTTACAAAAATCACATTAAGATATAGAGATAAGAGATATATAATTTGGTTCAGAAGTCAACTAAGCAATTTTCAGCTCATGTGACATTCGTAAAAATCGTGATTATACCACGTGGCATTTTTTAAATGTGAATAATGTAGAAAAAAATTCAGAAATACGAAAGACTTTGATGTTTATTCTTTACATATAATTAATTAAACATTTAAATTATGTATTTTGCGTATTAAATACATCGAAGATCACTTTTAGTAGAATAGTACCCGTCAAAATTTCACGTAATATATTTTTTTAATAATTATTTTTTTACAGATATGTTTCAAGTCGGAATCAGAACACGTAAGTAATAAGACCGTCACTCCTATCAGTTTGTGTTTGTAAATAACAAAAAAAAATGAAAATTTTGAATAATAAACAGAAATAGCGCAAAAAAAACAAAACACATCTATTAACAACACTAAAAACATACAAAAAATTAATTAAAGTGACGAGGTCGCGAAGTACTTTCACCGAGGGCCGCGCGGCTGTCCCACTGTGGACATTGGAGTGTGAGTGTTGTCTGGCGCAACCATTTGACTACATACTAAGTTTACTAAATATTGAATCAGAGGTATAGCTACATCTCATTCATTCATGAAGTGAAAGAAAAGAGTAACCTAGTAATTTGTTACAAAAATTGTTTGTTATAAAAACCTCAACGGTCGTCGCACCGATGTCTCGGGCTACTTCCCACAATGTTTAGGGCAATAACCTGAATATAGTTTTTTAAGATGTGGGTCAATTTAAGATAGGTAAACAGTTAAATATCGCATATAAGTGCACAAATTAACATAGTTAATGTTGTTGATCTGTGCTACGCTTTCATGATATTAATAGTATCTTTCAACTATTTGGACCATAAGGTTGAATATCGAGTAGTAAACTTACATAGGTTTTGCATGGTGTCAACTATTATATTATGTACTCAAGCTTTTAAGTTTCCAAAAGTACCAATTTAATTCGTATTAGTGTTAAAACTTTTAACTTTTTATGTTAAAAGAATACTACGAGTATTTTCTGTTGTGTCGTATTGAAATCTTGTGCCTTATACTTAAATATTGAGCCTAAAACAATGATTATAAAACTAAAAAGTCTAATAATCTAATTGATGCTAAGGTCTTAAAAATAAAATTAAACTAATGAGAAAGTTTGTAAAAGTAAAATTGTAATGTATTTATTTCGATTTAAAAACGTTTCAGCTTGTTAATAATCAGCTTTCTATTCAAGATAAAATCGAATTCAAAAATAACAAACGTGTATCCATAAAGACTAATATTTGGACTTCAAATGGGTAAACAATAAATGCCGGCTTAACGCTTAAACTAATATTGCCAAAGAAAACAAATATTTATTTTTTATTTCATATTGTCTCTGTCTGTCCGACTACTTCCATGAAAGTTGCTGGAGCTCTGCGGCATTGGTTACATACATAGATAATAATTTTAACAGACTTTTAAGTTAATTGCAGATGTTGTATACTTAACAATTTTCTCAGAAAAACGTGAGTAAAGAATAGTAGCAAACTCATCACGTTTCATATTAACATTCAATGTAATTATTTCGGACAAATTGTCTTATAATGATTCACTAGTCGATTATTTTATGCTTTGTTTCGATCGAATATAAACGATATCAAACATAAATTGCCACAACTTCAAAAATAATGTATGGGGTTTGAACCAACTCGTGGCGGCCATCAGGGTGGAGATTAACTCTTGGTAACATGATTGCTGCCATGATACGGAGTGAGAAGGTGGAACATCTCTTTCTGTGAGTAGTTAGTTGAGTTATGCTTTCGAATTATGGCCGAGCGGAACCGGATCACGGTCACGTAATCGCGCAATTTCCCATCCTCCATAAGCGCAAGCGCAAGCGCAAGTCTGACGTGGCCATCTGTCATCTATCACCCTAGCAGAAGCAAGCCGGGGTGGCGGTGCAACTGCCATAAACCACATGCACCCTTTTCTGAACAGGAGTTCCTTACACAGGAGGGGGCCATCTACAAATCGTGGGTGGTTCGAGGTACGTCTGTGTTCCAGGGATTTCCTTTCGAGGGTGCACTTGGTTCCCGGACTTCTAGTACCCGAGACGGCATGTGGTTTTTTTGGGGATCGAACTAAAATAGATCAAATATGGAATCGAAATATGTGATAAGAGAATCCAAAAGACATTCATTACATAAACATCTTACTAAGCGACTAATCGACACTTCTCGTAACCACAAAACGGGCCTTTATAGTACAGAGAATTAACCTTGTTACAAATACTCGAAAATGTAAAAACTATAATAAACCACGATTAAGATATGTCCTTAATCGTGTTAAGATTAAGCTTGTATTTCAACGAGGATTTTCAACAAAACAACACAGATTTGACTTAATAATGTCTCAACAATCTGACATATATCTGAATTAATAGCCAGGACAGGAAATGCTGTGATATACATAAGTTCCTACGTGAGTCTAAGCAAATCAATTGACGCAAATTCGGCATCACCTTAGCAACAGCCATTATAGCTGTTGAAACATAGCCGCACCTTATTTATATAGCCTATTTGCACTTTCCATTCTACTCGTGATCGAGAAGACACGGCACACATTTTAATAAGCTGTTAGGTTTATCCCAATACAAAAGCCTACCCACTAACACACTGTAGTGGTAACATCGCTCTATTTAGTGTCACGTTGGTGTAATATGACAAGATTTAATACCATATATATTTTCATTCAGAAAATCCCGAAGTATTCCCATCATGCGTGGATATTACCCAGGAACCCGATTAATGTAAGATATGGGTACTTATGAAATTGCATGTAGAATATTTAATAGGAATCTTTAATAAATAAACCTTGAAAGTAGTTGAGGTAGCAACAACTTCACATATTTGGTAACATTATCAAATATTGCCGTATGGCGTTGTCACAATTTGTTAGGGACGAGTTCGTGTATGAGAAAAATTATAAAATCCATGAAACTAAAGTGTATTGAATAAGCCCACTCGTCGACCATAAAGAACAAACAAATTAGAACATAGCAAAATTCTAAGGCAGACACACTGACAAAGACTGTGTTGTCTTTTGTTTGTTGTTAAATTTTGAAAGGGTTATCACAATCGACAAAATTTTAATTACTATTTTACTATTATAACCAATAACAACAGACAAGGTCTTTATTTGATTGAGAATTCTTTTAATGTAATTAAGAATTGCCGATTTGTAAACATAATGGTGTAATATATAAGTCAATACTTATTATGTAAACTCGGCTTTACTAATATGTAAAAAGTTCATGTATGATACGATTGATCGCATACATACTCGTAACATGTCAATCTATTCGTATTCTACGAGACAAAACCGCGGAATAAATACATACCAACGTGATATTTTTATAAGCTGACGCATCCATTACATTAAAATTGTTGATGATAATAAAAGCAACAGAAACGTGTAACGCAACCTAATATCGTTTCTGTGACATATAACCGCAACTTATCGAAACAACGAACGTATGATATACTATTAAGATTACAATTGTTAATAGATATATCTCACCGTGGGAGAGCCGCGCTTCGGCATAAATGGGCCGGCTCGACCGGAGTGATACCACGGCCTCACAGAAAACCGGTGTGAAATAGCGCTTGCGCTGTGTTTCACCGAGTGAGTGAGGATACCGGAGGCCCATACCCCAACCCCTCCCCCATTCCCTCTCCCCATCCCCCAAAGGTCGGCAACGCACTTGTGACGCTTTTGGTGTTGCAGGTGTCCATGGGCGGTATCGCTTACCATCAGGTGATGCGTCTGCTCGTTTGCCTCCAATTCAATAAAAAAAAAAAAAAAAAAAAAATAGAATGTGGCGATTCGTGTTGAGAGGGTACTTTATTCTCCTTAATTTTCTTAGTACTTTCAGAGATAAACTTTATCTTCGTAAGTTTGAATTATTGTGTATTTAGATACAGAGAGAAGCACAAGTACTCTAATATAGGTTTTGTGTTTATCAATTGTTCGAATGCAATCTTCGAAAGTCGGGTAAAAGAAATTAAGTATATTCAAATACAACTTCAAACTAAAATTACATTAGCTCTGAATTTCATCTAGCCTACTTGCTTTCAGACAGCATTATTTAGAAGACTAAGATAACGAAATTTTGTTTATTTTATAATAAACATCCTTTGCAATAAACACATATTATGGAGTAAACATAAATTCACCGTGGGAGCGCTAAGCTTCGGCATGAATGGGTCGGCTCGACCGGAGTGATACCACGGCCTCACAGAAAACCGGTGTGAAATAGCGTTTGCGCTGTGTTTCACCGAGTGAGTGAGGATACCGGAGGCCCATACCCCAACCCCTCCCCCATCCCCCAAAGGTCGACAACGCACTTGTGACACCTTTGGTGTTGCGGGTGTCTATGGGCGGCGGTAATCGCTTACCATCAGGTGATACGTCTGCTCGTTTGCCCACTATTCAATAATAATAATAAATAAGATATTTAAATAATACATAGTATATATGAGACTGTGAACTAAATATAAATCAATACAATAGTAATCTTACCTTCTTGTGGTTCCAAAGCACGTTGACGGAGGGTTTGCCGCGACGAAAATCACTTTGGTCGATGACGTCATCGTGTATCAGTGATGCCGAGTGTATCATCTCGCTGATCATTGCCACTTGCCGCTGAGAAGGCAGCAATGCACTGCAGCACAATGTTACATCATCAGTATTACACTACCTACTTACAGTAATGATCATTTAATCTATATTTATCAATGTACGGTACAGGAATGTACAAGTTGCTTCCTTATTAATCATTCGCCACACACGAATTAGCCACTACCTTCTATAGCTTTATTCAAATTGACAAGAACTACCTATAAGCACTAATTGAAGTTGATGATCCTTCCATATTAAGTTTAATGGTGCTAAATCTCCATACTGCTGGTATGCTAAGTCCAGACTAACTTTTCGTGTATTATTCGGTTGTTTATAATGTCCCTACAAGTCTAACATTTAACGCATAAGCCTCTATTATCTGTATAATTCTGGAGAGAGAACACACACTAGGTGTGCTCATTGCTACTTTCAGTAAATAAGAAGATATCAATTCAACAATAAATGCATCTAAGCTTGATATAAATGAAATGGTGGTATATTAAATGGTATTCATAAGTGCATTATTGTACTTTCTTAGTCACAGTTGATTACATGTATGTAATGTAAGAATCAGATGCAAAGTGAAGCACGCTAATTTCATGATTAATGTTGCTTGTTAAGTTTTTTTTATGTTGTAATCCTACATGTACTACACGAACATGTACGTTTATTATTGACTTAATTCATTTGTTTCTGGAGTAGGTTGAATCCCTTATGCTGTTCTGCCACTAGTTCTAACGCTGAGGTCTGACCACATTAATTTAAAACAGAATATCAAAAAAACATGAAAAATCTTCAAAGAAGAATCTCAAATATTACGTTTATCCAAAATTCACAGTCGATAAGCTCTTAGATATAACAAAAAGTTTTGTCAATGAACTGTATTCCGAAGTATTTCAGTCCCATCTTATGTCTAGGTTAATTTGCTATTCGATTGCACATTTTTAGTTTGAAACGTATTTACTCGACTATGAAACATTTATGCAAACCATAATACGGAATAGATAAGGAGGAAGTTACAGGTATAGTTTGTATTCAAATAAACAGTTGTTTAGTATGTACATCTGTGACCGTTACGGCTTAATTGACGTATGTATAGTATCATCGACAGAACCAACATTGATTGGCCTTGGCAACCAACGACCTAGGTGTATAAATCATCATAGACTTAAAGACATTGAAATTCAACACCTCCAGGACTACATAAAAATCACATAAAATAATAATAAAACGTCGTAAAAAGTATTGCAGATGTAAAGCATTAAAATAGTTTGTAGAAATAATGATTAAATATAGTTTATTAATATGGCAACACACTGCATTGCATGTGACATGCTATCTCAGATAGCTTGGCGACGCATGCCGTGGCGATGCGTCGTCACGACAACAACCAGCCTGACTTTAGATGTTTGACATCAATAAGAAGTACCATTTATGTAACTTAAGTATAAGACGTCTCCCTAGCTATAAAAAGTGTACCACACACAACAAATAAAACAAATTAAAATAAGCTATTTATTAAATAACACAATAAGCCTGTTTCATGATTGAATGTCAGTGAAGACTTTACGTCATAAGTTTTACATATTAATGCCAAGCCATATAACCTGAAGTATGAATGTTGGTAAATCTATCGTAAATACCAGACCATTTAACATACATGTTTAAAGTTTAACGACACAGAAAATATGTTCGTGTCTTAAACACGTTTTGTGAAAAAAGACATCTTCAACCGATTTCTGAAGAGAGAGCAATCTCTAATCAACTCTTATTTTATAAGTACCTAGATTTCTCCGAGATCTGTAAACTACTTAACATAATCTTTTTTATTAGGTGTATATCTTTTTATCCGTATGAATATAAGGAGTGACTAATAAAACCGTATATTTACATTGGTCAGATTACTTTTAAAAGCTCTAAAAATTCAACACTCTTTTTACAGAACTCCGATGTCACCTTAGTACCTTGGTTGTGGAGGTCTGATGACATTCATATGACGCATTCGTAAAAAATCGAAGGTCACACGTGTCGTACCATAACAACCTAGTTTGCTCAAAAGATTCAGAGGATGAGTATAATTTCTACTGATAATACACCACAATTATCAGATTAGGCAAGAGATCTCCAATATCAGACTACTTTCTAGAATGCAGAATGAAATAGGAAACGATAAATTTACAAATCAATTTGAACGTAAACTTTAACAATACACACTGAGTACATTGATTACGTCTAAAACATGAACATTACATATAGTTCATTGTACCTACTATTCTAACTGGTCACTTACCCACTAGGGACTAAACACGCGATTTGTTATAACACAATACTTAATTATACCAAACCAGTTACTAGAATAGTTCTTTTTCGGAATACATACAAATAAATTTTGTTATGTGACAACGTAAAACGATACTACAAGACTACAACTCTAGACTACTTAGGAATCTTCTACATAGTTCATAGTGGCTATTTCTTTTTTATTGTATAGAAGGCGAACGAGCAGACGTATCGCCTGATGGTAAGCGATTACCGCCGCCCATGGACACCAGAGGCGTTAAAAGTGCGTTGCCGGCCTTTTAAGAAGGAATACGCTCTCGAACGAGGTATTTACACTGCCTTCGTAATGTAAGACTATTTGTGGACAAAGATTGGTTTTGTTTTAAATATAAATCCCTTAAATAATAAGGGAAATACAAAGACTGCCAAACTTATCCTTATTTATTGGATAACGAGAAATTAAGTGCAATATGCCATCAGAATCCAGTCAGCGTTCTCAGCGTGAAGGATTTATAAACGTAATATCTACTCTACTACACACGCGCATTAATTGTATGTGGTACAAATTTTCACTAATTTCAATTGTTCCAAGGCTTTTAAGGCAAAATAAAATTAATTCTTATATTTTCATATATATCATAATAATAATGTTCTCCTAGCAGATAACGACCACGGCAGCCAATCTCAACGGAGGCCAGCCAACAACACAGGAGATAGATATTCCACAAGTGTGTGCGCAAACACAGGTGCACTCTCTGTTCCCCCTCTCTCAGAATCCGATGGGACAGTTAACCGACAAGATCGGGGATAGATCAGGCGCAGGACCGACAGCTTTACGTGCTCTCCGGGGCACGAGGGAGACCCCAACTTTCAAACTCAATAACACTTTTGGCCCAACCACAAGACCAACGAGACAGTTAGTTTACTTTATTTTACTTTATCTGATTATCCTGAAATATTTGCCAACACAATTCCAGGTGTAAAACAAAGAATATAAGATTTCCTGTATCTAAAAAAGTTTTAATTTCCATTCTACGTGCAGATATAAACCATAACATATTATATATTAATGTAAGATTGACGCGTTGGGTTTACATAATTTTTCTAAAACACAATCGATATACTTTGTTACTTCACTGTATTCGCAAATCATCGCACGCTGAAGAATACATTAAACTCAACGCAGACGATAATTATTGCCCCAAGAGATTAGAACAGCCTTGGACAGCGGTATGGTTGCGCATACCTCTCGATGTACGAGATAGTCGGATCTGAAGGTCGAAGATGATTCTTGTACATTGCCGCTTGTATTTATATGTACGTGTGTCTTAAATCCTCATAATTGCTCATTGACTGCCTCGGTGGCGCGAGTGGTAGCGTAAGCGACTGCTGTGCTTGAGGTCTCGGGTTCGATTCCCGGGTCGGTCCAAATGTTTGTATGATCTGCAAATATTTGTTTCGAAGTTTGGGTGTTTTCTATGTATAATATGTATGTATTTACAAAAAAAAAAGTATATATGTATTTATATCAGTTGTCTAGTACCCATAACACAAGCTCTGCTTAGCTTGGGACTAGACGGCGTTGTGTGTTAAATTGTCCGAAATATTTATTATTATTATTATTTGTTGGTGAAGAAATTTTAAATATTTATTCATTTTCTATTTTCATGACCTAATTTTAAATAATTTTAAACCAGTTTTAGAAAGCTCATCCTATAACAACCATAATGATTCCCCCATTTATTATATCATTATGTTTGGTCCTATGGATAAACGGTCACACGTGGGAGCGTTCAAGATTATGAGAATTTTGAAACATTTACTCAAGATTGTTTACAACTAAATTAAACGATAATGTTAACTAAATACACAGTAGCAATTCTTTTACAAGTTAATTATTCACAAAGAACTTAAAATATAAATCTAAATAATTTAAACCGTGTAATGCGTAGACAGATGCGTCCGCAGATGTTATCGGTGGACGCATCTGTCCATGTATAGAATGGGTGACTTGTTCTTCTGTGATATGTATTTAACGTCGCAAATGAGAGTAAGTGGCACGCGTGCTTCCGGTGCTTCTTGCTGTTTTTTTTTTCTTTCTATGGGTACCTTCTTATATTTTGTTTTGTTGTCGTCAATGTTTATTTTAATTAATTAAATTTAAATTAAGGAAATTGACATGCAAATCGTAAAATAATTCCTTATTATTATTATTACAATGTCTAATGATTTATAATTTGTAAAAATATTTGCATAATATAAATATAATTTGTAAGAATTGTTTTCTAAGTAAATGAAAAATTAAACGAAATATCCATTTTGAGTGTATATGTGTTGCGTCTGTCGAGAACAAACACAGACTGATCGATCCAGAGACGTGTGGACGGCTCTTAGCGATCCATCTGTACAACAATGTATCCATTACCTTATGTACAGAATTATACAAGAGTTTAAGGCATACGCAACTTCATTTTTAGTCATTTAGTCATGGTCAGTTCAAAAAATTATTCATAAACATAATTAATTCAAGTGCAATTCGCGTAGAGTGTTGCGAATTTAAATATTCTTATCATGGCAAATGAAATCACACGTAAGACGTTTAATAATGCGAACACATTGACAGTACATTTAGTTACTATTCTTTTGTTAAAACTATTTGCGCTGAATGCACAAAGCGTAGAGATAGTAGTGTTTTCAAGAAATCCAGATTTTCCTCAAGATATCTGAATATATTAGAATATAATTCTTGTTCATCTTTATCATACTTAAACAAAATGCATTTCTAAACACAAAGTTCAGTTTTATAGTACTTAGTGTCGTTACTTGACGGGTCGTGATGATAGAGTACTTTCACAGACATATTGCCCTCCAGGTTTTCACAATACCTTTTTTTTACATTATCTGTATAATCACGTAATAGATAGTCACGCTTTGCAACTTATCAAATATTAATCTTGCACTCTGTCTTCTTTACGAAAATTCTATGTGAACATTGCGACCTTCAACTTATTGCAACAAATCGGACCGTGGCTTTAAAAGCTTAAAAAATAATTTGTTCAAGGCCTCCGCCGAGACATTGAACTATGAAGCGTACAGTCAGATAACCGAACGCAATCAAAGATGGTTGGCAAAGAGACTATATTAAGCAACAAGTTCAATGAATTAAACGAAAGTCTTAAGAAATATTTTTGAAACTCGTATTTAACTTGAGTTACTTCTGCTTTAAGATTTAATAGGTCATCTCTTAATTTCATGTTAGAGGCAAACTATGGTACGATTAGTTCCAGGGATTTCCTTTCCAAGAGTGCTCCTGGTTCCTCGGTTCCTGTATATGTAGGTTTACCGTGGGAGAGCCACGCTTCAGCATAAATGGGCGGGCTTGACCGGGGTGATACCACGCCCTCACAGTAAACTGGTGTAAAATAGCCCTTGCGTTGTGTTTCACCGAGAGAGTCAGGTTACCAGAGGCTCATACTGCAACCCCTCCCCCATCCCCCATCCCCCCCACTTGTTTTGCGGGTGGCCATGGGCAACGGTAATCGCTTATCATCAGGTGATACGTGTGCTCGTTTGCCTCCTATTCCATAAAAAAAGTGGTATTCGGTTCGAGTCCGAAATTACACCAGTCGGTGGTATCTAATGGGATTTACGCCCAAAAAAGAAGCAAAAAATGGTAGTATTTGTAGCTAGGGTTGACATTGGAATTTGAAACTCAGACGTGATAAAGCAATGTTTACGCTTATAACGTTTGTGGTTATTACATTGCGGGTTGACCCGAGTATTTTCTAACTTTCTTCGCTTTCTTACTACACCGCGTCAGCGTGATAGAGCACGAGGTAAGGATCTCTAAAAATAGTAGTCTAACCAGAGTGAACTTGTGGTTACGATAAAGATTTATCCGTCTTAATATTCTTTATTGTAAGTTCAGACTAAATAAGTAAGTGGTAGCCTGTTGTTTGTCTTGTCACAGACAAATCGTAAATCATGGCTATCGATAAAACGGTTTTTGCTAGTGCATTACAAATCGTTCAATTACCTCTTTGCCGGAAGTATTTTTGTCGCTTTTAGCAATTTCTGTCTTTTAATATTTCGGCCGTAATTCTAACAGTAAAATATTAATTCTCCAAAGTATGCATGTAAGATGCTTGGGCTACAGTATACCACATAACAAAAACGCTATAAATGTATAAAATATTAAGTTAAACACATCTTTAATGTCTAATTTTTGAATGGTTTGGTAGTCTTGGTATTCTTAACTATTAAGCCAGAGGTCATGGGTTCGATTACCACTAAGGATACGTAAATATGTAACGAGAATAAAAATTTGTTCTGTGTCTGGGTGTAAATTTTCTATAATGTGTACGTATTTAATAATAATATATATACTCGTATGGATGCCTACCAGCAGTCTTATTATTATAGCACAGGCTCTGTCCAAATTAGGATCAGACGGCCGTGTCTGAGATCACACAAGTTAAGGTCAAGTTACTCTATTATATGTATATATGTTACCGTCAGATTGTCAAAACCGTTAGATTGTAATATATCTCGCGAGATTGTAAACTGTCGAAAGATTGTTAACCGTAACATACTGCTTACAATTTAACGTATTATTTTTAGTTATATTATAATTTAGCTATGTGAAAACGTGAAATCGTAATATGGTATCGTATCGATGCGACGGATCGCGTCTCGCGCGATGATTGCTTGAACAGCGTATGTTCCGCGCTGCCATATTTGTTTGTTAATTCGTTTGTTGCCGAATGTAAAGTATTTTGTGATTGTTAATTGATTTAATGTTCAAAATACCTCACAGCTTTAGAAATAAAATGTATATATAACATAAAATTGTTATGGCATTAAAAATTGTTGCAAATCATGCGAACGTTTGGTCTTAGCCGGGAATCGAACCCGAGACCTCATGTACATCAGTCGTATCCTCAACCACTGCACCACCGAGGCAGTTATTAACCCTATACAATGTTTTTCAGTTATTTTGTTAAACGAATGAATGTCTTGCGATTAAAAAAATAAATAACAAACGAGGTCTTACCTGTTTTCTCCATATACATGGTAGTTGACGGCTCGCGCCATAAGTATGGCGACCATCGGCCTTAGCGCCTTCCCCTGTCCGTCAAAGTAATAGGTGGCTATGGTGTTCAGCTCTGGCTGATTTGTGTTTCGCTCCAGCTCCTGTCGATCAGAGAGGCTATAGTCGAATTGGGATCTAATTTCTATTTATACCATAAAGTATACTTTCAATTACGGAATAAACAGAGGCCAAGAGACTTAGTTACCAGTGAAAATTACAATATTGTATATATGTGTATAAAAATTAATCGCCGAAATGTATGTACATGCGCATAACTTTCCATTACCTGCACCAAATTGGATATTTCTTTTTCCTATATGTTCGTTATTGATAGGACACGGTTTGTATAGAAGAAAATGAAAGGTTAACGGGGTAATTTTTTTTTGTTTACGACTCCACCGTGGGAAATTGAAGCTGATTATACTAAAAACAGGTTTTTCAAAAAATTGTGATAATATTTACGAAAGGAAAATATGCGGTACGAAGTTCGTCGGGTCACTTAGCAATTACTCGTAGTAACTTCGACTATCAAACATCTATAAGGAAAGGAGACCAATGTAACTGTGGCTACGACAGAGGCCTATATCCATGAGTGAGCTGTTAAAGTCAGTTGATGATAATAAATAAATAAATATTCCGGACATCTAACACACAACGCCATCTAGTCCCAAGCTAAGCAGAGCTTGTGTTATGGGTACTAGACAACTGATATAAATACTTATTTACTTTTTTTCTGTAAATACATACATATTATACATAGAAAACACCCAAACTCCGAAACAAATATTTGCAGATCATACAAACATTTGGTCCGACCCGGGAATCGAACTACGCAACGAGGCAGTTTGATGATGATGATGATGATGCCGTAACTAACAATTAATAAGGTCTATAATCGCTATCAGTCTATTCATGTCCATTGGTGGAAGAATATCGTTCTCGTGTCGCGGTCTTTGTTACTAAACTCTTCAGAAACTAATGGACCGATTTTAATAAAATTATGAGTTTAAACGGGTAGGTCTGCGAATCGGCCAACATCAATTTTTCATACCCCTAAATATTCTTTACTTCTTATCTAAGTAAAAACCTTAAAAACTTTTTTACAGTAATTGTTTTTATATAAAGAAATGGCGAAGCTGATATTAAATTAAACTCATAGATAACAACCGTTATCTTAATTATAAATAGAAATCACCAATATTTCAGTAAATAAGCACGTAATAATGATAAAATATGTAAAGATAATAAGATCGAAAGTGCGTTATTCTAGTAGTAGTCTATCGAATAACATAATTATCGATAAAAATTTATAACATAACATTTTATAATGCATGCAAGTAGACGAATAGTAGTAAATTTCGCATATATAACATATTTTAAATATTCAGATAAAATGTTACATAAACCATACTTTCATGTTACTAAGCATATTAGATTTCAAGAAATCGTAGAATCTCACTACACGGCTTAATGAGTCATGTAATAAAATATGATATTCTCTCTTTTAACAAGTTTTCTGAGAGACAGTACATGTATGGCTAAACTTGTCTTATATTATTTTACTTAACAGTCATGTAGGACTACGCTTGCTACGCTATCGTAGCTGCTGCTACGAATGCGAGGTACGAGGTAAAAAGACTAAATGTGTCGCCTAAAGACATATTTTATTTAATACTCGTAGTACTTTTTGCACAATTCAATGAAATTTAATCGATGCAATATACAATTCCATTAATGGTGTTAAGAGCTATTAAAGTTTTATATGCAAATTCATTTTACAATCCATCTATTATCATCATTAGGCAAATTTAATAATATGGAGTATTTATATATTTGTCAGCGCAGTGCTACATGCTCCAGTATTTCTTTCATCGAATGTAAGAAATACTGCAGAAGCTACTATGAACTAACCGTTCCTAGCCTAAATACGACATTCATCTAGAGGTTAAAGCTTTGAATAAATTACAGATTAACAAATAATCGAAACATTCATCGACGTTATTTTATAAGTAGCTGGCCCGTGCGCACTTTGTTTGCATTAAACATTTTGAAGTAAATCCAACTACCACGAAGTTTTTATATAATTACTCGGATTAATATATAGCGTGGGACACACAAATAATGTGGCTTTCTATTGTCATAAAGTTTTCAAAATCAGTTATCTGACATAACCCCTGCGATGTCACAAACTCACAAACTGTACCTCTTTATAATATTAGTATAAATTATAGCATAGATATAGTTAATTCAGTGATAAAATAGTGGTTGTGTAATTAATAAACCGTTATTCTTGTGTAATAATATAAGCACCTACTTTCTGTTACCTCCATTTTGGTATTATGAAAAAGCACATTTCAAAAACTGCATTCGACGTCTCATATTCATAATTAATTAAAGGTGGTACGCACCTAAGCTACAACAGCCTAATGTCAAGAGCTCATCATCTTTAACACAATATTGCTTTTTCACAATATATGTAATTATATTTTGTGCATATTTGTATTGTATTTTAGCTAGCTACGCAACCTCGTTTACGTCTCCTATTGCCCGTAGCGTAATAACTTTCCCCCATTTTTGTAACATTATTCATTGGTGCTCCGCTCCTATTAGTATTAGCGTGATCATATATAGCCTATAGCCTTCCTCGATAAATGGACTATCCAACACTGAAAGAATTTTTCAAATCGGACCCGGGGTTCTTGAGATTAGCGCGTTCAAACAAACAAACTCTTCAGCTTTATAATATTAGTATAGATATGTATGTGTATATTTTTGTAGATCGAGTAGATAAATAATCTACTTATTTTCAAACTTCTATAGCTTTATTACACCTAGACCTTCCCTTGTTCCTTATATCTACCGTCGATGTTAAGAGATGCCTGTAAGAGATTGCCGTCTGTAATATTCATAGAATTCAATGTACAGCACGACCAAAGACTCATTATAGGAACCTAGCTACTCGCATTACGCCTATCGTAATATATATAAATCAACATAATGATAAAGTGTTATTTAGAACGTAAAATACCTAAGACAGTTTTACGAAAGAGATAATTTGCAACTACCTGAAGGACTCAGTCGGTGTTTTCAGCGTCTCGGTGTGCTAACCACCATCGCCTGCAAGTTGACGCAAGCTTGACGCAAGTGTCCTCTTGCGGTGACGGACAATGTAAATTTCGGCATTACAATTCAATTATGGTTGTTGTACATCAATTTTATTGTTTGCCGACGAAACCATTAAACGAGCATTAAAATTGAAATAGAGAAGAATACAATTTTACAAGTGTTGGTATATGTTATTTATAATGATGGTCAGTACAAGCAATGAAATGTCAAACGACTGAATGTTAAAAAATGGATAACAGGATTCATTTTGACGAACTCTGATTGGTATTAGCGGGCTATTTAGGAGTCCTATCAAAGCTTAATTTATAAAGAAAAGGTGCTATTGCTCTACACTTTAGTTTGTCATGTTCACTTTAAAAGGATTATTTTAATAAAATATCTAAAAACAGTTTTTAGATCTCATTCATTACAAACATCTGCACCTTAAGTCAAAGTTTGTTTATACTTAAAACAGAAACAAATATTGTGCTTAACTTCCAGTCGTGGCAATATATGTACACATTCAAATCATCACGCAGCCGGGTTGCGAAATCCGAGGTCGGTACTCACTAATATTCACCGACGATACGACTATGGTTAGCAGTATCGCACACCTACTTAATACCTAAACAGTTTAGGTATTAAGTGAATTCGCACTCTCTAACATTACTTAATTTCCTACCTAAAATATTGCGAAGAGGTCAATTATATGTATCGGAAGCTATAAACCAATTATCGAATGCTATGAATCATTTATCGGAAACTATGAATTAACAAATCCGCACTCCAGAATGTATTTATTAAGTGAACCTAATAACCTAGAAATCAAATAGGAACAGGTATGGTCGCGTGGATATTAAAGATAAAACATGTATTTCTAGTAATAGATAACATCAAATGGTACTGAAATGAAAGATCTGATTGAAAACAATTTTATATTTATATTTTTCCTATTGTTTTTACTTAATCAAGGCTTTGTGTAGCAGCATTTTGCCTTTTAAAAACGCTATAATAAGTTAAAAATTGCTGACAGTCGAAAAAATAGTTTGATTCAGTACATATTGTCTGGCTTTTAAAACTGGAACAGAAATTATTCGCGGTATAAACAGAAGTATTTATCATAGTAATAAAGTTAAAACATATTTAAACACGGGAAACGATATTTACAGTGACGAAACGGAACTAAATAATTTTAGTTTTGCCACATTATCTAAGGAACTCAAGAGTTAATTCTCGTAAGACTAATTACCTATTCTACATGTTAAAATGTTTTCGTTCATTCGAAAAGTAAAATAAGATATATGTACATTTGAAGTGACATAGCGAAACATTAGGTGAGAAAGGTGTTTGACATACATTCTTGATTTACTAGGTGCGCCAATGAAATGAAAAGCAGTTTCGATTATAATAAAACAAGCCATAAAGTTTATGGAACAAATCTACAATTATATTTATGGCATACTAGAGGATAAATCAAACGGTTCAGCAAGTTTAAACTACACAGCATTCTAAAGTAATCATCACTGATTACAGTGAGCACAGCGGTAAGGAGTAGCCACACTACAGGCTTTCCCCTTCATCAAAGTATAAGCCCAAATGGGCCTACGCGTTACACTGTTACATTACAGAATGTATGTATTCTTACTTATTCCGCAAAAACTGACAGATTGTTTTGTATCGGAAAAAGACGCTATGGCTTCTCCCAGTACTACTCGTATCATCAGCATAAAGCAACACGCCCGTATGTCTATAGTTATGTCAGTAACCGGGTAAAACTTTCTATGTTTTTCATGTACTTTCGCCTTCCACTGCTAAACGAAAGTCTCTTTTCCTATCTTTATGTTAAACAAAATATAACTAAAGTATTTTATCTATTAGTATTAATACATCATCATCTCAGCTGAATAACGTCCACTACTGAACATACCTAGGCCAAGGCCTCTCCTAAATACATAAATAATACTCGTAATAACTAACATAAACAATACTTTGAATATAATTGCGATGTAAGCGCAAAAAAATCGATTATCGTTAAAATCAAGTGTTGCGACAGATGGTATAACTGGTACTATCGCACTTCAAGATCCTTATCAGCTAATTGGATATTCCGTGTCACAATTGATAAATTTTATATGAAGAGGTTCATAGCAATGATCAACGTTAAAGGATTTACGGATATTACTTAGTTACAGTTTCAAAACCAAGTACTTTACAGGATGTACCTAGTAATTGAGCAAGTCTAAAGTCACTATAGCGGAAATAAAATAATGAGAATATTTCTCGGTTGTTTTTGCACACTGAGTGGAAAACAAGGTCAATGTTGAAGTTTAGCGTTCAACACTTTCCATTCGTTACTCCATTGAGACAGGCTTTGATTACGAAGATAACACTAAATAAAGATAAATATTGTCTTGAATTTTTTTTTATGTTTTTTAAACTCCTATTGATAACACAAGCATTTATACATATTATTAGGTGAAGTGAATTTAAAACAGATTTGTGCTATGATACTTACAATGAAACATATTACTAGAAATATTTGTTTTCTATTAAAAATTCTTACTTTGAATTAGTATAAAATACTAAATGAGAGCTAATCAAGAAGCATGACAGTTTACTTTTTGGGTTTCTCATAACAGACGCTTAGACTGAGTGTACAAATTGATATTTTTTAGCACTTGCATGTAATTCTTGCAACTCTGGTTTTTGTAACAGAAAAAATCAGTGATTAATAAATTTTTCCGCATTTTAAAAATTGATAGGACACAAATTTAAAACTTCGGTTTTATTATTACTTATATAATTTAAAATACAGATCGCTTCTATAGTTGTATTTTGCACAAAAGTATTAAAAGCAAGGAAAAGAACTTAATGTACACAATAAAAACTGTATGTACACAATATTTATAACCGCAGCGACAATTGTATCTACATAAATCGGTTTGATTGTTTCGGAATTAACATGTAGCATAAGTACACGTGTACACACGAATTTGCATATACAAGAATGCCCATATACACGAATACGCTCACTGACAAACCTTTACATATGTTTTTAAGATCGAATGTCTGTAAATATTAACTGTTACCTTCACTCTTATGACAAATTTTATAATATATGGACAAGTCAGCACTTAAAAAGTAATAAATAAATAAAAACACAATTTCTAAACACGATTATTTAAATTGAATGATCTTCTGAGCGTCTAACCAAGGAGCATTTTGAAAAACGTAAATTTTTAATGAAGTTCAAGTACAGTAAATATATCTTTTCCTTCAGATCTGATCGTAAAGATGCATCTAAAACTAGAAATCAAATGATATGGGTGACTGAGACGCGAAGGAAATGATCGTGTAGAAATACACGACTAGTCAGTACAGCATTCACATAAAGGCCTAGTTTAAGACAAGTTTTCCAAACAGAAAGTAGGCAAACAACAACAGGCATCACAAACATCGTTTATACGGTAAGGTCGTTGTTAGTAACTCTTAGTTTTCTTAATTACTCTTGGTTACCAAATCTATCTTACTAATATTATAAATGCGAAAGTTTGTAAGTAAGGATAGATGGATGTTTTTTTACTCTTTCACGCAAAAACTACTGAATGGATTATGATAAAACTTTACAATAATATGGCTTATACATCAAAATAACACATAGGCTACAATTTATAAAGATATACCTTCGCCTCGCGGCGTCGTTTTCTATTAATAAAATATATTTTTAAATCAGTTCAGACTTGACCTCTTTATAATATAACTATATACATTTTTGGATTGCAACTATCGATAATAAGTTGTATCTGCATTTCATTCTGACAGCACAGATTGAGGTATAAAGGAAGAAAAAAATGTAGGGCAAACCATTTACCTCTACTATTTTAGGATCTGACTAATCTGAAAACTTTTAGTATACCATAATTTTAACTTTATTCTGAAAGGGAAATTAACAATGAAATAAAATAGTAAATCATCTCAAAGACCATTTAAAAAATTGAAAGTTAGCAAAAACCATAATGCAACATGGACACGCACATTCGAAAAAAAAGTTTCATAATAAAATAACGTAGTTTTGCAGCAATTAATGCTAGTGACCTTGAACGAGTAACAGCCGCCTACAAAATCCACAAAATCGCTATATAGACGTCATTTCAACGGTATTGTAACTTATTATATTTTAGGATAATAATAGGATCAGTCGTTAGATATTTCATATGAAGGTCGATATTTTTATTCATACCGCTGTTTATCGATATCGTTATCAAGCCATTGAAAACCTTTAGTATGTTTTAAATACATACGTATTTATTCAATCGTAGATTATACAGCGCACAGTACCAACGATTTCTATTCCGCAACATAACATGGTGTGTTTTTAATCGATGGTTTCAGTTCTAATTATGTTTATTTCAAAACTGTATCGCGGCAAATCCAGGACAAAAGTCCGTGACGGTGAAGAAGATTCATAAAGAAAGAATTTTTAGCCGAACTTAAAGCTTGTAGTGTTATGTAATCAGAAGGTTACGCTCTACTCTTAGTTTCACAAATGTCATACAAGAAATTCTTATAGCAATTTAGTAGTAACTCTTGGATTCTGTTCATGCTTTCTATCAGGCAGAGTCCCTTTGGCAGGATCATCGATAAAAAAACAATACCGATACAACTTCCGATCACGATCACAATACGATCTAAGCGCATTATAGTTCAAGAGTGCCGTTAAGAGTCGTCTTGTGGAGAGGGGCTATTATACGATAAACGATTTCTTGACTGATGCAGTGCCTTGGATGTGAGTGAAAGTGAAATAATTTATTGGATTGTAATTAATTCTTGACATCTTATTCTGCATTTATTACCTGACATTTGAACTTTGTTAAGTTGAGGCGATCTGTGTTTACATTGTTGGAGCTTAAATAATTTGTATTTATTATTTTATTACATTTTAAACGTTATTTTTTCTTTTTCTCTGGGACCAGTATGTATGCACACATTGCTTTTACTCCTTGATGTGTAAGTGATTGCAACCTTATATGCTATGGACTAATTTTTATTATTTTATTAGACAAAAATTTTTTTTTCCTAGCTTTAATATCTTATTACACCGCTTTCTAGCCTTTGTGTTTTGGTTGCCTTAACTTGCACATAGAAATACTGTTGTCAAAAACAAACAAGCTTTGTATGAATTATCTGAAAAGATGGTGCACATGAGTTTCTCACCAGCTCTTCTCATGAATGCAATACCCATCGGAGCTGGTACTTGGATTGATTTCAATTTAAACCTTTGAGTTGAATCGAAATCAATCTAAGCTCCGGTAATTCAAATCATCTCAGTGCATTTAGTATTAGGAGTTTTGTTTTATGTTTTTATGTTTGTATTTTTGACGTGTTCAAGTGCCTTTTGGGGCCTATGGAAATAAATGATTTGAGTTTGAGTTTGAGTGAGTTATAAACAACGTTGGATGTAAAATATTTCAGTACGAGCTGCCCTGAGAGGCCAATAACTTTTAACAGAACGACTGTTAAAAGCTATTGGCCTGTCGCAGTCCAATAGAAAAATTGTTTAGATTTTTTCTCTCCATAAGAACATTCCTTGTGCCTAAAAGAAAATATTAAAAAAGGAAATTAACCGAATTGGTAAAGCAATTATCGATTTCAGCGCTTAGGAACACATTTGGCAATTCATTTTTATTATATAAATAGATAGACAGATGAAAATACATTTTTTGAAATTTATGAGAACGAAAGCCAATAAACTGGATTGATATAAATAAATATAAAGAAAAAAAGATATAAAGAGATAAATTATTGCAATAGTAGAACTATTGCAATAATTTATCTTCTGGTTACAGGCAGCTGTGTTTATAATCAACCGCAATCTCTCTCTTTATTATACTCGTACATCTATCTATAATATAAAAATGAATCGCTCAATGTGTTGGTAAGCGCATAACTCAACAACGCCTGGACCAATTTGGCCAATTCTTTTTTTAAATGTTCATTAAAGTTCAAGGATGGTTTTTGCAGCGAGAAAAATTCGAATAATAACCGGAAAACCCTAAAAACAGCTCTTTTCTTTTTCCCATACAAACGTTTTCTAACTAAAACGTAAAGTCAATTTGAGCTTTATTGCTATTGTATAAAGTTCATATATTACAAGTTCCTATCGTAACGTCAATAAGTCAATTTGCACTTTATTACCGCTATCCAAAGTTCAAATTCAATCATATCTATCAAAACAGTGTGCGTATGTGCTTTGGAGTACATAATCGTTGGATAGTCCATTCATCGAGAAAGGCTATAGGCTATATGTCATTACGCTAATACTAATAGGAGCAGAGCACCAATGAAGAATGTTTCAAAAACGGGGAAAATTTTTCACGCTACGGGCAATAAAAGACGCAAACGAGGTTGCGTGGGTCAGCTAGTCATCAATAAAATGCAAGTAGAGGTAAAACGCATTATAATGCGGTTAATATAATAAGAAACCTTGTACGCTTGTCGCACTTATATAAAGTAACTGGAGTGATATATTAATATATCACTTCAGATACTTTTTTTTCAACGTCGCAACGTCTCAAAACAGTACTCCAAGAAATTCTAAGCTAATTGTACATATATTTTTCTTGTTATGAGTGAGATTTCAAAGAATTATTTACTTTCAATACTAACGTCTTTCGTTCGTGTAAATATGTGTTTTGTTATTTAAAGACGTTTGTTACATTTTAATGTATGCGATAAGAATATTCATTTTATAGAGTACAAAATAATTTCAAAAGAAAATGTTGCTCGATTTTAAGAAAAATTTTACAGTACCCTGTGTACCGGTAATGTGTACTGACATTAAATTGAAATGTTTTGCAATATCGTTATCAAAACTTCAGTTGCGCTCCGTAAGTTATCGCAATTGAGTAATATTGAACAAATTAACAGAAATCACAATGGGAAGGATCTCATTAGATTACTCATCTAGTTTTTATTATGAATCATGAAACCTTGAAATGTACACGATATCAATGACATACATTTTTCAATGACTTTTTAATTAGGTTTATTCCTAGAATAGCCGCCAACTTATATATACCAATATGTAAATAGACGAAAAAGTGAATTACCCAAACCCAAAATTTAAACATGAAACACATAAATTAACTTTAAGTAGGAACCTGAATAAATTGATTGTTGCAAACGGTTTGTAGTAAAGACACTGCCCTCGTCAGTTCTTATAAGCTGTAAATACAACTGTTTCAAATGTCGTGGAATTCAACTAACTGTGAAATTCAGCGCGTAATTCGCATTACGGTTAACAGTGTTGAGTATAGATCTCAATTACCGCTGATGCGCGAATTACACAATCCGAGCTGACCAACGTGCTAACACGTCGTGACTTTGACACAATTGTTGATCAATGGACACTGTATAGCTGAATAGGCTCGTAAACATTCCTTTATATAAATGATGATAATACAATGACTGGCACTTTTATAAACCTTCCCGAAACCTGAACCTTAAGAATATGAAAAACAACCTTCAAATAAATTATTGGGTGGGTGCAAGCGAGTATTAAATTATCTAAGCAGTGTTTATTTTCTTACCGATCTGATGTCTTCATAAATCCCATTGAGGTCGTCTTCAAGTAAACGATAAGGGTCGACCAACTGTGTGCCATAATCCGGCAGTGAACCAGTGCTTGTGCTTTGGAGACTGGAGGCTAGACGACGAACCAGTCCGTTGGTAGCACCAGGACTGATTCCACCTGCTCCGCATGATGGTCCACAAGTAGTCACTCTCTGTAAGGAAAAAAATAGGTATGGTTAGAGTCATTATAGTGTAAGACAAGAATCTCTATAATTAGTTGTGGCCTATTTTACCCGACAAACGGGAGAACCGTATTAAACATCGGCATATATTAATTTATTCGTCCCTGTAAGAATCTGTATTTGCAAATAATATAGTACATATCTATTATTATTCACATACTAAGATTACTTTTTAATACTGTTTACGAGTATCAGTATAAGAAGTATAAGAATCAGTAGAAGTCTTAAATCAGAAAGCTGTGTACTTTTTTATCACCTCGATTGAATAAAAACGAAAGAGACTACCTACATTATCTGCAACTTAATGACAGACAAGACAATGAAAACGTCGACTATCTTAGTACGGACGCTCATTTTAGTACCTAGCTGCCTAAACCGTCAAGTAATAAAAGAACATGTGATTTCATTACACGCATTCCAATGATATTTATCAACAGTTTGTGAGTATGTACTGCATTTCATGTGCGGGTGAGCGTCGTACATGGCGCGAAGGGTGCGGCAGGTGCCCTTAACTAAGTGACGGCAACCACGGCGGCGGAATCGACGGCGGCAGTGACCGCGATACGGGGTTTCACAATCCCGTTTATGCAACTGCAAGCGAGTGCAGTCCGCGCCCGATGGGCTTCGAACGGCCACCGGTTGCAAAACAGCGACACGTTCTACGACACACGTATGTTTGCAAACACGAAACCATAGATGGACGCATTTGTGGTTATAAATTAAGAGAAAACAATTAGCTAAACACATAAATCTTGACATATACTCAATGACATAACTACTAAGTAATTAATAATTAATATTCATGTGATGATTCTATATTAGAGTCAGCATTTATTCATCATGCTACCCATTATATGATCTATGAGACTTTAATGCCACTTTCATTTATTTATTATTTGTAGCGCATTTACTCGTTCGTACGAGTATGAATAAATAAAGAGTAACGAGTCGTAAATATAAATAAAATTAAGATCCGTCTCTTTTCCAAGTGAAGTCACTATCATTCATACGAAAAAAAAACAAAATAGTGGCGAAAAAACCATTATATCTCTTAATTATCGAGCTATATTCAATTTAGAAGCACAAATCGATTAGATTAGATTTATCTAGTCTTAGTTATCACTCTTTTCAAAACATACTTCAGATATTAACGCACCTATATTAACCAACAGTTGTGCGATTAACATTTTCAACGTTCGAGCGGTAAAGTATAAAAGTATGAATTACAAAAAGAGAAGATGATCTAACTAATACCAATATTAAACAGTACATCTCAATTTCCGTTACCGAGTATTGGGAGTTCACCCGTGTTTGATTAAAACTAAAGATGAATTCAATATCTTCGCTTGGCAATATGAAAGAAATAACGAAGATGACGAAAACTCAATATACTCGTATCTACCTGGAAATCGAGTTAAAGTAATACCACATGTATTGGCGTTCGTTTTGAATCACGCAATTATAAGTGCAGCAATAGCTTGCCGGTTGAAGTCGTGATGAATATGTTTTAACAGTGATGCAAACTTCTAATCCACGTTCTAAGTAAATATACTTCAAACCTTACAACAAATGCTCAAGTCTCAAAGTACTTTGGACAAAACAACTAATGATTGTATTTAGTTTTGATCATGTGTAGGTACATCCTATCCTACTAATGTTATAAACGCAAAAGTTTGTGAGTATGTTTCACACAAAAACTACGGAATGGATTTTGATGAAACAATACAATAATACTTATACATCAGAATAACACATAGGTTACAATTTATAAAGATACTAGCTTCGCCTCGCGCCATTGCCTGCGGTTATTTCCGTACCGTGGGTAGCACCGCGGGGTTCAGCTAGTAATTCCAGTTTTGCTTAAAACAAAAATATACAACATTCACAATGCATTCAACTTTATTTTTACTTTAACATCACATCGCCTATTTTGCATTGATTATTATTATTAGATATTTTGCTCAGGAGACGCATCTAATAAATATTTTCACTGCTCTGCAATGGTATAAAATGTTAATGAATCAAATCGTGAACATTTATCACATTGTTCGAAGTTTTATTAACAACTAGCTGACCCGGCGAATATTGTACCGCCATATTTTCATATCTGTCACAGCTTCCCACAGGCAGTGTACTGTCGCGGACAAAAAAACATTACTTTTCCCGTTACCTTTTAATTTTTATTGTTTACAAACCTTGTCCTATCAATAATTAATTTGGTGCAGCCGATCGAAAGTTACACGCGTACATACATTTCGGCAATTAATTTTTATTTATATAGATATATTAACAACACGTGATATTATTTATCACATCCACTATAGATGCATTATTTAGATTCATATACACCCGTGGATAGTCTTTGCTCCTTGGAGGAGGCCTTCGTTCAGAAGTGGACGCCGTTAGACCGATGATACTGATGATGAAACCCGTACAAAAAAGAAACATTTTCTTACAAATATTAAGATTTTATTTTTAGATTATTGATAAGTAACAAGTATCGTGATGTATAGATTAAAGTCTTTGTAAACATACATCTGTCAACATGATCAATACTTTTAAATAACCTTGACATAATTTAGGCCGATAGCAATTAATAATGACATCTCAGTAATTATTTTCTACCATGTTTTGTATCTGAAACTACTTATTTAACGTAGCAGGTACGTAACATGGAATTAAAAATATACATATAAACGTAGCCGTTTCGACAACATCCTTAATTCAATGTGACGTCTGACGCGTAGCATAATAATTATTTCCATTCGATTTCACGTAAGTTGAAACGTTGAGAGACTGGCAAATATTAATGAACGATATTCTACGAACTAGAAATTAAATATTATGTGTTTGATCAGTCATAAACGTACCAAAACTACGCAATGAGTTCTTATTCAAGAATATTGGGTCCAGTTTAGATAGGTACAATATGTATGGTAACAACAATATAATAAATAATAATAATAAAAACAAAATAATAATAATAATAATGTAAATTTGAATAACAGACCCCGGTTGTCCCGTTTGCCCATACATAAACGAAATTTAGCGCTGGTGAGTGCCTTGGATTCGTTATTACCGAAATATTTCAGTAATAGCGAAGATCTCAGTGATACACACTCAATTCTATACTGTGCGGCTATTGCAGTTTGTCGAGTAGCTGGTGTGAAGTTTGCAGAATATACAACCACTACTCGACAAGAAAATACTTTGCCAGCTTGGCAGTATAGAATTGAACGTCGTATTGCTGAGGCCAGGACACTCATTGGTAAGCTAATGAGTTTTCGATCGGGAAACACACGACCGAGAGTGATGCGCTTTGTGAAACGGGCATTCTTGGGGACTACTATTAGTCCTCAAGAGTACATGTCATGTGTCACGGAGCGCATAGACTTTCTGAAGCAAAAAGTTTATGCATGGGCAAATAGAATAAGGCGGTATAGAAAACGAGTAGATCGGTATAATCAGAATCGCATGTTCCAAAGAAATGAGAAGTGGGTGTACCGGAAATGGGAGAACCTGAGTCCGTGTATGAGTGATGGGCAAGTTCCAGATGAAAATGCCACAAATTCGTTTTGGCGCAATATGTGGTCTGTGCCTGTCACTCATACAGAAGGTGATTGGTATCGGGATGTTGAGCGCTCATGTGAGTCTTTGTTACCTATGGAACCTATTAGCATCGATGAAGAGGATGTAGGTTATGCGGTCCGTTCATTACCGAATTGGAAAGCACCAGGTCCTGACGGACTGCACAACTTTTGGCTTAAGTGGTTCCGAAGCTCACATGCGTGCTTAGCATCTCAATTCCAAACAGCATTGGATTCGGGTTCATTACCACAATTTTTGACCACTGGCATAACCCACTTACTCTACAAATCTGGTGATGCCATGGATCCCAAAAATTTTAGACCAATAACATGTTTACCAACTTTGTACAAACTTCTGACATCTATTCTGAGACTCAAAATTACAACACATATTAATCACAATTCGATACTTTCTATTTCTCAGAATGGATGTAGAAGTGGGACCCGTGGCACTAAAGAGCTCCTTATCATAGACATGACCATTAGCCAGCAGGTGCGTCGTAATCGTAAGAGCCTGGCGACATGCTGGATAGATTACAAGAAGGCTTTTGACTCCGTTCCTCATACATGGCTTTTGAGGGTGCTTGAGTTGTATAAAATTGATACAACTCTGTGCACTTTCTTAAGGGTGTGTATGGGGCAATGGAGAACAGCACTTCGCTATCCTGGGTGTCGGCAGTCTGCGATGAACGACGTACTTATAAAGATCGAGCGAGGCATCTTTCAAGGTGACAGTCTGAGCCCCTTGTGGTTTTGTCTAGCTTTGAACCCTCTGAGCACTCTATTAGAGGGTTCAGGGTTAGGCTACAGGTTGCAGAAAGATGATCGAGTTATATCTCACCTCTTTTACATGGATGATTTGAAACTACTTGCCCCCACTAAATTACAATTGACAGCATTACTAAAGGTTACGGAAAACTTTAGTAATTCTATCAAAATGGGATTTGGTGTAGACAAGTGTGCAGTTATGTATGTAAAAAAAGGTGAGATTGTGGAATCTGAAGGTATAGAGCTTTCAGATTCCACAAAACTCAGATCTCTGTCTGCAACCGAAACTTACAAATATCTAGGTTTTTCACAGTCCTTAGGAATGCCAGAATCTGACATGAAACAAACGTTGCGGGAACGCTTCTTTAGCCGCCTGAAAAAAGTACTTAAAAGTCTTTTGTCAGGCGGTAACAAGGTACGAGCCTGCAATGGTTGGGTTATGCCGGTTCTGATGTATTCCTTTGGTGTACTTAGATGGACTCAGACTGAATTAGATGCCATTGATAGGAGAGTCCGTACATTGTTGACTGCATTCCGAATGCACCACCCACGTTCATCGGTTATGAGATTGTATATCCCGCGAAGGTTAGGGGGTCGTGGATTACTAAATATCAAGACCCTGCACAATCGCGAGGTATACAATCTTAGAGAATATTTTCTACAAACTGATGTGGGAGTGCATCGTAGTGTAGTCACAGTGGATACCGGACTCACTCCGCTCGCTCTGGCTAAAGAGAATTGGCGCAAGCCTGTAGTACTTAGTACTAATGATCGCAGGGAGGTATGGAAGGGCAAGGAACTCCATGGTCGGTTTTATCGGGCCCTTCATGGACCCGATATAGATTTTAAAACATCTACGTCCTGGCTACGGTATGGTGATCTCTTCGGAGAAACCGAAGGTTTTGTTTGTGCGATTATGGACGAAGTTATCATGACGAATAACTATCGGAAGTATATCCTGAAAGATGGTACGGTCGACATCTGTCGGGCATGTCACCGTCCTGGAGAATCTATCAGGCATATTATTTCTGGTTGTTCTCGTCTTGCTAACGGCGAGTATTTGCACAGGCACAACCAAGTAGCTAGGATCGTACATCAGCAACTTGCCCTTAAATACCATCTTGTGAACTCAGAGGTGCCATACTACAGGTATGTGCCCGACCCAGTTCTCGAGAATGGTCGTGCTACATTATATTGGGATCGATCTATTATTACAGACAGGACTATTGTTGCCAATAAGCCTGATATTGTGGTGATAGATCGATTAGAGCGCCGCGCAATTATTATCGATATCGCCGTTCCTCATGACGAGAATCTCGTGAAAGTCGAAAAAGAAAAACAAATAAAATATTTGGATCTATCTCACGAGATTGTCGATATGTGGAATTTGGATTCGGTAATAATTGTTCCGATAGTCGTATCTGCTCACGGATTGATAGCCAAGAGCCTCGACCAACACCTTAAGAGGCTCACGTTAGAAGGCTGGATCAAGGGTCTGATACAGAAGGCAGTCCTTCTTGGCACGGCACGCATAGTGAGGAGGTTCCTGTCTTTGGAGCCCTAACCACCGGTTTCTTGGTCCCTGTACCCGAAGTCGGTGGTCTACTATTTTTTATATTTTTAAATATATATTATGTTATTGTTTATCTTTTTTATGTATTTAAAAATGTAATTAATATGTATATATAATTAAATAAAGAGAATAATAATAATAATAAATATTCCGGTCATCTACCACACAACGCCATCTAGTCCCAAGCTAAGCAGAACTTGTGTTATGGGTACTAGATAACTGATATAAATACATAAATACTGTTTTTTTTTTGTAAATACATACATATTATACATAGAAAACACCCAAACTCCGAAACAAATATTTGTAGATCACACAAACATTTAGTCCGACCCAGGGTTTGAACCCGAGACCTCAAGCACAGCAGTCGCATTCACTACCACTAAGCCACCGAGGCAATGCTATTAAAAACTTATATATAGCTTTATATCTCTTTCTGGCATACTAGGTACTAGTATATTTGCCAAAGAATTTGACACGTGATCTCACACAGGTTTTAAATTGACCATTTATATATGGTTAAGGCCAAATAGAGCGTCAATGACAAATTTAATTGTTGTTAAAGTTCCAAGATATAGAAGTTTATTTTAGAATGTTATTGGACTAACTGGTGATTTACTTTATCTTTAACTAGCTGACCCACGCAACCTCGTTTGCGTCTTCAATTGCCCGTAGCGTGAAAATTTTCCCCGTTTTTGAAACATTCTTCATTGGTGCTCCGCTCCTATTAGTATTACCGTGATGATATATAGCCTATAGCCTTCCTCGATAAATGGACTATCCAACACTGAATGAATTATTAAAATCGGTTTAGTAGATCCCGAGATTACCCCCTACAATTTAACAAACACACAAACTTTACTTCTTTATAATATTAGTATAGATAAAAAGATTTTAATGATAAGTTAATAAAATGTACAACTTAAGAGTTAGATGGTTGAGTTGAGCCTCCTATCACTCCGATTAAGCCACTATGTGTCGATGTAGGCTCTTCTACGTCAACACCAAATAAAACCAATAGGTGACTTACGTATTGGTTTTATTATCCTGAAACATCAGATAAACTTTCAAAAACTATATTTAACTATCTTTGGCACGCCCTAGGGCCTAAACGGCTTGCCGTATTTTTATGTAAGTGGTGTCAATCGTTTTAGTCGTGAGTGTGACACTGGGTACACCAAACTTAAAAAAGAAACAAAATAAAAAAAATATGCAAACTGGTTTTTTTTATAATTCATTACTTGATTTGATGTATAAGCTAAATTACTGTAAAGTTTAATCTGAATCCGTTTAGTACTTTTGGGTGAAAGAGAAACAAACATCCTCATGAACTTTCGCATGTATAAAATTAGAGGGATGGGATTATATACTCGTAGTAAATTAATTGACTAAAGAAGCATGCAACAATCAATATTTATTTACTGAACATAAATGACAGTTGTGTGTATTGATGTAATTGACTATTATCGCATACCTGGATGATAACTTTACTGATTACAACGATGTATCAGTGACACTAAAATGATTAAATGATACAACTAGGTCGTATCGTAGGTATAATCATTATACTACTACCAAGATATCAGTAGATATTTCTACGTATCGTAAAATTACTCAACAATTTGTATTTGGATGGCAACTATGAAAATGGTTACGGTATCTTAAGATAGTGTGTAGATCTGTAGAAATGTTACAAAATTTTATTTTACGAGAGCAAATAAATATAGGAGAACCAAAAAAATATCCGAAGTGTTCCGTTGACTAGAAATGGAAAAGTACTGAAACAGACCGCTCAGATTAGCTTTTTTTTAACTGTAGTCTAAAAGGAGTAACAAAAAAATCGAAAATAAACATTTGGCTGACGCGAGGTTAAATCTCTAACAAATGTATATGACATTTCACTTTACTTTGTAACCTGCGTTTAGCAGAAGTATATGTCGTAACATGCTCAATAATACTTCGCTTATATCAATGAAATTGATCAATCGAAAGATTCTTGTGTTTAAATACCATCAGTAAAATTTGCTGCCCAATATTTCATCGTATAAAAGGAAAGGTTAAGAAAAACATAACATGGACATGACGGAAGGAGACAATGCTTAAGAAATAAGAAAACAGGTTTATAAGTACACTCAGACTGAACAAAGAATTTATACATCATCCCGATGAATGTCGTATAGGTATAAAATTTAAAAAAATCATAAGCACTTTATGTTCATATCGGTATTTTCTTTCCTATAGCTGTTTGTGTGTGTGGCGACTTCCACATAACATACTACAGCGCCATCTACCGAAGATACACTGAACTACGAAGTAACGCACTACACGGAGTAACTACAAATCCTGAATCGCGAAATAAATAGTTCTCGCGCCGATTAGCATATATACAACATCCCAACATCAACTGTTGGACAGTAGCCCGCCAGGCATGATCACCTCGCCTGGTCGGAGGATCCTCCCTTTGTGTTGGGTGGAACACGATACCCGTTCCCCCACATGTGTATATAAGCTTATGTATGAATATCAGTGTAAAATGGATAAATGAAAGTATAAATATGACAAATGTTGTCCTTAAAATTCTTAAACAAACGTCCTGAAGTCATCAGAGATATGAAAATGTGCAAATTTCTAAATTTATTTGGCGTATTTAAGACCTTTCCCTCACTATACAGTAAAGTTGTTCAGTCTATTTGTCTGTCGTTCTTCACTGCAAGAGAAGAAAAATTTGATACAAAATCCTATACTAATATGTCTGGTCAACGTGGTACAGTAGGACAAAACCTTCTTTCTACTGAGAGGCCTCTGTCAATTGACTGTTAAAGGCTATTGACGATGACGATGACTTAACCTTTTGGTACTTACTTCCGTCCTCTTAACGACATAAAGAAATTTAAAAACCTTGGCTAGGTGATTATAAAGTTATTGCCCTATCCCATTTCACATACAACCCGGAACATCCAAAAGCTATAGTTCACCTTTAGTCTGCAATTATCCTTCGTCAACTATAAACTTTAATACTTACAACTTATGTTTATGGCCACGTGCCCTATGGAAAATATTTCCTGGCTTATCACTGTAACGTGATGACTAAGTGTTAAGTTTACTTTCATTAATCACTCTTTTTATTAATGTTATTTATCAGAACTACAAGTCATCACTGAAGTTGGTATAACCAAATTTCAAGGTGGTTTGTGAATACACAGTACACTGGGACTCTGTACAGTTAGGCGTGCAGTTTATTAAAACGCGTTTCTACTTGTAACTATATAAATAAATATATCTACTTTAATATGCCTGGTGATAGAACTTTTCCTAATAATAGCGATCGGTGGATATATCTACATTTACCCCTACTGATCGAATTGGTAGGGATAGTTGGATTTTCATATTGATGATGTACATTTGTTTTGAATGACAATAATGTAATGTAATACATTACCAATTGATCTGATGATTGGTTTAGGAAGTCGATAGTAAAACTTATCAATGACCGATGAATGAATAGTCTGATGATGATGAAAGACGGTATGTGTCATTTTTAAATTTAATTTAACATAATTATTAAATGAACTCATTTAGCAAAACTCTTGTTAGAAGCACGTAATATGTGAAGTGTTGTAATGGCTAACCTATTAAAATTAATTAAATACTACTCACTACTTTATCCGTGAATTAGTTTCTAAGCCTTTAAAAACAGCTGTTTTGTTGATTGTAAGGTAATCTATATAGGTTTCTGTCCTCTTATAATTTGCGTGGAAAATTTTAGCCGAGAAATTAAGGCATGTAAACTTAACAAATAAATGGTAAAGCCGGGTATACAATTAACATTAATTACAAAATAATTTTCTTAGACTTATCATGTTGTATGTGAAACGTCCCGAGTAACGTAATGCTTAGTCATAATAGATAATAAAATTAAACGCATGATGAGTATTCACTTTGATTTGTGGCGTTCTTTAACGTCAGTGTTAGAGCCGGCAACGGCTACTGCAGCGCTGATGATATAATATTATTGTCAACAAACAATGATTTTCTAACACTAATTATGTAAAGTATGTAAAAGAAAAATATCGTATTTTTCATGTAAATAAATTTTCGAACAACTTTAACTAATGTTCGAAGTTATTGTAAAGACTATTTATTTTAGTATGATTAACATTCTGATCAATTAATACATACATACACATTAGTAATGACACAAATAAAAAAAACAAATCCGTGTTCAATGTAAATGATGAGCAACATTGGCGCACGTAAAATTGCATGTGTCCACACTGGACGCACATAACAATTAAAACACGATAGAAAGTGATCGTTCCAAACACTCTTGCGCACTGATGGATACAGCGCTTAAAATAGGAGTGAATAGCAATTCACACGTACATATTTAACTGTATTATAACAATTACGTAAGTTAATATGAAGCAACTAGGAGGACTTTAAAGAAAAAAAAATATAATTACGGCTTAAAATATAATTAATTTAATTATTAAATCAAAAGCAATGTGAATAAAAATGACTTTTTATAGCAATCTTTAGGTTGTTTAGACACAATGTTTCAAGTAGAAAATATACTTTCAGTACTGGCACCTATGTTTTATCACTGAACTTCAGTTTCAAAGTTATGCAATAATTGAGAATACAAAATTAAAAAATAAATTTAATTGTGATTACAACAAAATTATATATGTTATTAATTATTACACATATAATACGTAACTACTGTTAATTGTATTATATTGGCGTATATTAGCTTAAGTGACTGAATTTAAACACATTGATTGCGCATATTCGGACTCGAGTAAAAGACATCAACGCGTCACCTGCGCAAGCGCAGTCAACCGCTACACGCAGGTTATTTAGCATGTTTTACTGTCTGTAGAAGTTTTGTGACAGTGTGTTTAGTGACCGACCTTATAATATTTAACAGAGAACGCAGATAGAAACTGCATTACTTAGTAGCAAATCAAAAGACCATGACATATTGACATTAGAAAAGTCAATTTTTTAATTAAAATTAATAGTTTTGAATTAATATAAGTTTTTCGCAAGTGTTATGTAAATTGGAATATTAATTTGAAGTATAATAATCCCAGACTAACTGAAAGATCAATTCATAAAACAGTCGCCAACGATCAATACGTAGCTACCTTCACCTGGGTCAAAAAGGGTCAATATCATATTCTATGACGACTTGAAGCGAAATTACTCTTGTGCATGCGACGATATTGCATGACATGACCGCAATATTTTTAGAGGCGCGTCTTGTTTGGTACTTTGGTGTCCATTAGCTGAGTAGCTTATGTTTTGTTTTTTAATACGTACTTTTGTTAGGTACTTCACGCTGTCGTTTTTCTTTATACATATGTTTGGGAAAGCTAAAATGATTGATTTACTTTACGTTTAATACATCAACGGCCTTTAATAGTCCATTGCTGGACATAAGACCGTCAAAAGGAGGTTTCGGCCTACTATACCACACAGGCCAAACGGATTGTTATAGATTTTGTTTTAAGTTTTCCTTCTCTTTTTAGTAGATAGTAAACTACGCAAGGTAACAGCACTCGTCGGCTTTTACAATACCCACGGGCTTAAGAAGTGGTAAAGTATGTTATAGTAATACTAGCTGACCCACGCAACCTCGTTTGCGTCTTATATTGCCACAACAGTTAATTCGCAATAAATAAAATTGCAATCTTAAATTGAGAAATAAACTATCCTATATTTTAAGTTGGAACAAAGCACACATTTAAAAAAAAACGTTAAAATCGGTTCAGTAGTTTCGGAGTTCATCCCGGACAAACATCGTGAATTATATACAAGGTGTCTCAAAAGAAATTTCATATTTAGTGGATTGATTAAAAAAAAAGGAAGCGGTATATAGAAAAAATGTTTATTTATTGTTAAAATACACTTTTTGGGAATTCATTTCTTAAAAATAATATCGTCTAAATGTAAACCCTCACGTTGTTGGCACTCATTTAATCGAACAGTAAAATTACTTATGACTGCTCGACAGGTGGAGTGAGGGATGGCTGCCATTTCGTGACGGATATTTTCTTTCAAATGCGCCAGTGAAGTTGGTTTATTGGCGTAAACTTTAGATTTAAGATAACCCCATAGGAAAAAGTCCATAGGGGTTAAATCTGGGCTACGTGGAGGCCAATTTATGTCACCTCTCCGGGAGATCAATTTTCCTGAGAAAATTTCACGAACACGTGGCAGAGATATATTGGACGTGTGTGAAGTTGCTCCGTCCTGTTGAAACCATGTTCTTTGGTTATAGCCAGGAAAGTTTTGCAGTTCAGGTACCAAGAAGTTGTCTAACATCTCCACATAACGCTCTGAATTCACTGTAACTGTACGCCCCATTTCGTCTTCAAAAAAGTAAGGGCCGATAATTCCTCGCGCCGACATGGCAGCCCATACGGTCACTTTAGGCGAGTGTAGGGGTTTCTGATGTTTGCGTTTCGGATTGGCTGAACTCCAGTAGCGGCAGTTTTGCTTATTTACGTGGCCATTAAGATGAAAATGAGCTTCATCCGAAAACAAAATGTTGGTAAACGTTGAAAATCGCTCAATCATCTGATTTACGAAATTAAGCCTCTGACCGGCATCTTGGGGCTTTAATTCTTGCACCAATTGAATTTTGTAGGGGTGCAGCTTTAGATCTTTGTGCATAATGCGATGTAATGATGATCTATGCACATTTAAAGCACTCGCGCGCTTCCGAATTGAAAGGCTCGGGTCGTCACGTACAGATTGATTAACACTCTCCACGTTTTCTACCGTTCTTGATGACCTAGGTCGCCCGGATTTTGATTTATCCAGCGTTGATCCAGTCTCTTCAAACTTTTTAACCCAATGTCGAATGAGAGGAAGGCTTGGCGCATCATTTAAGTGGCGAAAACCTCGAATACTGCAGAATTTTCTACGCGCGACAGTTGTCGAATCACCGTTCTTGTAAAACTCTCGCACGCACAACGCGCGGTCTGCTCCCGAGAAACGCTCCATAGCGACTGAATCCCCAAGAGCCAAGCTACCAATTGACATAACCCCCGCACCCCTCAAGTACGCAGCGTTCACGCAGTAAGCTAAACAAATATAAAATTTCTTTTGAGACACCCTGTATAATAAATAACCTGTGGGGGAAAGAGTCCCTCCAACTCAAAGGGAGGATCCTCCGACCAGGCGAGGTAATCATGCCTGGCGGGCTTCTGCCCAACAGTTGATGTTGGGATGTTCTACTTATGATAAATTAGACCGACTTCTCAACAATTGCATTCGATTCATGTTCAACCTGCGAAAGTATGATCATATATCCGCTTATCGTACACAACTGTCCTGGTTACCTATTAGACAGCGCCGCAGTTCCAGAGCTGTTTCTTTGTTGTACTCCCTTCTCCACTCACCGAACTCACCTACCTACCTAAAATCCCAACTTTCCTCTTTCCTCTTTTAAAAAGACAACTCCCACATTAAGAATAAACATCCTGTGTCGTGGGGGACTTTACAAACATACATGAAACGGACACAAAGAACATCCAGACTCGGGACAACAATTTGTGGATCACACAAAGTGTTGTAGGTACCGCGTGGGATTTGAACCCACGACACTTGGCGCAGTAGCAAGCGGCATGGCGACCGCTGACACCACTCGGCCAACCGTGCAGTTTATATCTGCCAACTATATCTGTCAACTAGAATATATCTGCTCTAATCATAATAGAAATCTTCGTTCTTCTAACAAACTTCTCCTTCGTTATCCTTCCCATACTTCCAGCATAGTCCATTCCTCCTTCCTAGTTCAAGCTATCTTTCTTTGGAACACACTCCCACTAGAGACCAGGATGTCCACTAGCCGATCCACTTTTAAACTTAATGTACGACAGTTCTATAGAGACTTGTTGACGGAGTCATCAGAATAACACTTTTAGTGTCTTTTGGATATGTATATGTGTGTATGTAGATATGTACGAGTATATTCGTATCGTATGTTTAATTTAGATGTTTTAATTATGTATAAATTGTATATGTTTATATATCTGTAGAATGCTTAGTATTGTAATACATCTTAATTTAATCTATCGTATTATTAAGTTACGCCTGCCAAACACAGTTTCGCAACACCCAAAGGTTTGACTGGAAGAAAATGCCTGTGGCATTAAGTCCGCCTTGTGCAATATGTTTGCAGGAAGTTTATATAAATAAATAAATAAATAATCGGCGCGAAAACTTCTATTGCGCGATTCAGGATTGGAGGTCGCCACAAATCCATTAATGAATTATACAACGTAAATACCTATATGAACTGTTTACTAATAATAATAATGTTTTCCTAGTCGACAACGGACACGGTGGCCAGTCTCAACGGAGACCAGCCATATAAGCAGAGATATTATAGTGCACAAGTGTGTGCGCAAACAAAGGTGCACTCTCTGTTTCCTCTCTCTCATAATCAGATGGGACGGTTAACCGTCACGATCGGGGAGAGATCAGACGTAGGACCGACAGCTTTACGTGCCCTCCGAGGCACGGGTATTCAGACCCCAAGTTCCAAACTCCTAACTGTTATTAATTAAGTACTCGTATTTCTATAATCAGAAAAACTCAATAACACTTTAATCTCGACCCGGGAATCGAACCCGAGACTTTTTGATCGGCAGTCGCATATGTCAACACAACGTCTTTATCTACGTAGAATATAGAAATAAAATAAATAAATATAAGAAGAAGAAGAAGAAGCGTATTTAACACCTACACTTCGCAAATTTCTTTTTTTACCAACCGTAATTTTAACTGCACTGAACTAGGGTGAGCATATTGTGGTTAACCTGTCATTTGTACATACTTTCATACATGATACATAAGGTACATCCAGACACACAAGAAATGATCGTCCTCCTTTCAAAATATTTGTCCCGAGTGGGAATCAACCATGCAGTTCCTATAATGGCATAGTTTCAAAATTAAATAAAAATGTAGATCTTTTAGGAACCACTACAGAAAGTTAAGCTGCTTAAAGGTAATTCCTAGACATACTCAATACATATGATTGTTTTTCTGTGTACGTTTGATGATAATTTTGTTGCTTTAACAAAATGATTACTCGACCATGACCTCAGTAATGGCCAACAAAGTCAATACTCTACATACCATCAAAAGCTCTATGGAACTATTGTATGAAAAATAATAACTGAACTATAGTAATTCGAGTGACCTCATTCAAATTACGTGTAGCGATTACTTTTATTGGACACTCATTTAGAGTGACCTCGTGTACATGCATGCGGGACATTAGATTTGTTGTCAGCAATAAGTGTAGCTAGCCCACCGAGGCCACTCGTTGCACTACAGCTAATGATCATAGATGTAATTAAGGTACAGCGGGCTGTAGCGAGAGGCAAGTCGGTCGAAGACGTGCCACGCCCCACCAGTTCTTGATTCAGGGACGGCCTCTTTATAAGTTGTTTAGACGAAAAAATGCATTAATAATAATAAAGCTACCTACGAGTACATACCTACTAATACCCTTTTTCTTTTTATATGAGACTGGAACGTTATACTTCGTGTTTTTAATTGATATAAGCATATCAATTAAGAATTTTATATAAATTAGCTGGTACATTCAATCGATGAAAAACCTACGACCAATTCTAGTGCAGAAAATCTAGTCTATTTATAACTATTTAGTCATTCATTGTTACATAAAAACATGTTCTGCATTAACATTTATCCAAGGACAAAACTGCAGATTATTTAAAAAGTCACGGGTAAATATTTCTATTAGAAATATTAGTGTTAGTACTTAGAAGAAAATATCTGACACAAATTTTAACGTGAGAATATTTTTGGAATAAATTTTACACACAGTCATTTGTCCAATTTGTTACAGCATTGTATTATCGTAATATTACCCAACTAGGTAATATATTGTATATAACATTAAGCAACATAAAGTTAGTAAAGGTTATTTATTAAGTAATTTTAATAACCAAACAACAATATAACACACGAGTTTGTTTACAATAAACAAAACAGTTTTTGATAGTCTTATTGAATTGGTAATCAAATTTAACATCTGAATATAACGCAGATTCAAGGACATTGATTTTGAAGATAAATATTATCAGAGTATACCGTTTTTATACCAAACTCAAAACTTATAGTTAGCGAAAATGTTAAGAATTTAGAGGAAATGCATATGTATGTATACAAGTACCTTTAATTAGCTTCATATTTCAATATCAATATGTTTAGCTATTTGAAAGCGATTTGACTCTGCATACTATAAACAAATAAATTGCTAATCTACTAGGGCACACTTTTATTTAATGTTTTTAGGTTAGGTACTCAACTATACATAAAATTCTATGCGATCTGAGCAAGTGTCAAAATAGTAAACTAAGATTAGACGTTTGACCATGATTGAATTTAATAATACAACAAGTAATATTGGAATTATGCCTTTCGGTCATTACAGCTGTTTCATAGAGATTACAATCGACATCTGTAATGAGAACCACAGGCTTTGTCTGCTTGAAAAAATTAACCCATATTATCTCTAGACGATCTTGTAGAAACCTTGCTATACCTGCAGTATATGTTTCATTGACAAAGTGATTAATATCAAATTTCAATCCGACTATTAATGAAGTAGGTATACTATAGAATTATATCATATCTTGTGGCAAACATATTTAATTAATCAGACCTTGCATTCGCAGGTCGTGAAGGGCTTTGTTAAAAACTTAAATATCCTTGAAAACCAGTTACAAAATGTAAGTCATATACAAATCATAGAACTTGCGAGAATATTTTGACAATATCTTTGTAGCAATGTCTGTTTCAATTGCTTGAAATAAACAATCATCTTTTGTGTAGTTGATACGCTTGACTGTAGACTATAGTAAAGTGGTAGTTTTATATGTAGCTTCTCCGTCTCACTGGCATAAATCAAATAATGACAACAAGTGTACACCCTGTAACTCATGTCTATGCCATCTTGAGTCTATGAGAATACCTACAGCATTACGTCCGTCCGTCAATTTTACTAAATAAATAAATGAAATGTTGCACAATTTCACGATGTATGACAATTTATCGGGTTCATAGGTTAAACTTTTTTCGAAAATTAAACACATACGAACCCAGTGTGTGAGCTTGTTTGTGTTTAATTTTCGAAAAAAGGTTTCATAGTCATGAGAGATAATTGATAAGGGATTGGGGTGAAGTAAGAAGTTATTAAGTTATAGACTTGTTATCCTATATACCCTAAACTTAATTCGATTGACTGGTAAATAGTAATATTGAAAATTTGGTCCCTATATGCAATGATTAATATTAGTTCGTATTAGTTTCTGTTTATTCAACACAGGTGGAGTAGTTTAATGTACCTACTTGATAAGTTGGTATATGATAAATTATACTATAAAGTAGTTAGCATTGTAATGCTACTTTCTCTCGTTTATAAATTATGCATTTAAATAGCAAAGATTATAAAACTTTTTGCTAGTCTCGGGCAACCGTTAGGTCTAAAGTCTAGGGAGTGGCTTATGTCCAGCAGTAGACATCCTTCGGCTGAAACGATTATGAAGATTATTTTTAGGGTTAATCAGCAAGATTTTTACAAGTCTTTTGTATTAGATTTCTATACCAGACGTTAAGCACATTACAAGTATTGGAATAAAATAACGTTTAAACATTTTGTTAAAGGTTATCATTTATTAAATAAATAATGTTTATTACTTTATATCCCAGCTATTATTTAGCTGTTTATTTAAGAGAACAAAAAGGAAATACCGACAATAGATTTAAAAAAATATTTATGAGAAACGAAATTGCACAAGTTCCGAGTGTATTTGCAGGTGACGTAACAATAAATTCATTAATTAGGTACACTTAAAAAGATATCGTCTTAGAAAGAAATTTATGAGTGTATAAAATATATTTGGTCACATTTGATTAATTTTCAAACAAGTGCTATTTCATGTCAAATTCAAATTTCCATGTCATGATTCTCACAAAATATGTAAACTTTTGAAAGTAACATTTCAGATGATAAATGAACTAGTGTTTTTTATTAACTTTTTGAAAATCAATTAGAGAATTCACTAAGTCGATGGCACGACGAAACCTCAGTTCACAGAGACTCATACATTAGACTGAGATAGAACAATGATGGTGATATTAGGACGTGGAATTTTATTTTTGTATGGAATATGTGGCAAATGAGCAGACGTATCACCTGATGGTAAGCGATTACCGTCGCCTATAAATACCGGTAACACCAGAGGCGTAACAAGTGCGTTGCCAGCCCTTGGGGGGTGGGGGAGGGGTTGGCGTAGTCTCCTCCGGTATCCTCACTCACTCGGTGAAACACAGTGCAAGCGCTATTTCACACAGGTTTTCTGTGAGACCGTGGTATCACTCCGACCGAGCCGGCCCATTTATGCCGAAGCGTGGCTCTCCCACGGTAAATAAATTCAGTGATTTATTCTCGGGAAAAGGTTTTGTTATATAGAAAGAGTTAATCACTCTAGTGAGTTACTGTTATTTTGTTATTCTTACTCGTAGATAGTAATATTAACTGTATTTCAAAATATTAATTCGTCACGCTCTCAAAAATGACCCCTAAATAAACCTTACATTAGTACATTATCTACAGAAGAGGCCCTGTCTTTATCACAAGGATTTTCGTATAAGAAGACATTCATTGTAAATAAGTTTCGATGAGAGATGTTAACTTTATATAAAGATACTAGTTATTTTTATTGCCTCTGATGAGTTTCAACTAATTTACTTTCAATCATAGGATTGATCACAATTTGTTATACAGAGATGATTCTCCATATGATTAGAGGAAATAGAATTCGTAGCACAACAATCGAAATAGCTTTTGGCATTAGGTAGATATTTGGCAATGACAAGACTCAAACACCGGCGAAATATTACTATATTGGACAAAGTTCGTAAAACGTATTGGAATGATGAGTTAGATATAGAATAAAAACAATATTTTTGCACACTTAACCGAGCGATCGAAATTCTTAATTTTATACAATGTCTTTTCACTCCTCTTTTATGAAATTCACATTAATTTCAAAACAGTCGCACAAAAGTAGTTAAATCACTACATAGTATAAAACAAAGTCGCCTTTTCTGTCCCTATATCCCTATGTGCGCTTAAATCTTTAAAACTACGCAACGGATTTTGATGCGGTTTTTTCCAATAGATAGAGTGATTCAAGAGGAAGGTTTATATGTATAATACATGCATCATATACTAAGGCAACATTGCTAATTTTAGAGGTTTCTATTTTATGCCCGTGCAAAGTCGGAGCGGGCCGCTATGTTTTTATATACAACGTTCATAGTTTTTCTGTAGTGTATTTAATTTAGTATCAGCATTGCACCCGTGCGAAGCCGGGGCGGGTCGCTAGTGAAATAATAAAGTTAAAATAATAGTCGTGGATATTATTACAGTTAGCGTTAGTTTCGAAATTAGTATTTCGATATTATTCTAACACTATTTTTTAAATATTGAGATTATCAAACGAGAAAATCACAATTTGACGGTCAACAACCTGGTAGGGCAAAGATAAAGATAAATTACGGCCGACTTTGTACATCTGTGTTTGAATAAACGAAAACCTAGGTCGCAAGTGAACAGGCATATTATAGCCCACAATCTTAGTGTTCACTACAAGGCAGACTACACCATCCATAAGCATCTTAAATACTGATATATGAAACTTCTCTCTTATCAAATAACAACGTCACGTGCGCAAGCGACGGCAATTAATATTGCTTCCAAAGACAACGTTGATGAGTTCATTGTTTGCAAGTGCCGACCGAAACGTTCTTGCTCAATTGTACCAGCCTGTGCATGCAATGTTAGCAAGGACATACAATAACCGGTAACCGCTTCTGCAGCTAATCGTAGAACATAATTGGAACATTTAGAAATAAAATACTTAAGCGTTTGACAGTTGTAAAATTTACTAACTGGTGTAGAAATGTAATATTTCTTTCCAGTTTAAATTAATTTCTATTTTAAATTGGCTTGTCTGATAGAAATGTATACAAACATCGGCGCAAGGCCGTGGTCTTCGCATGTCACAATCATAGCTCACGGTTACCAAGCTCTCAAATATTACGCAACTTCGTAAATTACAGAAAAATGTAAAGATGAGTGAGTGAGATAGATTGAAGGAGACGTTGCAAAAAACAATTGAGCTGATCCATCAAACCTAGTTTTAATATTTAACGATAGGTATTTGCAAATCTGTTACAAAATTGTGCGTATACGAACCAATATAACACACTTCGGCTTTCTATGCCCTTTTGTATTGTCATCACGTAATTTAGGATTGAAGTAAATGTTGTATGTCGAAAATAACATATGCTACATCGTGAGTATTGCTACAAACTCTTATACAATGATGTCGACTGAACAAATAGGTGTGTGTTCCGCATTTCTACTGAGCTTCATTTACGAAGGACGTTACGTGCCGTCCGAGTCAGTCGGTCGACCAATCAACCTAAGAAATACTTGTTACTATATAAATATAAACACAAATCATCAACCACATCATTTAATATATTGTCCATACTTAATTTTTAGTATGCTGTCAATTGCAATTTGCAAGTAAGCAACGCTTTCAAAGGCGATATACCAACAGTCGTCGAGATATAAAGCTACTTGAATAAATCTAAATACAAGGCTAACCACAAACAACTCAGAATACACTTAACATAGAATTTAGAAAAACGTTCGTAGTCTACTTTCCTTCGCTGGATGTTAAGTTTAAGACACGCAACATTGAAGAAATAGCGATGAACGATGATGTCTCGCCGTAAACGAGGTCAATGTTCGCCAAATGGACTAGAATAAAAATAAGAAAGGCTATGGCACTCCTTCTACAGGTTACTTACCCAGTTTTCGCGCTATTAAAAATTCAACGAATCGTCACAAACTTTCACTCACAATGAGCCAGTGTATGCGACTTTAGATTGTCATCATAGTTAAAACTAAAAAAATACGCATATGTCGATGACTGGTACGAAACTGATTACTGATCTCATGATCTAAAAGAAATAAAATTGCACTTTTTCGCAAATTGATATATCAGGCAGTTATGGTATGGATAAAGAAATCGACCAATAATTCTATTACGATCGAAAGACTAAATGAAATATTAATGCGTATAATAATTGTTGCTTAGAAAGTTCTATACGACTTGTCGAGATTGGACATTGCATGCTAGCACAGTGCGCGAGAAAGCACGACGATGCGCACTGCCTACTTACAGTTTCCATATTTATAAAATTTATTTCATCCAAGGTGGATCTCGGTCAAGGATAAAATTGTGTTTATTAACTGAAACACTCATCATTGATAAATTATATTACTTCAATTTGATACTCGTAGTATCTAATAAATTATGAAGATAGATTCTTTATAACAGAAAGAGATTTTATTTATAAGTTCCAATTGTAAAAAAAAAATTTAGTTCAAATCATTGAGGTCGGAATAGTGGGGCATTTAATAGACGACTCATTGATTGCGGCAATGACTTTTAATGACTGAAAAGTACATTAATAAGCTGATTCTAAAGTCGGCTTTTTAACTAAGATAGAGAACAGAACATTTCTTTGTTTGAAGAAAGTAAAAGTTACGAATATCTTTGCTTACGGTGAAAATCATTCGACAAACCCAAGAAACCTGTGAGCGCACGAAGCGACCCACTGGCCACCGACCGGAGATTTCACTTTTAACATTTCCAATGACTAAGCCCTACTTATCAATAACACAACATTAGAGAATCAACCCTGTTGTAACAATTTCCAATTGCAACTTATTTCAGAATTTCAGAATCAACTTCGCCTGTTTGATTGATCAGCTGACCAAGAGAGGTTATTTACTGTCATGCTGTTATGTAAAGACTGACCATAACACTGAATACTGTAATAATCAATAACAGTAATTTAAAACGATAACAAAATATTTAAGATTTTTTTCAAATGTCGTAACTATCGTAAATAATAATGAAATAAATTCAAAACATGAATTAAATAAGTATCTGACCTGACATGTCTTTCCAAATATTCGCAATGGAGATGGTCCGGGAGGTTTGAGTTTCACAAATACAGTTTGCTTTCGAACTTTATGTCCGAATTGACACAATAACTTATCTTGAACACGAGCACAGAGCCTACTCGAACTTAAACACGCCATAGCAACAACTGCAACGAAACGCTTGACGATATGGACTACATAACATACACAGCGTACAAGCATTCGCCTTTTCCTCCCCACTTTCAGACAGCTGATTGTCAAACGCCATGATCAAAGTGTTGCCAGTTGGTATTGATGATAAAAAAGCAAATGTTAATTTTATTAGGTTCCATTACAAAGTATAAAATTCTTGTTGCAATAGAAGGAAAATATAAAATATTAAGAATAATGAAAATAGGAATAAAATGGGATAAACTACAAATTTGCATATAGAATGGTTTTAATTTCTTTTTCTAAAACTTTCACAATAATAAGGTATAGAACATAAGGAAATAGATACCCACCAAAGGTAACAAACCTTCCTACCAAAGGTTTTTTTTTTATGTGACATCACTGTGACCATACACTCTATACTCTGTGCTGTGATCTAACCTAAAAACTAAACGTCAAACGAAAACATTGTTAACTTCTTCGCACAGCACAGCACTATTTTTGTGCATTAATCTGTTTATTAAAATTTAGGAACTTGAAAATGATTTCACGTCTTACGCATATGATACAGCTTGTAAAGAATGTTGAGAGAAATCTGTTTCGCATTATGTTTGGACAGCCACCAAAAGGTTATCATTAAAATAATGAACTGAGTTATACACCGTATTAATTGAAAATTTGTTATTACTTAGCACTATATACATAACATGATGATTTCAGAGTTGGCGTTGGCATATGTTCACGACAATAATGTAACAACATCACCTAAAAAATTTTCACTTAAAGATATTATTGGTGATGGTATGTTATTAGCCGTACCAAAATTTCGACGAACTATAGAAAAGCGATTGAAGAGAAAATACGGTTCCCCTGAATATGTATGGAAAATGATTGTACCAAAAAATAATATCAAAGTGTGCCCAAATTGTGGGCATCATCATGAAAAAGGCCTTTTATGTGGTATGTTTTACAATGCAAAGTTGCGGTATGTACAACCCGTCTGAAATATCTGCTTACCTGGTTTAATGACGGTATGCAAACTAGACAGTTAATATTTCACTTAACAGAGAAACAATAAACAAGGAGATTACAAAAGCAAGAATAATAAACGTGCATTGTTGGCAACGGTACTAGATAGGCGAAGGCAGGGCGATGTCTACATCCTTACAAGCTTTTGCATTTTTAATATTAAAGTACCATCATATAGATATGCTATTCTATACATCATACATTACATGTTGATGTTTGTCTTAGAATAGACAGAATTAAAAAAAATGTGCTAAAAAGATTCTTAAATCTATAATATATATACATATATATATAATATACACCAGCAAAAAAATTTTTGTTCCGGCTAATATCAAGAATATTTCGCTTCTTATTACCGCCGCTTATTTCAGGACCATGGATAGTGGAGGACAAATAGGACAATAATTTGAAATAAAATTGTAATTTTGTGTTACTGAAATTTGACCCATAGAGGTTGAACTTTGCAAAAATGTAATAGACAATAATATTGTATATTAGATTTTTATATATATAATAATAATATATATATATATATATATATTTACAAAAAAAAAGAATATAATATTGAATGTACATATATACAATATTATATTATTTTTTTTAATTTTATAATGACACTAAAGATGTTGAAATGGTAGTATTTTATGAATACATTCTATCTACATTTCAGAAAATTGCTATTCTAAAGTAAAGCAAGAAACTGAAGAAATCCAAGCTAAAATTCAAGAGAAGCTAGGCATCAATCCAATTGAAAATGATGTTGTTGTGCTGTATCAAGGAGAAACTCTTCCAGACCAGGTGGGTCGACAGTTGGTGATTGATAAATTAATATCAAGAATATGTTGTGCCATATTCTATTGTATTTCAAGAATACTAAAAACGGTGGAGACTACATTAGGACTCCTACACACCATGCTGTGGTTGTGCTGCCGGACTATTTTGTTTTTCTGAGGTCTCAAGCGGCATATGAGGGCAGCATAATGCCCGCATCGCCCAAACCATGCCTAGGAGCCATGCCTTACTCTATCCTAGCACACCAGAAGTAATCCTCAGACTCTTTTTAGGTCATAATACCATCAAATTTTATTATTAATTCATTGGCTATTAGTTTGTTTCAATGAACTATTCACATAAAAGAGCATTGAAATAGTAAATGATAGATCTTAAAAACCTGCTTGCTGAGGAGAGGCCTATGTCAAGCTGTAGACTATTAGAGAAATCTTAAGTATGTGTATTTTTTTGCATGAGATGTGAAAGCATTGTAATAGTTTAAAAACTACAAACCACAGTTTAAAACCTGTACAAATAAATAGAATAAAAGTGTCTGTTTGTGATTACAAATTAACTGCTTTTCACTAAATACATATAAAAGTATGTACTGTAGGTATATACTTATGTGTGTACTTGCATCAAATTACAATATGTTAAATTTTTGTCTGTTTGTTTGTCCGGCTATAGGAGGCTTTGGCCTACTATATATGATGCTGGTCTGTTACTGCCTCATTGGTCTAGCGATAGACATATGTGACTGCCAATCAATATGTCTCGGGTTTGAATCCCGTCAGGCCAAAAGTGCTATTGAGTTTTTCTAAGTGTAGAATTACTTAATAACAGCTCAGAGTTTAGAAGTTGGAGCCTGAACCCTCGTGCCTCGGAGAGCACAAAGCTGTCGGTCTTGCGCCTGATGTCTGCTCAATTGTGTTGGTTATGAGAGAGAGGAAACAGAGTGCACCTGTGTTTGTGCACACACTTGGTGCACTATAACATCTCCTGCGTAAGTTGGCTGGTCTCCGTTGAGACTTGCCGCCGTGGCCATAATCGGCTAGGAGACCATCAAATTATCTTAATAATTAAAATAGTATTTTTAAAATAACACATTGTATTGTATTGTTTTAGCCTAAAGAGTTTTGGAAGGGTAAACGAGTTATTGAGATGAAAAAGGAGCGGCCAAAATTTTTCAGCAAAAATCTTCTTGAGAAAACAACACAGCAGCCATCTACAGCCACAGACGTAAAACCTACTGATTTAGCATAATATGAATAGTTTGACATTAAGCTCAAATGAACAGTCTAGTAGTAAAGAGTTTATAATGTTGATAAATAAAAATAATGTATTAATTCTATTATTTTTTTTCATAATTTTTTCTTGCACATTCCAAGTCATACATACATATAACCAAGGTGAAAAAAATGTTGCAAGGCACAAACAAATGTAAATTCAGGTTTTAAATATTACTAATACTTGCCCAAGCATAGAAGCAATTCATTAAGCCAACTTATCGTTTTAATAAATTTAAATTACAACAGATACTTTATATGTATTGCAATAACAATAATGAATGTATCTTGAAGGAATGTAAATTGCTTCAAAATTATTTAAAAATGCTTCTAATCATCTAAGGGGAGGTGAAGATCGAACCCCATCCGACAACCCATCTGATAACCAGATGAAACATTATTTTTTAAATTATTTTATTAATTAATAAATACATCTATGATAGTTAACATATTGCAAAGCTGTCATAACTATTTTTTTTTATTTTAACTAGTCATTACCTCAGTGTACTTTACTTACATTGATTTACTTGTTAATGCCTGTGGCTAGCTAGCTTTAAAGAAATAAGTTACCAAGCCTACTTAGGCACATTTTCTACATAGAAAATTAACATTTGGAACTTAATTAAGTTGGTTATCAATAGAATAAAGGAATTAAAAAAGATTATGAATATTAATTGTATTTTAAAAATAGGCTTGCCTATCCTGCAAAGTCGGCGCCATCATGTTTCATGAAGTTATTAGGTGGGTATAAGTCTATCTTCACCGCCTCTTGTAGTAGTAATAAAGTGGATAAAATAAAATATATTTATTTTATCCTCTTTATTACAAATTACTAACTTCACATCTTAACTAAAATGTAAAATTCATCTACTTTGTTGTTCTTGAAATAACGTCATATTGCTAAGCACAAGTTGTGCTTAGTTAGAGTTATATATTGTTATCAAATGAGTTAGGTATGTTATCAAAATTATCTGTAAGTGAATCCAGCTCAGTATCACCCAAGAAATGACTTTCAACATGCGCCTGAAACTCAGAAAAAGATACTTCTTTTACAAATGTTTGTCCACACATTGGACATATTTTATCACATGGTTCATCTGTAACATCTTTTTCACTTTCGTCTAAAATACTTTTCTTATATGCTGATGTATTTAGTTCACTAAAGTTATTGTTGTAGGTACTAGAATCAGCTGGAGTCGCCCAATTTGCTAAACTGTCACTTGTTTCTATCTCTTTATGTTCTGATGTGACAATTTTTGCATTGTTTGCGACACAGGTAGGACATTTATATCCTCCTGAAAACAATAAACAATTATATATATAAGTACAACAACATTTAGAAACATCAATACTAATATTATAAATTCTAAAGTGGTTCTGTCCGTTACACTTTCACAGCTGAACCAAATTAGGTGAATTTCAGTAGACAGATAGATTGGACCTTGGAGATGACATAGGGTACTTGGGTCGCGATAACCGACATACTTGCAGGCAGAGCCATGAAAAAAGTGAGTGAGAAATAAAATGTATATCTTTACACACTGCAGTTTGATTAAGAGACTGCACATTTGGCCTAGTGGTTAAGCGGTTGCCACATCGTTCCAAGTGTTTTAGGTTCAAATCTCAAATGGAACAACACTTAGTGTGATTCACAAATTGTTGTTCTGAGTCTAGGTGTTCTTTGTGTCCGTTTCATGTATGTTTGTAAAGGCCACCATGACACAGGAATCACTACATGTGCAGGAGTTGTCTTTTTAAAAAAATAAAATAAAATAAAACATGGCATTATAACGAAAAGTGTTTTCCACTGTCTGTTCTCTCAATCCTTTAAACTACTTAATGGATTTTAATGCAGTGTTCAGCAATAGATAGAGTGATGCAAGAGGAAAGTTGGTAAGTGTAAGTACATTTATATTATAGTAGAGGAAATTGTAGAATTACAGGCTTCCATGCAAAACTGGTCACTAGTAATAACATATATAAATAATGCAGTACACACCTCGCATAATTGATTCAACTCTGGAGATAATCAACTTCAAGTCACTTTCTTGTTGCGCTAATTCCTTTTTTAAATTATTTAGTTTTTCTGTTTGACATCTAATTTCTTTTAAGGAATCTGTAGCTGGATCTTCCATATAAGTAAAGCCAATAGAATCAACATTTAACATGTCATCATCCATGTCCTGAAGCTGTGCCATTTGCTCATATTGCTCTACTAGCTGTGACTTCTCTTGTATGTAGCTATTTATTAATTTGAGTGAAATTTCTTCAAGACTAGATTCAGAATATTTTTCTTGGTAAGCTGCACTTCCTTTAGGAGTACTATGAATGTATGTATTTGTGCGTAATAATGGCTGTTTATTATATTCCTTGCTGGTCAATTTATCAGGTCCCTTTAGAGAAGCTATTTTATTCCATAAATTTTTATTCTCACATTGGACCATAAACACATGGTGCATGAGCTTTGATTTTTGTTTATTAAGCTCTGCTATTTTCTGATGCAAAACAAGCTTTTCGTCTTCTTTGATTGGAATGTATGGTGAACATTCAGTGGCTTTCACAACATCAAGTTTCAAACGCATATTGTCGGTTTCTAAACTATTGATTCTTCTTTGAAGAAGTAAACAGCGATCTCTCATAGCATGCAAAGCCAACTCGTGAACGCTAATATCACCTTTAAGAGTACTTTGGAATGTTGAATCGTTATTAAAACTAACAATTGACGAAGAATCCATGTTATAAAAACAAGGAATTACCTTAATAAATATTTTCTGATAAAAATTATGTAAATCTGAACGATTTAGCAAACAAAGTATTTTCAAAGTATCAGTATCACGAACAGAAAACAGTAAATACAAAAAAAACTACTCGTATTTGACACAAAGACATTTCGTATATTCATACCTGTCATTTTCAGATTTGACATTAACGACAAGAGCAATGGTTTTGTTTACCACTATCTGACTTAAAAAATAACGCTGTATGTCTTCTATAATACCGCCCAGCCTCTCAGCAATATATCAAAATCCTCAGCATACTGAATTTGGGCTCAGTTTTTTAAATTATTTGTTCGTTAATGTTCGAATGTAAAAATTGTTTGTTCGTCTTTTATTTATAACTAGCTGAACCCCGCGGTGCTACCCGCGGTACGATGATAACTGCGGGCAACGCCGCGAGGCGAAGCTATATCTTTATAAATAGTAGCCTATGTGTTATTCTGATGTATAAGCTATATTGTGGTAAAGTTTCATTCAAATCCATTCAGTAGTTTTTACGTGAAAGAGTAACAAACATCCATACATACATACATCCATACTTACAAACTTTCGCCTTTATAATAGTAGTAGGATTAATTAAACAAATGTTCATCCTAAAGTTGGCCCCCCTTACTAATTATTTTATTTTTTTGTTTAATTAATTATAAATAAATAAAAGACGGACAAACAATTTCACATTCTAATATTAACGAACAAATAATTTAAATTAAAAAACTAAAAAAAGTGAGGCCAAATCAGTGTGCTAAAATACTCTTAAACTAAAAACTTTAAATGCGCAACGAATTTAAGTAGAAAGTAATTTATATTACTAATTAGGGTTTTCCTATGAGAAACAAAAGATACGTAAGCAATAATATGCATACAATAGTGAAGGATTTTAACTTTTGTCAGTAAACTGAAGTGAACACTTTTATGATAAAGGTTCTGATACATACTTGAAAATAGTTCCAAAACTTTTTAAATTGAACTAAAATAACATCTTAAAACCATTGAAAACTACTAAAATGGTAATAATTACTGAAAGTGGTAACACATCAGATTTATAAAGGTACATTCACATTGTAACCAACCTATTCACATTGTGACAGATAGAGAGATCCCGTTTTTTTTTTTAAATTTTTTCATATCGCTTTCGTTTTCGAGAAATCCTCGATTCATCGAGAAAAAACACCGAAAACGCATTTCGCATTTTTCCTCATTTTTGTATATTTTTAAAAAAGGTTTTGACTTTACAAAAATTTTTTTCGCCTTTCTGTAACACTTCCGAAAGGCATCTTCCGAAATCCATAAATATATAAATGTACTAAGGCTGGCTGGGTACCTACTGAAGCGATCGAAAAAACATTTTGATGTTAAAACTTCTTCATTACATAAATAATTAAATAAATTACATGCTGAGGAGGCGGAAACAAATTAGATTTGAGTCATTTGAGACAATATTAGTAATATTTTTAAATTCTTATGGGGGAGGGTTACTAATAAATAGCTCCACTTACAGTGTTATTCTTAGACTTTATTTTTGTCCAACAGTAAAAAGTATAATAAAGTGAAAAACAGTTTAATACTGTTTTTAACAGTATGGTTGTCAACCCTTTGCAGAAATACTTTTCACATGTTTGTATAGTCTATAGATATTGTATTATATTATGGCTAATAGTGTTATAGTCGGAATAAAAATTAATAATTGCTATTTAAATACAGTGCTACCATTCACTCTTCTTTTTTTCCCAAATTAGTGGGAGAATATGCATTTACTTAAATAGTTTTACTTTATGAGAATAAAGATATTTACATATTGATATTTACCTCCAGTGACTTAGTACCCTTTTTTGTGTTTATTATTTATCAAAATTATTTATATTATATACATTCTGTATTATTTAACTTTAAATCACCCTAAATTATGTGTTACAAATATTTAATAATTATAATCCGTCCGCTCAGAGAATGCGTTTCTGACACTTGTCAATTCTTCATGAGTAGTGATGCACCATAAACATTAATAATATTGGTAACATTATTCAGAGCAATCATTATGCATAATTTTTCAATTTATATATATTTTATTATATTTCAAACACAATATTAACAAAATTGTTGATGGATGAATTAAATTTAATCGTAATTTCTGAATATAACGAAGGGAACGAAAAGACCGCTAATTGTCATACATCCTTACATACTTTGTTACTCATTTTGTTACACTGTTTTTTTAAATAATAAATAAGATAATAGATAAATAAAGTAAAAATTAAAAATACATATTATAAAATTAGAACGTTTTATCTTACAATATACCGATCGACAGATTCCATTAAGATTTCAAAAATGTTCAGTTACAATTGCCACGTTATTTTGTCTCATCACTACAAAAACAAATGCTTGACATAACCTTGAAACAGCGCAGTTTGACGTCGTTAGACTTTTAAAAATTAATGTTTTAAATTTGTTAATTAATTTAATTGGTAATAACTTTTGCCCAAAAAAAACGTTTATTGTAAGTTGGCATGATTATTAAATTTTTAATGTTATTACTCATTATTACGGTTAATAAAAGATAATAAAAAATTTCCATAAATTGTACGCCAGATCAAAGTTACATCGCCCATTCGATCACGGCCTGTCAGAAACGCATTCTCTCAGCGGCCAGACAATAAATATTTATTGTTACATGCGAGTGTGAGCGAGACGGCACTATCCCGGTGTAGCGCTCGCGCATACGCGCCGCGCAACAGCCCGTGTATATGAGGACGAGCAGTACCGTCCCGATTCTAACGCTGTTCTAACATATACTATATCTCGCCGTGCTAAGTTAGTAATTTTCCCATATTCTAAACTATTCTATAATTCTATCACTCCTTCTATAATCTTGTGTAGCTTGTATGTAAGTGTAATTTATGCAATAAACTTTCGTTGCTTCTGTAGTGTACCGTAAAGTTATTTATTTATATGCACCTACATAGGCTCCAATAGCACGCCACTTAGTTCGATCCTCGGCTTCTCGCATCCAGCTCCTGCCAACCGTCTTGCGATTACTCGATTACAGCGATACAGCGATTCTCCCGTTCACCTCGTCCTCAAAGTTGTTTCTCCCTAACTGCAAAGTCTGCCCGAGGTACACGTATTTTTGAACAACTTCGAGAACGGCACCGTGTACCGCAACCGGTTCCGGTAGTACATGTTCATTGAACATGACCTTGGTCTTGTCCAAGTTCATCTGTAGGCCGATGCGTACAGAAGAGTCAGCAACCTTCGCAGCAAGCAAGCTTCGCCTACTGGTAGCGTTCTCAAAAAGATGGCAGCAATTCCAGGCTTTTCTCCCCTGAACGCTGCTTGCGCTTTTTGCGGTTTTATAAACCCCATTGTTAGCTGCTCCTTTTTGAGGCAGTGTCAGAATCGAACACTGCCCCACGTCTTTTCGCGTCCTTCGCATTATGTTGGCCGCCGTATTTTCCAATCAGCAACGGGCGGGTTAAGCATTGGTTGCTCCACCCCAGAATTCTGGGTAGGGTTTACCTTTATTACCTTTATTATCCATGCCATTTATTTTTATAGAGTTTAATGTCCTATGGACTCCCTCCAGCGACTCCACCCATTGCCAGGCGTCGGATCTGGGCCGGACGATAGTTTGCGCCAGAATAATGTCCACTACCTCTGGACAATACCAGTGGCAGAGGACTCGTCCGCCCCTAGCGTACTTTCCGATGTACCCTCCGCACGTTGAGAACCTTCGCTCAACCCTCGAAATGGTCGTTTCCACTCGGCGCGATAGACACTGCCGCCTCCGTTTCCCAGGGTGCACCATGCAGAGGTGCCGGACCCCGCTCCCCAATTCGTCATATACCTGACCCTAATCGATTCTAAAAAATACTATTTTAGCGAAATAATTCGCAATTTACTAAATGCAATAAAAATAAAAGCCTGTTTGCCTATAAGTCTTGAAATCTTCAGAGTTTGAGAGACTATGTTTAATGTAACGCGACTCCCTGGATGTCGTGTTTGTGGATTAAAACAAGTAAGTAAACACATAAGTCCTATTATAAAGGGTGGCCATACCTACACAATAGGTACCCTTATTTTTTCCACACTCTTTTTTGCCAAGATGTAGTCGTTTGTAAGACTCAAACTAAAAACCTGGAACTGTTATAAAGTACTTAACATTATATCTGTTTAATACTAGTATAAATTATACATAATACTATAGTTAGTTAGTATTCAAAATGTCTGTGATTTGGTTTTGGTTTCTTGTCTCTGCCTAACCACAACCAAACCAATACTACCATTTTCTTAGTACCTATGTTGTTTTTTTTTGTTTTCCGAGTCGTCATTCGTCATCTTGTCAATCGTAAATTGGGTAAATTAGGTAGCTGTCCTGTTTGGCATCATAGTGTTATTTTATATGAATTTATTAGTTTAGTGTGTGTGAAATGTAGAAGTTTCATCAAATAATTAAATTACAACGAGTTTGTTGTTACAAGTATTAATGTACTTATTGAGAGCAACAAAGAAAACCGAAGTACAGTAATTAATAGTTTTGTTACGGTGATGAAACAAGCAATTCATTAAAAACGTTTAAGATTTTGTGTTATTATAAATCATTGTTTGTAGGATTCCTCTAAAGATACGGCAAGTAAGTACTTTCTAACTTTTCTTATAATTTCTAAATTTAAGACTGCATTTTGTGCCAGCCGAAATTGGTGTCAATGTCGACAGCGTTTTTAAGTAGGAAAAGTTTACTAGTATTTGAAATTCAAAATATAGGTAGATACGGGAGTGTTTAAAGCTTTAACCATAAAGTCTACTAAATATAAAAATATTATACTCGTGAGTTTCTTACTTTCCAAAAAGAATCTATTGAGTCTTGGCCCCAATAAATCAGATCACGATTTTCAACACAAATGAGAAACTGTGATATTGATAAACATTAAATAACTTTTCCTGTGTGTATTTTTTTAATTACCTGTTAAATTTATTCATTAATTAAAATCATGCTATTGTTATAATAGTGAACCAATTAATCAGAATCTTATCAGAATAATATTTAAATCACTTCTTTGTTCTAATGTAACTTTTCCGAAATATTTATTTGCTATTCATATACCTACTTATTTATAACTAGCTTTTACCTGCGGCTTTACCTGCATATATTGTGTCTTTGTCAATTATATCACCACAAAAAGTATACTATGTAATTCCCCAAGGGTTATATCTGTATAATAAAATTTATTCAAATCAGTTTGGCGGTTTTCAAGCAAAGCATAACAGATTGACAATGTTACTTTCTAATTTATAATATTAGTATGAATTTACCTACTTTTGGTCTATTAGCATTACGGTAGCATGAACTATTCAACTTTATATTTTATTCTGTTAATTAAATAACAGTAGCACTATGCTTCTGATTTTGAACTTTCATAATTCTAACTTGGATATTTATAATGTTAAATGTAATTTAGATAGTGTTACAGCTTAGAAGTTATAAAAATGTACCTAAATCATTACAAAGAATGTGAAAGTAATTTGCTTTTCTAGCAGCTCTGCCTGCTTTTATGTCGATTATCATGGTAGGAGTAGTCCTTCCTCAAGGATCAAAGTATTCCCATGCCAAATTTCATTGTCATCAGTCAGCGGTTTAGCTATGAAAGCATAACAAATAGACAGAATTACTTTCGAATTTATTATATTAGTATTGTATAGATAACAAAACAATATTAGTTTTTTTTATGTACTACATAACTGAACAAGCTATACCGCATGTCACTTCAAAATTAAGAATAAAATTGTTGTGAAAAATAGGTAGAAGTATTCTTGAAGAGTTTGATTATTGTGTTAACATTTGAACCTAAACCAACATACACAGACGCACTAGTTGGTGTTAACTAAAAGCTCATATTCTTATACATATATCTGTAAATAAATGAATTGTGGTCTTGTGTCAGAGTAACAAGAGCCATATACTTATTGGCAAATGACTCGTACATACATAAATATGTAATGTCAGGCCAACTTCCCCGATGGGTAGGCAGAGACCGTGTTTACTGTGGGAGAGCTATGCTTCGGCATGAATGGGTCGGCTCGACCGGAGTGATACCACGGCCTCACAGAAAACCGGTGTGAAATAGCGTCTGCGCTGTGTTTCACCGAGTGAGTGAGGATACCGGAGGCCCGTACCCCAACCCCTCCCCCATCCCCTTTCCCATCCCCCAAAGGTCGGCAACGCACTTGTGACGCCTTTGGTGTTGCGGGTGTCCATGGGCGGCGGTAATCGCTTACCATCAGGTGATACGTCTGCTCGTTTGCCTACTATTCAATAAAAAAAAAAAAAGACAATTGATCTCCACTTATTACGATACTGACATACCTCATCTACTTCGTCCACATTTATCAATCTCTGATACCTCATTTAAGAACAACACCTTTGGTTTGGAAATATGCGCAGTGAATGATACTTCCACATCATTTACTCTATAAATTCCTTTTGTGACTTCCAACCATCCCTCATCTTTAAGTGGCCATACCAACAAACCATTCCCCTTCAATACTTGCCACTTCATCTACATGACTCATAAAAATCTTAATAATAACAATACAAAGGGATAGATATCCATATCTAGTCAACTTCAAATAATAATTAATTTCCACTATTGATTACTTATCTTTATGTTGTCAGTATTGGAAAAACAAAGAGGTAACTAATAAAAAATATTTTTTTATTCTATTACCAATTAGTGAGTTAATTAACAGTCCGTGGGATCTATTTCCACCTGTAAACTACTACAGTAACGAGCTGTAGTAGTTTACAGGTGGATATAGACCCCTCTATAAATAGTTTTGGCCTATCATACCATGGTGGCCCTACAGTTTGGCATAAAGTTCGTTTCTTAAATACCCATTTTTTATTTTTTTATTGAATAGTGGGCAAACGAGCAGACGTATCACCTGATGGTAAGCGATTACCGTCGCCCATGGACACCCGCAACGCCAAAGGCGTCACAAGAGCGTTTCCGACCTTTGGGGGATGGGGGGAGGGGTTGGGGTATGGGCCTCCGGTATCCTCACTCACTCGGTGAAACACAGCGCAAACGCTATTTCACACCGGTCTTCTGTGAGGCCGTGGTATCACTCCGGTCGAGCCGACCCATTCATGCCGACCCATTCATGCCGAAGCATAGCTCTCCTTATATAAGACTTGAAGAGAGATTAGATATCATTTCAATAGATCACCATAGTGTAGGTATATGCAATGAGCAGTGACCATTTCTCTTGATTTCTGCTCATGCTTGCCAACAGAGTAGTCACTTTTGCAGGCTCATATGTATAATAAAACATATTTATATATTGGCATACTAAGAAACTGTAGTAAAACCTACAGAGTCACTGATGAATCATTGCACAGCCAACTTAACCATGTGTAACACTTTATACTTTGGCACGAGTAGTGTTCTAATTATTTGCAAAGTAAACATGTGGACAACACATTTTCGACTAATGAATGAAAATACCAACATATTTATTAGAAATTTTTGTCATGAGCTGTTTCATGTTATTTATAAAACTAAAATTGTGAAGCATGTCTTAATTGACTCGTTTGCTACTTTCTAGAACTATAACAGTATTTTAAAATGGATACTAATTGGCTTTGAATATCTTAAATAAGTAATTGTTGTGTGTGATGTAGTGATAAACTAAGGAAGCAAGCTCTGCAGGCCAACACTGCAAAGAGAAAAAAACTCAAAACAAAATCTATACCAACTATATGGCCAGTGTGTAGGCTAAAACATCCTTTGTAAGGAGAGGCATATGTGGATTAATTGCACAGCATGAGGAGGAAGACTGATGTGAAAAATAGATAAAAATCATCTATACATGCAAACAAACACACAAACATACTTAAAATTTATCTATACTAATCTATACTAATATTATGAAAGTGAAGAGTTTGTTTGTTAATCTCAGTAACCGCTGGTCCGATTTGAAAAAATATTTCAGTCTTGGATAGTCCATTTATCGAGGAACGCTATAGGTTATATCATCACGCTAAAACCAGTATCAGGGCCCCAATGAAGAATGTTTAAAAAACGGCGGGGGAAAATTATTACCCTATGGGCAATATTAGACGTAAACGAGGTTGAGAGGGTCAGCTAGTACATGTATAAATATATCCTACTAATATTAAAATCGCGAAAGTTTGTCAGTATGTTTGTTGCTCTTTCACCCAAAAGCTACTGAATGGCTTTTGAAATGAAACTTTGAATAATATAGCTTATACATCAGAATAACACATAGGCTACAGTTTATGAAGATACTAGCTTCTTCTTTGTTGCCCGCGATTATTGTCGTATCGCGGGTAGCACCGCGGGGTTCAGCTAGGTTAAAATAAATTCGACGCAAACCCCGGCGGGGTGACGGCCCGAGGGGGTTTCCACATATAAAAAAAAAAAGTTTAAAATAAATTAATATTGACATTGTTAAAGGTATGCCCATCTTATGATTTTCAAGTTATTTCATCAAGAAAGTTTGGCAGTCATTAGCATAGTACATACATTTACATTATAATTTTGTTCTAAATATTTATGCAAGTTTTTAAACTTACATAGCAATATGAAACAGTGTCTGCACATGAATAAACATTGTTCCTACCTATTTAAGTTTATTACATCACCTTAAATTAATCATATTCTTAATTTTTAAAACTACATTACATTTTTTTAATATGCATATTTCTACTAATTTATACTTTTCATTCAATGTTCATAAACTAGTATGGGATATGACACTGCCCAAATATGACTAATTGTTTTCTAGGTTTTATATTAAACATATACCTAATAGAGATGGTATATTAATTTTACTAACATCTTTCTAATGTTTTTATTTTTTATATAAAAATCTTCTTTGGTGTCTTTAAATCGTATTTACTAGTTAGTTTCTACCTCTTCCTGTAATTTTTAAATTTATTTTACAATTATAGGAAAACTTACAACTGAATTGTTACATTATACAAATTTAATACGAAAAATAAGGCCAATAACAAGTTTTTACAGTTAACAGACTAAATAAGTGGAGATACATATAAATACACATTCACATGACAACACAGATAAAAGCAAGAAAGACATTATCGTACAGACAACTTTGCTCCTGGTTGCAAGAAGCGAAGAAGGAGTCAGTCAGGGTTTTCCTGAGCTGGTTGTTTCTATGCACAAATAAGTCCATATCAGCACTCGGGCATGACGCATTGAACATATGATTCGCTCGAACAATAAATGAGTTTTGTCTGTATGTCGTATTTACCTTAGGTGTGTGTAGCAAATGTGGTTTACGTAGAAAAGTAGATGGCACGCGCTAGCCTATTTTACTCACCAGATCACCAACATTTATCAACCCTTTCGCGGTTGTTGATAGTAGGGATAGGTCCGCAACTTTTCTTCTTTCCTCTAGTGAAAGAAGATGAAACTTTTTACACCTGCTATAATAGTCTGGTAAATAGCAATGTGTTCGAAACTGGATGTATCTCAGAAATCTCCTGTGTATGGCTTCTAAACGATTTATGTAGATGTTATAACACTGATTCCATACTTGAGAGGCGTACTCAAGATGACTGCGAACGAAAGAACAGTACAGAACTTTTATAGTTTTAATGTTCTTGAAGTCTGCTGAGACTCTAAAGACGAAACGCAGTAAGGGAGATATGCTTATGTTTTCTAAATGCACAGGTATAGGTATTGCTCTACTCATAAATATACAAAAGTGACAGTTTATTTTCTACTTCTTTTGAGTTTCGTAGTATGACACTAATAGTTTTGCCATATCCATATTTCTATGGGTTCTTCATTCTTTTATATTACTTGTTAAATGTAAAAAATCATGATGTATAATTTATAAAAAAATAAGTACAAAACTCTAGTGTCACATAGGCTTAAACGCAAATATTCTATATACGAATATTAGGCGTATTTTATATATGAACACTAAAGTAACGCTAAATATCACCAGAAAAGAGAAGAGAAAAGTTGGCTGTGTCATTTTCAAACTAATAAATCATCCAAGTTGAAACATGCACTATTTCTTTACTTGTATGATGATACCTGTAGCTACCAATATTGCCAATACCCGGAATTTATTCGCTTCTAGCATTATCCTCGCCTATATGAGCCCGTTTTGAAACCTAATGGTCTGGTTGTTTTAGCGTGAAAAGATAAAGTCTCCTTCAAACCCCACATTTTGGAACATCTGACTATGGAATCCTACATTGAGCGTGCGCTGTGGCCCGATACACACTTGGCGGATTTTTTCACAGTGCAAGTTTTGGTTAAGGTGTATGCTTAATTTCTGACGTACTGAAATAAAAAATACTGAAAAGAAACTACCTCACAGATGTCTCCCTTAAATAACGTCAATTAGTTTCCTTAAATGCAACCTTATTGAATACCAAACTAACACCTATAGTCGTTCCAATACTTTATTTAACTTTTGACAGATCACGCACATAAAGTTTTGTAATAATTTTTGATACAATGTACTACAGATAATACTGTACTTTATGGGCGGGCTCCGCCTACTTAGGGATGTGTCATTCGTAATTAATGACCACAGACTATAAAAACGGTTTTGAAATAAATCGATTATCGATTATATTAATAAAACATACAATAAAATTATTGTGATTATATTTTATATCAAATCACGTAAAAAGCTTTATTATTTTGCATTAAAATGCCCTAAATGTCTCTGTTTCAATGCATAAATAATTTGCGTAATGAAAACAGTTCCATCGTACTCGTACCTAGTAATGGGATCGAATGTATTCGCCGCAAATTAATGAATCTAAAATAATTGTTTAGACTTACTATAGTTGGTTCAAATAAAAACTACCTGCGGTACCTACTTGTAATGAACAGGTACAAAATGTTGAAATTCGTAGTAATTTACGGATTAAAAATAAAACAACCAAAAGAGGTACTGTAATACTAATTTTAATTATAAAGAATCGTCTTCTTCGTATGACCAGGAATCATCATCACTTGAGTTCTCAGTAATATTGATTATCATTTCTTGGATAGATAAATTGTCGAATGCAACATCCCGATCCCAATCCGACATTATCACCTTCTTTGTTTTTTCTACAACATTCGCCCAGTTTTCTGGAGTTACTTTTTCACACGCATTTTTCTTGCGGTGAAAGGAGGAGTTGTATTGTTCCTCGCAGCATATCCTTTAACTTGTGCCCAGATCATTTCAATTGCATTATATTGGCAGTGATATGGGGGAATTCTGAGGACGGTATGCCCATGCTCTGCTGCCATTTCATCTATGACGTATCGTTTTGGCAGCTTCTTTGTTTTTAATATCTTTACTAACTCTACTTTTAGTAGGGACTCATTCACCTCTTCGCCATTGTCACGGAGCCAGTTTATAATTTCATGTTTTTTGTTGGCCTGTGTTGGTATTTTATTAATTTGACGAGAGTGATAAGGTGCATTATCAATAAATATTATTGATGGCTCTTCGAGTGATGTAAGCATTTCTCTGAACCACTTTTCATACACGTTCGAATTCATCTCCTCATGATAATCTCCTGTTTTCTGGGATTTAAAAGCTAATAGAGCGCCTGGCACAAATCCTTTTACTGTTCCTGCATGACAAATAATCAGTCGTTCGCCTTTTCCCATTGGTACTGTAGAAGTGGAGCCAACGGTGTTGTCAGTCCAAGTTTTTGACAGCGTATGATTCGCATTGAGCCAAGTTTCATCTGTGAAAACAACATTCGACCAATCTTCTATTTTTTTTGCTTGTCTTAAAAAATCGCATCTATACAAAGCAATATCATTGCGTTCCATTAAAATTTTTCGTTTGTCACATTTTTGGAATAACATTCCAATGCCTTTCAATACCTTTGTCAGAGAAGATTTTTGACCACGGAACAAACCACTATTTCGAAGAGATTGTGTTAGTTTTTTTAATGTTGAAATCTCTTTTCTTTGGTAATAGTCGTATATATGACGACGAATAGCATCAGCGTCAAAATTGTCAACGGCTGTAACTTTACTAGGCGGACGTTTTTTCTTAGGTGTAGATAGCTTATTCTGTTCCATGCCACTGCTGCCGTAGCCTTCTTTTGTTATTTTTGCTACTGTTGGAGCACTAATACCTAATGCTGCTGCAACACGGTCTCTAACTTGAGTCACTGGTATAAGAGGCCCACCATTACGGCTTTCCTTTTCAAAGTATTCACGAAGTCGCAAGACAAACTCTCTTGTTTGTCCTTTGAGTACTTTCTTTTTTGGCATTTTGACAGTAACGAAGGCAGGAACGATACGCTCAACTCAACCAAACGTGAGAATTCACAAATAAATCAATACGGAGGAATATAAATACTCAACTATATTGAAGGTTACTCATTGAAATACTGTAGATTATTTTAAAATAGACATAGAGAGATTTAATAAAGATCATCAATAGTTTAACAAATACAATATTAACCACTGAATTACAACACAATACAATAATACATTTTGAAAATTCAGTTCCTTTTATATATTTTTTCATGACATAGAACCGTCATATTTGAACAACATTCTTTTAATCCATTTCTTCTTTATTTTGACAAAGGAGGTCGCACATTGAAACACATAGAAATATGAAGTACGAAATTATCTATAAAATAATGAGTTTGTTAAATCGATTAAAACTTCTTAATGCATAAAATCGATCGATGAAAGAAATCGAATAGGTAACGGGTCAGGGTATCACTATTTGATTAAGTATTAGAGCTGTCAAAAGTTAAATAAACTATTGGAACGACTATAAATGTAGATTTGCAGCGAAAATTTACGCATTGATCTGAATTGACTGCCTCGTTGGCGCAGTGGTAGTGTATGTGACTGCTGTGCTTGAGGTCTCGGGTTCGATTCCCGGGTCGGACCAAATGTTTGTATGATCTGCAAATATTTGTTTCGGAGTTTGGGTGTTTTCTATGTATAATATGTATGTATTTACAAAAAAAAGTATATGCAGGATGTCCCAAAAGGTTACGTAGCTAGGAAGAGGGGTGATAGTGGTGGTCACAAGGGTCACCAGAAAAAAAAAATCCCCTCTGGGAATTAAAAGAATAAAAGGCATTTTTTAAAAAACTAAAAATTTTACACCTTTTGGGGCGACTTTGCTCCCGATGATCTACAAATATTGGTATAATTTAAAAAAAATGCTGTTATGTTATCGTCAATAACCCTTTTTCAAATTGAAACAAAAAAAAACAATACATATCTAAGCAATATTTTAAAGAAAATTAAGTTCTTGTCCAGTCAAGGACTTAGTAATTACGATTTCACTCAACTTCCTCAAGTGTACTGAAAAAAAAAGTAGGTACTATGCAACTCCGGCGAGTAACTTAAAAAGATCGGTAATTTTATTACAATTCCAAAATGGTATAACACTTACTTGAAAAATTCTTACTAGGATATGTAAAAATAATTTTCGGAAACAATACCCCTGCAGAACAAAACATACCAATAACAATGAAACCAAACAAAACAAGTTTAAACAAGTTTGGTGAGTGAGAGAGACAGGAGATACATTAAGAAAGAGAAAAAGTAGGTAGGCCATCTCTGGTTAGTCAAATAGTATGTAGTCGGTCAGTACATTACGATCTCTCGTTTACTGCACATCCTTTGTATTCGTTTGTGTTCATTTTGTACTAACAACTTTGCTTCGCTTTCTGGACTTGATTATTTCTTTGTGATTTGGACATTGTTTGTGATTTCTTCCAACGACCCGGCTTTCTACCCACGTACACTGCGCAAGAATATGCGAACATGCATCTCATTTACGGCGAATGTAGATGTAATGCCGGTGCTGCAGCAAGACTCTACCGAGAAAGATATCCGAACGCCGCACGTCACCCGGATAGCCGTGTTTTCGTCAATATCCACCGACTATTGTCTGAGGGTCGATTTCCACATCAAGCGGTTAATGAAGGCAGACCTCGGTTCGATGTCGAAGATGAAGTGTTTCAAGCCGTCGCAGACGATCCGAGTACTTCAGTTCGGGCAATTGAAGCAAGTACAGGTATACCAAGACCAAGCTCATCGCATATTGAAAGCTGAGAAGTTTCACCCGTACCACGTGCAACGCGTACAGGGTCTGTTACCACGCGATTATCCTGCGAGACTGGCATTTTGTCGTAGGATGTTGCGCATGCATAGGGAGGACCCTCAATTTTTTAATAAAATATTGTGGTCCGACGAGTCTACTTTTAAAAAGGACGGATACATGAATCTACACAATTTACACGAGTGGCACGTAGAAAATCCCCACCTACTTAGAGAAGATCGGTCCCAATATCGTTTTAAAGTGAACATGTGGACCGGAATACTAAATGGTAATGTAATAGGACCCTTTGAGCTACCTGAGGCACTGACTGGCGCGGCGACTTAAACTTCTTACAAAACGAATTACCAAATCTATTGGAAGATGTGCCGCTAGAAACAATGAGGAATATGTGGTTCCAGCATGATGGGTGCCCAGCACATTATGCACGTCCTTTAAGGGATTTCCTAGACGAAGAATACCCTGGTAGGTGGATGGGAACGGCCGGTGCTATAGCGTGGCCAGCTCGTTCACCGGATTTAAACCCGTTAGACTTCATTTACTGGGGTGCTATAAAAGAAAAAGTTTATGGAAAACCCATCACGGACTTGGCTGACTTGAGGGCGAGGATCACAGAGGCCGCGGAATCAATCAACAATAGAAGATTTGCTCGCCATATCTCCCGCTCATTTTTAAAACGATGTAGGGCGTGTATTTATGTTGATGGTAGACATTTCGAGCATTTTATTTAAATAAATAATTACATTTATTTTTTTTATTTTTGAGTTTCATTTAAAACCATTGCAATAAAATTACCTATCTTTTTAAGTTTTAAGAAACAGAATAAACATTTAAAAATGTATTTGCGTACGAATTTGAGACTATTGTTTTATTGGTATGTTTTGTTCTGCAGGGGTATTGTTTCCGAAAATTATTTTTACATATCCTAGTAAGAATTTTTCAAGTAAGTGTTATACCATTTTGGAATTGTAATAAAATTACCTATCTTTTTAAGTTACTCGCCGGAGTTGCATAGTACTTTTTTTTTTCAGTACACTTGGAGGAAGTTGAGTGAAATCGTAATTACTAAGTCCTTGACTGGACAAGAACTTAATTTTCTTTAAAATATTGCTTAGATATGTATTGTTTTTTTTGTTTCAATTTGAAAAAGGGTTATTGACGATAACATAACAGCATTTTTTTTTAATTATACCAATATTTGTAGATCATCGGGAGCAAAGTCGCCCCAAAAGGTGTAAAATTTTTAGTTTTTTTAAAAAATGCCTTTTATTCTTTTAATTCCCAGAGGGGATTTTTTTTTTCTGGTGACCCTTGTGACCACCCCTATCACCCCTCTTCCTAGCTACGTAACCTTTTGGGACACCCTGTATGTATTAATATCAGTTGTCTAGTACCCATAGTACAAGCTCTGCTTAGTTTGGGACTAGATGGCGTTGTGTGTTTAATGTCCGAAAATATTTATTTATTTATTTATTTAATTGGAAACAAAACTTACTTTAGGTATTATGCTTTTTGAAAAACAATTGTCATAGTCCTACTACTATTATAAATGCGAAAGTTTGTAAGTATGGATGTATGTATGTATGGATGTTTGTTACTCTTTCACGTAAAAACTACTGAATGGATTTGAATGAAACTTTACCACAATATAGCTTATACATCAGAATAACACATAGGCTACTATTTATAAAGATATAGCTTCGCCTCGCGGCGTTGCCCGCAGTTATCATCGTACCGCGGGTAGCACCGCGGGGTTCAGCTAGTTTCTTATATTCATCGTTATTGAACTATATATATTAAATTTAACAGCTATCATAATTTGGTCCTGAAATTAAATAGTCCATGAGGACGTATCAGCGTCGCACCCAATCTGCACTCGTCATAGTTTCTAGTATGTGGTACAAAATGTAGGAGACACACTCATTGTTGTATAAAGTCTATTTTAATTTTAAATTCAATCTATTTACTAGTACTGTACATGTACGGCGGTTTTTAACATAAGGAATGCATAACAATCGATTAAATTTTTTTAATAAGTTAGTAAGGAAATGAAATAAATTTTAATCGGAGTTACAATACTTAATTCCTAATCCATAAAAAGTATTACTTGCTTCATTATAGTGTCACAGAGCAGATCCCTTGAGTAACTTTTAAAGAATTCCGTAATCTTTATTTAATCCCTAAAGCTTTATTTGGTTTGCGTTAAAAATGTGAGCTATACAAATACATTTTATAATACACACCGAAACAGGTTTATACAAAAGTAGGGAACTTTTATATCACACCCTTTTGGTTTTCTTTATGACGTTGTATTAAAATTAATCATGGGGTGCCCAGATATATTGTTATAAAAAACTCTACTTTTAACGGTTTGCTACAGAAGCGTGCTTTCACAGTTTTTTTACTGTTATGTATTAATTTTCTTGGAATTATTAGACTTGTACTTTCCTCAGTCTTTCTTGCTGCTGTTAATTTTTAAGTGAATTAAACGTCTTAGGTACATCAAATAGAAGTATACCGTGAGAAACAGATAAACAGCTAAAACTAGTATTTATAGATATTAAAATTATATAAAAAAGAAAACGAAATTTATATCTGTTCATTATGATGCTAAAACCTGGCATTGTTTTAAAAAAGTTGACCTTAATTATTAATTAAAGTCTATAGACGTGATCATTGTAAAATAAAGCGCACACACCTTTTATAATTAGTTTTGCTTGTTCAGTCACTGTTTGGTTTTGCTGACCGTACATATTATGACAATAATTGCACGATGTATGGGCGTGCGCAGTAGTACGGTATTTCGCTCTACTTTCGCTCCTTGCACCGCATGCCCATCAATGTATTTATTTGCCCATGCCCACACGCTGGTGCGGTGACCTGTTTAACGCGTGACATGATGAGCTCAATTGTTTTAGTCTTCAACATAGCTGACCCGTGTTTTGACAATATTCGCGTTCATACACAGTGATTATTTAGTACATACTCACGTTTCTGTTAAATAAACAGTATATTCATACTTCAATTTACTTAAATACTCATAAGGTGGTAAAACAATTAATAACGCTCGTGTTGGTTCTCGAGTAAAATGTTTTAATTTTATGATAATGTTCGCACTTGACGTTTAGTGGTGTATTAATAAGATGTGTGTTATAAATTAGTATTCAATGATAACAAAAATCGACAAGGTGGTTTAATTATTATTAAATCCTTTCGCTGCAAATATTGAACAATTTTAGTCATCGTGTCGGTAAGTTTCCTTAAACATTATTCTCAAATAACGGTGCCATTGACTGCTACGGCCAAAGTAACTCGTAAGTACGAATTTACATGGATAATAATCCACGTAAATTCTGATTTCAAAATGAATTTTAAAGATTCAAAACACCATCAACTAGAAAACATAAAAAACTCAAAAGTTTAAAAGCAAGTTGTAGACGTTACTGTATTAATGAGATGTGTGTTATAAATTAGTATTCAATAATAACAAAAATCGACAAGATGGTTTAATTATTATTTAAATTAAATCTTTAGACTAAATCCTTTCGCTGCAAATATTGAACAATTTTAGTCATCGTGTTGGTAAGTTTCCATAAACATTATTCTCAAATAACGGTGCCATTGGCTGCTACGGCCAAAGTAACTCGTAAGTACGAATGTATATGGATCCATGTAAATTCTGATTTCAAAATGAATTTTAAAGGTTCAAAACACCAGCAACTAAAAAACATAAAAAACTCAAAAGTTTAAAAGAAACTTGTAGACGTTACAATTGGCGGTATTTTTGTATATATTTGAGCCTACCAAAGTGATTGTAGTCTGCCTTATGGAAGGCATAAGTAGAATCTAAGGGTAGTTGTCATCACCATACATACTCACTATAGCCGCCAATTAAGATGCTGCTGCATCATTAGCAATCGGGTCTCGCACTCACTAACGAAATACGACAGTACGAATGTTTAAACTTTAAAGTTGAATATAACGCAAAACCGTTAAAAAATCTAAGGCTCACCAGTAATACACCATCACGTCAATATTCAGAATTATTTAAAAAAGTAAAAAATAAAGACAAATAATAATCCTTTACTAACTTTTAAAAATTAGACAAAGTTTTACCTATGCAGATAGTCTCAAGCAAGTTGTTCTAAAGTCTTACTGCTTCCACAATCAAAGATTTGCTTGCAAACAGTTTGGAGTGTATTGGAATTTTTAGTTTTAAGTTCTCCGATGAACTCAGGTCCCAGATAGACGTATTATTATGATTTTTTTTCTTTTTCCTAGGTTTATCAAGATGTTTTGGGGTCAGTTTATTATGATTTTTTCTATTGCTTACATTTGTATTTGTTGATAAACTGAGGCAAACGTGGCTAGCACTCACGTACAGTTTATGAACATTATCTCATTATATTACCTCAAAAGAAATACTTAATATAAGGTCAGTTAAAGGTATAAAGCGGGGAATTACCTAAAAAATAAAAAACTGAATTTCGTTTATCGGTTTGTTATCACTGTGCAATACAGAAATGTACTTCTTCTTATCACATCTTTATTCAATGATCGACAAATAATACATAATATTTGTATTCGTTTCTCAACACTGTAGATATGGTTATTAAAATGCAGAAATAGTTATTTTTCTCTCTTCTCTCAAGAAAGAATAAACTATTAACGATAAACTAAATTGACACTGAAGATATATCCAGATTACTCAAGAGGAATGTTTGAATGTTCTTAATATGAGGACACGAGGTGAACGAAAAGTAGTGATTTTAAATGAGTTAATACAATAACGATAATGATTGGATTATTGAATTTACTGCTGAACAACATTCCTAATAAGTATACATTAAGTTTGATTTTTTTTTAAGCTTGATTTCATTCGTCGTTATTTTTTACAAGTTCCGAGTAAATTATTTTTTCTGGGACGCTAATGAAACTCTTTAACAGATACACTTCAAGCTACAGTCCTTAAAATATAGCTTGATCTCTGTGATGGATGGCTACGAAACCGACGCATAGATGAAGCAACATCATGTTTACAATTCATACAAAACTCGAGAACCGGTTGACTAATTTGTTTTTCTTTCTAAATTTTTTCGTTAAGGTACAAGGAATAAATGGAGAGAATAAAACATAAAAAGAATAAAACGGAAAAATTACGGGGAAAATAATAATAACAGCACTTTTTTGTGTATTAAAGTCTGTCGGGGTAGCTTGTCATATAGATCCAGTTATATTTTACGGACTGTAGGTACTGCCTTCCTTCCTTCCTTCAATATAATTTTCACACAAGCTGAACCCCGCGGTGCTACCCGCGATACGACAACACCCACAAGTAACGCCGCGAGGCGCAGCTATATCTTTATAAATTGTAGCCTATGTGTTATTCTGATGTATAAGCTATATTATTGTAAAGTTTCATCAAAATCCATTCAGTACTTTTTGCGTGAAAGACTAACAAACATCTATCCATCCATCCATCCCTACTTACAAACTTTCGCGTTTATAATATTAGTAGAATATATGTATTTTGCAAAATACATATAGGTATGTTGAATTAGTCGAAACCTAAACCACAGTTGCTTACGACAGCGATTGCGGTTACTGTATATAGCTATAATAAAGTACAATTATTAAGATATAATTCCGTAAAATACATTGTTTGTAATTATTGCTTATTACATTTTTCAAATTATCACTAACATTTACGTATTGAATATGTTATTGTTACTGCGGTATGCTCGATATAGGATATATTATTATTTCAATACAAAAAGAAATCGAGTAATGTTTGTTTTTTAATAGTAAAAATCACAGACATTAGAAAAGTAGGTTTTCGACTGTATAAGATACGTGTCTCCACTATTGCTAAGCAAAGTCTGTTTTGTCATTTAAAAAAATAATTTGTTCAATTAAATGCAATAAAACATGATGTGGTGTAATTCATAGAAACAGATTCAAGCAGAGACCATAAAATAAAAGTAAATCTGGGTAAAAATAAAAGTAATCTGAATACTATAACAATGAAAACTTGAATAATGTCACTCAGACCTTCACTACACACATGCCTCAAATACACAGTAAATCATACTTCCTCACACACTTAAAATTATACTCACACACAAACATGTATTATGTAAATATACAATCTTACACACTTAGTTAACTACTGTCTACTAACTGTCTACTATTGCAACTACTGGTTTGTTGTTTTTGCCTGTGAATAGGAACTGACTCCCGACACACAGCTAGCGCTTCTTTGGAAGTCAGGGCTGTACAGTGTCTGGTAATCCATTTTTGTTACAGTAAAGATTTATTATTAGTATTATTACTATGGGTGGCGCAAGTGGTAGAGTATACGACTGCTGTGCTTGAGGTCTCGGGTTCGGTTCCCGGAACCAAATGTTTGTATGTTCTGCAAATATTTGTTTTGGAGTTTGAGTGTTTTCTATGTGTAATATATATGTATTTACAAAAATAAAGAACATATATATTTATCAGTTGTCCAGTACCCATAACACAAGCTCTGCTTAGCTTGGGTCTACGTGACGTTGTGTATTAGAAGACAGAAATATAAAAAATAAAACTTAGCACATATCCGCCCATAAATAATGAGATAACCAGTTATAATATGCTAGTTAATTATGAATAAAAAAGAACCACCGAGATGTGACATTGTAGACTAGTCTATTATACATAAAATTCTGTGTCATTTATTTTCGATATTGATTGTCAATATATGACAACATCACCATATACGTGTAGGTACGTATTACTATGTATTCTATGAAAAAACTACGATATATATATATTTTATTATTAAATTGTGGCTGTAAAAGCATATCTAGGTATCACTAATACATTTTATATCTCTTTAATAATGAAGTTCGTACAACAGAATAAAACGGATAAGATATAAATTGTATTTAAAACGCCGCGGGTCGAAGGTAGTCTAAAAAAATTGCCTTAGTTACACCTTATATCACCAGCTATTTGCTAGTATAAGTTCCGTCAAAATTGATCCAGCTATTCTAGAGAGTAGCCGGAACTAACAGACAGATCGACAGACAGAAAGACAAAAAATACATATGCACCGGGTATACATACATATCCATTTAGTAAAAGGCGGTTATTTTAATACTAGCTGAACCCCGCGGTGCTACCCGCGGTACGATGATAACTGCGGGCAACGCCGCGAGGCGAAGCTATATCTTTATAAATAGTAGCCTATGTGTTATTCTGATGTATAAGCTATATTGTGGTAAAGTTTCATTCAAATCCATTCAGTAGTTTTTACGTGAAAGAGTAACAAACATCCATACATACATACATCCATACTTACAAACTTTCGCCTTTATAATAGTAGTAGGATTACAAACAGACACTCCAATTTTATTTATTTGTATTGTATAGATTGGTAAAAGAAGCTAGTAATAAGTAGTACGTCATTTAAATTACATGAACTGATAAAGTTTAAACTCTCGTGGTTATACAAAATGTTTTTCCTCATATTTTCTAATAACTACCAGTGAGCTGATACAAATGAAATTTATAGGAAAATAAACAGTACCAATACAATATACAATTTTCTGTGAATAAAATTATTGACTGTACGTACGTACGTACATTAGTAACCGTTGCTAATGATGATTTCTAAATAATGAATCGTAAATTAATAAAATTCATCAAATTTTTTTAACAATTTTAGAAACCTGATAATGAATATTTTAAGTAATGACATTATTTACCCACATGTTTATGATCCATTGTTTGTCCATATAAGATATGCGGTAACTATGCATGATAGTAGGTAAGTGTGACATCGTGTCGGGGTCAGTGCCACCCCAGTATAACGTACCTATCACAGTTCATTCATGTGGCTAAATTTATTGGGCTGCATTCAGCCGACTGTATTTTACATAGACGCCATGGTATTGTTGCGCCATAACCAGATGAATCTAGTGTCCACTAGAAGAATCGAGAACTGTCGAGGACAACGCCATCTAGTGTCGGAAAGCGCGCAACTGTGTGCATTATGACGATTACTCGACGCTAGATGGCGCTACAAGCAGCTCTAGAGTAATCTATTTAGCCTAGAGACATCGATCGAATATTTTCGTAGTTTCGAGTAATTTCCACGGCCATATAAAAGCGGAACGTGTTGGCCGTAGGGACAGTATTGTTTCACGATACAGCGGATAAACATCGAAGAGATCTTCTAGTGCGACTAACCAGTGATTTAGTGATTTCTTATTGTAAAAAGTGTTCTTAATAAATATTGTGTTATTTTTGGTAATTAACCGACTACTTTAATTTATTTAATACCCAGCTCGTAACAATTTGGTGTCAGAAGCGGGATTAAAGTATGCCGGTTTTACCAAAGGAAGACACGGAAGGTATCCGAACTAGGAGTCAGCGCCAGCAAGAGGCTGATCAGAGGCGATTTGGAAGTGCACAACTGCCTACATCGGAAGATCAGCAGCCAGCTATGGAAACCACGCCGTCCACATCGGCAGCAGCACCAGATATCACGGCCCTAATGGCAATGCTCCAAGAGCAGGCCCGCCGCCAGGAGGAGCAGGCCCGCCGCTTGGAAGAGCAGCTGCAGCGGGACAAGGAGGAGCAGGCCCGCCGCCAGGAGGAGCAGGCCCGCCGCCAGGAGGAGCAGGCCCGCCGTCAGGAGGAGCAGGCCCACCACTTGGAAGAGCAACTGCAGCGGGACAAGGAGGAGCAGGCCCGCCGCCAGGAGGAGCAGGCCCGCCGCCAGGAGGAACAGATGCTCTTGTTAAAAGGCATACATGAGACTTTCGGCAAAGAAATCAAGGTAGTGAAGGATCAGGTTCTTCAACACGAGAATCGTATCACTGAGGCCTAAACTCAAATTGCTGACGTGAAGAAGGCCTTAGGAAACCTTAAAGTTGGAGACGGAGCGGCGACTATAGTAACTGCTGCTCCTTCGGTACGGGGGTTCAAAGTACCGCCGTTTGATGGAACATCTTCGTGGTCAGCCTACAAGATTCAGTTTGAGGCTGTTATGACGGCAAACGGCTGGACAAAGGAACAAGCTATGACCGCGCTCACCTTGGGTCTTCGAGACCAGGCTCTAACCGTCCTCGAAGCCCTCGGTAAGAAGGTAACCTATGAGCAACTGCTGGAGGCATTGGAAGCAAGATATGGTGACGCTCATCTGGAGCACGTGTTTCGTGCACAGCTGAAGGATCGTGCCCAACGCATCGGTGAAAACTTGCAACAGTGGGCTCTGGAAGTTGAGAAACTGGTCCGTAAGGCATACCAGTCTGCACCTGCGCTCGTTGACGGGAATCTGGTGCAAGCTTTTATCGATGGCATCCGTGACCTCGAAGTTAGAGCTGCTGTGAGACTTGGGCACCATGAAACTCTCAAGGACGCTCTGGCCCATGCTTTGGAGGTGGAAGCTGTGAGACAAGACCATCGGTCTCATCGGGTCCGGGAGGTTGTGGCATCACCTCCGCGGGACCGATTTAAGGGGTACAGCCCTAGATGCTACGCCTGTGGTGAAAAAGGTCACCTTCGGTCCAGCTGCCCTAAGCGAAGCATTGGAAGTGAATACTAGCGGTCTCAGGAGAATAGGGCGGTTGATAGTACTGCCCGACAACAGCAGGGAAACGAGTAAACGCCAGGACTGCGGGGCGGGTGCTGGCTGGTGTTCAAAGAGCCCCAAGGATTTCGATCTCGCAGACTCATGATGGGAACAGCCTGGTCATCAGAGGCGAAATCAACGGAACGTCATGTAAGCTGACGATTGATACGGGAGCTTCTCGCACAGTTGTCAGTTCCCAACTTGCAAATCGGTTCCTGAGGGACATTGCATGTAACCGTGAGCAAATAAACCTAGTAACAGCCACTGGTCAGCGCATACCCGTCCGAGGCGAACAGAAGGTGGAGTTGAAGTTGGGCAACCAAGTTTACCTGCATAACGTCATCGTGGCCGATATAGTTGACGATTGCATCCTTGGCCTAGACTTCATGAAGAACAATTGTTGTGAGATCGACATCAACCAAGGTGTAATGAGATGTAGTCAAGAAGAACTGTTCATGGAAGGAGCATCATCAGGAAAAGTGTACAGCTTAAAGAACGCTGTTCTTCCTCCCAGATCAGAGACAATTATGCCAGTTAGTCTTCCTCATAATTCTGGACGAATGCATCGGTGTGTCCTTATTGAAGGGGTAGATAATGATCTTCCATGGAAGATCGCACGAACTCTAGTAAGTACCACTAACACCTCTGCAGTACGTGTGCTAAATCTTAGTGACAAGCAACATGTGATTCATAAGGGCACACTGATTGGCACTTGCGAAGATGTGGATTGGATGCGTCGATGCCAAGACTTGACTACTTCGAAAATTAGCACGGATGCACGAGTCAACGTGTCAACACTTTTAGAAGACTGTCGAGATGTCTTGTCTAGGGAAGAAATTGACAAGGCTAAGAGAATGTTAGTTAAGTACACTGATATTTTCTCTACTAATGACGCTGATATTGGAAAGACTGGTTTGGTTCAACACAAAATAAACACTGGGAGTGAGATGCCTATTCGTCAGCGACCAAGAAGACTACCAGTAGCACGAGAACAGGAAGTACAAACCATGATTGATGGAATGGTCAGGGATGGCGTTATAGAGCCTTCATCCAGCCCATGGTGTTCACCTGTAGTGCTTGTAAAGAAAAAGGATGGCAGTATGCGTTTTTGTGTTGACTACCGCCGTCTAAACGACATAACGAAGAAGGACAGCTATCGACTACCTAGAATAGACGACACTCTGGACATGCTAACAGGGGTTAAGTGGTTTAGCACCTTGGATTTAAAAAGTGGATACTGGCAGGTAGAGATTGATCCCAAGGACAAAGAGAAGACTGCATTTTCGACAGGGAAAGGATTGTGGCAGTTCAAAGTAATGCCCTTCGGATTATGTAACGCGCCAGCAACTTTTGAAAGACTGATGGAATCAGTACTCACCGGATTAACTGGAGATGCCTGCCTGGTCTATTTGGATGACATTGTCATCGTAGGCCGTACGTTTGAAGAACATATCCGAAACCTGGAGCGCGTATTATCGAAAATCCGAAGTGCCAACCTAAAGTTAAGTCCTAAGAAATGTTCATTTTTCAAACGGCAGGTTAGCTTTTTAGGATATGTGGTTTCGGAAGAGGGTGTCCAAACAGATCCGCAAAAGATCGCTGCCGTCAAGGATTGGCCAGTTCCAAGAGATAAGACCCAAGTAAGAGCATTTTTGGGCTTGTGCTCCTACTATCGGCGATTCGTGAAAAACTTTGCGGATATTGCTAAACCCCTTCATAAACTTACTGAAGAGAAAAGACATTTCTGCTGGGATGAAAGTTGTGACATTGCATTTCAAGAGCTAAAAAGACGTCTATGCAACACACCTATCTTAGGGTATCCAGATACCGAAAATGAATTCATAGTTGACACAGATGCGAGTGATACTGGGCTTGGCGGTGTGTTATCCCAGCGGAAAGGTGATCAAGAGGTTGTTATTGCATATTTCAGTAAATCTTTGTCGAAGCCGGAAAGGAATTACTGCGTCACAAGAAGGGAACTACTGGCCGTAGTGAAGACACTGCAACATTTCAGCAAATATTTGCTTGGGCGTAAATTCCACCTCCGAACTGACCACGCTGCATTAAAGTGGCTCTTGCAATTTAAAAATCCTGAAGGACAAGTCGCGAGATGGATTGAGTTATTACAGGAATATGACTTCATGATTGAACATCGCAGTGGAAAGTCTCACGGTAACGCAGACGCACTATCAAGAAGACCTTGCCCTGAAGACTGCAAGCACTGCGCCAAGCAAGAAGTAAAGGAAGCTGTTCCTATAAGGACGATAAAGACGGACCTTAGCAACGAATGGAAGGAAAGCCTGCAGCAAGCACAGCAAGAGGATGCAGATATCAAACCAATTCTCGAGTGGATTAAAGCTGAGACTCCTAAGCCACACTGGAGCGAAGTTGCATCGCTGAGCTCGACCACGAAGAGTTATTGGGCTCAATGGGATAGTCTAGTCATCCAGGATGGAGTCTTGTGCCGTAAATGGGAAAACGCTCGAGGAGACAGCTGTCACCTGCAAATGGTTGTTCCTAAAGCTAAGATACCAGTGGTCCTGCAGCTCTACCATAATGGATGTTCAGGAGGTCATATGGGAGTTAAGAAGACATTGTTAAAGATAAGGGAAAGATTCTACTGGATTCATTGTCGTGATGATGTTGAGGACTGGTGTCGCAAGTGTACCAGTTGTGCGGCCGTGAAGGGACCTCATACACGTAGCAGAGGCGCATTGAAATTGTATAATGTTGGTGCACCCTGGGAAAGAATTGCTATAGACGTGGCAGGACCGTTTCCTGAAAGTGAAAGCGGAAACAAGTACTTCATGGTCGTAATGGATTACTTCACTAAGTGGCCAGAAGTCTTTGCCATTCCCAACCAAGAGGCATCAACAGTTGCAGATAAATTAGTGCACGAAGTCTTCTGTCGTTTTGGAGTGCCTTTAGAAATCCACAGTGACCAAGGAAGAAATTTTGAGTCTCAAATATTTCAAGAAATGTGTCGAGTGATGGGTGCTCACAAAACCAGAACCACCTCTTACCACCCACAATCGGACGGAATGGTGGAACGATTTAACCAAACACTAGAGAGGTATCTGGCAAAAGTAGTTGAAAGTAAGCAAAAAGATTGGGACAAACACATCCAACCGTTTCTTCTGTCATACCGAAGTGCAGTCCACGAATGTACTTCCGTAACACCAGCTTTTGCAAACTTCGGAAGAGAACTACGGTTGCCCGCAGACTTGATCACTGGAATACCCCCTGATACCCCGCGAAGTATAACGGAGTACGCGAATGACTTGCGGAACAAGATGAATGACATTTATGAGCATGTCAGACAATCGGGCCAACAAATGTCTGAAAAGATGAAAACCCGTTATGACCGGAAAGCGAATAATAAGGGCTTCGAAGAGTGTTCGCTAGTATGGCTACATAATCCAGTTCGCAGTAAAGGGAGATCTCCGAAGCTACAAGCAAAATGGGATGGGCCATACCGGGTAGTCACTAAAATCAATGATGTTACCTACCGGATACAGAAGTGTCCAAGAGGCGCCCCAAAGATAGTTCATGTAGATCGACTGGCGCGATACTATGGAACCGATAATGCTCGGGACGAGCATGTCTTAGGAGGGGGCAGTGTTGCGCCATAACCAGATGAATCTAGTGTCCACTAGAAGAATCGAGAACTGTCGAGGACAACGCCATCTAGTGTCGGAAAGCGCGCAACTGTGTGCATTATGACGATTACTCGACGCTAGATGGCGCTACAAGCAGCTCTAGAGTAATCTATTTAGCCTAGAGACATCGATCGAATATTTTCGTAGTTTCGAGTAATTTCCACGGCCATATAAAAGCGGAACGTGTTGGCCGTAGGGACAGTATTGTTTCACGATACAGCGGATAAACATCGAAGAGATCTTCTAGTGCGACTAACCAGTGATTTAGTGATTTCTTATTGTAAAAAGTGTTCTTAATAAATATTGTGTTATTTTTGGTAATTAACCGACTACTTTAATTTATTTAATACCCAGCTCGTAACAGTATTTTAAGCGTTGTTAAAAAATATCAAAGTTTTCTGACAAAAAATGAAATATTTTGGGTTGTTGAGAAGAATTATACTTTATTTCGGTATTTGTTTGATTGTCGGATTTTCAGTATGGTAATTTCGACACAATAAAGCGATGACATAAGCGATTGTGTAAAATTTATGCCAGTCCGAAAATGTGGTCGAAAATTTTGCATTGTTTTATTTTAGCATATTTATACAAAACCATTATAAGCAAAGTATTTTTTTCATAAAAATCTTCCTCATTTATCGTTCTGTTGGTTGTAAAGCGCATGAAAATCAGCGAAATTTATATAAAAAATAAATAATTGGTTTTATGTTAGATTTCACATACGAACTCGTCGTGTCCCTTATCTCATGAACATATTCATTCATTCATTATTAGATAATTGCTTCCTCTCTAAATATTATCATGTAAACATCCGCGCGTATCTCTGTAGCCCAGGCTTCAAGGCTCAAGGCTACACTCAGATAGACGGGGTGAAATTATTGTATAGTATAGGCCTTTTTGCTCGACTAAGGCGAAGCAAAAAGGAAAGGTTATAGTTAGCCTATTTATGTTTGTATGGTCCACCTACGATAAGTGTCAACAACTGAACTGATTGTAATAAGTGTCAATAGATTCTTATATAATAATAAAGCTTTATTTAATTCCATTGAGCCTACTACAATACATTCTAGTCTATTTTTAATTTTGTTAATAGACTAGAATGTAGATTCTTATATAGGCTTTATAAAAAGTTTTTACGTAGTCGGTTTATAGTATTTTTAAACCTTTTCTTGTTATCGTTACTCATCGCTAGTGTAAATTATGGAATTTTATAATAATCACCCAAAATTATAGTTATTTTTAATGATATAAATCACAGAATTTATTTAAAGGAAATGAAGTAAACATCATTTGGTTAATTTATTTAGTATGTCAAGAAAAAATTGTCATTAATTAATTGTTACGTTTATTGTTATCGTTTGCATTAAATAATAATAGGTTTCTATTGTGTGCTTTCTCAGGAAAGCCAACCTTTTACCGCACATCAAATATTACCACCACACAAATGCACTATTAAGATATTAAATTGGTAAATAAATCTGATATTTCTGTAAAGAAATATGTAGGTAAGATTTTGTTAATTGAGATCATCGGCGGCAGTCACGTATAGATTTTACTCGCGCTACTTCATCTTCGTGTTCTAATCATAAACAAACTGACTTGCTGTTAGTTGCACAAAGGGTAGCATCAGAGTAGTGTTAGAAATTCTAAATAGGAGCAGAAAAAAATGACCAGAGTTAAAGAGACTTAGGTATATTTTATTCTATCTGAAGTTACCTGATGTATTGTTTAATTTTTTTTGTATTCATTCATTTTCAGGTAAAGAAGTTGAAACCTGAAGCTAACAATAATCGTAGTAAGTGTTCAGAAGCAAATTTGAATGCCTATTGTGACGTAAAGGCGGCAAAACAAAAGATTTGTTATGGATATACGGTGTAATATCGCGTGAGCCGAAGTCGAGATGTGGTCAGCGGTAAGCGTGTTATTTGTGCTGGTGAGCGCAAGTTCTGCGCTGCTAGAAGGTTCCAATGTGTGCACTAGACAAGAAGCGTAAGTTATTTTGTCATTACTACCGTATATGTTTATAGATGTTTAAAGTGCCACCATACTACTAATTTTCTTAGTCTATGTTCAGCAGTGGAGTGTTAAAGGCTGTTGTTTTTTTTTCATCTTTATTTATTTATTGAGGGCTTAGTCACGAAGTGATTATTTCTCCCTCATAAAGGTTGTTGTTTAATGTTGTTGTTGCCAATGATGACGATGTTGAAATTGCCACCATAGATTCTAAGATAAATATTTATTTTCATATTGAATTTAACTGTAACACGTCTCTCTCGTGCCCATAAACTGATCATCAATACATTTTGCATACGGGCGAGGAATGTCAACTTAAGGAAGCAAATAATACGCCAGAACTTTATATATTTCTTCAAAACTTTAGAAATATGTAGTATACAACATAAGTATATATCTTAATAACATAACATAAATGTCTCGTAAGATTTGCAATTATGATGCAACGGTATATAATTAGGCCAGCAATGCAATAGCCAACGGCAAAGGATTTCAAAGTTAAGAACTGTCGCCTGCGGTATTCCCGGACCAATACGACCTTCAAACCTTCAAGAAAAGAGCGTAGTCCTTCTCTTCTTCCTTCCTTAAAAAGCCGGCAACGCACTTGTGACGACTCTGGTGTTGCGGGTGTCCATGGGCGGCGGTAATCGCTTACCATCAGTCGATTCGTCTGCTCGCTTGCCCCGTATACAATAAAAATAAAGAAGGCATGTGGCCTACAATCTAGGTGCCTTCATACTCTTAAGGTAGATTCATGTTTCGTTAACGTCAGATGCTCAATGATTTTCAAGATTTTCTTCTTTCTAGAGAGGGTGATAAGAATAACTATACCTAGTAAAATATACGGAAGTTAAAACCCGAAGAACTAACGATTTGCTACGCATCAGGGGCGTACTGAACTTTATCATATTTATTATGTACTGAATAATATTGTACGTTGAACCTTTTTTTGTTCTTATCATTACTAAAGAAGACTCTAACAAATGATTACTCATAGCACTGGGCGAATTGAGTATTGTATGATGTAATAAATATCTTAATGCGTTTTAATTATTCGATACTGTTTATATAAAGCTCGCTTACTAGTATTGATATTATTGGTTATCTTTAATGATATATTAGAGATACAAAAAACGAATGTTCATAAACATCTTTTAATACACGTTATATTAGGTTGACCTCCAATGTAACGGAATCGTTCAAGGCAGGTTTTATCAAGTTTAAAACGCCCGATTTGGTTGAATTTTGCCATTTGCATTTTAACAAATCAAACTTATTAAATAATTTTCTATTTGTTTTAAAAATAAATCTTTTTTAGTTTTTTATTTTACCTTGTATTGACGTAAACTCACTGCTAGACGTTGAGTTGCATTTTTTTTATATAATAGCGGGCAACCGAGCACACGTATCGCCTGATGGTGAGCGATTGCCGCCGCCCATGGACACCCGCAAAACCAGAGGCGTCACAAGTGCGTTGTCGGCCTTTGGAGGATGGGGAGGGACATGGGGGAAGGGCTTGGGATAGAGGCCTCTCGTATCCTTACTCACTCGGTGAAACACAGCGCAGGCGTTGTTTCACACCGGTTTTCTGTGAGGCCATGGTATCAATCAGCGCTTGGACTGTGTTTCACCGAAATACCTAGTTAGTTTGGGCGGCGGTAATCGCTTACCATCAGGCGATACGTCTGCTCGTTTGCCCCTCATTCCATGTAACTAATGGTTTACTCATTGAAGTCCTCATAGTGAAGCGAATGAATCACTTCAGATTCTCAGTACATACTTGTGTCGCAGACAAAGCGTGCATATGGTCAATAATTACTTACGGATGTAAACGTTTACTGCTCGAAAAGATTACATATGCACATTACTTAAACGCACACATATTAACGTCACTATGATGCGAATTTAAATACTTACCTAAACTATTCAGTTAAGAAAATAAATTAAATCAATTATGCGTTTTATCACGTAACCAATGGACAATGCTATTTTTTCCTGATCAGTGCATCTGACGTCAAAATCCCGATAAAAGAGTACTGTTTTGTTGTACGTTTCCCTTATCATACTTACATAAAAACAATCTTAATAATAATATAACATCATTTAATTTTTAAGGTTCCGTACTTCAAAAGGATAAAAAACGGAACCCTAATAGGATTACTTTCTTGTCCGTCTACTGTCCTTTGGAGCTGTGAAAAAATCTAACTACTAAGCCAACGCAATCAAAAGATATATTTATTCTGCAAATTTTCGACTCTCGCAAGGGAATTAAAACGAAACGAAAATTTTTATACGAAGCAACGTTTTATAGCACAGATAGAGAAAAAAATTGCGAACACAACTTTATACGGAACCCTCGGTGCACGAGTCCGACTCGCACTTGACCGGGTTTTCTTTACCTTAACGACTTAATTTTTTATGATACTAACATTAAAACTGACTGACACAGATTACATAAAACAAGCGCTAGCAACTGCTGCATCAGCATCATAATTATCTAGAGTACTAGACCTTTTGCAATTATAACGTCTATCTTCTAGAATAATAGATAGATATATAATGATATCCGAGTATTTATCGTACAACATTATGGATTTCCGTGATATGCGTCATACAAGTCGTAATGCTCTCCAGTTATCAATAGGGCAGATTTGACGTAAATGACGCATCATTCCGCTAACAGATTTGGTCGAATGTACGTTGCGTAAATACAATTTTTTTATGATACTAGTCTTTTCAGTTCTTTCCTTTTTCATCATAATTTTTAAGACTAACAATTGTACATAATGTTAATCGCTTATACTTTTTATTACATGTGCATATTATTTTAAATAGCGAAAGCTGAACTTTGACCGTGTTGTTTGTGCATTATTTTGCTTTATGTTTATTGAACAATGAATTCATAATTGTTTGAATTCTTTGTATCATACGCTTTAGTACATAATTATAACTTTAGTTATAGACAGACACTCCATCCAATACATAATTAAATTTAGGATATATGTTATGAAGCTTTCTACTTTATTACATACTAGCTGAACCCCGCGGTGCTACCCGCGGTACGACGATAACCGCGGGCAACACCGCGAGGCGAAGCTAGTATCTTTATAAACTGTAGCCTATGTGTTATTCTGATGTATAAGCTATATTAATGTAAAGTTTCATCAAAATCCATTCAGTAGTTTTTGCGTGAAAGAGCAACAAACATACTTACATACTCACAAACAAATATTGGTAGGAATCGTGTCTCTTATATTTTTTCAAGCAATTTAAATCCAACTTAATTAAGAAATCAAGTTCAAACGAATAAGGGAAAGCAGATTGACCTCAAAAAAAATTTATTATTACACATTACATTTAATTTGGAAGAGGTCACATGCAGTAGACAGTTTCCAATGATACAGCTAAATTGTGGATTATAAATAGTATTAGATTTATGGTTAACAATTAAACCCTCTCTGTTCTTCTAGATAGGCAGTGAAACGTTTGGTAGATGATCTTTGGCGCACTTCCTTTCTTTTAAATTAACTTTAAATTACATTAAGCTAGTGGTACAAAGGTTTCAAACTGCAATTCTTTCAATTTTCTCTGGATTTAGTCCGTTTGTAGATATCTGAGCATATAAATTGTTATTATTAACTTCGAAATGGGTGTAACTGATCGTTAGTCATCAGATCAGTTAACTTTATCGACTTTTCCGTCCCCCACCCCGTTAATTCCACTTAGGCCGCGACGCCAATAAAACACTTCAATTCAAGTACAATCGGTATCCGTTATGCAGCTCAACTTGTTCTCACTCAATTGGCTTCTTTATTCTTTTCCCTTTTGCTTTATATACAATGGCATTATTTCATTCGGAGGAAGTATTAATCCTCGTTCACATCATAATGATCAAAACAATAAAAGTCAGCGCCACATTCATTATTGTGAGTCTTAATTCGATATAATTTTAAATCATTGAAGTAAATTGGAGGTGAGTTCCATGGATTTAGAAACATATATACCAAAGTGGGATAGCGTTGAATTTTTTTTAGTCTGCAAATAAAATTATTATCTAGAGTCTAGAAGTCTTTCTGTTTTGCAGTTTTTAGTAAAAGAACTTCTTCATAATGCACATAGATTGCTTTCGTTTAAGACGAACCTAAAAAAAATACTTTATTGAAATTATTTTTGTCTACGGTTGTAGATATCATATATCACTTATAATTTTTAAACCCTTCTGTTTATAATAACCAAGTTTGACATGATCACGTGATTTACTCGCCCGCATTGCGTCTAGTTTTGTGACGTGTGACACAATTATTTGCCTGGGCTAATTTCGTGTCCTTTATTCAATTATTTCCAAAATCCCTAAATATATGTTATTTTCTCTAATAATAGGGAGCAAATGAGCAGACTTGTCATGCCTGATGCCTGATGATTTGAGATACGGGAATGCTTTTTTCTTGAAGGTCATATAGCCCGGAAATACCGCAGACGATAATTTGTTCCAGTGTACAATTTTGTTGTGCATAAAGCACACAATTGTCTTTAAAAACCATCTGGCAAGAAATTTTCTAGTATATGTAATATTTTTTTCCAGATATACAACAACAATACGAGTGTCGGAAAAGCAGCCGTACCAAGTAAAGGAATACACATGGTGCTTCAATGTACCGCCTAAATGCTCAAAATATAAAATTAAGTTTCGTGAAGTCTTTAAGACTCAGACGTTGGTGAAGTACAGACCGGTGGAAGAGTGCTGTGCAGGATATGCTCCCGATCAGCGAGGGGAGCAGTGCGTGCCTGTGTGCGTAGAGTCCTGTGTTCACGGCAAATGTATAGCGCCGAACACATGCGCCTGCTCACACGGATATGGCGGCCCCGCATGTGACATTTGTAAGTTATTTTTAATACCTAATTATCTTTAGTTCCTAGAACTGAAATACAATTATAAAAAAATAAGTTAGTTAATAGGATGTAGTCAAGGACTTAGTTATGATAGAATAAAATAGGTGTTCCTCTGTAGATTCGTTCACGTGAAATTTCTTAAATTACACTCAGTTTATTTCCGAAAAGTTAGATAAAAATTATGTTCTCTGTGTTCGAAATGTATTTGATTTCGAATATCGATCGATAGAATATATAATTCGTGTATATGTCGTACGGTTTTTACCATTTACATATTTTTTTCGATTCGAATTTGCAAAAATGTTGTCAGTTCGATTAAAATTATCAATTGGAAGACAGCTTCAAAACTACTTAAATTACTAGTATTTATATATATTTTTTTCTTTACTTATAATTTTGTGCATAGAATGAATATTATGAAAGACTCGAGTGAATCTACCGTGTGAAATCGTTGTTGAACAGTCTAAATTTAAAGTTCGATTAACATCAGTAATTAGCATTACAAAAAACAAGTAAAAAAGAAGAATATTTTACACCAATATAAATGTGCATTATATTTTTATAATACACACATCTCACACACCGTCGCCATATTGCTAACTGCTGATAAACATCCTTATATGTTTCGAAATATATACATATAAGAGATGAATTACACCCAGACACAGAGCAAATAATCATGTTCATCATACAAAGATATGCCCTGGATGAAAATCGAAACCACAACCTCCGGCTTGGCAGTTAGGACCACTAACATCTAAACAAACAGGCTTGTCAATTATAATTTGTCTAAACTTGTTTGTTTAATATGAAGTTTATTTTTCTATTGTGTTTCATTATTTTTATATGTGTACTTGTAGCTGTTGACTCACACTTGTCATTTTCTTTATTAATATGTTTATGACTTTGAGAATAATTAATTACCTATTCATTTAAATAATGTTGTTTATAATTCCTTACTTCCCTTTAGGTCATTTCAAATTTTAAACATTCGGACAGGATAAATGATGAAAATATTCTGCACTCAGAATTAGGTACCAACTCCAAAGTTTCCAACGGGCTTGCATTTTGTCACTTGATGAAATTAATTCCATAAACGTTTTGTTTATTTTTCCTGCTAACTATCATATGAACTTAGTTGCGCCTTGTTGGGGTAGAGACTCAAAGAAAATAACACGATTGTTCAACCCAATGTGGCCTTCATTGTGTTTTATTGTTTAAAGTGTAAAGATTTTATGACCGCGTTAAATGCGCTAAAGTTTTATGTTAAATAACTTACCTAACGGATTCAACTGAAATTAATCTTAGTAAAGATACAAGATACAATAAGAACTGTTTCTACTGCGAAGTGATTAGCCTCAAGTAACCTATCAAGCTTCTGTAATCAGACTCCCGTGCCATCCACGAGGTGTTAGTAAAGTTCACATTTAGTTTTATTACAAAGGTTTATTTCACACAATCCCGTGCGTCAACAACTTACGCGTCCAATAGAGGGTTCAATATTTACATAGAATTCAATCAATTTAATAGATTTTGTCAAAATCCTTGTGACCGAATTTCTGTTTAAGCCAACTGTAAGGCTAAAAAATGCTTCTACATCGTCATTATCGACTGCCTTAATTATCCTCTGCTGGACATAAAGAGGGTTTAGTCTCGTACCCGCTGACCAAACGAGTTTGTATAGGATTTGCTTCAAGTTTTCCTTCTCTTTGCAGTGCATAGTTTGCTCGCTTAGTCCATTAACATAAACCCACTAGATAAATTAGAGTGGTGACGCTCTTTCTTCAAACGGACTGTACATAAATTGAACGTTTTTCAGCATGCCCTATTGGCAAATGGGGCAGACACTGCCAGAACGAATGCAGCTGTTTACATGGTGGTACTTGCGATCCTCTGTCGGGCCAGTGTGCGTGCAGCGCGGGTTGGCGAGGAGATGCCTGCGAGCGAGCGTGCGCGCCACCCACCTATGGTGACAATTGTGATGAGATATGCCAGTGTATGAATAGTGGCACTTGTAATGCTGCTACCGGAGCGTGTAATTGTCCTACTGGCTTTATTGGACCTTTGTAAGTATACTGTCAATCTTAATATTGCTGTTAACTTGTTTTTTTTTGGCTCTGTCATATGTTAAATTTATCCAATAACATATTATTAGACATAACTGCCACAAAAATGACGTAAATGGTGCTATACAATCGCTATTCTTTTGACAGCAAGTGTTCATGAATAGTAGAAGAAGAAGTCTAACGATAAACACATACGTCCATATCTGTTTAATTATTTAGAAGTATCATGAAAGTATAAAATACTGTAAGACACTTGTAGTCAGTGCTACTTGTATGTCACATTGAATTTAAAAAAGAACCTTTTCTCAAACTCCGTTTGTGGGCAGATTGTAAAACAGTAAACTGAGTTAAGACAACAACGCTGAAACAATATGTACGCTCTTTGTAAAAGAGCATGTAGGTAAGCATACAAAAACTAATACTAACTATGCAAAACGTTATTCACGTTTAAAATTTATTGGCAGTAAAAAAGTAATTACTAACGCTCTTTAAGTGCACGCTTGTAGTGTTTTAGAACTGTAGGTAATTCACGATGTCTAGTCCACTTTGAAACTTGCCTGGAAGGAGAACAAATGAGTGGTTAGTCCACTTTACTAAATACATAAAAGAGTAGCGGTTCAGTATATGTTTTGTCTAGTACCAAAGTCTATAAAATAACCGTTCAAGTTATAACTTGGACGGTTATTATATTATATTTACGGCTTATATTTCATGGATCAGTATACTGGTCCATGAAATATAATAAAACATTCTAAACAGTCAACCTTCGACCGATATGCGACTTGTAGTGTTGTTTAAAGTTTGATGGGAATTTAGAATGTAATCTATTAAATGTTTATGTTGTATACAATTATTTTGCATTACACAATGTGAGAATTTTGTAATAGTGTCTTGTAATGTATAATATTTTGTATTACAGATGCGAAGAAGCTTGTTCAGGAGACTGCCCTGTGAGGTGTCCGTGCCAGAATGGTGGCGATTGTTCTTTAACGTCTAAATCATGTGATTGTCCTGCGGGATGGACTGGCGAAGTTTGTGCCAATAAGTAAGTGATCTAAATCTGTATTATTTGAAAATAGTATTAACAAATGTATGCTGTATATCCGAGTTGTGCTCATCAACAATAGAGATGTTGAATAAGGGGAAGTAATGTGTGACGAATTATATGGCACTTATGTGGTATTGATGAGAGTGATTTTAGGGACGAAATTTACGCTAGTTATTTTATTGTTTTAGATGCCCAGCAGGAAGATGGGGAGAGAAATGCGCACAAACTTGCGAATGCGCCAATGGCGCTGGCTGTCACCATGTCACTGGGCGATGTCAATGCGAAGCCGGTTTTAGAGGGGAAAAGGTAATTTTAATCAAATTTACTTTTACACAATAATCACTTTTTAAAAGCTTCTACCTAGGAATAAGAAATAAATGTCATTTTAATTAATTGCAGTGTTTAGATACATGCCCAATTGGTACATACGGAGTAGATTGCCAACACAAGTGTAGATGTGAGCACGGGGGTGAATGTTCACCTCGCAACGGGTCGTGCTTATGCAAGCCGGGCTGGAAGGGCGAGCGATGCGAGCTACGAGCTTGCCCCGACCACAAATGGGGCGCCGACTGTGATCGAGATTGCGAATGTAACCCTTCTACTACTGACATGTAAGTAATATTGTGGCTACATTCTCATTAAGTTACCTGCTTTTGAATTTGACGTAAATCACTCAACTATGAAATTGTGAATTCATGTTCCACGTTGTCATAATTTCCAGCGGAAATCGACGGAAGTAATTTCACGTCTTTACAGAGGCTTTTCACCAAATGAGTGAGGTAACCATAGCCCAATTGTCCATAGTTATGGAGATATATAGTTATTGACTTCGTTTGTCGGACCGAGGTCATAATTTTCTTAACCTTTTGACCGCCAGGGACGACTATACACGACTGCCTCGGTGGCATAGTGGTAGCGTATGCGACTGCTAAGCTTGAGGTCTCGGGTTCGATTCCCGGGTCGGACTAAATGTTTGTATGATCTGCAAATATTTGTTTCGGAGTTTGAGCGTTTTCTATGTATAATATGTATGTATTTACAAAAAAAGGTATATAATTATTTATATCAGTTGTCTAGTACCCATAACACAAGCTCTGCTTAGCTTGGGACTAGATGGCGTTTGTGTGTTAGATGTGCCGGAATATTTATTAAAAAAAAAATGATAGTGTTCTTATTAAGCAATATATTCGTCGCCGTTTGGATAGACGTCTATGGTCGGCAACGAGTTAGAGTTCGTATTTATTTGTCCGTTAGATGTGACCCGTGGGCGGGCACGTGCGAGTGCGCGGCGGGCTGGGGCGGCTCGGCGTGCGACCGCCAGTGCCCGCTGCTCACGTACGGCAAGGGCTGCCGCTCCACGTGTCGGTGCGAGAACAACGGCCTCTGCTCGCCTGTCAACGGTATCTCTCTATACTATTTGTACATTTTTATCTTTTTTTTTGTAAGACAACTCCCGCATTGAGATGTTGTTCCTTTGTCCTGCTCCATGGGATAAAGAAGGAAGCAGACTGGATCAACCATTCAATTAAAACCACCCCGGCGACCGGCCAAAATGTTATCCTCAGATTATGCTCGACATAATCTGAGGATAGCATTTAAAAATACGAAACTATTCTTTATAATGATTTCCACCAATTAATGGTGTGTGTTGTCAAAGTTCAGGTGTAAGTCATCAAGGTTACTTGATAACTAGTTGACGATGTTTTTGAAAGCTTGGAAACATTAGAAAAATACTTTATTTTGGATCTATGAAATAAACTATAATAGCAGATATATTTTGATATGAAATTTTTGTTAAAATAAGATTGTGTGTTTTAAAGTTTATAAAAAACACGTAAACTCGTTGGTAAGTTCCAAGGGAGAGGGGGGTTAAAATTTATAGGGTTAAATATGATCAATTTTAGGTTTTGAAATATACAATAACATTTTTTTTGTAAGGTTCATGTCTGTGTGCTCCGGGATACCGCGGAATACGTTGCGAAGAGCCATGCCCTTACCCGTACTATGGCGATAACTGTTCTGACAAATGTGACTGCTACAACAACGCCACTTGCAACTACGAGACCGGCGAGTGTGAATGCAAGCCTGGGTATGTATTTGTCTGAATATTGGAATTTATTATTAAATAATGTAAATAGCTTTTTTAGTACATTTCAAAAATTGCTCACTATTTTTACTTTTCAGATTCGAAGGTCTCAAATGCGATCGTCCTTGCAACGGTAAAACATTCGGATTAAATTGTCGCCAACAATGTAATTGTGAAAACGGTGCTCCGTGCAATCCTGTCAATGGTACGTGTATTTTTTGGTTTAGTTATTTAAATTTGGTTTTATTTTAAAAAAGAAAAACTTTTGTAAATAATATAATTTTTTGTTGATCTGTAGTTTTATGGAAATGAGTAAACTAACTAAAGTAGGTGTTACTTTTTGTACTCACTAAAGCAACGACACCTTAGGTGTAACGCAACGTCCACGGCTAACTAAACTAATTAAAAGTAGAACTGAAAAAATGAGCTAAAACTAAGTTAGTGACAATTTGTTTATCTGGGCCAACGTCAGGGGGTAAGAGGACTTAAATTCGAGTCAACTTACACAACAAGTTAGTGTAATGTAATTGGCATTTTTTTTATTTTGCTAAGAACATATATTAAATACTGGTTCAACTAAACTAAGCTAATTTAGTTAACCTGACGGTGAATGGAGAGAGGCAACGCGAGTGCGATAGTGGGGACGAGGGCTGTGCACTCGTCTTCCCTCGCTCCGCTTTGTGTCGGTTTTTGGCCGCGAGTCAAATAGGACGCTAGGGGCGATGCGAGACAATCAACCAAAGTTCCGCGATGTTATGGTTGTGGATGGGCCATAACGTTAAGCTTGCGTTGCAGGCGAGTGCGTGTGCGGGGCGGGCTACTCGGGCCCGCGCTGCAGCCGGCGCTGCGAGGCGGGCCGGTGGGGCCAGGGCTGCGCCTCGCACTGCAACTGCTCCAAGCGCGCGCGCGGCTGCCACCACGTCACCGGACACTGCATCTGCGAGACGTCGTGGAGAGGTACGTCACGCATATCTATTCTTTTTATTAAAACAAATCCTGTGTCGCAGCGGATTTTACAAATATACATAAAAACGTACACAAAGAACAGACTCAGGACAACGATTTATAGATCGCACAGTGCTGTGCCATATGGAGTTTGAACCGACGACACTAAGCGCAGTAGAAAATGGTGTGGCGATCGCTTAAACCACTATGCCGTACCTGCAGTCCAATCACTGTGGTTATGTCGTAAAGTATACGACTGCTGTACTTGAAGTCTCGGATTCGATTCCCTGGTCGAACAGAATGTTTGAAAGATCTTTCAATATTATTCTTTCTATTTGAAAATCTTATAATAATAAGCTTCTTACTTTTGGATTCAGGTCTAGCTAGTACAGGTATGTATGTATATAATATAGTACAAAGTTTATTTATATTTTTCAACCTCAATGGCAGATGTTCTGGGATACACCGTTATGTTAGACAGCTTGTGTGATGACAATCAAAATCAAACCGAAATAAATTCCGAAGAATATCAAATCGATGCAAATCAGTCAGTCATACCGATTAACGCCGAAAAAAGGCAGAATAACATCAACATATACTATGATGATTATGAATATCAAGATTTGGATCGAGACCATCAAACAATCGTATCAGAAGAATATAATCGAATACAGGAATTGTCAATTTACGACTGTATATCTTATTCAGTTTATGATAACTTTACAGATTCTAATTTAGCTTTGGCGACGGTGACGCAAACCCTTAGTAAATTAGATATACGAAACGTTAAAACAATAGTTGCAGTGGTAACTAAAAATATAACCTATAATGATATTGCAAGTATGTGGGGTTTATCTATCAATGAGGGACAGATATATATCAACAAATTGTCATTGGTCATGTTACAAACTCCATAAGTGATAATTAAATTCGTGTATTCAGTATTCCGTTATTTATTTTATTTAAACCTTATCTATAACAATGCTAATGCTTCTGACTAGTGTGTTAATTTTGAGGTACCTTTGTTTTTTTTTTTACGCGGTTAATGCTTTTTGCACCATACCCTCCTAGGGAGGAGAGGGAGGCACACGAAGGGCGTTTGTGGTACTCCCGACGAATCGGTCTGAATCATCGAATGCGATTCGGCGCTGGTCTTTGCCGTGAATTTCCCGCTATTTTTATAAAATCGTCTTCCCATCTACGATGCTGTCTCTCTTCCCTTCTTTTGTTATGTCTCGGACACCACTCTGTAACGTCACTCGCCACGTGTCAGTAAATAATTACTACATTTAAAATTTTGTTAATAATTCATTTTATACAAAATTTATTATCACTGATTTTGCTAAAAGCATACCACCGCTGCCACTTACCGCACAAAACACTTTAAACACTTTATCGTTTTTCAGTAACGGTGTTATTTGAGCTTTCAAAACAGAAAAAATAATTTGTTTACAATTCAATTAAAAATATAATATATATGATCTGCATCGGTGGCGCAGTGTGGCGGAGTGGTAGATATGCGACTGCTGTACTTGAGGTGTCATGTTCGATGTGTATGTATGTATTTTCACAAAAGATATGTATTTATATCAGTTGTCTAGTACCCATAGTAGAAGGTTGTCCAATTAGGGACTGATGGCGTTGTGTGTCAGATGTCCAAGATATATTTTATTAGCTTTTCTTTATGTAAACTATTCAAAGTTGACACTGAATGAAACGTGTTAAATAATGAGTTTATTTCATCATTTGCAATTAGTTTTTTTACACAAAACTAAAGCAACTGTTTTACTAGACCCCACTTTGAAATTGTGAAGGTTTTTGACCATTAAACTTTATGACCGTTCATAGTTAGTGTAAATAGCTGTACAATAGTCAAAAATAATATAATTAATATATTATTTTTGATCTTTGCAGTCGACTGGCGAAGGAGCTCATGTTTCTTTTAAGAGGTGTCCCCCAAGGCCCCAACCGGTCCCGATATTAGTAGCGTTTATTGATTTGTGCCAGCTAATGTTAAAAATTTATAATTTTATAAGTATCTCACATGAATTCTTTTTGTCTCCATCTATATATAATATAAAAATGAATCGCTCAATGTGTTGGTAAGCGCATAACTCAACAATGCTCGGACCAATTTGGCCAATTCTTTTTTTTTAAAGTTCGTTAAAGTTCAAGGATGATTTTACGGCGAGAAAAAATCGAAAAATGGCCGGAAAAGCCCTAAAAACAGCCCTATTCTTTTTCCCATACAAACGTTTTCTAAATAAAACGTAAAGTCAATTTGAGCTTTATTTCTATTGTAAAAAGTTCATATATTACAAGCACAAACTGTTGTCTAAGCAATGCAGGTGTGTTCCTAAAGTCAATGAGTCAATTTGCACTTTATTACCGCTGTACAAAGTTCAAATTCAATCATATCTATCAAAACAGTGTGCGTATGTGCGTTGGAGTAGATAATCGTTGGATAGTCCATTTATCGATTAAGGCTATAAGGCTATATGTCATCACGCTAATACTAATAGGAGCGGAGCACCAATGAAGAATGTTTCAAAAACGGGTTAAAATTTTCACGCTATAGAAGACGCAAACGAGGTTGCGTGGGTCGGCTAGTATAATATAAAAATGGAAATATTGGTGTTTTAGTGGGAATATTTTTTGGATTTATTTAGGGAGCTTAAAAATCTGCTTATATTATTGTGTATTGTAATCGGTTTAAAGCATTTAGTGACATTTCTAGAACTTTTCTTGCAAAACGTTTAAACGATGTTCCCTGTCTTTCTCAATCGAGGAGAAGAAAAAGACGGGGATAAAGAAAGAGAACTTAGAAAGAGAGAGTCTAGTCTCGAATTTTTTTTGATAAGTTTTTTTTATGTACTATTAGCACATTAATACACATTTTTTTTAAAATTACTTATGGTAGTTCCAACGTAGTGTTAAATATCTAAAGTGGGTGGGTGAAGTAAACATAAATAAAAATACTTGTAAGTTGTTTGTTTTATTCGATTTTCATAAAAGATTTCCATACGTAGAACGTATTACCTATCGTGTATGGTTTTAACGAAAAAAAAAACTCAAAATACAGATTTAAATATTGCCCATATTTTATTTCTTTTTTATTTATTGTTTGTAGTAAGAAGAATTACGAAATTAGTTTTATTTAAACATACGAATAGTACAAATTAATTATTTATAAATATAAATAACAGGTGTGCGGTGCGAGACACAGTGTGCCGAGGGTCGGTACGGCGAAAATTGCTCGGAGCGTTGTCCTTGCCTGAACAACTCTTCCTGCGACGCATCTACCGGACGATGCGAGTGCGCTGCGGGCTGGACCGGCGACAACTGCACGATCTCATGCCCCCCTGGTACTTACGGCGCTGGTTGTACGCAACTCTGCCCTGAATCTCCTACAGGTAACATTACATTTTTATCTTCTTTCATCTAGATCAAATTTTTTTAGAAGAAATTTACCAAGATTATGTACTGCGGGTACGGATAAACAACTTTTTTATACAGTCAATAATTGTGGTACAAGTCACTAGTTGGAATAGCTCTAACATTTTTTCTACGTTGTCGAACCGCCTCGTTTTATATTTTTCTATCTAAAGATATGTTTCAAATGTCATGGAAAAAACAATACGAAATCTCTGACTTAAAACTATGGTAAATGCACTTCGTCAGTACAATAAAATATTACCTTACCTTTTTTTCCAACTTACCAACATGTTAGCGTACGTTATATGATTAAACTGTTATTTGCCAACCGGTTGTTGTTCAATGGCGATTTCCAATGTACGTTATTACGAGGAAACTGTTTATTACCAGCTTGTTGTTGGAAATTGGAAATGTTTATAAACATTGATATGTGCAATGTTTGATGTTTGCTGTTTGTTAGGTAATACAACTTGCAATCCAGTAACGGGTATGTATAACTGCCCGAGCGGGTTTACTGGGGTGACCTGCGAGTATCCCTGTCCGCTTGGTACGTACGGCGTGGATTGTAAAGAGAAGTGCACTTGCAAGAATGGAGCTGACTGCCATCACGTTACTGGTGAGTTTATATATTTTTATTTTCACATTTTGTGAGTTACAAACAGATATGTTTTTTTTAATTATTCAGTTTTTTGTTACTTACTCATATTGTTGGTCACACATCACATTCTGTTTGCCAGGATCATTTACTGTCTTATGGAAAGTTTGTCTGCCATCGAGGCTGTTAATTAAATAAAAAGTACACTAGATGTTAGAGGATTTATAATATCTTTTGCACATAAAATACTAAAATAAAAAATCCAAATTAATCGCTTTATGGGTAAGAGTAAATTAGTAGATTTTTTTATTTTTTTACGTACACAAATCATTTTTTACTTGCGATGTGTCTTCACAATGTAACTTTTTTATTTGTAAAAAGTTTAAAGTATTCTAAAAGACCAAGTTATTATAAGACAAGAAGACATATTACGATAGTCATTTAATGCGATTGTAAACAAGATACGTTTACAGTAGAATTAGTTTCCACGTTAAAATGCCACGTTTGTGTGTGAAGGCGAGTGCCAGTGCCTGCCGGGCTGGCGCGGGCCGCGCTGCGGGGAGGCGTGCGGCGCGGGGTGGTGGGGCGCGGGCTGCTCGCAGCCGTGCCGCTGCGCGCCCAACGCCGCCTGCCGCCCCAACGACGGCTACTGCCGCTGCCCGCCCGGCTACACCGGACACTACTGCACGCTGTGTAACTATACTCGCCACTCACTCACTCACTCACTCACTCACTCACTCACTCACTCACACCCTATAGGGTGTCCATACCAATATTATGAATTTGAAAGTGACTTGTGAGAGACATCTCAGTCTGTCTGTTACGCTTTCAGACGGGTTTATATTTCAATTTCTTTTCTGACCATTATAAAAATTTGCATATACTTTGTCAGGGATACAAAAAAAATGACCGAACTACAAAGTTTGAGATAATTTTTTTTTTTATAAATATTCTTAATGCAACCCAAAGCAATTTGCGCGTTAAGAGTATGTGTAAAGACATCTACAATAGATCATGTGTAATCTAGATAATCGCTTATTAAGTGGTCAGAGGTCTTCTATACCTCTTATTTTGCATCCATAGCTTACGAGCTTAATTTATCCTCAAGGCTTGTACCCTGAATCGAAAGTTATTTCCTAGTATGAGGCACTACTGTGCAATCTTTTCAAAGCATAAACTCGTTAACGTATTAATTATTTTTACAACAGTTTGTCCGGAGGGTTACTTCGGTGACCACTGTATGGAAGCTTGTAACTGTTCGTCAGTCGGCAACTGGGTGTGCGATCCGGTAGGTGGCTGTATCTGTCACCGTGGATTTGTTGGAGACAACTGCGATATACACGCCAGCGATGCTATCGTTAACTCTATTGATACGCGTAAGTTACATACATATATAACTTTTAATGACTAAGAAATTTATTTTTTGCAGTTTTTAATAAATTACATAATGTCTTATAATATTTATATTTTCAGGAGACACATCTAGTTCTGGTTTGACAGTTGTGATGGTCATATTAGCGTTCGTGTGTGCGGCGACGGCCATCTTGGTTCTGCTGTACTACCGTAAGCGCGTGCGAAACCTCAAACGAGAAATTGCGCACGTTCACTATACCGCCGACCCTAGCTCTCAGCCTGGTACGTTTTCTCAGCTCTATACGTATTAAAGTTGAAAAAAAAGTGTATAAATAAGATTTTTAATTCGATGTATAAAATAGATAAATTGTTTTATTCGTTTAAGATTTAGAAATTAATGTACAGATTTTTTTAACACTTATAATTTTTAAATCCTTTTCAATTTGAATTATTGTTAACCAATATTAACAATCTGGTTCGACTTCAACAAACTTGAATTGGTCCCTCATTTTTACTTTTTTGAGGTTTGAGATACGAGTACTAATAAAGATGAATGTAAAGAAAAGAATAAATAGGATAACTATGCGTTTTCCGGTGTTTTGAAAAAAAAAATTCTTCACTCACCTTTTTAAAAGTTTTACACATACAAAAATAACAAAATATTTATATCTGTTACAGAGCAACAGCACTTTGACAATCCAGTGTATTCATACCAAGGCTCAACCCGCAGCGACGATTCCACTACACTCCTCAACAATATGCCTCAAATCGTAAATAATCTTGGACCCGGCAGCAAACTTAACAACGCTACTTTAGAGAAATTGAGAATGAAAGCATCAGGCTCCTCTGATAGTAAGTTTTATTTCGTTATAATAAAGTATGTCTTTTGAATGATTTTAACTTGCGTAGAACTGAACTATCTAGATTGACATAGTTCACATCTCTCCTTCACTTTACTAATTTGGTTACTATTTAGAATTCGGAAGAAAGTATTATCTCGGTACATTTTAAATATACGACACTATAAGTAAAATGTGAATAAATTATAAAATAAAATGTATAAATTACAATTGTGTAAATCTAGTAGTGTACTTGTCTTTTACTGCAAACAGTGATGATAATGGCGCTGTACTCCTAACTGGTTTCGGTTACGGCGGCTAGACTCAATGGAGATCAGCCAACTACGCAAAAGATATTATAGTGCACGTGCACGCAAACAAAGGTGCACTCTCTGTTCCCTCACTCTCATAATAGTGGAGAGTCAGCGGTTTTCTTTTGGGCACGAAGGTTAAAACTTCAACTTTTTATAATTAGAAAAACTCAATAAAATACTAGAAATAGTAATAATCAAGTGTATAATAATGTAAAATATTTTGATATTCAAGATTACGACCCACTCTCGTCTATAAAGAATAAAGACGCCGATGCATACAACCCCAACTTGTTCCAATACGAGGACGATGACAATAAGCTGGACCACGTTTATGACGAGATAAAACACAAGGAGGGATATGGTAAATATCATTATTAATCACTACGTTATCATTCTTACACTATTCAATTTTTTTGACACTTCTTCATTATTAATCAACTAAATAGAATAGAATATAGAATAGTTATGTTTACAATCGCTTTTCAGTCATGGCTTCCATTGTGCACTAAAGATTTAGGTGCATTAACGCTCTTTCACTCTAGGCGATCTGCACCGCAGATCAAACACTGTAACGAATCTTAATTTGATGGTAGGTGCATTACCATATGCTATTCGGTACCCGATATATAAATATCTAAGGCGGCATTTACAATGCCAACCCGGTTTGGAAATCGAATCCTAATTCTTCTACCGACGCCAAACCGAGATAACGCCTAACTCACCTACAGGAGCCCTGTGCCATAAAACATACACATTCATCACAATAAGAGGTACCGATGAAACCAATTGCAATGGTCTTCGTTTAAACAACATTAATTGACAAACCCATAACTTCTCCCGTAGTTGCTACTTCATCTAAGAGAGTTTGTAACCAGGCTTCTGAGTTTGCGATAAGCACCGTGTCATCTGCATATCTTACATTATTTACAAGCAGTCGTTGCTAGCAGCAGTTGGAAAGAAGAGGGGAAAAGTATGCATCCCTGTCTGACACCTCTAGTCTGATGACTGGAAACCGATAGCTAGAGCTGCCCTTCAATTCGGACTGTTGCTTCTTGTTTTCATTAGAGGTTGTCAATAACTCGAAGATACTTTCTATCTAATACCTTCTTTTTCAGAACTGCCGTAAGTTTAGAATGCTGGACGCGATCGAATGCTCTCTTATAGTCTATGAAGCACAGATACACTTATTGTTGGCGTTCGAGTGTTCGCTCTGCCAATGTGCGATTATGCGTTGTTCAAAAAAATATTGTCAATTTCTCAATTTCATAATTAAAATTAGTATTTTTTTTTTAATTTACGGTTGCGATATTTTAATATCTGCTCGTTAGCTAGCTATCTGTATTATTTGATAAAATTAGAGATAAAAATAATTATGCATTTTGCTATTCACAGAAATGGAATATGATCGACTGAACTACGCTCCACCAGCTAACAAGTGGAAACAGCACTATCAAAGGATGAACAACAACATTGGTACCACCGTACCCAACGGACAGCCGACACCCCCGATACGGGAGGACAGTCCCACTCCGCCAATACCACCACTGCCTAAACTCAACTTTGTCCCACTACCACCGAAAAGAGATGAAGAGTCATTAGACGTTCCTATTCCACCAACACGGGAAGATCCGCCAGGGTTAGTCACGGACACGTCAGAGGTAGAAAATACCAACCCTTGACATCTCCAAGGGGCTAAACTGAACCATTTAATGTATTTGTAGCGATACTAATTGTCATAGTCTATAAATTTACGTCAAAAGTTATATTTAATTTTGTATGAGGTTTTACGATGAGAGAAATATTGATATTTTGATAAGGATCTTTTGAAATGACATCTATCTTTAATGTAATATTGAAAAAAGTATAAGTGTTCATTTTTGTTTGAGAGGCATCAAAGGATAAGCAGGTTCACAATTTAAAATGAAATTAATTAAATAAATCGTTAGGTAGTATTTAAAATTTTAATATGTATATTTTTTAAATTTGGAACTGGTTTTTGTGAAATATATATACAGGGTGTAAAAAGACGACTACCGAAAACGAAAGGGGCTGATCCAGCACCCCAAAACTTATCAAAAAAAACAAACAGTTGTCTTTAAAAAAATTGTAGCTTGAAAAAACAATGTGTCAAGATTTTTATTAATTTCAGAAGCCAGCAATGTATAACTTAACGCGCCCGCGCGCTCTGTCGCGGTCATTGCACTCACCCGGCCAGCTGTTTTGATATTAAAATACATTACTGTTTTATTGATTTTCTTTGTTTTTTGGTTTTCTAAATGAGATAATTAGGTAGTTTGGGTCCTGTTGTGTTTTACTATGTGTATGTAAGCAGAAAATAACATAAAACGACTTAGATAAATTAACATTTTTTTTGAGTTTTTTTTTTCGCTAAACCTATTCAGTATCATGGTCTGATTGCAACTCCCAAGTTTTCGGTAGTAGTCTTTTTACACCCTGTATATATCTGCACAGGTCTTTTCAGGAAAAAAAGTGTTAAGAACTTCAATTCATTTAAGATAGGAAAAGAAAACTTTCAAGCGAATTTAAATACATTTGCAGTCCGTTCAGAAGACATAATTATAGAAGAATATGTAAGCGTTCCTTTATACCCTTTGATGCCGTAGACATGAGTGTGTAAGTAATAAAAAATATTTATAAGGAAATTATGCCACTCGGATAATTGCAACTATGAAGATTCCCTCTGAAAACCTCCAGCCTTTGAAAACCGCTAAGAGAAGCTAAAGAACATTAAAGCTTTGTTTCACCGGTTATAGTTAAGTTCTGGATAGCTTATTTGACAGATGGTTTGACACAATTTATGTGGAAGATACGTCAAATTATCTGTCAAATAAGCTATTTGTAATCAGTAAAACAAAGCTCAAGTAGTTTAGAAACCTTATATTTCTATACCAACTCACAAAGCAAGCGTAAGGGGTTTAATCTCATTATTCAAATTATTTATTTGAACATGTTATTACTTTTTTTTAGTAAAAACTTGTAATCTATATTAAACTGCTGATGGTCTTATTTGTGTGTTGGTAACTGTATACTACATAAAACAGTATATTTAGATATAATTCAATAGTTATAGAGTCGTAATGATAAGCGGAGTGTTCAATATAATTCTTTAAGAACTATTTTGGTGTTCAAGAGTCATTTGACTCCATATCTGAAACTTACCACCTGCAATAATGAAACACGATGCACTGGTCATATTAAAAGTGTTGCCCTACGAATAATTAAGTTATATTTAAATGCTAGGTTTAAATGTTGTCATTCAAAACTTTACTCTTTCACATATGTACTCGCTCTATTACGTACGATGGTTAAGTATGAGGATTTATACAAAGTTTTATATTGAATGCCATATAATCGTGATGTTGAAGGTGTTACTTTATGTTTATATAATGTGATTATGGTTGTAATAATCGTGTTCAAATTATAGAATTGGTAGATATAATTCACTGATAAGTGTTCTATTAACTTTTACATATCACAGTAGTAGTACCTGTGTGTGTATTTATTGTATTTAGTGTCTTTTAACTTATGCATGTTTAGTAAATAGCTGATTGTTCTAGAAAATAATTGAGATGATCTGCTTTCAGTGTGTATTTTGATAATGGTAAAATTTTGAATTAACAGCGTACTTACGTACATAACTTGTCTAAAAAATGACTCGCGATAACCATAAATCATTAGGCCGTCGTGGCGAGGCTCACCATGCTGCATTGTTGCATCATCTGCATAGGCAATGAATATGGTGACCACCACTCTTGAATTCTGCTTATGCTTTCCATCAGGCAAAGTAGAGTCATTTTGGCACGGCCATACATAAAAAACGGATTGAAAATCAAGAATAATTAGCGACGTAAAAGTGTAGGTACCTTTAGGATAAAAAAGACCTGATTCATTATTCCCGGAACTCATTTTTGTCCTAAACTGAAACACACATTCAAACGCTTAGGAAAAAAGTAAATACGTATTGTGACTATGAAACGAACTTTAAAACGTTGATGGAAAAACAATCAAATCGATCCATATTAACATTTTTTCTTACTCATTTCTCACGAATTGCATTTAGGTCGTTCTAAAGTTCGATATTACTTTCATACGTAAAGGACTTGCATTTTTGAAGATCATATATTACCTGAGTTCGTAAATTACTATCAGGACGATTACTTTGTTAAAATATGGGAAGACTTGTCGAACATCGACATCGAAAATGAGTAATACGTCATTTATTATATGAAAACATGTATAGCAATGGCCAATAACCCAATTCAAGTAACCTCAACATGTACAAAGTTAAACGAGTTTAAGAAATTAGGGTATTACTGTATTAAAATAGAAGTAAACAGACACCTGTATATAAAGTTTAACAGTTTTGTGGCTATCTTAAGTCTATCTGTTTAAACGTACAGTAAAGTATTTGATTGTAAATATGTTTATTTACACCTCATACACAGTAAGTAGACAATGTTCATTTTATTTTATGCATATACAGACGCGTGGAAATTACTCAATACATTCCACTCGTATTTATTTGCCTTTACTTTTATAAATATTCTTGTTTTTGATACCTCAGTATTTTTATTTGTAAAACTTGAAACTGTTAATATTTTAAATTTTATAAATTTGTTTCTTTATTTTGTTTTTTATCGCATTTTATAAAGAAAATATAATCATTTTTTTAAAACATTTGAAAAGTAAGATTATATCAATTGTAATTAAAAAGGGCTTTAAATCATTGGAAGTAATGAGAAATTATATTTTCAAATTATATGACTAGGATTCTGAAAATGTTGCTCAAAAAGTGCCAAATTTATTTATACAAAATTGGTACCGTTTACACAAAGGCAGCTGGCAATGAATGTCTGATTGTTCGATTTATAGCATCTTAAGTCGATAAAGGAAAAGAAAAATGGGTGACGGGTTCCACCTGTTGCTTGATTTACTCGTATATAACGTTTTAACACAATGCAATAACTACCTACCATACAGATAGGCCAGTCTAAGAAATTTGATTGTTAATCATTTACTAAAAATTTTAATCTGAAAATCATCACAGCATTTAACAAATATATAATATATGCGCATAGAACATTTAAGAATTGATAATGAACTCAAAATAATTTTTTACTATGTCAGTTCATATATATTATCAAGAATTATCTGACAATAATTATATTTTATAAGTTTATTTCTATGAACTCTATAGGTTTAATTTATTTCTATTTAGCGAAGATGCTTGTAAGATTTCAATATCGTAGAAATATTCAACACTTTATAAGTGTTATTAAAAGTGTTAAGAAATACGTTTGTGATATATTATATTAAGCTACTGGAAAAATAAACGAAATTCAATTATTATCTCATTTATTTTTTGTACCACAATCGCTAGTTTAAAACAATGTAATTGGTTTATAACGCTAATGGTTTCAAATATTAGGTCAGGTGCGAAATAATAACAATAGCGCGTGTCTTTCTTGCCTGTGCAAATAGACGTAAAACTAATTGTAAATTAAAAGCACGTTTATTCCGGATTCGACGAGTTAGTCTACGGATCTGAATAAGGTCGGTGCTTATCCGTTAGACCCTCCTTGTAAACAACTAAAGTGCACCATGAAAGTTACAGTGATCATTGCCACTATGATGGTAGCACAGGTGCGGTATAGTGTTTTGTGCTTACTTAAAAATGGGATTGTGAATCTGTTGTGGTAAGAATTTCAAATGTTTTATTAATTGCAGGTGTCAGCTTCATTTTTGGACGTATTTCAAGGCGCGGTGCTATCGGTCCAAAATAGTTTCGGAAAACTTTTCAGTGACGTAGTAACCGATGTCAAAGATACTGTTGACTGTACAATATTAGCGTTAGAACACATCCTTTCTCTGAGTGAGGATGCAACAGCTCGCTATTACAAAAAATGCGCAAGTGCAAAAAACGACACTCAGAGTGATTCTCCACTTAAGAACAACTTGCCTGTTCTTGAAATTTCTATTGCGAACAATGAAGAATACTTAAAGAAAGACCTACCAGAGGAAATTGATGCTAAAATTAATGCGACGCTGTTAAAATTTTTAAACGGTTACAATCCACACGATAAATTAGAAGAAGTTCAAAAGGAGTTAGCTAAAGAAACCGAAAGGTTGGCCGATGTTAGTAATTTAGTAAGGCAAGAATTAGACAAATTGTCTAAGGAAATTCACCTTGATTTCACTAATGCAGAACGGAAGGGTTATAAACCATCTGTTGACAGTATATTGGATGAATTAAAAGTATTAGAAGTGATTGAACAAAACATACGAAATTCTTCGGAATCAAATGAAATTCACCGCTTAGTCGGCGATGTACTTAATAAATTACATGAAATTGAATCTTCTGGAGCTAAGCAAAATGTTAAAGTAGATGGTATTTTAAGAGACCTAGAAAGAAGCTCTAATAGAAGTTACAAGGACATGAGACAGCAGTTGAAAGATTGGAAGGTGGAAGAAGCGAAACATTTAAATGTAATTAAATCTAAGATGGATGAGCATGAAAATGTGCCCAAACATTTAGAATACGCAAAGATGGATAATACGTTTACAAACGAAATCGCTTCAAGGACGATACCGTTAAACTCAAAGAATATAGTTGAATCCATACTGCCGAACATTATAACTAAACAGATTTCAAGTACTCCAAAAATAGCTATTCAACCATCGCTTGACGCCACAAGCCCTGTACAAATAAATGACGCTACAGGTGTTGTTACACCTGTTTCGATAAGTACAAATTCGTATGTAAATAAGATTATTGTCGATGTTACGGAAACATTGATTCCACAAAGATTTAAAGAAAAACCGATCGTTGATCATATGCGTGATAAAACATCGGATTTTACGACACCAATTACTATCAAACTTTTGGAAAGAAGTATAAAACATAGAATTAGTCGTCCAGGGATTATTCCAGAAGTAACATCTTTTGTTCCAAATAATACTTCAGAACTCAGTGCGAGTCCTTTAGTGCCAACCACAGAGTCTAATACTAGTACAAACAAAATTCCCGGACGAGATACGAGTGTCCAGAAAGCGATTCCACAGATAAGCACGTATCTTTCTATACCGATATCAGAAAATCGTGGTTCTTCAAACACATATTTCTTCAAGACCTCTATAGAGCCTATTAGAAATCTTACAACAATACAACCAGAAAATGTAACGACCTCTTTACCAATGACTCCGGTAACTAATACCATAATTGAGAAGCAGTTACCAGAAGAGCAAACGAGTGTTCCTAAATTGATTATCGAACTTAATACAAGTTCAGCAACGATGGAGCCAGAACGTATTAAAAGTCTTTCTTTGCCACCAAAAGATACTACATATGTATCAGTGCTGTCTCCTCAGTCGACAATCTCTGAAATGACCCCAGAACCAGCTACAACTGTATTAGTGACGGTTAATGATCCTACTGAGAGTTCAACGATGACTACTGAATCGACTACGAGTATTTCATTGACTACTCCTAAATCTATTGCAATTTTTACAACGACCCCTGAACCGAGTAAACAACTATTAATAGTGTCTACCGAGCGTGATACAAACCCTTCAACGCATCCAGAACTTACTAGGCATATTCCCGTGATGGATACTGACCCTGAAACTAAATTAGCTATAAATCCTGAAACTACAATGGATCTGTTAGTAACCACAGCTGAGTCAACTACAAATCCTGAAACGACCCCAGAATTTAGTACAAATCTTCAAGAAACTGCTGTTGGGAAAATTATAAATGCTAATATGGTTCCAAAATCTACTACAACTATTCCAGTTTCTACTATGGAAACTACTACGAGTCCTGCTATAACCGAAAATTCACATACGAGTTTACAAGAGACGAATCCTGAGCTTGCTGCTAGTCCTACAACAGACCCAGTATCTACTATAGATATTTTAGTGCCTGCTCATGCGACAAGTACAAATCCTGCAACCACTACTGGTCTTACTGCGGATCTTCCGGAGATATCTGATTCTACTATAAACTCTATATTGTCGTTAGTATCAGCTACGAGTCTACTAGTGACTGCTAATGACGCTAATAAGGGTTCTTCAACGAGCCCTGAACCGAGTAAACAACTATTAATGGTGTCTCCCGAGCGTGATTCAAACCCTTCAACGCATCCAGAACTTACTAAGCATATTCCCGTAATGGATACTAAGCCTGCAACTAAATTAGCTATAAATCTTGAAACCACAATGGATCTTGTAACCACAGCTGAGTCAATTACAAACCCTGAAACGACCCCAGAATTCAGTACGAATCTTCAAGGAACTACTGTTGGGAAAATTATAAATGCTGAAATGGTTCCAAAATCTACTACAACTATTCCAGTTTCGACTATGGAAACTACTACGAGTCCTGCTATAACCGAAAATTCACATACGAGTTTAGAAGAGACGAATCCTGAGCCTGCTACTAGTCCTACAACAGACCCAGTATCTACTATAGATATTTTAGTGCCTGCTAATGCGACAAGTACAAATCCTGCAACCACTACAGGTCTTACTACGGATCTTCCGGAGATATCTAATTCTACTATAAACTCTATATTGTCGCTAATACCAGCTACGAGTCTGCTAGTGACTGCTATTGACGCTAATAAGGGTTCTTCAACAAACCCTGAACCGAGTAAACAACAAATGGTGTCTACCGAGCGTGATTCAAACCCTTCAACGCATCCAGAACTTACTAAGCATATTCCCGTGATGGATACTGAGCCTGCAACTAAATTAGCTATAAATCCTGAAACCACAATGGATCTGTTAGTAACAACAGCTGAGTCAACTACAAATCCTGAAACGACCTCAGAATTTAGTACGAATCTTCAAGAAACTGCTGTTGGGAAAATTATAAATGCTAAAATGGTTTCAAAATCTACTAAAACTATTCCAGTTTCGACTATGGAAACTACTACGAGTCCTGCTATAACCGAAAATTCACATACGAGTTTAAAAGAGACGAATCCTGAGCCTGCTACTAGTCCTACAACAGACCCAGTATCTACTATAGATATTTTAGTGCCTGCTAATGCAACAAGTACAAATCCTGCAACCAATACAGGTCTTACTACGGATCTTCCGGAGATATCTAATTCTACTATAAACTCTATATTGTCGCTAGTACCAGCTACGAGTCTACTAGTGACTGCTATTGACGCTAATAAGGGTTCTTCAACGAACCCTAGACAGACTACGAGTATTCCAATAATGGCCTCTGAGATTACCATCTTTGAAACGACAACAAAAAATAGTACGAGTATAGCAAAGACAATTGTTGAGTCTACTAAACATGCTGCAGCGCTTCTAGAGCCTACTACGAGTCTGCCAGTGACAGCTCGTGAGCTTAGCACTATGCTCTCAGAATTTACTACAGATCTGTTTCCGAAGCCTCCTGAGTCTACTACAAATCTTAAAGCGATCCCTGAACCTCGTAAATATCCGTCAATGACGACCATTGAGCGTGATACAAACCCTACAACGACTCCAGAACCTACTAGGCATATTTCAGTGACGGCTGTTCAGCCTGCAACTAGTTCTGAAGTAAGCCCAGAATCTACGATGTATAAGTTAACAACTACAAATCCTGAAACGGCTCCAGGTATTAGCATGGACCTACAAGTGACTGCTCCTGAAAAAGTTATAAATTCTTCATTGATTTCAACATCCATTATAAATATTCCAATGATGACTACGAACTCTACTACAAATCCTACTATGATCAAAGACTCAAATACGAGTCTGGCAGTGGCTTCTAAGCTTATAAGCGTTGCAACGAAACCAAAACCACCTACGAATCTTACAAAGATAAGTACTGCGCCCACTACTTACTTTACAGTTAATACGCCTTTTCTAATGAAGACTCCGGAAACAAAACTTGACTTTATTTCGGAACTTACCACGGATCCTTTAAGAATGACTTCGGAATCCATGAGTCCGATTAAAACTTCAGAACCAATTCCAAATATGTTAAGGATAAACTCTGACGTTACTACGAGAACTACAAATACCCTAGAAACAATAACGATTTTTCAGCCTAAACATTCTATAAGAACACAAGAACTTATAACAAACTATCTAGTAACAGTTCCTGAGCCTACAATAAACTCAACTGGGACCCAACATAACACTACAAAACCGCCAAGAACAACTAAAGAATTTACAACTCACCAATTAGTAAAGACAACAGATCCTCCAAAAATAACACCAGAGGTTACTACGAGTCTTACAGCAACAATACGAAAACAAAAAAATCGTCTTGCGCCAAATCATTCAGTTCTTGTTAGAAATATTTCTGGGTCGGATTCTAAGTCTAATATAAGTTCCTTAATAACTCCAGAACCAATTACTAATCGCCCAGTGTCGAGTAATCAAAAGCCCATATCAACTTCTCACGCAAAACCTCGAGACCGTTCCATGAGTTCTACTGTGACGATTCTAAAGCCTACTTCTTTTTCTACCATGTTGACTCTAGGGCATACTTTGATTTCAAAAATGGAAGTCCCAGAACCAGTTACAAAACTTTCAAAAACTATCCGAGAGACAACAACTAGTCGTTTAATAATAACTTCAGAATCTTCTACGACTCCTACAGAAACAATGACAAAATCGACTACAGGTTCATCAAGAACGACTCTAAAATTAGTTACAAATAATCTAAGTAAACTTCAACATCTGTTTAATTTGCCTACTCATAGACCAGGAGTTTCTACACCAAGTCTAAACGCATTTCTTAATTATATAGATCGTAAGGAAGGTTTTACTAGGCCTAATATACAATCTACAAGAATGACTACAACTATTGCCACCCCTGTAGGCGCAGACGTTAAGATATTGCCTCTCACACCAAGATCATACAGTAAATCTCGATCTGCTATAAAAAGTGGTCCAATAAATACAAAATTAAACGCTTTTTTCAGTCATCTACCAACACAAAATAAATCTCCATATGCTAGAAATAATTATGCAGTACCGGTGGACAGAACAGTACCTGGTGTTCTAGGTTTGACTTCACCTAAAATCAAAATTCATATGCCTCTTACAACATCTCTGAATAAAAATGCTCAGCCAATACCTTTATCACTTAGCCACCTAACGCCTATGATGCCATATAATGAATCTCCTTACGGTGGTAATAATAATGTAACTCCTCTTAGTAAAGGAATGCCTCAAAAAAGGCATATATTACCTCAAAGACGAAATGATCAGAACGCACCTATTCAACCATCCGCTAGACTGCCTACAAATCTGAGCAGATCACTGGGTTTAACAACGAATAAACCGGTCCCTACTCCAAAAATAAATCACTATGATGATTCCGACTACAAATCGTTCTTTCAGAACTCTTTTGACTCAGAAGCTCACAGTCGCGCACTAAAAGAGGCTAAAAAACTAATTGAAGACAGTAAACGAGCTCACCGTATCATCAACAACATATTCAATAAGAAAAACAAAGGCATAAGTGCATTCAATTTTTTAAATCATTAGAAATTGGTTATTGAACATATGTTTTATTTCAGCCTTGTTTACTGAAATGTATGTAAGAAATGTACTTACACGAATCATTGTCATAGATTAGATATGTTAGGATTCGCCACAACTAAAATTGGAGACTTAGAAATAAAATAAGTTACCTACGTTTTTGAAGAGGATTAGGAATGCCTACCGATTTGTTGTCATGTGCAGAATTGTCAATGGGTTTACCTACTGAAATGAAACAATATAATCTATATATAACGGTTTTATTAACAATATAAATAGGTAATTACAAACTTATGTTTCTACAATTGAGCTGCGCTAATCTACTGCGAGCAGTCCAATGTGCTTAGTCCTTAATAGTCTATCGTTTATTAGGTTAATCATGTTTAATTGGGTACTAAACTATGCACCAGTACTTTTCTAACCGTCGATTTTATTGACATACTTTACTTACTTATAGTTGAATATCAAAATGCTGATGATTTCACAAATATATGAGTGAACAACGTTTAGGTTTCATTCAATTTGTTTTACTCAAAAACTAGAATAGTATTTTGCAGGTTTTGCCTGTGATGCTTTTCATATATATTTTAAATTATAACAGTCATGCAAATAACTATCATGTTGTTGTACTTTTATAGTGCAATAAGATAAATTAATAGCTTTTCAATATTCGGCTATAAGTTACTAGTTCATGTGCATGTGACATTTTAATCACCATATTCTTTCACTCTTCATGTTTCGTGTCTAAAAACATAAGCTTTTATGTCTTAATAATTTATATTCGTTATTTATTTTTGTACAAACATTTTATTTAAATTTTGTTATTGTATTTTTGTTCATATTATAATAATATTTACTAGTTTCATTTCAATTCCTGTCCAAAGGTTTGGCACGGTCATTGCTCTAACGCGTGCATGTAATATAATATAATTTATTTACAGAAATGTATTTGAATTCTTAAGAAATAAATACAAATAAATAAGAAGCTATAAGTTACAAAGTTATTCATTTAACATTTAAAACTTTTATAACATCTGTTGTATCAAACTAAATGTGTGATAGGGTAAATTTTAAATTACTGGGTTTTAAATATCCAGCAGAATAGCACAATAATACGGGTTCATAAAATTGAGCAATTATTTTCTTAAAGTAAATCGTTATGTTGTACTTATTATCATGAGGATAATTTATCTTCTCATGGGGCACAAAGTTCTTGTTGCAATACCTATTCTTTGATTCTATTAAAACAATCTCGTTCAAAGCCAACAATAAAGTTGTTTTACAAATACTTTACTGTATTTTATATTTTTCCTTATAAATAATAAAATCGATATCGTTATTTTAAAGTACATGTTCTATTCTACGACAAATTATACAGTGCTTTTAGAGAGAAGAGCTGAAGATTTCTAGTCGATACATGCAGCATGATTTAAGATTCACTTACACTACAGCTAGTGTTTAATTTCTTAAAGATAATGATTTCGATGTCTACATATAGCATTAATTGTACTTGAATTAATGTACGTGAAATGATAAAATGATATGGTACCCGAGTATCAGAAATACAGATAAAACATTAACTTTGTTAGGCTTTCTGCAATGTTAGTTGAAAAATTAATATCATGGCACTCACTCTATGCTCGAGTTTACATATTAATTAATCATATTTCAGTTCATTTTAGACATTTCGAAATGCATGAAAAGCACACTGAGTCTAAACTTTTAATTTTACCTCAGCCAGTCATTATTATGTTTTTAAAAACAAAACATTGAATTTTGCTAAAATTTCATGACACTTACTGTCTCTGACTTTATTTGTTCTTGTACTTTTTAACTAATTATTTTAGCATCTATTAAGTAATAGGTACTGTAACGAAAACAAGTGTAACTTTTCTTTGGCATTAAAACGGCAATATTATTTATTTATAAAAATATATCGGCAATGTCGGCAGTTCATAACCTGGTTCATGACATTTGAGCTAACTCAACAATTTTTTATGCCTTGTACAAAGACACCAGAGAAATTTATTCTAAACAAACATAATTTTAATTAAAATAAGAAGCAAGTCCAAATAAAATTCCGCAGTACTTATAAAAAAAAAAATGGCATCATATCAAATCATAAAAACATATTCTAATCTCGAACTAGAGGTACACATCATTGTGAATCTTAGAAATATTTTTCACTATGTAATTTTTATTTGCATAAACGAGGTGCTTTTTGCAGACTTCACGTGTACCTAGTGGAGATGACATGAGCTTAACCAATAGTGCCACTATTTTTATAGTATATAGTAGTATTATATTACGTACGTATGTTAATTTGCTAAATGATGTCATTGAACACAGACAAATTTATCTTGGTGGTGTTTCGTTCTTTTACTTACCCCTACATTTAAATCCTATTTATATTTAGATGACAACATGAAGTATTACTGAGTTTAATGATACAATGCTGGTGGGTATCTAAGGAAAAGCATTTGCTACATTTTATTGTCATAATAGACTTAGAAAAGTTAGAAATTCTGAGGTCTATGCTCTGTATAAGTTGTAGACCGACTTTATTGTTGATGACTGTGAGCTTTGCGAAGCTTTTGCAAAGTAATAAAATTTTCTATGAACGTAATTTTGTTAAAAACTACTGCAAGTACCTACTCACAAAGTATGGTTTATTCATGGGATTTAACATACACTGTGATCTATTATTATTATATATGTTATAAAGTTACGAAAACCCGCAGAAACTTATTGATTAAAACTGATATCCAAAAATTTTTAGTTATCATATCAAATTTCTTCCATATTTAATTATCTTAAATTTATGTACTTTGCAGTAGGCACTATTTTAAGTACGTCAGTCTACCTGTGGTGATTATTAATATCAATCTAATCCAAATTATTTATACTTAGTCATAACAAGAATTCGTCAACTTTCCTAGTTAACGTCGAAATATTTTAGATTAGATTGATTTATGTACCTATGATCTAAATTAAATACTGTACCTACTTACGAGGCCTGGGTCGTTGAAAGGTCTGTAAGTTCAGTATAAATGAATGATTCAGACATGAGTTATAGATATTAGCTAAAACGAGTGTTGTGTGCAAGAGTAGATATTACGAAAAGATATGAAAGTACTTACACAACTAACACGTTAACTATAGTAGTTAATATAGTCACGTGTCGTGGAATAGAACACGTTCCGGGCGGGACGGGTGTGCGTTGGGTTTTGCAATGCAACGGTCATTTCACATACTCCATACTGTAATTTGGTATTGGGAAGAAATAGGAAAGTGAATGTTTCCTTCAACAAATTACAGCATAAAGACACCGTTGTAAGTATATTATTGAGTAACCATTAGAATTAAGTGGAAATGTGACGTCAGTTTAATCTGCTTTCATTTTTTTTTTTTTTTTGTTTTGAATAACAAAAAAGGGCTCCGTCCACTTGGATCCCCTGCTTAGATACCTTTATGTAGGTCTTTTTGGATTTCAATGCCATTTTGATCCCCCAAGAAATCTCCTGACAAAAAATCCAAATAAATCCCCCAGGGGTATAAGCAAGGGATCCAAGTGGACGACAATCTTTAAAATGAATCCCCTATGGGATCAAAATGAAATTTAAATCCAAAAAGATCCCTAGGGATCAGTGTGGATGAAAATTCCATATGGATCTTCCAGGGGATCTAAGCAGGGGATTCAAGTGGACAGAGCCTAAAAAAGAGAATTAAGTGTTCGTTACAACGCCATGGCGTCTATGACTAAACATAACTTTTAACTTTTTTTTGATTTTATGTCTTCTACGTTCGAATTTTCCAACTTTTTTCGATTTCCATGCGGGAAAGGCAAGGTTAGAAGTATCTGTAAATTGTGTCATTGAATTGTAAATACCATGTGTAGTGATTTTAACTTTAATCTACCTAAAGAATAAGTCCAACGTAACAGTCTGACGTCACATTTCCGAATGCATCATGATCATCGCGATTATGACGGTGGCGGACACCGCACCAGGGTCGTGGTGGCATACTGGTTAAAGTGCTTGTCTATGGGCACCCTGTCGTCGTAGAGCGTGGGCGCTTGGAGGATAATCCCTGCCGTGCCCACCAACACTGCCAGTGTGAAGATCCACAGGAACAAACGATCAAGCACCATTGCAACGTATTTCCAGTCCTCTTTAACCTGTATTTTTAATTTAATTTCATTTAAAATTTTCTACAAAATCAATAAAAATGATAATTCGAAAACAACGGCCTCGAGTCAACATCACATTCACATAGGTATTTTAATGATTTTATATATATTACAGAAACCTTAGCATCATATCTTCCTCATTATAAAAAAACAATAAAGGAATGCCTAATACATTTATTGGTTCCAATAAAGGACTGTACTGTATCTTCTCTTAGGTCAAATAGCATTTTAATATTGCGTCATATTTTTCGCAAGAGTCGAGTCGAGCTATGGAAAGTATCTTAAGTAGCTATTGCTTTAGTTTTTTTTTCATTGCTATAAATACAGTGAAACCTGGTTATGTGAGACATTAAAATAACTTTACAAAGTTTCTAGTGCTTTTACTGCTTCTCGTTTAGAAATTTTTACTAAATTGACTGCTGAGCTTATTTTGTCATCGCCATCTTTATTTTCAAACAAACAATGATGTTATCTCAGTTATAGAGATTAGCTTTAACTGAGATAACATCGTTTTATCTAATATTATATATCGTTTAAAAAAATCACTCGCTGTCTCGGTTATAGAGGTAACTAAGACGATAAAATCGAAAGATTGAATCCCAGATACAGAGGTTTGCTTCGTTCCACTAGCAGAGGTAATTCAGTGCCAATGTGTGGACCTCAGCATAAGTTCCAGTTACGGAGGTTTATCACTTATCCAGGTCCCACTTAACCAAGTTTCACTGTATATAATTGATAAAATCGAATGAGAGTTATTGCAATTGGGCAGTTACGCTGTCGTTCTGTGTTAAATTGGCTGTTAATCAAAAACGCCTAGCGATAGGTTGTATGTATTCCTTCGTCAATTTTTGTATATGTAAATTTTTGGTGGAATCGTATTAAAAACAAAGGGAAACAGGTCCTAAATATTGATTTGAAAACGGATATTTTATTATAAACCAAAGAACTTTGAAAACTTTGGAAGATTAACTTTTAAGATGGGGATATACCAAGACAAATCATAAAAAAAACACTCGTGGGAATTAAATCTCAATTAAGATTACCTTAAGTGAAAACAAAAATATTCTCTACTACTCTAATGTCGTTTGACTTAACTAAAGAAGGTTGTCTAATTGTATATTTTAAAAAAAGAAAAATTAAATGCATTGCCAAAAGCAAAATATCGGACTTTAACTTCAGTCACCTTCAATATTCAATTGGTAAAAAAACAAATAATGTAACAGTTTTCCAGCAAGATTTTGAGTTACAGCAAAAAAACTAATAGAAAAGCATGAAACAGTTTGGTTAAATGATTTAAAAAGTGTACACACCTTAGTTGAGTCCTCGAGCCTCTTAGTATGCTCAGCGATAAAGCGCACACAAAAGCATGTTTTGTGAACTTCAGGAGGACAAGCTGAATGACTGAACCCAGGTGGGGGATCAGGCACTGGGCTTAACGTCTCTTCGTCGGTGGCCGGACCTGCCAACCCGCCAAGACCAGCGGCTCCGCCGCCATCGCTGGACCCGTGTACCAAACAGCTGCCTCCAAACCTATTGCTATCTCCCATACTGGAAACATAAGACGATTTTGTTATGTTTTTTTTAGTTGATTTGTTATATATATAGTTTACACTGATTCAGTAGAGCATTCCGTATGCATTAAGTTAGCCAATGCACCAAATGTGCATGATATAAAAATAAATGAATGTCTCGTATCCCATTTATGAATATTATTAAGAAAAGTTTAATGTTACGATCTATAATAACCCTTGTAACGAAGTTAAACACAACAAGTTTACCACAGTAATATTTTAACGAGCCCAAGGCAACCCTTTCGGGTTATTCGAGCGTAGGAATGAGTTAGGAGTTGTCTAACAAACATTAGCCGCCCGACCGCAAAGATCAGCAATTACGAATGAGACGAGAATATTATTTAAGCCGGTCAGCCTTCCAAATTTCTATTCATACACATTATCTACCTACAATCCACACAAGAAAGAATTGATAACAGATTTATTGGAACTTTAAAAAAATTGTTTATAGTTGTAAATGTTTTTAAGTTTAACTTTTTTACCTCTGTTTTTTCTGCCGATATAAATATGAATGCTCTGTATTCTGTATAACTAGTTTTTATTTAACAGTAATACAAATAGTTTTATAACTAAACATAGTACACGAAATTAACAGTACAATTTGTAAAATGTTAAACAAATTGTAGTCTTACATAATATGAAGAACTGGCTCTTTTCTTGAGTTTTAAATAATAAGTAAATAAAGACTAAACTGTGTCTGCAATTTATATTCATAAAATTTTCTATAAATCAAATACCCCGGGGAATCAAACCACTTGTAATATTATATTTATAACATGTTGTATTTGTAAGCATGATTTATTTTTTTAATTAATTTGTGTAGACAGGTTATAATCTCGTGAGATAGACTAAAAAGGGGAAGGCATTACACACCTCACTGTAACTCATTCCCGCAGGTACCTTGTAACACGCCAGGTAAAGATCTTAAGTAAAACTAGTCAAGTTGAAAATTGACCTTGTTTGTAATATTTCATTGTAAAGAATTTCTACCAAGCCATATTAACTAGGGTTGAAGACTAAGATTGCCATGGGTTTTATGATAGTAACACTTACCCAGAATAATCGTCACAAATTTAATTATTGATGTCATGCAGCTTTACTTTTTAAATCTTCAAACAATATTTCAACATAAAATACACGTTTTTATGAGTTCGACCTCTTGTTAAATTTAATGGTGAACGGTACAATTATAAAGAAAATAAAACAAAATTTAAAAGACTTTCAGTTAGGAGGCCGTGACTTTAGATCATAATGATAGACTGCACGGTTGGCCGAGTGGTGTCAGCGGTCGCCATGCCGCTTGCTACTGCGCCAAGTGTCGTGGGTTCAAATCCCACGCGGTACCTACAACACTTTGTGTGATCCACGAATTGTTGTCCCGAGTCTGGATGTTCTTTGTGTCCGTTTCATGTATGTTTGTAAAGTCCCCCACGACACAGGATGTTTATTCCTAATGTGGGAGTTGTCTTTTTTAAAGAAAAAAAAAAAAAAAAAAAGACAATTAACAATTGACTACATTGTTGTAAAGTACGAGCTCGGTATCTCTAATTTCATTCGCGTAATTAACGAATATTTAACTTAAAACTTAGGCTTAAGCAACTGGAATATCTGTTACTCGACTTGACTTGAAGAAGAGCCTTACCCAGAATTAAGATAGGTGGTATGCGTGAGATCTTCTTTACTCGGCGTTCTAGTCAATGGCCTAGGAGGTGGTGCTGCAGGCGGGGGCCAGGCTCCAGGAGCGCAGCAGTCGTCATCTGCCGCCGCAAGCCTGTACGGGTAGAGTGGCCTGGCTGCTCCTCCGCACCTGACCACCATACCACAGGCCGTGTACCGCGATCTATGATAACCAATACTGTATAGGATTATTCACTACTAACTAATGAAGATTCTAACCTTTTAACTTAGATTGATGGCGCCAGTTGTTTTCTTAAGGCTTACTTTTATTCATTAATAGCTTTTATTAGTGTAATGATGTTTAGGCCTACTATACTTGTATTAATTTTGTGTTATCTAAATATGTTGATAAACGTCTTTTTCTTTTAGCAGTTTTAATAAATTAGGTTGCATATATTTTTTTGTTGCGTAGTTCATTTGTTAAAAAAAATAAGTAATATAAAACGTCGGTTACTAAGTATATGTTAAACATACATAAGTGTCTATAAGTGGATGTGACTAGTTTGAGACTTCATTATTTAAAAATCTAAATACATATATTCAACAATATACTATGACAATGAGATGTTCTCATAAATTAACCTTCATACTTCTGTATGCGTACATGAAATACTATAGATAGGTATATATTATAAAACCCGATGTTCTACATTATAGTCGTTCCAATCGTTTATTTAACTTTTGACAGCTCTAATACCTAATCAAATAGTGATACCCTGACCTGTTACCGATTCGATTTCTTTTAACGATCGATTTTATGCATGTAGAAGTTTTAATCGATTTAACACACTCATTATTTTATAGATAATTTTGTACTTTTATCGATTACTAAACGGCAACACCTAACGCGGAGCCGACGCGCGACGCCATTTTGATGTCAGTGTTAATCCACATTTTCATACGTCGAGTTGAGTATTTATATTCCTCCATTTTAATTTATTTGTTTGGTTGAGTTGAACGTATTGTTTCTCCATTCGTTACTGTCAAAATGCCAAAAAATAAAGTATAATAATACATTAATAATATAACATATAATGTATTTTATTAATATAATCGATAATCGATTTATTTCAAAACTGTTTTTATAGTCTGTGGTCAAAAATTACGAATGACACATCTCTAAGTGGGCGGAGCCCGTCCATGAAGTACAGTATTACCAATACAAAACTTAATGTGCGTGATCTGTCAAAAGTTAAATAAACGATTGGAAAGACCATAGTAGTATTACTCGTAACACTTTTGTCAGCAGTCAGTCCGTAGCACAACAATATCTACATAGTGCTAAAAACCTAATTACTGTGTCGTAGAAATGCAATATTCATACATGAAAGCTACATTTGTAGATGGTCTGTCCTAGTGATCCATTTACGTAATATTCAGTAAGTCAGCAGCTGCAACTAGCCGCGGCGTCAGCCCATTATTCCACTTGTCTAGTTAATAGACATACATTTGGCAAATGAAATACGATACTTAGTGACTATTCTCACTAATGATTTGCGAATCTGGTTATTGATGGAACAATGGCAGTAGACAATAACATTCCACACGAGCTGTATCGAAGTTTTACCCACCTTATGACTAAGTGATCGATATTGAATTTGAGGATTATTTAACATTATACAGACATATTTGTCGTTGGGTATGTTACAATGCTTAGTAGTATAAGGGGATTAAATCTTAATTAGATATATGATATCGAAATATTTAGAACAGATACTCTACAATTCACATCGCGACGAAACCAAGAAACTTACTTTCACATAACTTCACTCAAGTTTCATACTTTGATTTACTTGGATCATAGTTCAAAGTTAAGTCATGAAGTTTAATATTCATTAAGGAGTTCAATATCAATTTTCTCTCTCGTATATTACGAGAGAGTCATCTTAACCAAACTGTAATCCGAATATTTTGTAAATCTTTAACCACAAAATTAAATACTTTGTCCTGGATCAAAGAGATCTAAAAAAGATGCTTATTCATGAAATCAGCCCGTAATAAAGCAGATTGCCGCCTGTACCTCGATTTTATGTATCTGAGCTACACAGTGTTTACAGCCTCTTTCATCACTTCTGAGTAATATTAAAGTTGAATAAAAGTAAGACGTTAACGGGATTCTACAATCGGGGTGCCTTCTGAAAACTTTTAATTAATTTAGAATTGTTTTCGATCGACGATGGGCGGCGGTCTACTTTATGAATGGACAGGCTGATCTTTGCTCACGGTAACTTAATAAAACGACTTCAATTCAAACGACTTGAATCGAAATTGATGTGACTTTGTTAAGTTTCCGAAAACTTACTTAGTACTTATACTCACCTTGTTGTATCAAACTTATATTGCGGTCGTTTCATAAAAAGTAACCGGGGCAAGATGTGTATGAAGACCCGCTTCACCCAGGGTGCCATCCGGTGTGTCTGCGGCGAACGGAAGTGGACATTTAGTACCACTACCGTTACACATATACTGTTAACAAAAATAAACTATTATTATCTAGAGGTAAACCTTTTTTTTATTGTATAGTATAGGGGTTAAACGAGCAGACATATCGCTTCATGGTAAGCGATTACCGCCAATCAGAGGCGTCACAAGTGCGTAAAACTTCTTACTAATGATTTGCAAATCTGTTTGTTGATGGAACGATGGCAGTAGATAAGAGCATTCCACACGAGCTCTATCAAAGTTTTAGCCACTTTATTACTAAGTGATTGATATTGAATTTGAGGATTTTTTATTAATATACAGATATATTTGTAGTTGGGTATGTTACCATGCTTAGTAGTATAAAGAGATTAAATCTTTTTTTTTTTTTAAAAAGACAACTCCCTCATTAGGAATAAACAACCTGTGTCGTGGGGGACTTTACAAACATACATGAAACGGACACAAAGAACATCCAGACTCGGGACAACAATTCGTGGATCACACAAAGTGTTGTACCGCGTGGGATTTGAACCCAAGACACTTGGCGCAGTAGCAAGCGGCATGGCGACCGCTGAAACCACTCGGCCAACCGTGCAGTCATTAGATATATGATATCGAAATATTTAGAAAATGTACATTAATTTGTTTTTTAATTGATGGCTAATAAT